>CM057459.1:1369893750-1371117500 GCA_016271365.2 Neoceratodus forsteri
ATGACTTGTTATTGATGCAGTCCAATTATGCAGTTATCACACATGTTACAGCAATCCCGTTCGCTCTGGATCTATCACTACCTGCTCGTTGGATCTCCCTGCACTTCGACCGTATCTTTGTATGACCTATTTCTGTTGCCCTGCTGCAGCGTGACTGTATCCTTACAGCACAGTACAAAGTATATATTTGTCAAAAAAGGAAAAAACATGTATTTTTGTATGTATATTGAACTGTATACTGTCTCTCCTCGCCCCTTTCCCCCAGGATACATCTGAAAATGATCAGTTCTGCTCAATATGTCTTTCCTGGTGAAACTTTTAAATAAAAAAAATAAATTTTTCTTCCTTCTATACGCCAGTTTAGGATTGCTCTGAGGCAGATTGTTTAAACCAGGATCTCTCCCCACCAGATGCCAATGTTTGCTAATAATGGCACCTGTCTTATTGAGCTGTGGGTTGAAAGTTGAAACAAAAGTACTGTAATCTAGAGGTCATAATCACTATTGTCTACATTCTTTCACATTTGGTCTGTTTTAGGTATATTTTTTACCTCCTGTATTGCCCTTTGTATCTAATCAGTTGCATGCCCCCTCTCACGTAGTTTGTCTGATAGTTAATCTGCCCTAATTTGATACTTTTCATTACCTCCACAGTTTCTTTCTGTGCATATAAACTGCCATTTAGAAACAGCAGAAATGGTGTGCTGTGAATGGCAAACTACTGGCTAGCAGGAGGATATTCTGTCTGTGGTAACCCCCCTCCATGCCATTTTTCATTATGCTGAGGTCCAAGAAGTTTATCTGAGTTCTTCTGAATGAGACATTAAACTTCAAGTTGTTATTACTAGCTTTGAAGAATCTGACAAAATCAAGCAGTTCTGATTCTGTTCTGTGCCTCAGCATAATGACATCATCAATAAAGCATCTCCACAAATCTATTTTGTGAAGGTATGGAATGATGACATAATTTCGCACCACTTCTTGTCCCCGGTTCCCCAAGAAGGGGTTAGCATAATTAAATGTAAAACTAGCACCTGTAGCTGTGCCTCTTTTTAGAGAAAGAAGACCTCTTTGTGGAAGAATGTGTTATACTCTGTCTAACACAAAGCATGCCAGTTGCATTAACACCTCTGTAAGAGGGTTGTGTATTGTTCAGGTTTCAAGAAAAAACTCAACAGCTTCCAAATGCTCTACTTGCGTTATGTTGGAATACAGTGATTCTACATCGCGTTACAAGCTAACCTTCATCACTGATGGCCAATTCATCCAGGACCCTTAACATTTCCCATTTATCTTTTATATTATTATTATATTTATTAAGCAAATGGGGCAATGTACTGGTCTAAAAATTTAGCCAGGGATTCAGGACTTACTCCCACAAAACAATCAGTCTATCAGTTGGATTAACCAAATCTTTATGTATCTTTCAGATGTTGTAAAATGAGGCTCTGATCGGAGCTTTAACAGTGAGGTATTCTATAGCCCATGCTGGGAGACATTTATTGATCTGGGCTTTAACAGTGAGGTATTCTATAGCCCATGCTGGGAGCCATTTATTGATCTGGGCTTTAACAGTGAGGTATTCTATAGCCCGTGCTTGGAGCCATTTATTGATCTGGGCTTTAACAGTGAGGTATTCTATAGCCCGTGCTGGGAGCCATTTATTGATCTGGACTTTAACAGTGAGGTATTCTATAGCCCGTGCTGGGAGCCATTTATTGATCTGGGCTTTAACAGTGAGGTATTCTATAGCCTGTGCTGGGAGCCATTTATGTATTTTTATTTTTTGGCAACAGGAAAGGCACACTGAGCTGAGGTTCATTTTCAGGTGCGAGCCGTCGGCCTGCAAGAAACAAATATTCGTCAGAAAAGTTTTTTGAAATTGTTTGTCTGGTCTTAGTGCACTTGTTCATAGTATTTGGCACAATTTCATTGTCTTTACACTTCTATATCATATTTGACATTATCCAAGACCACCACTGGTCCCCCTTATCAGCTGGCTTAATTGTAATATTTTTGTTATTACAACCATTTTTCAAAGCCATCTGTTCCTGATTGATCAGGTTATGAAATAAATGTGTGTCTGTGTCCTGATCTAGCTGTATAATGTCTTTCTCGCAGCATTTAATAATGTCTGTAAGGCTGGTGTCATGAGTGGACAAAACTGATAAAGGGTTACGATTGCAGCCAGCGTCTACTACAGTGTCAGCAGTACTTTCTTGATGGTATCCAGTCAAAAGGGCGTGGGATTAAGGGTGTCATAATGTGGGCTTACCTCAAGTGGGTGTCCAGGAATTGGGGGTGTAGTACGGTGAGGGCAACAGTCTGCCTCCTGCTCCCCGATGTGCTCCACTGCTAAGGCGATTATATTAATGTTGGGGATGTGGGGATCACAGCTCCTTGTGACCTGGGGTGTGGGGGTGAAGCCTGCTGCATAACCCCACAATACTTTCGGTTGTACCCTCTGTGTCTGTGGCATTGTGGAAGGCTCAGGGGTTGCAAGAAGGATGCTCTGGAAACAAACATGTACTTCTGTTCTTCATTTCTTTATTGCAGGAACAACATGGCTTAAATAAAACGAAAATAATTCGAACTTATCACAGAATGCCATAGACCAGAAGATAAAATAAAATAAATTAGGTCAGTAGAAGACAAAGCTACTTCACCTCGGAGGTGTTCACAGTACAACACCTAAAACGCATCTGACTTTAAATGAAAACTGTTCTGGCTTATAATGGGCATACCAAGACAGGATTGGTTCGTGATTACATGTTAAACAAAATGTATTATTTCTTGCTTTTTATGATAATGCTTTTATCTCAGGCAACTAGGAATTACTATTCTGAGCTTAGCTAACAAAAATAAAAGTTAGAAAGGTAAGTTTTGGAATGCCGACCTGCTCCGCCCATTCCCTTTGCATAAAGCAAAGACTGAAATGGCCGGCCGGCCCTTAGGAGGGCAGAGGAGAAGAGAGGAGCCGTGGCGACCCAAAACAGAAAGAGCGGTCCATTTCGGTACATTCCGTCATTACAACTCTGTTCACACTCTGTTGAAACTCTGTTCAGGTACGTGACAGGATTACTAAAAGGAAAAGTAAAGTTTGCAGGGCGTAGAATATACAAAGCTAACTGCATAAAAGTTCGCACATTCCTGCAGCGGGAAAAGTCGGAACACTAAACGAATCCCTGCCTTGCGGACAACCCTTATTAAATCTCTTGTCCATAGCATTATGAAGCTGCAGGGGATAATTTCTTATACAAATAACAGGACCTCCCGTAGCGGAAGACAAACGGTGAAATTTGCACCTTTCACCATGAAGACACTACGGTACGGGTATTCATATACTGTTGCTATACTTAGACAAAACGAGATACAAACCGGTCTGGACACCTTATCCCTAAAAACGGAATTTCATAAATTTGACAATAATAAAGGTGCTTTTTATCACATAATACAGTGTCCCTTTGCATCAAAATATAAATGGAGATAATCCAAACATACATATTTGTGACACTGTATATAATACAATTAAATGGGCGATGGATGGCCAGTCCAAACACTCTCCTGCTCCACACAAAATGAAACACCAAAGTCTAGAAGGACACTAAAAACAGCACTCATTCCACAAGACAATAGACATACATGAATAATAAAAAACAAAAAGGGGGGGGTTTGAATGACCCTCTCACATACTCCTCCCCCTTTTTGATCCTAGCAAAATTTTGTGGAACCACAGCCCACCTCCTCCATGGTTCCACCCCGGAGTCCCTTAATAAAATAATAATTTTTTTATCTTTAACAAGTAATAGGAAAGTTGACAGGTTCCTCTTCTTTCGTCTGTATTACCCCGGGGTTCATATTGCTAGGATCATCCATTCTATACCGAGAGAGAAAATCTGCATTTTTGTTTAACATTCCCTTTCGATGCTTTATCGTAAACCTATAAGGCTGGTGGCATATTTAACCTCACATTCATGTAATTTGCAGCTAACATATATGACTGGATGTTCTTCACCGTCTATTATTTGGGTTAATACTGCTCCTATGCCATAATTAGAAGCATCTGTTTGTAGGATGAATGGACGTGTGAAGTCAGGGATACAAAGTATTTGGGAAGAGCACAGTTGTGCTTTTATGGAACAGAAAGCCTCTTCACATTTTGAGTTCCAATTTACTTTTTCTTGCTGTCGTTTTTTTATTAAATCTGTCAAAGGACCAGCTATAGATAAAAAAGCTGGAATAAAACGTCTATAGTATCCGGCTAACCCCAGGAAAGACCGGACATCCTTCTTAGTTCTTGGTCTAGGACAGGATGCTATTGCTTCTACTTTACTGCTTTCTGGCTTTACACACTCATGCCGGATTAGAAAACCTAAATATTTTGTTTCTTGCATTCCCATAGTGCATTTACCAGGGTTTATGGCGAGACCAGAGTTGGAAATGGCCGTAAAGACATTTTCTAGATGTTTCAGGTGGGTTTCCCAATTAGGATTGAAGATTACCACGTCATCCAGATAAGCAGCACTGTAAGTGGCATGGGGAGCTAGAATTGTATCCATCACCCGTTGGAAGGTGGCAGGGGCACTATGGAGACCAAAGGGCATCACTTTAAATTGAAATAAGCCGATAGGTGTACTAAAAGCGGTTTTCTCTTTGACTTCTGAGTCTAAAGGTATTTGCCAATAGCCTTTAGTAAGATCAATAGTGGAGAAATACTGGGCGTTACCGAGGTGATCCAGTATATCATCTATACGGGGCATGGGGTAGTTATCAAATTTAGAGATAGCGTTTAGCCGTCTGAAGTCTAGACATAGATGAACTCCCCCATCTTTCTTTTGTACTACTACTAGCGGAAAACTCCACTCACTGTGGGAAGGCTCTATAATACCTAATTCTTGCATTTTTATTAGTTCGAATATCACTGCTTCTCTCACTTTTTTGGGTAAACGATAGGGTTTCTGCCGAATCGGATTACTCTGTGTTAACACGATGTTATGTTTCTCCCCTTCCACCCTTCCTGGTGTTCCCCTAAATATGTTTTTACGAACATACGAACATATGAAATTTGCCAGCAGATAAAGGCCTAGAGGTCTATTAAGTCTGCTTGAATGTGCAGCTAGCACCCCTTATTCTTCAGCTGCCCCTCTCTTCCACCCTTCCCCTTCATTAACCCTCCCCCTTGTCCTGTCCCATCCTCATTTGAAGCAGTCCACCATTCTACTGCATACCACTTCAGCAGGTAACGCATTCCACCCAGCCACCACCCTCTCTGTAAAGTGTCTCCTCATCTCCCTCCTGAACCTTCCTCGCTCCAGTCTCATATCATGGTCCCTGGTGGCCCTTCCCTCTCTTACTTTGAACAGCCCCTCTGTACCCATCTTGTTTATTCCTTTCATGTATTTAAAGGTTTCAATCATGTCACCCCTGTCTGTCCTCTCCTCCAGTGAGTACATGTTCAACTCCTTCAACCTCCTCTCGTATGATAAGTCCCCCAGCCCCTTGATCATCTTTGTCATTCTGCGCTGCACCCCCTCCAGTAACTTGATGTCCCTCTTCAGATACGGATGCCAGTACTGCACGCAGTACTCCAGGTGTGGTCTAACTAATGACTTATACAGTGGCAGAATAACCTCCTCCCTCCTCGAGGATATACCTCTTGCAATACAACCCAACATTTTGTTGGCCTTTGCAGCTGCCTTCCTACATTGTGCCGAGTTGTTCATTGACCCTGTAATGAGCACACCCAGATCCTTCTCCTCCTCTGTCTGGGCTAGCTGCACTTCCCCTAGCTGGTAACTCCTCCTTGGGTTCTTCATCCCAAAATGCAGCACCTTGCACTTTTTGGCATTAAAGCCCAGTTGCCAGGTGTCTGGCCAGGTTTCAAGCTTTGCCAGATCATCCTGCAACTCCTGCCATCCCCCTAGGTCATCCACCACCGTGCCTACCTTGGTATCATCAGCAAACAGACTGATCTTGCTCTTGATGTCCCATGATATGTCTGCAATGAATATCCCAAACAACACTGGTCCCAACACTGAGCCCTGTGGAACACCGCTCGTCACTGCCCTTGGGTGTGAGAGCTCCCCACCCACCACCACCCTCTGTTGTCTTCCCTGCAGCCAGTTTCCTACCCATCTCACCGTCACCGTGTTTTTATACTGCTGCATAATAGCTAACATTTTGTCTGTTTGTTGGGGTGTCAACCCGAGGTTTACCTTGACATCACCAATGTCCCCGTGTGTTTCAAGTCTCTGGTAGGCAATGTCTAGCTCACTGTCTGCAGTGTCAGGGTACACATAACCATGTAAGTTAAGCTCTCTCTCAACCCAAGGTTTTAACAAGTTAACATGGAAAATTCGTTTTTTGTTTTGAGTTTTATCACGCATAAATATCTCATAAGTGACAGGCCTCATTTTTTTAGTTACTCTATAAGGGCCCTGCCACTTCAACAACAATTTGTTCTCAGAGGAAGGGAGTAATAACAACACTAAGTCTCCCTCTGAAAACTCTTTGGGCTTAGTGCCTTGATCATAGAGCTTCTTTTGTTGTACCTGTTGTTTTTGATTATTCACCTGTGCTTGTCTAGTGTATTTTTTTATCCGGTCCCTTAAATGTTGTAAGTATTCAAGTGGGCACTTTTGTTGTATCTCCTTCTTATCTTCCCACCATTCTTTTACAACATCTAAAGGACCCCTTGGATTCCTTCCATACAGCAGCTCAAATGGGGAGAACCCCGTTGAAGCCTGTGGTACTTCTCTGTAGGCAAACATTAAATATGGAAGATACTGGACCCATTGTCTACCTTCGTCCTGTATGAACTTTTGTAGCATTTTCTTCAGGGTTTGATTGAAACGCTCAACCAGCCCATCGGTTTGTGGGTGATATGGTGTGGTTCATATGGCTATAATTCCTAAGATCTGGTAAAGTTGTTTCAACACTTGGGAACAAAAATTTGTACCCCGATCAGTTAGTATTTCTTGTGGTATGCCTACTGTACTAAACACCTTCCCTAGTTCTTCAGCAATTTTAGTAGCAGTGACAGTCCAAAGAGGTATTGCTTCCGGATATTTTGTGGCATAATCACATATTACTAGGATATACTGATTCCCTTTCGTACTTTTTTGTACTGGGCCTACAATACCCATTGCGATTCTTTGAAAGGGGGTAGTAAATAAGGGCATAGGTTGCATGGGGACTTTATCTCTCCTTATTAGTTTTGCTACCTGTTGACATTCTGGACAACTCTTGCAATATGCTGCAACCTGTTCATGTATCCCAGGCCAGAAATATCTAGTTAGGAGCCTACTTAATGTACGATCCCTCCCCAGATGTCCGGCCATCGGGATATCATGGGCAAGTCTCAACAACATTGTACGATATTTTTCAGGAATTAACAACTGTTCCACCCTTTCTTGTGTTCTGGGGTTAATACACACTCTATACATTAAACCATCTTTTCTCTCATACTTTCTGTTGCCCCCCGAGAGTTTCTCCTGGGAGGTGAAGAGTAATTTTAAGGACTCATCATTGCTTTGAGCATCAGAAAAACATTCCCTCTCCCCTCTTTCCTCATCCTACCCCATGTGGTTATCCAACCCAAGCTGACGTTTCTTAGTCCAGTCTTTCTTTTCTTTCCTTCTCTGCTTCTTGGACTTTCTTTCCTTCCCACGTTCTCCAAAAACATCTTCATCAAAAGGGAACTGTTGTTCTGTTGGTGTCAAATGAATCTGTGATCTGGTTACCATGGCACTTAAGTTATCTTTTATCAGAATCTGGAAGGCAGGACAATCGTGTCTGATAACCACTGGGAGGGGAAGGTTGGGCACCACTCCTACTTGCATGTAGTATATCTGCCCCTGTATGCCAAATTCTACATTGGTCAGGGGATAACAGTGGGTGTCCCTGTGTATACAGGTCACTTTAGTAGTGGTTTCATTCAGGACAATAGGTGTTGCTAGTAGATGGGGGTGGACTAGTGTGTGCTTGCTCCCTGACTCTAGTAGATCAGTCACTGTATGTTGCCCTATTTGTATAGGAACCAAAAACTGTCCCCAGTTGGCTAAGGCGAGGTGACTTTGTTCAGACTTCGCTTGGGGCAAAATCTGGCTATATGCCCTTTTACTTTACAGTCATGGCACACAATTTCAGGGTTATTTCCTCTTCCTATCTTGCCAGGGCTAGGAGTGGTGGCACTGGAAATAGCTTCTCCGGTTGTATTAGGAGGCTTTGTTAAATGTCCTTGTGGCTGTGACCCTGGATGGTAATTCCTCTGTCTCTGTGGCCTAGCAGCAAGATAATCCTTAGCCAACCTTATTGCTGTGTCTGAAGTATCTGGTCGGTGTTCCTTCACCCATAATTGAACATCGGGGGGGGAGTACCCGGACAAATTGTTCTAACACTATAGTCTCAATGATTTGGTCTACAGTTCGAGTGGTTGGTTGTAACCATTTTACACACAGATCTTTAAGCTGCATAAAGGTGTCTTCAGGGTTATCAACAGAAGTATAACGAAATGTTCCGAATCTCTGTCTATAAGTCTCAGTATTTATATCATACCTTTTTAAGATGGCCTGCTTGACTAGGTCATAGTTGTTGATGTCCACCATCTCAACTCGACTATAGGTGATCTGCGCCTTTCCAGTTAGGTAGAGGGCCAGTCGAATGACCCATTGGTCTCTGGGCCAAGTGCAAGCTGTTGCCACTCTTTCAAACGTTAATAAATATGCTTCGATGTCATTACTGGCCGATAGTTTAGCCAGTTTGATGTCTTTCTGTCCAACTCTAGGACTGGCAGGTGGCCCTCCATAGCCTAATGATTGAAAAGCCCGCAATGTCTCATTCCATCTGGCCTCATATTCTCTTTGATCCCGGTCTCTCTGTCACTCAATTTCTAGCTGATGGACACAAAGCCACCTCAACAAATCTTAAAGGTCCTCGGGTAATCGTTCTTCCTCAGCCCCTCCAGTAGCTTGTGCCACCGCCTTCTCTTTCAATTCTGCCATCTGGTCAGTGCGAAGTACTTACTTTCTGGTCTAAGGTTCCAGACCGGGGTGTAAGGGTATGTGGTATTTGGCTGTCACCGCTCTGGTCTGGAATTTACACTCAGCCTGTTGTTCTCTACACTGCACGTCCCCTGGATCCTGGAACATCAGCAATCCAGTTCAACCTTAATACAGGTCCACCAGCTGGCTAACCCCAGCTAGCCAATATCCCACTGCTGACACCACTGTGGAAGGCTCAGGGGTTGCAAGAAGGATGCTCTGGAAACAAACATGTACTTCTGTTCTTCATTTCTTTATTGCAGGAACAACACGGCTTAAATAAAATGAAAATAATTCGAACTTATCACAGAATGCCATAGACCAGAAGATAAAATAAAGTAAATTAGGTCAGTAGAAGACAAAGCTACTTCACCTCGGAGGTGTTCACAGTACAACACCTAAAACGCATCTGACTTTAAATGAAAACTGTTCTGGCTTATAATGGGCGTACCAAGACAGGATTGATTCGTGATTACATGTTAAACAAAATGTATTATTTCTTGCTTTTTATGATAATGCTTTTATCTCAGGCAACTAGGAATTACTATTCTGAGCTCAGCTAACAAAAATAAAAGTTAGAAAGGTAAGTTTTGGAATGCCGACCTGCTCCGTCCATTCCCCCTGGATAAAGCAGAGACTGAAATGGCCGGCCGGCCCTTAGGAGGGCAGAGGAGGAGAAGAGAGGATCTGTGGCGTCCCAAAACAGAAAGAAAGGTCCATTTCGGTACATTCCGTCATTACAACTCTGTTCACACTCTGTTTAAAATCTGTTCAGGTACGTGACAGGATTACTAAAAGGAAAAGTAAAGTTTGCAGGGCATAGAATATACAAAGCTAACTGCACGAATGTTCGCACATTCGTGCAGCGGGAAAAGTCGGAACATTAAACGAATCCCTGCCTTGCGGACAACCCTTATTAAATCTCTTGTCCATAGCATTATGAAGCTGCAGGGGATAATTTCTTATACAAATAACAGGACCTCCCATAGCGGACGACAAACGGTGAAATTTGCACCTTTCACCATGAAGACGCTACGGTACGGGTATTCATACACTGTTGCTATACTTAGACAAAACGAGATACAAACAGGTCTGGACACCTTATCCCTAAAAAGGGAATTTCATAAATTTGACAATAATAAAGGTGTTATTTATCACATAATACAGTGTCCTTTTGCAGCAAAATATAAATGGAGATAATCCAAACATATATATTTGTGACACTGTATATAATACAATTAAATGGGCGATGGATGGCCAGTCCAAACACCCTCCTGCTCCACACAAAACAAAACACCAAAGTCTAGAAGGACACTAAGACAGCACTCATTCCACAAGACAATAGACATACATGTATAATAAAAAACAAAAGGGGGGGGTTTGAATGACCCTCTCACAGGCATGGTTACCAGGCAATGTCATTACTTGTAGTCTTTTAACTGTGCCCAGCTTTTCCATGCAGCAATTCCTTGCACCTATACAGTATATGAATGAACCTTTCTCGACTTACCCTGGTCCTTGTTCCTGGTCTACCATGTCCTGTTTTCTCTTATAGAAGGACTTAAGGCTTAGATTGTGTGCCAGTTTGTTCACATCTATTATTGCCTCAAATAGATTCAGTCTCCATGCTGGAGTAAATGGTAGATCATGATTCAATACAGCAATCTCAATGTCATTCAGTTCATAGCTTGACAAATTAATGGTGCTTCTCTCTGGCTCCTTCACCTTGGTCAGCATCCTGGTGTCCATCTTCTGCATCTCTGTATATTTCCTCTTCAAATCAAATCAAATTAAAAATGTTTTATAGATTAGTTAAAAACCATTTCAATATTAAGTTACAATCTACAGAAGTGAATTCATACAAGTACAAAGGTATGATAATACAAATGTTTCCTCTTCCATGGAGGGGGCAAGCTCCCCGAGACAGTGGCATCTGTAAGTCAGTGGACCAGTACAGCGAACAGTTGATTCTGTCACCATACTGGTCTAAAGTTTTCTGAGGTCCTCCCACTGCTCTTGAATCCCTTCTACTGTGTCTACCCTCCCCCAGAGTTTGGTGTGTTCTGCAGATAGGCACATTTTGCCCTTAATACCCTCCACAATGTCACTGATGAAGTCATTGAATAACACGGGCCCCGGCACCGAGCCCTGTGGTACCCCACTACTGACCTCCCTGGTGCTGCTCTCTCCCTATCACCACCCTCTGAGTCCTGTCCCTCAGCCAGAAAGGCCTCTTTACAACCTGCCATAGGTACTGGGGGAGAATGTGCCAGTAAAATTCTGTCCTATTAACTCCTTAAAATACAGACCGAGAGACATATAGCAGAACTAAAGTACTCATCAGGGCTTCTCCATACAAAGCCTATGGATTTTAGTAAGGCCATGCAGGAGTTCCACATAAAACTGTTCGCTTCCCTGTCCCCCCTTCCAAGGAGCCAGTAGCAGGCTTTCTCAAAGACCTCAATTTACCTAGTTTGTCCTCTACCCAGTTTGAGCAGCTAGACACTCAGCTGACTTCAGAAGAAATGATGGCCACCATCCAGTCTATGAACAAAAGTAGGATGCTGGGGGGAGGGGGGAGAAATGGCTTCCCAATTGACCTGTATCAATTTCTGGCACATGACCTTTCCACTCTCCTCCTTTGGGTGTTTCAGGAGGTGCCAGTTTCACAAACTCTGCCTAACATCATGAGGCAGGTGGTGATTGCTGCTCTTCTGAGACAGAGAAGGATCCCTCCTTCCCAAGCAGCTATTGCCCTGTCTCCTTCTTTAACGAAGACAGTAAGATCTTAGCCAAAGTTCTGGCCCACCAGCTGGACTCAATTCTCCCATCCCTTGTACATCCCTCCAAGGTTGATGTTTTTAAGAGAAGACAGGGTACAGATCACCTCTGCTCTATATTAAATCTGCAAGACCTGGCTAGCTCTTACACCTCCCCTGCAGCTGCACCTATACTGGATTTTGAGAAGGCATTTGACTCTGTCAAGCTCTGTCATATGGACATACTTACCTGAGATATTACATGCTATGAACTTTGGTCCTACATTCCGCCAGGTGGTGCAAGGCCTTTATCACAACACAATTGCTAAGATTCTAATGAATGGCCTTCTCTCTCTCCACCCTTTACTCTCTACAGGGATACATGCCAGGGGTACTCCCTCTCTCCTCTTCATGTTGGCAATCAATCCTCAGCACTAGCCATCAGGGGGTCCCTCACAGATCAGGGGGATCACGGTTGGTGACATGGAACACAAGGCCCTTTTGTATGCTGATGACATCCTTCTAGTCCTGGCTGCTGTCTCACCACAATTTACCCTCCCCAGCAATTGCTCTAATCCTTCTGTTCGGTTGTCAGGCCTCAGCATAAACCATAACAAATCTGAGGTTTTCCTCTTGAATGTCCACTGCACCAAGCTGTCACTGGAAGGGGCTCTCTTGAAATGAGAAGAGAGAGAGGGATAACCTATTTGGCTGGCCCAGTCCAACCAGCAATTATGTAAACTAACCTCCACCCCGCGTATAGGTGCTTTGAAGGTTGTTTATGAGAGATGGAAACAACTCAGCTTGTCATTAAGAGGCAAATTACAACTATCAAAATGGTGGCTGTCCCTAAAATACTCCACCTCATGTCCAATCTCCAAATTGAAATCCTGGATAGTTGGTTTGTCAGAATTGATACCGTGATTGGAAACTTCCTTTGGGAGGGCAAGCAACTGTGGTTCAATAAGGTTAAATTGTGGCAGCACTGGTGAAAGGGTGGATGGGGGTTATCTCACTTTCATCAATACCACATAACGTTTGTTCTAACTTTGACTTCCAAATGGCTTCCTGACCCTATGGACCCAAAAGCCCTGCAGATAATCATGGACAGCAACATGATCTTCTCCCCACTGGCTCAATGGGGCCAGGCAAAGGGGTTTCACCTGGCACGCTGGCAACCTGAGTTCACACCTGAGCCCAGGACGACAGGAGCGAAGACCAGCAGGGAAGGTTCAAAGCATCTATAGGGATGCTCTCCTCCCTTGAAGGAGGGTGTAAGTCAGCATCACCCTCGAGTGGCTCCTAGTGACTGGCCTTTGGTGATGCACCTTGCAGCATGGGTGACCACACACTGTGAATGCGTTCAGCCAGGATGTCATGGGCATATAGCACCAATAGGGAGGAGGGGTGGGTAGGGAGGGAACCAGAAAATGGCTGCCTAGGTGGCCAGATGATATCCGCTGGGCCCCCTGTGCCACAGAGCTCTGGCAGAATGTCTCAAGGCTGTGCCTGTAGCCCCGTTCCCCATGAACCAAGACTTGAATCCCAGTCTCCCCTCCCTGTCCCTGCCCAGGAGAGGGGGACCCTCCCAGGATAGGGATATGACCAGGCTGTCCGGGGATGTGGAATCAGGGTCAGCAGCAGATGTCAGAAGAGGAGCTAACCTGGCTGGTGGAAGTCCCTAGGAAGCCTGAAGGTGTGGCCAATCAGGCAGCAGGGGGAGGAGCAAAAGGAAAACATGATCTCCTCCCCAAATCCTAGGGTGCTGATGTTTTCTAATGGCAAGCAGTAGTTCTATGGTCACCTCACACTTCCTCTCTCTTACAGATCCTGACCTCTTGTCTTAAAGATCATGTGCAACAGTTTTTACATATTTTTAATAACAGCTTAAAAAGTAGCAGTTCAAGTCCTTGTGTCATGATTAGTGTTTCCTGAAAATTTCACACTGTTTGGTTTTGTGGTTTTATTTAAATCAGCATTTATTAACTTGCTCTGTAGTGGCTGAAAACAGTGGAGTTATTTCTGTCCTCTCAGTCAAACTTAGAGTGTGATGACATAATTTTAGAGTAGCTTGCTATTTCAGATTCCCAATCAGAGCAGCACTCTGTAGAATTTATGGTCTGCTGAGATCTCCAGGTTACTTACAAACCCAGTCTCTGGTTTGTGTTTAGATAGATCAGCTTAAAATATATAATTCTCTTCCTTTAAAAAGCAGTTCGTTTCAGTTTCAATGCTGAATTGAAGTAGTGGAAATCTTTTTTTGGGAGAAATCAGCATGTCTGTATCATAGCTCTGTTTTTTCTAATCAAACCTCAATGTTTTTCTAACTATATAACACAGGGCTATTAAATGCATATAAAATAAATCTAAATTTTGTTCATTCACAGACAGTTTGTTTTTGACATAGCCTTCATAAATATAATCACGTAAGAACATTTTTTTTAATGTCAGATTAACAAACAGGTGCTTGTCACATTCTGCTACAGAATTTCAAGCACACGTACTGTCAGAACTCACAAATTTCAGTTCTTTGGTGGTTTCTGTATGAAAATACATTATGTACTTGTATAACTAAAAACACTATGTGGCTTCCTGATGCACCATGTCTCTGCCCCACAACTGAGGCAGCTGCAGTCTACTGCCACCAGTCCCCTGCCCTACAAGCCCCCTGCCTTCTGCTCCACATTCGAGCCTGCTACACCCTGCTGCCCATTATCTTCTCCCACACAGTCAAGGATTGTGCACCCTGCTGCCTCTATCCCTTGCCTAAAGAATCAGGGCTGCTGTACCCTGCCTCCCCCTGCCCAAACAATTGGGGTTGCTGCATCCTGCTGCTCTCTCTCCCCCACCCTCACAGTTAGGGAAGCTGCACCTGTTGCCCTGTTCCTGTTTCAGCAGTCAGGGCTGCTCTGCTGTGCTGCGATGTGCTAAGCCCTAGAGTGCCAGATTCCTTGCCTCCACAGCTGGAGCTGCTGCACCATGCTGCCCTAACACCAGAGGTGGGGCTTTTGCTGCACCCTGCTACCCACTTCCATTGCCCCAAATGGTCAGGGCTGCTGCACCACATGTACCCCATCTCACAGTCAGGGCTGCTGTACCCTGATGTTCCATGTGTCCTGCCCCACAGTTGAGACTTTTGCACCATGCTGTCTTCTATCCCTATCACCACTGATAGGGCTGCTGCCCCCTGCTCCTTTCTACACAGTTGTGGTTGCTGTGGCCTGCTGTGCCCTAGAGCCCCATGCCTCTGCACTTAGGGCTGCTGCACCATGCTCCACTTGCCACAAGATTCAGGGCATTTGCTGCACCCTGTTGCATGCCTCCACAGTTGAGGCATGCATCAGGATGCCACATACTGTAATATTTCTACTTATACCTAACATAATGTATTTTCACACAGAAACCAACAAATAACTGAACTTTGTGACTTCTGACAGGTGCCTGTCACACTCTGCTATAGTATTTCAAGCACATGTACTGTTTATCAATCTGACATGAAAAGAAAATGTTCTTACATGAAATCTATTTATGAAGGCTACATCACAGACAAACTGTTTCTGTGAATGAATAAAATTTAGATTTATTTTATATGCATTTAATAGTCCTGTGTTATATAGTTAGAAAAACAATCTGAGTTTTGATAGAAATTACTGAGATCTGTGATACAGACAAGCTAATTTCTCACAGAGAAAGATTTCCACTACTTCAATTCAGCACTGAAATTAAAATGATCAGCTTTTTATGAGAAGTTAATGTTATATTTTAAGCTGATCTATCTAAACACAGGCCAGAGACTGTGTTTGTAAGAAACTTGGAGAGCTCAGCAAACTATTAACTCTACAAACTACTGCTCTGATTGGGAATCTGAAACAGCAAGCTACTGCAAAATGATGTCATTGCACTCTAAGTTTGACTGAGAGGACAGAAATAACTCCACTGTTTTCAGCCACTGTAGAGCAAGTTAACAAATGCTGATGTAAAGAAAACCACAAAACCAAACAACATGAAATTCTCAGGAAGCACTACTCGTGATATAAAGACTTGAATTTCAGCTTTTCAAGCTTTTATAAAAAATATGTAAAAACCATTGTACATGATCTTTAAGCTGGGGGGGGCATTCTGATCTCTCTAGGTCCCTTATGGGATAATGAGATGTTTCAAATTGGCGACAAAACTATACTGGGGGCAGGTGGAGGAAGCAGGTATGCTGTATGTCAAAGACCTTTGTCCCCCACACGACAATTACCTCCACTGCTTTGAGGTCCCCAGGACTCTTTATCACCTCCCTAGACAGGATTTCCTGCTGTGCTTACAGCTGCACTCTATATTCCAATTGTTTAACCAGGTGAGACACACTAAGCTGGAAGCTTGTTTTCAGGTGTGACCTGGGAGCACAGGGAAGTTAAGTGACTTGCTCAGGGTCACACAGTATGCAAGTAGGAGCTGTGGGATTCAAACCCAGGTGTCCAGATTTGCAGCTCAGAGCCTTAAACCACTGCGCTATACTGCCTCTATATTATTACCCTTTATTAGAGGGGAAAATAGGAAGAACAAACCTCACCCTGTATTGGCTTGGATGAAATCCCCTAGGGGAGTACTGGGTAGTACATACAGTATAAGTGTATGGGGGGCAGCAGGGCAGGCCCCACAACTATCACAACACACCAGAAATTGGTGCTGGAGCTTCAGGTGGTAATTGCCAAGTGGCCTGGGCCAGATTACTGCAACCTGGGGCCCTAGGCCCAGGAGAAATCTGAGGCCCCCTTCACTGCACCAGTGCCCCCTCACTGCACCAGTGCCCCCTCACTGCACCAGTGCCCCTTCACTGCACCAGTGCCCCCTCACTGCACCAGTGCCCCCTCACTGCACCAGTGCCCCCTTCACTGCACCAGTGCCCCTTCGCTGTGACCACACTCCTTGGTCATTGCATATCATTTACTGACATTTTTAAAACACATTTTCTTACTG
Source organism: Neoceratodus forsteri (assembly GCA_016271365.2). NCBI lineage: Eukaryota > Metazoa > Chordata > Ceratodontiformes > Ceratodontidae > Neoceratodus > Neoceratodus forsteri. The sequence goes on from CM057459.1 coordinate 1,369,910,518, forward strand.
TCCCTAAAAAGTGGCATAAAACCCAAATAACCTAGCTAAAATGTTTCAAAATGAATTAAACTAATAATATCAGCATAGAAAACACATTGGTCCTAGTTTTGATTACTTAGAGAAAATCATTTTCTAATTTGCCTGGTACAAATATTGTTTGGGGTATAAAATGTCTTGATTTGCACTTCTCCCGATGTGTACTTGCAGTGTGAGTGTTACCATTTTATCCTGTCAGGTACTGTATTATGAACCAGGATTTGGGAGTTCTATTGGGTGGGGTAGGGCCCATCTCTGAAAAGCATAGGTCTTGGGTGATGCAAGAGTTAAACTGGTGGTTGACTAAAGGGGCCATGATGAATTATAGTGACTATGTTGCAAAGTGAGTGACTGTTGGAAGAAATCATTTCAGTGATCAAACATTTATATTATTGATAGTAATCCAGGATCAAATAACTGCAAGATCTATTGCTGGGATGTTGGAAATATATTCAGTGGTTTACCCTGAAATCAAAACTACATTAGTGCCAGAACTTCAAAATGAGTGGGATGAGGGAATAAAAAAAAAGTGCAATTTAGGCATTCCAGAGAAGGGCAACCAAAATGGTGCAGGGGCTGTATCAGAAGACATATGAGGACAGATTAACGGAGCTCAAGATGTATGCTGTAGAGCAAAGGAGGGAGAGAGGTGTGGACTGGGGTTCCACTTGGAGGGATACCAGCCTATACTGGCAGGATGGTCTGCATCTGTCCAGGAAGGGAACAAGTCTTCTGGGTGATCAGTTTAAATGCTTCATGGGCAAGCTTTTAAACTAGTCAAGGGGGGGAAGCACTGATAAGCAGCAATGAATTCCCAGCTTCCCCCTACAAAACACTGTACTAAATGGGGAAAAGACCAAGGTAGAAAGGTCAGTGGGGAGCAGGACAGGGGTAAATATAGAAAGCATAGTAAATGAGGACAAGAGGTAAAGCCATCAAACAATGGAGAGCAATGAGTACCAACGCCCGTAGTCTGGGTAACAAGCTTCCTGAATTAGTGGCCTTGATGGAGGAGGAACAGCTGGATATCATGGCAGTCACAGAAACATGGTACACACAGAACCATGACTGGGACATAAACATACCAGGATACACTATCTACAGGAAGGACAGGGAGGGTAAAAGAGGAGGAGGAGTAGCTCTCTACATAAGGGAAGAAATCAAAGCAACAGAACAAAAGGGTAAACAGGGAGGAGAGGAAGCACTGTGGGTCAATTTGAAGATTGGCAATGGCACCACAATCCGCACAGGGGTTATATATAGACCCCCATCTTAGGGGGAGGAAATGGCAAGGAAATGATAGAAAGTATCCTTAGAATGACAGAAAAAGGGGAGATATTGCTGATGGGGATCTGAATATCCCAGATGTTAACTGGAGTGCAGTTGCAACAGCCACTTCTAAGAGTGAGGTTATTCTAGATGCCCTACAGGGGGCATGCCTTAGACAACTAGTATTGGAACCCACTCGAGACAGAGCAATCTTAGACCTGGTACTCTCAAATGGAGATGGAAAGTGGATCACAGATGTAGAAGTGGGTACCTATCTGGGAACTAGCGACCATCGAACAGTATGGTTCATGATAAACACAGCGTTGCAGTCAAAAAATACAAAGGCAAAGGTACTGGACTTTAGGAGGGCTGACTTTGCCAAAATGGGTGAGTGCCTAAGGAATGTACTAGCAAATGGGCAGAAAGGAGGGGTGGATGAACAAGGGGGAATAATCAAAACTGCCATCACAGAGGCAACAAGCCTTTGTGTGATGCAAATAAACAAAACAAAATGATGTAAGAAACCACTATGGTTCTCAAAGGAGGTAGCAGGGAAGGTCTGAGAGAAAAAGAAAACATTCAGGAAGTACAAGGAATCACAGAAGGAGCAGGACAGAGAATTGTATATGTTAAAGCAAAAGAAAGCTGGGAAGGCAGTTAGAACAGCAAAGGCCCAAACCGAGGAAAAGATAGCCAACTCAGTTAAGAAGGGGGATAAAACCTTTTATAGGTACATCAGGGAGCAAGGAAGACCAAGGGAGGGATAGTGAGACTTAATAAAGGGAGGGAGGGTGGGCAGAGGAGACTGTGAAAAGGCAGAGATACTAAACAAATATTTTTGCTCAGTATTTACAAATGAAGAGGGGGAGGTACCTAAAACAAACAATAGAAACACTCTGGATACAGAAGTTGATACTAGCCCATTCACAGAAGAAAGGGTTCTGAAAAAACTCTTAAAACTGAAGATGGACAAAGCAATGGTGCCTGATGGGATTCATCCCAGAATTCTAAAAGAACTAAGGGTAGAACTAGTGACACCACTGACTACCCTCTTTAACAAATCATGGGAGGATGGGGTGGTACCTGAGGACTGGAGGAGGGCAGATGTTATTCCACTTCACAAAAGTGGGAGCAGGGCAGAAGCAGGAAACTACAGACCTGTTAGTTTAACCTCAGTGATAGGGAAAATGATGGAATCACTTCTGAAGGAAAGAATTGTTGAGTGCCTAAAGGCCAGAGGGGCACAGGACCCAAAGCAGCATGGATTCACAGCAGAAAGGTCATGACAGATGAATCTAATAGATTTCTTTAACTGGGTACCCAACGTAGTGGATCAGGGAGGGGCTGTGGACATGGCCTACCTAGACTTTAGCAAGGCATTTGATACAGTCCCGCACAAAAGATTAATATACAAGTTAGCCAGCCTGGGAGTGGGTCCCACGATGGTAGCCTGGGCAAAGAATTGGCTGGAGAACAGAACACAGAGGGTAATAGTAAACAGAGTCCACTCTGAAGAAAGAGGGGTTACTAGTTGGGTGTCGCAGGGTTCAATACTAGGACCGGTCATCTTCAGTGTCTTTATGAGCGACATTGCAGAGAGACTGGAAAGAAAAGTAGATACATAGATACATAGACAGTGTCGCAGATAAGGGCCTATGGCCCACCCAGTCTGCCCAGTTGAGCTTGTAAGTTCAGTTTATGTTTTCCTAGAAGTCTGTTGCCCCTTAGCCCTGACCTCCAGGATTCCTTTATGTCTATCCCATGCATTCTTAAATCCCGTGATTGTTTCAGCCCCCACCACTTCCTCTGGCAGGGTGTTTCACTTGTCCACCACCCATTCTGTGAAGAAATTCTTCCTCATGTTTCCTCTGAATCATCCTCCCTCCAACTTCATCCCATGCCCTCTAGTCCTGGAACATCTTTTCACTTAAAATAGTGTATTCCTGCACCTGTTCCTCCCTGTGAGATACTTGTATGTCTCTATCATATCCCTCTCTCCCTCCTCTCCTCCAGTGAGTACATGTTCAGTTCCTTCAACCTGTCTTATAGGACTTGTGATGCAATCCATGCACCATCTTTGTTGCCCTCCTCTGAACCTTCTTTACCCTGTCTATGTCCTTACGTAGGTATGGTCTCCAGAACTGTTCACTGTACTCCAGGTGGGGCCTCACTAGTGTCTTGTATAGCGGAATTATGAGCTCCCTTTTCCTGCTGGTGATGCCCCTGCCTATACATCCCAGCATCCTATTTGCTTTACCTGCTGCCTTGTCACACTGTTTCCCTACCTTGAGGTCATCAGAGATGATAACCCCAAGATCCCTTTCCTGCTTGCATGTCTGTTTACAGATGACACAAAGATCTGCAACAGAGTTGATACACAAGGTGGGGCAGAAAGGATGAGAAGGGACTAGGCAAGGTTGGAGGAATGGTCAAATGTATGGTAGCTTAGATTCAATGCTAAGAAGTGCATGGTAATGCACCTGGGAAACAAAAACCCAGGGGAAGAGTACACAATGGAGAGTGAGATACTGACAACAGCAAAAATGGAAAGGGACCTGGGAGTAGTCATATCAGATGACCTAAAGGTGGGCAAGCAATGTGAGAGGGCAGTAAGGAGGGCTGGGGGATACTGGGAATCATAGGGAAAGGCATCACCAGTAGAAAACAGGAAGTTATTATCCCTCTGTACAGACAGCTGGTGAGATCCCATGTGGAGTACTGCATGCAGTTCTGGAGACCGAATCTCCACAAAGACATAAACAGGATGGAGGCAGTCCAGAGGAGGGCAACTAAAATGGTGCAGGGTCTGCACCAGAAGTCATATGAAGAGAGACTTAAGGAGCTTACTATGTATAGCCTCAAGGAAAGGAGGGAGGGGGGGACATGACAGAAACTTTCAAGTACCTCAAGGGAATCAACAAAGTCCAAGGGGGTAGCATCTTTCAGAAAAAGAGGTGTACAAGAACAAGAGGGCACAATTTGAAGATGGGGGCAGCTCAGAGGTAATTTAAGAGTATTTTTCACAGACAGGGTTGTGGATGCATGGAATGGCCTCCGGAGGAGAGTTGTGGAGTCAAAAACAGTGGTGGAATTCAAGAATGCATGGGACAGTCATAAGTCAATTCTAGGGGTGGGGGTAGGAAGAGGTAGGCTGTTGGTTAACTAGGATCTGCAGCTTATCCATTAGGTAGGAAATGGGCAGACTGGGTGGGCCAGCGGTCCTTATCTGCCATCAAATTCTATGTTTCTATGTTTCTGGCACCAAACTTCGAGGGTTTCAAGGTCGTGTTGCAACTCCAAATTTAGGGACCCAGTGTCCTTCCCAGTTCTGTACAGCACTGCATCATCGGCATATAACGTGACTTTTGCCCCTCCACAATGCTGGGGTAAGTTGTTGATATACAGGGAGAAAAGCAGTGGGCCTAAGATTGACCCCTGTGGAACTCCAACAGATACTGGTCTCTCTCTTCATTTTGCCCCATTCCACCGTACCATTTGTGACCTGCCATGGAGGTAGTTTGTGAACAATTTTAGAGCTTGTCTATCCAGACCTAGGCCCCTAAGACTTCCTAGTAGTAGCTGGTGTTCAACGAGGTAAAAGGCCTTGGTTTAGTCAATGAAGACTGCCCCTGCCATTTTGTTCTGGTCTAGTGCATCGTATACGTCTGTGGTGAAAGTTACCAAGGCCGTATCAGTCCCGTGTTTTTTTCTAAAGCTGTGTTGTTGATCCGCTTGGAGGTTTTGCAGTTCCAGGTAGTTATTGACCTGTTGGTAGACTACCTTTTCCAACACCTTTCTTAAGGTGCATAGAATAGAGGTGGGTCTGTAATCTTCCACGTCTTCATGTGGCAAGCTTTTTGAGATTGGGGTCACTAGGGCAACCTTCCATAGGGCAGGGATTTTCCCTTTGGTCAGGGACCTGTTAATTATCTGGGTTACTTGTCCTGTTATAACTGGGGCTCCTATTTTCAGCAGCATGGGCTCAAGACTGTTGTGCCCTGTAGCCCCATCTGGTTTCAGGCTCCGGAGTAATTTTAGGACATCACCAGCAGAGACCAGCTTAAGAAGAAATTCAGGGTCCGGGGGGGGGGGTTCCCTGGCTTCCCTGGCCTTGCCCAGTGAAATTGCTTCTGTACCTCTCTAGAGCCAAGAAGAAATTGTTGAATGTATTTGCCTTGGCCTGTGGGGAGGAAAGAAGTGTCCTGTTTGCTTTTATTATCCCTGTCCCCTTGCTCTTATTGCCCTTTAGTAGTGAGTTAATGTGCCCCCAGAACTTCTTTGGATCTGAGAGGTTTCTGGTTTGCAGCCTGTGCAGGTAGTTTTTTTGAGTTCTCTTTTGCAATTGTTTCTGGCTTCCCGGTATTTCACCCAGTCGTGTTGCAGGTTTGAGTGTTTGTAATTTCCCCAGGTTTTGTCTCTTTCGTTCATCATCTTTTTTAGGTCCTGGTTGAGCCACCTGGCATCCTAACCTTTAACCCTAATCTTTCTTAGGGGTGCATGCTTGTTGGCTACAGACAGAAAGTGTTTGTTAAAACCTTCTAGGGCTTTGTCTAAGCTGAGAGTATCAAGGGCCTGTGATGAGTCTATTTCTGATAGGGATCGAAGGAAGGAGCCTATGTTTAGCTTCGAGTAGTTTCTTGTCCAGGAAATTCTGGGGAGTTGCTTGGGAAAGTTGTTCCTCCAGACCAGAAAGATCGGGTATGATCACTGAGTGAGTCTGCGCAGGTCCCAAACATTTTGGCCCTGTCCAGGTTGGACACTAGTACCCAGTCTAGGGTGGTATGGTTCCTGTCTTTTGGTTCATACGTGTAGGCTCTCTGATCAGCTGTGTTAGATTAGCTCCCTCTAGGCTGTTCATTACTTCCCCAGCTAGCTTTTCACCCCAGTTTAAGTTAAAGTCCCACAAAATAATTTTCCTTGCAGTTTGGTAGAGCAAGTACAGCATCTGTGAGAGTTGTTTGGGCTGCAGTTGCTCTCTTTGGCAAATGGTACTGCCTATGACAGCAGTTCAGATGCAGTACTGATGTGTAGGCAGTATGCAAATTGCCTACACGTTACCACCGCTGATTGTAGCAGTCTTTTACTTTGAACTGTACACCAGTGCATCTGAAATGCTGTCATAGACAGCTCAGACATTTATTGGTGCGGTGGGGCCACGCCTGCAAAAAGAAGCAGGGCATTGGAAGCGGGGGTTACACATCTATGAAAACTCATATGGTGGCATTATGTTTCTTGCACACGTGTGCAAGCAAGCAAACAAACATAAAAATGCATCTCAGATAGAAGAAAATTATAGTAAATCTATATTGGAGCTTGCTGTAGGCCCCCTGGCAGACAGGGCCCCGAAGTACATACCTATGTTGCCTATGCCTTAATCCGGCCCTGCAAGTAGCAATGTTGCATTGGCTGGCACTACAAAGGTGATATAGGACCCCGCAGACCCTTAAGACAATGGGCCTCTCCCAGGACAACAGTTGTCGGCACTGTAATGACGAGGAGGGTTCCTTATCCCACATTTTACGGCATTGCCCACTATTGAAAGGTTTCTGGATGGCATCCTGGAGGTTTGCAGAAACGTTTGTCCTGCAGAACCTGTTTTCATCCCACTGGGCATCATTTGCTCTACAGTGTCCAGAACTACAGCAGCCCTGCTACCCACTGGGTAGTAGCAGCCACCATTGTAGCTAAGTGCCATATTCTAAGGTGATGAAGGAGTCAAGAAGTACCTCACTAAGTGAATGGATTTCTGCCATGCGTCAAATAGCTTCTTTGGCGAGACTATCCCACCTGACATTAGACAAGATGGACTTAATTATGATCCTCATTCCTGAGAATGCAGAATCCCAACCCAAGCTCCAAATATGTAAGCGGTCCAACAGGTTCAGCCTAAGGCCTCTTTCCCTCTGGTAGTACTATGATGGGTACAGAGACATACTGGTGGAGACCCACTGTACAACGTCTGGAAAGTGCCTCTCTTTCAGTACAACACTGTAGGGAAGTAGCCAGTAGGATCAGGGGTCCTCCCAATAGTAGTTGGTCAGTTAAGACAGTTACCTGGCTTCCGTAACTCACCTCCTCTCTTCTTCATCCTTTCTTCTCCTCCTACAAGGAGATGTGATTTATGTTGTTTTTTTTTTCCTGACAATTATATTATACACTGCAAGGTGTTTGTTTCACTACACTGTATGATTTTATGTCATGCATGTGTTCTGGTATTGAAAATTTCCAATTAAAATGTAAACGTTAAAAAAGTTGAAAAACAATACATTTACCCACTGCTGGACAACCCCGGACAAACTGCAGAGTAGTTCCAGAGATTCACCAAGAAGTCAAAACATGCATTGTGCAAGCACTCAAGGAGACAGAGTTTGGGGACATACACTTCACAACAGATATTTGGACAAGCGCTCAACTCACAGGCATATTTCTCTGACCAAAAACTAGTTTTCTTTCTCACACTCACAAAAGCAATCTGACACCAAAAGGCCAGTGCAGAGGAATGGTATCACTCAGTGCCAGTGTTATGGATGGTGAACACACTGTAGTCAACGTACACAACACCCTACAAAAACAGTAGGAGGAATGGATACACACAAATGTATGTATGTATATGTGTGTGTATGTATGTATGTGTTTATGTAAGTATAAAAGTATGTATGTATGTAAGTATTTATTTATTTACTTGTTTATTTAAGTTTAGGATTAATACCTTTGAGCCAAAAGACTCATTTACAAAGGTTCCAGGTCAGACATACAAAGACATGTACATTTCAATGAAACATCAATTACATGGACATTACAAAGATTACATTTTTGTTACATTAGTTCGGAGATCTTAGTAGGTGTGCATTGTATCTGGAGATCAATGGTGAGACAGTTCAACATTGTACTGTAATATGTATCATTGGTAGACAGTTCATAAGCAAGTTCCATTTAAGTGCAATGTAGCACAACAGGATAGTAGATACCTTCCGTGTTAACTAAAGCAGCCATTGCTTGCTTTGTCAAGTTGGGGAGTGGAGGGAGTGGGGGGGCTGGGGATAAGGCAGTGGGAAGAGGGTGATAGGGTGCAATGGGGAGAGGAGAGGTGGAGTAGACTGGGGGCGATGATGGTGGTAAGTGTTGGGGTTGGGAGGAGAGGCAAGAGGACAGGGGGTGAAGGGGGAGGGTTAAAGGCAGGGTAGGAGGAGGGGTTGAATCGTCATGGGGGTTAGAGTGGGAGGAGGGGGAGGGGTGAAGACAAATATGTAGGAGTGCCAGGATTTGTTGAAGAGGATTCTGGTGCCTTTATTTCAGCGTGTCCTGTGTTAAGGTCAGGCGTTTAGATGACACAGCTACAGACATTCACAGAGGTTAGGTGGGAGTAGAGACCAGATTTAAATAGATTGATCTTTCTGCACTCTGTTAGGTTAGTGGGGAGGTCATTAAGCCACTTAGGTCCACAGGAGGAGAGTGATCTCTGGTCTATTGTTGTACACTTACAAGGAACTACTAGTCCTTCCCTCAATGATCTTCTTGTGGAGATGGTTGGGTGGGCAACTTTGAAGTGAGAGGAGATAGATTCTGGGGTAAGTCCTATCATGTTTTTTTTTGGCAATTGGGCAAGATTGCTATAGAATCCTGAGGTGGAGAGGGAGCCAACCAGTCACCGTGTATAGGGCACAGGTGTGGGTCCAATGGTCGGCCCCCAGGACCAGCCTGCAGGCCTTGTTAAGTAGTGTTTTCATCCTTTCTAAAGCAGTATCAGCACCAGCCCCATAGATCACCAGGCCATAAACTATGGTTGTTACTACAGAGCAACTTGTGACAAGCTTTAGAGCTTCAGGGGTCCTGGAGTGACAATGCTGATAGAGCAAACCAAGTTTAGTTTTTGCAGTTTTGATGACATGGTCTACGTGTGCTGTGAATGAAAGGGTTTCATCCAGGTGTACCCTCAGGGATTTAAAGGTGCAGACCTGTTCTAATATGTCACCTTTGTGACTCACGACTTGCAGTGGTCCAAACTTCTTCCTGGTTTGGGGGACAGTAAATAGCATACACTTCGTTTTTCTTTAGTTGAGCAGGAGTTTATTGTTCATTGTCTATTGTCTGTAAACCATTTTTCAATTCTATGGAAATTAGTTTGCAACTCTGCTATAATTGTGGTCTGATTCTTTCCGCTTACCGAGATGACAGCATTATCAGCGTACAGCACAATGTGTCCTGGGCAGGTGGATGGTAGTGGGTTTACAAATAGGCTAAAGAGGAGTGGCCCTAATATAGACCCTTTGGGGTCTCCAAGCTTCACCTCTTTTGGCTCAGACAGCTTTCCACAAATTTTTACTCTTTGAAATCTATTGGAGAGGTAACTGTCAAACCAATTTACTGTATCATAGGACAGGCCAGGTTGTTTAGGAGAAGATGATGGTTGACCATATCAAATGCCTTAGTGAAGTCTATGAAGATAGACCACACTGCTAGTCCACTCTCAAATGCGTCATAGATTTGAGAGGTGTAGTTGATCAGAGCTGTGCTGGTGGAGTGGTCTTTGTGAAAGCCATGTTGCTGTGCTCAGAGTAGGTTGTGTTTCGTGAGACATTCTGTGAACTGGTCATAGACTGCCCGCTTGAGGGCTTTCAAAAGAGGGGGGAGGATTGAGATGGGCCTGTAGTTGGACAGGTTGGCTTCATCACCAGCTTTGAAGACCGGGGTGACCAGTGTCTCTTTTCACTTGTCTGAGAACACACCTGACCTCAGTGAGGCATTGAAGACTTTGGTGAGGGGTCCAGCTATCTCATTTAACATGAGAGCTATTAACTTCATTTCCAAGAGGTCACTCCCCATTCTGGTCTTTCCTAGTACCCGTTAAACATATCTTATGGTATCATTTCTTTTAATTTGCTTGAAGTAGCAGTGAGGGACATTACTTTTTGGCAGGGATGGGGAATGCAACCTAGGGAGCAGGTCAGGTGGAGTGGGGTTGAGGTAATCAGTAGGCAGTACCAAACTAAGGTCAGTGAAGGCCTTTTATCTGGTTTTTGTTTACCAAGTAAGTACACTAGACCATGTAGTCTGTTTTCAGGTTCGAACCAGGAGAATACATAACACAGACATTGCATGGATTATGATTAAGCATGATTGTGACAGATAATGGGGCCAACATGATAAAGGCTTTCAGTGACAGTAGTGACACAGAGGAGAGAGTAAATGTAAACTGCTTTGCACACAATGTAGTTGTCTGCCAAGCTTTAGACAGGAGCAGAAGTATCAGTAGTCTTATTGCAACAGCACATAGACTAAACAACCACTTTCACAGGTCTGTGAAAGCAACTGCCACACTATAGACATTCTAGTAGCTAGCAAAACAGTCTTAACACTCCTTGATACTGGACTCAGTAATGGATGGAATTCTACATATTACAGGATAGAAAGATTAGTGGAACAAAAAAAGACCACACATGCAAAGGCTGTGTCACATAACACTGGTGGAACTGTTCACCACTGGACAACCCTGGACTAACTGCATCACATCTTTAGCCCATTTGACAGTGCTACCCAGGAACTCAGCAGCAGCAGTGACTCTGTTAGTGAGGTTATCCCAGCGGGGTGTATTTGTTATCGAGGAATTGGTCAGGAAGCATAGGAAAACCAGGAGCAGTTGTAAAATTCCCAAGAAATGTTTTATTATTATCAGAAACATCAAAATAAAAATAACAATTATTCAGTGTAACTGTTTACAAAGGCATTACACACAGAGAAAACAAAATCCTTCATCTGAAGGAATCTCTAATTCCAAGTTTTCCTTTCTCAGTCTCTCTCTTTTAGTCTAGCAAAAGCATTGTTGTTCTTATTTTTGCCTCCTGAGCTCATTAAGAGACCAGAACTTTGTAAGTTTCTTTCCTTGCAGGTGCAACAAAATAAAACATGATGTCCCAGAACTGGCCTCTTGTTGACAGCTCTGCAAAAGAGTCTGTGCTGCATGTCAAGTTTAACCCCCTAAATTTCAAACAGCTGTTTACAGTCATTTCAACAGTGTAATTACATGCAGTTTCAAACTAAGGGATCCCAATATCACTTACAGTTTCACACAAAAATTCACATATATTTAAAAAAAAGGCAAATACACAAGGGGAAAGAAAAGACAGAAACAGCACGTGAAGGCAGAGAGATAGTGAGATGTAGAGAGTCACAAGACCATCAGAGTGATCGGTTCCTAGGTCTTACGAGAACATTTGGTTGGTCAACCAGGCAGACAAGAGACAGAAGATGACAGAACAGATCCTTGCATTTAACTCTTTCTGTGCAATAAATGGGACAGAGTCTTATTCAACCCTGTCACAGTATTCTCTGCAACTTCATATATGAAACACTTGACAATGATGACTACTGCTCTGAGTTAATAAAACTTGCACAGGCATTAAATGATGAGGTCATCAGGTGGTTTGCATCTGTAGGGCATCCACCACTATTTGCGTGTGCTATTGTGAGATCTAGGGGTTTCTGGCTATGATGAGCCAGTCGTCCAGGTACAGGACGATGTGGATTCCCTGTTGTCTTCATTTTGCTACGAGTGTGATGGATACTTTGGTGAACCCTTGTGAGGCTGACACTAGGCTGAAAGGTAAGGTCTGGTATTGGTAGTGTTGGCCTAGTATCTGGAACCTGAGGTATCTGTAGTGGGTCAGACATATGGGAATGTGCAGGTAGGTGTCTTTCATGTCGATGGATGTGAGATAATCCTCTGGTCTTATTGCACACACAGTTGTTCTCAGTGTTTCCATTTTGAATCATTTGTAACGTACAAAGTGGTTGATGAATTTTAGATGTAGTACAGGTCTCATATTTCCTGTTTTCTTGGGTACAGGAAGAAGATGGAGCAGATGCCTTGATCTATTTGGCTCTGTGGTACCTCTGCTATCGCCTTGTTGGCGAGAGGAGTGTTTTGAGAGTCGCTTTTACCGTCTGTATCTTGTGTGGTTGATGCGACACTGGGGAGGTCACAGATCTGTTTTAGAGGGGCTTCTGTGTGAATTCGATAGAGTATCCTTGAGATACCACTTCTAGTACCCATCTGTCTGAAGTTGGCCATTGCCATATGCTTGAGAACTGACTCAGTCTTGCTCCCACAGGGGGAGGAGTGTGTGGGACTGACCCCATTGAGCGTTGTTGTGATTGATGGTCAATTGGTGTTGGACCTGCCTCTCCTGAAGGTGGAGTTATATCGTCCTCTTTGATACTGTCCTCGGCCCCTGCCTCTTGAACTGTTGCTGAAATAGGATGGTTTGAAGGAGAATGATTTGTTCTGTGAGTAATTTGACGTTTGCCTCTAGTCCTGTCTTCCCCTGAATGGGGACAATCTGCCACAAAAGACTGGGAGGTAGATATTCCTGGATGATTTGTCCTTGTCTAGGCTTTTTCTGTCTCCTTTTTGTTTAACGTATTTTTCCAAGCCCTCTCCGAATAATACGTTTCCTTTGAAGGGTAGTTTACCCAGCATAGATTTGGACTCTGAGTCCGCTTTCCAAAGTCTAAACCATATGTGGCATCTTGTTCTGTTGGTTAGAGCTGCTAACCTGGCTGACATCTTTAGCACATTGATAAACACATCGGCAGTGTATCTAGCCACTTGGATTGCGTATTTAGCTAAGTCTGCCCGTTTTGAGTTGGGGTCTAGGGAAGATGCCAACTCCTCGAGCCAGGTGACTAGTGCCCTTGAGGTGTATGTTGCTGCTGTGTTGGCTCTGCAGGCCATACCTGTGATTTCAAAACCTTTATTCAGGAGCTCTTCCATTTTTTTATCAGTTGGGTCCTGAAGTGGGGTTGTGGTTTCTGAAGGGAGGACTGTCTTTTTGCATAAACCCACGACTTGGTGGTCAACCGTTGGTGGCGTGCACCATGCCTTATTTACATCCTCTTGCACTGGGTAGAACCTGTTGAATGTGCGTTTCTCAGAGACCCTGGATGGGTCAGCAGATTGCCATTCTTTGTCGATGACCTCTGTTAGGGCCTCATAGATAAGAAAAGTTTAATCCTTTTTTGTTTCGCTCTGATGAGAGGGTTTAGTTTAGATTGTTGCTGAGGGGTTTCAGATACTTTGAATCCCATAGTCTCTTTGATGGCTCTGAGGAACTCTGAGAGAGCCTCAACAGGAGTGAGCTTTTTTGTTATGATGAGGTTATCCTCGTCTTCCCCTTGGTTTTCTTCCTCCCCAGATTCTTCATTGTCCAGTTTGTCTGGTTCCGTCCCATCAGGGGCGTTTGATAGAGATTTATTTTCCTTGTTTGGTTTGTCTGGTTTTGTGGTGTTCCCTTTGTTGGACTGTGAAAGTTCTTCCATTCTTTCCACAATCTTTACCATAATGGGCTGTTGGGTTTTGAAAAATTCTTCTGCTGTGGAGGTTAGTTCATTTGCAGAGGTGCTGTGTGCCTCCGACTCTTGCTTCATTTCTGTATCTGCGTCACTTGCCATGCCTGGGTCTGACTGCGCACAAGTGGGGCAGAGGGGTCCTGACTGAGTACCCATTAGGGGGATGTGGCAAGAGTGGCATTTTTTTAGTCTTGCCCATCTTTCTTTATTCTGTGAAGACAGTTAAATTGGACAGATGTTGGATCCAGACCGAATATGCTGTGCTTATTTATTTATTTGTCTTATTTATTCATTTATTTATTTATTCATTCATTCACCTGCTTGTCCTGTTGTTGGTGGTGGGGGAGGGGCTTGGTGTGCTTGCACTCGTGCCTTAAGGTAATGTGAGGCTTGGGCTCAGTGTGCTGATGCTGGTTTATCCATTTGTGATTAATGCCCCATTACCTGGTGCTTGCCAGTGAATTAGCAATCTGATGGAGGCTCCATCTGCTTGGTGCGAGCTAGCATGATTGCTGAGGAGTCCTGTAGCTTTAAGTGCTTGGAGTGAGCTACGTGATTGTTGAGGGGTCTTATAGCTTTAAATCACCGGCTTTTGGAGTGCGCATGCACTGGCTAGGTTGAGGAGTGCACATGCGCGGGGTATCGATGGTCTGTAAGCCCATCACCATGACAAGATGATGATGGGGTCCATAGATGTATCAGAGCAAGTTTGTTCCTCATGGGTATGCCTTAAGATGGTGGCAGGAGTTTGGTTACCAAGGTAGCCTTCGGGAGAGGAGTCCACCAGTGGAGGAATACCATGTAACTCGGCTTTTGCCCCAGACATAGCCAAGGCAGCAGAGGAGATTTGCCTCTGGAGGAAACACGTGGGGTCGAGAGGTAAGGGAGAAGTGAGAACTGAGGGCATTGTCTCTCCCAGAGGAGCTGAGGGCACAGCTTGTAAGGGGCCCAACACATGTTAGGGATACTAAAGCCACTCGCAAGGGGCTCTCGTACCAGTGAATTAGCACACCAATATTGTTGCAGGTTGGGTCAGGCTGTTCGGATACAGTCGGAACATTTGGGAGAGTCAGTGAAGTAGCTTGATTTCTCGAGATTTAGCATGGATCAGTTGTGAGGTAACCATTGCTTTTCACTCCTACAAACTGCAATTTGATTGTGGATAGCTGGCTAGACTGATCAAACATAACTTAGTATGTAGGGTAGCACTGCATTATAGCTACCACTTCTTATAATACAGTGAAAAAAAAAAAACATGCCTTTCTGAGTTCACTATTCATAGCAATGGGCACAACTGATTCACCTGATTCCAGCTACAGGCTAACTTTTCAAACTGCCACCAATGCACTAGCCAAAGGCTCAGATCAAACACTGAAGTAGTTAGGACAAAGGATCTTGGAGACTAATTTCAGATTATAAACTCAATCCCAACGTTAACTAGCTAAAGCCAAAGGATTTGTGAGATAAACCTTATGTTATAAGCTCAAACAAATATTTAATTAAAGTCAGTGAGTTTGTGAGACAAACTCCAGATTATAATCACAGTAGTATAATCCTAGTAATACTTCACTAGTTAGTCCTGCTTCATTATTCTTTCATAGCCATGCTTCTCTAGTTAGCGTCCTGCTTAATTATTCTTTTACACATTGCATAGCAGAGTAGCCACTAGTAAGTAAGTACCCTGCTCATTTGAACTCAGAGCCATGGATTGTGGCATAAATTCTTACCTTATTTGTAGTCCTGCGGAGCTAGGCAATATGCTTGCAACCCCTGTGATGCACATGATTGAACTGGAGACCTGTGGCAAGGGATGGAGCCTAGGCAGATTAGATTTCAATTCTAGTCGCATGAGCATTTGCAGCCTATGAGGTGGATGTAACCCAGAAGTAATGGATGGGGGGATGCTGTAGGGTGATGCAATATGCAAAGGGGTGAGCAATAAAATACTGTCACTTCTGACCACTCTAATATTGCTATCAAACAACTCAAGATTATTGCTATGACTGTAACTACTAAAATTGTTATTACTATAAACTGTATTTGTATTTGCTCTATCACAAAATTTTTACGGCTATAAATTTTTACAGTTCTCACCCCAGAGTTTGAATGGATCTATTGGGTGCTATAGATGATGTGTTTCAGAGGACTGCAAACTAAGAAAGCTCTGTACACATTCTTTCCATTGGCTGGCTTGTAGAGCAGATGCAAACCAAGGAATTTGGCCACTGGGCATTGATAAAACCCAAGGAGAGGACCAACACACTTGTATTCCACAAAGGGCCACCGGGCCATCACAGCTAACTCCAGGAAAGAACAGAACACTTATATTTCCAAGGACTTGTAGCAAACTGAAGAGCCTCCAGGCAGTCACCACTGACCCCAGGAAGGAATTTGAAGAACTCAGTAACTGACAATCTGGAACAACTCCAGGCCATCACAGCTGACCATGGGAAGAGATTTGAAGAATTTAAAAACTGAAGGTCTGGATCACCTCTGAGCCAGCACCACTTACCCCAGGAAGAGGTTTGAAGAACTGAAGATCCAAAGACTGTCCATCCAGACTGTCACTCTTGGGAGAATCTCTGAAGAGATGAAGACCAGAAACAAAACGCTAGCCTACTAGGTGTCTGGTCCCTATTTGTGAAGAAGAGCAGTTCTCTGTACTACCTAGCTCACTGTTATGGAGGGATTGCCTGAAGACTCTGTAGGAAGCAAGTGGCAGAAGGTTTCTTTGCTGACTATGCTATTCTTATTCTAATGACCAGTCCCAAGCTGTCAGGGTACATATGGGTGAAGCAG
Source organism: Neoceratodus forsteri (assembly GCA_016271365.2). Taxonomy (NCBI): domain Eukaryota; kingdom Metazoa; phylum Chordata; order Ceratodontiformes; family Ceratodontidae; genus Neoceratodus; species Neoceratodus forsteri. The sequence goes on from CM057459.1 coordinate 1,369,926,958, forward strand.
TCTCTGGGTCATGAAGCAGGAGCTGTAAGCATGCAGTTAGGCAGTGTATAGTGTAATCTTTATATGACTGGTCCCAAGCTGTCAGGGTACATATGGGTGAAGCAGTCTCTGGATCATGAAGCAGGAGTTGTAAGCATGCAGTTAGGCAGTAGTACAGTGTAATATTTATATGAACTGTCCCAAGCTGTCAGGGTACATATGGGTGAAGCAGTCTCTGGATCGTGAAACAGGAGTTGTAAGCATGCAGTTAGGCAGTAGTACAGTGTAATCTTTATATGAACTGTTCCAAGCTGTCAGGGTACATATGGGTGAAGCAGTCTCTGGATCATGAAACAGGAGTTGTAAGCATGCAGTTAGGCAGTAGTACAGTGTAATCTTTATATGACTGGTCTCAAGCCGTCAGGATACATATGGGCAAAACAGTCTCCGGATTATAAGGTAGGAGTTGTAAGCATGCATTTTAGGCAGTAGTACAGTGTGATCTTTATATGACTGGTCCCAAGCTGTCTGGATACAGAAGCAGTCTCTGAATCATGAAGCAGGAGTTGTGAGCATGCAGTTAGGCAGTAGTACGTGCAGTAGTACTTGTAATAGCTTAGCAGAAGACACCGGGAGAAAGGACTGCTGTGTGACTGAACTTCTCTACTGGGACTATATTGCCCTACTTCCCCCCCACCCCCAAAAGCTAGTTCTATTTTATAGGCACAGGATTTCACTGACAACAGGAACTTCCTGTTTGGGAGCAGGAAGTGAGTGATCACAGAACCACCGAAGACCCACCATCCTAGAAGGGCAAGAGAAGCTCTCTGGCCCCCTCTAGCTGCTGGAGGTCTGCCTCTGAGCAAGTAAGTGGTCTACTGAGAAATATAGGATATTCTTGTCTCAGAACAGGACAATCAGGAGCTTAAAGGTGCACACAGGCAGAAAGTAAGGAGACAGAGAGAAAAAAAACAGAGGAAAGAGTAAGGATTGCAAACAGTTAAGGGGCCAGAAATAAGACATGACTGGAGTGGTGCAGTGCAGTGGCTGTGGAGCAGCAGTCTTCCAGGAGATGTTCTGGAGGATGTGGTGTTGTCCCATCTGCAGGCACCTCTCTGGGCTGAGGGAGGAGGTTGTTCATCTCCAGGCTGAGTTGGCCAGGATTTGTGGTACCTCCTCTTCCATCCAGGGACCACCAGTCCCACTGCCGTTGCCTCAGAGGTTGCCAAGAAAGAGGGCGGTTGAACCACAGTGCACCCAGGGAGGTGAGGGTGGTGGAACAGAGGTGCATCCCACCAGCTGTACCTTCCACACCCTATGCCATTCTGGCAAGTGTGGGTCTCTGGGTGGAGGCACCCGCAGTGGAGACCAAGGAGGATGCTGGGAACCCCCACAAAGGAGACACACAGGAGGGTGGCAGGGACCCTGCAGAGGAAGGAAACAACTCCTGGAGGGACTTCATTGTTAGGAAGGTAGAACTGGGGAGGAAGGGAGAGGGAGGTAAGGTGCCTGCCTGGCGCGCCATCGCTTGGAGGGACAGGGCGAATCCTCAGGATTGCCAGAGCAGCTGCACAGGGAGGAGCTGGACATCATTGTCCACCTAGGGACAAATGACCTGGCTAAGAAAGGATTAGAGAAGTGCAGGAAGAGTTTGTGGAAATTGAGGAGGGGCCTTATCAAGTAGCACACAGTAACCTTCTCGGAGGTGCTGCCACCTATGGCATAGGAGAGGCTAGGGTGTCAGCACTCATGGGATCCAATTAGTGGTTGGAAAACTGGTGTGGAGCTCAGGATTTGGCTCATTGGGGACTGGGGTCCACCTGGAGTGATGCAAGCTATACTGGCATGATGGGCTGCATCTGTCCGGGAGGGAACCAGGATCCTAGGTGATAGGTTTAAATGCTTCATTGTGCAAGCATTTAAACTAGCTAAGGGGGGGAGGCACTAGAAAGGAGCAGGGAAATCCTAGTCCCCCAAATAATCATGGTAGTAAGTGCGGCAAACACCAACATAGAGGTGTCGATAGGGAGAAGGGCAGGGGTAAATGGAGAAAGTGACAAAGGCAAGAAGGACAGGGATGGGCCAAAAGGGAGTAAGGCCATCAGGAAATGGAGGGTAATGAGTACCAATGCCCATAGTCTGGGCAACAAGCTTGCTGAGCTGGTGGCCTTGATGGAAGAGGGATGCCTGGATATCATAGCAGTCACAGAAACATGGTACACAGAGAATCATGACTGGAATGTTAACATACCAGGGTACATAACCTACAGGAGAGACAGGCAGGAGAGAAGAGAGGGAGGAATAACTCTCTATGTAAAGGAAGGGATAAAAGCAACTGAACAAAAGAGTAAACAAGGAGGAGAGGAGGCACTGTGGGTCACCTTGGAGACTGGAAAGGGCATCACAATCCGCACAGGGGTTGTGTACAGACCCCCATGTTAGGGGAGGGAATGGACAAGGATATGATAGAAGGCATTCTTCAAATGGCAGAGAAAGGGGAGATACTGTTGATGGGAGACCTGAATATGCCAGATGTTAACTGGAGCACATTTGCTGCAGCCACATCCAAGAGCAGGGCCATTCTTGATGCCCTACAGATGGCAGGCCTCAGACAGCTAGTTTCAGGACCCACTCGTGAGGGAGCAATCTTAGACCTCGTACTCTCAAATGGGGGCAGTGAGAGGATCTCAGATCTAGAAGTGGTTGCCATCTGGGACAAGTGACCATCAAACAGTGTGGTTCACGTTAAACTCAGCTACAGAGTCAAGCCATACAAAAGTGAGGGTACTGGACTTTAGGAGGCTGACTTTGGCAAGATGGGGAGTGCCTCAGAAAAGCACTCAGCAAACAGGCTAGAAGGAGGTGTGGAGCAACAATGGGGAATCATCAAACTGCCATCACAGAGGCAACAAGCCTTTGTGTGAAGCAAATAAACAAATCAAAATGAAAGAAAAGCCACTATGGTTCTCAAAGAGGTGGCTGTGAAAGTCAGGAAGAAAAGATGGCATTCCGAAGTATAAAGGAAACACAGAAGGTGCAGGACAGAAGCTGTACCAGTTAAGGCAGAAGGAAGCAGGAGGGAAGTCAGAATAGCAAAGGCCCAAACTGAGGAAAAGATAGCCAACTCAGTTAAGAAGGGGAATAAAACCTTTTATAGGTACATCAGCGAGGGTAGAAAGACAAAGGGAGGGATAGTGAGGCTGAATAGAAGGAACGGTGGGTGGGCAGAGGGGGACAGTGAAAAAGCAGGGATACTGAATGAATATTTCTGCTCAGTATTCACAAAAGAGGAGGGGGAAGTGCCTAATCCAATTAACAGAAGCACTCTTGATAGGGGGTCGGTCGATCCCAGTCCTTTCTCAGAAGAAAGGGTTCTGCAAGAACTCCTAAAACTGAAGGTGGACAAAGCAATGGGTCCTGATGGAATTCACCCCAGAATTCTAAAAGAATTAAGGGAGGAACTAGTGAAACCACTGGCTACTCTTTTTAATAAATCATGGGAGGATGGTGTGGTACCCGAGGACTGGAGGAAGGCGGATGTGATTCCCCTTCACAAAAGTGGGACCAAGACAGAGGCAGGAAACTACCGACCAGTCAGTCTGACCTCTGTGGTAGGGAAAGTGATGGAGTCACTTCTGAAGGAAAGAATAGTTAAATACCTAGAGGCCAGTGGGGCACAGGACCCAAGGCAGCATGGGTTCACAGCGGGAAGGTCATGTCAGATGAATCGAATAGATTTTTTTGACTGGGTGACTAAAGTAGTAGACCAGGGAGGGGCTGTGGACATGGCCTACCTAGACTTTAGCAAGGCATTTGACACAGTCCCACACAAAAGATTATTAGTCAAATTAACCAGCCTGGGAGTGGGTCCCAGGGTGGTAGCTTGGGTAAAACATTTGCTGCACAACAGGACACAGAAGGTAATTGTAAATGGAGTCCACTCTGAAGAAAGAGGGGTTACTAGTGGGTACCGCAGGGTTCAGATTGGTCCAGTCCTTTAATGTCTTCATCAGTGACATTGCAGAGGGACTGGAAGGAAAAGTATGCCTTTTGCAGATGACACAAAGATCTGCAACAGGGTTGATACACAAGGAGGCGTGGAAAGGATGAGAAGGGACTTGGCAAGGTTGGAGGAATGGTCAGAAGTATGGCAGCTAGGATTCAATGCAAAGAAGTGCAAAACAATGCACCTGGGAAACAAGATCCCAGGGGAAGAATATACAATGGGTGGGGAGGTAGTTACAACAACAAAAAAGGAAAGGACCTGGGGGTAATCATATCAGATGACCTTAAGGTTAGCAAGCAATGTGAGAAGGCAGTAGGGAGGGCTGGGGGTATACTGGGATGTATAGGGAGAGGCATCAGCAGCAGAAAACAGGAAGTTGTTATCCCTCTGTACAGACAGTTGGTGAGACCCCATCTGGAGTACTGTGTCCAGTTCTGGAGACCCCATCTCTGCAAGGACAAAGACAGGATAGAGGTAGTCCAGAGGAGGGCAGCTAAAATGGTGCAGGGTCTGCAAGTGAAGCCGTATGAGGAGAGACTAAAGGAACTTAATATGTATACCCTTGAGGAAAGAAGGGAGAGGGGGGGTCATGATAGAAACTTTTAAGTACCTCAGTGGAATCAACAAAGTCCAAGAGGGTAGCATCTTTCAGAAAAAGAGACTTGCAAGAACAAGGGGACACAATTTAAAGATAGAAGGAGGGCAGTTCAGGGGCAATGTGAGGAAGTATTATTCCACAGAGAGGGTAGTGGATGCATGGAACAGCCTTCCTGAGGAGGTTGTGGGGTCTAAAACTGTGGGAGAATTCAAGAATGCATGGGACAGACATAAGGCAATTCTTGTGGGAGGTAGGAAGAACTAGGCTGTTGATTAACTAGGATCTGCGGCCTATCCTGTAGGTAGGGAAATGGGCAGACTAGATGGGCCAAGCGGTCCTCATCTGCCGTCAAAGTCTATGTTTCAGTTTCTATGTTTCTAAGTACAGTGTAATCTTTATATGAACTGTCCCAAGCTGTCAGGGTACATATGGGCGAAGCAGTCTCTGGATCATGAAGCAGGAGCTGTAAGCATGCAGTTTGGCAGTAGTACAGTTTAATCTTTATATGACTGGTCCCAAGCTGTCAGGATACAGAAGCGGTCTCTGGATCATGAATCAGGAGTTGTAAGAATGCATTAGGCAGTAGTACAGTGTAATACTTATATGAACTGTCCCAAGCTGTCAGGATACATATGGGTGAAGCAGTCTCTGGATCACGAAGCAGGAGTTGTAAGCATGTGGTTAGGCAGTAGTACAGTGTAATCTTTATATGACTGGTCCCAAGCTGTCAGGGTACATATTGGTGAAGCAGTCTCTGGATCATGAAGCAGGAGTTGTAAGCATGCAGTTAGGCAGTAGTACAGTGTAATCTTTATATGACTGGTCCCAAGCTGTCAGGGTACATATTGGTGAAGCAGTCTCTGGATCATGAAGCAGGAGTTGTAAGCATGCAGTTAGGCAGTAGTACAGTGTAATATTTATATGAACTGTCCCAAGCTGTCAAGATACATATGGGTGAAGCAGTCTCTGGATCATGAAACAGGAGTTGTAAGCATGCAGTTAGGCAGTGGTACAGTGTAATCTTTATATGACTGGTCCCAAGCTGTCAGGATACATATGGGTGAAACAGTCTCTGGATCATGAAGCAGGAGTTGTAAGCATGCAGTTAGGCAGCAGTATGGTGTAATCTTCATATAAACTGTCTCAAGCTGTCAGGGTACATATGGGTGAAGCAGTCTCTGGATCATGAAGCAGAAGCTGTAAGCATGCAGTTAGGCAGTAGTAAAGTGTAATCTTTGTATGGACTGCCTTTTCACTTCTTGGTTGCTGATCTCAGCAGTCTTTGGATTAAGCAACCATCAACAGGATAATTAGCAACAGGCAGGGTGGTATGAAGACATGCAGGGCGATCCAATAACAAGCAGCTCAATTCAATAACATGCAGGGCAGTTCAGTAACATGCAGGGCAGTTCACAGACCTGTGCAAGTATAAGAATATATGAAGAAGGCAGCAGAATAAGGCCATTTGGTCTATTTAGCTGTTTGTATTACAATGTCTACACTTCATCACAGGATCTGCAGGTATAGTCACTTTTTTTTATTTATATTTTTTGAATGCTGAAGCCCTCCTTATATCTCTGGCTGGCCTTCCAGCCATCTCATCATTGGCCTGCCCCCACAGAGCTGTTGTTTACCCTCTGGGCAGGGGCAAGGGGTGGCTGGCTATGCCCCCCAACACATCCAAGTGTCGATCAGGTCCTAGGCAGCGGTGGCGCAGAGAGTGATTTGGGCCATGTGAGATTTTTTGGTTCCAGGGAATCAGGAGGTGTGGCATGCAATGACACAATGGCAAAGTCCTGCTCAGCATCTGCACACCTCCCAGTCTCAACTCTGTGCCCCCCAGCAAGCCACCCCTGTGGTCACCCAGGGGTGCCACACCAGGAGGTATGCCCCCTCCCTCCCTCAAAGATGGAGAGCATGCAATTGCCACTCAATCCATCTCCCCCCCACCAACCCTGCAGCCTCTCAGGCTCATTCCTGAACCTGGGTCACTGGCACTGCAAGCGGTGGCTCCACCACTGCATTGACAGGCCGGCTGGTGTAATCACTTTTAATAGGGGCTCACAACATGCAAGGGCAATATCTCAGTCTCGGAGCATGCAGTAACCATGACAGGTAAACTCAATGTAAGCAGGGCAAATTTGGTGCACATGGGGCAATTACACAATCTGGGAGGATGCATTTCCTTTGGGGCTGTCCCTGTAAATAGCAGTCTTGCAACACAACAGATTTTGATTTTCACAATGGTTTACATTCAGTTCAGCACTATCACTTTAAAATGTTCATTCAATATTTATCCCAGTCACTTTAAACCACATAGGCACTTGTGCTGATATTGCAGAAGGGGAACAGGACTAAAAGATGATGGCTACACCTACCTGTGCAGTAACCATGGGTATGACCTCCCTCCCACAGGTGTATACTCAGACTTCCACAATAAACAGCAGTTCTACTCTACTGACTGAGGTCAGTTTGACTTACCCTATGTGCTAGGGGTTCCTTGCTAGGGGGTTCTGGGTTAATTACACACTTTGAAAGTACAGGTTACTAGCCCTTGGCTAGGGCCATGGCAGCTATGCTGCTGCGGTGGCTAACTGGCTTGCCCACTCCCTTTCCATTGCTCTTGCCTGAAGCTGCTATCACAGTGCACTTAAATTATTAAACTATAAACTATTCAGCACAAGCCTAAACCTGAGCTACTGGAGGCTACCTGGTTAGTAGTCTACCCTTGTTGCCTTAGAGTACTATCTTTTGTTCAAATTGGACTTGCTTTGCCCCTACCTAGGCCACCTGGTGCTGATTCATTTAAATAAAAAAAAATTACAATGGACCTACTTTGCCCACCTAGCCCACTTTGGTATTTTTTAAAAACTGCAGCCTGTCTGATATTTTAATTTGGGGCTTTGCTTTTCCCCTGCTCCTCCTGGAGCCCTTTATTATTTAAATTAGAGCCCGTTCTACCCCTTTGCTCTGCCTCCAGGAGCCTAACTTATTTTAATAGGGTCTGCCTTTCTTTTATTCTAATTGTGAGCCTTCTGCTCTCTGCTCAGTTTTAATGGGGTATGTCCCACCCTGTCCGCCTGCCCTCCAGGTAATCCCTTGACCCAGGGGCCCTGCCCTGACCCTTCATGGCTGCAGCCATGGTTTACTGCACCATTCAGTGCTGGAGACAATTTTTTTTAAATTAATAGTTCAAGCGATCAGTACCTGCTCATTGGTGCTGCCTCCAACTTACTGCACTGACCCTGAGTGAAGTTGTAGTAGAGGGAGAAGGTGTGCTGACTGCTGGCTGGGGTGAGATGGCTGGCTGTGGGTAGACCTTCTGGGTGGGCTGCTCCTGTCTGACATGACCTCTGATCCCCTTGGATTTCTTCAGATGTAGCCCCACTTTACGATGACGCTGCTGAGGGATTGCAACAAAACCTAGTTTTTACAGTTAAATAAAATGTATTTATTTGTTAAGTAATCTTTACAACCTTTGAGCTAAAAGTGCATTATCAAAGGACCCTCATCAAAACATGGGCAAGAGAGCACAAACAGGAGTAGATAAGACAGTGGCAGCCAGAAGGCATTGTCAGATATCAAAAAATAATAACACACAGTAATCATGTATAGGAAATATAGGGCAAGGCATAGCATAAGAAAATCATAGGCAAAGCATAACATAATCATTGCACGGGTGCAAAGTACAAGGGGATACAGTTCAGATAGGAACATCGGTAATAAAGTGCATCAGTCTACAAAAGTATAACATGAATCAACAAAAGTGTAACATGAGTCAACAAAAGTGTAACGTGAGTCAACAAGAGTGTAACATGAGTCAACAGAGTATAACCTGAGTCAACAAGAGTATAACTTGAGTCAATAAGAGTATAACATGAGTCAATAAGAGTATAACATGAGTCAACAAGAGTATAGCATGAGTCAACTGGAGTATAATGAGTCAACAAGAGTATAACCTGAGTCACCAAAAGTATAGCATGAGTCAATAAGAGTATAACATGAATCAAGAGTATAACATGAGTCAACAAAAGTATAACATGAATCAACAAGAGTATAACATGAGTCAACAAGAGTATAACCTGAGTCAACAAGAGTATAACAAGTCAACAAAAGTATAACATGAGTCAACAAGAGTATAACATGAGTCAACAAGAGTATAACAAGTCAACAAGAGTATAACATGAGTCAACAAGAGTGTAACATGAGTCAACAAAAGTATAACATGAGTCAACAAGAGTATAACATGAGTTAACAAGAGTATAACATGAGTCAACAAGAGTATAGCATGAGTCAACAAGAGTATAACCTGAGTCAACAAGAGTATAACGAGTCAACAAGAGTATAACATGAGTCAACAAGAGCATAACATGAGTCAACAAGAGTATAACAAGTCAACAAGAGTATAACGTGAGTCAACAAGAGTGTAACATGAGTTAACAAGAGTATAACATGAGTCAACAAGAGTATAGCATGAGTCAACAAGAGTATAACCTGAGTCACCAAAAGTATAGCATGAGTCAACAAGAGTATAACATGAGTCAACAAGAGTATAACATGAGTCAACAAAAGTATAACATGAATCAACAAGTGTATAACATGAGTCAACTAAAGCATAGCATGAGTCAACAAAAGTATAACATGAGTCAACAAGAGTATAGCATGAGTTAACAAGAGTATAACATTAGCCAACAAGAGTACAGCAAGAGTCAACAAGAGTATAGCATGAGTCAACAAGAGGATAACATGAGTCAACAAGAGGATAGCATGAGTCAACAAAAGTATAACATGAGTCAACAAAAGTAGAACATGAGTCAACAAGAGTATAACATGAGTCAACAAAAGTAAAACCTGAGCCAACAAGAAACATAGGAACATAGAAACATAGACTTTGATGGCAGATAAGGACCACTTGGCCCACCCAGTGTGCCCATTTCCTTTCCTAATGGATATGCTGCAGATCCTAGCTAACCAACAGGCTACTTCTTCCAACCTCCACCCCCCAGAATTGCCTTATGTCTGTCCCATGCATTCTTGAATTCCACCACTGTTTTTGACTCCACAACCTCCTCAGGAAGGCTGTTCCATGCATCCACAACCCTCTCCATGAAAAAAGACTTCCTTACATTACCTCTGAGCCATCCCTCCTCCAGCTTCAAATTGTGCCTTCTTGTTCTTGCACACCTCTTTTTCTAAAAGATGCTACCCTCTTGGACTTTGTTGATTCCTTTGAGGTATTTGAATGTTTCAATGATGCCCCCCTCCTCTCCTCGATGCTATACATATTAAGATCCTTAAGTCTCTCTTAATATGTCTTCTGATGCAGACCCTGCACCATTTTAGTTGCCCTCCTCTGGACTGCCTCCATTCTGTCTATGTCTTTGTGGAGATTGGGTCTCCAGAACTGCATGCAGTACTCCAGATGGGGTCTCACCAGCTGTCTGTACAGAGGGATAACAACTTCATGTTTTCTACTGGTGATGCCTCTCCCTATGCATACCAGTATCCCACCAGACCGACTTACTGCCTTCTCACATTGCTTGCTCACCTTTAGGTCATCTGATATGACTACCACAGGTCCCTTTCCATTTTTGTTGTTGTTAGTATCTCACCCCCCATTGTGTACTCTTCCCCTGGGTTTTTGTTTTCCAGGTGCATTACTTTGCACTTCTTTGCATTGAATCTAAGCTACCATACATTTGACCATTCCTCCAACCTTGCCAAGTCCTTTCTCATCCTTTCCACCCCACCTTGTGTATCACCTCCTTTGCAGATCTTTGTGTCATCTGCAAAGAGACATACTCTTCCTTTCAATCCCTTTGCAATGTCACTTATAAAGACATTAAAGAGGACCGGTCCTAGTACTGAACCCTGTGGTAGCCCACTACTAACCCCCCTTTCTTCAGAGTGGACTCCTTTTACTATTACCCTCTGTGTCCTGTTCTCCAGCCAATTTTTTACCCAGGCTACCATCTTGGGACCCACTCCCAGGCTGGCCAACTTGTATATTAATCTTTTGTGTGGGACTGTGTCAAATGCCTTGCTAAAGTCTAGGTAGGCCATGTCTACAGCCCCTCCCTGATCTACTACTTTGGTCACCCAGTCAAAGAAATCTATTAGATTAGTCTGACATGACCTTCCCACTGTGAATCCATGCTACCATGGGTCCTGCACTGTTCTGGCCTCTATGTACTCAACAATTCTTTCCTTAGAAGTGATTCCATAATTTTCCCAATCACTGAGGTGAAACTAAGAGGTCTATAGTTTCCTGCTTCTGCCCTGCTCCCACTTTTGTGAAGTGGAATAACATCTGCCCTTCTCCAGTCTTCAGGTACCACCCCGTCTTCCCATAATTTATTAAAGAGGGTAGTCAGTGGTGTCACTAGTTCTACACTTAGTTCTTTTAGAATTCTGGGATCAATCCTATCAGGTCCCATTGCTGTGTCCACCTTCAGTTTTAAGAGTTCCTTCTGAACCCTTTCTTCTGTGAAAGGGCTGGTATCAACCCCCCGTATCCAGCGTGTTTCTATTGTTTGGTTTAGGCACCTCCCCCTCTCCATTTGTGAATACTGAGCAAAAGTATTTGTTTAGTAGCTCTGTCTTTTCACAGTCACCCTCTGCCCGCTCCCTCCCCTTTATTATGCCTCTCTACCCCTCCCTTGGTCTTCCTTCACTCCCTGATGTACCTATAAAAGGTTTTATCCCCCTTCTTAACTGAGTTGGCTATCTTTTCCTCAGTTTGGGCCTTTGCTGTTCTGACTGCCTTTCCTGCTTCCTTTTGCTTTAACTGATACAATTATCTGTCCTGCTACTTCTGTGATTCCTTGTATTTCCTGAATGCTCTCTTTTTGTCCTTAACCTTTCCTGCCACCTTCTTTGAGAGTATAACATGAGTCAACAAAAGTATAACATGAGTCAACAAGAGTATAAGATGAATCAACAAAAGTATAACATGAGCGATTAAGATGGTAGCAAAACATATGTGTCAATATCCTAAACAATGGAGTCATATGAAGAGTCCGGAAGGAGACAGGACTAGTGAGAGAAAGGGTGGCAGGATGGTATAGTGGAGGCAGCAGAGGGCACATTGGGGGAGGAGAATGGGAGAAGAGTGGGTACAGGCAGCTAAACGGGTAGATGGGGTGGATGGGGGAACCTCATGGTTCAGTAAAGCAGTAGAGGGTGATTGGGGACATTGCCCGGGAGTGCCAGAGGCTACCAACAGCAGGGTCAGGTGTGACAGTAGAAGTGCTCCAGAAAGGAGATAGTAGTCCAAAGCGCAGACTAAAAGGGACCAAGGCAAGGGAGGCTTATGGTGGACTGGGGGAGCTCATTTAACCAGGTGGGACCACTGACCACGAAGGCTCATTTCCCCAGGGCAGTTCTTCTGAACAGGACTGCAAGGGCTTGTTTAGTGATGCTTCTTGTAGCATGTTCGGAAAGTGTGGGGCAGAATGAAGCTTGTATGGAGGGGGAGCAAGTCCTAAGAGGGCCTTCTTCCTCAGAAAGTAGGAGTGAAACTTGATGCGATCCAAAAGAGTAAGCCATTTAGCTTCAATGTATAGGTTGCACATATTGTATGTGTCAGGCGATCTGCACCTAAGATGAATCTGCAGGCTTTATTGAGGGTTGTGTGGACTCTGAGTAGGCTCGTATCAGAGGGTGTGCCATAAATCATGTTTCCATAGTCCAGGAAGCCTGGTACTGTTCCAGTAACCACCAGGAGCCTAGCGTCTGGTGTGAGGCAGAACTAGAGCCTATAAAGGGACCCTAATTTCCTGTTGACTGCAGTGGTAATATTGCAGATGTGTTCATCGAATGAGAGGGACTCATCTATTGTGATTCCAAGGTAACAGTAAGATGACACCTGTTCCAAGGTGGTGTTAGGGTTACAGGTAATTGAGTGTGGTGCATCAAGTAGACAGTTTACCTGAGGTAGCACTAGATAAAGGAATTATATCTCAAACCACATATGAAGTTTTGAGGGTAACACATCCAGTGAGACCCTGTTTCTATATGCTCCCTAAAGTTCATAAAGGTTTAAGTGAACCTCCTGGATGACCAATTGTGTCAGGGATAGGTAGCTTATTAGAATCAATCTCCCAATTTGTGAACGCACACATAAAGGATCTGGTGACCTGGTTACCTGCCCACTTAAAAGATGCAACTCAGGTTCTGAACATTTTAGATGAAATACAGTTGGAGCAAGATTGGTATTTAGTGACATTTGACATAGAATCACTTTATACAAATATTCCGAATAGAGACGGAATTCAGGCTCTTAGATTCTGGCTAGAATTTAGTACAGAGTTTGATCCTGGTCTGATTGACTTTCTATGAGAAAGTGCCCATCTCGTGTTGAAATTGAATGCATTTTTATTTCAAGGCCTCTATTACCTGCAAGTTAAAGGGACGGCTATGGGGGCTACTTTTGCCCCCAATTATGCCAACCTACTGTACATTAAGATATTGGGAAAGAAAAAATGTCTATGCCCCGAGACTAATCTTTTTCATCATAAGATAGATCTCTGGAGGCACTTTATAGAGGACATTTATATGGTGTGGAAAGGGGGCAGGGATGAACTGGATGAGTTTAGGGAACAGATGGAATATACCAACCCTAGCTTTAAATTTACAGTTCACGCAAGTAAGACAGAGGTATGTTTCCTAGACCTGTTGATATCTGAAAAAACAGATGGTACAATAAAGACAAAGATGTACCGTAAGGAGTCAAATAGGAACACTGTCCTCTGTGCGACAAGCTGCCATCCACAACATATGAAAAATTCTACCTAAGTCCCAATTCCTAAGTGTGAAAAGGAATTGCAGTGAGGAGGAAGATTTTTAAATAGAATGTAAGAATATGAGACAAAGGTTTCAACACAGGCTGTACTGTCAGGAAGTATTAGACCAAGCAGAAATAGAGGTGACAACAAGAAATAGAGAAGAATTGATTAAACAATCAAAACAACCAAAAATGGGGGTCTCAGAGCCTGAATTTTGTGAGAACCTATGGAAGTAAGTCAAAAGAAGTGAGGAATATAATTATGAGACATTGGAAGATCATAAGTTCAGATTTCATATTGGGTAAGACTTGTCAATCAGTGCCTAGGTTTAGTTATAAAAGAGGAAGACATTTGGTGGATATGTTGACACATAGTCTTCAGCCAATAGAAAATAAAGAGAAACAGATGTGGCTACCAGAATTGCTTGCTGGCAACCATAAATGCAATAGATGCAAATATTGCTCTGTGAGGGAGAAAACCACACTATTTACAAGTTCAAATGCTACCGAGGTATTTAACATCAGGAACTTTGTTAATTGTGATAGTACTCATGTGGTGTTTATGGCAACATACACATGCAACAAGATCTATGTGGGTAAAACCACTAGACAGTTAAAAGTGCGGGTGGAGAACACATGAGGGCAATAGAAAATACTGATCTTAGGAATGCACTTGCAGATCATATTTTTGAGAATAACGATAAAAATGCCCACAGATTCAGCTTTAAGGGCATAGAGAGAGCCTATGTAGGGAAAAGAGGGGGGATTTAGAAGACATGTTACTATACAGAGAAGCATTCTGGATTTTTCAGTTGGGAGCACAATATGATCCAGGTTTAAATGAGAAACTGGACATAATGCCAATTCTGAATAGGAATAAGTATAGACATTAATTCATAAAGGAAGAAGACCTCAGGAGATTATCTAGGTAGTAATATACACCACATGAGTAGGCAGAGTGTATAGGGTCACCAGAAGTTTATATGTAATAGGGAATAGGGGATCTAAAGTAGACTCCTTAAAAATATAAACCGGCCATTAATACCTAACTCTTGGTAAGGATCCAGTAGATACAACAGCAAGTGTCAGTGACTCAGTAGGTAGCACACCTTCCTCTGAGGCTGGGAGATCAGAGGGCTGTGGGTTCAGTTCCCACATTTGGCACTTTGGTTAATATCCCAGTACTGACACTGTAGTGCAGCATGAGAGGGGTGCTGCACTTCTGAGGTACCATCTTTCAGATGAGACGTTAAACCGAGGTCCCATCTGCCTGGATTGGTGGTAGTTCAGGTGGATGTTAAAGATCCCATGGCACTTATTGAAAAGAATAGGGGAAGGTTTTATTAAAACAAGAAATCGTGTAATATACAGTTTAACAGAATGCATAACAACATATACAGAAAAGAAAATTAACATAAAAGCAAAATACCATACAACAAAAGCTACACCTGAAAAGGAAAACATAACAAAAGGCAGCAAGTAGGAGTCATCAAGTCACGGCCGAGTCCGAATCAGTAATCCAGGGAAGGGCAGTCCATAAGGCAAGCAAACTTGAAGCTGAGTGCAACGTTTGTTCATACTCATATATGGCTTTTAAGTCCTTCACAATCTTCCGTTCAAGTTCCAAAAAGGTGCAGTCCTTTTGCTGTAGGGTAAAATGACATCTAGCCATCCAAATATTCCACTTGATCACTACTAGAATAAGATTTAGAGTGTCCGTATGCCATAAAGACCAACGAGGAGAAAAAACACCATACATTAACGTTTGAAAAGAAACAGTCTGAAATATAGGAGAGGCCCATTTGTGCACCAAAAAGGCCCACCAGTGTTGAATAAACGTACATTCAAAAGATAAATGAGATAATGTTTCTTGTACTGCATTACACAATGGTCTAGAACATAACCTGTCCTGAAGTTGCTTGTGTTTGTGGTTGGCTTTAACATTAATCCGTTCATGGCACGACAACCAATGAAAATCCCACATATGTGCAGGAATTATTTTGCACCTTAACAAAAATAGAAGGGAGGAAAGATGTTGAACTGGACATTTAACAAAAGGAGGTTGAGTCTTACACACAGAGGCAAGAAGCAGTTTATAAAGAGTTTTATGTGAGTGAGCAAAGAGCAACTGAGGAGTCACTAGCCATTGCTTTAGACGAAAAAACATGTGTTTCACATACAAAGGCGTGCCACATGGAAGACGAAGCATACACAAGGAGTTGTGTTCCCACTGGTGGAACGAAACCCCACAAGAGTCGTAGAACCACATTTCCTAGCCCTTCTGAGTATTAATCAGAAGCGGCCGGAGATTGGCTATGAGGAAAATGCTAGAGTAAAATAACAAGGGATTAATCATATCTACACCACCCCCTGTAATGGGTAAATAAGTAACATTACGTTTGATCAGGTTCAGCCTGCTACCCCACAATGCCTGACAAAAACAAACTGAAAACTGCAGTTTCCAGACATTTTGGGATAGGGAATAAGTAACTCAAATAAAGAAATAGAGGCAATAAAAAAGTCTTAGTCAAGTATACCCTTTTCTTCTTCCCAATAGTTCCCCTATTCCAGGAGGCAACTTTCAGTTTCCCCTGTCGTAGTTTCATTTCCCAATTATAGATATCAGGGTCACAGATTCCGAAATGGATGCCTAAAATACGAATAGACCTGTCTGCCAAACGTAGAGGGCCATTACATTGCATCGGGGCCACTATGGATCCCAACCGGATACCCATGCTTTTTTCAAAGTTCAGACAGGCGCCTGAAAAATTTCCAAACAATGAAAATTCCCGTAGTGAAGTCTCCACCGAGGCTAGATCAGCCAGTAAAAGGCACATATCATCAGCATATGCAATGGCTTTATATGGTGCCAACATCTCAGAACAAGAAATGGCATGATTGTGAGGTGAGCATTCAGTCGTGACAGAACATCTAAAATAGAACATATAATAGAGGGCTTGCAGGGCAGCCCTTGCGGACACCTTGTTTAACAGGAATCAGAGGTCCAACCCAACCATTCACAACCGGAACCACCGTGGCTGTTCTGTAGAACTTTTGTAGCCATTGGATCATGGTATCCGGTATATGTAAGAAACGCAATGAGTTCCACAAAAAATCATGATTAACCGAGTCAAATGCTGCCTTCTGATCTACAGAAACAATAATACCAGAGGACTTCCCTGCAAATCCATGGGAAAACAGTTCCCGAAAGAGAATCAGATGATCCAATATCCGTCTGGTAGGAATGGAACAGGACTGGGCCGGGTGCAGGACAGATTCCGCAATCCCAGACAATCGTTTTGCAATAATTTTCATCAATAACTTAAAATCCGTATTGAGCATGCAGAGAGGGCGCCAATTCTCCAACAGGTGAATATCACCTTTTTGTTTATAGACATATATTAAAGTACCTTTGGTAAAGTCCAGAGGTACAGTCTCACAATTGAGCAGGGCATTAAATACAGCCGTCAGTTCTTTGATGAAATGGTCATGTAATACTTCATACAAAGCGGCCGGGAGACCATCCGGACCCGGAGTTTTATGCAAAGGTAAAGAAGAAATTGCCGAAGACAGCTCTGTCTCTGACAAGGCCGCATAGGCTATAGTCACACTCTGTGCCGAAGGGAGTGGAATATCCAAATCTTGGTACAGAAGTGCAGGGTCTTCCTGACACTCAGAAAGAGGGCAAAATAGAGCAGTCGTGTGGTCCGTCACAATCTGCTGAATATCAGAGCTTGTAGTGCAAAGTGTTCTCTCAGAATTGGCAAGACACAACACAGTTCTCTGAGAAACTTGTCGTGAATTCGACTCAAAAGGACACACCACGACCCAAGGTCCTGACATATGGAACTTGTGTTGATTGTTGAGATTGTCTGGACAGAAAGCCCAACATGTCTTTCTGGACGGAATGGATTTGGGAGGACAAATCCTGTCCCGTCACATGTGCTATAGAAAACAATGACTGTAGGTGTGCCTATCTCTGTAAATAAGCCAAATAAGCCAAATAATCAGTCCTACACTTCTGTCGACTATAAGTTTTCAAATAAACAATTAAAGCATGTTTCGTGTCCATCCACCAACGGATGGGGTCATCATAAAGAATAAACACAGATTTACGAGCAGAAATAAAAGACAAGAGAAATCCCTGGAACATCACATCCTGCAATAAAGAAGCGTTAAACTTCCAAAATCCTGGCCCTTTGCTAAAAGGGGCCATCGGGCCAACACCGATCGAAAGTATTTTATGATCAGAAAAGGCAACTGCCCGTACCTGAGCTGAACTAATTGGCAATGTGCGGGATAAAAAAACAAAATCAATACGTGTCGCCAGCTTTCCTTTTTGAAAAGTGGGAGTATGTAAATTTGTGAAAGAAAGGTAAGCATCAGTCAAACGTGCAGTCCGAATCAGATTATCCAATTCATGTGAGTCACAAAAGATCTTTTTAGTGGTGGCAAATGAACTCTTATCAAGTAAACTAAGACCACAGTTAAAATCACCCGAAAATACTACTTGGAAAGAAGTATGCAAGTAGGGGCGAATGAAAGAAAGCAAGGCTATGCGAGCAGATTTAACTTGGGGGGCATAAATGTTAATAGCGCGGTATGGGCAGTTAACTATTACAAAATCCAAAACAAGGGCCCTACCAGGAGCCAAATCAAACAATTTCAATAAACAGAATCCTGGAACAGAGACCAATATGCCCAGGCCTGAACAGGGATCCTGGCCTATGGACCAGAATGAAGGACCCAAAAGCCAGTCCTGCTTTGATAATCTAACTTCCTGCACTGAGTGGAGTCTGGTATCCTGCAAGAAAAAAATACCTAATGGTAATAAACGGAGAAAGGAAAACACTATTCTACGTTTCTCCACTCGTTTCATACTATTGACATTAACAGTGTGGCAAACAAAGAGCGCCAGAGTACCAGGTATACAATGTGAGCTAACCTCAAGACTTTCTTTTCCTAACTACATTCTTACCTTTAAGTCTAACCTTAGCCTTATGTTTCTGTGATAGCCCAGAGCCCAGTTGGAGTTCTGAGTCAGTGGAGCCATCAGGGAGCGAGGACGCAATAGAAGAAGAGTCAGACTCACCGCCTGCATCTTCCGAAGTCAGCTGAAGAATCTCATAGGTATTAGACAGAGCAATTGGTGGGGGTGCTATGGTCGGTATAGAAGGTAAGGGAGCACGAGGACCTGTCCTCAGCGACCGACGTCGTGCAACAGTAGCAGGCTCACTGGGAGGTGGCATGACACTCGGGCCAAGGGTGTGATCCGAGCGCAATTCCATCGGCATGGCAAGTGGCGAAAGAGGGGGTTCTACAGCAAGCTGGTGTCCAGCTTCTACCACTGCTGAGGGGGTAGTAACCTGGGGGGGCACAGGTACAGGATCAAGCAGGGCAGGATCTACCACAGCCATAGGGGGAATGGCAGCAGTGGTACGCAGTAGCGCCTTTTGTGCCTGTGTTATCACAAAGCGTTGATCCACTCCACCATCATGATTTGCCTTGGCATGGGCAGACCAGGGACAAGATTGGAATGTATGCCCTACCTCCTCACAAAGATTACACTTGCTAACATTCTGGCATCGAATCCCCACATGTCCCAGTACCCCACAATTGTTGCATCTCACTGTATCACAGACATTACTTAGGTGCGAGGGGTTTCCACACCTATAACAAGCCTTAGGCTGTCCGGGTAAAACAGCACCCTCTGTTACGACCTAAAAAAAAAGAGTTAGGCAAGTGGATTGGGCCATGGTCATTGGTGCGTAACAGTATTTTAAACTTCCATCCTCCAGTCCAGATATTTTCAGTGTCCAGGATAGCCTCAGGTTGGCCCTGTACCATACAATGTTGCCCCAGCCAATATACAATATCCGACACATCAACCCCCTCATTCCGGAACATCACTGTAATAGTCTTAAAAGTAGGTTTTGAAAGGGGAATGGCCTGAAAGGAAGTCCATAAAGCAATAGATTTCAATGCATGGTATCTGGTCCAAAAACGGTCTAACCCACGAGGGCGTCTGAAAGCTGACATCCAACGTGGATTCCCCGGAGACATGAATAAGGGCATAAATCTCATGAGCAAAGAATTTAAGAGAGTCTTTCAACAGTGTCCTGGCTATGAAGACACGGTAGGGGGGGTCAGGTAGTCCACCCCTATAGACCAATCTGACAGCATTATGCCTCTTAGCTGCTAAAACTGGAGAGTGAAACAAGGAGGAAAAGGAATGAGTATTCCTTACCTGTTCAGGGGGTGGCTTACCCGGAACAGCAAAATCCTGAACAGTCCCCACTGAACTGCGAGGAGGAGGAGAGATATGAGGCTCAGATCCTTGCGGGAAGGCCAGTACAGGGTTCTGGGTGAGAGCCAGCTTCATCAGGATGCTCAATGGGTCAGGGGAGCTGCAGGCAGCAGACAGATTCTGTGGCGGTTCCAGGAAGTCCTCGGACGGGGGGACCGAATAGGGGACGGACCGGAAACCCACTGTCCCAGTCCAGGTTCCCGAATCCAGCCAGCACCCCGTAATGCTTCATCCACCAACCAGGTAGGATCCTCTGGGAGAATAACGTGAAGTGTAGGCAAAGGTGGGAGGGATTGGTTCCCCAAAGGGGATGTCGAAATAGCAGAACGCTCGGCGATGCAGGCGTCAGTCGGCAGCAACAGGGAAGGGTGATCCCCCAAAGGCATAGGCGGTACAAGTACTGAGTCAGGCAAGGCCACCGGAGGTAAAGCAAGTAGGTCCCCCTTTCCACTGGCAGAAGAACAGGCATCAGAACAGTCATCTTGGGCAGTAGTGGGACGAACAGAGAGTGAGTCAACTTTCAAAGCACGGATAGGTAAAGAACCACAATGTTCTGCGTCTGCCAGACGCTGTTCAATATCCCTCTCAGTCAACGCACCTGCAGTAGTAGGGAGAGACTGTTCAACTGCCCAAGAAACATCCAGGGAAACCGGGCAATCTGGTAGAGATAGGTCCAAAAGAGATGCAGCCTGAGAAATAGGTGCGTCCTGAAGGAGAACAGCAGAAGCAGTAAAGTCATGCACAGACATTGCATTCCCAACACGGTCTCCAAACAGCCAGAAACAGGAGTCAAGAACAAGTCTCCTGTCTCTCCAGCCACCTCCACAGCAGGCAGAGGAGGGTCCGCCATCTTGGACAGAGTATTCCCCTCTGTCAGAGTAGGGGAATTTCCCAGGTGTCCTGGCCAAATTTCTCTCATTCACTAAAAATACCACCAACAGCTTAATCTGGTTCAAGATCAGTTGGCATTCATCTGTATCCCCCTCCCCCTGGTCATGCCTGAAAATAGGCAGGATTTGTCTAGTGCACTTACCCGGTCAACAAAAACTAAATAAATATGCTACGAGTATTTTTCAGCTCTCCACCATGGTCCTTATTTCTCTTTTCCTTCCCCTTCCTTTCTTCTTCTTCTCCTAAAATCACCTTCCCCCTTTTTTCTTTTTTCCCTTTTTCTTCTTTTTTTATTTCCCCCTTTTCTTCCCCCCATTCTTTCCCCTCCCTCCTTTCCTCACTTTTTCATTTTCATTTAATTTCTGAGGTACCAATTAGTTTACTGCATGTTTTTCCACTAAAGCTAAATATGTAAGATAGTTACACTGCAGAACAAATAATAAACATTTACATGTATTTAATACAAAATGACAACAAAAAAGGATTACGAAGAAATCATATTAATGAGTGATTCCTATAGATTGTTGTAGAAATTGATTGTAGTTCATAATGGTATTTGTTATTACGTTTTGAAACATTTTTTACATTTGATATGGGGTTAATTAATTCCACGTATGTGTAGAATGGTATCCTAGTAGGTAATTTATAAATCTGTGATTTTTTTCTGCACTTGTCACTTTAAATTACAGGTCAGCCTTTAATTAGGCAGCCTGCTGATAGGTGGATGGTGATTTTAAAAGTATTGTTTGATTTCCTCATGAGAGTTCCCTTGAAAAAGCCAAGCATGGCGAAACCGGTCAGGAGTATTGTCTGCTGCTTTTAAATCCTTTACACAAATAAATGAGTTATATTTATATTTAGTGATTCCTGGTGCCAGTTTGTTTGATAAAATTGAAAGTGGTGCAGCAGATCTCCTCTTTTGATGCCTGGCAAAGAGCATTACTTTGTTTTTTTTATTTGCTGTTAAGCACTAGCATGCTATCTCTGAACCAGTCCTGTAGGACGTCAAAGTTGTGCTGCAAGTCCATAGTGAGAGCTTCTTGGTTGGTGTTTTGAGAGAAAATGACCTTGTTGTCCACGTACAGCAGGATCTAGAAGTGGGGCAGGCATCAGGGAGGTTGTTCACAAAGAGGGTGAGCAGAAGTGGGCCCAGTATAGAACTCTGGGAGACCCCTACTGTGACATCACAAGAGTCAGAGATTGCACTGCTGATTTTTACTTTCTGAGACCACTCAGACAGGTAGCTTGAAAACCAACCAGCCATGGTGGGGGACAGTCCTAGGCAACTTAACCTGTGGAGCATTACCTGATGATCCACAAGGTTGAATGCCTTGGTCAGGTCTATAAAGATTGCCCCAGCCAAGTGACCCCGATCAAGAGACTCATGTACATAGCCAGTGACGTCAATTAGTGTGGTATTGGTGCTATGCAACTTGTGGAATCCGTGTTGTTGAGGGGATAGAAGGTTATATTTATACAGCTGGTCTGTAATTTGATCAGCAGTGATTCTTTCCAGTGCTTTAGAGAGCAGTGATAAGATAGAAATGGGTCTGTAACTGGATACTAGAGACTGATCACCTCCTTTATGCACGGGAGTGACCACAGTGGTTTTCTAGATAGAGGGGAAAGTGGCTAGGTGGAGGGACAAGTTGAATAGCTTAATGATGGGAATGATGACTTCAGGTAGAGCGATAGATATCAGTTTCATATCTATAACATCGTCTCCTAACCTTGATTTTCCCAGTACTCTGATGAGGTATTTTCTTGTTTCCTTGATGGTTACCTAGTGAAAGTAGAAGGTTGAACAGGTCTTAGTGCTGGTATGGGTGGGCGGGAGGTCTGTGGTCTGTGTGCCACCATGATTAGAAGCCAGTCTGGGGGGGAAAGACTACACTGTAGTCCATAAAGGCCTTATTAAAGACATTGGCCATTGCAGCTTCATCAAGGATGACCTTGTCATTGAGGTGAAGCATAGATGGAGGGGACCCATCACTGGTTCCGATGAGGTTTTTAAGTGAGGCCCAGAATGTCTTCCTGTCTCCCCAGCATTGTGACTGCCAGTTCTTGTGATTCATGGCCTTGGCTTGACAGTTTGCCCAAGTGCACTTGTTTTGGGCCACTTTATAGTTCTGAACATCCATTGGAGTCCCTGTTTCCCGGGCTCAGTGCCAGAAGTGATCACATTACCGCATCATGCTGATGAGTTGGGGGGTGACCAAGTCCATGCTACCTCCTTTGATCATCTTCTTGCAGTACTGGGTGAACTTGTCCACTGCTGCGTTGAAGTGATTGATGAAGAGCTGCAGGGCGGTGTCAACAGAAGGGCATGAGACAAGGAATCTCCAGTCTTTCCCTGTAAAGTGATTCCTGAAGCTGCCCACAAAGTTGTTCTTAATTACTCTGTTCCTCGCTATTCTTGGGGAAAGCTTGGCCTGTTTAGTTGACCACACACATTGGACTGGTGAGTGGTCACTGAGGGTGTCAGGGAGTACTGTGACATTCTTTAGCCTTTCAGGGTGTGTTGTTCATACCCAGTTGATCAGGGTGCTGGTGCCCATCTGGTAGTTTGTTCAGGTGCAGCTCTTGACCACCTGCATTAGGTAGAGTCCCAAGACTAGGTCTCTGTATGCGGTACTGAAGCTGGCAAGGCAATTGGAGTTAAAATCTCCCAGAACAATGGTTTCCTTATTCTGGCTTTCCTGGGTGTAGTAGCTAGTGAAGGCTTCTAGTCCTGCCTGCTGCCATCTGGGTGGAATATATACTGCCATAATAATTATGCCTTTGCGCCCCTTTCCTATCATGATTTTTGTTGCTAGGCAGTCACAGTCCTTGCTGGTATCAGTAAATTCAACTGAATGGCATTGCAGGTGACTGCATACACAGATTAAGCATCCTCCACCTCTTTTCACGGAGTGGTCCACCCTGTATAGGTTGCAACCTGGTATGGATACTACCGAGTCGGATGTACATGCAGGGAGCCATGTCTTAGTCAATGCATTGACATCAGGCTGATTTTGTGCCATCCATGCCTCAAACCGAGTAAGTTTGGCCAGGAGGCTAACAATGTTCATAGACACAATCCTTAGTTGCCCAGTGGGTGTACAGGCCTGGGTATGGATGGTCTGTGGGCCTGGGTTAGGGTGGATGTTTCCCAACAACAGAAGTAGGATAAGGATGAGTTTTCTACAGATTTTGGGGAAGAGATGCTTAGACTTTGACCTCTGCAAATTCAGGGAGAGGCCCTTAGTATGCAGTGTACCCACCTCAAATTGAAGGCTAGGAAGTAGCCATATGGTCGGAACAGAGGAGCACTTGTTAGCCAAGGAGGGATGCTGCAGAGGGCAAATAATAGAAGGGCTAAACAGAGCCTACACCATGGCCACTGACTGCTGCACCTGACTTTCAAGGGGACCGCTTCACCATTGAGTAACTTTTTACTGATGGAGGGATGAGAGAAGGACAGCAGGTAAGTCCTTTCTGAAACTATTTTCCTGCATCCCCCTCGCTCCCTCAGGCCACATTCCTCCAATCCTCTTCAGAGTGCCTGAAAGCACTCCATATGCCAACGCTGGTTTAACAATTCAAAAGCGAATGACATCACAGTGATAATTCGCTGTTGTCACAATAATGTCTCACGGGACCCAGCACTGCTCTTTTGGGATCTTGCACCCCCTACTCACATCATCTCTGACTCAGAGTTGATTATCTTTAATACAGGGGGGTGTGGGGGACTTGCACCCCATATTGGAGAGGGGTTGGGGGATGAAGCCCCTTGAAAGAAAAGTAACTTTCTTTAGATGGCTTTATGTTGGCCGCAATTACAGTTGACATAAATCCATCGCTGTAACGTTGGTTGACAACTTTGTTGTTGAACCGGCATCACGGATCCAAAGCACTCTCCAACTGAACTGCCCTGCTAATGGCCGCTGCTGGTGATATTTAGAGCCCCTCAGCATTCAGGACACTAAGTCCCTGACAATGCTGAGGGAAACCAACAATCCAGCACGAGCTAGACTTTTCAAAAGTAACGCAGGCTCGTACCACTCTGGCTGGGATTGGAAATGGCTAGGGAAGGCAGAAAACAAACAAAGGTTTACAGCTGTAGGCAAGCAGTTTACTGTATGGGGCCCCACTGCCACTACATACATCTCTCTCTGCCACCTTACATTGCCAGGGCACCTAGGCTGGGGCAACCCACCATACTGGGGACACTGGAGCACCTAACTGGGAAGTACTGGGGATACTGGGTTTCTACTTGGGTACTGTTTTTAGGGTATTACAAATTTTTCCTCTGTGGCTTGTCTGCTCATTTCCTTCATAATTGTGTTGCTGCCACTGCATGCCAAAGACCACTGTCACTTATAAATTGCCCAATGTGACTCATCTTCGCATTTCCACCATAATTCAGTTGCCATTTGATGCCCCAGACCACAGCCACCCTTCCTGCTGTAAGCCGTCCCCATGAGACTCCTTTTCTTTTTCTTCATCATAATTCTGTTGGTGACACTTCATGCCCCAAGCCACCACACTGTCATGCTCCCTGTCATATCTGCCACTGAAGATATATAGTAGATAGTCATAGTTAGAAGTTAGATGCCTTTCACTGATTTTGAAAGAAAGTTACATACAAACAGTACTGTCTGTATCTATCTATGAATGTATTCCATTCCTCCCTTTCATGACAAACATCTGATGCACTGACAAGGCCAGTATTACACCTGTGTGAGACTGTACCAGTGAAGCAGGGTGGGGGGATGGAACAGATGGAGAGGAGGAGTCATGTCACTTGTTCCTTCACACCTGTCTGTTTTCAGTGCAGCTGATCCAGACCTTCTATGTAACATTAGTCTTGTGTTGTTCTATTCACTGCACCACTATTTATTACTGCATATTACACTTTTGGTTCTGGTTTGCCAGATCTGACCGAGCCCCAACATGGTAGAACCGGAAAGTCCAACCCACACACCTAGCTGAGACCACACCTGGAATATTGTGTCAAGTTCTGAAGGCCACGCCTAAGAAAAGACAGAGACAGGTTGCCAGCATGCAGGGGTTATATGAGAAAAACATACAAGGAGAGACTCAGAGAGCTCAACATGTGTACCCTGAAGGACGGGGGGGAGGGGGAACATGATAAGGAGGGATTATCCCATGACAGGGTATGGGTTTACTGAGCATTAAGCCATGCCTTGGGGGGGACTGGAATCATGAGGCGAAGCTGAGTGATTTCGGCCACCCAAGAGTGGATTTATTTATTTATTTATTTAGTTTTTGTTGACCGGGTAAGTGCACTAGACAAATGCTGCCTATTTTCAGGCACGACCCGGGGGTGAGGGGGGATACAGATGAATGCCAACTGACCTTGAACCAGATTAAGCTGTTGGTAGTATTTTGAGTGAATGCTCAGTAAACTCTTACCCTGGAATGGGTTAATCCTTTTATGACATGTGCAATGCTTTGCTTGAGTTTTACCTTTAAAAAACAGTGAAATAAAGCCATGTGACCATGCAACTGTGGGTACATCAGACATTAATCCACGGTCAGGTGACCTGTTTGGACCAATCAGAAGACTTTATTTTAGGAACCCATGTTATAAAGAGCAACAAGTACCTCACAGGGGTGAACTGGGTACAGGTGGGAAGCCTGTTTCAAATAAGGAAGTGCAACAGAGCAGGAGGGCATGTAATGAAACAAGAAGGGGGATGTTTCATAGGAACATGAGCAATACTACTTCTCTGAAAGAGTGGTGGATGCCTGGAACAGCCCAATACCAGATGTAGTAGGGGCCAAAACAGTGCAGGGTTTGAAATGCATGGAATAGGGAATACTGGTAAATAAAGGGGGGGGGGCATCACTGGAGACCAGTTAGGGTCTGTGGAGATAGAATAGGCAGGGAACATCTGGGCAGATGGGATGGGCTAAGCGTTGCTTTTCTGCTGACAAATTCTATGTTTTATACTTAATTGCCTGTGGACATTATGTCATAAGAACTTGACTGAGGATGGGGGAGGAATGAATGGTGGGACGCGTGCTACGAGGGTGGGGGACGGAGGAATAGAGTAGTTAAAAATGGTCGAGGCTGCAGGAAGGAGTGTAGTGAGGCTGCTGAGAGGATGGAGGGATGGGTTACTTACCTGAATAGTGAGCATTTGGTTGTCGAATACTAAGCAGAAAATTCTGACTAAAGTATTCATTGTATGTTTAAAAAATACTTTATCCCCATTACTTATTGCAGATGTAGTTAGTTAGCATGGTGTGCAGGGGGCGTCAGCAGAGTAATCTACATCCCTGATACTGTCATGTAGAAACTGAAGCAAAGTCAATGTTTATCACGCAAACTTCTGAAGTGCCCAGTGCACAAATGGGAAATTAAATCATGAATGTTTTCGTTCTGTGGATGCCCCATGATTTTCTGTCTCTATTCTGATAGTCACTTGCAGGGTTTTGCCAGATGAGACTGTGAATTGGGGGGTTTCAAACATGCATGGCATAAACATTAGGGAACACTGGTAAATAAGCAGGGAATTAAATGAAGGCACAAGAACAATGGGGCCTGTAATGAAGCTAACGGGGGGATTAAGAGAGATATGCAGAAATACTTTTTTATGGAAAGGGTGGTGGATGACTGGAACAGTCTGCCAGAGGAGGTAGTGAGGGCAAAACCTGTGGAGAGCTTCAAGCATGCATGGGATGGGCACAGGGGCATATTAGTCAAAGGAATGGGGGGAGGGAGTGACACCCATGACCAACTAGGATCAGTGGTGACAGAATAGACAGGGACAAGGGTCAGACCGAATGGAGCTGAAGGTCCTTTTCTGCCATCAATAATTATGTATGTTTCTATGTTTCTATGAAGTTTAGTCTCAGGATATGCTAAATTATGCAAAAAGGGAAAGGCCATCAGTTCTCATTGCTCTGCTAAGGTGGGCAAGTCAGATCTGACTAGAAGTTGTGTAAGTGGGTGGGCAAATGATTCCAGGATCTGTACACTCACAGCAGAGCAGGTATGCTCTAGAATAATGGGGGGGGGGGCTTTGTCTATGAGTGCTATGCTTCTCATCTTGCCATTTGTGGGAGGGATTAGAACGTAATGAAGAGTGTGTCTATAAACCAATTTAGTCCTGGATCAGGGGGAGTGGGAAGCCTGTTTAAGTGGTACTTATTGTACAGTATGTGTCTGCATCTGACATCTTCCTGTATTCTGGGTTAGCCGGAACCCATTGCAGTTACTTTCGTATGTTTCTGTTGGCTGGTGAGTGTGCTTGCCAGCCTTTTTGTTGTTGTAATCCCTTTAATTTATCTCTGTAACAAGTGTAACTGGCAGGGATTGGAAAATAATAACCATTTCTGAGGGGTTTAATATTCAATTCAGATAGCTTTTTGCTCTCTCTGTTCAAATGAATAAAATATTCTGCAAACCCCACCCTCCAGTCATCGAGATTTAACACATCCAAATAGTTTTAAGACATCAAGCAACAGATCATAGCTTACTAAGCCAGAACAAGCTTGTACTGGTCCCGTGGGGAGGTAATTAGTGTGAAGGAGAAGAAAAAAGAAGGAGCTTGTTGCCGGCTGCTGCCTGCACTCTATGGGTATCAGCGCTTTAACAAAATTAAAAATCAAAATGAAAAATTAAGGTAATGGGAATGAAACAGTCAGTGCAGGATATGGTCAAAAATCAAGGACTTGTGACTGGGACAATGTGAGGAAAGTTTATGGAGAGCTGGGGCTGAGGCATGCTTTGGTTTTAATCTACAGTGTTATGGTTCTCTAGGGAAGTGAACAAGGCGGTGAAGGAAAGAAGGGTGACATTCAAGGGGTTTATGGAAATGCAGAAGGAGGGAGGAAGACAGGGAGGTATACCAAGTAAAGCAGGAAAGGCAATAAATGGAGTAAGGGTGAAGACAAAGCAAAGAATAGCCAAGGGGGCAGCTACAGTAAATGGGATAGGACTTTCCTCAGGTACATATGCTACACATATACCAAGACAACCACTACAATACAAAGAAAAGACCACCACCATCTGCATACCCTTGGTTGTCACATACAACCCTGATCTGGAGCCCCTATGTAAAATTATTAAGGACCTCCAATCAATATTCAGTGAGGATGACACATTGAAATGTATCTTGCAAGAACTACCTCTATGTCTTTCAGACAACCACCTAATTTATCCAACCTGATTGTCAGGAACAAACTTATACACAACCAAAACAGCAGAACACTAGACGGCACGAGGCTCTGCAATCATTAAAAATATAAGACATATGAGCACATTTCCACTTCAAACTTTGTCAACCTCCCCCTAAACAAACAATTCAAGATACAGGGGAATTGTACATGTGCATCTCGGAATGTTGTTTATTACATTCAGTGAAAGAAATGTTCACAAACTGGTTATGTGAGGGAGACTGGCCAATCTCTTCAAACCCAAATGAACTCACATGGATCCAGGACACCAGTTTACAAAATTGTCAACCGACATTACAGTGATGGATTTATGTTGACCACAGTTGCAGCATAAAGCCGTCTAAAGAATGTTACTTTTCTTTTGGGGGGCTTCACTCCTGAACCCCACATGTGGGGGGCAAGACCCCCATACCCCCCATACTAAATATAATCAACTTCAAGTTGGAGTTGATTCGGGGAGGGGGTGCAAGACCCCAAGAAAGCATTGCCAGGATCCACGGCAACATTACAGTGGCAACAGCAGAACTTTCGCTGTAATGTCTTTCATTATCGAATTGTTGAACTGTCGTCGGCACACCAACTCGCACAGATCTGATATTAAAATGAATGAAACACCAGTGGGATAACATTTCTCTCAGTCTCTTCATTCCATCTCTGATCTCTCTCTGTCCTGGTTCTCAAAGGACATTTCAAAAATACACAACAGAGACGGGTGCCTGAGGTCAAACTTATCTTTCTTCTGAATATGCTGGATGATGGTATGAATGTGGACATTAGTTTCATGTCCCATTACTTTTTAAAGTGCTCCTGGTTCCTTCTTGTTTCAGGTTCAACACATGTACAGATATTTGCTTTACATATTTCTAATAGGCTTATATATAAAATGGTTCTATCTAATTTATATAACTGTATTTGTAAGTTTGATTTTAACTGCTGCATGGTGATTTCATGGAGTTTAAATTCATAACAACTAGAACGTGCTATTTCTAGTGCTCTAGCACGCACTAACAGACACACGTGAGTGCATGCACAAACACACACATACATGCATACATGCACACACACACAGAATCTCCAACTTAGCTTCAGTGAAACATTTAACATCAGATAATTTATAGACCTTCTATAACTACTTAAAATTCTATTCTATTACATTTGACCTACTCACTACTATAGTTTCAGGCATGCTTTCTTATCTCTGTTTGTTTGTATTTCTTAACTAATTATCACCCTTATCTGTCACACTCATGTGTTAAAATGTTTTTTTTATTGGCTTGCCGTGCAGGCACAAGCCAACATCTTGTGGTAGTAGCAGATTTGGGAGGTGTGTCAGTGTTGGCGAATGCAGGGCACGCTTTAGTCAGTGGCGTCCCTCATTCCCCAATAAACCAGCATGCAGGCACTGACACAAGAAATATGTAAAGTGCACAAAACTTGTAAAGAAAGTGCCAGGCAATCAGAGACATGCTCATCATGCAGCAGCACAATAACACGCCTCCGACGTGCCTGCTTTCCTGGTGAAGCACCGCAATAAACATGGCGGCAGCGTCTGCCGCGGTCTCTTACATGATCCCTCTAAAGCCAACTTCCGGGGTGCCCACCCTCCCATCGGCATGTTAAATAACCCCCCCACAGGTTGTGTGGCACACTGGGAGCCCAACCCAGTGTGCCTCCATTGTACAGAAGCCGAACTGCCATTGGCATGTTCCTGTCCCCACCCCACTCCAGTGTGGCCAACATCATCCCGCACCCCAACTCACCCCGTCTACCCAACATTTTTCTCATGCCTGAAAAAAAGAAAACAGTCCTTGATGTTTTTATTTATTTTTTTAATCTGAAAGAAAGAAAACGGTCCCTTGTTGTGTTCAGTGCCCTCCCCCAACTCACACCCAGCCTCTGAGCAATTTTTAATATTTTCACTCCAGATTTTCAACAATGCCATTTTTTTACACCTCATGAACAGTGCAGCTGTCATTTTTCACATCCTGCCCAAAATGTGTTTCCACACCTGTGGCGCCAAAATGCACAGTCGCTGTAGAAAATCACCTTTCAGGAAACAAACTCATAGTGCCACTGTTCATGAGGTGGCATCACAAACAGCCCATGTTGAAAATTTGAAGTGAAAATATCAAAAAATGCCAGGGGCATTGGGGTTTCCAACCGTAATGCCCACCCTGTAGAGACTGACAGGAGTCAGGGATGTGACTTGGCATTGTCAGCTGTAATGCTCATGCCATTCCACCCCCACCCTGCAGCCAGTCACAGGCGTTGAGATGTGCCTTGGACTCTTTGGCCCCAAAGTTCACCCCATTCTCCTATACTACACCCATATCAGCATATTTCCTTATGGAATGGGGTGAATGTAAGGCCCAAAGACCTCAAGACACACTGCAGCACTTGTAAGTGTCTACAAGGTAGGGTGAGGTGAAATGATGTAAGCATTATGGCCAATGACCCAAAGACACACCCCAGTGGCTGTCACTCTCTGCAGGGTGGGGCTGGGGTTGGTGTCAGTTCACTACTTCACTGCAGTCCTATTGTGCATCTCTCTAACTCCTGCATTACCAATGCCAGTGTCAGCAAGCCAACATTTGGCATTGACAAATGTTTGTTTCTTTCTAATATTGCTCTGGGCTTTCAAAGGGGAGGGATTTTAAGAAAATTGACATTCCTTTTGAGGAAGAACTCTGTTAGTTCGAAAACTAGAGGGCATTCTGTAAATCTCTGTTGGTCCAATAAAAAGCATCAAATCACCTATGTTGTGCATCTTCAGGTATGTAAGTGAAAAGTGAAAGGAGAGTGAAGATTAGGGGAAGCTGGGGGGGACATTGCACAGAACTGGATGAAGAAACAGCAGACATCCTGTATAGGTATTTCTATGCGATATTCAGAGCGGAAGGAGGTGGCGGATTCACCACCAGGGAGCAGCAGAAACAAAGGGGGGATCAGCTGGACACATGTCCATTTTCAAAGGAAAGAGTCCTGAAGAGACTTGCAGCTCTGAAAGTGGAAAAGGCCATGGGACTGTATGAGATATACCCCAGGATACTAAAGGAACTCCAAGAGGTGCTAGCTGCCCCACGGATGGCCCTATTCAACAGCTTTCTGAAAACAGGTGTAACCCCTAGATGGCACTATCCCAGGGGCTACTACCCCTGCCTGATTTGCCACTAACAGGTTGAGGGGCCTGGATCCAATGGCGGGTGCCTCCACCCAGAGGTCAGGGTTTGCAATAGTTAAACTAACTTGGTCACAGCCCTCTGGGACACTGCAACCCCCCTTTCTTCCCACTAGTGGCCCACACAATATATCAGAATTACATTCACAGTATACACTTACCCCCAGGTCTCGTTCCGGCACTGGGACCTCCTGTGAAATGAGATACAGTGCAACAATCACAGTACAGTACTTTAACATAGAAAAATACCTCAGGCAGTATAACTTTGCTGAAACAAGCAGCTCTGATTTATTTAGGGGATATAACAAGGACAGGGGAAATCAGGTTAATTAGCTTATCACTCTAATAATCACCTATGGCTCTGTGCACAGGCCTATCCCTATCAGTTACTGTCCCTGGGTACCCAAGCCCTAGTGGCTAGTCAAACCGTGGCAGCTGGTAGGGGTCCTTTCACACAGAAAGGAGAATTAAACAGTCAGCAGTACAGTAATTCCATTTGGATTTAATGCGGCAATTCAACAGGGAGCGACCCTGAATTAGTACTCACGACCTCCAAATAAGATAGGGTCCTTCAATGTCAGCAGGGCTCACTTGAGGTACACAAACCTCTTCACACATCCATATAAAAGCACTATACCAGGCAGGCTGCATCTGTATCCCGATCGCAATTACTGCACAATACCGGAGAACACACAGCAGATTCAGTTCCTGACAGACCGAGTGCAATTCAGCAATTCCTCCAGTCTTCTACAGGGTGAGCCTGGTTTCTACTCTTCAGAGATCCTTTGATTCTTTTCACAGGGACGGATTCAGTCCTAACAAGCTGTTACACAAGCTGCAGACGAACTCTGGGCCTTACACACGTTTTTGACTAAAACTGCACACTGAAAAGCACAGGGCTCCTTCCTTCTTCACTGCCAAAGCTCAACTGAACTCCAACCGACAAAACCGGGCACTTCCTTTGAGTTCCTCCCAGTTCTTGACTGGATTGGCTGTCACTCACAATAGACTGCTGCTGTTGTTGGTCCAAAAGGCACTGAAGTCTAAACTACATCTCCCAGAGTCACTGCCCAT
This sequence comes from Neoceratodus forsteri, assembly GCA_016271365.2. Taxonomy (NCBI): domain Eukaryota; kingdom Metazoa; phylum Chordata; order Ceratodontiformes; family Ceratodontidae; genus Neoceratodus; species Neoceratodus forsteri. The sequence continues at coordinate 1,369,959,966 of CM057459.1, forward strand.
ACAATCCTCTTGTGGCTGGCTCAGATTATGAGTCCAAGTTCTGATTCGTCCAAGGCACCATTTTAGAGCTAGCTTACCCCACACTGATTGGTCCAGTTCAGCAGTTCAAAACTAGAATGGGGAACTAGCAGACACAGTTCTGACTGCAAAAAGCAGGTTAGACAAACTGTAATTTCATTATTACTCTAAATAATTTCTGGCAAACAGTTACATCTTTCAGATAGGTTCCCTTTGCACTCCTAGTGACTGCAAAATGAAGTGAATTGGCAGCAGCTCGAGTGGTACTCAGAGAAGCACACAGTCCCCCATACAAACTAATTATGTCTGCAAGCAGACAGCTCTTAAAGAGACAGTACCAGAGGCTCTAAAAACACTCACTGATAAATGGCTTAAATGCCAAACACCATTCAGGCTTGGAGCATTCAAGCAAGCTCCTGGAAGTCTTTTGGGAACCCCCATTTGCAGGGGGGTTACACAGGCATGGTTCCGGAGGACTGAAAGAGAGCAGACATGGTCCCTCTACATAAGTGCAGCAGCAGAGAGAAGGCTAGCAACTAAAGGCCAATAAGTCTGACCTCAGAGGTGGGAAAATTTATGGAAATTATTGGAAGCTCCCCTTCTCTTTCCTATTTCCCCCGCAAAAGCTTTCATAGCTTCTCACCTGGCTCTGCCAGATGTATCACCCTCTTGATATGTTCAGAAAAATCCTAAGTGCCTCTTCTATCTGGTCTACAAACTGTGGGTCAAGGAACACCCTCTTGGATGCTAGTTTCCATGTCTTCACAGGTCAGCCTACCCCACCCAGAAACATAAAAACAGAATCTGTCATCAGAAAAGGACTGCTTGGTCCACCCAGTCTGCCAAGGTTTTCACTGCCTATTCTTCTTCTGCATACCTTATTTGGTGTCCTCACTCCCCAATCCCTGACTCTTTTCAAATACTGTATACTCCTAGGTTTATCCCGTGCAAGCTTCAAACCCCCATTGTTGAAGGAATAGGAGAGACTGAAATAGACGTAGTGCTAACCTTCACCTCTGCAGGTGGCAGTCTGTTTCAGGTGCCTACCACCATTTCAGTGAAGAAATATTTCTTCGCATCTCTCTTCAAGTCCCACCTAGCTTTTTCATATGCCCCCTGGTCCTGGTCCTTGCCCTCATATAAAAAAGACTCCCCACCTGCACCCTGTTTACCCCTGTGAGGGACTGGTAGGTCTTGATCATGTCCCCTTTCTCACTCCTCTCTTCCAGGGTTTACACATTGAAATCCCTCAGTCTTTCCTAATAGAGCTTCCTGTGCAGACCCTGCTCCACTTTAGTTGTCCTCCTCTGGACCACTTCCACCCTGGCTATGCCTTTCCCAAGGTGCAGTCTCTAAAACTGGACACAGTACTCCAGGCAGGTTTGCACCAAAGAACAATACAGAAATAACATCACCTCCCTCCAACTGCTAAATATATCCCTTCCTATGCACCCCAGCATCGCACATGACCTGCTCACTGCCTTGCCATACTACCCTGCCACCTTGAGGTCCTCTAATATGATAACCCATTGGCCCCTTTCTTCTCTAGTAACAGTCAGTACCTACCCTCCATCCTATACTTAGCACCAGGGTTCCTATGCCTTAGGTGCATAATCTTGCACTTTTTGGCATTAAACTTCAACTGACATGCCCTTTACCGTGCCTCATGTTTCCCACAATCCTTGCACATTTCCTCCACCTCCTCCTGAGTATCCACCCTTTTACATATTTTGGTGTCATCTGCAAAACAGCATATCCCCTCCAGTTCTTCTGCAATGTCCCCTATGAAGACTGGTCTGAACACCTCAGTGCCTCCGTAGACTGCTACAAGTCCCTCAAGAGCCAAGAAACTTCTTTGTCCAATTCAGTGTCCCATTGGACAGGCATGTCTAGCCATAAATTCTTCTGCCCTGTCCTTCCCCTCTGATTAACCTTCATAGCTCGCCAGTCCACATAGGATAGTCATATACTTTAATGCCTGGACAAAGTGTAATGAAAACTACTTTTGTTATTACTCTCTAGTTGGGTCCCCTCCCCCACCTTCCTTGCCCTGCGTATTGTCATCTGCTGCCCAACATAATTTAACTCTGGCTAAGTTTCACTTTGCCCTGCTGTAGACCTCGGTCATGGTAGTCCCTATTGTAATTTATTTACCCCTGGGTTACTTACACTGCTGCCTGATATGTTTTCAACTATAAAGCAATGGGGCCAGACGGGGGGTGCACCCCAGGGTCCTTAAAGAACTAAGAGAGGTTGTAGCTGAACCTCTGGCTATCCTGTTTAGCCGATCACTGGAAACAGGGGAGGTACACAAAGACTGGAGAACAGCAGATGTAGTCCCCTTATACAAAAGCGGGAACAAAGAGGAAGCAGGGAACTACAGACCAGTCAGCCTCACCTCGGTAGTGGGGAAGAACATGGAAGCACTACTGAAGAAGAGATTGGTGAAACATCTGTTTGTCAATGGACTACAGGACCCAAGGCAGCATGGTTTCACCAGGGGGAGGACATGTCAGACCAACCTTGTTGAATTTTTTGACTGGGTGACTAGGGAGGTGGATCAGGGGAGGGCAGTGGACATGGCCTATCTGGACTTCAGCAAGGCCTTTGACACTGTGCCACATAGAAGACTATTGCACAAACTGGGGAATATGGGTGTGAGCAGGACAGTAGTGTGGTGGGTAGGTAACTGGCTGGGTGGCAGGACACAGAGGGTGGTGGTAAATGGCTGTCACTCCACAGAGGGAAGAGTGACCAGTGGGGTACCACAGGGATCAGTGCTGGGACCGGTCCTATTCAGCATCTTCATTAGTGACATTGCGCAGGACCTAGAAGGCAGAATTTCACTGTTTGCTGATGACACAAAGCTCTGTAACAGAGTAGACACACCAGAGGGTGTAGACAGAATGAGAAGGGACCTGCAGAAACTTGAAGAATGGTCAGGGGTTTGGCAGTTGAAATTCAATACAAAGAAGTGCAAGATAATGCATATGGGGCACAAAAACCATGGCACAATATATCAGTTGGAGGGTGAGGATATAGCATGCACCAAACAGGAAAGGGATCTTGGGGTTATCATCTCTGAAGACCTCACGGTAGGGAAACAGTGTGACAAGGCAGCAGGTAAAGCAAATAGGATGCTGGGATGTATAGGCAGGGGCATCACCAGCAGGAAAAGGGAAGTCATAATTCCACTATACAAGACACTAGTGAGGCCCCACCTGGAGTACAGTGTGCAGTTCTGGAGATCATACCTACGTAAGGACATAGACAGGGTAGAGAGGGTTCAGAGGAGGGCAACAAAGATGGTGCATGGATTGCATCACAAGTCCTATGAAGACAGGTTGAAAGAACTGAACATGTACTCCCTAGAGGAGAGGAGGGAGAGAGGAGATATGATAGAGATGAGACATACGAGTATCTCACAGGGAGGAGCAGGGTGCAGTAATACACTATTTTTAAGAGAAAAAGATGTACCAGGACTAGAGGGCATGGGATGAAGTTGGAGGGAGGATGATTCAGAGGAAATGTGAGGAAGAATTTCTTCACAGAACAGGTGGTGGACAAGTGGAACACCCTGCCAGAGGAAGTGGTGGGGGCTGAAACAATCACGGGATTTAAGAATGCATGGGATAGACATAAAGGAATTCTGGAGGTCAGGGGTAAGGGGCAACAGACTTCTAGGAAAACATAAACTGAACTTACAAGCTCAACTGGGCAGACTGGGTGGGCCATAGGCCCTTATCTGTCGACACTGTCTATGTATCTATGTATCTATGTATCTATGTAACTACCTGCAGTCTTTTGCAATCAGATGTCAAGATGTCAGTTAGGAGTTTTGGTGCAGTATTAGACACTACTAAGCATGTCAGGTCCAAAAAGGTGCTCCTATAACTCAGTGGTTAGAGCACTGGGATGGTATACTGGGGGCCAGGGTTCAATTCCCAGTAAGTCACAGTATTTCTTTCTCACTACAGTTTGTGATTTTTTGCAATTCCTTAACCTCGTAATCTTAAAGGAAATGGCTTACTGTGTTCACTCCCTGGTTTGCTGACCCTAGAAGATGCTATAACTGTAAGATAACTAATTATCACTCTTGTTGTTTAGATGTGCTACCCTTATCCAGCGTCACTCTATTGCCTGTGCTTATTGTACTCTCATAGCACATGGTAGTTTAAAGGTTCTACCACATGTGCTCTCTCCTATGCATAGTGGTTATGAATTTGATATCCCTGCTTCTCCTCTAATGTCTAGATAGCTAAATTGGATAGCTGCATCACCTTGTATTGCTACTTCCTTAAGTTGAGCCAATCCCCCCCTTATCCCTGGGGACCTTAGCGTTCTGGTACCTAATGGTATGGTTTCCTACCCAATCATACTTTCTGGCACCCTCCCACTCATACTACCACAGTACCCTGCCCCCACAGTCCTTACCAACTTCACTGTATTCAACACGCTCATCAAACAACAGGTGGAACATAGAAACATAGACAATGATGGCAGAAAAAGACCAGCAGTTCATTCAGTCAGCACCAAGTTTCCTATAATCCCTGGAAACTACTGTTCCCTCAGGGCACTGACCCTCCCCATCCTCGATCACTATCCTCATCCTTGGTTCTGTCACCCCCGATAACCACTATTCCCTTTTGATCTAGTACAGTCAGGACATTTCTATGCATCTAGCAAGAAGAGACAGAGAAGCTGCAGCTCTTTTATATTGAGTAATGTTGGTAGGCACCTGGCGAGTAGAGACAGGGAAACTGTAGTTCCCTTATATTGAGTAATGTTGGTGGGCACCTAGTGAGTAGAGACAGGGAAGCTGTAGCTCCTTTATATTGAGTAGTGTTGGTAGGCACCTAGGGATAGAGACAGGAAAGCTGTAGCTCTTTTATATTGAGTAATGTTGGTAGGCACCTAGCCAGTAGAGACAGAGAAGCTGTAGCTCCTTAATATTGAGTAGTGTTGGTAGGTACCTACCGAGTAGAGACAGGGAAGTTGTAGCTCCTTTATATTGAGTAATGTTGGTACACACCTAGCGAGTAGAGACAGGGAAGCTGTTGCTCCTTTATATTCAGTAGTGTTGGTAGGCTCCTAGCGGGTAGAGACAGGAAGGCTGTAGCTCCTTTATATTGAGTAGTGTTGGTAGGCACCTAGCGAGTCAAGACCGGGAAGCTGTAGCTGCTTTATAGAGAGTAGTGCTGGTAGGTACCTAGCAAGTAGAGACAGGGAAGCTGTAGCTCCTTTATAATAAGTAGTGTAGGTAGGCACCTAGCGAGTCGAGACCGGGAAGCTGTAGCTTCTTTATAGAGAGTAGTGCTGGTAGGCACCTAATGAGTAGAGACAGGGAAGCTGCAGCTTCTTTTTATTGAGTACTGTTGGTAGGCTCCCAGCGTGTCGAGACAGGGAAGCTGTAGCTCCTTAATATTGAGCAGTGTTGGTAGGCTCCTAGTGAGTGGAGACAGGGAAGCTGTAGCTCCTTTATATTGAGTAGTGTTGGTAGGCACATAGTGAGAAGAGACAGGGAAGCTGTATGTCCTTTATACTGGAAAGTGTTGACAGGCATCTAGCGAGTAGAGACAGGGAAGCTGTAGTTCCTTTAGATTAAGTAATGTTGGTAGGCACAAAGCGAATAGAGACAGGGAAGCAGTAGCTCCTTTATACTGAGTAGTGTTGGTAGGCACCTAGCAAGTAGAGACAGGGAAGTTGCAGCTCTTTTATATTGAGTATGTTGGTAGGCACCTAGTGAGTAGAGACAGAGAAGCTGCAGCTCCTTTATATTGAGTAGTGTTGGTAGGCACCTAGCGAGTAGAGACAGGGAAGCTGTAGTTCCTTTATACTGAGTAATGTTGGTAGGCACCTAGTGAGTAGAGGCAGGGAAGCTGTAGCTCCTTTATATTGAGTAGTGTTGGTAGGCACCTAGCGAGTAGAGACAGGGAAACTGTAGTTCCTTTAGATTAAGTAATGTTGGTAGGCACAAAGCGAATAGAGACAGGGAAGCAGTAGCTCCTTTATACTGAGTAGTGTTGGTAGGCACCTAGCAAGTAGAGACAGGGAAGTTGCAGCTCTTTTATATTGAGTATGTTGGTAGGCACCTAGTGAGTAGAGACAGAGAAGCTGCAGCTCCTTTATATTGAGTAGTGTTGGTAGGCACCTAGCGAGTAGAGACAGGGAAGCTGTAGTTCCTTTATACTGAGTAATGTTGGTAGGCACCTAGTGAGTAGAGACAGGGAAGCTGTAGCTCCTTTATATTGAGTAGTGTTGGTAGGCACCTAGCGAGTAGAGACAGGGAAGCTGCAGCTCTTTTATATTGAGTAGTGTTGATACGCACCTCGCCAGCAGAGACAGGGAAGCTGTAGCTGCCTTATACAGAGTAGTGCTGAAGCTGTAGCTGCCTTATACAGAGTAGTGCTGGTAGGCACCTAACGAGTAGAGACAGGGAATCTGCAGCTGCTTTATATTGAGTAGTGTTGGTACACACCTAGCGAGTAGAGACAAGGAAGCTGCAGCTGCTTTATATTGAGTAGTGTTGGTAGGCACCTAGTGGGTAGAGACAGGGAAGCTGTAGCTCCTTTATACTGAGTACTGTTGGTAGGCATGTACCGAGTAGAGACAGGGAAGCTGTAGCTCCTTTATATTGAGTAGTGTTGGTAGGCATCTAGCGAGTAGAGACAGGGAAGCTGTAGCTCCTTTATACTGAGTAGTGTTGGTAGGCACCTAGTGGGTAGAGACAGGGAAGCTGTAGCTCCTTTATACTGAGTACTGTTGGTAGGCATGTAGCGAGTAGAGACAGGGAAGCTGTAGCTCCTTTATATTGAGTAGTGTTGGTAGGCATGTAGTGAGTAGAGACAGGGAAGCTGTAGCTCCTTTATATTGAGAAGTGTTGGTAGGCATCTAGCGAGTAGAGACAGAGAAGCTGCAGCTACTTTATATTGAGTAGTGTTGGTTGCCACCTAGCAAGTAGAGACAGGGAAACTGCAGATCTTTTATATTGAGTAATGTTGGTAGGCACCTAGCGAGTAGAGACAGGGAAACTGTAGTTCCTTTAGATTGAATAGCGTTGGTAGGCACCTAGGGATAGAGACAGGAAAGCTGTAGCTCCTTGATACTGTGTAGTGTTGGTAGGCACCTAGCAAGCAGAGACAGGGAAGCTGTTGCTCCTTTATACTGAGTAGTGCTGGTAGGCACCTAGTGAGTAGAGACAGGGAAGCTGTAGCTCCTTTATATTGAGTAGTGCTGGTAGGCACCTAGCAAGTACAGAGAGAGAAGCTGCAGCTCTTTTATATTGAGTAATGTTGGTAGGCACCTAGCGAGTAGAGACAGGGAAGCTGTTGCTCTTTTATACTGAGTAGTGCTGGTAGGCACCTAGTGAGTAGAGACAGGGAAGCTGTAGCTCCTTTATATTGAGTAGTGCTGGTAGGCACCTAGCGAGTACAGAGAGAGAAGCTGCAGCTCTTTTATATTGAGTAATGTTGGTAGGCACCTAGCAAGTAGAGACCGGGAAGCTGTAGCTCCTTTATATTGAGTAGTGTTGATAGGCACCTAGCGAGTAGAGACAGGGAAGCCGCAGCTCTTTTATATCCAGTAATGTTGGTTGGCACCTATCGAGTAGAGACAGGGAAGCTGCAGCTCCTTTATATTGAGTAGTGTTGATAGGCTCTTAGCGAGTAGAGACACGGAAGCTGTAGTTCCTGTACATTGAGTAGTGTTGGTTGGCTCCTAGCGAGTAGAGACAGGGAAGCTGTAGCTCCTTTATATTGAGTAGTGTTGGTAGGCACCTAGTGGGTAGAGACAAGGAAGATCTAGCTCCTTTATATTGAGCAGTGTAGATACATACCTAGCGAGTAGAGACAGGGAAGCTGTAGTTCCTTTATATTGAGTAGTGTTGGTAGGCATCTAGCGAGTAGAGAAAGGGAAGCTGTAGTTCATTTATATTGAGTAGTGCTGGTAGGCACATATCAGCAGATACAGGGAAGCTGTAGCTCCTGTATATTGAATAGTGTTGGTAGACTCCTAGCGAGTAGAGACAGGGAAGCTGTTGTTCCTTTATTATGTTTGCTTGTTTGTTTGCGCACATGTGCAAGAAACATTAAATGGGAGCTTAGGAGAGAAGCAGGTTTTAGAGGTGTGATACTGTGGCGTCCAATGCCGCCACTGCATTTTTGGACTTTGTCCCATTTACCCAATGTGGTGATGCACTGCTGCTGACACTAGTTCAGCAAGCGTGCCACCAACCTGAAATTAATTAGCCGCTGCAATGAGGGAGTGACCTGTTATGGCAGCAGCTGTCGCCGTCCACCTCTCACAGTCTCATGAAAGCTGACGGGGGTGCCCAGTCCCCTGTCGGCATGACCCCTTCCCAGTTCATTTGCTGATGGAGGAGCCCAGTCCCCATCGGCATATGTGCCCCATGTAATAGTTTTGTATGCAGAGGGGAAGCCCAATCCCCCTCGGCATTGTGCACCCCCCAAACACAGACCCATTTTCTGTGTTGATATCCCCATCTGCTTCATTCCCCCTCCCCAAAAAATACAGGTGGCACACTGGAAGCCCATCCCAGTGTGCCAAAAACAAACCTGTAAAGGAAAAACCTTCTAGTGATGTTTTTTAATCTGTAAAAGAAAAAAGTGGTCCCTCGTTGTCTCCAGCGCTCCCTCTCCCGTCCTGTACCCAGCCTCTGCGCATCCAACCTCCCCACAACCCCCTCACCTCATACTTACCTCCAGATTCTGGCGTGACTGTCTTTGGTGGAGCAGGAACACATCTGCACTCTTCAAAGCTGGCCATGAACTGAAGAAATGCTAGTAAGTTGTATAATATCATAAATGGAGGATTTTCAACTTACGTGGATATCTCAGCCATTTCTGCGACTTTTGGCTCCAAATGTTCAACACGGGGTTCTTGGGACCCCTCCTCATGAACTCAGTCCCTGTTATTTCATTATTCAGTCCTGATAGGTAATTTCATGATCACTGCGTGGAATCACCTTTCAGGTTTGATTAATTAAAATCACAGTGTCACTGTTCATGAGGTGGGCTCCCAAAATGCCTGTGCTGCAAATTTGGTGAAAAAATTTCAAAAAATTACTATGTTACGAGTGTGCATTGCTTAGTTTCGATGCACGCTTGTAACTTTGAGAATATTTTATAATTTCATTCCAGATTTTCCATATTGGCATTTTTTCACACCTCCTTATGAGCAGTACTGCTGTCATTTTTCACATCCTGGCTGAAATGTGTTTTCGCACAACCAGCACACAATGGCGCAGTCAGTGTGCAAAATCAGTGTTCGGGACAAATTAACAAAATCACAGTGACACTGCTCATGAGCAGAGGTCCCAAAATCCTATGTTGAAAATTTGGTAACAAGAAGTCCACAAAATGACTATGTTATGAGTATGCATTGCACAGTTTCCACTCAAACTTGTAACTTCGAGAACTTGTAATATTTTCACTCCAGATTTGCAACATTGCCATTTTTGCTAACCTCCTTATGAATAGTACAGCTGTCATTTTTCATGCCCTGCCCAAACTGTGTTTTCACACATCTGGCACAGAATGGCGCAGTTGCTATGGGAAATCAATATTTGGGACAGATTAACAAAATCACAGTGCCATTGTTCATGAGCAGAGGTCCCATATGCTTTCAGGAGGTGGGGGTCACAAAAAGACCATGTTGAAAATTTGTAGTGTAAATACTAACAAACGCCAGTAGCCCCATGACATGGGCGTCAGTAGTTGGGTGCCTACAATAACAGTGACCCAATCCCCGGCGCATGTCATTGGGCTATGGTAGGGTAGGGTGACTGGATGGGGGGGCAGTGAATATAGTGACATGATGTCACTATACAGTACATACATGTGAGGGGGAACAAGCACTCACAGTGAGGGGTGGGATGGACTGTGAGAGGTGGTGACACAGTGGGTTGCCAAGCTGGCCCCCTGGCATGGTGGGTGGGTAGGTGGCATTGGTGGGCAGGGTGCTGGGTTCATGTCCAGATGCTGGCACGTTTTTGTTGCACCCGGCCCAAATTTATTTTCTAATGGTTTTGCACCCTTCCCCTCCGACATGCACCTCCCTGGAGTTGAGAATCTTTAAGAAGGGGGGTGCAGGGGGCACAGCCCCCTGCATAAACCTTTAAAAAATCAAGTCCCCGGAGCTGTTGTTCTGTGCGCTGGGGAGTTAGAGTGCCGAAACTAATTTTCAGCACTCTGACTTCGCAATAATGGCAATTGCCTTTAGACTTTCACCGTTATCACATAAACCCCAAATGCCCAGGGAGTTTGAGTTTCTAACCATAACATCCCACCCTATACAGACTGACAGGCATCAGGAGTGTGTCTTTGGAGTACTGGCTGTAATACTCATGTCATTCCATCCCCACCCTGCAGCCAGTGACAGGCATCGAGGTGTGCCTTGGACTCTATGGCCCCAGAGTTCTTCCCATTCTCCTATACTGCACCCATTTCAGCATATATCCTTATGGAATGAGGTAACTGTAATGCTGAACACCTCAAGACACACTTCAACACTTGTCGGTGTCTTCTGTGCAGGACAGGGTGAGGTGAAATGGCATGAGCATTATGGGTGATGACCCAACAGCACACCCCAATGCGTGTCCATCTCTGCAGGGTGGAGGTGCGGTTGGCATGAAGTTCAATACTTCACTGCCATTCCTATTCTGCATCTGTCTAACTCCTGCACTTCTAATACTAATACCAGCAAGCAAACATTCGGCATTGGCAAATGCTTGTATTGAGTAGTGTTGGTAAGCACCTAGTGTGTAGAGACAGGGAAGCTGTAGTTCTTTTACATGCTTCATTGGTTAGACCACACTTGGAGTATTGTGCCCAGTTCTGGTCAGCTGGTGTGATAGAAATGGGAAGAAAAGAGTTAATGGTTTAGATTCTGTAGGTGCCTTATTTTTTAGCAGTGTGGCAAAAATACACTGAGGCTGAAATCCTCCAGCTGCAACCTGCTTGTGGAAGTCCTAGCTGCTAGATAAGAGCTGGGTCATAAATCTCAAGTGGACATCTCCAGACACACACAGACCTGCAGAAATGGACACAGGGCAGTTTGAATGGATTGGATCATTCAAATATAAACTTAAGGTGAAAAGGGAATTTAATTGGTCACTAAGTGTTCACTCTGACTGGGACAATTAAATACATACATATTAGTTGGTTGGTCCATTTAAGGGGAGAATAGGAATGACCTAGTCTCCATACAGTATATAAGCTTCTGTAAGACAGAGAACTCTCTCTTGCCTTTGGAAGCTGTGAGGGCAAACATAAGCTTGGAGCCTACCTGGTAGCTATGTCCGTGGGAACTGGCAGTTAGAACAGGGTCCAGTGTCTATTGTAAGGACAGGGAAGGGTAAGTTTAGTGATAGTATATTTCAGTATTAGCTTTCTTCTTTTGTCATCTGTTATTTAAAAACATTTGTTTACTTTTCCTGTATGAGTGTTATTTTCTTGTGTTGTAAATACCTATCCTGTAAATGCTCATTGCACTTTCTGTTAAGTAAAAGCTATTCATTTGCTCAACAGTTGTGACTGTGATGTCATTTTTCTAAGGTAATATTTGGTTTTCCACTGGCTAAGGTAAACTCTGTGTAGCATCCGCCACCCAAAAGAGGCACACTACCAGACTTCAACTTATGCAAATTGCACATGTGATTATTCAAGTTTGTACACTTGATAGGAGTGCCGGAAGGAAAGTCTGGCTGGTGGAAGCGAACACCTGAGGACACACACCTCTCTAAAAGCTGTTTCAGCCCAGAGGTAGAGGTGGGTTGTCACATATTGGTTGGCAGTGATGAGGTGATGATAGCGGACTGTGTAGCACACTGAGATACAGAGTTTGCCAGTGGAACAGTTACCTTAGCAGTGCAAAACAGGATATATGAAGGATACGTTTGTACAACAGTTTTATTTGTTTCTAGTTAGCACAGTAAAGTGTAGCAGTAGAGAATGAGCTCCATGGAGTATGACTCACTTACTGTGCCACAGCTTGTTGAAAGGTGCCAGGAAAAGGGGATTCAGCCTGAAAGTCTAAAGCAGAAGAAAAATGCAGATCTCATAGCTACTTTCTTGGCACATGATCTGAAGCAGACAGTCACTGGGGGTGAGTCAGGAACTGAGGCAGTAGATCCCCCAAACCAGCTTGAGACACTGCAACTGCAACTGGTGCTGCAAAAAAGGACTTTGGAGGTGAAAAGACTGGATGCTGAAGCAGAAGCAAGAAGATGGGAAGCAGAGACCAGAAGACAGGAAGCAGAGAAAGAACTTGAAGGAAAGAGACTGGCAGACAGAGAGAAAGAACTTGAAGACAGAGAGAAAGAACGACAGCATGAACTCCAGAGACAATAGCATGAGAAGGAGTGATGACCCTCCGCAGTCAGCAAACCATGAGTAATGGTGGAGTAAGTTTACCTCATGAAGCCAAAATGAATTCTAAATTGTTCCCTCAGTTTAAAGAGGGAGATGACCTTGATTTATTTTTAAGGTCATTTGAGAAAGTATGCAATCAATTAAAATTGACTAACGCTTCCTGGTCAACTTATCTCACACCCTTGCTGACGAGGCGAGCGTTGCATGCATTTGCTAAAATGAGTAATGAAGACTATGCTGATTATGATAAAGTGAAAACAGTGTTGTTGAAACATTTTGAATTAACTCCTGAGGCTTATAGAAGAAAATTTAGGGAGTTAAAGAAAAGCCCAGAAGACTGTTATGCAGAACTGCAGGTTCAACTGTGTACTTACTTTGATAGGTGGATGGAGGGGGCTAAAGCAACTACTGTGGAACTGATTAGAGATGTATTGGTGAGAGAACAATTCCTTAAAATTGTACCTGAGGACATACGTGTATGGCTCATAGACAGGGCATGCGCCTCTTACACGGAGGTGGCAGGAAGGGCTGACGAGTATCTGTCTAGCCAGCCACACACACAATGAAAGTCTTATGGTGGGGGGGCAGCATATGGGTATAAGGTATCCCATGGGGGTCAGCGCAAAGGAAACCAGCCTGCACCTGAGCCCAAAGTAGAGCCCTCTGGTTCTAAGGGGACTCAAGAAATAGGACCCAAGAAATGTCATATTTGCAATCAAGTGGGACACTTGAGATATAACTGCCCTCAGAAACTGGTTAAGGGGCAGAGATATGGGGGTGAGGATGATCAAAAGGGCACTGACATGTTTGTAGGGTGTGTCCAGTCTGAAGAACCACTCTTCTCTGATGAGAATCTGTGTCCCATTACAGTTAATGGAATAGTAACACAGGGACTGTGGGACACAGGTGCTAACATCTCCCTGGTAAGGCAGGATCACATTCGGGCAGAGCAGATTGTGCCTTTGAAATACTCCAAGGTCCAGGCATTCACAGGGCCACCAGTCCCATTACCAATGGCTAGAGTCTTCCTGAGCTGGGAAGGGGGTGATGTAGAAAAGGAGGTGGGAGTTGTAGAGGACCTACCTGTAAGTATGACTGTGGGGAAGGATTTGGACCCCAGTAAAAAACTGGTGTGTGTTGTAACTCGTAGTCAGGCACAAGGGCAAGCTTCTGAGGGGGAAGAGGGGTTGACTCTGGGGGGTCCAGCCACACCTTCAGCAGCTGAGGAAGTGTCCAGCACAGGGGAGGGGCTGGCTAGAAGCTGCAGTCCAGAACCCCAGTCACAACTAGAGGAGCCCACAGGACTTCCTTCAGAAGGGGCACTGGGAAGAGTCAGACGAGGGCAGCTGAGTGCTGCACAGCGAACTGACCCTACCCTGGAAAAACTGAGGGAAATAGCTCATAGGGCTGAATGTTCTCAGGGGGGTAAAGAGTCCATTTACTGGGACAATGGGCTGTTGTACAGATAATGTCCAACAGAGGAAGGGCTAGATGGTGAGGTGCTCCAGCAGCTGGTAGTCCCTAAGGTTCACCGTCAGCAGCTTTTGGCCCTTGCCCATGATATCCCTTTTTCAGGGCACTTGGGGGTGAGGTGCATGAAAAAGCACCTAACCAACAATTTCTTCTGGCCTATATTGGCAAGGATGTGCAAATTATTGCCGGACTTGTCCACAGTGCCAGCGAGTGGGGAAGATGGGGGACAATGCCAAGGCAGCTTTGGTGCCCCTACCCATTATTGATGAACCCTTCAAGAGGGTAGTGGTGGACATAGTGGGGCCATTGAGCACCCCAAGTTGCACTGGCAAGTGGTATATCCTGGTAGTTGTAGACTATGCCACTAGATACCCAGAGGCAGTGGCCCTAACATCCTCTGAGGCAGAACCAGTGGCAGATGCACTGCTGGGAACATTTAGCCTGGTGGGCTTTCCCCAGGAGATACTGTCAGACCGGGGTGCCAGTTTTATGTCAGGATTATTGAGTAGTTTGTGGGAGAAGTGTGGGGTAAAGCAGCTCAAAACCTCCCCATACCATCCCCAAGCTAATGGTCTAGTGGAGCGATTTAATTCAACCTTTAAGACCATGCTAAGGACTTTTGCTGACTAGTATAAGAGGGACTGGGACAAATATTCACCTCATCTCCTATTTGCATACAGGGAAGTCCCACAGGAGTCCACAGGGTTCTCACCTTTCGAGCTCCTGTTTGGTCATAGAGTGCGGGGGCCACTAGATTTGATTCAGGATGAATGGGAGGGTGACCGTGCCTCCCAAGGGGAGTCTGTTGTGGAGTATGTCCTGAACTTCAGGACCCGACTTAAGGAGCTCATGGGGTTTGCTCAGGAGCACCTGGCCACTGCACAACAACGGCAGACAGTCTGGTACGACTATGGGGCCCGAGCCAGAGAATATGAGGTGGGACAGCGAGTGATGGCACTCATCCCTGTCTGACAGAATAAATTACAGGCAGCATGGGAGGGGCCATTCTCCATTGTCCAAAAGGTTAGTGACATCAATTACATGATAGAGCTACCGGCCAGGAGATGCAAACGAAAGGTGTATCATGTTAACATGCTGAAGCCCTACCATGACAGGGAGGAAATGGTCCTCACTGTATGCAGTGCTCCAGAGGAGGAAACTGAGGTAGATCCACAGGTGGACCTACTTGGGGTGGCATGGGGTGCATCTTCTGTGGACAGCCTTACCCTCTTGGAACAGCTGACACCAGCCCAGGTGCAAGAAATTAGGGGTGTGCTGAGAGAATTTGGGGACATGTTCTCAGGGAAACTGGGGTACACCACGATGGCAGAGCACCATATGGATACAGGGACCCAGGTTCCCCTGAAACAGTCCCCCAACAGGGTACCTGAGCACATTAAGCAGACTGTGAAAGAGGAGCTCAAAGATATGCTGGAACTGGGGGTAATCCAGGAATCTAGTAGCCCCTGGGCATCACCCGTGGTACTGATCCTCAAAAGGGATGGCATCACACGATTCTGAGTGGACTACCGGAAGCTTAATAGCTGCACGGAGTCTGATGCTTATCCCATGCCCAGAACAGATGAGGCCCTGGAGCGACTGGGGGGAGCCAAGTATTTGACCACAATAGACCTAACAAAGGGCTATTGGCAGGTACCTCTGACCCCTGTGGCCAGGGAAAGATCAGCTTTTGTTACTTCATTTGGTTTATACGAATTTAAGGTAATGCCATTTGGAATGAAGAATGCACCTGCAACTTTTCAACGGCTTGTGGATCACATTCTGTCTGGGGTAGGTGAGTTTGCATTGGCTTATATGGATGATATAGCCATATACAGCCAGACCTGGGATGAGCATATCAAGAATGTGCGGGATGTGTTCCACAGGTTAAGAAGGCAGGTCTGACAGTCAAGGCAGAGAAGTGCCAGATAGGTATGGCAGAAGTATCCTACCTTGGGCACCAGGTGGGTAATGGACACATCTGTCTGGAGCCTGCCAAGGTTGATGCCATCCTGGCCTGGCCTACTTCTACCACAAAGAAACAGGTCAGGTCATTTCTAGAGACAGCAGGCTACTACCGAAGGTTTGTTCACCGCTATAGCGATCTGGCTCAGCCCCTGACAGACTTAACCAAAAAGGGAAAGCCAGGTACAGTGAAGTGGTAAGAAGGCTGTGAGGTCACTTTTCAGGAGCTAAAAAAGGCCTTGAGTGGCCCAGCTGTATTGGCTAGCCCCAATTATAGTTGAAAGTTTATGGTCCATGTGGATGCCTCAGATCATGGGATGGAGGCTGTGCTGAGCCAAGTTACCCAGCAGGGGGAGGAGCACCCGGTTGTGTACCTCAGCCGGAGGCTTTTGCCCAGAGAAGAGGCATACGCCACAATTGAGAAGGAATGCTTGGGAATAGTGTGGGCCCTTCAGAAGCTGCAGCCTTACCTATATGGGAGAAAATTTACTGTGGTCACAGATCATAATCCCCTGATTTGGCTTCATAGGTCCAGTAGGCAAAATGGTAAACTACTACGTTGGAGTTTGGTACTGCAGGCATACAACATGACCATCCGGCATCGCAGTGGCAAGCAAAATGCAAATGCGGATGGGCTATCTAGACAGGGCTAATGGCCTGGCTGGATACTTTGGGCACTTCCCAGTAATTGCATCAACAGCTAGGTCACTTGGGGTGGCCCAAGGGACACACCTTCATTATCTGGGGCGGGGGTGTGTGACAGAAATGGGAAGAAAAGAGTTAATGGTTTAGATTCTGTAGGTGCCTTATTTTTTAGCAGTGTGGAAAAAAATACACTGAGGCTGAAATCCTCCAGCAGCATCCAGCTTGTGGAATTCCTAGCTGCTAGATAAGAGCTGGGTCATAAATCTCGAGTGGACATCTCCAGACACACACACAGGCCTGCAGACATGGACACAGGGCAGTTTGAATGGATTGGATCATTCAAATATAAACTTAAGGTGAAAAGGGAATATAATTGGTCACTTATAAGTGTTCACTCTGGCTGGGACAATTAAATACATACATGTCAGTTGGTTGGTGCATTTAAGGGGAGAATAGGAATAATCTAGTCTCCATACAGTATATAAGCTTCTGTAAGACAGAGAACTCTCTCTTGCCTTTGGAAGCTGTGAGGGCAAACATAAGCTTGGAGCCTACCTGGTAGCTATGTCCATGGGAACTGGCAGTTAGAACAGGGTCCAGTGTCTATTGTAAGGACAGGGAAGGGTAAGTTTAGTGATAGCATATTTCAGTATTAGCTTTCTTCTTTTGCCATCTGTTATTTAAAAACATTTGTTTACTTTTCCTGTATGAGTGTTATTTTCTTGTATTGTAAATACATATCCTGTAAATTCTCATTGCACTTTCTGTTAAGTAAAAGCTATTTATTTGCTCAACAGTTGTGACTGTGATGTCATTTTTCTAAGGTAATATTTGGTTTTCCACTGGCTAAGGTAAACTCTGTGTAGCATCCGCCACCCAAAAGAGACACACTATCAGACTTTAACTTGTGCAAATTGCACGTGTGATTATTCAAGTTTGTACACTTGAAAGAGGTGCCGGAAGGAAAGTCTGGCTGGTGGAAGCGAATACCTGAAGACACACACACCTCTCTAAAAGCTTGTTTCAGCCCAGAGGGAGAGGTGGGTTCTCACAGCTGGTATGAAAGCTGAAAGCAGAATTCTAGAGGGGGTCCAGCCAAGGGCCGCCAGGATGGTAAGGCGTCTTAAGGGTCTGTGTTTTGGGGAAAGATTAGATACTTGCGGATGTTTGCTCTAGAGTCTAGACGACTGCGAGGAGAAGTACCGTATGCCTAGTATATGGTGCTTTTACAAATTATGACCTTTGGGACTGTATGGGTTTGGAATTGGAAAATCATCAACCTAATACGAGATCCCATGTTTTACAACTAAAAGGGGATTTAAGCCATACACAGAAGAGGACATCTTGGTATAACCAAAGGGTAGTGGCTATGTGGAATTCCCTCTCTTTGGACGTGGTATGCAGTAGGAACATTAGTGAATTTTAGTCAAACTTGGACAAATTCTGCATTAAGAACAAAATAACAGGGTATTCCCTTGAGAAAGGGTGAGCTTTAATGGGCACCATGCCTTTTTTGTGCTAGTAATTAACCTACGAAACCTAGGAAACCTAGGAAACCTATGAAACCTGCAAAACCTACAAAACCTAGGAAACCTGTAAAACCTATGAAACCTCTGAAACCTACAAAACCTATGAAATCTACGATACCTACGAAACTATAGGCTCGTTCACATGGCCAATTGTGAGCCATTGTCAGTAGCTTACAGTGTCCAGATTGGTGCTCCTGCCCAAGTGTGAACGCAACCATTTAGGCACTTTTCCGTTGCGTGGTGTTATGTCCATGTTCTCCCTTTCCCTCGATTTGCAGAGCAGTGTAGGTGGTTTCCTGTGCTGTCTGAACAACCAAACCACCTGCACCGCTCAAAAGTCCTTATTAAACCAACAGTGACCGGAACAGCAGTCAAATTGCTAGAAAGGAAAAGGGCAGCAGCAAAACCATCACCGTGAGAATGCGGCACTTAAATGTTTTATTACTTTTTATTTTGAATAAACAAAAATGAGCCGCTGGGTCAAAGGTGCAGTGTGAACGAACCTTATGAAACCTGTAAAACCTATGAAACCTATAAAACATACAAAACCTCTGAAACCTCTGAAACTTACAAAATCTCTGAAACCTCCGAAGCCTACAAAACCTCTGAAACCTACAAAAGTTACAAAACCTATGACAGCTATGAAAGTCCTTGCTCAGTCTAGTGAAAATATACCAAATGACTGGCAGTATAGCCTAGAGGTTAGAGGAATGAGGTGTGAATGAGCTTGGTACATCCAGTAGACCAGACCTGAGTTTGATTCTCACAACCTCCACTTGCATACTTTGTGACTTGGAGCAAGTCACTTAACCGCCCAGTGCTCCCAGGTCACCCCTGAAAACAGGCACTTGTGCCTAGTGGGCCTTAACCAGTTACCAAAGACTAAAATAAAAAATAAAAAAATAAATAAATATGGAGTTAACTGCAACAAACCTGTTACCATTGCTAATGCACTTGAAGCTTCACTGACCTCTCTGCCAACGCTGGGGCTTTCCAACCTCCACCATGCCCCCTTGCCCTTTTGCCCCCACAGCCTGCCCCGTCACCCCACCTTTTACCTCAAAGTACTGTAGACACCTGAAGTGAGATTTGCAGATTCCTCATGCAAATCCCTATATGAAAGGTTGCCAGCTCTGATGAATTGGAGTCTAAAACACTGAAGACTGCTGCAGCAGAACTTACCCTTCCTGTCACACGAGACTTCTATCTGTCCCTTACTACAGAAACGGTCCCTGATATCTGGAAAATCTCCCATGTTTTCCCAGTTTACAGGACAGGTGACATAATGAACCTTGACACCTATAGGCCAATTGTGATGCTTCCATTACTCAACAAATTGCTAAAAAAATGGTTGCTTCCAGCTGACTGAGTACTTCACCACTCACAACCTCCTGTCCTCTACACAGTATGGAGTTTATAAATAAAACAACATCACTACTGCCCTCCTGCCACTCGGTTCCTCAGTCTCCTCTGCCAAGGATAGGCATGAGGGAGGGAGCTCACTAGTTACTAGTGCAATCTTCACTGACCTTACTAAGGTTTTTGTCGTGATTGATCACACCTTAATCAGTGGTAAAGTAAATGCTTTGGGCTACTCTTCCACTGCCTGACCATGGTTCAAAACTTACCTGGGAAATAGGTGTCAGCAAGTTAAATTTGGTCATATCCTGTCAGACTCTGCTGCTACCATAATCAGAGTGCCTCAAGGCTCTATCCTGAGGCCCCTCCTTTTATCCTTACATATAAATTCTATCCAGACTAGTTTTAGGCACTGCACCCCAATCCTATATGCTGATGACCTTGTCCTCTTTCTTGCTGCATCCTGGAATTAAATTGTCCCCTCTTCTCTGACCTTCAGTCTATCAAACATAGCTCTATTTGAACACATGCCTTTTGAACAATACTAAGACCCAAGCCATGCTCTTTGGCTTGGCCCTAGAACAAAAATGTGAAATACCCCACTTGCAGTAGCATGTATTGATGGATCCTGTCTTACAACAGTCCCCTCCTTCAGCTATCTGAGGTGTTACACTCAACACCTCACTGGACTTCCCAGCACATATCTCTTCTGCTTGTAAGGCTGTCAATACCAGAGAGGGGCTCTCCTGTATGATTAGAGACAACCGTACACCCAAAGCCCGTATTGCCATTGTCCGGAGCATCCTGCTCCCCAAACTGACATATAGGATGTCGGTCTACTGCTCAGCCTCCAAACTACTCTGCAACAATGAGATGCGGCCTACAACATTTACAGGTTTGTCTTGGCCATGAATAGATACACTGAAACCTGATGTCTCTGGTTCCTTAACCATATCAAAACCAAGACACAACTTGCTTCAAACATCCTCCTTCTTCTTCTCTGCTCCTACAATTTGGAACTCCATTCTTATTAAGGTCTGTCAGTGTCAATCCAGTCAAGCTTTCAAAAGAGCGAACCACACCCTCTTTAGCAAGGTATCTGTATGCTCCTGTCTTTAAGCTGCTGCAAATTGTTTCACCATGTGTATTTTTTTCCAGTATACTATACTAAATGACTTTTACATAGCTCTGAATCCTGTTTGTATGTAAACAGTTTACAGAGAACTGTAGCATGTACTGTATAATGCCCAACATTGTATCTTGTGTGTTATTTCCATTGCTCTATATTTAGTTCCCTGCACTCCTGTCTGACTATTTGTATTGAACCATGTTTCTCTGAATATTTATTTACAGTTATGTACTGTATTATCCCATGTTGTACCTGGAAACAGGCAAATGCTTTGTCTAGTGCACCCACTTGGTAAATAAAAATGCAATAAATAAATGGGAGAGCCTTGTATTGCATCCTTTTCCCACAGTTGTCTGCAGTCTTGGCTGGACTTTCTAGTGCTCTGGTTGGCTGGTGAGGTTAGAGGTTACAAAAATGGCTGCCCCATGTTCTTGTAGGAGTCCGGTGATCCAAAGTCATTTAATTTTAGTTTACTTTACTGCCTCTAAATGTGTGCTAGTACTGTACCTCTTCTGGGCTACTACCCAGTGGTGTTACTCTTCAGTGGTGGGGTAGCGGGTCCACAAGTTGTGGTTTGTTAGGGTTAAGTAGAGAGAGAGAGAGAGAGAGAGATTGTGCTAGAGAGGAGCATGATACAGCACATACTCTCTCTCTCTCTCTCTATCAGTAGCAATCAGTGGAATGGCACCCCTGTCAAACTGGGTCCTGGTCTCCTCCGGTTCATGCTGTGGTATGTCAGAAAACTAGAGGCAAAACACCCATTTTATTTCCCATCCAGAAACCCTTGCATAAGTGGTTCTCTCCTCTTGAGAAGCCACATGTCCAACCTATTTTTAAATGTTGTTTTATTTTTGCTTCTGATTAGGTCTAATGGTAGGTTGTTCCACATTCTTACCACCCTCTATGTGAAAAAAACCTTCTGTTATTTGTACCAAACTTATACTTATGCAATTGCAGTGGATGCCCCCTGTTTGCCACTGCATCCTGCTTGAATGCAAATCCCATTTCTACAAATAGCTAAGGGTCATTAACAACATCCCATAGAAACAACATATCACCTCTACTCTCCTCGGCCAGAATTGGTGGACCTGAACAAGAACGCAGTCACAGCTGCTACAAGAGGGTGCAGGAGATGCCGAAGATTTCCTTACAGTACAGCTCTTGCACCATACTATACATGTGGTCTGGCAAGAGCCGTGCTGCAACAGTACAGCAGCAGGGACCTCTAGAGGGTGACAACAGCAGTCCAGGTAAGCCCCCTCACAAGTAAGAGGATACACTTCTATCCAGTGTTCGGAGACTGTCATGTTGTAGCTTACCACAACACCATTACTCTCTACTCCTCTGCATGTCACCTAGCACTAGAGTATACATTCTACACCCAAAGGCATAGGTGCCACAGCAGAAGGCACGTGCCTTTAAAATGCAGCATGTGCAGTAAGCAGGGTTACTTTCTAATCACTTCCTTAGTGGCTTGCAGTGTGTTAGCAGAATTTTGAACAGTGAAGGCCTGAGTAGTGTTGATGGGGGTGGGCTGGATTCATGCCCTGCTGAGTTAAGGCACAGTATACAAACTTTAAGAATGAAAAGGAGGGGCCAGACCTTCAGGTGGGTATCAAGGAACTAGGCATTGGAAACTGCTGTCAATTGGTGAGGGGAGGGAGTTACTCCACAGACTGCAAACTTAGAAGAGAAAAAATCATTCTGTGGGTGAACCTTTTCAAGGGAAGATCTGACTCTTTACGTCCTTGGCCCTATCACTTTTCAGATTGTTTTGCCACTAATGCCCAAATGTACGCTGCTCTGATGTTACTTAGAATTTGGACTTATTTCTGAACACACAATCTATAAATAATGTGAAAAGCACAATAGAAACAATCCTTACCACTAGACATACAGGATCCAGTATTCACAATTGTGCCTGGCACTGGTGCAAGTCATGATGCAACATAACTGAGTTGCGCTGGAGCAACAAAGGGAAATATTCAAAAGAGATGTGCCATGGTTCATGTCTTCTGAATATTGCAAGAATAAGCGTGGCACAAATACAGTGCCCCGGCGCATCCCCCAAACAGGTCTGAATACTGGGAATGGGAAATGCACCAGCTCATCAGAGATACGCCGTGCACAAAGTCCTGATATTTAGACACAAATATGCAAATGGAGCAATTTGCATGTCAATATGGCCGCATTTGCATGTGCTGTGCAGGGCTGGCTAGCAAAATGCGCCCAGCACCCTGCACAGCAGGCAGTCCCTGTACAAGGGACCATAGTAGTACCCCATTCCATAGCAATGATCACCACAAATACAGTTCAGTACAGTCCCTGGCCATCTAGTGGTACCCCCCTTCCCACTGGTATCCCAGATCACAGTATTACATTTATGTTAATCTCCCTGGTAGTCTAGTGGTACCCCACTCCCCTCCTGTCCCTCTGATCACTGTAGTTTGATAATTATAATCACCCTGGTAGTCTAGTGCTGCTGCCCCCAGCCGGTATCCCTGATCACTGTATTACTTTAATTTTGATCTCCCTGGTAGTCTAGTGGTGCTGCCCCCAGCCGGTATCCCTGATCACTGTATTACTTTAATTTTGATCTCCCTGGTAGTCTAGTGGTGCTGCCCCCAGCCGGTATCCCTGATCACTGTATTACTTTAATTTGATCTCCTGGTAGTCTAGTGGTGCTGCCCCAGCCGGTATCCCTGATCACTGTATTACTTTAATTTTGATCTCCCTGGTAGTCTAGTGCTGCCCCCAGCCGGTATCCCTGATCACTGTATTACTTTAATTTTGATCTCCCTGGTAGTCTAGTGGTGCCCTGCCCCAGCCGGTATCCCTGATCACTGTATTACTTTAATTTTGATCTCCTGGTAGTCTAGTGGTGCTGCCCCAGCCGGTATCCCTGATCACTGTATTACTTTAATTTTGATCTCCTGGTAGTCTAGTGGTGCTGCCCCCAGCCGGTATCCCTGATCACTGTATTACTTTAATTTTGATCTCCCTGGTAGTCTAGTGGTGCTGCCCCCAGCCGGTATCCCTGATCACTGTATTACTTTAATTTTGATCTCCCTGGTAGTCTAGTGGTGCTGCCCCCAGCCGGTATCCCTGATCACTGTATTACTTTAATTTTGATCTCCCTGGTAGTCTAGTGGTGCTGCCCCCAGCCGGTATCCCTGATCACTGTATACTTTAATTTTGATCTCCCTGGTAGTCTAGTGGTGCTGCCCCCAGCCGGTATCCTGATCACTGTATTACTTTAATTTTGATTTCCCTGGTAGTCTAGTGGTGCTGCCCCCAGCCGGTATCCCTGATCACTGTATTACTTTAATTTTGATCTCCCTGGTAGTCTAGTGGTGCTGCCCCTCCCCTCCCATACCTCCAATTGCCATAGTTTAATTATAATCACCCTGGTAGTCTAGTGGTACCTCCTCCCTCCCCATCGGTATCCCCAGTCGCTGTATTATTTAAATTTTATTTCCCTGGTAGTCTAGTGGTACCCCCCCACCCACTGGTATCCCTGATCACTGTATTATGTTAGTTGTCATCTCCCTGGTAGTCTAGTGGTACCTCTTCCCTTTCCGTGGCTTCATTCACAAAGTTGTGAAACACTACTACAGTATGCACTGCAAGCCCATTGGTCCACAGTGTGGACCAATGGGATTGCAGCTGGTACTGTAAGCTGTCATTCAGTGAGCAGCTGTAGTGGTATGCAGGTGGGTTTGCTACCCTCCAATGATGGGGGGGGGAGCTGGGTGAGCTGGGAGTCCTGTGTGGGCGGGGGGTTGGGGTACCACTGGTCCACCAGGGACTGGATATTGCCATTTCTACAGTGATCAGGGTTACTGGTGGTGAGGGGACACTACTAGACTACCAGGGAGATGAAAATTAAAATAATATGGTGATTGGGGATACCGGCGGGGAAGGGGATACCACTAGACTACCAGGGAGACTATAATTATCAAATTATGGTGATCGGAGGTACAGGAGAGGAGGGGGTATCACTAGCCTACCAGGGAGATTTTAATTAAAATAATATGGTGATTGGAGATACCAGCAGGGATGGGAGTACCACTAGATTGCCAGGGATATCTGTGGATGCTTGTGAATGGTGTTCTCGGGGAGAAGCCACCCACCATGGTGGTTGCTGTGTTGTGCATTGCAATACAGCAGCACACCTGTGGGTGGCTAAGAGTCAGTCCATTTTTTAAGGACTCAACCTTGTACCCAAGTATGTGGCACTTCTGTAGGATGTGCCAGTAGATGCACCGCACATCCCGGGCTGAATATCCAGGATGTGCCATATATGTATGGCCATGCACCCTGGAGATATGCCATATGCGTTAACTTTGTACCCTGGCACAATGGGAATTGCACTGTGCAATTTCCCCTTTTGAACATTGCCTTGGGGCATATTTCTGGGGTTGTGCCTGTGCAACTCAGTTGCACCAGGTGCGACCCCTTTGAATGTCTCGACCATAGTTCCCACTATTCTTTAACATATTATTCTGTAAAGTAAGAATTGCTATGCATTCTGGCCATTTGCTTTGCATTTAAAAGGTCAGTGCTAAGCGTTTTAATTCTGAGAGGTTAACCAGTGTGTCAAAGTGCTTGGCAGACTGTTTAAAGCATGTCTTCTCAGTTTGTTTTATTTTCATTTTTTTATTCTTTTGGTAACTGGGTAAAGCCCACTAAGCACAAGACCTATTTTCAGGGGTGACCAGGGAGCAGTGAGAAGATAAAGTGACTTGCTCAGGGTCACACATTATGCAAGTGAAGGTTGTGGGAATCCAACTCAGATCTGCTGGATGTACCAAGCTCATTTGCAGCTCATTACTCTACCTTCTAGGCTATACTGCCAGCCAGTTGCTATATGTGTAGAATGAGACAAATTACAGTTGATAAAGATGTTTCATACTGTTTAGCTTCCCCGAGCAGTTATATGGCTGTTCTGGTGAAAAGCACAACCTACTTTCCATGGCTAGCGGTTCAGAAAATTGAAACCAGTTTAGGGGGAAGGGAGGGTGTAAGCATTGGCTGCTAACTGTAGCCAACCTCTTTAGTTCTGTGTAGCAAATAGCCCAGCGTAAAAAAAATGTGTTTACTAGATTTTATGTGGTTTATAATAAATGCAGTCTCTGTCTGTAAAAATTCAATCTGTGACCCTCAGGGCACAGGCACACATTGTAACAATGACAGAGCCTGGACAACACTGTATGTTTTGCTAACCCACCCTATTCTACAAAGTCAGGAACCTATTCTCAAAGATTTACTAATCTATATGACAGAGGACGTCCCCTGCTTTCATCAAGGAGGCTAGTCACTTTCTCACTTCTGAGAAGTCCTGTGATGTGTTGAAACTAGAATGTCAGGGTTTATTAGAACAAATGGTCTTGTTCAGCCCTCCAGGGGCAAGGAAGGAAAGAAACCTGTCACCTGTGGACAGCTCCCATCTGAAACTTCATTTCCAGGCAACTTGAATCGGCATCCTCCACCACTGTCTTGCATGTCAGGATGATAAATTAGACAATTAGCTCTCTAATTAAATTAATGCCTCTGACAGCAGGATCCTGTTACACAGAAGAATAGTTTTGAGGCTACCTTCTTATGATTCTGTTCAGTCTAGTTCGTCTGCAGCTTTCGCTGTTACAAAACATACATTGATATAATAATACAGTACAAATAATTTATAATACACTGAGATAATTAAAATCCTAAGACTGCATCAATATTATAATCTAATGCAGTCATTTTAACCATTTATTTTCTTTAATCTAGCTATGTTGCTCAGTTCTCTTTACCAAGGCTTTTCCCACTTCCTTTGTAACTATACTCTGCCTTAAAGGGAAACAATGATTTAGTAGTTGCCGTATTGGTCCTTGCAAGAATAGATCCAGAAGCAAATGATTTGATACCTTTTAATGGACCAACATAGATGTAACAACAAGAACAAAGTGCTCTAGCTTTCGGACCAACCAGTCCTTCTTCAGAAGCTCATGGCAGTTGTTTAGAAAATACAATACTTATAACAGCTAGATAATGCAGAGAAAAACAGAAAAAAAAATCCCCATTGGTTTAAAATACTCATTTAAAAAAAAAAAAAAAAAAAACAGAAGATGATGTCAGAGAAGTTAAACAGTACAATACTGCCCTCAGTCCGAATGAACCTTGGTTAAGATGTGCTTGGTGCAACAAACATAAAGAATCCTACTACATAAATTTAATTGACATAGATAACACTGAAGCAGATAACTCCCAAATCAAGCCATAGTGTCACAGTCAGTATAAGGATGTGATTACTGAAAGGCAACCCCACCCAACAAGACAAACTAAGATAGTTATAGGGCTCATGAAATTACAATGTATGCATTAAAGACAAGAATACCAGTAAAGTTGTTTAAAAACATCAGTGCACACTGTGTGATGTGTAAACCTAGCTAGACATGTCACCCAGCTGTATTCTCAAGCTAAATAAAAGGCCCAAGAAATTACAAAAACCTCAGGACTATATAAATGATAATATAAATATAAATTGATAATATTAGTGTTAAACAAAAACTCTAGTAGAGGAACCTCAAAAATTAAGACCATGCATCCTGATATGTACTGATGTCAATATATACTGAGAATGTAGCAACTACATGTACCACAAGTGTCTAGGGAATCTGAAAAGAGATAAAAAGTAATTTATCTCCTCCTGCTCATACAAACAAGTACAACCTAACCCACCCACATCACAATAATGGGTGGGGGAAGACCCCATAACATAAACGAGATGTTGTCTCTCTCTCTCCCCCCTCCTTTTCTCTCTCTCTCTGTCCCCACAGCACACACACACACACACACACACACACACACACACACACACACACACACATACACACTCTCAATCTCTCTCCTAGTGAACCTATATTAACTTCAGTCACTGTAATTGTTCCCCAAAG
The DNA here is from genome assembly GCA_016271365.2 of Neoceratodus forsteri. Classification (NCBI taxonomy): domain Eukaryota; kingdom Metazoa; phylum Chordata; order Ceratodontiformes; family Ceratodontidae; genus Neoceratodus; species Neoceratodus forsteri. The sequence continues at coordinate 1,369,987,414 of CM057459.1, forward strand.
GAATACAACTTGTAATGAAATTCTGAGTAAATTACTACAATATTAGCCTAATGTAAAAAGATATGTGCAGGACCCCCAAGCAAATGAGAATTGATTCATTCGGACTGAGGGCAGTATTGTACTGTTTAACTTCTCTGACATCATCTTCTGTTTTTTTTTTTTAAATGAGTATTTTAAACCAATGGGGATTTTTTTTTCTGTTTTTCTCTGCATTATCTAGCTGTTATAAGTATTGTATTTTCTAAACAACTGCCATGAGCTTCTGAAGAAGGACTGGTTGGTCCGAAAGCTAGAGCACTTTGTTCTTGTTGTTACATCTATGTTGGTCCATTAAAAGGTATCAAATCATTTGCTTCTGGATTTAAAGGGAAACAGAAACTCTGCAGCATTCCCAGTTTATATTTCTTTGTATCTAAGAGTGGGCTATTTGGGAATTTGTTCTGAATATTTGGGAAGTCAACGTGGTATTTGGGTAGTAACATTTGACCCCAGCACACCCCTCCTGTAGCCTTATTGTGACAAGTTGTGTTGACTGAAATTGTTATGACATTAGTAACTTTCTTTCTTGTGTTATACATTCCAAACTGACAATGCATGTTGAAATAAAGATAAACAGTACACTCCTATGTTTCCTTCTGTTTGCAGGTGTAAACATAAGCTAGCTATTTCCCAAAAATTTCGTAAGTGTCTTCGGTGGCTCCATTGTGCTGGGACACATGGGGACAGTTGGATACACACTGACAGCCCAGGTTTGTTTGTGAGACCATGACAGAATGGAGGCTGGCAGGAACGAGGCTGATGTGGGAGTTAACAATGTTGTTAGTGGCAGGATGGATTTGCTTGAGAGTTGCTCTGAGACCAGAAAGTTGCACAGTGCTGTACAACCACTTGAACACCTTTAGAATTGTACCCCCTCATCTTAAAAGGGCATAAGACTGTCTTATTTAAAGATATCACAAGTCATCACATTTTTAATGTACCACATGAAACTACTTTGTATTGTTTTATTAAGCAATAAAAAGAAAGGTTTTTTTAAGTTGCATTTTTTAAATGATCAAGCATGTATGCAGTACATTTATTTATTTATTTATTTTTAAGTACACTAGACAAAAATGTTGCATATTTTCAGGCATGACCTGGGAGATAAAATCACAATACAGCTGACAACAACAGAAAAAATAACATTACATTCACAGTAATGCAGGGCAATTTAAATGTTGACAGAGGTTACATGGGTTTAAAGCAATCCTAAACATCCAACAATGAACGTCATCAGATAATTATACAACAGAGAGGCAGTCAAGTAATTAAACTCTAGAGTGGTCCATGACTGAAGTAGATTAAAATCTGACTTTTGGTTAGAGCTGATGGTGGTAAGGTCCTTGGCACTTGATTACAGAACCATGTCGTCTGCATACAGAATGGTGAGAAGAAAGCTGTGCTGGGCAGCCTATTGATAAAAAGGGAGAAAAGCAGAGGACCAACAGTGGATCCCTGAGGGACAAGAAGTTGGATTTGAATCTATCAGTCTGTATGAATTGCTGATGCCCAGCAAGGTAACTGGCAAACCAGGAGGTAGTCATGAGAGAAGCCGAGTGAAGACAGTTTCGATAATAGCAAGTGGTAGTCCACTAGGTCAAATGCCTTGTTCCTTGTCCATGGGCAGCTTTAAGTCATTGGTGAATTGGATGAGAGCTGTGTTTGTACTATGCTCTTTCCGGAAACTGTGTAAAAGCAGGAGATAGGCAATTAAGGTCTTGTAAGAACTCCATCACCTGAGTGGCCAAACGTTTTTCATGTAGTTTGTTCAGGACAGACAGGATTGCAATTGGGCGGTAATTATTCATATCTTTGACATCACCTTTTTTATGTATTGGAACAACCCTAGCTATTTTCCAGAGCACAAGGACTGTCATTGTGCAGAGAGAGACAGGTTGAAAATCCTGGTGTTTGATGCAGCTAGGAAAGGGACAGAGATTTTGAAGAATCTGGGAATTAGACCATCAGACCCAGCCTGCCTGCCTCTGTGAAGGGTTGGTTCTAAGAAGATGCAGCACTTCTGCTTCTGTGTCAGTTCTAATTCTGAACTGCTGGGAGGCAGATTCCTTGTCAATGGAGGATGGATCTGGGGACTGACCAATGTCCTTCGTATGCTCTGAGAGGTTGGAAAAATGAGAATTTAGGGCATTAGCTATAGTGTTAACCTCATTGCAGTTTACTCCATCCAGTAAGATTTCGGTAATCAGTTGGTTGTTGCCTTACCCCATGAATTATTTTATGTGGTTTCAGATACCCCGGGAGACATAGAAGCCTGAAGCAGTTATTGGCAGTAGACCCTTTTTTAGTATGAATAGCTTTTCTACAGGCATTCCTCTGATTTCTCTAAATCATTCCAGTCAGCTTGCAGTTGATATTTCTTTGCAGTTACCCAGATCTTGCCCCTACATCTCAAGGAGGTGAGCACCTCTCTGTTCATCCATCTTGTAACAGAGACACTTATTCTCCTTTTTTGAGGGGTACGTGTATATCCTGAACAGCATGTAGAGTGAAAAAGAGAAAATTTAGGACCACCTCAACATCTCTTGTATGGTAAAGCAGGGACCAGTCAATATTGTGTAGGTCCGCAAGCAGTGCACCAATGTTGAGGTTTGAGAAATCCCAAAACTGGATTTCCTTGGGGGGGGGCATCTTTGATGCATGAGCACTCCAGATGCAGTAAACTGGAGAATGGTCACTAATGGAATCTGCTGGAGTGCCAGCAGTCCATATACATTCAGATCTATTTGTGATGAATCATCAACAAGTCATCACTGATGATCCAGTCAAGTGTAGACTAGTGATTGCCACACGAAGATAATCTTGTAATGTATATGCTCAATTATGATAGATGAAGTTTCCCAAGGACTTCAACAAAAGTACCAGAATTTTTTCTGGTCCAGTCCAGACTAAAAATTATCTATAAGTAGAAGCTCCTTCTCACCTTTTAGAGATGCCAGGTAGTCAATGACTTTATTTAACCCTGGGAGTCCACTTCTGGTGAGTTGCATATGCATACCCAATTGATTTTTCTTGTTTCCAAGAGTTAATACCACATGGAGTGCTTTGCAGGTGAGATTAAATTCAGTTTGGAGCACTGAGCTGTTAAGATGATCTCCACAGTAAAAGGCAACCCCTCCTCCCCTATTTGAGGAGAATGGTCCCAGCTGAGCATTATGTAGGCCTTTACAGCACATAAGGAGTCAGGTATATTTGGCTTTAGCCAGATTTCCATTAGCCCTAGTATGTTTGGGGAGTAATGAGATACCCAACACTCCAGCTTGGCAAAGTTGGCCATGAGACTTCTAATATTCATGTTGGTCACTTTAAGACCCTCTGCAGAGAACCACTGTGGGATGCTAGAAGGATTGGCCCCATCAGGATGGCCATGATTGGTATAATATCTCCAGACAAGGATAGGTATAGGAGATGTAACCAGACATCAATAATGAACTTAAGCATGCAACAATACCCCTTAGGACCATACAATGGCCGAGTGCTAAGGTAGCACCCAATTTTGGCTAATTGAATATACTTCAAGAAATCGTTATTATGTGACAGCCTGTCAGCCAAACCAGTAGGTTAGAAAAAGTAAAGGTAGATTCATTTTGAGAGTGGTCCCTCCCTTTCCTTTCTGATGTAGATAGTAGTAGGTCTGCGACAGTTACCATGGTAATTAATAACCCCCAAGACACAGATAATGCATAGCAGTTGAATCCTCATGGCTACTAGTGTTAGTGAGAGAACAGGTTCCAAAGGTTGAATGCCTACATAGCACAGCCAGTAAATGGACCCCTTCGAGTGGTGCATAGACAATCAGAAATATCAAGATGTATTGGGAAAGTGGCACTGTCAGCTCGTAATTAAGCTGATAAAGCAGAACAAAGAAAAGCCATTTAAATTTTGGTGCTCAGACAACTGCGCCCTTGATTGACTTGTCTTGAAATTAAGTAGTCCAAGGCTGCTTAACAGGAGCTGGTCTTCTGTAGCGTCACTGCCGCTCAAGTCCTGGATTCCATTAAAATGGAAAAAATCCTATGTGTCCGGCGAGGAGAGGAAAATTCAGTTTAGTCCTCCTCACCCCAAAATTCTGCTACTCATCGCTCCCGCTCTGCGGAGGACGGCGACAGCTGCTTGCAGCCACCTGCAGTCATTGAGACAAAGAAAAGCCATTTGAATTTTAGTGCTCAGACAAGTGTGCCCTTTGATTGACTTGTCTTGAAATTAAGTAGTCCTTGCTCCTGCCTGGCAGTGGACTGAGATGACTGCTACATGGGGTGACAAGGCATAGTGAGCAACAATCATCTACCTGGAATAAAACCATTTAAATCAAGGCATTTCATTTTATCATAGAATTTATTATTTTGGGTCAAATCACAGAACTCTTTAATTTTTAAGCAATATTAAAATATAAAATCAATAGAAGGTTGAGTTCAAATTTGAAAAAATATCACGTGTAGAAAGTCCAGAAAGATGAAAATTAAAAACTCAACATAGATTGATATAGAAAGAAAATAATAGTGGACTATTTATTTATTTAGTTTTTGTTAACCGGGTAGGTGCACTAGCCATGAAATGACTATTTTCAGGCACGACCTGGCAGAGTGCAACAATCAAAGACAGGTACTTAGCATGAGTACAGTGAAATCACAATAGTATAGGTCAAAACAGTCAGTAGTAACATAGAAACATAGAAACATAGAAACATAGACTTTGACGGCAGATAAGGACCACTTGGCCCACCCAGTCTGCCCATTTCCCTACCTACTGGATAAGCTGCATATTCTAGTTAACCAACAGCCTGTTTCCTGCAACCCCCCACTATAATTGCTTTGTGTCTGTCCCATGCGTGTTTGAATTCCCCCACTGTTTTAGACCCAACGACCTCCTCAAGAAGGCTGTTCCATGTATCCACCACTTTCTCTGTGAAAAAGAATTTCCTCACATTACCTCTGAGCCGTTCCCCCTCTATCTTTAAACTGTGCCCCCTTGTTCTTACACATCTCTTTTTCTGAAAGATGCTGCCCTCCTGGACTTTGTTGATTCCCGTGAGGTACTTGAACATTTCTATCATGTCCCCCCTGTCCCTCCTTTCATCAAGGGTATACATATTAAGCTCTCTCAGTCTCTCCTCATATGGTTTCTGATGTAGGCCCTGCACCATTTTAGTTGCCCTCCTCTGGACTGCTTCCATCCTGTCTATGTACTTGCGTAGATGAGGTCTCCAAAACTGCACACAGTACTCCAGATGGGGTCTCACCAACTGTCTGTACAGAGGGATAACCACTTCCCTTTTTCTACTTGTGATGCCCCTTCCTATGCATCCCAGTATCCCCCTGGCTCTCCTTACTGACTTTTCACATTGCTTACCCACCCTTCGGTCATCTGATATGACTACCCCCAGGTCCCTTTCCATTTTTGTTGTTGTTAGTACCTCCCCTGCTATTGTGTACTCTTCTCCTGGGTTTTTGTTTCCCAGGTGCATTACTTTGCACTTCTTTGTATTGAATCTAAGTTGCCATATGTCTGACCATTCCTCCATCCTTGCCAAGTCCCTTCTCATCTTTTCTATCCCCTCTTGTATATCAACTCTGTTACAGATCCTTGTGTCATCTGCAAAGAGGCATACCTTTCCTCCAGACCCTCTGCAATGTCACTTATAAAGATGTTAAAGAGGATTGGACCCAGTACTGAGCCTTGAGGTACTCCACTAGTAACCCCCCTTTCTTCGGAATGTGTTTCATTCACTAGTACCTTCTGTGTCCTGTTGTGCAGCCAGTTCACTACCCAGGCTACCACCCTGGGAGCCATTCCCAGGCTGGCTAACTTGATTATTAATCTTTTGTGTGGGACTGTGTCAAATGCCTTGCTAAAGTCTAGGTAGGCCATATCCACAGCCCCTCCCTGGTCTATTACTTTGGTCACCCAGTCAAAGAAATCAATTAGATTAGTCTGACATGACCTTCCTGCTGTAAATCCATGCTGCTTTGGGTCCTGTGCCCGCTGGCCTCTAGGTACTCAACAATTCTTTCTTTCAAGTGATTCCATCATTTTCCCTACCACTGAGGTCAAACTTATAGGTCTGTAGTTTCCTGCTTCTGCCTTGCTTCCACTTTTGTAAGGGAATCACATCTGCCCTCCTCAGTCCTCAGGTACCACCCCATCCTGCCATGATTTGTTAAAAGTGTGGTCAGTGGTGTCACTAGGTCCCCCTTAGTTCTTTTAGGATTCTGGGGTGAACCCGTCAGGCCCATTGCTTTGTCCACCTTGAGTTTTAGGAGTTCTTTTAGTACTCTTTCTTCTGTGAATGGACTGGTGTCAACCCCCTACCCAGAGTGCTTCTATTGTCTGGTTTGGGTAGCTTCTTCATCTTCTTTTGTGAATACTGAGCAAAGTATTCATTCAATCTCTGTCTTTTCACTGTCTCCTCTGCCGACCTCCCTCTCCTTTATTAATCTTCACTATCCTCCCTTAACCTTTCTATGCTCCCTAATGTACCTATAAAAGGTTCTATCCCCTTTTTGACCGAGTTGGCTATTTTTTTCCTCGGTTTGTGCCTTTGCTATTCTGACTGCCTTTCCTACTTCTTTCTGCTTTACTTGATACAGTTCTCTGTCGTGCTCCTTCTGTGATTCCTTATACTTTTTGAATGCAGCCTTTTTCTCCTTAACCTTCCCTGCCACCTCTTTTGAGAACCATAGTGGTTTTTTACTCCGCTTTGTTTTCTTTATTTGTTTTACACATAGACTTGTTGTCTCTATGATGGCAGTTTTGATTTTTCTCCATTGTTCTTCCACCCCTCCTATTTGGTCATTTGCTAGTGCATTCTTCAGGTGTTCACCCATTTTGCCAAAGTCAGCCTTTCTAAAGTCCAGTATCCTTGTTTTTGTATGGCTTATCTCCATGGTTGTGCTCATTGTGAAGCACACTGTGCAGTGGTTGCTTGTTCCCAGATGTCTACCGACTTTTAAATTTGTGATCCTCTCTCCATTTGAGAGTACCAGGTCTAGTATTGCTCCCTCCCGAGTGGGTTCCAGCACTAGCTGCCTAAGGCCTGCCCCCTGCAGGGCATCGAGAATGACCCTGCTCTTGGATGTGGCTGCAGTACATGTCCTCCAGTTAACATCTGGCATATTCAGGTCCCCCATCAACAGTATCTCCCCTTTTTCAGTAGTAAGGAATACGTGCAGACAGAACAATAATAATCAGTCAAATTCACATAGAATGTTGGGCATAAAAACCTACACAGTCGAGGAGGAAACAACACAACACAGCGGCAAAGAAATATTCATCAAATTAGTCACAGTAATTAAGGTTCAAATAGGCAGCAAAACAAGGCAAGGGCAAATTCCTAACTGGACAGGATGCAATATCACGGCCTCCTAGACAAGACTCAGGTGTGCGGGGGAAGGGGTAGATTAGCTCTCAAGGAGATAGTAAGGGTAAGGAGCGCTATGAGGTAGGGAGGTGAAAGTTAGGCTAGGAAGCATCTGGCGGATGAGTGGATTAAGGAGGATTAAAACAAGTGCAGAGATCAGCAAAGGGTAGATGTAGGCACAGCCCCTTTTTGAAGCTGTCATGTGATCCTGATATTCAAAGTGCTTGGGGGAAGGAGTTCCAGAGATTAGGAGTAGAGTGACTGAAGACAACAGAGGTTTCTGATATTTTGCATCTAGGTACATTCAGCAGGGATTTATCTACTGAACGCAGTCCATAGGAGGAGTTTTGAGGTACCAGCAATATTGCAAGCGCTGAAGCGGTCTGGTTTCTGAGTATAGAGTCAATCAGGGAGCCAAGTGAGTATTGATGGCAAGCCGAGGAGGATAACCAGCCCAGCTCCCCATACAGTTGACAGTGATGCTTAAGCCAAGGTGACAAGGAGGCATACCGACAGATATTGTCGTAAGTGACATCCAACTTATGAAGGATGGTTTTGTGAGTGGCAGCAAGTATTGGCATGCCATAGGTGAGGGCAGGGAGTAATATGACTCTGGCAATAGCAAGTTTAGCAGCAGGAGTTAGCATGAAACTGGACTTGTAAGTGACCCCCAGTTTAGCATTCACTGCCTTGCAGGTGGATTGTATATGTAGGCTGAAGTCCAGGGATTGGTCCAGAAAAATTCCCAGGTACTTAAAAGATCTAATGCATTCTATTTGTGCACCACTGCGGTCTTGCACCGACAGGGGGGTTTGACATGTCCTAGGTTTAGGGGCAGATCTATTTATTTATTTTATTTATTTGTACATCGGTTTATAACCTTTGAGCCAGAGACTCATTTCCAAAGGTACCGCATCAGAAAGAGGACACATACAGTACAACATTTAGATTACACATTGCAATTAGAGTATTTTCAACATTGCGGTTACAGTCTTGGTAGGTATATGCAGTTATTTCTTTGTTACAATATGAGTGTTACAGGTTTGGTATTCACAGGCTATTGCAGAAATTGGTAACAGATTGAGAGATAAGCATACATTGATAGTGCAGACAGGTAGCCTAGAAACGGAAACAGCAGGAAGTAAATAATACAGGTGGTGATGGCACAGCTGGTGATAAGTTTGGGTGGGGAGCCGCTCAGATAGTGTTGTCAGTTAGTTTGTTGAGGAGCCACTCAGGGAGTTTTGTAAGGGCATGGTGTGTTAGATCACCTATGGACAGGCACAGCTATGCATGTTAAATAGCTGACTCCGAAGTGTGGTTTTGAAGCAGGCGATTGTAGGTGTATCGGAGATGGTGGAGGGAAAAGTATTGTACCAGGAGGGAGCTCTGTAGCAAAAGGACCTTTGACCATGAGTGGTCCTGGACCTAGGGACTAGCAGGGTGGTCTTAGAGGAGGTACGAGTTTGGACTAGGGGTTGTGCAAGATGAATAGAGTCTGTCAGTCCGGGCAGGGAGATTCCAAGGAGTATTTTCTTCGTTAAGAGGCAGGTCTGGTACCCGAGCCATTTGTCCAGATTAAGCAGCTTAGTCTCATCATATAGTTGGCAGGTATGAGTGAGCCTAGGGGCTCCCGTAATTAATCTACAGGCCTTATTCAGGGTGAGTCGGGTTTTATTAAAGGCGGTTGTGTCATTGGCACCATAGACTGGCAGGCCGTAGTCCACAAGGGACATGATTGAGGAGGTGACTGTTAGTCGGAGGGAATCGGGGGGGACAGTGCTTGTAGCAGTAGAGGATACCTAGCCACACATTTGTAGCTGAGGCTAGAGTACCAATGTGGTCATGGAATGTGAGTGCCGGGTCAAAGGAGACCCCGAGGTACTTGTACAAGCGGACTTGATCGAGAGGATGCTTGGAGCTAGGGAGGATGCAGAGTGGGAAATTACTGGATTTGCTTTGGGGATGGGCGAAGAGCATGGCTTTGGTCTTTTTTAGATTGATTACTAGTCGGTGCTCTCTGAACCAGGCTTCAGCATCATTGAAGGCTAGTTGCAATGAGTCTTGAAGGGAGATTAGGTTACGGTGGGAGGCAAAGATGACGGCGTCATCTGCATACAGCAGGATTTTACCAGTGCAGGCTTTGGGCATGGTGTTGAGGTAGAGTGAGAAGAGAAGAGAAGAGGACCAAGGATAGAACCCTGGGGGACACCCGATCAGATGGGACATGTATTGGAGAGGGTCCCAGTAATTTTAACATGCTGAGAGCAGTCAGACAAGTAGCTGGAGCACCAGGAGTTCAGGCCAGTGGCAAAGCCAGTGTGGCTGAGGGCATCCAGCAGGAGGGGGTGGGAGACAGTGTTGAAAGCCTTTGAGAGGTCAATAAATACTGCCCCGGCTAGAGAGCCCGAGTCCAGGAAGGAGTGCAGGAAATTTGAAAACTCAATAAGGGCAGTGCTGGTACTGTGACCTGCACAGAAACCATGCTGTTCATGGCAAAGGATGTTGTACTTGGTCAGCTAGTCCGAAATCTGGGTAGCCACCAGTTTTTCTAGGGCTTTGGAGAGGGGAGGATGGAGATTGGCCTGTAGTTTCCAGCTGTGTACCTGTCACCTCCTTTGTGTATGGGTGTAACTGTGGCAGTTTTCCAGGTAGAGGGGATTTGCACCAGGCAGAGAGACTTATTGAGCAAGCTAGTTAGTGGGGTAAGGACCTGATCCAGAACCCGACGGAGGATACTTGGGTCCAGGGAGTCACTGCCAGAATTATTGCTCTTTAGAGCTTTCAGCAGGTGAGGCCTGACCTCCTGGGGAGTTACCCTACGTAAGTGGAAGCTAGGATATTGAAGGATTGGTGCAGGTAGGGAGGGGGGGGCCAAAGAAGTCTTTAGGGAGGACCGAACTAAGGTCTGTGAAGGATGAGTTGAGGAAGTTGGTTATGCGGGCAGGGTCAGTGGAGATAGAGCCATCAATGGTGATCTGAGAGGGGGCTGGGGAGCACACACTCCCATTTAGTTGTTTTATGTTGTCCCAGAAAGTTCTCGCATTCCCTCAGGAGAAGGTAAGCGTGGCCTGATAGTAATTGGCTTTTGCTTTCCTGATGGCCCAGGTGCATTTGTTTCTTGCAGCATTGTATGCCTGTCTGTCCACCGAACGGCCTGTTTCAGAGGCCAGATGCCAAAGGTTATCCCTGTACTTGAGCAGTTGCAGCAGGGATGGGGTAACCCAAGGGGCATTACAAACTTTGGTATGGACTGCTGTAATGGGTGTGAAAATGTCACAGGCTTTGTTGAAGATTTGGGAGAAGGTAAGGGCAGTAACTATATCTGGGGCATGGTGTATAGGAGACCAGTTAATTTGGGCAAGAAGCTGCTTAAGGCCTTTTAGTCCACCTGGTCTGAGGCGCCGTCGTAAAGTGGGAAGGGTCTTGGGCTTGGGTGTGGGGGTTGTCCAACGGAAAAGGATAGGGGAGTGATCACTAAGGTAGTCAGGAAGGACCTGGGAATCATGAATTTGTTGAGGGCGGTTGGTGACGACCACATCCAGTAGGGTGCCGGTACCCGTCCTTCTGTTAACTCTGGTGGGTTGGGAAATTAGTTGGGACATGTCAATGGCCATGAAGGAGTCACGGGTGGTATCAACGGATGAGCTGAGCCAGTTCACATTCAAGTCACCCACAAGGATTTGGTCAGTTGAGTGAGGTAGGGTTGAGAGATAATCAGTTAGCGAGACCAGTGCCAGAGTTTGGTTTTTAGAGGGAATGTATGCAGTGGTGAGATAGAGAGAACCCCTGGAGGGGTAAGGGGTCAGTTTGAAGATTAGGGCCTGTGCCCCAAAAGTGAGGACAGGGGCAGGGAGTGTCTGTCCAGTGAGAGAGTTCCTGGTGTATATCGCACAGCCCCCCCTTCAACCTACACGATCCTCCTGGGCGAGTGAGTACCCTGGAATGGAGACATAGGAATCTGGAATGGATTTTGATAGCCAGGTCTCCACCAATGCGATGACATCTGGTCTATGCAAAGAGACCCAACATTGGAAGGAATCAAATTTTTTCAGCAGGCTGCATATATTCATAGATGCTATGCAGAGCCCGGGTGACACTGTAGGTGGGCTAGAGTGGGTTGGGCCAGGGTTTGGATGTATATTTCCTGTCAGGAGTAGCAGTAAAACCACGGCCCTGGCCAGGGATGGTAGAAGGTGAGCTTTTGATAAGTATGTCATGAGGAGGAGGGGTGCTTCTGGGCACAGGGGGTGGACAGGGTTTTCCAAGCTGTGAAAGTGAGGATGATAAGTCTCCAGTGAGCACCTGAGGAGACTGTTGCGCGCTGACTGGGAGGAGAGTGTAGAAGGCTGGGGCAGCTGATGAGAGTAGGGTGGGAGTGTACTGGCTCCAGAACAATAGTAGGATCAGGTGTCAGCGTGTCTGAAGTGGTATCTGGTAGGCGGGACAGTGGCGTCAGGGTAAGGATGAGAGGGAGGCATTTTAGTAGGAGGTGGGCTAACATAATGCTAGTGGTTGCAGCAGTGTGGTGGGTTGAAGTTGTTATGTGTCCCTCAGCAAAGTGTGGATGCCACTTTGGATTAGTGGTAGTGCCACGGACTCTGGTGGACAGGGTACCCGGTTCAAGACCAGCTTAAGACAGTTGGACAAGGAACCACAGAAATAGGAAACAACAACCAGATCTGGATATACCCCAAATACGGATAAGCCTTATCACTCAGCCCCTATACATGTAGGCCATCCAAGGGTTGTAGTGGCACCTCAGGTAGATGTGTCTGATACCAGTCCTGAAACATAATGGTCACCTGAGAGCCACTATCCAATACAGCTTGGGTGGGAATCCCATTTACCTGCACCGGAGCCTCCATCGAGGGCCTGATCACATCAGACCACTGGGGCACAGCACACAGTTGCTTGGGCATTGGCCCAGGTCACAAAACTCTTCTGGGGTTGAACGGGCCCTATGGTGCCAAGTGATTAGTCTGCTATTGACCTTCCTTACATTCTCCGGCAACTGGCACTCAGTCTGAAAGTGTCCATCCTCCCCACAATGGTAACAAAACTTGGGGTCCCGGGGGGGGTCTCTATTGGGAGGGAGATACTTCATTTGCTGGGGGCCCTCTGGGGATGAGGGGATTCCCCTGGGCCAGGGCATAGGTTTCTAGATAACTCAGGTTCCCCAGGCCTAACAGGGTGGGTAGTGGTTCCCTTCAAGTCCCTCTGCAGTTCTCATAAATTTCTGACCTCGGCCTTCAATTCACTTTCTACTTGGGGATCAGAGGAAATAGCACACACCACCACCCCTCCCTGTAACTCTGGGGACACATCAGGCCCTCCTGAAGGGTGGGTCTCATCAGGTTCACTAAACTCGGGGTTGGGCTCAAATTCACAGCCCCCACATAGGGTTCCCACCACCTCTTCATCAGTATCTACTTCTCTAATCTCCCTCATCAATTGATTGACTGATGGATTAAACATTTATTTTTTCACAGGAAAATATCATTTGTTGGGACAAAATCATGTTTACAACAAAGTCCTGCACATAGGTTCTAATACAATTAACAATTCACATTTATCTAAACTAATACAAACAAAAAAAATAAAATCACATATTACATCCACACTTATTTAAAACACATAAATAAAGAATTCAAACTGTCAAACAAATAATTTTTAAATTTAAAAAAATCTATATTTGATTTCTGTAATTCAGTCAAACCATTCCAACTTTGTGCTACACTATTCTGGAGCATACTATCCCCTAATCTATTAAAATTTCTACACATTGGAATATTATTTAATATATTCCTAGTCTTTATATGTATTTCATTGTTTGACTTTCTTTTTACTTGTTCATACAAAGGATGATTACACTTTTTATGAATTATCTTATGACATATAGTAAGCCATAGATAATTTTGTTTCGCTTCAGGTTGGAGCCAATTCAATTTACTATAAAGTATACAATGATGCTTATTTTCAATGTTTCCAGAAGCAAATTTATTTATCCTATAATATGTTTGATTAACCAAATTCAATGCAGTTTTAGTTGAATTCATATAAATTATAGAACCATACTCCAATATAGGTAACAACATCTGTTTAGCCAACCTCTCCTTTGCTACCAGATGTAAACTACCCACAATTCTTCTAATGGCCCCTAATCTTCTATTCACTTTTTTTATTTGAACTGATATATGTTCTATATATGTCATCCTAACATCTACTTGAAACCCCAAATATCTATATGTTAATACATTTTCAATTTTGGTATCATCTTGTAAATGTAATTGTAACTTAGAGTCTTTTCCTTTATATGAACCAACTGAAAACAACATTGTTTGTGTTTTTTTAGCACTTAAAAGAAGACCAGAATTACTCAACCATTTTTGCATCTGTAACAAATCATTTTGACGTTTGTCCATCATATCTAAGAGATTGTCAGCAGACGCCACTATAACAATGTCGTCTGCGTACAGTCTTACCTCACTATATTTAATTACTTGGACCAAATCATTAACATAAACATTAAATAATAATGGACCCAAAATCGAGCCCTGGGGAACACCCCTCTCCAGTTTCCCAGGGGCCGACACCGTTATACCACATTGTATATATTGCTGTCTATTTCTCAATTATGACTCAAACCATTTTAACATTTGTCCCTGAATCCCTATGGCCCTTAACCAACTCAAAAGCAAATCATATTGTACCAAATCAAAAGGCTTACTGAGATCCACAGACACTGCCCCAGTATGTTTTCCTTGGTTCATAGATGTAACAACCAAGTCATTAAATTCCAACAGGGCAGTGTTTGTGGATCTCCCTTTCCTGAAAGCATGTTGTTTATCTGTTATTACACTATTTGGGCCGGATATTCAAACTGCGCCCAAAATGTGTGCAATAGCAGAAGCAAGCACAAGTCCATTGCGTACATGCACAATAGACGCGATATTCGAAAATGGAGCAAGCCAAATTGCGCAACCAGCCAACGTCTGAATATCGCACAACCTGCGCCATAGCATAACCAGGAAGGGGAAGCTGAGCAGATATGATGTGCTATAGCGTAACAAGGGCAGCCCAGTTGAGCAGCCCAGAGGCACCATAGTGCAAGCAGAGAGTCCCCCAGCAGCAGAGCAATGGAACTGCACAACCAGGGAGGTAGGCAGGGGCCCACCACCCATGCCACAGATGGGCACAGGAACACACTGCAGAACTAACAATGCACCCCCACAGCCCAAGCACAGCATATGTGGGAGAGGGATGGAATATCCACCGGCCCATGAGGACAAGCAACAAAGCACAACCGGGCCATGTTGCCCCAGCACACCCACTGGCAAGCTGAGACTGCCGCACAAAGGGGGCGGACAACCCCAGTGCATATCAGCCCCCTCTTGTGCACAGCACACCCTGCACTGTGACCCCAAGACACCACTCATGAGCAGTGACTGTCACTGCAGGAATCCCCATGCATCCCCCCATCACACTGCAACCTCGTGTACCACAGAACCATACAAGCCAGACCCACCAGGAGCACCCAGCAGTGGGTGGCAGCACACGGCAATACCGACTGAAAGCCACTCCCACACCAGAGACACCTCCCCATGCACACACACACATACCCAAGACAATACCACCCCAGATGCCATGCACACCACTGCAACTGAGCACCTATAGCCTGCTGCAAATCAGAGACCACCACAGTATTCATAACAAAATATATATTTCTAATTAATATATGAACAATAACAATACGAACAACCAGAACTATATACAAATATATACAATACAAGGGTGGGGGTACGGGTACAAGGTAGGGGTGGGTAAGGGGCAGGGGTGAACAACTGGGAGAGGGAAGGCAGGGTGTGAGGGGTGGGTAAAGGGGGGAGGTGATGGGCAGCTACTGCCTGCCAGTCTGCTCGTCATCCAGCTGCTGCTGGTCCTGGGGCCTCCTCCTGCGCCTAATGCCATGGTGCTGTAGGTCCCTCAGGATGTCGAGGGAATCCATGGCCACCTGAATGAGCTGGTGTACCAACCGCTCAAGCCTCTGCAGGATCTGGACACCTAGGACAAGGGATCAGAGTCAATGGCTGTGACTGTCCATATCCCTGAAGCCCACCCTACATGCATGGAATATAGCCAAGTGCCCCGCTCCTGTGATGGAGTGCACCCACCCACAGTGACCGTGCACAAGACATGCCCAACCAGGCAGCAACAGCCATGTGTGCCACTGCACACACCCACCAGCCATGTCCAGCACAGCGCAACCAAGGCTGTATAGTGACGTGGCTACCCGGTGGGAAGGCAGTGCCACAGCCATGTGCCCAGTGCATGCATGGACCACCATTGACACACTCCCAGACATGCAGTGCCACTGGACAGTGCTGACTCACATGTCGCATGCATGGCAGTGTTGTCCATGGATGGTGGCTATGCCCTGCCCCCCCCACAGCATGCAATAGCATTCATGATGTCATGTCACTCACCCTCATCATACTGCTGCTGCTGTTGTGGTTCATTACCACCAACACCATGCACAGCCACTGCTACCACCCCTTGCTGCACCTCAGCCTGGGCCCTCCTCCGCTCCACCACGCCTGTGGGAAACAAAAGGTGAGAAACACATCAGTGAAATCCCAAAGCAGACATCCCCCTCCCCAATAAGTGTGCCCACCCACCCAGCCAGACTCATACATCACATATCCTGTAAACACTGCCACAGCCAACCATAGACCAACCCTCCCCCATGTGCTGGTCACAATAGACAGTGTTACCCATATGGACCATACAGGTGCTTAGACAGCTCACCCACCTGGACGAGGTACCACACCCTTCCTGGCACGTGACTGAAGACGTGCCAGTAGTGCCGGCTCCCTCCCTCGCAGATCCCTGTACTGGTGCCTGCACTGCTCTGCCGACCTCTGATGGCCAGTGCCCTCCTCCAGGGCAGTGGGCGCCTGCTGCCACTCATGAGTCCTTGCCATTTTCAGGGGTTCATCCCCAAACAGTAGGCCATGGTGAGGCTCCACTATGGCCACCAGATTTGCCAGTTCCACTGCACTCCATTGTGGGGCTCTCCTGTGTGCCATCCCTGCATGTATATAGTAGGCAATATGGCGCTCCGCAGCACGGCAACCCCACATGGAATTGTTGCACAATACAACTCCGCTATTCCCTATCGCGCTGTTCGTATAGCACCGCCAGGCCCTATCACGCTGTTACCCAACAGCATGATAGAGCTGCAGACGTGCCATACATACAGCGTCAAGGGGGCAAAGGTCGGGCACAGGTTCATGGGTCTCTGGTGCAAGGCCATGCACAGCACCATCGGACGTCTATACATCCAGCGTGATTGGTCACCTGTGTGCCATTGCCACAGTGGACTACTGCACAGTTGTGCCACAGTGCCATGTAGTGATCATCACTGTAGCACCACTGGCACAATGGTGGCCATGTCCTGAATTGCCTATCACACACAGCACGTCATCAGCATGGCAGATGCCTGCATAAGCTACCTAGGCATTCGCAGTGCGGTGTACTACGCAGTCACAGAACTGTGCCATTGGCTCAACCGGTTCAACTGTATTGCACAAAGTGCAACAGCGCGATATTTAGCCGTCATATGCAAATCATCCGATCAGCCATTCAATGGTGCAGCGGCGCGATTTGCATCTCATTAAAGTTGCTCCAATCCTAATTTGCATGCATTGCACTATAAATATGTGACACTGTTCTGCAGTGGCCATATTCAGTTACTGCAGTTGATAGGTGAGTTGCAAGCATTGTGCTGTTCTGGACCATGGCCCAAGAGAATTGCTGTGTACTGCACAGTCACAGGTGACCACTCTCACCCATACAGGCTGTGAAATGGCCGAGTGAGGACTGGGTGAGGAGGATGATAGTGGGCAGAAGGGGAGGCTCAACTTTACCAAGGTGGAGACAGAGGCACTTTTTGAGGCCTACCTGTCTGAGGAGCCACTTCTCAGTGGACGGTGTGGCACCCCTCAGGCCCGTGCTGCTGCATGGGAGGGGGTGGCACGTGCTGTCAACCTGCATGACAGCCACCAGCATTCTGTGCAGGAGTGTAAAAAGAAGATGGGGACCGACAGAAGGAGGGTGAAGGAGAAGGTTGCAGCCATCAGGGCGGCACGTGCTGCAACAGGCGGGGGACAGCCGGAGCTGGTGCAACTGACCCCGGTGGAGGACATGCTCACTGCAAGCATGCAGCACAGTGCCATTGAGGGTGTTCCTGGAGGTGGCTTCCAGATAGGTGGTAGCCCATCACTGCATGGTATGTCATGGTCGGGGGGGAAGGTAGTTCACATGCACTAACGTGTCCTTCCTTTCTGTTACAGATCCTGTGCATCTGCAGGGTCAGCAGTGGAGAGCCTGTCCACTGCAGACAGCCACCCGGAGCTGGACGAGGGACCATCCACCTCTGCAGATTGCCGGCATGCACTGCAGCAGTGTGCACGCCTGGCTACCTTCACTGATGTTGAGACAGGTGTGGGGAGTGCCCTTCCTGTGTCCCAGCGGTCTGGCATGCAAGCATGCCAGCACACTGCAGCTGCAGCTGTGGCACAGACCTGCACCATTGATGATGCACTGACCACTATCAGAATTGAAATGTGTGTGTCACAGAATGGACACACAGCAGGACAGCTCATGCCCATGAATCTAGCTGGTTCTGACGTGTGTGCCAGCATATCAGCACAGTCCCAGGCTGTGCCTGTCAGCACCAGTGGGGCAGCACCAGTGGCTGTGCAGGCCACTGGCACTGTTGCGGCCACAGCAGTGGAACCACTGATCCCGTGGACACAGCAGGTGGAGGGGCAGCAGCAGTCACCCACCGGGACTGGGAGTACAGGGCTCAGCGGTGATGTAGGTGCACTGCCTGTGGACATGCCCATATCTGGTCCTGGTGAGCAGCGCCCACCCTCAAGGGATGCTGTACATCAGGCCCTGCCAGACCCTGAGGGACAGGTTGCCAATGTGGCAGACGACCTCTTTGATGAGCACACCTGCCTGCTGCAGGCATCAGTACAGCAGCAGATGCGGGTTGCAACATCCATGGAGGCACTGTGTGTGGCTATGGAGCAGCACAGCAGGGACACCGAGAGGATCCTGTCCCAGATTGACCATTTACAGGTGGATGTGACCGCCGCCATCGACAGGCTTACACAGGCAGTGGTTGGTGCCCTGGCCACACTGGTCACACAGTCAGGTGCCCCGTGCCACTCACACCGTGCAGTATGCTATCCACTCCCTGTTTCTGGTGTCATGCGACACCCACCCTGTTGATGCCGGGTTCAGCTGTGGGCATCCAGAGCACCCCTGGTGCAGGTATGTTCAGTATGCTGCAGACCCCTGTGCAGGCAAGGTCGCGTTCGTGCAGTGCGACCCCTGGTGGTCCATTGGTGCCACCCCATGTGGCTCATGCTCAGCCTGTCAGTGCTGCTGGGTCTCAGTGGGGGCGCCCACACATCCAAGATGGCCGTGGCACTGTGCCGCATAACTGAGCTGTCTCCCAGTGTGGGCTCTGTCTGGTGCTGCCCTGTGTGCAATGTGTGTTTCGGTGGGCAGTGCACCAGTGGGTGCCCTGCCCTACACGCTGACACACGGACCACCTGCACACCCTCCTGACTGCTGTCCACAGGTGCGTATGCATGATGATGCCTGCATTGTACTGTACACTAAAGTGCAAGGGTGCCCAGCATCTGACACACGTACATGGACAGTACAGGTGGTGGTGGTGGCCTGTGGATGTGTGTGTACTTAATGTCTGTGTTCCTGCTCTGTTGTGCACCTGACCCCTGTGCACTTTGTGCCTGTGTGTGTGTGTGTGTGTGTGTGTGTGTCTGTCCATGTGGCATGTTACTGTTCACCCCCTTCCTGGTTGTGTGTGTGTGCTTCTGTGCCCTGCCACTTCCCTCGCCGTCATGCACCCCTGGTGTGTTTCCCTGTGTGTATGTGGGTTGTGCCCTAGCCACTGTTGGTTGCACATGGCCCCATGACTTACCTGTGTTGGGCGAAGTGCTCCTCTGTGATGGTGTTCGGTGCAGCTGGGCCAGCCAGATCAGTCAGGGGTCACGCCGTCCAAGGAGGGGCTGCTCATCCTCATCATCACCGGCATCACCAGCATCCCCATCGCTGTCCCCCTCCTCGACCTGTATGGCTATCTCATAGTCTTTGGCCATGTTGTGCAGGATACAACAGGCCAGGAATATCCCACAGGCCTTTGAGGGGCTGTACTGTAGGACACCGCCGGAGGTGTCTAGGCATCGGAAGCATGCCTTCAGCATCCCAAACACCAGCTCGATGATGTTGCGTGTGACTCATTGAAGCGTTGCTGCGATGGGGTCATGGGCCGCCGGTAGGGTGTGAGCAGCCAGGGACAAAGTGGGTATCCACTGTCACCTGTGTGGAGATAGTGGAGGTTAGTGTCATGTTCAGGCTCATATTGCCCCAACCCTGTGTGCCCCTCCCATGGCACCTGTGGCTTACCCACCCTTGCCCCCGATTTGCCAATCCTACATGCATACTCACCCACTAGATGTCCTGTGGGGATGTCCCCATTCTCGAATTGATGGCACAGTGCTGATTGGTACCATAAGAATGAATCATGTGCTCTGCCAGGGTGCGTGGCACAGACATTGATGATGCGTCCACTGGCATCACACACCACCTGGCAGTTGACACTGGAAAACCCCTTCCAATTCTGATAGGCAGCCCCATCAGGTCCAGGTGGTGTGTGAATGGCTACATGGGTGCAGTCTATCGCCCCTAGCATGCCAGGCATAGGTGCTACCCTGTGGAACTCCTGTATGTTTGCTGTATGCTCTGCTGCGGTGCTGGGGAAATGGATGTACTCTGCAGTATGTGGCAGCAGTGCGCTGAGGAATTGGGTGAGGATGCATGATGTGGCTGACAGTGTTATGCCTGTGGTGTCCTCTGTTGGTCTCTGAAAGGTACCTGTGGCGAGCAAGCACATGCAGGCTGTTACCTTTGTCTCCACTGACAGAGCGTGAGGGTGCCTGCATCACATCACTGCACAGCTCACAGAGTCGCCTCTGTATTGCCCTGTTCAGGTGGTACCAGCCCACAATCTCGACATCTGAATACAGCTCAAAGCTGATGCGGACACGGTACTGCCTGTTGGGGGAGTACCGCTGAAGGGCCCTTCCACAGCCATGTCCCCCTGCAGCATGCCTTCTCACCCCCCCTCATTACAGCTTCCATGTGGAAGCTGGCACTGTCTATGTCCCTGGCTTGTGTTCCCCCCTGGCTGTTGTTGCTCTGTTACCCCCGCTGTCCTGACTGCTACCTCCACTGCACCGGGTACACCTACTGGCCTCTGCACTCTGTGGCCCCACACACCTTCCCTTGCCCCCGTTCTGTCCTGTGCACTCCCTGGCCTGCACTGTTTATTGCTCTGGCCTGCTCTATCTCCCTGCCTCATGTGGCTTCCCTGTCGCGTTCTTGCACCTCTTCCTTGAGCCTTTTTATTTTGGCTTATTTCCGCTGTGGCGCAACTTCCACCTGATCCACTGTTGCACATTGCGCAAGCCTTTGAATATCGCATTGCGCACTTTATGCATAGTTCCACCCACTTTGGTTGTGCATACCTTCATTAGCATTGCGCTGTTGCTCAGCATGTTTTCTGTGGCGCAACTGCCTCCTGCTGAATATGGCAGAATGGCGCAATTTCGGGCTTGCGCTGGTGCAACCCTATTGAGCATGGTGCAACCCTTTTGAATATCCCACCCTTTATGTTCAAATAATGATTTAACTGCTCATGTACTTTACCTTCCAGGATCTTAGATAAAATTGGCAAGAGAGCTATTGGCCTATAATTTGAAGGAATAGTTCAATCACCAGCCTTATAAATGGAAATAATTTTCCCCATCTTCCAAATTTCAGGAACAGTAGAAATACTCAGACTCCAATTTTACAAATAAGTCAAAACAGGAGCTATTACATGTGCACCCAATTTCAGAAATCGAGCCTCAATTCCATCAATACCTCCTGATTTTTTTACATTTAAATTTTTTAATTCTTTCATTATATCCCTCTCTTTTAAAGCTTCAAATTTAAACATCCCTATATGTTCAAGTTCAAGTTTATTGCAGGGAAACTCCATTGAGCAAGCTCATTCACAAGGAGGTCCTGTGACATAAACACTTGAAGTACAAACACAGATAGGTAATAACAGTATATACATGAAATACACGTTACATGGTGCAGGCTGGATATACATACAAGGATACCACACAGGGTGACCGCAGGTGGTAAACATTGATATGGGACAGGGAAGCAACTTATAGGTCGCATACTGATAAATGAAACATGATGACTGGTGTGATTTGATTTAATCAAATCAAATCAAATCAAATATACAGTATTTTGGCAGCTAGAACAAACAACAGTCTGCAACAATATGGTCAAAACAATATGGTCTGCCATCTTATCTACTGCAGTAGAATAATCCATTCTATTAACATTCAAATCTGACAAATCTAAATCTGGTAAATCCAAAAAATATATATTAAAAATATTTGCTATATCCTTTGTATCAGTCACTAATTTCTTATCTTGTACCAAAATAGGACTTATAGTAGCTTTATTTGGGGATTTCAAATCTGTAATAAGTTTCCAAAACTGTTTAGTATCAGTGGTATTTTTTATTTTATTCCAATAATATTTATTCTTTATATTTTTAATAATGCTTTTACATTTATTCCTCCATAACTTAAAAGCATTCCAATCTTCATCTTTCTTTGTTTTTCTCGCCCTTTTCCATATTCTATCTCTAATCCTTAATTTTTTTTATCTTGTCAGTAATCCATGGGTCTTCTTTATTCCTTTTAATTTTTCTTGTCAATGGAGCATGGTACTGTATTACATTCAAAAACATATCATTAAACTCCTGTTTACTCCGGTTCTATATTGGGTATCAAATATATTCTGTCCCAATGAATTTGCTTCAAATGATTTACAAAACATTGCTCATTAAACCCCTTAAAATCTCTACACCAATACATACTTAATTGTTGGGTAATAAAATGTTGTAGCTCAATAGCACAAGTAATGGGATTATGATCCCCCAAGTTTAAAGATAATACTTCCCAGGTTTTTACTATATCCGGAGATACAAAAAATAGATCTAAGAGAGAACCCTGACTTCCATTTTTTGTATTTCTTGTAGATTTTTGTATTATTTGATTCAACCCCAAAACTGAAAAACTACTCTCCAATTTTCTCCCTCTAGTCTGAAACTAGTCTGCATTAAAGTCTCCTGTTAAAATCATTTATTTATCCTTTACTTTTTCTAGAATTAACTCTTCTAATACAGCAAATGATTTATTTTTTGTTTTAGGGGGTGCATAAAACACTCCTACCACTAATTTAATCGCAATTAATTCAATAATAAGACAGTCAATTCTTCCTTATTCATACTTAACAATACTTCATAAGGGCCAAGAATATTCTTAATAAACAACATCACCCGCCCTCCCCTTTTATCTCTGTCTGCACGTTCTGTAGAAAATCCGGAAAGCTGCATTCCTTCCTGCATTATACCTGTATGTAACCATGTTTCCGAAACTGCTAACAAATCATACTCCGTTTTAGCTGCCCATGCCTACACTCGTCTATTTTATGAACTATACTCCTAACATTCTCATGAACCGTTGAAAGCTGTTTAATTCTTTTATAATTAGCACCCAGATTTAACTCAATATCTCCACTTTGCATTAATAACATTAAACATAACATATTAGTACTCCCTGATATTTTTAACCCACAAAATACATGCCTAACACAGGAAATCCTTTCATAATATCAAGATTCATTTGTAAAGTGATTTCTTCTCTGAACAAAACCATCTTCACAAATAAGTCGGGCGTTTCCCACAGAATACATACCAGATATTTTAATCATATTACCTCTAACTTCTTTATCTTCAGAGATACTCATAGTTATTAATCCCCACACAAACCAACACCCCAAACATATATACAAAACATGCCCCATCTTAATATAACTTCTGCTACCAAAGTTAAACAATTTTCTCTGCCGAGTGGCGCTCACACCACTCACGTTGCTCGCGCCACGGCGCTCGCGCCGGTGATCGGCACAAGGCTTTATAGTGCAGGAGCCCCTTGATCTTCAATCACCAACTCCCTCATGCAGTATGACAGCAATTTCAAGTGCAGTTAATTCAAACAAGTGTAAAAGCAGGTACTCTGTTAGCAACAGGATTTAAATATACAACTTGAGACAAACACTGATTCAGGCAAAGCAGTTCTCCCAAAAATGTCCCGACTGACAGTATTCAGGCGGGGCAGCCTGTCGATCATGTAACTTAAGTTTTAACGGTATCACACTGGAAAATCTCGCAGACTTTAAAACATGTTCCAGCCTGACCTGGTTCAAGGCTGAGGCGGTGACCCTCCCTTTTCGGTAGGCCTTCTGTAACACCCTTTCCACCCTAGTGACAAAAGCGGAAAGCTTCTCATTCCTCCACTGATTAGCAGACTTGAATTTCCATAATAAGTCTTCCCCAGTTTCTGTGCTCCCAAACACTCCCTCTTTAGTGGAAAGATACTCTGTGGCGGTAGCTTCCGGGCTAGTGGCCCACAAAAACCAAATGGCTTCCAAAGCCGGACCCTGCAGACTCTCCATCAGTCTCTTTTGTTTCTCCCCCTCAGAGCATTGCCACTCTTGGACTAGGGGGGTGGCGTAGTCCATCCACGCCTCCAAATCATCCTCCCCTGAAGGCACTGGCACTAAGCCAGAAAAAAGTTTTAGCCTACGGTAAGAATCCAACTGTATAGAGGGGACCACTAGGGGTGGTGGAGCCAAGAAAGAACTCTTGGGGGGCTCCAGAGAGGCACCAGGGGAGGCCTGAGGGGTGGGTTCACCGGAAAGGTCCAAGGCCTGCATTAACTCTTGGGTAGTTCTCCCTTCTACAGCCAACAATTTAAGCAGCTTATCTTTGAAACTATTAGTCTGGGGAGACCCCCCCGGAGGTGACTGACCCACTCAGTATGTGAATGACCCTCCACCTTGGTTTGGCACCCTCTGGATAAATCACTGGGGACACCGTCTCAGGGTCGATGGCTATGCTACACAAGAGTAGCACCTGCAAAGTCAGATCGAGTAGGTCAGCCATATGCCTCTTCACCTCCACCTTGCCTAAACACTTAACACGCTCCACAGCAGAGATGATGTCAGCGGTCGTTGTCCCCAGAGGTACATCGAGTAATAACACAATTCTCTGAGAGTCCAGCTCTTCGGCTTCACCCCACCCCATCAATTTATGTACCATCATCTTAATAGGGTCCAGCTTAATCTTAGCCATGATATCCCCTTCCAGTTTCTCCTTTAATTTATCCATATTTATGCACTTCACCCACTCGGCCACTAGGGGACACTAATCCCAGCAGTGCTTCCAATTTGTAACCCCTAGGGGGCGCTATCCTGAGGGCTACTACCCCAGCCTGCTCTAACTGTGACAGGGTAAGGGGCCCAGATCCGTTGGCGGGTGTCTCCACCCAGAAGTTGGGGTTAGAACAGTCGAGATTGACTCAGTCACAGCCCTCTGGGTTGCTGCAACCCACCTTGCTTCCCACTAGTGGCCCACACAGTTCAATTTCAGTGTCCTTACCATATACACTTACCCCTCAGCTCGGACCAATCAACTCACTCCGGGGATCCCCTGAAAAGCAAGGTACAGTTACACCACATTCACGGTGCAATATTTCCCCATTAATACACAAACTAGCCAGTGTACTTTTGCAAAACAAGCAATCTGATTTATTCAAGGGGAAAGAACAAGGACCGGGGGAAATCAGGCTGATTGGCTTACCACTATAATATATGTTGGTCTACCTAGGGCTCTGTGCACAGGCCTAACCTATTGATTACTGTCTATGGGTACCCAAGCCCTAATGGCTAGTTCCTCGATGCAGCTGGTTGGGGCCCTGACACAAACAAGCATTTAATTCCTGAGCAGATCAGATGGAGCCAGGAAGCTCAATTAGTACAGTCAGCGATACAGCAGGAAGATTTTGCCTTTGTTTGTAACCCTTAACAGGCAGCAACCCTGATTCAGTATTCACAACTCCAGCAGAGAACCACTCCTTCACCACTCGCAGGGCTGAGCCTGAGCTTCAAAGGCCTCCTCACACATTTATATGGAAAACAGAGGGGTACCATACCAGGCAGCTGCTTCCAGGACCCAACCAAACTCACAGCTATCCAGGCGTCTCACTGCAGCTTCACTATCCTGACAGACCGAGCACGATTTAGCAGATTCTCCAGTCCTCTACAGGGTGAGCCTGGTAGGTAGCTGCACTTTTACACAGCCTCCTCCGATCGCCGCCTCACGGATGCAGTCCAAAGCTCACTGGCTATTCAAACCAGCTGACTCAGGCCTTTCATGTGCTTCCTGCGCGAACACTCAAATGGCGCAGGAGCCCAGAGCTCCTTCCTCGCTCACAGCCACAACGTCTCTAACTCTGGACAGATAAGGCCAGCCTCTCTATTCGGGTGCTACCTGACTCTATAGGTAGGCTGCAGATGCCAGTCACTCATTATGGCCCTCATTGGTGCAAAAAGGCACCATGGCCTAGAATGCCACTTCCTAGAATTACAAGCTGTGTCCCCATTGGTCTGCCGGCTCCATCTAGAGTCCTGATTTCTGGTTGGTCCCTTCCATGCCAATTTAGATGCCCCCTTGGTTCCATTGGACCCCTTCAGCACAGTCCGGGTCCAAAATGGAGGGGCACAACACAAAGTCCCAGCTGCAATGAAAAAGAGACAAACTGCAATTTTACCAATACCGTACAGGTTCTTAAGGGAACAACTACATCTTTCAGATGGGCTCCCTCAGCGCTCCTAGCGACTGCAGAAATGGAGTGATCAGGCAGGAGTCCAGGATGGGATTCAAGCAGGGAAACCCCAGTCCCCCTATTTGCACCACTAAAGCCTGCGGGCAGGCAGCTCTTAAAGCGGAAGTACTGGAGGCTTTAAAAGTGCTCACAACACCCGCATTTAACGGCCTTACGCCGAACACCAGTCAGGCATGGAGCATTTAGGCAAGTTACGGGAAAGATTTTAGGAACCCCCATTTGTAGGGGGGTTACATACATCATATGGTTCCTAAGATGTTAGCAATTTAGTATTCCAAGTGCTCATTTTCTGCTCCGAGGTCCATTATTATGCATACATTCTTTGTACTCACTAGGTGAGATATTCAAAGCAGTTGCACTTTGTGCAACTGGGTTGTGCATGCACAACTGCAGAAATGCACCAGAGAGTGATATTCAGTGGCAGCAACTGCACAGTGCAAGTGGCAGTGTGCCAGTGCACAATGGTAATGTATGCATGCGCAAATGGTTGGGGCGTAGCCATGGATATACGACACAGTACAATAAACACCGGACACATGCTAGCATGGAGCAAATGGTAGTTGCATGGAGAACACTTGAGTCTATAAATACAGGGAGCAAGTAGGAGAAGGGCACTTGTGCCAGAAGGGAGCAGGACAGAGGGAGACAGACAGGCCAGCAAACCACAGACTAAGGGACAAGGAGAGGGACACAGACAGAGAATGAGACGGAGTGACTGTGTGTGAAAGAGTAAGTGTGTGTGAATGTGACAGGTAGGGAGGCTACAGTGTGTGTGTGTGTGTTTGCCTGGGAGCAACACGGTGGCACCAGGCCTGAGAGGGGCAACACAGGAACCCACAGGGGTGGGAGTCAGAGGCCACAGGCAACAGCCAGTCAGCCGGAGGCAGGGTACACAGGTGTGGGCCCTGCTGAGCAGTCTGCACAGCTGCATGCAGCAGGAAATGCCTGTGGAGTCAGGCACCCAGGGGGACAGGAAAACAGGGGTCATGGCCAGTGCCATATTCCAGACAGAGGCCATAATGAGGGGTGTGGTGAGGCAGGAGGCAGGATGGTGTGGCTGTGGAAGGGCCCATTGGCAGTATGCCCAGAACAGATACCTTCAAGAACTACTCCGATACGGAGATTGTGGGCTGGTATCACCTGAACTGGGCAATTCTGAGGCAGCTCTGTGAGCTGTGCAGTGATGAGATGCAGGCACCCACACGATGGAGCCATGCCCTGACAGTGGAGATGAAGGTTACAGCTGTCAAGTGCCTGCTCGCCATGGGCACCTTCCAGAGACCAACAGGGGACACCACAGGCATAAACCAGTTGGCCGCGTCACATCTCCTTACCCAATTCCTCAATGCCCTGCTGCCACATGCTGCAGAATACATCCACTTCCCCCGCACACAGACAGAGTGTACAGTGAACAAGCAGGAGTTCCACAGGGTAGCACGTATTCCTGGTGTGCTAGGGGCCATCGACTGCACCCATGTTGGCATCCGCATGCCACCTGGGCCGGAGGGGGTAGCCTACATCAACAGAAAGGGCTACCCCAGTATCAACTGCCAGGTGGTGTGCAATGCCAGGGGGCACATAATTAGTGTCTGTGCAACACACCCTGGGGGAGCACATGATGCCTTCATCTGGCACAGCTCAGCACTGTGCCACAGGTTGGAGAGTGGGGACATCCCCACCAGCCACCTAGTGGGTGAGTATGCTGAGACCATGGGCAGCTGGGTACAACAGGGCATGTGGGGGCTGCCAGGGTAGGGGCACCACAGGGTGTGGCTGGGAAGGATGAGGGGCGTAGCAGCATAGGACACCAGGCTAACCATATCTCCATCCACACAGGTGACAGTGGCTATCCACTCCAGCCCTGGCTGCTCACCCCCTACTGGTGCCCGTTGTCCCCTGCAGAGGAGTGGTACAATGAGGCACATGCCAGCATGTGGAACTTCATTGAGCATGTCTTTGGGCTGCTGAAGGCATGATTCCATTGCCTGGACAGGTCTGGCGGTGCCCTACAGTATAGCCCCTCAAAGGCCTATGGCCAATTCCTGGCCTGCTGTACACTACACAACATGGCCACTGACCGTAGGATAGCTGCCGAGGTCAAAGAGAGGAACAGCAGTGGGGAGGCTATGGCCAACATGCCATGACAGTGGTGGGCAGCCCTCCCGGGGTGGAGGGATCCCCAGCTGACCAGGATGGCATGCCAGCACAGGGACACAATAGCAGAGGAGCACTACGGTGCACGCAAGTCGGTGGACAAACACCCAAGTACGGGACGGCCACAGAGGCATGGCACTCAGGCATGTGTGGGCATGCCCTGTTGCCTGAATAGCTGGGTGGAGGGCATAGGTGGGTGTGGGGCCAGACCACACGGCCACACGCATCAACACATAGCACAGCACAGCAGACCCCACCCACCCACACACACATAGACACACACTGGCACCCGCATGCACGTGCCTGGATGCTAGCACCAGGCATGGATCAGACACAGAGCACCGGTGCACAGGTGCATCCCGTGCTGTGGTGGCATCATCATGCACATGCCACACAGGCCAGTGGCCAGGCAGATGCACACTCAGCCAGTGTGTGGCGCAGTCCATAGTCCATGGATGCCACGTCTGTGGCATGCACATGCACACATAACACCCATGTGCACACAGAGCAGTGGCAGCAGACAACAGGCAGGAAGGTGGGCACATCAAGTCTACAGCGCATTCACACAGCCACCATGGACACAAGGACGGCCTCACCGGGGCTTCCCAGCAGACCCAGGCTGTGCTACAGCCAGAGGGGGTGTCTGAGACAGTCCTCCAGGGGTGGTACTGTGGGAACATGACCGTGTCCTCACAGGGGTCTGCAGGCTCCCAAACAGGCCAGCACTGGGCATGCTTGGAACACTCACAACAGATCCCGGCATCAACACCGAGAGGGTCGCACGGCGCCATGACCATGGGGTTGACAATGCACTATGTAGGGTCTGCAGCAGTCGGCCGCACTCCACAGCGACCAGTTGGGCTAGGCTGACCATGACTGCAGTGGTAAGGTGATCCAGGCCCACAGTCCTGTCCTCCCACAGTCGACTGATGGCCTCCTGGACCTGCGTGAAGCCCCTGTAATGCTGCTCTGCTGCCTGGTGCACCTCGGCGCAGAGTGCACGCACCCCAGCCATGAGCAGCACCTATTGCTTCACAGAGACCCGCAGCAATCAGGTGTGTTCGGGCAAGGGGTTGGTGCCTGAGGGCGCATGGGTGTTGTGCCGACCCACAGGTGGTGTGCGGCCATGTGCCCAGCCCCCCCACTCAGGTGGGTGCTGCATGGCATGGTCTCCTTGTGGCTGCTCACTGACCAGTGCACCGGTGGTGGATGTCACACACGACCCCCCAACATCCCCAGCTGTCAGCTGCTGCTGCCTTTACAGCCACTGTGCACTGGGCAGTGCCTGTGCAGCTGTACCACCACACCACCGTCTGCTGGCACCACACTGCTGTCACACACAACAGGGCACTGGCGGCACTGCCAGAATGGTGTATGGTATGTTATGGGTGTCACCCCCTCGACAACACCCCTGCTGTACAGGACAATGGTTGCATCGTCATCAGTGTCAGACCCCGCCCTGATCTGTGTCTCTGCACACTGCACGCCATAGCTGGCATCCCACTGGAACACAGCCAGAGCCTTGTCTGCCACCACGCCCAGGATATCCGGCCAGGCAGCGTTGGTGTGCTGCAGCTGATCGGGATCCTGGATGCCAATGGAGGTGGATGGCTGGTCCTCCAGGGCTGGGTATGCCCCTACGGCAGACTCCACTGCCCCTACCATGGCATACTGTTGTTCCAGTGCTGAAAGGGAAAGCAGTCGCGTTAGTGCTGGCTAAGCACAGGCCCCTGCCCCCCGGAAATCCCCCCACCCCTGATGCCACTGTGCCTACCATGCAGTGATGGGCTCCCACTGGTCTGGAAACCACCGCCTGGCACCCCCTCAACTGTGCTGCTCTGCATGGTGGCCACCACCAGCTCCTCCTGTGATGTGAGCTGTGGCATGTCGGCCTGACCTCCACCCGTGGCTGCCCTTGCAGCCTGGATTATGCCACCTTCTCTTTTATCCTGTGCCTATCAGTGCCATCTTTCTTCTTGCACTCCTGCGCCTACCACTGGTGGCTGCCCTGCTGGTTCACAGCCTCCGCCATCTCCTCCCAGACAATGGACCTGACCTGGGGGGTGTGCTAGTTGTGCCACTCAGTAGAGGCTTTCTGATGAGGTATGCCTCGAACAGGGCAGCCACCTCTGCCTTCATAAAGTTGGGCCTGTGCTTGCATGCAGGCCCACGCTTCTCACCTTCCTCATGTTCGGACATGCTGCTACCTGTGGGCAATGACATGTGGTTAGTGGCTGCAGCAGCCCACAGCAGTCGCCCATCCCACTGTGCTGTCTGTCCCCTCAGCAGGTGCAACTTACCTCAGATGGTTGCAATACCAGTCCATGTCCTGTGCAGTCCTGCGGCACTTTTATAGTGCATCACATGCAAATGGGCTGATGCGCAACAGTAATGAGATGCTTATTTCCCCAGTGCGCCGCAGATAGGATGATGAGCTAATCTGCTTATGCCGGCTGAATATCACAATGTTGCACCTTGTGCAATGGACTTGCGCCAGCACAAGTTGTGGCACAATGCTGTGACATGTGCAGTGCGGCCATCGGTACACATACACCTTGGCCTGTACCTTCGCCACCTGCGCAGCATATGCTAGGTATGCCAAAGGCACTCAGCTGCTATGGTGCCTGTGGTGCTTGGAAGCTAAAGACCCTATGACGCTTGGGGGCTATAGGGCCTATGGTGCTCAGGCGCTATGCGGCCTATGGTGCTTGGGCCCATAGGGCCTATGGTGCTCGAGTGCCACGGGCCCCATGGTGCTTGGGCCCTATAGGGCCTATGGTACTCGGGGGCCATTTGCCCCATTGCACCTGGGTGCCAAAGGGCCAGTAGGAAATGGTGCCCTCAGGCCCCTGTTGTGCACCATGTGTTGTGGTCCCAATAGTGCACTGGTGCACCGTGTGCATGCTAACCCCTGACCCCTGCCCTGCCCTATGCCTCCCAGGGACCTCAGCCCATGTGTCAGTGCACCACACTCATACCACGCATCCCTGGGAATGCATAATTGATGAGGACAGCACATCTCTGAAGCGAGGCACGCATCCCAAGCACGTGGATCTTGTGCGCTACAGGGCACCATTTTGGTTTGCTACACTGCGAAGTAGACATGCTGTGCCACACAGAACCATGGGCTCCTATATGGAGCCAACTTGAATTAGTGAACCTGGTGGCCCAGGTGGAGCCCCATGCAGGCAGCCTGTTTGGGCAGCAGCCCCTCACTAGGCCTAGGACGGAGGTCCGGCAGGAGGTAGCAGATGGCCTTGATCAGGTCACCGGTGTGCAGCGCAGTGGGGACCAGTGTCACCACTGATATGGTGACTTGCAGAGGTGGGACCCAGAGTGGCTCAGGGTGCTGCAGGCAAGCATCCGGAGGGGGGCCATGCCATGGCCAGGTAGGTGTGCTCCTCCTGCGTCTGTGCACATCCAGTGTTCCATGGGGCTGCCAGGGCTGCATGCCATGCCAGGGGGCACGCTGTTGCTGCATGCCTTGTGGCCTCGGGCTGCACACCCTGGGTGTGCTGCACCACCGCACTGCAGCCACACTGGGCTGGGGTGCAATCTGTGCAGGGGGGTGGGGCGATGGGCACATAGTGTTGCTGTGTACTGATGTGTGTGTGTTTATGTTTCCATCCTAGGCCCTGAGGACTGTAGGACAGCCAGGGCAGCAGGAAAACCTGGTGGGCCACAGCAGGCTGCCGCAGGACCCACGGTTTCAGATGCGGGTCAGAGGAGTGGAGCCGCTGGACCAGCGTGAGCAGCACAACAGTGTGCAGGTAGGTGCAGTGCTTTACTACATTGTTGTGCAGGGTGGGCAGCAGAGGCAGAGGTGAGGCCACAGCCCACTTGTTCGCTGAGCCGTGGCAGCTGTGATCTGCCAGTGGTGTGCATGGCACCATGCTGCGGCCATTGCACAAGTGTGTGGCTGCTGCTGGTGGGCTGTGAGTGCGTTCGGCTGCCACCTGTGCTGCTACGGTCCTGCTGCTGTACCATGCCACCTGCCTGCAATATTGCTTGTGGTTGGCCCATGGGTGGCAGTATCCAGTGCTTTGCATAGCCGTGGCATGCCGGGTCGATGGCCGGTGTGGGTGGTGGCCAGGGTGCCACCCCAGGAGCACATGACACCACTGTCCGCTGCACACAGTAGGTGAGCTGGCTTGTCCTGGACTTGCACTGATCACGTGTTCCCTCCTATGCCATAGGTGTCCGATGGGGTCCTCGACTGGCAAACTATGGCCGCCTCCAGAGGAGGGTCATCACTATCACCACTGTTACACTGGAGGTTGCCCGACTGACATGACTACTCCTGCTGTGGGGACAGCGCCAGGCAGCTGTGGTATGAGGCCACCCGTAGGGCCTGCACCAGATGTTCCTGCACCTGTCCACCCTTCCCATGCCGTCCCCTGTCCCCATCCCTCTCTTCCCTGCCTTCATCCTGCCTGTATATAGTTTCCCAACCTTGTTCCCTGTTACATTGTTCTATTTGTTATTTAATACAGATTTTATATGGTTACCCATCTGTGTCTGGGTCTGCTTTGTGGTTGGAGATTGGAGCCATGCTGCAGTGGTGTGCTGGGTAGCTGTGTGGTGCACCTGTGTTGTTTTGTGAGATATGCATGGTGGTGTTCACCCATTGGTCAGTGGCTGTGCCCTGGGGTGGCCATGGGTCAGCTGTTCGGGATGTGTGGCGCATGTGTTGGGTGCTGTTTGGCTAGATATTGCCGGCTGTGGCATGGGTGGAAAGGTGCGTGTCATCCAGCGGGGGGTGGCTGGTGGCTGCCCACCCTTGGCTATAGGTGCCACCCTTTCTACGTCCACCGCTGTGGTGCATGTGGGTGGGGGCCAGCTACATGCCAGTTATCCTTGGGCAGTGTTCCATCATGGGCCAGCTGTGCCTCTCACCTGGCTCCACCACCTCCCCGGTGGCCACCCCCCCTCCAAGGTGCCTTGCTGCTTGCTGTGCCTGTGGCTGGTTCATATGTGTCCTGGCGCATCTTCCTCAGCCCCTTGTGAATCCATGGTTGCACTATTGCACATGTTGGGTTGCTTCCTGGTGCACCCCTGACTGCGCTGTGGTGTTTCCATGTGATATTCAGCTGTACTGCGCTGGCGCACGTCACCTTGTGCAACCTTTGAATATTGCGCTCAGTGTGCCATGGCATATTGGACTTGCGCTGCGCTGGCCTTGCACTGGCATCTGGCGCATTTCTGAATATCCCATTCTCTGTGTTTCTCTATGCAGCTGTGGGACAAAAACAGGGTGTGCATGTCCATTACTGTTACAGTTGGCATTCGCACTTGCGTTTCCGTACCCGTTTGCATTATCGTTCCCATGTATGCCATCGTGTGCGTTACCATTTGCGTTTTCATTTGCGCTAGCATTTGCGTTACTGTTACCATTTGCACTTGCATTTGCATTACCGTTAGCATTACTATGTAACAGAAAATCACATGGTGGGAGTGCAGGACCCAACGGGCCCCACGCTCCCACCAGCACACTCATTCACTATTTATAGTGATCATTCTCAAAAAGAAGGGAAATTCATGGCAAAAACCTCCATTTCATGCATCAGTTAGGGTTGTTCCACAGTGACAAAAGCGAGGAAATTCGATGTTAGGGTTCCCACCCTTCCTTGCACCCCACCCCCCACCAACAGGCATCAGGTTGTGCATTGGGGTGTGCATTGAGGTCATCGGTCCTAACTCTCACCCCATTCTCCTACACTGCACCACCTCAGCTTGTTTACACATAGGATGGGGTATGAGTTAGGACCGATGACCCCAATACACACCCTGATGCTTGTTGGTAGGGGGTGGGCTGGAGGGTGCAAGGTGGGTGGGAACCTTACATCAAATTTCCTCACTTTTGTCACTGTGGAACAACCCTAACTGATGCATTAAACATAGGTTTTGCCATGAATGTATATATATTTATATATGTATATATATATATATATATATATATATATCTACACATATACATACATATATATGTATATATATATATATATATATATATATATATATATATATAGATAGATATAGATATATATATATATATATATATATATATATATATACACACACACACACTGGGTCAGATATTCAGAAATGCGCCTAAGGCCTGTGCAAGTCCAGCGCAGCACAAATCCAATGCGCCATGGCATAATCTGTGCAATATTCAAAGACTGCGCATGGCAAAATGCGCCAGCACAACATGGCTGAATATCGCACGGATGCACCATGGTGCAACCAGACCTGTGCAGAGGCACAGCCGGACATGCGCCAAGATGCAACCAGACCAGCCCCATAGTGCAACCAGAGATGCGCCAGGGCACAACCAGACATGCACCATGGCACACAAAGACTAGCCCTAGGCAATGGTGAGAGCACAGCAGCAGAGTAAAGGCATGGGCTGTGGCAGGGGACAACACCTGGGGACAGTGCCAGGGATGCACAGTGGCAGGCCACCACCAGCAGGGCACACACAGGCACCCAGACACCCCCCCCAGAACACACCAGTGGCACACATAGCAGGCAACAGGTTGCACCAATGGCCAACAGAGGGCCAACAGTAGTGCCCCCCATACTGTGCCCCACCCACCCAGACCCCAGCAAGTCACACCTAGGACCATGCTGTCAAGCACACACATGCCACACATCCCAGACAGCCACCCAAGGCCACCTTAAGGCACAGCCACCGACCAAGGGACAGGACACCATGATGCATGACCTGTACACTGACACAGGCAGACCACACAGATACACGCCACACCACTGCAGCATGGCTCCTCATGCCAGCTGCAGAGCAGACACAGACACAGGCAGGTAAGGCAAAATAGAATTGTATTGTCAAAAACTATGTACAGAAACAAGGGGTGGGAAAGGGTAGGATAGCAAGGGAAGGGGATTGGGAACAGGGACTGTACAATGGGATGGCAGACTGGAAGGGGCGGTATGGTGGTGGATACAGGGAAACAAAGTACAGGGCTAGTGGTGCCCATGCCCAGCCACCCCCTGCTGCCGCAGTTGCCTCCGGATAGCAAGGACCTGCCTTCGGACCTGGAAGAAGGTCTCCATAGTTGTTAAGGTGACCAGGATGATCTGCTGAAGGAGCCTGCAGTACAATGGCAGCCATGAACATCTGCAGACACCTAGGACGAGGAACAGAACAGACAATCAGTGCAACATCCAAAGAAAAATGGTCCTACCAGAATGCTGACCGAGCAGGGGGAACATCCTCCCCCGGAGGACCTATACAGGCCACTCACAGGGCTGTGGGCCAATGCTTGCTGGCAAAGAGGCACACCACATCAGTGCAGAGTAGTGGTCAATGCCACACAGTGGCCATCCTACTGCAACATGGCAGTCACATGGCATAGTGCCACGCCTGCACCACAGCAGTATCAGTGGTGACTGTGCACACCTCCCCCCCACCAGCAGCAGGCACACATGACCGATGGATGCACCGCAGTGGCAGGCACCCCCCACAGTGCCACACAGACAGCTGCCATGGCACATGGCACAGGCTGCTACGCCTGCACCCATGCCCCTGCCACCCCCTACTGATGGTCAGCAGAACTATGTCAGTGCCTACCTGCCCTCTGTGGCCCCACAGGTGGTGGTGCCACTGCTCCTTCTCCTACTCAGCCTCCTCCTCCTCCTCCTCCCTGGGCTGCCGCGGCCTGGTGACCTGCCAGCGCCGCCTGATGCCTGTCCTCAGGTCCTGGGAATGGAACAGAAACAGGAATACATCAGTAACGAAGCAGCGCAGCTGCCCACCACCCCCATCCCTGTGCACAGGGCGAGCCCCGCCTGACCCGGCCCACAGGGTGGCAGCACAATGCAAGGGGTGGAGGATGAAGCCACAGCACACTGCACCCAATGGTAGCTCTCCACCCTGCAGGACATGCCAGGCAGCATAGCCAACACCACAGTACAGCACCAGGACACGCATGCATGATGGGTCTACTCACCTGGCTGTGGTACAGCCCCACTCCAGGTGTGCACCTCCATCCACTGGAGGCACTCAGGGTCCCTCCACTGCAGGTCTCTGTATCAGTGACAACACTGTTCACCACTCCTGGCCACCTCTGTGCACTGTGACAGTGCAGCAGCAATTGCTTGCCACACTGCCACCCAGTGCTGCTGCAGTGGCACCTGCCCAAAAAGCTGGGGTGCGTGTGGTAGGATGCAGGCCACTAGATTTGCCAGCTGAACCTGTGTCCAGTTGGCCACCCATAGATGGCATCGCTGTTGCTGTGCCATCAGCGGTCAGTATGAACCGCGGAACAAAATGGCAGCATGAAGCACACGTGGATAGTGCATGCACCAGATGCATGGGCTGAGAGGAAATGCACTGTGATATGCTATTGTGCAGTCATGGAGATGCACAGAATGGGCGTGGCCTGACAGGGTCATGGGTACGGGGGTCACCCAGGGACAGAGGTCACAGCAGGGGTCAGAGAACAGCTGCTTCAGGGTGCACATGTGTGCAACAGCAGCCAAGATGCACTGTGCGCCACGGTCCCCATTGTGTCTAGTGTGCACAGTGTGCAACAGGTAGCAGCACACTGTCCTGCACATGTGCACTGCAGTTCTGTGCAGTGCGCATGCGTGCGCATCACCATGATTTTCTCCAGAGCAATCTCATTGCACAAGAAGCAATTCCAAGATATTCAGCTGCCGCACGCTAATGAGCTCATCAACCAATCCGTGGCACACTGTAGAAATTAGCATGTCATTACCATTGCGCAGATGCTCATTTGCATGTGTTGCTGTATAAAAGCGCCATGAATCAGCACAGGCCATGGACCAGTATTGCAACCTTCTGAGGTAAGTTATACATGCTGCTGAGCCCAGCAGCAGCGGCAGGCAGCAGGGAACAGGGGGCAGCCAGATGCAGTGTCCACCGGGGTGCCAGACAGGGACCAACCACATGCAGACCCCACTGTGCAGTGTCCTCATGAGTGGGGGTCTGTGCAATGCGGTTGTACACCACCTGTGTGTCAGGGCCCCACCCAGGTTCCCCTGGGCACCAACCCATTGTCAGAGCACACCTGATTGCTGCCGCCTCCGTGGAGCAACAGGTGCTGCTGGTAGCTGAGGTGCATGCACTGCATGCTGAGGTGCACCAGGCAGCTGAGCAGTGCGAGAGAGGCACTGCACAGCTCCTGGAGGCTATTCAGCACTTGCAGGAGGACACGACCACATCCCAGGATTGCACTGCCAATATGATCAGGGATGGCCTTGCACTGCTGGCCACCACTAGGCATGGCTGGCCACCTCACACACCCGTGTAGTGCACTGTCCACCCCACAGACCCAGAGTTGAGTGACACCCTCCCTGTCGATGCTGGGCTCTGCTGTCAGCAACCCAGGCATGCCTGGGATGGGCCTGTTTGGGTGCCTACACACCTCTGCACGAAACCGGTCATGATCCCATGGTTCAACCCCTGGGGGGCTATTGAAGACACCCCATGCGGCTGATGTGCAGCCTGTGGCTGCCGATCGGCCCCAGTGCGGCGGCTCCCGTGGCAGCGGTGGCCATGGTTCCGCATGGTGGACATGAGGTGCATGCAGCCCTGGCTGCAGATGCTCCCACTGTCCTGTGTGCTCATGGGCGGTGTGTGTGTGAGTGCATATAGTACCACAGGTGTGGAACCTTTTGTGTCATGCCGCACACTGCCTGTGTCCATGCCTGCCCGGCTGCTGGCCCATGTGGCATGGGCATGATGAGAACAGATCAGTACCGGTTGCGCCTGTGCACCGGTGCACTGCATATTGATCCCCACCACATGCCAGTGCTCGGACACACATGTGTGGTGTGTGTGTGTGTGTGTGTGTGTGTGTGTCTCTGTGTCTGTTGCCATTCCCTGCTGTTTGCTGCTCTGTGTGGCTGTGTGGCACTGTAACCCCCAACCCTGCTCCACACCACTTTGTGTGCATAACCATTGTCATGCACGGCCCTGCCTGTGTGCTGTCCCTGTGTGTGTGCCCAGTGTGTGGGTGTGGTGCCACCTACCTGCCTGTACCATAGTGCTTCCATGCAATGGTGTCCTTCTGCTGGTATATTATGCGCTGGAGCCAGGGGTCCCTCTGCCCTGGGAGGCTGTCCACCTCCCTCTGGCCCATTGCCTCGTTGTCTCACTACTGTCCCCCTCCTCAGCCTCGACAGCTATCCCACGGTCAATAGACATGTTGTGCAGTATGCAACAGGCCAGGAATAGTCCACAGGCTTTTGAGGTGATGTACTGTATGGCACCACCAGATCTGTCTAGGCAATGGAAACGTGCCTTCAGCATCCCAAATACATGCTCAATGATGTTCCGCATACTGGCGTGTGCCTCATTCTACCGTTCTTCTGCTGGGAACGACTGGCCCCGGTAGGGGGTGAGCAGCCATGGCCTGAGTGGATATCCACTGTCACCTGTGTGGAGAATGACATGGTTATCCTTGTGTCCTCTGTTGCTGTGCCCCTGCCCATCCCTGGAGCCCTCACCATCACATCCACCCTGCCTTCCCCCTTCCTGTGCTCTGATCATCCCCCTTTGCCCAGCCCATACTCACCCACAAGGTGGCCCGTGGGGATATCCCCATGCTCATACCTGTGGCATAGCACACTGCTGTGCCAGGTGAATGCATCATGTGCACTCCCAGGGTGTGTGGCACAGACATTGGTGATGCACCCCTTGGCATCGTACACCACCTGGCAGTTGACACTGGGGACCGCTGTCCTGGTTATGTATGCTACTCCCTCAGTGCCAGGTGGCATGCAGATGCTCATGTGGGTGCAGTCAGTGGCCCCAAGCACGCCAGGCATGCATGCTACCCTGTGGAAGTCCTGCATGGTTGATGTACACTCTGCCTGTGTGCAGGGGAAATGGATATATTCTGAAGCATGTGGCAGCAGAATGTTGAGGAATTGTGTGAGGAGGCAGGACGT
This sequence comes from Neoceratodus forsteri, assembly GCA_016271365.2. NCBI lineage: Eukaryota > Metazoa > Chordata > Ceratodontiformes > Ceratodontidae > Neoceratodus > Neoceratodus forsteri. The sequence goes on from CM057459.1 coordinate 1,370,026,834, forward strand.
GGCCCACTGGGTTATGCCTGTTGTGTCCCCTGTTGGTCTCTGGAAGGTGCCCATGGCGAGCAGGCACATGACAACTGTTACCTTCATCTCCACCGACATAGCATGGCTCCGTCTCGTGGGTGCCTGCATCTCCTCACTGCACAGCTCACAGAGCTGCCTCAGAATAGCCTGGTTCAGGGGATACCAGTTCACAACCTCCATATCGCTGTAGTTCTCAAAGGTGGTGCAGGCACGTTACCACCTGTTCCGGGCATACCACCGATGGGCCCTTCCACGGCCATGTCACTGTTCCTCCTGCCTCCTCACTCCCCTCATTACAGCCTCCATTAGAAAGGGTGCACTAGCCATGGCCCCTGCTGTCCTGTCTCCCCCTGGCCAGTCGGCTACTGTGGGCTGTCTATTACCCTGCTGCAGTGCGTGGCACCTTGACTGCCTCTCCCTCTCACTCCCTCTGCCCCGGCTCACTCTCCACTGCCACCTCCATCCCACACTCCTGTGGCTGCCTGTGCAGGTCCCCTGTCCCTCTCAGGCTCTGTCCCCCTTGCTGTTCTGGGTTTTCTCACTCCACCTTCCTGTTCCACTGTCTCTCTCTGTCTCCCTCGCCCCTGGCGCATGTGCTGTCGGTGAACTTGTACCCTGTATTTATTGGCTCAAGTCTGCTCTGCGCATCTGGGACTTGCTCCGCACTTGCACCATAGTTCAGCAGTTCAATATCGCTCACTGCACTACATATTCATGGGCATGCCCCCTGCTCTTGCGCATGCATTCATTATGGTTGCACAATGGGACATGCGCTGCGCATTGGCTCCTGCTGAATATCGCTCCGTGGTGCATTTCTGTACTTGCGCAGGTGCAACTCTCTTGCGCCATGCGCAACTGCTTTGAATATCCCGGCCACTGTACATAGCAGGTTTTTTTATGTAATACTGTTTGAGTAAGGATGCACACAGCTTTTACAAAAGATGTGATTTACATTCTAAAACTAGAACAGATGCAGCCTATACATTCATGATTAGGCCGGCTAAAAACAAGTCGCCATCAAGGAGAAAGAATAAAATGTAAAGGAAAACAGGAAAACATTACAAGTAATTTTCTGAACAATATCTACATATTTATTCCTCTAGCTGCCGTATTCCTGTACAAAGAATCTGGTAGATAAGTTGTCCAAAGAGTGTATGAACTCCCTTTGCATATTTTCAAGGTTCCGATGCAAAATATGCAGTAAGGAGTCCCAGTTCAGCTACACCAAATTCATGACATTACAGTATATATAGGGCCGAGGGTCATCCACCAGTGATTACTATATTCCCAGTGGCACAGCCTTCAAGGTATTTCTCCATCAGATTAACTGTCTTAAGTTCTCCAAGGCCAGGCTCAATGCACTTTTGATACTACTAGTCTTTTTGTAAAAAGAGTGAAAATTCTCAAACTCTGTTCCACTGTTGCTTGTTCCCTTGGTTGTTCATTACATTACTTCCCCCTGAACCATCAGCAGGGAGAGGGGACTTGCCACCAGCTGATAGTTTGTGGTGCTCATTGCCGGCAATAGGAAGAGGAGTGCAGTATTTTCTACTCATCTCAAACAAAGGTGGCCATTCTAAGTAAGGGTGCCGAAGGTTGGCCTTTAATGGAAATCCTCAGCAGAATAGACAGAACCAGTATGGCAGTGCAGCAGAACAGCTTCCTGAGGAACAGCACCCTAAGGCACGTGAATGAGCCACCACTATTTCTAGCAGCCAGCATCCACACTCAGATTTGTTGCTGCCCCAAACTTTCTTTTTGTGTTGAGTGAACTTGTATGGCCGCTGCCCGGACCTGCCTGAATGTCTGTAATGACCTGAAAGAAGCTTGGCTATATGTGAGATGAATTCCATTTCTCACTGCAACATAAAGTGGTAGATTAGCTCAGTTTCACGTGAAACATCCCAGCTGCTCACAAGCTTGAAACTGAGCTAAAATATTGAAATGGGCTCCATTACAGCACAGAACACAGTCTGGAAACGGATTGCTTAACATGAGCAACCCAGCAGGTAATGGAACCTGTTCAGGGGGGTAAATCTAGCTGCACCCTACAGCTGGAGTCCAATATGTCCCATTTCAGTACAGAGTATGTTCCAATAATTGCATTCTGGTTTTCTTTAGAAGTAATTTTTCTTTTGAATGGCTTATTTTTACTATTGTTAATTGTTCATAAAATCTGACCTTTGTTTGCCAGTAAGCACAGCAGCATGAACCCCAGAACCAGGGTTCAAACCCCAAGCATGGAGTGTCAGTAGTCTAGCAGGAAGTGGGATGGAGCATCCCAGAGGATGTGCTCAACATGCGGGGAACGAGAAAGGGACGGTTGTTGCTGAGTGGACTGTTGCTGTACTGTCACTGTGTCGTCAACAGATGGCAGTTACAGTGGGCTGAAGGGCACAGCACAAACAAAAATGTAAGGCAAAAAGAAATGTATCCCCTAAAACAGACCAAAATAAACAAAATAATAGTAATGTAAAGTGCAATTAAAAAGAGAATAACAGAGTAAAACACAGAACTAAGGGGATAACTTGGAGAAACATAAAAATGAATGCAAACAAAAACATATAGTGCACCTAAAAAAACTAACTGCAACAAAATATGGTGCAACTGAAAAATAATAGCAAACAAAAGTAATTTAAACCCCAGAAGGCAAAGCAAGAGCACAAATCAGTTACTTAATAAATTAAAACCATCACAAACTGACACAATGAACAAGCTCAACCAAACATACAGTAATATAACAAACACAAATTGAAAGGCATAAACACAAATGAAAAATCGACCAAACATGTATCCGAAAAAAACAGCAAAGCTATAACCCAAAAACTGTGCACCAGAAGCCAAAAATAGCTAAGCAGCAACAACAAAATACAGACACAAAAAATAAATAGCCATGCACCAAAAAAGCAACACACACAAAACAAGCATTTGTCAATGCCGAATGTTTGTTTGCTGGTATTAGCACTGGAAATGCAGTAGCTAGACAGATGCAGAATAGGAGTGGCAGTGAAGTATTGAACTTCACGTGAACCCCACCTCCGACCTGTAGAGATGGACAGGATTTGGGGTAAGAGTTTGGGTCGTCGCCCATGACAGTCAAGCCATGTCACCTCACCCTATTCTGCAGACATCGACACATGTTGACGTGTGCCTTAGGCTGTTTGGCTTTACAGTCACCGCATTCTATAAGGACATTAGGTGAAATGGGTGCAGCATAGGAGAGTGGGATGAAGTCTTGAGTCGAAGAGTGCAAGGTACACCTCGATGGCTGTCAGTGGCGGGGGTGGGGGTTGGATGGCATGAGCAGTACAGTCAGCAACCCAAAGGCACACCCCAATGCCTCTCTGTCTGTACAGGGTAGGATGTTAAGGTTAGAAACCATAATGCCTCGGGCATTTGTTGGTATTTACAGCACAAATATTCAACATGGCCTTTTTGTGACCCTGCCTCAGGAAAGCATTTGGGACCTCTTATCATGAAGAGTGGCAGTGTGATTTTGTCAATGTGTTCCGGAAACTGACTTCCAACAGCGACAGTGCCATTCTGCGCCACATGTACAAAAACACAGATCGGACAGGATGTGCAGAATGACAGCTGTACCATCCATAGGGAGGTATGAAGAGATGGCAATGTAGAAAATCTGTAGTGGGAATATTAAAAATGCTTGCACTTCCGAGCATATGTGGAAACTGTACAACGCATGCATGTAACACAGTCACTTCATGGAGTTTTGTCACCAGATTTTCAACATAGGCATTTTACGATCTGTGCTCATGAACTGTGTCACTGTGATTTTCTTAATGTGTCCCGAACACTGATGTCCCACAGCAACCACGGTATTCTGCGCCGGAATTGCAAAAACACATTTTGACCAGGATATGAAAAATGACAGCTGTCTTGTTCATAAGGAGGTGCGGAGAAATGGCAATGTTGAAAATCTGGACTTAAAATATTACAAATGTGCACAATTAAGAGAATGCATGGAAACTGCACAAAGCACGCTCATAACACAGTCATTTTATGGACTTTCATCATCAGATTTTCAACATAGGCATTTTAGGACCTCTGCTAATGAACAGCATCAGTGTGATTTTCCTAATGTGTCCCGAACATGGATTTTCCACAGCAAGTGTGCTGTTCTGTGCCGGAAGTGCAAAAACACATTTCTGCCGAGATGTAAAAAATGACAGCTGTACAGTTCATAAGGAGCTACGGAGAAATGGCAGTGTTGACAATCTGGAGTGCAAATATTGCAAATGTGCAAAGTTACGAGCGTGCGTGTAAACTGCACAACACATGCTCATAACACAGTCATTTTATGGACTTTTCTCACCAAATTTTCAAAATAGGCATTTTAGAACTTCTGCTAATGAACAGTGTCACTGTGATTTTAATACTGTGTCCCAAACATGGATTTCCCACAGCAACCACGCTATTCTGTGCTGGAACTGCGAAAACACATTTCGGCCAGGTTATGAAAAATGACAGCTGCACTGATCATAAGGAGTTGCATTAAAATACCAATGTTGAAAATCTGGAGTGAAAATATTGCAAATTCGCGAAGCTACAGCGTCGCGTAGCAACCGCACAACGCACGTCAGAATAGTAATTTTTTGTATTTTTCCCACCGTATTTGGTAACATAGACTTTTGAGCTCCACCCATATCTGCCACTGTCATTTCGTTAATCAGTCCCGAAGATGATTCCGTGCAGTGACCATGAAATTACCTTTCGGGGCCGAGTAACACCATGACAGTGAAAGAATTCATGAGGAGGGGTCCCAAAAACCCCATTTTGAAAATTTGGTGTCAAAATCCCAAAAAATGCCTGAGATATGCATCAAAGTTGAAACCCCCCCAATTTATTCCATTATACAGCTTACCAGCATTTCCTCAGTTCACGGTCGGCTTTGAAGAGTGCAGATGTGTTCCTGGTCCACCGAAGATCGTCGAGCTGAGCTCCAGAGGTAAGTATGGGGTGGGAGGGTGTGGGGAGGCAGGGTGCGCAGTGTGTGGGTGCGGGTTGCGGGGAGCAGGGAGACCACCGAGGGAACATTTCCTTCTTTACAGAAAAAAAAAAACACACATCGCGGGACGGTTTTTGCTTTACAGGGACATTTCAGTGGACCTTTGGCATGCTGGGGTGGGCTCCCAGCATGCCAACCTACTTTTTTGTTGGGGTGGTGACTGTAGCAGACGGGGGATTGGGCACCCCGTCGGCATATAGGGGGCCGTAGTAGCCGAGGGGAATTGAGCACCGCACAAACATAGCTTTTGTGAGGGCGGGATTTATGCCGATGTGGAGTGGGCTTCCCCATTGGTGCATTACTTGTGGCTGGGGCAGGTTATGCCGATGGGGAGTGGGGCCCCCGTTGGCAAACAAAGACTGTTTGCAGGGGGGGGCACATGCTGCTGTGGGAGATTGGGCACCCCCTCTGCATGGGGCTGCATAATACTGTTTGTGAATGTCGCGGCAAGCCACCCACCATGTTCACAAACAGTATTAGGCTAGCTAACGTTCCGGCCTGCAATGACGGGTCACTCCCTCATTGCAGCACAATGACTGATGCTGCAATGACGAGGTGGCCCCTGATTCCTGCGGCAAAAATGTTTGTACTTGGTGCACTTTTGGAGACCAGTGTCATCGGCACACTGTGCCTCCATTGGTCCACCACTGCCAAGGTAGTGCCTCCCTTGGCTGTAACAGTGCCGTGCCTCCACAACCCGCTTCTCTCCTAAGCTGTCACATAATGTTTCTTGTGCATGCATGCAAGCAAACATAAAAACTGCAAATGGAAGTTTTTTTATGCAAAATGAAAATGACATCACCATATGCAGCCATACGGCCTTTGGGGGGGAGTCAGCAACCGCTGTCCCAGACATCTTGTAGTACTGTGTTCCTATCCCTGTTCTCTCTATAGCTTTCAAGTTAAATCATGTCATTTGCCCTTATTTTACACCACTTGCCAAGCTATCAGGATAATGGCTATTTCCTAAACTTAAACCCCTACAGGTGGACGAGGAGTCAGGGATCCCTAGCCCTATGTAGCGGGGCTGTTTCAATTGCTCCTTCATAACTGCACCAAGAGGGGAGGTGTAGGCATCATTTATTGCCCGATTGGTACCTGAGTCTCTCCTTCTCCCTCTCTCTCTGTTCCCATATAGCTGGTAGAGATTCTAGTAAGGATGTAGGAAGCCCAATGCACATGGTGCTAGTGAACCACCACTACTTTGTTTCAAAATGCCTTTGAAATGTGCAATCTCCATTTAGTCAGGAATGCAGTTAGTACAGCAGCCTGCCCCGGCCCTACTTAAACTGCATGCTTTGCTGCAAGCAATTAATATGTTCAGAGACCCATCCTGAAAACCAGTAGCATCCAGCAACCCCTAGCCACACAGCTGTCATCGAAGTAAGTGGTGTACTTTAGACCTTGTTTGAGTTAAATGCTAAAAGCATCTTGCCATCTCTGATGTCTGATTCACTGTGGCACCTTCTTGAATGGGATCTGTCTCCATCTTACAAAGGATCAAACAGCACAGGAGGTATAAAACTAGTCACCAGAATACTGGCTAGCCCATTTACATTTTTATGCTGGGGTGCTTGCGCAGCCAACATCTTGCGGTAGTGGAGGCTTGGAGGCATGGTCGCTGTTGGGTGAATGCAGGGCATACATCAGTAGGTGTGTCCCTCATTCCCCAATCAGCCTGCATGCCAGCACCACACCATGCATACATAATGTGGTGAGCACATCTAAGGAAAGGTCCGCTGCAATAGAGCAAAGCTGGTCACATGCAGGACCCTCGTCTTGCCAGCTACAAACATGGGCACAGTGTCCGCTAAACTGCCGACTTCAGGGGTGCCCAATCCCCTGGTCAGCTTACCCTGCCCCTCATGTATGTGCTGATGGGAGAACCCACTCCCTGTCGGCAAAATGTGTCCCCCCCTCCTTTTTTGCTTGCCGAGAGGGTGCCTAATCCTCCTCGGCTCATGCACCCCCCTTTTGTTGTTTGCCAATGGGGGTGCCCAATGCCCATCAGCATCCATCCTCCCCTCCTACTTTAATGTGCCAACAGGGGAGCCCACTCCCCATTGGCATGATGTCCCCCCTTCTTCTGTGCCGACAAGGGTGCCCAATCCCCCTCAGCTAGTGTCCCCCAGTCCCTATGTGCCGACAAGGGTGCCCAATCCCCACTGGCTACTGTACCCCCAAAAAACACCTGTAAAAAAAAGAAAAATCCCTCATAGTCTCCCTACCCCTTCCCACCACCCACACCCACCCACTGTGCACCCAGCCTCCCCACCCCATACTTACCTCTGGAGCTCAGTGCGATGATCTTCGGTGGACCAAGAACACGTCTGCACTCTTCAAAGCCTACTGCGAACTAAGGAAATGCCGGTAAGCTGTATAATTGAATAAATAGGGATTTTTCAACTTTGATGCATATCTCGGGCATTTTTTGGAATTTTTGCACCAAATTTTCAACATGGGGTTTTTGGGACCCCTCCTCATGAATTCTGGCACAGTTATGATGTTAATTGGTCCTGAAAGGTGATTTCGCAGTCACTGCATGGAATCACCTTTTGGGACCGATTAACACAAGGACAGTGGCAGTGTTCATAAGGTGGGCTCTCAAAAAGCCTATGTTGCAAATTAGGTGGAAAAAATCAAAAAATGGCTGTTTTATGAGCGTGCATTGTGCAGTTACTACTCATGCGCTTGTAACTTCACAAATTGCAATATTTTCATGCCAGATTTTCAATATTGTCATTTTCTACACCTCCTTGTGAACAGTACAGCTGTCATTTTCACATCCTGGCCGAAATGTGTTTCCGCCCTTCTGGCGCACAATAGCGCGGTCACTGTGGGAAATCAGTGTTCAGGGCAAAGTACAAAAATGACAGTGACACTGTTCATGAGCAGAGGTCTTAAAATGCCTATGTTGAAAATTTGGTGACAATACTCCATAAAATGACTGTGTTACACGCGTGCATTGTGCAGTTTGCACGCACGCTTGTAACGTTGTGCATTTGTAATATTTTCACTCTGGATTTTCACCACTGATATTTTTCCACACCTCCTGATGAACAGTACAGCTGTCATTTTACATATCCTGCCCGAAATGTGTTTTCGCACATCCGGTCGCAGAATAGCGAGGTCACTGTGCGAAATCACTTTTTGGGACAGTTTGAGGACATGACAGTGACACTGTACATTAACAGAGGTGCTAAAAGACCTATGTTGAAAATCTGGTCCTGAAAGTCCATAAAATGACTGTAAGTATAAACGTATGCTATGTATTTCCCACGCACTTTGTAACTTTAAATGTGCAATATTTACATGCCACATTTTCAACACTGTCATTTTTTTACACCTCCTTATGAACAGTACAGCTGTCATTTTTTACATCCTGCCCAAAATGTGTTTCCGCACTGCACTACCAAAGCCAATGCCAGTGTGACAACATTCGGCATTGACAAATGCTTGTTTACTGCTGTACTACACTAAACCTGCCATTTGTTTTGCTCTCTGAATGAGCTGTGGTGAGAAAGAAAGAAAGAGACACAGAGAGAGGAGAGAGAGAGAGAGAGAGAGAGAGAGAGGTCTGACGGACATGTGACCAGAGTAATGTATTAATTTATTTTCATTAATGTATTTTGTTAATGTAATTATAATTTCTGTCATAGCTTCTGCTATTTGCAATGGGGACACAAAAAACATGGCTTGTAGGGTCATATGTCCAGACAGGTCTTAAGGAAAATACTGAGAACTGCTCTGTGGAACTTTCCCATGAGCTAATCCAGGCTGCACATCCTTGCAGATGTGAAGGCGCAACTTCGAACTCCTCAGACGTTTTTGAATTCAGAGATTCTATAAGGCAGATGGGAGAGTGCAGGACTAAATGCCTCAGCCAGCTTAAAAGGTAAGAAGCGTGGCACTACACACCTTGGACTGTCTTCAAGGCAGAATCATAAATGTGGACAGAGCACATTCGGCTTGGATGAGGTCATCCCTCCATACACCTACGCATCTAGGGGTGGGCAGATGGTAACCTGTCACTCAAGGGAGAGAAATCACCTCCCACAGTCAGAAAAGAATATAACAGAGAAATGAGAGTCATTTCTGTCTCTTGGACATGAAACATCTGAAGACCAGAGCCCCTAACATACAAAGACTAGCTGACTAGTAAAATAGCACAGTAAGGGACAGTGCAACTCTGTAGCTAGGGCAGGTGAAGGATTTTAGGTGAGGAAAGCTCAGAATTCTGCTGTACACCAGCAATCTGTTAACTTGTTCTATTTTCTGTTTCTTAGTAAATGTGCAACCCTTTTGTTGTCCTGTAAATACATCCTGTTGTAAGTACTTGTAGTATTTTAGTAAACCTTCTGTTATTATAGTGTAATCCCCCTGCAACTGGGGGTTCCCAAAAGTCTTCCAGGAGCTTGCCTGAATGCTCCAAGTCTGGGCGGTGTTCGGTGTCTGAGCTGTTGAAATGTGGTTCCAAGTGAGTGCTATTTGAGCCTCCACATACTGTCTCTTTAAGAGCTGTCTGCTTGCTGACTTATTTAGTTTGTATGGGGGGACTGTGTATTTAATGCTCGAATCCCACCCAAGCTGCTGTCAATTCACTCTGTTTCTGCCGTCGCTATATGTGCAGAGGGAGCCATGTTGAAAGATATAACTGTTTGCCAGAAATCATTTAGAGTGACTGAGAAAATGTAGTTTGTCTAACCTGTCTTCATTTCAGCAAGAACTGTTTCAGTGTAGCTCTTTCATTTTGGTCCCGGACTGCTGAAATGGACCAATCAATGGGGAGGGGTTCCTTAAAATGGAGACTGTGGATGAATCAAAACATGGACTCTTAATTTTGAGCCAGCCACAAGGGGATTGTATGGGCAGTGACTCTGGGAAATGTAGTTTTGACCTTGGCGCATTTTTCCACCAACAGAGGGAGTCTTATTGTGAGTGACAGCTGAACCAGCCAACAGAATGATGTGGAGCTAAAGGAAATGCCCTGCTCTGTGACTGGAAAGATCAGATCAGTTGAGACAGTGAAAAGAGAAGGAGCTCTGTGCTTCTGCAGTGTATAGTTTCATGTGGGAAGTGCATGTGAGGCCCTGAGGCTCGGCCTGCAGCCGCTGTAAGGGCCAGTTCAGACTGAATACAATTTGTGAGGAGAAAGAAGTAAGTCTGAAGTGTGGAAACCAGGCTCACCCTGTAGAAGACTGGAGAAATTGTTGAATCGTGCTTGGTCTGTCAGGAAGTGAAGCTGCTGTGTGTGCTCCCGGGTATTTTGCAGTTATTGCGATTGGGATCGAGGAGGAGCCTGCCTGGTATAGTACTTTCCTTTTACATATGAATGTGCGTAGTGCTTGTGGGGAATCGCTATTTCCAATCCCCTGTACTGTGTGCTGTGTGTTGAAGCTGGAAGCAAACCCCAGCTTGTCTTGGACTAAATCCTTTTGCTATCAACTGTAGTGGGGTCCAGTTACAAGGACCTTGTCTCCATGCCCTGTTGTTTCTGGCAATCCAGAAGAACATCCACCATCTGGTTCTCAGCTTGGGTAGTGTGAGTACAAATCAGGGTATTCCCCTGCAGCCTGCTATCAATTACAAGTGTGTCATCTAATTGTTGTTTTTTCACTTCTTCATGGACTGAGCCATCCGGCTCCGGATCACAATTGGGTGTTGTGCATTTATTTTCTTCCTACAGGACCCCATCCATCTGCACCTTCTGGCCTACCCCAGGCAATGGACCTGGCTAGCCCCCCCCCCAATCCTGGGTACCCAGAGAGTGACATTTTGGACTCTGTATATATGTGCACAGTACTGTGATTTGAACTTGGCCAAAACTAATCAACCTGATTGCCCCTCCCGTGTTACTGTTCCCTAAATAAATCAGATGTGTTGTTATTATACTATATACTGTCTGTGGTGTGGGTACTTATGAAACAGTATTGCCTTTTGCTGTGTATGTTGATTAACCTTGTTTTACAGGAGGTCCTCAGAGACATGCTGCAGAATCAGTCTCGAGGGTAAGTGGTACTTTTTGAGTGAACAGTGTGTATACGTGGGGTTTTGGGACTGCAACTCCTGTGTACTGTGTAAGCCACTAGAGGGAACCAAAGGGAGTCACAGTGTCCCAGAGGGCTATGAGCAAGCTAGTCTAACCACTACAAACCCTGACCTTTGGGAGGAGGCACCCGCCATAGAACCTAGGCCCCTCAACCTGTCAGTAGTCAAGCAGGCAGGGGTATTAGCCCTTGGGATAGTGCCACCTAGGGGGTTACATCTTGGAGGCACCGCTGGGATTAGCGTCTTCTAGTGGCCACATTTACGAATCACTGTTAAAAACAAATAGATACCCCGATAGAAGTGGCTGTACACCACTTGGAGGAGTGGTGTACTGGGCAGGAGATCGACCCCCAAAATGCTATACTTGTCTTGGATATCCCACTGGGTGCCAGTAAGGACACTGTAGATGGAGTACTTTCTAAGGTGGAAGGTTTACAAAACCCTGTGGTGGTGGGTTGACATGCTAATCTTCTCACCCACACTTTCATGGCCCTAGTAGAGTATAAGGATCCCATAGGTAGCTCAAAAGTGCCACAGACTATTACCCTAGAGGGAGCCCTCACTGCCTGGAGAGTGATAACTAAGGACAGTAAAGACCCGAGGGGGAATCAGCCCCCCCACTATCTGAAACTTTTGAGGAGAAATTTGCTAAGTTGTTGCTGGAGGAAGGGAAAACTGTGGAGGACTTTAAGAAGTTATTTCTGCCACCCGGGGGTGTTCCTTCCCCAACACCCCCTCCCGCTCCAGCACCCATTATTGCCCCTCTTTCTGTGGCTGAACCACTGCAGGCTCCTAATTCTGCACCTGCCATTAGTCACAACTCTTAGCGAAGGTTGAGAATCTTCTCTGGCATCCTCCCCACCCCCCAGGAGGGAGGATGATTGGGACACCTGGATAGATTGTGTTGCCCCCCTGATAACTGAATGGCAGTGTGCGGAGGCTAAGAAACGAAAAATAATCCTAGAAAGTCTGAGGGGTCCTGCCCTAGAGGCCATTAAATTCTTGAGGTCCACAAATCCTGATGCATCTGCCCAGAAGTACCTATCTGCACTTGAAGGCAATTTTGGGAACATTGAGTCAGGGGAGAGCTTGATGTGGAAATTTCAAGGTACAAAACAGTGGATGGGGGAAAGTTTTTCTGCATATGTTATTTGTCTGGAAAGAGCTCTGCAGAAGGCTTACCAAAAAGGTGGGGTAGCCGCCTGTGACTTAAACTGTGTAAGGTTGGAGCACCTACTACAGCATGCAAAGCATTCTAAATTGCAGCTCCTTCAATTAAGGCTCCCAGACAGAAAGGGTAGCCCACCAGACTATTGTGACTTAATAAAAGAACTTAGGGAGGTTGAAGATGGGGGATTTTAATTCTGGGGTGAGCACAGCCCAAGTGATCACAGCATTGGAAGGTCCTTGTGAAGTGGGGACCAATGAGGGTGTGCCACCATGGGGTGAACTGTTGAGAGAGATCAGGGAATTCAAAAACAGTCCCTTTATGAAGGCCATGCCTGCAAGTACAGGCCCTGACCTATATCTGACTGCATCTGCTATGGGGGTGGGGGTACCCACCCAGGCATCTCCTGCTGACAGAAGCTCAAAACTCAATGTCTTGACCATGGAAGTGGGGAAATTGATGAGATGTCTCCAAATGCTAATCACACCACAAACAGAGATGGCACCAAGGTGTCCAGTTAGTAGTACCCCCGTCCTGGCTCCCAGTGTGACGCCTCGGCCAGCTCAAACTCCAGAAAGTATGTTTTGCTATAATTGTGGGAATGATGGGCACATGAAGAGAGAATGCCGGTCCCCAAAAGACACAGACAAAGTTGAATATAGGCTACAAGGAGAGCTTTGGAGAACAAATCAGTGGTTAAGAGGTGCACGAAATGATCCCAGTGAGGGTCTCAAAAATGCTAACTCACGTCCCTTTGTGGCAAGGTCAGTTGCCCAGGCCCCCACTACTGCCTCGCCAGACTGGTCCAAAATAGTGGGTACCGCCATGGAGACCACTGTAAAGGTGAATGGAGTGTCTACAAGAGCTGTATTAGACAGTGGCTCCCAAGTGACAATTATGTTCCAAGATTGGTATCAGAAGCATTTGTCTGATGTACCCTTACAACTGTTGGAGGGGTTGCATGTCTGGGGGTTAAGTGAGAAGGCCTACCGCTACTCTGGATATATCCAAATTTGGCTGTCTTTTCCCACCTCCGTGGCTGGAATGGCTGAGCAAGTAGAGACCCTGGCCTTAGTGTGTCCCCCTACCGGAGTGTATGATGGGGTTCTGCTACTAACTGGGACGGATGCGCATATGTTTGGATGGTTGGTGCAGTTGTGTTATGAGAAACAGGGGTCACAGACTGGTAGAGCTTTAAGAATTCCAGCCTTGATCAAGAAGGCCTATGATGCTCAGAGAGATGCTGACAAAGTGGAACCAGAGGAACCAGTTGGAATTGTCTGGAAAAAGGATCCTGAGTCTCTGATCCTGGTGCCAAATGCCCAGTGTAACTTACAGGGAGAGGTCCGTATCAGAAAGGATGCCAAGAATAAAATCCTCATGCTGGATGCACCAGGCAATGGGAAATTGCCAGAGGGACTGCTGGTCAAGCCAAGTATTTTGCCTGCCTGAGCCCATGCTTATGCCAGACGGGTAATGGTCCAAGTTCATAATGTGTCTGATAGAGAGTTTCGAGTAAATAGAGGTTGCACCCTGGCTAATGTGCATTGTGCGGATACTGCAGTGTTGCCTAGTAACAAGTGTTCCGGGGAGAATGACAGAGTGATGCCCGACTTGTTTAATTTTGGTGACTCCCCGTTGCCAGCCAAATGGAAGATGAGAATCAGTAGAAAGCTTTCCCAGAGAGACCAGGTGCTTTCTTTCAAAGAATGGGACATAGGATGTGTGCAGAAAGCTAAGCACCACATCCGGCTGCATGATAAAAGGCCATTTCGTGAGAGATCTTGACACCTGGCACCTGCTGACATAGATGTGAGACGGCATCTGCAAGAGATGCTTGCTGCTGGTGTAATACAAGAATCCAGAAGCCCATATGCTTCACCTATTGTGGTAGTGAGAAAAAAGAATGGGACAGTAAGGATGCGCGTGGATTATTGCACCATGAACCGGCGGACTATCCCTGATCAGTATACAATGCCCCGCATCCAGGATGTTTTAGACTGCCTGAATGGTAGCAAGTGGTTCTCCGTGCCAGATCTTCACAGTGGGTACTACCAGATCCCGATGGCCCCGGAAGACCATAAGAAGACAACCTTTACCTGCCCACTTAGTTTCTATGAGTTCATGAGGATGCCTCAAGGGATTTCGGGTGCCCCAGTCACCTTTCAACGACTGATGGAGCGTGCAGTGGGGGGTATGAACTTATTAGAGTGCCTGGTATTCCTAGATGATGTTATTGTGTTTGGCTGCCCACTGGAGGAACATGAGAACTGATTATTCAAGGTGTTGGCCCAACTGGAAGACTTTGGCCTGAAACTGTCCATCGATAAATGTCAGTTCTTCCAAACCTCTGTAAAGTATGTGGGGCACATAGTCTCCACAGAGGGAATAGAGACTGACCTGAATAAAGTTGAGGCCCTGACCACCTGGCCACAGACCCACAATGTAAAAGAACTGCAAAGATTCCTGGAATACTGTGGCTACTATCGCCGTTTCATCAAGGACTATTCACCAGTGATCCATCCTTTACTTAATCTTACTCAATGTTACCCTCCTACCCACAAAAAATACAAGAGGTCAACTCCCCCTGAGACTGAGAGAGTGTATTTCCATCCTAATTAAGTTTTTGGGGCATGATGGACACTTGATTGTGAAGCTGCTTTTCATGAGATTATATATCAACGTACCCACGCTCCTGTCCTGGCCTATGCAGATCTAGCAAAACCCTATGTCCTACACACTGATGCTAGTTTGCAAGGTTTGGGGGCTCTGTTGTACCAGGAGCACAAGAATGGCCTGAGACCAGTGGCCTTTGCCAGTAGAAGCCTGACACCATCCGAAAAGAACTGTCCTGTACATAAGTTAGAGTTCCTAGCTTTGAAGTGGGCCATTGTTGACCAATTCCACGAGTATTTGTATAAGGCTAAGATACCAGTAAAAACTGACAATAATCCTTTGACCTATGTGCAGACTTCAGCTAAGTTGGATGCTACTGGCCATAGGTGGCTTTCTGCATTATCTACATACGACTATGCTGTTGAATGCAGAGCAGGCCTGAACCACATAGATGCTGATGCTTTCTCATGGAGGCCTGTTCCCTGGAATGACTAGGTCAGACTGTCAGAACCTGATATTCAAGCACTCTGTCAGAAGTTTGACAGGGAGGAACAAATGTCCACGGACGCAGTGGACTGCATAGTGGATTGTTTGGGACCTTCTGAGAACTGCATACCTGCTGCTTATTGCCACTTTTCTGCAATAGACATTGCTGCACTGCCTCAGCGGGACAATGATAGTATTCAGTGGGCTCAATCCCGAGATCCCATGATCAAATCAGCTCTAGAAGCCCTCTACACAGGGAAAGATGTATCCAAGTTATGCTCCACTGATTTGAGAACTGCATTGTTATACAAGGAAGGTCCTAAGTTGAAACTGATTAATAAACTGTTATACTGAGAAACAGTAGACAGAGGGGGACAAATAGATAAACAACAGCTAGTTTTGCCCACTGACTTTCGAGACTTGGTGCTGAGGTCCCTACACAACCACATGGGGCACCTTGGCATAGACAGAACACTTGACTTGGTGAGATCCAGATTCTATTGGCCTAAGATGGGGGCTGATGTTGAACAACACATTAGAACTTGTAGTCGCTGCTTACAGAGGAAAGCTTTGCCCCAGAGGGCTGCTCCCCCTGTTAACATCACCACCAGTGCCCCCATGGAGCTGGTCTATATTGACTTTCTGAGTTTGGAGCCAGATCAAAGAAATATTAGTAATGTGCTGGTGGTCACTGACCATTTTACGAGATATGCCCAAGCTTTCTCCACCAAGGACCAGAAGACATCCACTGTGGCCAAAGTGCTTGTAGAAAACTTTTTTGTTCACTATGGGGCTCCACAAAGAATCCATTCTGATCAAGGGAGGGACTTTGAGAGTCATTTGATCAAAGAGATGCTTTCTCTGTGTGGAGTGCGAAAGTCCAGAACCACCCCTTACCACCCTCAGGGGGACCCACAGCCTGAACGTTTCAACCGCACTCTGTTAGATATGCTGGGAACCCTCCACCCCAAGGACAAGCCTAGATGGAGCGAACAAATCAGCACCTTGGTACATGCCTACAACTGCACCAAAAGTGATGCCACTGGGTTCTCTCCCTACCGCCTGATGTTTGGAAGAGAGGCCCGACTACCAGTAGATGTTTGTTTTGGAGTTTCTCCTGATGGGGTTCGAGCTGACAACTATTTACAGTATGTGCAAAAGTTAAAGGCCCAGCTAAATCATGCGTACCAACTGGCTCAAACCATGGCTGCAAAAAGAAATCTGGCCAACAAAGAAAGGTGTGATAAAAAGGTGAAAGCACAGGAATTCCAGGAGGGAGATTGTGTATTGCTAAGAAATCTGGGACTGCATGGCAAACCCATGATTGCTGATAGGTGGCACCATCTCCCCCACATTGTGGTAGGCAAACTAGATAATCTGCCTGTGTACAAAGTAAGGCCTAAGAATAATTCAAAAAATGTTAAAACAATGCATAGAAATCACTTATTGCCCATTGGACAAATCTTGATTGAGTCTGAGCCCCCAGAAAGTGCTCCCTCTGGACCAGTGACCTGAGCTGCTGCTAAGCAAAAGCAAAAAAGTCTGCACCTACAGATGCTGAGTTAAAGTGTTCCCCACAACAAGTCCCAGTTGAGCCTGACTGTTAATCCATGTCAGAGGAAAGTGAGTGTGACTTTGAATACTCCCCTTCTTATGAACTGAGTCAATTGTTTCGGGGCAATCCCCTAACCAATACTGGAGATGAAGCTGGGCCTTCTGGACTGCCTAAGCCCCCAGCTTTGTCTTTGGAACCAGTACTCCCAGAAAGTGAAGTGCAGAGTATCAAGTCGGATGGCATGGAATCACTGTGCATGGTGGAACTGTATGAGCTCTCAGAGGAGGAAAATGATGAACTGGAACAGACTGGTGGTGATATACCAGAACATGAAGAGTATTTTGAGTGCCCTGATAATTCACTGTCCATGTCAGAAAGCTCTCCATATGAGCCAAGTGTTGTGGACTCAGAGACTGTAACTCCTGGAGCTGAAAGTGCCCAAGTTCTAGCCTCTCTACCCCAATGGAGAATCCCCTGACAAGTGAGGACAATGCTGAAAATGAGGATCAAAGTGCAGAGACTGTAACAGTTCTCCTAGAAAGACTGGTTGAGCTGTAAAGCCTGTGGTGCACCTCAGCTATGATTCTCCTGGGAGGCCTGTGGACTTGCCTCTCAATGTTGTCCATAAAGGAGTGTATGTGTCCCCGAGCTCATTGCCCAAACTGAGCATAAGTGCTAACTCCAAGTTAATTGTGTTGCCCTCTAGTTATGGTGCCCCTGCCCCATCCAGCCCCAAGACAGCAGATTGGGAAGGGCCCCCTCTCTTCAGGTTTCATCTACAGGAGGTAATAACCTGAGTTATGGTACAATGTGTGTATAATACTGTGTAAAAAGTGATGTACTGAAAAGTTTCAGAAATGTGTTTCTGATAAGGTGATATGTTGACTGATGATTACATATATAAGCCTAATGTGATATTGATGTAAATATATATGGTTGTATTGAAATTTATGGGCGTACTTACTTGACGCAGATGCCAAGTTTTTCCAGGCCAGGAAGGGCGTAACAACCCTGTAATTGGGGGTTCCCAAAAGTCTTCCAGGAACTTGCCTGAATGCTCCAACTCTGGGTGGTGTTCGGCATCTGAGCTGTTTAATTGTGGTTCCAAGTGAGTGCTATTTGAGCCTCCACATACTGTCTCTTTAAAAGCTGTCTGCTTGCAGACTTAATTAGTTTGTATGGGGGGGACTGTGTATTTAATGCTCAAATCCCACCTGAGCTGCTGTCAATTCACTCCGTTTCTGCCGTTGCTACATGTGTAGATGGAGCCTTGTTGAAAAATATAACTGCCAGAAATCATTTAGAGTGATTGAGAAAATGTAGTTTGTCTAACCTGTCTTCATTTCAGCATAAACTGTTTCAGTGTAGCTCTTTCATTTTGGTCCCGGACTTCTCGGACTGCTGAAATGGACCAATCAATGAGGATTGCTGAATCGTGCTCAGTCTGTTAGGAACTGAAGCTGCTGTATGTGCTCCTGGCTATTTTGCAGTAATTGCGATCGGTATTGAGGAGCAGCCTGCCTGGTATAGTACTTTCCTTTTACAACAAGGAGGCAGTATAGCACAGTGGTCTTAGGCTCTGAGCTGCAAATCTGGGGGCATCCAGCAGACCAGACCTGGGTTTGAATCCCACAGCTTCTGCTTGCATACTGTGATACCCTGAGCAAGTCACTTAACCTCCTTGTGCTCCCAGGTCACTCCTGTAAAAAAGCTTTCAGCTTAGTGTGCTATACCTGGTTAAACAACTAAATAAATAAAAAAAAAAAGTGGAGGGGTTCCTTAAAATGGACCCTGTGGACGAATCAGAACTTGGACTCTTAATTTTGAGCCAGCCACAAGGGGATTGTATGGGAAGTGACTCTGGGAAATGCAGTTTTGACCTTGGCGACGTTTTCCACCAACAGAGGGAGTCTTATTGTGAGTGATAGCTGAACCAGCCAACAGAATGGTGTTGAGCTAAAGGAAATGCCCTGCTCTGTTACTGGAAAGATCAGATCAGTTGGAACAGTGAAAAGAGAAAGAGCTCTGTGCTTCTGCAATGTATAGTTTCGTGTGGGAAGTGCGTGTGAGGCCCTGAGGTTCGGCCTGCAGCTGTTGTAAATGCCAGTTCGGACTGAATCCAATTTGTGAGGAGAAAGAAGGAAGTCTGAAGAGTGGAAATCAGGCTCACCCTATAGAAGACTGGAGAAATTGCTAAATTGCGCTCGGTCTGTGAGGAACTGAAGCTGCTGTGTGTGCTCCCGGGTATTTTGCAGTAATTGCGATCGGGATCGAGGAGGAGCCTGCCTGGTATAGTACTTTCCTTTTACATATGAATGTGAGTAGTGCTTGTGGGAATCGCTATTTCCAATCCCCTGTGCTGTGTGCTGAAGCTGGAAGCAAACCCCAACTTGTCTTGGACTAAATCCATTTGCTATCAACTGCAGTGGGGTCCAGTTACAAGGACCTTGTCTCCATGCCCTGCTGTTTCTGGCAATCCAGAAGAACATCCACCATCCAGTTCTCAGCTTGGGTATTGTGAGTACAAATCAGGGTATTCCCCTGCAGCTTGCTATCAATTACAAGTGTGTCATCTAATTGTTGTTTCACTTCTTCATGGACTGAGCCATCCGGCTCTGGATTACAATTGGGTGTTGTGCATATATTTTCTTCCTACAGGGCCCCATCCATCTGCACCTGCCAGCCAACCCCAGGCAACGGACCTGGCTAGCCCCCCTACATCCTGGGTACCCAGAGGGTGACATTTTGGACCCTATATATATGTGCACAGTAGTGTGATTTGAACTTGGCCAAAACTAATCAACCTGATTGCCCCTCCTGTTACTGTCCCCCTAAATAAATCAGATGTGTTGTTATTATACTATATACTGTCTGTGGTGTTGGTACTTATGAAACAGTATTGCCTTTTGCTGTGTATGTTGATTAACCTTGTTTTACAGGGGGTCCTCAGAGACGTGCTGCAGAATCAGTCTCGAGGGTAAGTGGTACTTTATGAGTGAACAGTGTGTATATGTGGGGTATTGGGACTACAACTCCTGTGTACTTTGTGAGCCACTAGAGGGAACCAAAGGGAGTCACAGTGTCCCAGAGGGCAGTGAGCAAGCTAGTCTAACCACCACAAACCCTGACCTCTGGGTGGAGGCACCCGCCATAGAACCTAGGCCCCTCAACCTGTCAGTAGTCAAGCAGGCAGGGGTAGTAGCCCTTGGGATAGCGCCACCTAGGAGTTACAATAGAATCAGTGACTGCTTGTTTTATTTAAAATGTTAATTCCACTATTTCTGCTGGACTCTGTTTGCAATTAGTCTCTGAAGGGGTACTCTACCCAGTTATTGTGCTGACCTCCCTGACCTTGAGCAAGGTGGAGGAGGTAAAAAACAGGTTTCCTGGTTCCTGTTGGTAAAAATCTAGTGGTGGCACTGAGCTGTAAATCCCTGATGAGGGGGATTTTCATTACAAGCGGCATACAGTGCAGAGCCCAAGGAGTCAAAGACAGCAAGAGCAGCGGGGGGACTCGTTTTCAGCATCCATAGGTTGGTTCATGTTGTTGCCAGATTACTGGCCATGGACAGTGTCTGGCTTGCCTTAGCCTTTTGCCTGTCCTGCTTGAAGAACAACTTACAGAACTCAACTGAAACTGTCCTGAGGGAGAGCAGCAGCATGAGTGCACACCGTTGCTGTTGGTATGGATATCCTGCCATGATCAGATTGTTGCTTCTGTTGTTCTGAGGTGGGACAACTAGGACAGGAAGAGACTGGGTAGGATTTAATTTTATTACTGAGTTTATCCCAAAGCTCCTCTTCCCATCTTGTCATCAGCCGCCACCAGAGAGACCCCCCCTCCTGCCCCACCACCCGCATCTCTATGGCAACTATGGCAACCGGTTATGCCGTGGGCAACTTCATTGACAATATTGTCAGAACTGCCACCCCTCAAAACCTTGCTGAGACCCTTGTTCTTGCTTCACCCTCCTACAACCTGCGATCCAGTGGCTCCCATGCCCTCCTGGTACCTAAAATCCGCACACAAATGTGTGACCAAGCCTTCGCCATGATGCGCCCAGGGTTTGGAACTCTTCCAACTAGCACTCGCCCTCTCCTCACACCAGAGCTTTAAAGCCTCCCTCTGGGTTTTCAAAATGGCCGCCACCTGTCTTTGCACTAGACAAACCCTCTCAGCCTGAGATGCCCCAACTAACTGAGATGCTACCTAAACATTACGACTTGGGCAGAGCACAACTGTGCTCATACTCCTCCTGTTGTCGCAGCATATATAAAAATGGACCATTTAGGCCCACTGGCAAAACAGGGTGAGCACTATAACTGTGCACTCCTTTCTCTCTCACTGGGCCCACTCTATCCCAACTGTGACTCCTCCTTATTCTAACTGCTAGCCTTACAACTTGCTGTCTGGAGCGATGAATTCACACTGCACTTCTTCCTACTGACTGCAATGTTTAATACTGTATTGTAATACCTGTTTTGTATTGTTGTCTTACAATGTCCCTGTGTTCTGGTCACTTTATATTAACTCTTCACTACTATTTGCCTGATGAAATCTGATGCTTGTAAAGTCCCTGTTGTGCTAATTCTATGTGATGTAATCCTCCACTTGTATTTGCCTGATGTTCATGTATGTACCTTGTGATGTACCTTGTAATCTCCCGGGTCGCACCTGAAAATAGGCACTTGGCTGTCTAGTGTGCTTACCCGGTTAACAAAAGCAAATAAATAAATAAATAAATAAATAAAGTAAAACTGGCAGGGGGTCCTGGCAGGGTTTCAAATTCAGCCTATGCTGGTGAAGCACCCCACACCCAGCAGCAGTGCCACGCACACCCCAGTGAGCTTGGTTCACCTTTGATACTTTAGTTTGAAACACGTATCACAACTCTGCCAGTCTGACTCATCTACTATGAGCATTTAGTCAGAACCAATGCTGCTATCATGGTTTGTGAGTAAATGTTTCAAGTATGTTTGTTAAGCCGGCTACAGAGCGTTTACTATATGTATCTGAGGGCACCTGCTACATGCAGGAAATGGGAGTTAAATTAATGATAATCCCTGCTGCTAATATCATTGCTACCCCTTAGGACAGCTGAAGCTAGCTGGCTGTAATATATAAAATTCTTCTGATGTTGTGGTTTGCATCCAGAATGGCTTTAGGGTATGTGTACCAAACCTCATATTTCAAATAAGAGACTGAAATTGCTACTGTGAGCTTTTAATAATCCTGCAGGTTTTCCGCTCAGCTCAATACAAACTCTGTACTCAGGCAGCCACTTGTAGCAATGTCTGTTATTTACCCATAATATAACCCATAGCACTTTGTGGAGAAGTATGAATATTTGCTTTGAAACCGAATCTGAGATCTTGATGTAGAATATTTTTGGCAAAATAACAGCCTGAGCCAGCTACAACCTGAACATTTCTGCTATCTATAAAAAAGTCTCATACCAGTGAATTCATACAAGAACACTGATATTATGGGCCTGTAAACGAATTGTTGCTAATTGGCTTCCAGACTAATATGGAACTTTGCACTCAGATGGCTATTGGAACTGTGGTTATTCGCATAGAATTTAGTACAGAACATCTTACAGGGGAAGAGGCAACAGGCAAACAATAACCCACTCCAACGTATGGGGTTATTGGGTATCAACCAACACCCCCAGGTGCTTTGTGAGGTATGATGCCACAGCCTGAGTGTCCTCACAGCAGCTGGGGTGTTGAGCAGTCCCCAGTAACTCCATATCCTGCAGTAGGTTATTGCGCTTATAACATGGGTTATGTTTAAACAAGGGGAAACCCACTGAGAGGGTTTTTTCCCCATGTTTAAATAGTGCGAAAGGTACTGTATCCTGCCATCTTGCAAAATAGTCCCCAACAAATAATGCATATCTGAGTGCTGTTATACTCATAGAAATGTCAGAGATACAGTACTGAGATGATCTCTGACATTTCTTGTGCATAATATTGATTTCTATACATTCTACGATGTTCATTTTGTGACGCCTCCACCATACAGACAGAGAGACACACACATGGAGCTCAGACCTCCTATGTCCTGCCACCACTGTCCGCAGCACAGGCAGATTTCATGTATTGTATGGAAACACAAATGTCAGAAACTGGTAACATCACTTCTGACATTTGATTTCCATAACTTACTTTGACAATTTTAGAAACATTTACTATGCGTACCCCTCCACACACCAGTCCCTACTGCCTAGTGCTGTTTCTGTGTTCTCTCTCTCTCTCTCTCTCACTCTCCCATTAACAACAAGCATTTGTCAATGCCGAATGTTTGCTTGCTGGCATTGGCAGTGGTAGTGTAGAAGTTACAGAGCTGTGTAATAGGAATGGCAGTGAAGTATTGAACTGAAGCGAACCCCACCACCACTCTGCAGAGAGTGACAGGCATTGGGGTGTGCGTTTGGGTCGTCAGGCATAACGGCCACTATTTCACACACCCACCCCACCCTGCAGACACTGACAAGTGTCAAGGTGTTCCTTTGGGTCTTTGGCCCTTATGCGCACTCCCATTTCAATAGAAATACGGTGAGATGGGTGCGATATGGAGAGAATAGGGGTGAACTTTGGGGCAAGAGTCCAAGGCATACTCAATGCCTCTCACTGGCTGCAGGGTGTGGAATGGTATGAGCATCACAGGCAAGAATCCCAAGTCACACCCTGATGCCTGTCATTCTCTACAGGGTTGGGCGTTATGGTTGGAAACCCTAATACCTCAGGCATACGCTGGTATTTTCACTCCAAATGTTCAACATGGGTTTTTTGTGACCCCACCTCATGAACAGGGGGAATATCAGTTTGTTAGCCGAAAGCTGCTTATGCACAGTGACTACGCATTTAGCACCACAGGTGCAAAACATTCAACAGGATGTAAAAATGACAGCTGTACTGTTCATGGGGAGGTGTAAAATGGCAATGTTGCAAATCTGCAGTAAAAATATTTAAAAAATGGTGAAGTCACGGCGCACATAGAAACTGTACAGCAGACCCGTAATATAATTAGGTTGGGGATTTTTACAGCAGATTATCAACTCAGGCATTTGGTGCCTCCGATCATGAACAGTGTCACTGTGATTTTCTTTATCTGTGCCGAACAATGATTTCCACAGGCGACCACGCATCTCTGCTGAAAGTGGAAAACAACTTCCGCCATGTTGTGAAAAATGACAGCTGTACTGTTCATAAGGAAGTGTGGAAAATGCCACTGGTGAAAATCTGGACTGAAAATATTACAAAGTCATGAATTTACTGAGTGGAAACTCGCATTGCTCACTCGTAACACAGTCATTTTATGGACTTTGTCACCAAATTTTCAACATAGCCATTTTAAGACCTCTGCTCATGAACAATGTAACTGTGATTTTCTTAATCTGTCCTAAACATTGCTTTTGCAACAACACCATTATAGCTAAATGTGCAAAAACACATTTTGGGCGACATATGAAAAATTGCAGCTGTACTGTTCATAAGGAAGTGTAACAAAATGGCAATGTTGAAAATCTGGAGTGAAATATTAAATTCGCAAACTTACGAGCATGCATAGGAACTGCGCAACGCATGCTCGTAAAACAGTCATTTTTAGGAATTTTTTCACCAAATTTTCAACATAGCCATTTCAAGACTTCTGCTCATGAACAGTGTCACTGTGATTTTCTTAATGTGTCCCATATATTGATTTTGCACATCGACTGCGCCATTGTGCGCTACATGAGCGGAAACACATTTTGGGCAAGATGTGAAAAATGACAGCTGTACTACTCATAAGAAGGTGTGGTAAAATGGCAAAGTTGGAAATCTGGAGTGAAAATATTAAAAATTCGCGAACTTATGAGCGTGCATAGGAACTGTACAACGCACGCTTGTAAAACAGTCATTTTTTTGAATTTTTTCACCAAATTTTCAACATAGCCATTTTAAGACCTCAGCTCATGAACAGTGTCACTGTGATTTTCTTAATTTGTCCCGTACATTGATCTTCGCACACCGACTGCGCCATTGTGCGCTACATGGGCAGAAACACGTTTTGGGTTAGATGTGAAAAATGACAGCTGTACTACTCATAAGAAGGTGTGGTAAAATGGCAATGTTGAAAATCTGGAGTGAAAATATTGAAAATTCACGAACTTACGAGCGTGCGTAGGAACTGCGCAACATACGCTCGTAAAACAGTCATTTTGGAATTTTTGCACCAAATTTTCAACATGGGGTTTGGGACCCCTTCTCATGAACAATGTCACTGTCATGGCATTATTCAGGCCCAAAGGGTGATTTTGCGCGGTGACCGAAATCACCCTTCAGGCCGAATAACGGCATGGCAGTGACATCATTCATGAAGAAGGTTCAAAACCCCATGTTGAAAATTTGGTGCAAAAATTCAAAAATCCCAGGATATGCAACAAAGTTGAAAACCCCTATCTAGCCCATTATACAGCTTACCTGCATTTCCTCAGTTCGCGGTCAGCTTTGAAGAGTGCAGGCGTGTTCCCGGTCCACGAAGATCGTTCGTCGAGCTCGAGGTAAAGTATGGGGTGGGGGGTGTGGGGATGCAAGGTGCACAGTGGGTGGGTGCGGGTGGTGGGAGGGGCCAGGGAGACTACGTGGGACCGTTTTTCTTCTGAGTTTTTTATTTTTAATGACAGCCTTGGAGACGTTGCCATGCTGGGTGGGCTCCAGAGTGGCACCTTAGCCTCGGGGGAGTGAAGCTGACGGGGTATGGGCACCCTATCGGCTACCTATCGAGTTGCCATGCTGGGGTGGGCACCCAGTGTGGCATTTGGGAGGCTTGGGGAGACATATTGCCGACGGGATTGGGCAATCATTGCTATAGACTGTATGCGTGGGGGGCAGCACGCAGTATGCGTGTGTGTGTGTGTGTGTGTGTGTGTGGGGAGCTGCACGATGAGCAGGTGATATCTGATCGATGCTCACCGAAGCGTAGCTCCCCCTTTCAACTGTATGCCACTGCATTTTGGAGGTCGTCATAGACAGCTCCAGCATGCATTGGCTTACAGGGGCCACGCCTGCCAACACACTGACTGAATTGGAGGAGGAGGTGACACACCTCCGAAATCTCG
Organism: Neoceratodus forsteri; assembly: GCA_016271365.2. Lineage (NCBI taxonomy): Eukaryota > Metazoa > Chordata > Ceratodontiformes > Ceratodontidae > Neoceratodus > Neoceratodus forsteri. Next base: position 1,370,052,861 of record CM057459.1, read on the forward strand.
GATGATGGCACTATGTTTCTTGGACATGCATGCAAGCAAACATAAAAATAGTGAATACACTTCTCCCCCTGTTTGCACTCTACCATGTGTTTTCACTTGCAACAACTGCCGCTATATACTGTTCTGTCCCAATTACTTTGGCTGCGGAATGCTACCTGCTCACTCTCTCTCTCTCTCTCACACACACACACTCCCACGCACCCACATAGGAAACCCCACTGCACACAGGCAATAATGACCAGCAAACATATAGATAGACAGAGGATAGTGTTTCACCTGACAGCAAGTGGAATTTTGTCCCACAGCACCTCACTTGCTCTCTCTCACTGGTCTCTTACTTACTCTCGTACCACACCATGCTGTAAACACAACTCTCTCTCTCTCTCTCTCTCTCTCTCTCTCTCTCTCTCTCTCTCCCCCCAGACAGTAGTGCCTTGCTCACTGCTGCTCAGTCTGTCTGTCTCTCTCTGCAGCTGTCACTGCAAACTACCGCCACTATGGGGTACTGACTCTGTACCGCCTGGTACACTGCTGGCTTTCTGTCTCTCTAGGATGCCCTTTCACTGCAGCACAATCAGGAAACATTGGATCATCGGGTGGGGGCACAGCGGTATGGGAAATCTGGTTAGGGCTCAGCAGCTCGCTGGTCACCGATGTGCAGGATGTCTCAGGTGATGTCTCAGGAGTCACTGCACTAACCAGTCCTCCTTTTCTGTTCCCTGATCTCTTCAGCAAACTGCATTCCCACTGCTGTGTCCCACGTCATGATATTTGTACTGGCTGTCTTTCTCTCTTTTGCTGTGTGTGTCCCGCTGGCTCCTCAGTCTCAGACTCTCTCTCTCCAATCCCTGTCTCCTTACCATTCTGTGGGGGGGGGGCACCCCGGGGATCGATTTTCTCGCTCTCTTTTTCTTCACCTCTCTCTATTGGACGGCAGGCAGCCAATCCCTGTGGGGTTACACACATCATGTTAGGCACAGTTGGGGCATTTTGTCATTGATTATTTTACTCATGCCCATGTATACTTCCATGTCTGTGCCCCGCTTCACCACGTTGCTTCATGCTGTTTTAAATGTCTGCCTTTCTGTGTTTGCTTTTGGGCTGGCAGGACAAACGAGTCCTGAGGGCACTTTACTGATCCGTTACATGAAACCATGTATTAACAGGGCTGGATAATGCATGGTTACGCTGTGGCTGTACACTAATATGCTTCCACATTCCTCATAAACCATGTTATACACCTCAGTGCTGCTACAACTGTTTATACAGCTGTACAAGAATCTGTTCAATAGAGACTGTGGTATTTTTCCACAGCCTTCATAAAAATACTGTGGTACTTTATCAATTTATGTATTCTGGGATAGCTGGTTACATAAATTTGAAAGAAGATATAACAACTAAGTTTAGTTCAAACAGGCCTTTATTGGCTCAAAATTGCCAAACGTATATTAACAGAGAACCTTTGTTACTGACTGAAAATTTTAAATTTACTAATGATCAGTGGAATAACCTTGGAGCAAAAAGAAACATAGAAATACAGAATTCGACAGCAGATAAGGACTGCTTGGCCAACCCAGTCTGCCTGTTTTTAGGGCTGCAGTAGGCAAAGCCCTGCAGATTGCTTGCTATGAGAAAAGGTCTCCCTCATTCCTTGCTACTGAACAACATGTTGGAGTTCCAACACAGTTCCAACACCATCTCCTCCGTGTCTGTGAAGCACCCCGCACTGCACTACTTTACTGTCAGCAGTCAACTTCTTTTTTTTTAATTATACTGTACATACCCCCCCACCTGACCCTCCCTCTCAGCAACCCCCCCCCGAAACATAATAGTGACACTGGGGGTGCCCAGTCCCCCAGTGTCCCAATCACAAAATCTTGTTAGTGAGCCCTGCGACCACTCCCACACATGCACTGTTATTTCTGCATTTCTATTAAAATGTATTAAATGGATTTCTTGTTACCTTCCCCACACCTGACCCTCCTTCTCAGCACACACCACCCCATTCTCCCCCAGCAATGTAACAGTGGCACTGGGGGGTGCCCAATCAACCAGTGCAGGAATTCTCCCCCACCCCCATCCAGTACCATGCATGCAGTTAGTTGCTCTTTTTTTGTACTTTCCTCCCCAAACTGACTCTCCCTCAACACACACACACACACACACACACACACACACACACAGAAATGTAACAGTGACTTTGGGGGGTGCCCAATCCCCCAGTGCAGGAATCCTCTTTTTTTTATTCTTATCCTGTAAAAAAAATCCATTGATGTCTTTTGCAGCTGCTGCTCCCCCACCCAACCCTCCCACTCAGCACTCATCACCATGCACCCCCCAAGCCCTTACTTATCCATCAGGAGTCCAACACCATAATCCTCTCTGGACTGCAGACACACCTTCTCTCTTTCAGAGCCGGACCACGAACTGAATTTCACCATGAACCCTTCAGGGCTCCAGCTCATCTGCCGCAGGATTCGTGGCACTCTCATAGCCACCGCCCGAGACCATGTCCCCGGACTCCTCCAGCCCAAAGCAGTGAACCCTTCAGGGCTCCAGCTCCTCCGCAGCAGGATTCGCAGCCAGCAGGGGGTTGGCGCTCTCATAGCCACCGCCTGAGACCACGTCCCTGGACTACTCCAGGCCAAAGCAGTGAACCCTTCAGGACTCCAGCTCATCCACCGCAGGATTCACGGCCAGCATGTGGTCAACGCTCTCATAGCTGCCGCCCGAGACCACTTCCCCGACTCCTCCAGCCCAAAGCAGTGAACCCTTCAGGGCTCCAGCTCATCCGCTACAGGATTCGCGGCCAGTGGGCTGTTGGCGCTCTCATAGCCGCCACCCGAGACCACTTCTCCGGACTTCTCCAGCCGAAAGGTACGGAGAAGCCACCCACCAATCGGAACGCGAGCACCTTTCTCTAGGTATGCTCCAATTGGTCTGCTACCCTTTTCTACCACTTTCTTAGGAAAAGTGTTCAAGAAATGAGCTATATAGCTTGCAGTTTTGCTGTTATTGTTTATCTTACTGCATGTTGCTTTTCACTCATGCTTAATTCTTGTATGTGTTGAGGGTGATTACAGCCCTTCCTTGTCCTTGTAGCTGCATGCCAGACTTAGGGGCGCCTAGGGAATCGCTCCCTTTTGTCTTGTAAATCTGTAGCCTTATACTGGTTTGTTGGTCCTTTTGTCCTGACCAAGTATAACAAGCCTTCTGTCTCTCTGTCCTTCTGCAGCAGTGAACCTTTCAGGGCTCCAGCTCATCCACCGCAGGATTTGTGACCAGCGGGTGTTCAGCACTCTCATAGCCGCCACCTGAGACCACTTCCCTGGACTCCTTCAGCCCAAAGGTACGGCGAACGTGCCTTTTCACCCACCCACCCATCCCCCTTCTGGAGCTTTTACTTTATAGACCATCCTTCCCCGCCTTTTCCTGCCATTGGTCCATCCCCAGTTCTCTCAACAACCACTCCTTGCTGTGTGGACCTAGGCCTCTAACGCTCTCCACCTTCCCTCCTAGTGGGCGGATCTACCATTTCTGCTTCCATATGCAAACCTCTGCCTAACTCTATGTGATATTGGTCTGCTAGATCCTCCTGTTGCTGACCCTAATTTCTTTTATTTAATGCTCTCACGTGAATCTGGCCTCATAGAACCCTTATTGTTGACCCTTTCTAACATCTTGCATTGAGGGCTGCACGTTATAACCCTTCCTACCATAATTACCTGACTAGTGTATCCCCAAACCACTACTCTACCTATTACTTAAACTGAAACATGTCTTTTATATTCTGGCTTGGTCTCCTTACCTTCTTTGTCATGGGACCTAGGATCCTTCTCCTTTCAAGCGATATTCACCTTCAAAAGGAGGTGTGCCCTTCACCCCAATTCTGTTTACAATTAGCTCCACTTTGTAGCTTGGGCTGTTTCCCTGCATCTCCGCACTTACACTTAATTGAGTTTCTTCAAGAAAGAGGGACCAGCACCTCGCCTTCTCCACAAGGAATGCTGCCTCAGCATCCTGGACCTTTTACACGCTGGTGCCTTTCGGCTATGGTACTGGGATATGTTTCACTTGGACTTTACAAGGCAAGCATTAGTACTCTGCCGCAATGCACTGAATTCCCATCTAGCCACTTAAAGGCCAGAGCTTTTAAATTATCTTTTACTGCCCTGAGGAAAATTGTGCTTCTCCTCCTCCTATGCTCAGGCAACGTTGAACTTAATCCCGGCCCCGTAAAAGCCCTTACTTCACCTTCAGAGCTTTTGGGACTTAAAAGCATTAGTTTTATGCATGTAAATGTCTGCAGTCTCATAAAGAAGCTCACTTTTATAGAGGCTTGGGTATTTCATACTGCACCAGATGTACTGGTGATCTCAGAATCTTGGCTTCGGCCTTCCACTCCTGTTAAGGAGGTTAATATTCCCAACTATCAGCTGTTCAGAACCAATAGGCAGTCAAAGGGTGGTGGGGTTGCCATCTATGTTAAAGACAAGTTCAATATCTCCATCATTGACTCCTCCTCTGTTGCTAACAAATTCGAATGCCTAACTATCAAAATTGAAATTTCACCTGCACTGGCCTGCTGTGTCATAGGATGCTATAGATCTCTTTCCGAGGGGTCCCAGCTACTATCCCATCTCTCCACTATTGTGGGCCCCGGCTCCCTTGAAACTATTATCTTGGGGGACCTTCATTATGACTGGTTGTCGAATGTTTCCTTACCTCTCAAGTCCTTCTGCGACACTTATGGGTTTACTCAACTTATCAATGAACCAACACTTGTTAACAAGAAAAATCCTCAGAATAGCTCCTTACTGGATGTCCTTCTCACAAGCAAACCATACACTTTCTCCCATGCAGGTATTTTCTCCGTGGATGTTAGCGATCACTGCTTTATAGCTGGGGTCAGGGCTGATCCCAAACCTCAGTCAGCAGCCAGGTTCATGACTAAAAGAGAAATTGGAATTTGTACCAAAGTTTAAGTATTTGGGGGTCTGGCTCAACTATAAACTCTCCTTCATTGACCACATAGAGGACTTGTTAAAAAAAATTAGACAGAGACTCAGTTTCTTCTTCAGGATAAATCATTTTCTGACCTCTGATGCTAGAAAGTAACTAGTTCAGACGACGTTCCTATCCTTAATTGACTATGCTGACTTTATCTACAGCCAGTGTACTGCCTCTCATCTTGGCAAGCTGGATACACTTTATCACAGAGTGTTGAGGTTCATTACTGCCCTTCCCTTCTCCACCCATCGCTGCTCCCTTTATGCTGCGGTGGGATGGACCCTCCTGCAACTTTAAGGAGGTAAGAATGCGCACTCTGTGTTTACAGAGCCATCACCAATAAACTTCCGCAATACATTGCTGACTACTTGCCCCTAAACTTGATAGGCAACTACATGTTGAGAAGTAACTCATTGATCTCTTTGAAAGTGCCAAATGCCAGCACATGATTTGGGAGATCGGCCATAAGCTTTGTACTGCCCTCATTCTGGAATAAACTGCAGAAATCCTTAAAATTAAGAACTCAGTCAGTCTTGCTGTGTTCAAGTCACTGTACACCAAAGCCGTCTCTGTAGTCTGCAACTGCTTCCACTGCCCCTAGTTGAGTACCTATTGCCTATTGCTGACAGGCTACATACATCTACTTCCCTTTTCTGATTAATGTCACCTGTTCAAATCTTCTATCCCTCCCTGGTCCATGACCCACATCTACCTTCTGTCCTTAGCACCAGGCAGGGCACTTATGGGTTTCTGTATTGTATCTGTCCTTGTCCACACTTCCACCTTAAGGGCAACTATATTTGCTCCATTTCCCTTTCTCTCCTTCCTCTCCCATTCTATAGCCATCAGTTATGTTGTTATGCATTTGTGTATGTATATAACGGCGTGTGTACATGTATTTTAGCTATGTAATCTGTTTCTATGTAGGCTTGTAATTTCTCTAATTGTATATTTTGGTTTGCTTCAACCTTGTGTGATGCAGGTCCACCTTGTAAATGAGCTTGCTCAATGGTGTTTCGCCTGGATAAAGATTTTGATTGACTGATTGAAGAAACAGGTATGCAGTTTAATGTACTTCAGTGGTGTTTTGAACTTACTGGTGCCCATTCTTTCATATTTTTGGCCCACATTTTCAACATGCCACTTGAACAATTGAGCTGTCACAGTAGGCAAATCTGTCCTGTAAGGTGATTTTACAGTCCCTGCACAAAATCACTTTTTGGGCAGGACTTGACAATTTTCTCTGTCCTTGTTCATGAGGTGGGGTCATAAGAAGGCTATGTTGAAATGTGATGCAAAAATATTAAAAAAACAACAAAGTTATGAGCCTATGTTGAATTTTGTGGACATAGGCTCGTAACATTGGTAATTTTCAATATTTTTACCCCAAATTTACAACATAGTCATATCTTTTCAGCACCCCGTGAATGTGACAACTGTCATTTTTCAAATCCTTGGCAAAATGTATTTTTTTTACGTCCCTAAAGGTGATTTTGCAGCCCCTGCATGAAATTACCTTTCAGGCAGAAGTTGAATATTTTCTCTGCCTTTGTTGATGAGGTGGTATCATAAGAAGGTAATGTTGAAAATTTGTTGTAAAAATATTAAAAAACAACACAGTTATGAGCCTTTGTTGAATTTTGCAAACACAGGCTCCTAACTTTGGTAATTTTTATTAATCTGACCCCAAATGTACAACACAGCCATATCTTTAGAGAACCTCATGAATGTGACAGCTATCATTTTTCAAATCCTGGCCAAAATATTTGTTGACACATCGTGGAAGATGATTTTGCAGTCCCTGTTCAAAATCACCTTTGGGCAGGAGTTGAACATTTTCTGTGCCATGTTCATGAGGTGAGGTCGTAAGAAGGCTATGTTGAAAATTTGGTGTAAAATATTAAAAAACAGCAACGTTATGAGTCTACATTAAATTTCATGCATGCAGGCTTATGACTGGTAATTTTCAATATTTCGACCCCAAATTTACAACATAGCCATTTCTTTACAGCATCTCATGAATGTGACAACTGTCATTTTTCAACTCTTGCCCAAAATGTGTTTTTGCAAATTAAAAGTTGATTTTGTAGTCCCTGCACGAAATTACCTTTTGGGCAGGAGTTGAACATTTTCTCTTCTCTTCTTCATAAGTCAGGGTCATAAAAAGGCTATGTTGCAAATTTGGTGTACAAATATTACAAAACAACAAATTTATGAGCCTACATTACATTTTGCTAACACTGCCTGGTAAATCTGATAATTTTCAATATTTTTACCCCATGTTTTACCCATGCAGCCCTATCGGCTCTGGCCTGAATTTGTCTTTTCCTACAGTGTCACCACAGACCTTACAGATCTCCGTGTCTCTCTCTCTCTCTGTCTGTCTGTCTCTCTCTCTCTCCCCCTCTTACTTTCCACTAAGATTTCCTTATTCCCTTATGCCTACCCATGCTTTCTTGAACACTACCACTGTTTTTGCCCCCACCACTTCTGCTAGAAGAATGTTCCCGGCATCCACCACTTTTTCTGTGAAGAAGTACTTCCTGATATCTCTCCTGAATTTACCCCTCTCCATCTTCATTGTATGCCCCCTTGTCCTTGAACATCTTTTTTTCCTGAAAAATACTCCCCTCGTGTGCCTTATTTACTCTCTTCAGGTACTTAAAGGTCTCTATCATATCACCCCCTCCCTCTTCTCTTCCAGGGTGTCCATATTGAAGTCCTTTGGTCTCTCCTCATAGGGCTTTCTATGCAGACCCTGCACTATTTTTGTTGCCGTCCTCTGAACAGCTTTCATGCTGCCTATGTCCTTCTGGAGATATAACCTCTGGAACTGGACATAATACTCCAAATGGGGTCTTGTCAGCAATCTATATCGTGGCAACACCACTTCCCTCATTCTGCTGGTGATACCTCTTCCTATACACCCCGGCATCCCAGTGACCCTCCCTACTGCCTTACTGCACTGCCTGGCCACCTTTAGGCAGTCAGATATGATTACACCTAAGTCTCTTTCCTGTTTAGTGCTTGTCTCTGCCTCTTCTCCCAATAAAAAACAACTGAACAAACAAGTAATTTTAAAATAGTTTTTTGAATAAAAGACATTGAACTAATTTCCTAAGTCATTTGGTTGCCTCCTGGTGCTTTTCCCAGTATAGGAATGGAATAGAGAGCAGTTCCTATTGTTTCTGTCGCATAGTTTAATTCATATTGGGTTTTTTTAGGTGTCTTTCATGCACATTTTTGATCTGCTGTCATGTGGCTGTATTTCTAAGACTGTACAACCATGACCTCACAGTAACATAGTTGAGTCTGCACCCCAGCACCTGCAGATTACAGAGTGATGCTTTAGAACTGATAGCAGTCTTATGAAACATAACATATGTCCTGTACACACTGCTAGACTAGTTCTGTGACCGTTTTTAAAAACAATTTTAAACTCACTACAGTCACCCATCTTCATTGTCCATAACTGTGTTTAACATGGTAAACACACACACACCTACCTACGCACTGCCTTTTGCCACACACTCACTCACCTCACACTCACACTCACTCTCACTCTCACTCTACTCTCACTCTCTCTGGCCCATAATGTGTAGGATGCAGTATAGCGCAGTGGTCTAAGGCTCTGAACTGCAAATCTAGTGACATCCAGCAGACCAGACCTGGGTTTGAATCCTACAGCTTCCACTTGCATACTGTGTGACCCTGAGCAAGTCACTTAACCTCCTTGTGCTCCCAGGCCGCTCCTGTAAAAAAGCTTTCAGCTTAGTGTGCTATACCTGGTTAAACAAATAAATAATAAAAAAAATAATAAATAATGTCATTAAACACATTTCTGCTTCCATCTGAGAATTGCTGTAAAGCATGGCTCTGTGGTTCAGAGGGTATTTACCATAATGCACTGTGAGACAGTCCATGAGTCTTGGGGCCATTTCCACGTAAACAAAAGTTTAGAAATGGTGGCCCCCATTGTGGAACTCATGTGCTCTGTAGTGTGTGTTAGCAGCTCATCAAATTCAGTCAAAAAGCATAATGCAACAATGTATTTCGAGGCCCAGGTAGAGAATGTCATTGAAAGCCATGTATTTTGGGCTCATAAGGCTAGAAATAATAAGAATGTTGTGCATTCTTCAGAATCTTATAGCCTCTGCGACCACCATAGTTGACAGGTCAGCATCTTGATGTACTGCTATAGTGTTGGATGACAAGCCCTACTGGTTGGAGGGTGACCCTGTCATCGTTGGCACTTTTTTCATGAGGACATTGAAGTCACCTGTTGCCTTAGTTAATAGATGGAGGTCTGCCCCAGAACCAGATCCACAAGACTCCTGGAGGAATTTAAGTAGCTGTGATCCCATCTGGTGCAGAGAAGAGTGCTTGAGAGAACAGAGAAATAGTGGTACCACAAGCTGATAACAGTGTGTAAGGAGTACAGGGGGGCCATGGTGGCAGGGCAAGGGATATTGTAGGGCAAGACTAGTAGGCAGAAGAGCAATGGGTAGGCTGGTGGATATGTGAAATTAGATAGGCAAAAACAGGGGAACGTGAAGGACTAGCAGGCATGCTGTAATGATGTACTGGGTATCTGCAAAAAAGATAATCAGTGGGCTACTTGGAATATTTAAACTAGGCACAATGGAGACCATTTAGCCTAGCGATTACAGTGCAAAGCTGTATTGAGCCAGGAACATCAAGGTGGTGGCAAGTGGGGGTGGGGGCAAGATTAAGTTGTTAACTAAGTGTACCACTTTAATGAATGGGTGGGGGCTCTTCAACTGTTGACCTGCAGTTTGAGGTGCTGCCAGAACCAGATGTGCAAAAAGGGACTGTACAGCTGTAGATAAGGGTACCTTACAGCTGTGGCAGTATTGGAGTCCAGAGATGCTGACAAGCAGCTGGTGGGGGGGGGCTTTGAATGTTCTTCTTTAGTGCGGTGTGTCTTAACAGCCAGGTTGGTGTTTGGAATCTGGGAGGGGATTCTTGGATTTGGCCATTGGCCAGTCACATTCTCCCACACCCATGACTTAAAGGGAAAAGCTATTTTTTTCTCCCTGGAGTAAGGGGTAGGTAGGAAAGACATAAAAAAAAGTTTGTTTTGTGTTTAATAAAAGCACCCAAACTCTGGGGGCAACCACAGAGCACCTAAACCCCCGAGAGCTTCTGGAGGCCTTTCAACCCTCACACCCCTGGCATGTAATGGTCGGATGTCCAGGTTTTTTGTACTTGGGAGGTGGCAACCCTATATGTCCCACGCCACCTGTTCTCCTGAAGACACTCCCCACCCGGTCAACATACGCCATGGTGCGGCTTTCTAAATTGGCACCTCCTGCCACCATCACTGCACACTCCCCAGTTTACATTGTGCAACTCTGCCTGTCTGCAAATGTCCTCTGTGGCTCCACTACTCCCTGTTCTGTGCTGCCTTCCTCGCTTGAGGCTGGGAATTCAATCGATGTCACATGCATGCCACTTATTCTCCAGAATGGAATGCTGAGCCAGCAGTGGAGCCACTATCTGTTGCTTTCTCCAGGCTGTCACATGAGTGGTTTCTGTCTGGCACTGAGCTGCTGCTGGAGCCGTCCCAGTCTCTTGGTTCTGAAGAGCAGCTGGGCCATGCCAGTGGCACTCTCAGGCCAGTCCTGACCTCAACAGCCCAGATACTGTGCCAGGATCACAGGATTCTGGTGTGCAGCAGCGAAGATCTAATAACCTACAGGTTACACTCACCACCATGGATGAACTCAGTTTACTTGCTGTTAATGCCCTGCTGGTCATCCTACAAAGTTCCAGGAATCTGAGGGAATGGTTGTCATGGCTGGCTGATGCAGCTGCTGAGTGCCTACGAGCCAAAAAGATATACCTGCTGTTTTTTTCTTTTTTTGGGGGGGTGACAGGATCGGCCCTACATAGAAGCAGTATTACCAGAAAACTCTATGTTACAATTTCCCTGTAAATCACCCAAGCTACTCTGTAAAACACAGGAATCCTGCAGCTCTATACATGAACATAACTGGTTTTTCAGATTCCACTACAGAATTTTATAGGTGGGTACTGTGCAGACCCCAGTTAGAGGTGCTTGTCTTGTCAGCTTCTCTTCTTGACACCACTAACACTGCATGGGTACTGCGCAACACATGGGTGCCTCTTCTGTGCTGACAAAGGATTGGGGAAAGTGATGGCCACACTATAGCGGACTCAGAAACCATGATGTCATGGGGACGGATGATGTAGTATGCATTTCTGGGGAGCATCTGCACTTGGGCCCAACAGGCCTACACAAAGCCGTGACAGGATGCACACATCTGGAGAGGTGCAGAATCCCTAGCCAGCAATGGCAGTGGTGGGAGTAATGGCAATGGGATTGCTTAGGACTGCCATAGCTCTGGGACCGGTGAGGCTTTTTGCCAAAATTCGGGTTGAGGGTAAACGGCGTGCAGCAGTGGTTTCAGCAGTGTGAGTAGTGGGGACGGACCAACATCTGCAGCAGGCCGGTGAGTAGTAACAGTGGTGGGAGAGTCAGTCCCACTGGGAGAGTCAATCCCAGAGGAGGTGGGGATGTTATTGTTGTCTCTGGCTGTACCACCACTGAGCGTGGGTCCTGTTACTCAGTGATGGGCTTAGTGACCAGGCGGTGGTGGGGCCGGAGGCATTCCTGCAGCTGTATAGGACAGCCCCAGACAGGATTCGGGGAGTCTCTTTATTCATTTTGTCAGCTCAGTGCCTCTTTGTGTCTCTCAGCAGCTCCTCGTTGGGCTCAGTGCCCCTTTGGGTCACCCCGACATTACTCCATGTTGCATTGTGTCCCTCCCTGCAAGCTGAATCTCCCCAGGTTCCGGAGCCCCGGTGCGACCCAGCAACCCCCCTCCTAGGCCACTGCCCATGGTTATACCCAATGTGTTCCCCGCTTGGTTCCAGTGCTTTGTTGTGTATCTCTCTGTGTTTTTTCCCCCGGTGCCACTTTGTGTCAGGCGCTGTAGTACCTAAATACATGTTTTCATCTCTATACCAAGGAAGAGATGGAGTACCAACCACCACCTGGATGACAAGCAAATGCGGTAATGCCATCATTTGCACACCCTTAAGGTATCTGTAAGTGAAATTGCAGCGACTGAGGTCCGAGGGGTGGCCTAGTGCTGATGGTACCGGTAATTTTGGAGGGCTGGTGAGTTTAGGTATAACATACACTCTACAGGGTTAGCAGGTGCAGACCTGAGAAAGTAACAGAGTATATGTGCATACAGTACAAGTTATAGTCAATTTAGGAGGTTATTGCAAAAGTGCTGTTGTTGTTATTTGTGGCTTTGCAAGCTATGTATGTCATGCTGGCAAAATCGCCCAGCAAAGTTATTTTTATTTCACTTAAAACCTACTTTTTCATCGTACTTTGACGGCATCTGAGTCTCACAGTTCCTGCTGTCTCCAGTGTCAGTCCAGTGCAGTTCCTTCTCTCCCTCATGGGCTCCTACAACTATTTGGTTGGTATGTCAGCCATGCACATATACCAGTGGTGATGGGTGGAAAGAGAAGTAAATGAACCTAGTACATTGTCTGCATTTAGCAGTCTTGCTCTGCTTGTGTGTACAGGTGGTTACTTAAGCAATAAGGCATGACAGGGTGTGGGTTATTGGGGGATTTACCCACGCCTTGTGTGGTGTGTCATGAGTGCAGCCAAGTGACTTAACCACATAAGAAGTGGGTAAATCCACCTATAACCTACACCCTGGAGTGTCTTAATGTGATTATACAATGGACCCATGTGTAAAATGCATTTAAAATGTGTTCAAGTATGTTTTTTATGAATGCCATTTTCAGCCGTGGATTATTGCAGGATATACCATGGTCATGTGATGTGTTTTGACCAATGAGGTTACAGGATTTTCATACCCCATTGTATAATACTGTAGATTCTCCCTGGCGGATTGTGAAATGCAAGATGTAGCCATGTGCTTTTAATCATCAGGGAAGTATGGTAATATCTGTTTTAGAAAATGGGCAGAAAATGTCCTGACCTCTGATTGGCCGAGACCCTTGGCAAGGGGTACATTCATGTACCAAAAGAGACCTAGAAATAACTAGTACCAGTGCCAGCCTGCCTTTCACAATAGATATTAATGCGCCTAATTCCATTTCTTCTCTGCCACCAGTTTATTTCCTTGCTTAGCGAGACAGCAAGACATTGATTTCCCTCTAGCAACTTTATCTTGCAATCTGCTTTTTCCCCTTAATAGCACAAATGTTAAATTCACATTTGTACTTTTGTACAGTACCTACTTGAGCTTAGCTGTTCTACTGAAGACTGATCCCTCCCATCCCGTCCTCTTCAGTTCACAGAATCCTTCCCCACCTGACCACAATTCTCCTACGGTTACTGCTGTAGACATCATGCCTCTCCCTGGCCATGATTCTCCTATAGTTACTGATAATAATTTACAAAAACAAAACAAAAAAATAACAACAACAAAAAAATGCTCTTCTATTCTTGGTTGGAGGGAGAACAATTCTATGTATCTCAGAATCCCACTCATTTCAAACAGCGCTAGTCTCCTGACTGCAACTGCGCTCTCGCAGTCAGATTGTCACCAAGCAACAGTCCCTCGCTTAAAAAAAAAACATAGAGGCACCAAATCATTTCAGCCATTGCACAAAGAAAATAAATACAAAGTGAAGCTCTCCTAGACAAGTCGAGCTGGCGGTGGCGTGGGGAGCACAATGAAAAAAAGCAGTCATCAAAAGCACAAAGAAAATTTGACACAATAAAAACAGTAGTGCCCTCTTATGTCAGCTGTACTAGTAGACGGACTACTTTATCAAACAGTACATTTCTATTCTTTTCTAGTACTTTTTAGATGATTTGTTGACATTTTTTAATTATTTTATAAAAAAGTCACAAATAACCCATTTTCTAAGAACAATAATACCCTCCAGGATGGATGGTGGAGGCTATATTGCACCATTCAGGACCTATAAGGCCCTCCATCTGCTGTGACAGGCCTCATCATGTCTGTCCGGTATAGCCTAACCTTGCCCACCCTGTCAAGTATCATTACTTCCTTGCTGCACATTATTGTGCTATAACTGGGGAACATTTTCTCCTGTAGGGAAACCCAGTTATAAATTGTTGTTATAACTCATGGACTATAACAGTAAACACATGCCGGTTTCTCTCCCTTCACACATGTGCCTGCCTCCACGCTCACCTCATATAGGAGCGTACACTTGGTCACCACCACCACTCCGTGTCAGTGGTAATTTGATTTTTTTTCTTTAAAAGAAACCTTGCCTCACATTATTTGACTTCTCCTCTGGGCTCGCAATGAAAAAAAGAGAAAATGTTTCAGCAGCTGCAGTGTTCTGCTACTGACAGTGCTTGATCCCAAGTCCCAACCGGACCACGTGGCTGTTTTTTTGTATATAATTGCTGTGGTGAGCAATCGCTCCCCAGCAACTACATAAAATAAAACATGGGGTTATGTGTTTAACTCAAGATTTTACACACACTCTCTGTGTCGGGTGCTTAAATAAACCCCTCAGGCTTCACTCTGGGAGTTTATGTAGCATCTACCACCTCGGGGGTGTAAATTCTTGTTAAACACACCACCCCATGCATTATTCTATATTTTAAAATAGCTTGTTAAGGCATAAAAGTATCTGAAACAGAAGTTTTACTTTTGATTGAGGGTCAGTCATGTGGTAAGGCAAACCTTACTGCACTGTCACATGATGAGCTTCAGCCAATCAAGTTTGTCTTTCTGTCACTGCTATTTTATAACTACGTCTTATAAACAGTTTGATGCATAATCTTTGACAATATCTGTGCATCTTGTTATGCCAATAGAGTTATTTGACTTAAATTTGAGACAGACAGTAGAGGAGAGAGAGACAGAGAAGTTAAGCACAGAGAGTTTAGATGACTTGCTCAAGGTCATTTAGAATGAGGCTCTGGTGGGATTGGGGAAAACTGTTTAACCAGGAAAGGCACACTAAGCTGAAGCTTGTTTCCAGGTGTGACCTGGGAGCACAGGGAAGTTAAGTGACTTGCTCAGGGTCACACAGTATGATTGTTTTACCAGGAGTGGCACACTAAGCTGAAAGCTTATTTCCAGGTGTGACCTGGGAGCACAAGAAAGTTAAGTGACTTGCTCAGGATCACACAGTATGCAAGTGGGGGCTGTAGGATTCAAACCCAAGTCTCCAGGTTTGCAGCTCAGTGCCCTTAATCACTGCACTATACTGCCTCCAAACCTTGGTTCCCAGGTTCAGAGCTATGAGCATTAACCATTGGGTGGCACTGCCTCTAGGAAGAAATAAAGAAATGATACACTGAATGATGTCAAAATATCGTGTGGTTGTCAATGTTTGCCTGGCAAGACTGGCTGCTGTTTGAACAAGCTTTGAATAATTGATAATCTTCATGCATCTGAATGTAGTGCAGCAGGTGCTGTCAGCTTGGCAGTAACACCCAGGCAGAAGCATTAATGCATTATCAAAACCAGCCTCAGCGAACCAAGCATTAAGTAATTCAGGACTAAAGGTCTTCCAGAGAGCACACTTCTTTAAGGAAAACACAGCTGTGATTAAATATATGAACAGCCAATACAGCTGCCCGTGATCCTTGGTGGGAGTTTGTACAGTGTGCCGGTATGATGTTGAGAGGTGATACTGAGAGGGTATGAGTATTTTATTACCTTTTTTTTACAATCAAAAAGACAGCACTGCTTATTAGTTATCATGGAGCTCAGATCACATCATCATCAAGAAGAGAGAGAAAAAAACTGGCCATCACCAATCACCGTGTCATTTTCACCATCCATCACTGTAACCAAAGCACCATGTACCTTTTTCCGTGGTCAGTCTCTACTTCATGACTCTCCTCTACCACAGGCATCCTGACATCATGGTCAAGTGGTTAAACACCGACCTCGTGGACTGGTCCCCAGTGGTCCTACGGGCTTGCCTGCCTACTCACAATGGCAGCATGGGCCCCTCATGCACCTGCAACAGAAAGCCGGACTAGGAGGGATCTGCTTCACAAGCCCTCAGTGGTAACCCAACACATGGTGGAGGAAGGAGACCTGCTCACATGTAACTGATTAGGTATATTTACATTTCCAGACACATTCCATGCAATTAGCATATCATTATTTCAGTGTTTCGTGGTTCTTATGCTGACCACTTTCCCAGGAACAATATCATATGCTTAAATAATAATGAACGGGCTGCTGAGTTCTTGTTGCTTTAAAGAGCGATTGTACTGTATAAAGCTAATATTAGTTTTTAAAATCAATCAACCATTACTTTTATATCTGCAGTACTTGTTGTGTTTTCCCTTTGGTTAATTAGAACATTGTTTACCTGATGTTAGTGAGTCTGAAGTGTAGGGCAGTACGCTGCCTGACCGCTGACGCATCTATCTCTGCCCCCCCCCCACACTACATCATCAGCATTGTGGCCTCACTGGCAGTGACATCACTGCTGCTTAGGAACAGTCACTCAGTGGATGCCAGGTCAGTCACCCGTGATGTCACTGTCAGTGCACTCACAATGCTGATGATGAAGTGGGGAGCGGGATAGAGACAGACATGTCAGCTGCCGGGCTAAGAGCTGTTCCACACATCCAGCGCTATGTTACCACATGGAAAACGTTCTAATGAGCAAAAGGAAAAAGAAAAATATTTCATAAATAAAAAGTTACAACTGTCTACTTCGTAAAATTTGTATTGTTTTCCTGTCTGCCTGTTTTGACTCCACTAGTTCTTTAAGAAATAAGTTTTTCAAAGGCATTTTTAGCCATAATCTGAATATTGCTTAGAAACAACTGTCCTGGCATAGTATTCTGGTTCTAATAGGACATCTGGAGTAGCAGCTCACTGCATTCTAGAAGACTGAAATGTGTTGTTAACATTTAGATAATAGTAAGATTTGATTCAAGTGAAAGAGATATTGATATATAGTTCTGTGTATTATATTTATGTAAGGTTAAGGGAGTAAGGGGGGTGCAGGAAGTACTCCACATACCTCTCAACTGTCCCTGATTTTCAGGGATGTCCCCAATTTTGCCTCAAAATTGTATTCTGTCCCTCCTAAAAATTGTGTTTCTGTGACCAAACAGCAGGAGTTATAAGCACAAACTAATGACAAACATTAAAGTTACAGAGCTGTTCTTCTTTTGAAAATGCATTTTACACTAAGCCCTTTATTCTACCAGCTTTCTGAGTGGATATCTTCAATTTTGAAGAAGTGTCCCTGATTTTGGTCCTTTGTCCCTGATTTTTTTAAGCCTTGTCCCTGATTTATGAGGCAGGAAGTTGAGAGGTATGGTACTCCATATATTTTGATTTTAGTCTAATGGTACTACCCAGATAGAGGAAAGTAAGAGAATAGAACTTGGGAATGCTGGGAGCAGTGCAGAGCAGTGGTTGTGGGGTGGCAGTTTTCAGATAGATCTTCTGGAGTTTGCAGTGCTGCACTACTTATACACACCTCTCTGGGTTCAGAGAGAAGGTTGCTAGACTCCAGATGAAGTTGGCTAGGATTCAGAGGGCCTCTTCCCACACCCAGGGGCCACCAAGACAGCCACCGTTACCTCAAGGGACACGAGATGTGGACTACATAGACTATTGTGGGCTCTGGAAGGGTAGGGTAGTGGGACAGAGGCACATTCCTCAACCAGTAACACTGCGTTATTCCTATGCCACTATCGCAGGGTAGGACTGCCATGAGGGAGCACCTGTGGTAGTGACTGGGGAAGGATGTGGGGGCCTTCTATAGTGGAGACCCCAGAGAGGGTGATAGTGGACTCCACAGGAGGAGGAGCATCTTCTGGTCTGGATCTCAGTTGTGAGGTGGATAGATCTGGTAATAGTAAAGGGGGGAGAGGCAGGTTAGTTTCCTACTGAGCACCACAGCCTGGTGGAATGGCAAGTGGATTCTGAGGATTGCTAGGGCAGTAGGATGGAAGGAAGGAAGGGAGAGATAGATATCATTGTCCACCTGGGGACTAATGACCTGGCTAGGGATGGGGCTGCAATTGTGCAGGACAGGTAGCTCACTCAGTGGCTTTTTGCTGAGGTGCTGCCTGTCTATCACACGGGAAAGGAGAGGGAACTCTGCACTAGGCACTTCACCTCATGGCTAAAGGAATGGTGCAGAAAGGAAGGGTTCAGCTACAGTGCATTGGGGACTGGAAATCCACCTGGAGAATAACAGCCTATAAAGGGGTGTCCTCAATGGATGGAAAAGGCTACTTCAATGAACATTTGGGCTGGGCTGGCAGTATAGCCTTGAGGTTCAAGTAAAAAGCTATGACCAAGCTTGGTACATCCAGCAGACCAGACCTGGGTTTGATTCTCACAACCTCCACTTGCATACTGTGTGACTCTGAGCAAGTCAATTAACCACCCAGTTCTCCAAGGTTACCCCTGAAAACAGGCACTTGTGCCTAGCGGGCTTTACCCAGTTACCAAAGACTAAAATAAAAAAATTAGACATTTCAACTAGCTGAGGGTGGTGGTGCTGAAAAGCCTGCGGGAGGCAGAAACTGCACACACACAAGCTGAAGTAGAAAGTAAGGAGAACTGAGGGGAAAGGAAACCCCAGAGTGCAAATTAATAAAGGAAGCATCATGGTAGAGACTAATGGGAAGGGAACGGGAACATTAAAAAGAGAGAGGGGAAAGAGGGACGGCAAAAAGGAAACAAGCATTTGTCAATGTAGAATGTTTGCTTGCTGGTATTAGCATTGGAAATGTAGGCGTTAGAGAGAGATGCGGAGTAGGAATGGCAGTGAAGTATTGAACTTCATGCCAACCCCACCTCCACCCTGCAGAGATGGATAGGCATTGGGGTATGCATTTGGGTTGTCACCCATAACGTGTATGCCATTTCACCAACCTTATCCTGCAGACACTGACAAGTGTTGAGGTGTTCCTTGGAGTGTTCAGCTTTACAGTCACCCTACACCATAAGGACATACACTGAAATGGGTGCAATATAGAATGGGGTGAACTCTGGGGCTGAAGAGTCCAAGGCACAACTCAATGTCTGTCAGTGGCTGCAGGGTGGGGGGTGGGGTTGGAATGGCATGAGTATTACAGTCAGCAATCCAAAGACACACCCCTGATGCCTGTCAGTCTATACAGGGTGGGACGTTACGGTTAGGAAATGTAACAACCTGGGCATTTGTTGGTATTTGCAATACAAATTTTCAACATGGCCAGTTTGTGGCCCCCACCTCATGAAAGTATTTGGGACCTCTTCTCATGAACAGTGGCACTGTGATTTTGTCAATGTGTCCAGAAATTTAAGTTTCCACAGTGACCGTGCCATTGTGCGCCAGATGTACAAAAACACAGATCAGGCAGGATGTGAAGAATGACAGCTGTACCATTCATAGGGAGGTTTTAAAAGACGGTAATGTTGAAAATCTGTAGTGAAAATATTAAAAATGCTAAAACTTCCGAGCGTATGTGGAAACTGCACAACGCATGCAGTCATTTAGTGGAATTATTTCACAGAATTTTCAACATAGGCATTTTGTGACCTCTGCTCATGAACACTGTCACTATGATTTTCTTAATCTGTCCCGAACATTGATTTCCCACAGCAACCGTGGTATTCTGCATCAGATGTGTAAATGCATATTTCAGGCAGGATGTGAAAAATGACAGCTGTGCTATTCATAAGGAGATCTGAAAAAATGCCAATGTTGAAAATCTGGAGTGAAAATACTGCAAATTTGCAAAGTTATGAAGGTGCGTGGAAACTGCACAATGCACGCTTGTAACACAGTCATTTTATGGATATTTGTCACCAGATTTTCAACATAGGCATTTTAGGACCTCTGCTCATGAACAGAGTCACTGTGATTTTACATACGAACTTATGAACATACGAATCTGCCAGCAGAACACTCCAATCGGTCTATGTAAGTCTGCCCGAGTATGTAGCTAGCACCCTACATTGCAGCTGCCCCAGCCTCCTCCACCTTAGTTCTTCCCCCACTTATCCCAGTCCCTGCAACCCCGACTCTTTCTCTTGCTTTATCCCGCTCCTCCTTAAAGCTATTGACTGTCCTACATGTTACCACCCCCTCTGGCAGCGCATTCCAACTAGACACTGTGACACGTGGACAGCCAGTTCTGAGTACACTATGATTTTTTGAAATATAAAAATGTGTTACTGATTGTCTCTGCTGAGAAATCTGGTGCTCTTGGAATAACCTCACTCACCTCCCCCAGGTTTCAGCGAAAAAGATGAAAGCCATGAGTTAATTACAGACTAGAACAGGCCTTAATCAAGGATCTCCTCTTTATCTAAGTTAAATATAGCTTTAACTGCTAAGAGGAAAATCAATATCCATTTTATGATGTTTAGAGGAGAAAACCAGGTTATATGACACTGGTACAAAGTCATAAATTCTTTGATGTCTGTGTGAGAGAGGATACTGCTTATAGATTAAAGGAAAATTACAGACTTGATTGGGGAAGTCACATGGGGAAAGGAGTTTCTGCTGATGTAACCTTAATTAACTTACCTTCTAATATGATAAAATACCCTGGGTGTATGATTTTTCATAAACAGAGGAGGAGCCAGGTGACCTCACCCAAAGGGGTTGGTGAAGACAGTTTTTTAAACAGTATTCTGTTTCCTTGACACACACTTTTATCTACACTCTGACAAAGAAACATCTTTGAACACTTTAAGCAAGTATACAGGTAGAGAGAGAGACAAAATCTAAGTACTGTAGTAGGAATTGCATTAAAACCTTGTTCTTTTAAAAGATTGTATGGTTCTTGTGATAATATGGTTCTGTATTTTATGTTTTACATACTTTTATCTATTTTAGTAAAACTCTATTTTTAGAGCCTACTTGGTATGTCTTTGAATTTCCTTTCTTTAACAAGTGGAGTATACATGGTTAAAGCAGACACTGTGTATAAGCTTGAATGGTGATACCAAACTGGAAAAAGGTAAGAGTTTAATCTGAGGTCTTTTATTAGAGTTTTAAGGGTTCATTTTTGTACACCTGGTTAGGTGCCTGTAGGCAAAGATATCTGGCCCCCCGAAGATAGAATTATCTGAGTCTCTGCATTGGGTACGCTAGCAAGAGGTTCACAGTTTGAATCCCTCCAAGGCTTGAGGCCAAAGGTTGATTTGAACCCTCAAAACAGACAGAAGAGTTACCCTGTTTCTGTTAACTCTTCACAAGACTGTGCTCGGAGGTTGGCACTTTGGGAGTAGAGGGCTGACCTGCTGAGTGGGTTTGTGATAGACACCACCCTCTCAGAGAAGCAGTGCCTCATTTCCCACTTGAAACGTCCCCTTTCCAACCTTAGTTCATGCCCCCTTGTCTCTCTTCCACTCTTCAGTTTAAACACCCCCTCAGTGATAGGTTTATTCACCCCCTCAGGTATTTAAATGCTTCAATCATATCCCCCCTATCCCTCCTCTCCTCCAGTGTGTACATGTTCAGCTCCTATAGCCTAACTTCATATTCCTTTCCTTCCATCCCCTTTAACATTGTTGTTGCCCTCTTTTGATACCCCTCCAGTAACTTTATATCTCTGCTCAGGTATGGCCTCAAGTATTGTACACAGTACTCCAGGCATCATGTGACCAATGATCTGTAGAGAGGTAGGATCACATCCCTGTGTCTGGATGAGAATCCCCTTGCGATGCACCCCAGCATCCTGTTTGCCTTCGCTGCTGCTTTTCTGCACTGGGCCAAGTTGTTCATGTTCCCAGTTACCAACACCCCTAGGTCCTTCTCCTACTCTGTGATCCCCAACCAATAGTCCCTCTTCTGGTTCTTAGCCCTGAAGTGCATCACACTTCTTTGCACTGAATCTTAGCAGTCACTCCAGTGACCATGTCTGTAGTTTGGTTAGGTACCCCTGCAGTTTTTGCCATCCGTCCTCTTCGTCCACCACCGCCCCCCATTTGGTATAATGTGTGAACAGACTAACCCTGCTCCCCACTCCATGTGCTATATTGGAGATAAAGAGCCCAAATAGCACCAGGCCAAGCAGTGACCCCTGCGGCACCCTGCTTGTCATTACTCTGGATGCCAAGAGCTCCCACACCACCACCACCAACCTCTGCACCCTTCCCTGTAAGCAGTTCTCCATCCATTTAGTCAGACCACCTTCCACCTGTACCCCTACTTCTCTTCACTTTTCTCCTCCTTGGCCTGTGTCTCTTCTCCCAGTAGTCTGCACCCTTTCTCCTCCTTATTCTTACTGGGTGGTGGTGCCTTGTGTATTACACTCAGACCACTCTGCATGCCCCCTCCCAGGGTTACTATGCCTCTGCCTTTACCTGTATCTAGGGGAGTGAGCTCATTAGGCTCCCCTGTCCGGATCTTTCTACCAACCTGTCTTTTGGCCACACCCCCACTACTTTAAATCCACCATAGTAGAGATATACCCCTCTAATCTTACCTTTAATACTCCCCTTCCCTTCCTGCTCAAGTGTACCCTGTGCCCTGCATACAAGTCACTATTCCCCAAGACACTACCGCAGTTAGTCACTATCCCATAATTTGTGGTGTGGCACCAATCCCTCATCCACTCGTTGAACTCCTCAATCCTACCCTTCCTCCTCATGCTTCCACATGGTACCAGGAGTACCTCCGAGAATGCCACCTGTGACACGTGGACAGCCAGTTCTGAGTACACTATGATTTTTTTTGTAATATAAAAATGTGTTATGGACTGTCTCTCATGAGAGATGCTGAGACAGCATGTGAGATGACACACACCCAGGTTTTAAATACAAGGTGTTACCTGGAAGGCCAGAAGCTAATTATAGACTAGAACAGGTCTTAATCAAGAATCTCCTGTTTTTCTAAGTTAAATATTGCTTTAACTGCTAAGAGGGAAATCAGTATCCATTTTATGATGTTTAGAAGAGGAAACCAGGTTTGTAACACTGGTGAGAAATCATAAATGCTTTGATGTCTGTGTGAGAGGGGATACTGCTCATAGTTGAAAGAAAATTTACAGACTTGATTGGGGAAGTCACATGGAGAAAGGAGTTTCTGCTGATATAACCTTAATTAACTTTCCTTCTAAAATCATAAAACTTCCTGGGTGTATGATTTTTAATAAACAGAGGAGGAGCTCGGTGACCTCACACAAAAGGGTTGGCAAAGACAGTTTTTTCAAAGAGTATTCTGTCTTCCTTCAGACACACTATTATCTACACTCTGACAAAGAAACATCTTTGAGCACTTTAAGCAGATATTTAGAGAGAGAGAGAGAGAGAGAGAGAGAGAGAGAAATCTAAGTACTGTAGTAGGAATTGCATTGTTAAAACCTTGTTCTTTTAAAATATTGTGTGGTTCTTGTGATATATAGTTCTTTATTTTATGTTTTACATACGTTTATCTATTTTAGTAAATCTCTATTTTTAGAGCCTTCTTGGTCTGTCATTGAATTTTTTCTTTAACAAGTGAAGTATATATGGTAAAAGCAGACTCTGTGCATAAGCTTGAATGGTGATACCAAACTTGAAAAAGGTAAGACTAATCTGAGTTCTTTATTAGAGTTTTTAAGGGTTCATTCTTGTACACCTGGTTAGGTGCCCATAGGCAAAGATATCTGGCCCCCCAAAGACAGAATTATCTGAGCCTGTGCATTGAGTATGCTAACAAGAGGTTCACAGTTTGAATCCCTCCAGAACTGAGACCAAAGGTTGATTCGAACCCACAAAACAGACAGGAGGTTTATCCTGTTTCTGTTAACTGTTCACAAGACTGTGCTCGGAGGTTGGCACTTTGGCAGTAGAGGGTTGACCTGCTGAGTGGGTTTGTGAAACCACCGACTCCCCCATCCCCTCACACTGCCTGCCCAACTACTCAAACCTCCCCCTCACTACTTCCACAGTGTCCCCTGTCAAGTCATTTGTACCCACATGCAACACTAAATGAGGTTTCTTCTTCCCAATTGCTGCACACTTGAGCAGTGCCTGCCCTGCCTCTCCTGCAGTCAACCTGGGGATAGCTTCAACACAAATATGGCTGTGCCTTCCCCCCTTCAGCCCCATCTTTCCCCTTTCAGTATAGAATCCCCCAGGATGAGTACCCCCCCATCCCTTACCCCTTTCCCTTCTAAAGCCCCTTCCACCACCCCAGTATTCAGTCTTCCCTGCCCCTTACCCCACCAGCTGCATGCTCTGTGACATCTGTATCTGTACCCCCTACTTCCGCCTCACCCCTTTTCTCTTCCTTTTTCATCCCATCCCACTTGAAACCCTCCCCAGCCTGACTACATCCTACTGGGCTTCCCATGTCGACCTCCCCTCCTCTCCTGCTGATTTCCAACCCCTCTCCTATCCCCGCTGTTGTTGATTTAGAGCCCCCATTCCCTTCTACTCCAATATTGATGCCCCTCCCATTATTCCCCCTTCCCGTAACCTTCTCTCCTCCAGTCACCACCTCATCCTTCCTTACTAGCCCCCTTCAACACTTTCATCCTCACTATCTCTTCTACTACCTGTTGCCAACCTTCTCATGCCCCGCTTGTCCTCCCCTCCTTCAGTATGTTCCTGCTCCCTCTCTCTCTCTCTCTCTCCCATAGCAGAGGCTCAAACCTATTCCTAGTCCATACCCCTCCTATATCCCTTCCCCTTATCGGTTCCCCCCTCCTACTTGTTCCCTTCCATGCCACCCCTGGTCCCACCCCTGGTCTCTCCCTACCCGCAGCCATCTGCTCTCTCCCCTTGAACTCCTCGTGGTCTCTTCCTTTCCCCATCAGGAGGCCTCCCCACACCTAGGGCACCCCCTCTCTTCTCCTGTCTTTTCTGCTAGTGCCTCTGATAATGGGGTTGGTTTTCTCCTTAGTTGTTCTTCCTCTGACCCCCCCTTGCCATCCCCTATTCCCCCGGCCAGCATGGATGCCTACCATACTCACCTGCCCTGAGACTTAGACTCCTCCCTAACCTCCACAGTTCCTCCCTCAAACTAGCCAGTCATATACAGACCATATACACCCCCATCCTCCAAGCCCAGTCCAGTATCATGCTGGACCCGTAGCCTGTACACCCCACCACCCTTCCAAAGATGCCGTCCTATAGACATGTGGCACCTGCCCATTTTGGCCCCCATCTTATGTTATGGGCTCTTACTCACAGGTTCTGTTCCCTACTACAACCGTTAGGCCCCTATTTACTCAAATTTCTGCCCTCCTCCACACTGGTCCCCCTACTGCCCCCTTGCCAACCGGGTTAATTCAGTCTTAAATCTCATCCATTAGATACTGTATTACTGTAGCAATCCTAAAGCCTCCTTGTACATTTTTCACCCCTCAGCCACCATACTTTTTGTTCTCAGCTCTCATATAGTTTCATTTAGCCCAGTCAGAAATCCTATTGCCTCCAAGTATTACTCAGCTCAGAGAAATAAACAGAACAACTAAATATGTATTATTACAGCAATCATAACAGTATAGCTCAGTACTTAGCTCAGTTAGAGAAATAAACAGAACAACTAAATCTGTATTATTACAGCAATCCTAAAAGTATCCAATCATTGCTTTTTCTCCACTCCAGAGACCTTGCTGTAATATAGGACCACAGAGAACCCTGGGCCGGGGGCGGGCAACTCTTAACTTCCGGCAGCGCTCCATTGAGCTTGCTCACTCCCCCTTCCTCGCTCACTCATTCTATTTCTCCTGGCACTCCAGGCTGCTCTTTTGTACTGGGCTCCTGCCCGCACTGGCAACTTTTTCTGCCCACAAAGAAGTTCACAGCTGTCCCGACAGAGCTCCGTTGAGGTCGCTGATTCCCCTTCTCTCATTCGCTCATTCTGTTTCTCCCAGTGCTGCAGGCTGCCCTTTCGTACTGGACTCCTGCCTGCATTGGCACCTTTTTCTGCCCACAAAGAAATCTGCAGCAGTCCTGACAGAGTTCTGTTGAGCTTGCTCACTCCCCCTCTCTCACACACACATTCTGTTTCTCCCGCGCTGCAGGCTACCCTTTTGTATGGGGCCCCTGCCTGCATTGGCACCTTTTTCTGCCCACAAAGAAATCTGCTGCAGTCCTGACAGAGCTCCATTGAGCTCGCTCACTCCCCCCTTCCTCACTTGCTCGTTCTATTTTTCCTGGCGCTGCAGGCTGCCCTTTTGTACTGGGCTCCTGCCTGCCTTGGCACCTTTTTCTGCCCACAAAGAAATCCACAGCAGTCCCGACAGAGCTCCACTGAGCTCGCTCACTCCCCCTCTCTCACTCACTTGTTCGGTTTCTCCTGGCGCTGCAGGCTGCCCTTTCGTACTGGGCCCCTGCCTGCACTGACACCTTTTTCTGCCCACAAAGAAATCTGCAGCAGTCCCAACAGAGCTCTGTTGAGCTCGCTCACGCCCTCTCTCACTTGCTCGTTCTGTTTCTCCCGGTACTGCAGGCTGCCCTTTTGTACTGGGCTCCTGTGTGCTGACACCTTTTTCTGCTCACAAAGAAATCTGCAGCAGTCCTGACAGAGCTCAGTTGAGCTCCCTCACTCCCCCCCCCTCACTCGTTCAATCTTAATCTGTCCCAAACACTGATTTTAGGACCTCTGCTCATGAACAGTGTCACTGTCATTTTCTCAATCTATCCCAAAAACTGATTTCCCACAGCGACTGTGCTATTCTGCGCTGGAAGGGCGAAAACACATTTTGGCCAGGATGTGTAAAATGGCAGCTGTACTGTTTATAAAGAGGTGTGTGAAAATGCCAATGTTGAAAATCTGGAGTGAAATGTTACAAATTCATGAAGTTATGAGTGTGCGTGGAAAATGCGCAATGCACGCTTGTAAAACAGTAATTTTTTTATTTTTATTTACCAAATTTGCAACTTAGGCTTTTTGAGAGCCCATCTCATGAACAGTGGCACTGTCATTTTGTTAATCGGTTCTGAAAGGTGATTCCACGTAGTGACCGCAAAATCACTATTCGGGACCAAACAATGCCATCACAGTGACTGAATTCAAGAAGAGGGGGTCTCAGTAAACCCATGTTGAAAATTTGGTGCTAAAATTCCCCAAAATGCCTGAGATATGCCAATTAACACACGTGCAGCTATTTATTTGGCAACCTGTAAATGCAATGCATTTTACATTGGCAAGACGGGTCAGTCTTTGAAAGTAAGGCTAGAGGAACACAGAGGGACATAAGAAGTGGGAATTTGAAAAATGCGTTAGCAAAACACATCCGACTGAATCTGAATCACGGGGACTCCTCTCAGTTTTGTGGTATACAGTGTCAGTTGAGGAAAGGGGAGGAGACATAGACGATCTCTTGCTTCAAAGGGAAGCCTTTTGGATTTTTCATTTGCACGGATTAAATAAGCCTGGACAGAATGAAGGATTTAACATTGCTCCATTCTTATAGAAACAGTAACACAATATGAGCGATACTAGTGTTGATGTTTGCCTAGGTAAGGTAATAGTGTATGCTTTTGAACATTGCAGCTACGTTACATTCCTTCAGGAGCTTAGTAAGAGTAGGCACATCACATATTTACATTTTGCCTATCATACTGTGGAGCAGTAGCCTGAATAGAAATATTGCATAGGAAAACTTTTAAACTCTCTTTGGGCTGATTTTTGCGGTGGTATAAATATAACATGTAACCCCTAGGTGGCGCTATTGCAAGGCAATGCCCCCAGCCTGCATGACTAGGTGCAGGTTAAGGGGTCTGAGTACTGAAAACAGGTGCCTCCACCCAGAGGACAGGGTGATTCGTAGAGTAGCTGACCTGGGTATAGCCCTCTGGGACACCGTGACCCCCCTTTTCCCCTCTAGTGGCCTAAGCAATGAACAACAGACACAGTTACAACAACCCCTATTCAGCATACAAATTCCCACTCTGTCTGCTCTTACCACCAGAGCTGATTCCACCAGTTCGACCCTGGGGACCCCCTGCAAAATAAGGTTAGACACAGCAGGTAACGACAGTACAGTGCTTCTTGTACAAAATGGAACCACAGTCAAGTTAAATGCAAAAAGAATTAGATCTGATTTATGCAGGGGGAATGAACAAGGGAGGGGCATAATTTAACTGATTGGTTCTATAACTGATTCAATCAGGCAATCATGCATGCACTTTAGAGTCCCTTCACAGTCACACACTCTGGGTACCCAGTTGGAAAAAAGATGGGCTAGCCTGTCACGTTGCCCGGGATAGGCCGGCGTTGCAACTGGTCGGGGCCCTGTGATGGAAAGAAGGAGCATGCACAGCCACACACACTTTGTAATCCAGAACCTGGAGGCTCAGTTCGTGACAAGAAAACAACAATTAAATCAGATGACAACACTTTTGATTTAGCTGATGTTGCAGGGAGCTACCCTGATGTTTACTCACGCTACCCAATACAAACCACAGGAGGGACGAAATGGAGACTGCAGGTCGACAAGCTGGTATGCCAGGAGAAGCAGGGCCCACACGATTCACAGAGTTGTCATTCCTGTTCAAGATGTTGAGCAGGGGGCTGATCACTGGGTGAGTCTCTCATTGATGGTGATCTCTGCATCTTAAGTAGTTGACTGGGCCAAGGTGGCAGGGCCCAGGCCGGGTGAATATTTCGTATACAGTTCAATAGGTGCTGGAGACAGCTTCCAGCAAGCGTGACACACTTAAGAAGTGGGGAACCAAATCACGACCCACTGACAGTTTACAGCACATTTATAGTAAAGCAAAACACAATACCACAGGTCAGACGACAGTCCAGTTGCAGTTGCAGTTTTCCTGAGCAAAACCATGATCTCTGTGGTGAATCAGACATCCTGACAGGCCGATCGCTTACAGCAAATCTTCAGTCTTCTTCAGATAACAGGGCAGTCACAATTCAGTATTTCTGGTCACAAGCTGGTTTGGATTCAGTCCGATTAATTTCACTAGCAGATCCCTCAGAAGGGAAGATGAAGCAGGCAGGCCAGACACAGCATTCCCACCAGTTTCCTGCACTACTACGCAGGAGCAGCTGCTCATATGTCTTGAGCAGTTCACTTTCTCAAACCCAAACTCAGACTGACTCTCTGCTGCAGGCAGCACCGGGACTTCCTCCTGATCCAAAAAGCATTTGGTTGGTTGATCATCTGTCTGTCACAGCAAGGGCTCCCCCTCCAGGTCCATTTAGGCACCAAAGTGAAAAAACTACATTTCCTAGAGAAATTCACTCCCACAAGACCTCTGGGGACAGACTCCATTTTAAGGTCACCAAAAGGTACTGATTGGTGCAATGCAGAAATGTCCATGCTGCAAAGAAAGGCAGGTTAGACAAACTGTAATACCATTGTTATTAGAGCAGCTAATCAGCAAACAATTACCAGTTCTAACAGGGCTCCCTCTGCGCCATTAGCGATGGCAGAACAGAGCAATAGTACTGCAGCTCTGGCGGGACTCGAGCCTGGAAATACTCGGCCCCAACCCAGATAAATTATACACTACAAAAATAATATCTCTTAAAGAGAAAGGCATGGAGGCTAACAGGGCACTTGCATGCAAGCACTTTTACACCTGCAAAGACACAGAACGTCCACCTGGCAGTGGGTATTTAAGCACACCCAAGGAAGAGTTTTGGGAATCCCCATTTATAGGGGGGGGTTACACCCTTCCCAGCCTGGAAAGAACTTGGCCTCTGCATCAAGTCTATGCTCACAGCAACATTTTTTGAAGATATTATACTCATACAAAATATATGCTTCCTTACCATCACTATGCGTATCCAAAATAGCTAATACATATGATTATACATGTATTTTATGGTAACAGATATGCATTTTTCATGCATTCAATAATGATTTCACTATGATTCACACAATAATATTACTGTACTCATTCATGTTATAGTTTCTTGCATTCTAAACAACATAGATGGGGTCCCATCCCTATCAGCTAGCTTGGGGCTAGATGGGGCACGGGCACCATGTCGTGAAGGATGGACAGACAACTTGGAAGTAGCAGAAAGGCTCAGTTTGGGCAGTGAGCTCTTTGAAACATAGATACCCTTGTGGACAACATTTAAAAGAAGATCTACTGGTCTTTCAGGGAGTCATAGCATGGACATATTACAGGTTTAACCGCTCTTCCAGACTTCCTCGGGGAAACAGGTACAGTCTCTGGAGTACCAGCATTTGCATCAGTCTCTTCTTCAGTAGAAAGGGGTACCTCTGCTCTGGGTGAAGTCTCCAGTAGCAGAACATTATCGGCTCCTTGCATGGCAGATTCTGCTTCCACATTACTTTGCTTATTATTCTCCCCTGAAGAGAGCCCAGGTTGCTCAGCCTGAAGGAACTACTGGATCACTGAATTTTGTGGCACTGAAGGGGTGCTGTCAACACTGTCATTGTTTTGCAGATTCTGGTGTGTCACCAGGGGGAATTTCCCACAGCAGATTCCTCCTCAGGTAATTCAAACAGTTCCACTAGACACAAGGAATCTGCTATTTCAGACGTAATACACTGCACCTCACTTTCAGGGGGCATTGTTTCCAGGGAAGAAGCTGGGGGGATAGGCAGCACTGAAGGCCCAGCTTCATCCCCACGATTCTGCAGAGGATTGCCTCGAAACAAAAGGCTCAGTTCATAAGGATAGCAGGCATTGTCACATTCACTTTCATCAGAAATGGACTGACAATCATCATCATTCAGGGCCCGCTGGGGGGAAGACCTTAGGTCTGGAACAACAGGGACAGGTTGACTCTGTCTCTTTTTGGCAGCAGCACAAGTCACCAGCCCGGGGAAGTGTCGGGTGTTGGTTCAGCATCAATGATCACTTGACCAATGGGCAGTAAGTGATTGAGGTGCATGGTCTTGACAGCTCTAGAGTTGTTCTCAGGGCGCACTTTGTACACAGGCAGTTCATCCAGTTTACCGATCACTATGTATGGAAGGTGATGCCACCTGTCAGCAAGTTTATGCTTTCCATGCAGTTCCAAATTGTGCAACAATACACGGTCTCCAGGCAGTAGCTCTTGAGCCTTCACTTTCTTGTTGTGCCTCCCTTTGTTGGCAAGGTTTCTCTTGGCGGCCATTGTTTGAGCCAGTTGATATGCATGGTTCAATTGAGCTTTCAGTTTCTGTACATATTGTAAATAGTTCTCAGCTTAGACCCTATCCGGGGAAACCCCAAAGCAAACATCTATGGGCAGCCGGGCTTCACTCCCGAACATGAGACAATAGGGAGAGAATCCAGTAGCGTCACTTTTGGTGCAATTGTAAGCATGTACCAAGGTGCTAATCTGCTGACTCCACTTAGATGTGTCTTTAGGATGGAGAATACCCAACATGTCCAGAAGGGTTCTGTTAAAGTGTTCTGGCTGGGGGTCCTCTTGAGGGCGATAGGGAGTGGTTCTGGACTTTCACATCCCCCCCATAGAGACAGCATTTCTTTGATTAGTCTACTTTCGAAGTCTCTTCCTTGGTCAGAATGGATATGTTGGGGTGCACCATAGTGGACAAAGAACTTTTCTACTAGCCCCTTGGCCACCGTAGAGGCCTTTTGATCCTTGGTCAGGAAAGCTTGTGCCTATCGGGTAAAGTGATCAGTTACTATCAGTACATTGCCAAAGTTCTTTAGCTCGGGCTCCAGACACAGTTTCATGGGGGCACTGGTAGTGATGTTGGCAAGTGGGGCAGCTTTCTGGGGCAAACCTTTCTGTTGGAGGCAGCGACTGCAAGTTTTGACATGATTCTCAACATCTGCCCCCATTTTCTTCCAATAGAATCGGGATCGTACTAAGTCAAGAGTCTGGTCAATACCGAGGTGTCCCATGTGGTTATGGAGGGACCTCAGTACCAGCTGTTTGAAGGCTGTGAGTAGGACCAACTACTGCTTGTCCACTTGACCTTGACGATCTACTGTCTTTCTATATAATAACTGATCTTTTAACTTTAGTCTGGGGCCTTCTTTGAATAACATTGCAGTTCATAAGTCAGTAGAACATAATTTAGACACATCATTCCCCGCACGCAGGGCATTACGTGTGGGCTGAATCATGGGGTTGTGGTATTGAGCCCACTGAATGCTGTCACTATCAAACTGGGGCAAAGCACTGATATCTAATGCAGAAAAATGACAATAGACGGCAGGTATGTAAGTATCGGGGGGCCCCAAACAGTCCACCAGGCAGTCCATGGCGTCTGCAGACAATTGCTCATCTTTGTCAAACTTCTGGCACAATGCTTTAATAGAAGGTTCAGACAGCCTCACCCAACTTCCTTTGGAACTTGGCCACCATGAAAGGGTGTCAGCATCAATATGGTTCAGTCCAGGATGGTATTCAACCACGTAATCGTAAGTTGACAAGGCAGAAAGCCAACGGTAACCAGTGGCGTCCAACTTGGCTGAAGTCTGTAAATACGTTACAGGATTGTTATCAGTCTTTACTAATATCTTGGACCCATAGAGGTACTCATGAAACTGATCAACTATGGCCCACTTTAGAGCAAGGATCGCCAAATTGTGCACAGGATAATTCCGCTCGGAGGGTGTCAAGCTGTGACTGACGAAGGCCACAAGTCTCAGGTCATCCTCATATTCTTGATATAGCACAGCCCCAAGCCCTTTCAGACTGGCATCCATGTGCAGAACGTATGGTTTGCTGGGATCAGCATATGCAAGGACTGGGGCGTGGGTAAGCTGATAGATGACTTTGAAGAATGCCGCCTCACACTCAGGGGTCCAACGGGTTCCAAAAGGTTCACCTGTTTGAAAATACACCTTGTCTTCTTCTTTGAGGGAACCCTTCTTGTATCTGTAGTTGGTGGGAGTATAGCCTTGGGTAGGATTAAGGAGCGGCCGGATTACATTCGAATAGTCCTTAATGAATCGGCGATAGTAGCTGCAAAACCCCAGAAAATTCTGCAGCTCTTTAAGGTTGGTGGGCTGGGGCCAGGTGTTCAGGGACTCTACTTTACTGGGGTCTGTCTGTATCCCTTCAGCTGACACTATATGTCCCACATATTTTACAGATGCTTGAAAGAACTGGCACTTGTCTATGGATAGCTTAAGGCCGAATTCTTCCAAGCGATCGAGGACTTTGAATAGTCTGGCCTCATGTTTTTCTAGCTTGCGACTGAAAACAGTGACATCATCCAAGTACACTAAACATTCCAGCAGGTTCATGTCTCCCATCGCAGCTACCATCAACCTCTGGAAGGTAGCAGGGCACTTGAAATCCTCTGTGACATCCTGAGAAATTTGTAGAACCCCAAAAAACAGATGAAGGCTGTTTTCTCACGGTCCTCTGGGACCTTCGGGATTTGATAATTTCCGCTGCGGAGACCAAGTACTGAGAACCACTGACTCCTGTTCAGGCAGTCCAGGGCATCCTGTATGTGGGGCAAGGTGTATTGATCTGGGACAGTCCATTGGTTAAGGGTCCGATAATCCACACACATCCTCATGGACCCATTTTTCTTGCACACAACTACAATGGGAGATGCATAGGGGCTCCTTGACTCTTGAATAATTCCATCAGAGAGCATCTCCTGTAGGTGCCACTGAACATTGTCTATATCAGGTGAAGCAAGGGAGCGGGACCACTTTCAGAAAGGTCTGTCATCGTGCAGCAGAATACTATGCTCAGCACCATGGGCGCACCCCACATCCCATTCTTTTAGCAAAAACACTTGATCTCTCTGGGCAAGTTTCCTACTGATCTGAGTCTTCCCTTCAGCAGACAAGGAGGGAATCACCAAAGTCAAATAGGTCTGGGGTCACCTCCTCCTTCTCACCAGAATATTTGTTGCTGGGTAATATTGCAGTGTATGCACAGTGTACTGTAGTTAGTGTACACCATCTGTTCACTCGGACTTCTCGATCTGACACATTTAGAATCTGGACCATCACTCGTTGTGCATAGGCATGGGCACAGGCAGGTAGGATATTGGGTTTAACCAATAGCCCCTCTGGCAACTTTCCTTCACCTGATGCGTCCAGCATTAATATTTTGTTTTTCACGTCTCTTCTAAGATGGACTTCTCCATGAACAGTATACTGAGTATTGGGTGGCAATATCAAGGAATCAAGGTCCTTCTTCCAGACAATCCCAACGGGCTCATCCTGGTCTTCTGCCACAGACTGCCTCTGCAGGTCATAGGCTTTCTTGATCAGAGCTGGAATTCTCATTGCCTGACCAGTCTGTTGGTCTCGTTTCTCTTGGCACAACTTCTCTAACCTCCCAAACATGTGGGCGTTGGTTCCATTGAGTAGGAGGACCCCATCATACATCCCTGTAGGAGGACACATCAGGGCCAGCGTCTCTACTTGTCCTTCTACACCAGTTACAGCCACAGGAAAAGACAGCCAGAGCCGGACATGTCCTAGGTAGGGGTAAGACTTGTCACTCAGGCCCCACACATGTAGGCCTTCTTGAGATTGTAATGGCACATCAGATAAGTGTTTGTCATACCAATCCTGGAATACAATGGTCACTTGCGACCCGCTGTCGAGCACAGCTCGAGCATGGATACCATTGACAGTCACAGTAGTCTCCATCGAAGGGCTCACCAATTTGGACCAGTCTAGAGGGACAGTAGCAGGGACCTGAACAGACAATTTAGTCACAAAGAAGTTTGAGTTAGTATTTCTTGAGCCCTCATTGCAGTCATTTTGGGCACCCCTCGGCCATTGATTTGTTTTTTGGAGCTCCCCTTGGAGTCTGTTTACTACTTTAAGTCTTTCTTAGACCAGCATTCTCTCTTCATATGGCCACCCTTTCAACAGTTGTGACAAATGATAGACTCCTGGGTCATCCTTGTAGAGAACATTGCATGAGGGACTGAAGCAGTAGCAAGGGATCGGGGTCCAGTATCTGCTTGCAGTGGCGAGGGTGGTGCAACTTGTCTTAACAGTTCCTTTAGGGTGGCAGTCAATTCTTTGATCTCAACCTCGGAGCCACCCTTGGTAAAGGATACCTGAGGGTGCACCCCCACCCCCATGGTAGTCACGTCCTGAGAGGGACCAGGGTCTTTGTCTGCGGTGGAGGCCTCCATAAAGGCACCTGGTTTTACTTTTTTGACTTCCTTCAGCAGCTCGTCTCTCCACTGCTCAGTCCATGGTGGAATATCTTTAGTGGTCTTCATTTCAGAGAGGTCTTCCTGTGCTGTGGTCACTCGGGCTGCACCAACCCCATAATCACAATCTCTTTCTTCACCTTCAACTGCCCTGAGTTCTTTTATCAGGTTTCAGTAGTCAGGTGGGTTATCTCTCCTATCCAGGAGCCTTAACTGGATGATCTGCAATTTAGAGTGCTTGGTGTGTTGTAGTATGTGTCCCAGTCTCACACGGTTCAAGTCGCTGGCAGCTACTCCTCCCTTTTGATAAGCCCTCTGCAGGGCCCTCATTAGGCAAGTAACATACCCAGACAAACCTTCCCCTCTCCATTGTTTGGTACCTTGAATGGCCATATCAAAGTCTTCCCTGACTCAATGCTTCTGAAATTGCCTTTGAATGCAGACGGGTACTTTTGAGCAGATGCCTCAGGATTCGTGGACCTCAGAAAATCTAATGGCTTCCAGGGCTGAACCCCTTCAAGTTTTCCATGATCCTTTTTCACTTCTCAGCCTCTGCACACTGCCACTCAGGTACCAAGGGGGCAACATAGTTGATCAAGGTCTTCCAGTCATCCTCCCCGTGGGGTGGGGAGGGTAACTGAGAACATCCTCATCTTTCGGTACATATCATGACTAACTGCAGGCACCGATGTGGGTGCCAGCACAGGTGCAGGCACTGGAGCCGGTACTGGAGTGGGTGGGGGTGTGGGGGAAGGTACACCCCCAGGTAGCAGGAATAATTGCTTAAAGTCCTCTACGGTCTTCCCTTCCTCCAGCAACAACTTAGCAAATTTCTCCTCAAAAGTCTCAGATAATGGTGGGGGCTCATCCTCCCCAGGATCTTTACTGTCTTTTGTTATCACTCTCTAGGTGGCTGGGACCCCTTCTAAGGCAATAGTCTGTGTCACTTTAGAGCTGTCCATGAGGTCACTAAACTCTACCATTAAGGCCATGAAAGTTTAGGTGATCAAATCAGCCTGTTGACCCACCACCACAGCATTTTTTAAACATTCAACTTTGGAGATTGTTCCTTCTACAGTGTCCTTACTGGTAACCAGGGGGATATCCAGTATAAGCAGAGCATTTTGGGGGTCGATCTCCTGCCCCATACACCACCCCACCAACTGGTGTACAGCCATTTCTACTGGGGTAGCCATTAATCTTTAACAATAATTCTTGATTTTGGCCACTCGGGGGTGCTAATCCCAGTGGTATCCTCCAAGATGTAATCCCTAGGTGGTGCTATCCCAAGGGCTACTCCCCTCCATGACTAGGTGTGGGTTAAGGGGGCCTGGGTACTGAAAATGGGTACCTCCACCCAGAGGACAGGGTTATTGGTAGCATAGCTGACCTGTGTACAGCCCTCCGGGACACTGTAACCCCCTTTTTTTCCCCTCTAGTGGTCTAAGCAATGAACAACAGACACAGATACAATAACCCCTAATCAACATACAAATCCCCACTCTGTTTACACTTACCACCAGGGCTGATTCCACCAGTTCAACCCTGAAGCCCCCCTGAAAATAAGGTTAGATACGGCAGGTAACAACAGTACAGTGCTTCTTGTACAAAATGGAACTACAGTCAAGTTAAATGCTAAAAGAATTAGATCTGATTTATTCAGGGGGAATGAACCATGGAGGGGCGTAATTTAGTTGATTAGTTCTGTAACTGATTCAATCAGGCAATCATGCATGCACTTTAGAGTCTCTTCACAGTCACACACTCTGGGTACCCAGTTGGAAAAAAGGTGGACTAGCCTGACACATTGCCCGGGATAGGCCGGCGTTGCAGCTGGTCGGGGCCCTGTGATGGAAAGAAGGAGTATGCACAACCACACACAATTTGTAATCCGGAGTCTGGAGGTTCAGTTCGTGACACGAAAACAACAATCGAATCAGATGACAACACTTTTGATTTAGCTGATGTTGCAGGGAGCTACCCTGGTGTTTATTCATGCTACCCAATACGAAGCACAGGAGGGACGAAATGGATACTGCAGGTCGACAAGCTGGTATGCCAGGAGAAGCAGGGCCCACACGATTCACCGAGGTGTCGTTCCTGTTCAAGATGTTGAGCAGGGGGCAGATCCCCAGGCGAGTCTCTCATTGATGGTGATCTCTGCATCTGAAGTAGCTGACTGGGTCAAGGTGGCAGGGCCCAGGTCGGGTGAACAGTACAGATTCAGTTCGATAGGTGCTGGAGACAGCTTCCAGCAAGCGTGACGCACTTAAGTAGTGGAGAACCAAATTGAGACCCACTAACAGCTTACAGCACATTTATAGTAAAGTAAAACACAATACCACAGGTCAGATGATAGTCCAGTTGCAATTTCAGTTTTCCTGAGCAAAACTGTGATCTCTGTGGTGATTCAGACGTCCTGATAGGCTGATCGCTTGCAACAAATCTTTGGTCTTCTTCAGGTAACAGGGCAGTCACAATTTGGTATTTCTGGTCACAAGCTGGTTTGGATTCAGTCTGATTAATTTCACTAGCAGATCCCTCGGCAGAGAAGAGGAAGCAGGCAGGCCAGACACAGCCTTCCCACCAGTTTTCTGCGCTACTACTCAGGAGCAGCTGCTCAAATGTCTTGAGCAGTTCACTCTCTCAACTCCAAACTCAGACTGACTCTCTGCTGCAGGCAGCACCAGGACTTCCTTTTGATCCAAAAAGGGTTTGGTTGGTTGGTTGATTCATCTGTCTGTCAAAGCAAGGGCTCCCCTTCCAGGTCCATTTAGGCGCTAAAGTGAAAAAAACTACAATTCCTACAGAAATTCACTCCCACAAGACCTCTGGGGACAGAGTCCATTTTAAGGTCCCCAAAAGTTACTGATTGGTACAATACAGAAATGTTCATGCTGCAAAGAAAGGCAGGTTAGACAAACTATAATACCATTATTATTAGAGCAGCTAATCAGCAAACAAATACCAGTTCTAGCAGAGCTCCCTCTGCACCATTAGCGATGGCAGCACAGAGCAATATTATTGCAGCTTGGGCAGGACTCGAGCCTGGAAATACTCGGCCCCAACCCAGATTAATTATACACTACAAAAATAATGTATCTTAAAGAGACAGGCATGGAGGCTAACAGGGCACTCGCATGCAAGCACATTTACACCTGTTAAGACATAGAACGCCTGCCTGGCAGTGGGCATTTAAGCACACCCAAGGAAGAACCCCCATTTATAGGGGTGTTACAAACAGATTTAGATGCACTTTCATGATGTGGAATACTCTGTACAAACAGTGCTGAGACCCCATCTGGAGTACTGCATGCAGTTCTGGAAACCCCTTCTCTGCAAGGTCATAGACAGGATGGAGGCAGTCCAGAGAAGGACAACTAAAATGGTGCAGGATCTGCACCAGAAGCCATACGAAGAGAGACTAAAGGAGCTTAATATGTATACCCTAGAGGAAAGGGGGGGACATGATAGAAACTTTCAAGTACCTCTAGGGACTCAACAAAGTTCAAGAGTGTAGCATCATTCAGAAAAAAGAGA
Source organism: Neoceratodus forsteri (assembly GCA_016271365.2). NCBI lineage: Eukaryota > Metazoa > Chordata > Ceratodontiformes > Ceratodontidae > Neoceratodus > Neoceratodus forsteri. The sequence goes on from CM057459.1 coordinate 1,370,091,406, forward strand.
TGTGCAGGAACAAGGGAGCACAATTTGAAGATAATGGGAGGATGGCTCAGGTGCAATGGGAGGAAGTAATTTTTCACGGAGAGTCTGGTGAACACGTGGAACAGCCTTCCTGAGGAGGTGGTGGAGTCAAGAACCATGGGAGAATTCAAGAATGCATGGGACAGACATAAGGCAGTTCTAGTGGGGGGTAGGAAGAAATAGGCTGTTGGTTAATTAGGATCTGCAGCTTATCCATTAGGTAGGGAAATGGGCAGACAAGGTGGGCCAAGCGGTCCTTATCTGCCATCAAAGTCTATGTTTCTACGTTAATACGATGGCCTTTTATATATATATAAAAATATAACAGCAACTTTGATACTATGCATGAGCATATTAGTACTCTTGACCCTTGTGACCTCCTATTAATCATCGTCACAATCATGTCATGGTGTGATTAAATTTATTTGAGTTATGAGTATGGATTTAATTATAATGCATTTTATAAATCTGATATGCATTTGAACATAATAGCCCCATGACTTCTTGACCTTCCACCATTCATAAATACATTTAGTTTTAAATTTTTCTTACATGAAGCTATGAATATTGGAAGCTTGCCATATATATTAGGCTGTTTGGTCTCACTTCACCTTATCCCTGGCCTGTATTAGACTAATGAACAAGTGTTTTATTTTCCAGCCCACGTTAAGTATATGCAATTGAATCACCCTGCAGTGTCTAGCATCACTGCATTAAGGGATTGCTTCTCATCTCTGTGAAACATAGAAACATAGAAACATAGAACATAGAAGTTGACGGCAGATAAGGACCGCAAGGCCCATCCAGTCTGCCCATTTCTTTTTCTACCTTATAAATGTGCCATCGGCCTTTGCTCTGTCAGTGGCCTATCTATTCATAGTCATTTGTATTGCTCCCTTATGCCTATCCCATGCCTGTTTGAAGCCCTGCACTGTATTCATAGCCACCACTTCTTGTGGTAAGCCATTCCATGCATCCACCACCCTTTCTGTGAAAAAGAATTTCCTCACATTCCCCCTTAATCTGCCTCCCTCTAATCTCATGCTGTGTCCTCTTGTCCTGCTATTTTTCTTATATTTAAACATGTTAGACTCTTTCACCTTGTTTATGCCCTTAAGGTGTTTGAATGCCTCGATCATATCACCTCTCTCCCTCCTTTGCTCAAGGGTATACATATTGAGCTCCGTTAATCTGTCCTCATGTGTCTTCTGATGCAGTCCCTGCACCATTTTGGCTGCCCTTCTCTGGACTGCCTCAATTTGGTTAATGTCCTTGTGAAGGTGTGGCCTCCAATACTGCACGCAGTACTCCAGATGGGGCCTAACCAGTGTCTTGTACAGAGGGATTATTACCTCCCTCTTACGACTTGTGATACCCCTACTAATACACCCTAACACCCCCCTAGCCTTACCTACTGCTTTAGAGGTCTGCTTGGATGATTTTAGGTCATCAGTGATGATGATGCCCAAGTCTCTTTCTTCCTTTGTGACTGCTAGCAACTCCCCTCCCAGCCTATAGGTGGCTTCAGGGTTTCTCTTCCCTATGTGCATGATTTTGCACTTCTTTGCATTAAATCCCAGTTGCCACTCTTCTGACCATTCTGCTAGTTTATCCAGATCTCTTCTCATTCTGCACCCCATCTGGATCATCTACTCTGTTGCAGATCTTGGTGTCATCTGCAAACAGACAAGCCTTACCCTCTAGTCCATCTGCAAGGTCACTAATGAAGATGTTGAAGAGGACTGGCCCCAGGACTGATCCCTGAGGTACCCCACTTATGACTTGCATCTCTTCTGACTGTATACCATTTACCACCACTCTCTGTTTTCTGCCCGTCAACCAGTTTGCCACCCAGTTGACCAACTTCTGACCCACCCCGAGCCTACCCAGCTTATTTATCAATCTTCTATGTGGAACAGTGTCAAAAGCTTTGCTGAAGTCAAGGTAGCGACATCAACTGCTCCCCTTGGTCCACCACTCTGGTTACCCAGTCAAAGAAATCTATGAGATTAGTTTGACAGGACCTTCCTTTGTAAACCCATGCTGTCTTGGATCCTGTGCCCCTATGGATTCCAGGTGTTGCACTATCCTTTCCTTAAGGAGTGCCTCCATAATCTTGCCCACTACTGAGGTAAGACTGACCGTCTGTAGTTCCCCGCCTCCTCCTGCTACCACTCTTGTGGAGCGGGATCACATGAGCCCTTCTCCAGTCTTCTGGGACCTCTCCTGTGCTCAGAGACTCACTAAACAATTCTGCTAATGGCTCTGCTAGTTCCTCCTTTAGCTCCTTAAGTACCCTGGGATGTATGCCATCAGGTCCCATTGCCTTATCCACCCTGAGCTTAGAAGCTCTTGTAGGACCCTTTCTTTTGTGAAGGGAGTGGTGCTCACCTCCCTCCCCTGTGTCCATGCTGCTGAGCTGTGGGCCCTGCCCTACCTTCTCTTCAGTAAATACTGAGCAAAAGTATCTATTTAGGATAGATGCCTTTACAGGGTCCTCCTCCTCACATGCTCCCTTTTCTCCATTAAGCTTAGCAATACCCCCTCTGGACTTTCTCCTTTCACTAATGTATCTATAGAAAGTCTTGTCACCTTCTTTTACTGTTCCTGCTAGTGTTTCCTCAGTTTGGGACTTTGCCTGCCTTACTGCCTTACCTGCTTCCCTTAGGGCAGTTTGGAATACCTCCCTATCTTCATCCCGCTGTGTTCCCTTATATTTCCTGAAGGCCAGCCTTTTGGCTCTGACCTTTTCTGCTACTGTATTTGAGAACCAAAGTGGTTTCCTTCTTCTTTTCCTTCCTTTTCTGTCTAACACAATGGGATGTTGCTTCAAGTATTGCATTCTTAATGCTTGCCCACTTTGCCTTACCCCTCACCTGTGTTTCTTTTTGCCAGGGCTAGCTTAACTCTGTTGGCCATCTAATCAAAGTCAGCTCCTCTGAAGTCCCATATTTTTGCCTTGGAATGGGATGATTTAGATGTAGTAGCCAAATTGAACCATACCATGTGATGGTCACTGGCCCCAGGTGACCTTCTACCTGGAGATCTGTGATCCCGTCTTTGTTAGTCAGTACTAGATCTAGGATAGCCCTGTCTCTTGTGGGTTGCTGTACCAGTTGTTTGAGGCCCTCCCCTGCAGGAATCCACTATGAGTCTAGTTCTGGCAGATGTTCCTGCTGGTATTGACCAATCTGTATCTGGCATGTTGAAGTCTCCCATTATCAGAACCTCCCTTTAGCTGTCATGTTTTGTATATCTTCTAACAGTAATGTGTCTATGTCCTCCTCTGGTCTGGGGGCCTGTAGACAACCCCAGTTCTTATGGCTGTCCCATTTCCTGTTTCCAGGGTGACCCACAGTTCTTCTGGCTCCTTATGTGTATTCTGAATTTCTGTAGCTTTGATATTTTCATTAACATACAGGGCCACTCCTCCCCCCCTTTTTGCACCTCGGTCTCTTCTGAACAATACATAGCCAGGAATTTGCTTTTAAACAGCTTATAAATGTACTTTGTTTTTTATTTGTGTGTGTGTTTAATTAAATTACATGGGTAACACCTGGCAATAAAAGTTTACAGATGTTAGTCATGCACAAGACTGGCTTCCCAGAGGAAGCAGGCAGGCACAAAACAGATCAGGGCATTCAGCTGGTTTTATCACTTTTCGCTTCAGCTTCATGTGCTGGACATGTAATTACATGAATAAATGAAATTTCAATGGTTGATACGGTGTCAGTGCCTGTTTTTATGGACAGACATCATTGACATTACCCTGCATGACAGGTGTTGGAGCTGCTTTCTCTTTTTGCCTATACTCTGGAAAGGTCTGCGGGGGAAGGACAGGAGGAGATGTGGTGTTTTGTGTGAGAGAAAGCATAAAAGCAACAGAGATACAGGGAATAGAGGGGGAGGCAGAGGTACTGTGTATCACCCTGGAAATGGGAAGGGAGACATTATTCACATGGAGTGATCCACAGACCTCGAGCATAGGGGGAGGAATTAGATAAATTACTGGCGGAAGCCTTTGTCAAGATGGTAGAAAAAGGGGAGGTACTGCTGGTGGGAGACTTCAACCTGCCAGATGTAGATTAGAGCCTCCCAGAGGCAGCAACATTCTGATGTCTCTGCAGAAGGCATTCCTCAGGCAACTAGTCAGTGAACCCACTCATGATGGGGCAATACTGGACCTGGGACTCACAAACAGGGACAGCATTGCAGACATCAAGGTGGGAGGCCACCTGGAGATCAGTGATCATTGTACGACGTAGTGCAATATAAGGACAGCTCCAGAATTGAACTACACAAGTGCAAGGGCCCTGGATTTCAGGAGGGTAAATTTTATAAACACAGGTAAATGCCTCGAGAATGACCTGGTTGGGGGGATGGTCTTGGTGGAGTGGAGGAACAGTGGGCAAAGCTAAAAGGGAGCATAGTGAAGGCAACCAAGCTCTGCATCAAATGAATCGGCAAAAGCAGAAGGAAAAAGAGACCAGTATGGTTCTTGAAAGAGGTAACTAAAAAAGGTAAAGGCTAAAGGGCAGCATTCAGAAGGTATATGGAGATGCAGATGGAGAAGGATAGGGAGGTGTATCAGGAAAAACAGTGGGAATCAGAGATAGCAGTAAGCAGTGCAAAGGCACAAACTGAAGAGAGAATATTGTTATTTTTTTTTTAATCAGGAGAGAGACAGTAAGCAGAAGCTTCTTTCCAGGTGTGACCTGGGAGCACAAGGAAGTTAAGTGACCTACTCGGGGTATCACAGTATGCAATTGGGGGTTGTGGGATTCAAACCCAGGTCTCCAGTTCAAAGCCTTAAACTACTGTGCTATACTGCCTCCTATCTGCTTTGCCCAGGAGATAATGAAAGGGGACAAGCCATTTTGTAGATATGTAAGTGACAAGAGGAAAACCAGGGGAGGGATTGTGATGCTCAAAAGGGAAGGAGGGACTGTGCAGAGGGGGCCAGGAATAGGCAAACATCCTGAACAAATACTTTTATTCTGTGTTCACCAAGGAAAGAGAAGGAGAGGGGACAGAAAAAAGTAACAGAAGCTTTGGAGGGAGGCAGGGAGGGAGGTGGACACTAGTCCGTTTTTGAATGACAGAGTGCTGATGGGGATTGCTAATCTCAAGGTGGACAAAAGGAACATTGTCAAGGCCACTGATTTACGGTGAATAAAATAATGAAATTCCATTTTCAAGACTTCAGATTCCGGAATTGCACCGGTGACTGTTATTCTAATTTCCGGATTTTACTGGGATTCTGCTATCATTCTTTTAGTATGTGCATAAAGAATCAGAGTTAAAGAAAGCTTAACACAGAGCCTTAAATAAAGCAAACTGAAACTAGTACAGGAAGGAATTATAAGAAAAATACAAGTTTTGTAGATTTACTGATCTGATATAAAATGGCAGATTCCATTAAATCTTTATTTTTACTGGTTTTCAGGCAGTCCTAATTCCGGAATTTTACCAGGTTTTCCGATAAAAACCGAAAAACAGCGGTCTTGAACATTGTTGAACCAGGAGTAGCATCCCTGGGAGCATAAGGAAGTTAAGTGACTTGCTCAGGATCACACAGCAAGCACTTAGGCAGCTGTAGGATTCAAACTCAGGTCTCCAGATTTGTAGCTCAGACCCTTAACCGACTGAGCTATACTGCCGAGGAAATGGGACCAGATGGAGTACATGTAAAGGTACACAGAAACATAGAAGCTGATGGCTGATAAGGACCGCAAGGCCCATTCAGTCTGCCCATTTTTTCTACCTTATGAATGTACTGAGGGAGCTAAGGAAAATACTGGCTGCAGCTCTGACAATTCTATTTAACAGCTCACTGGAAACAGGAGTGGTTCCAAAGGACTAGAGGGTGGATGTAGCCCCATTAAACAAAAGTGGTAGCAGGGAGGAGGCTGGCAATTACAGGCCAGTCAGCCTGACATTGGTGGTTGGAAAGTTAATGAAATCACTGTTTAAGGAAAGGATTATGGAATATCTTGAATCCAGTGGGATACAAGACCCGTGCAGTATGGATTTACAGGGAGGAGGTCATGTCAAACAAATCTGATAGATATATTTGACTGGGTGATAAAGAATTTAGATCAGGGAGGAATGGTGCACATAGCCTACCTACACGTCAGTAAGGCTTTCAACACCATTCCACACAGGAGACTAGTAAGCAATCTGGGTAGCTTAGGAGTGCGTCCAAAGGTGGTAAACTAGCTAAGAAATTGATTAGAGGATAGGTGACCGAGGGTGGTTGCAAATGGAGCTCACTCTAAGGAAAAGAGGGTGATCAGTGGGGTGCCCCAGGGATCAGTGCTGGGACCAACTCTCTTTAATGTCTTTACAAGTCACATTGCAGATAAGCTGGAAGGGAAGGTCTGCCTCTTTGTGGATGACACCAAAATCTGCAATAGGGTGGACACTCCAGGGGTGGTAGACAGTAAAGTGCAGAAACTTGACAAAACTTGATGAGTGGTCAAGGGTATGGCAGCTGGATTTCAATGTGAAAATGTGCAAAATAATGTACTTAGGGCACAGAAACCCAGGGATGGAGTACAAAATTGGTGGGATGGTATTGATGACCACCAATCAGGAAAGAGACCTGGGTGTAACTGTATCAAATGGCTTAAAGGTAGTCAGGCAGTGCAACAAGGTAGTCGGGAGGGCTAGTGGGATGCTGGGGTGCACAGGGAGGGGTATCACCAGCAGATAGGGGGAGGTGGTGTTGCCTCTCACCAGAGCCAATAGGGCTGTGACAAGCTGCCAAGTGACCAAAGTTACACGTGTGCATAGAAATTATTGAACGCCCGGGTGTAACTTGACCACTTTTTGGAGGTCTTGCACCAAATTTTCAACATGGCCTTTTTGTGAAGCCCCTCCTCAAGAAGAGTACCAGTGTCATTTTGTTCACTTGTCCCAAAAGGTGATTTCGCAGAGCGAACAAGCTATTCTGTACCAGAGGTGCAAAAACACATTTTAGGCAGGATGTGAAAAATGACAGCTGTACTGTCATTGTAGTTTTGTAGTCATTTGTAGTTCATTTGCACCACCAGGTAGGGAAAAAGGTCCGGCTACCCGTACGACACACAGGGGAAATGCCAGACCTTGCCCAACAACTAACACACCAAAATCTGGCCAATGGAAAATTATGTACACAAATGCCCACAGTCTGGAAAATAAGATCCCAGTCCTGGAGGCAACAATGACAGAGGCTAAATTGAACATAGTAGCCATTAGCGAGACATGATTCACCAGTAACCACACTTGGGGAACTTCAGTACCCTGCTATGTACTGTTCAGAAGAGACTGAGGTGTAAAAAGGGGGGTGGTGGAGTGGTGCTTTATGTCAATGAAAACATCAAGGCTACAGAAACTCAGAATACACATAAGGAGCCAGAAGAACTGTGGGTCACCCTGGAAACAGGAAATGGGTCAACCGTATGAACTGGGGTTGTCTACAGGCCTTCAGACCAGGGGGAGGACATAAGCATATTACTGTTAGAAGATATACAAAACATGACAGCTAAAGGGGAGGTTCTGATAATGGGAGACTTAACACAGAAACATAGAATTTGATGGCAGATAAGGACCGCTTGGCCCACCTAGTCTGCCCATTTCCCTACCTAACTGATAAGCTGCAGATCATAGTGAACCAACAGCCTACTTCCTCCTACCCCCACTAGAATTACCTTATGTCTGTCCCATGCATTCTTGAATTCCCCCACTGTTTTTGACTCTATGACCTCCTCAGGAAGGCTTTTCCATGTATCCACAACCCTCTCTGTGAAGAAATACTTCCTCACATTACCTCTGAGCCATCCCCCCCATCTTCAAATTGTGTGACTTCAACATGCCAGATACAGATTGGTCAATACCAGCAGGAACATCTGCCAGAACTAGACATATGGTGGATTCCCTCCAGGTGGAGGGCCTCAAACAACTGGTACAACAACCCACAAGAGACAGGACTATCCTGGATCTAGTACTGACTAACAGGGAAAGAATCACAGATCTCCAGGTAGAAGGTCACCTGGAGGCCAGTGACCATCACATGGTATGGTTCAATTTGGCTACTAGAACTAAATCATCCCATTCCAAGCCAAAAATATGGGACTTCAGAGGAGCTAATTTTGATAAGATGGCCAATGGAGTTAAGCTAGCTCTGGCAAGACAAAAAACAGGTGAGGGGGTACAGGCAAAGTGGGCAAGCATTAAGGATGCAATACTTGAAGCAACGTCCCACTGTGTTAGGGAGAAAAGCAAGAGCAAAAGAAGAAGAAAACCTCTTTGGTTCTCAAAAACCATAGCAGAAAAGGTCAGAGCCAAAAGGCTGACCTTCAGGAAATATAAGGGAACGCAGCAGGATGAAGATAGGGTGGCATACCAATCTTCCCTAAGGGAAGCAGGGAAGGCGGTAAGGCAGTCAAAGGCCCAAACCGAGGAAACACTTGCATGAATAGTAAAAGAAATATAGAAACATAGAAATTGACAGCAGATAAGAACTGCAAGGCCCATCAAGTCTACCCATTTATTTCTACCTTATGAATGTGCCATAGGTCTTTACTCTGTCAATGGCCTATCTATTCATACTCATCTGTATAGCTCCCTTATGCCTATCCCATGCCTATTTGAAGCCCTGCACTGTATTCATATCCACCATATTATATTGTGCAGTGCTTGGTGTAATATTGCATGTTAGAAGATGTTTTTATATCGTGCAGTGCTTGGTGTAATATTGCATGTAAGTGTATGTTTTTATATTGTGCAGTGCTTGGTGTAATATTGCATGTTAGTGGATGTTTTATATATTGTGCAGTGCTTGGTGTAATATTGCATGTTAGTGGATGTTTTTATATTGTGCAGTGCTTGGTGTAATATTGCATGTTAGTGGATGTTTTTATATTGTGCAGTGCTTGGTGTAATATTGCATTATAGTGGATGTTTTTATATTATGCAGTGCTTGGTGTAATATTTCATGTTAGTAGATGTTTTTGTATTGTGCAGTACTTGGGGCTTTTGTATGAGTGCTATCTAAAGAAAAGCTGATTGGATTTGAATGGAAAAGATATCACAAACTTTTGCTTGATGCCTATAAAGGTGATAGCTCACGTGACTGGGTGGAGGTTAGCATTGTGTGGAATTTTCAGTGTCTGACAAGCATCTAATCATGTGTTACTGTAAGAAACATCATCATTCATTCATGTATTGCAGGACACTGATGGGAACGTGGACGCGCCACTGGGGGATGGATTTCTGTACCTCTAGGTGCTACCCAGCTATATCTTTAAATTTTGCAGGCACTGGGGGGAGGTAGGAGGGAGGATCAGTGCTTTAGGATGGGGGGCTTGACACTTCATTTCATTGGGTTGCCACCATTCGATGAGGCAAAAACCAGATCCTAAACTGTGCTCCTAGCCCCACCCCTTTTCATGACTGAGCATACATTGCTCCTCCTCCAAAGCCATTTTTTTGTCAGTAAAAAACAACACTTAAAGCAACAGTACAACAAAAATGGTAAAATACTGTACCCGTTAAATTTAGTTTTCTAGGTTCTTCCTGTGTATTTTTTTATGTATTTATTGACATTGGTTTACCAGATAAACATACAGAGATAAAATAAATCTCATTTACAGATATGCTCTGGGGAACACTTTATATCTTTTTATGGTGCTATGTCCATTTCATGTCCACATTACTAGTTCAGAGTCAGAGAAGTGACCATACATTCTGGTAGAGGTGAAAAAGTTTACCAACAAATGACAGTGGAAGACAACTGGATCTTTTACTGTTACAAAAGGCGGTGGCAAGCTGTTTACCCAGCTTTGCTACATAGCCACTTTAAGATGCATTGGAAAAGATTAGGTTACGTAACCACTAATGGTCTTAATGGCCATACTTTACACCTCCCAGGTTGACTGCTTTCACAAACAAAGGGCTATACTGACAACAGAACGTGCTTGTGACTTGGATATTCAGCTAAAAGAATGAATGATATGACAAAATCTGTTTCAAAAGTGTGTGGGTACTCAGAATTGCTCAAAAACCTATGCTGGCCTGGTGGCGCTGAGGGTTGAGGTGCTGGGTGCCACACCTCGCTCCACGCCAGCAACCCATGTTCGGGAACAAGCATGGGCTACTAGGGGTTGGCAGGAAGGAGAAGGACTAAGTGTCCAGAGGATAGCTCTCCTTCTCTGGGGAGGGGGTATTCTGGTGGTCTGAGGTTGCTTGGCCCCTAGCAGCAGCTGGGAATAGGTGCACTGACTCTGCAACATGAGGGACGGGAGTGATGCAGACACTTGATGGTGTCTTGCATGGGCCTTCACGGGCATCATTGCATGCGCTGCCCCCGAGGGGAGAGGAAAAATCAAGAAAACACAGCTCCTGGCAGATGCAGGGGAACCTGTAGGCCCCGCACCCACCCAGCCACAGTGCCGTACTGGATCTAGTCTTGGTGGAGGAGGGCCCCTCTACCACCCCACTGGGGGGTAAGCCCTGGGAACATACGGTCCTGATGGTGGACACTGGGATGACGGGGCTGGGGCTCCCCCTGATTGAGAGTGCCGATGGAGCAAGGAGCATAAACTAACAGAAAAAAAACCCTGACCAGCATTGAGCAAAACCAGATTACTGAATAGGGACCCTGAAAACCAGATTACCAAATAGGGACCCTGAAAACCAGATTACCAAATAGGGACCCTGAAAACCAGATTACCGAATAGGGACCCTGAAAACCAGATTACCGAACAGGGACCCTGAAAACCGGATTACTGAATAGGGACCCTGAAAACTGGATTACTGAATAGGGATCCTGAAAACCAGATTACTGAATAGGGACCTTGAAAATCGGATTACTGAATAGAGACCCTGAAAACTGGATTACCGAATAAGGACCCTGAAAACCAGATTACCGAATAGGAACCCTGAAAACCAGATTACCGTGTCATTTTTTTTTATTGTCTTATCACAAAAACAAATAAAACACTTAAATATTAAAAAAAAAAAAAACTGGATTACCAGTTAAAAAAAACGACAGGTGGCAACCCTAAATTTCAGGGGCACAACATCTTATGAGATGGTGGATTGACTGGTTTTGGGATTTGATGCTGCAGGGGGAAATAGATTTACTATATTATTATGGTGAGTCTTTTATAAGAAACATCACAGGGACTGTGAGGGAAGGAGGAAGACTGGTCCTTGAGAGAAGCAGGATGGTGGTAAATTATTTTTAAAGATCTGGCAAGTTGGTGAGGTGTGAGACATGGTTGCACAGTAACTGGGTGGCACACATGTTAAAAACGTTATTTATGCTGCCTGCCCTGAACCCAGGACCCTGGCTTGACAGGAGACAAGATGCAGGGTTTAGAAATGAACCGAGGTTTCTTGGGGATGCTGGAGTCTAAGTCTCACTGCTTGCCTACCACTTTGCGTTCTCAATTTTGTACCAACTTTGACATAGAAATTAGTATTCATAGCATCTCTAGTTTAAACATGAAGCGGATCGTAGGAACACTAGGACAAAGAGTACAGAATCTTACAGGACAATGAATTGAACACTCTTTCATCTGCAGCTCAATTGCTGTTATGCATTCTACTCATTTAAAACAGGAGGATGATTTTACAGTGACCAAAAGCTACTGTATAATATTGCATATTACTGTACATTGTTTTAAGAGTTTGGACAGAAACAAAATGAAGTACAATTGGCTAGAAGTAATACAGAGCGCTAAACCAAAGCATGAAATATGATATGTGGTAAGCATGACGCAAGCTACAGGGGTGAGGTGCGACAATATATGACAAGTAACACGTACAGGGTTAGGTTTCATACATTTAGAGTCGGTAATCAGCAATATACACTTGTGTAGTAACTCAGAGACTTTACTACTGGTCCTATGCAACATACGGACACATACATGTCAAGGAGGTTGTGGGGTCTAAAACAGTGGGAGAATTCAAGAATGCATGGGAGAGACATAAGGCAATTCTTGTGGGGGGTAGGAAGAAATAGACTGCTGGTTAACTAGGATCTGCGGCCTATCCTGTAGGTAGGGAAATAGACAGACTAGATGGGCCAAGCGGTCCTTATCTGCCATCAAAGTCTATGTTTCTGTGTTTCTAAGGTCTTGAGCAGGAGGGAGCAGTATGCACTCCTTTTTTTGTAAACATTTTTTATTGAAAGGTATCATAATTACAGAGAATAGGCATTTGATGCGAAATGCTCTCCAGGGATCATATTACATTACATAATATACATTTCTTTTCATTGCTGACAGAAGCTACAAATTACAGTGCATACATATATTAACTGCATTTGATACTTATTCAGAATACATGTAAGGACCCAGTCTCACTCAAGTCTATTCCATACTTATTAATTAATAGACATTAAAGTTAAGATTACATCCTCCCCCCTGCACAAGGGGGAAGGGAAGGGAAGAGCTATGTCTAGAGCATCACATCACCAGACTCCGCTGCCTTGACCAGAGGGTTCTGCAGTTCCTGGAACAAAGCTTCCTGCCCTTAGCTTGCATCTGGATCCTTTCCACATGCATGACCCCAAATTATTCAACCAATGGGCTATACTAGGGGAGGTTTCAATTGTCCAATGTTGAGCCACCGTTTTCCTTGCGTTTACCAGTGCCACCTCCCATAATCTATGTTTTTTTCCCCACTATCTGTAGCCTGCTCAGGTCCCAGCATAAATTCCAGAGGGGTATTTGGTAATTTGGTTCCCAAAATGTTTTGCTTTCTGCTCTGCATGTCTTTCTAAAAGTCTGCCACAGTGCACGCGAGTGCCACATGCAGGAAATCCCCCTCCTGTACTTTACATTTTGAGCAAATACTCTGCCTAGCTTCTGAAAATGTATGCAACTTACTAGGGGTAAGATAAAAACGTAGTTCAGGTTCAGACATTACCACTACTTGATTATGGCGGCATACTGTATGATGATGCTTCACAGTACAGACTGCACAAACTAGATGTACTTTATAATACATCAGTAAGGTTATATTTGAATTCTCTGTAACCATTCATCACTGTGATTTGTGTAAGTCATTAGGATGGCTTTCTCTGTGTAGGAGGAGGAGCACACATAAAAGTGCTTGTGTATAAATCTGGCTTGGGCTTCATCCCCAAGTATTTGAGTGATAGGTTGAAATTTTGCGATATTGATCCTTCTTTAAGAAATTCACATCTATTTCTGGACACAGTTAAAAATGAGAGTTCACTCTCTATTGCTCTCCTATAAATTTGATTGATTCACAGTTAGTTGTACCTATGACACACACCAAAAGGTCTATGCAATATTTTAGACAGTTGGTTCCGAGATTCTGGAATGAGCTTCCTCCTCATTTTAGGAATTTAAATATTAAACCCTTGTCAGCATTTACGTTAAATAAATGCTTAAATTCATGTGTCCAGGTCTGTAAATGTTTTAATTAATGCTGTAACTTTGATATGTGTATGTTGAATGTTTTGTGAGATGTGTGTATGTAATTTTGGAACTTTGATATTTGTGTGTTGAATGGTTTGTGAGCTGTGTGTATTTAATGTGTTCTAGGTCACCACTGTGACTCAGCTTATGTTCAATGGTTATTCCTTATAAATAAACAAGATAGGTCCTGTATAAGTAATTTAGCTGTATACTACGGAGTCGATTTGAGAATAAGCTGGTGTGAATATGCTTTATGGCATCCGCCAAGCCTCATCTTCCAGGCTTGTCTCCAGGTCCTCTTCCCAGGAATCATGTGCTTTCATGACTGGCGGAGGAGCCAAGCCCAGGAACAATCTCTACAACATGGTTATGAGTGTGTTATTGGGCTGTGGCCTATATAAGGCTTCCTGTATGGGAGGCCTGGATTCAGATCTGCCACCCACTGCTTTATTCTAAGGAATGCAAAGAAGTCCCCTGTTTTAACTCTGTCTTGCTGTGAGAGTTTCATGAGTGTTTTGACCCTGCATCCATACAGTAGATCACTCACTGTCCTCAAGTCCTTCCTACACCACCTCAGAGGAACCTGGTGAAGCTGGACATTGAACCCTTTTGCTCCCTAAAGCCCACACGTTTTGGTGTATTGGCTGACATTCTCTCTGGGTGATTGATATGTTTGTGGACCACCTTCCATAGTCTGGCGATAATCCTAGTCTGGTGATTTTGGCATTTGGGAGTATTTTGGCCTGCAGTGATGGTGAGAGAACCCCTTGCATTATGACACCTACCATGTCTTCTCCTTCCATTGTCAACCAAAGCTGGGTTGTGATCAGCACTGGGCCAGTCCAAAAATGCTAGCTGCGCCGCCCAGCAATAATACTTTAAATAAGGTGGGACCAGGCCCCTCACCCTTCAATGGTTGTTGTAGGATTGCTCTTTTTATCCTAGCCACCTTGCCAGCCCACAGGAATCTGTGTAAGACTGAATTTAGTTGCCTGAAAAAAATTTCCAGGACCCTAGCTGGGAGGTTCTGAAATACATATACCTGTAGGCACCATTGTAGCACATTCATTTTGATGGTATTGACCCTGCCTATCAAGCTCAGTGGTGGTCCTTTCCACTGCTCACAGTCAGCCTTAATTTTATTTAACAGGCGGACGTGGTTCTCTTTATAGAGGTGGAGCACTTTCTTTGTTATCTTTACTCCCAGGTACTTCAGCTTCTTAACAATATTTATGTTTGGAGGGGAAGCCTTCAGGTAGCTGATATCCCCCTGCCCCAGCACTAACATTTCACACTAAGACCAGTTTCTTTTGTTGCCCGCTAGGTCTCTGTATTCCATAAATAGATAGGCATGGAGGGATTGTTCAAGGGGAGGGTGGAGAGAGACACTCACAGTCATGAGTTGAGACTGCAGGGTGCAAGGTTTAGGAGGGAAATGAGGAGGCATTTCATTACAGAAAGGGTGGTAGCAGAGTAGAACGCACTACTGGAAGAGATTGTGGCCTGTAAAACAGTGGAATGCTTCAAGAGGGGCTGGGATAGGGCAAAAGTGTCATGGAGGGGTAGGGTGGGAGGGGCAGCTGCAGAGCAAGGTGCTAGCTGCAAAATTGAGCAGACTCGATAGACCAAATGGCCTTTTTCTGCTGACAGTTTCATATGTTCGTATATAAATATACCAAGTAGTGTAGGGAGACCTATCATTGGGTTTTGCATTTGTAGTAGTAAGTCGTCTGCGAACAGTGCAAACTTCTGTGTTTTGCCCCTCGCTTTTATTCCCTGTATGCACTCTTCAGGTCTGATGACCTCAGCCAATGATTCCAAGGGGGACACATATAGCAGAGGTGACAGCAGGCTCTCTGCCTCGTCACCCTAGTCAGTGAGAAGGGTTTGGTTAGTTTCCCATTCACTAAAATCTAGGCCTTCGGCCAACTATAAAGTGCACTAATCCACCTCCACATGTTGTCCCCCATTCCGAATCTTTGCAGTGTTTCAAGTTGGTACCCCCACTCCACACGGTTGAAGGCCTTTTCTGCATCTAGTGCCAGTATTCCCAGATTCCCACTCATGTGTTTCCTCATCCACTATCGTACTACATTTAATGTTTGTATAATATTCAGATTGCCTTGTCTCCCCTTAACAAACCCTGTATGATCTTCACTCATAATGGAGAAAAGCACCTTCTCAAGTTTACTTGCTATCACACGGGCCTGTTAAGAGGGATATAGGGTTATATGAGACACAAACTTTTGGGTCTTTCCCCTGTTTTGGTAATACTGTGATTGTGGCAGCACACATAGAAATTGGCACTGACAGTGGCATCAGCAGGATTTTAGAAGTGAGGGGGCTCATTCCCCCTTCAGTGACTTCAGCAAAAAAGGGGGGTCGTGGGGAATCACCACTAGAAAAAATTTAGAAGAATTTGATGCCAAATGGTGCATTTTTGAAGCATTTCTATGAAATCTGCAGCAAGACAAGCATAGGGATTTTGTAGCTGAAATCCTGAGAAACACAGGAGGTGACTTAAACCAGGGAAGCATAACATACCTGGTGTACTACCTTAGTCTTAGAACCACGTGCTCAGAAACACAAAGATTAACAAGTTTCTTGTCCCTGCCAAACCAAATGTTGTCTAGGAATGGGGGTGGGGGGTTATTTACCCCCAGAAGAAAGTTTGAAAATTTGGTGCCAAAGTCTAATGGTGTATTTTAGAAGCATTTTCTATTAAATCTGCAGCAAGACAAGCATAGAGATTTTGTGTAGCTGAAACCCTGAAATACACAGCAGGTAGGTCACCTGTACTAGAGAACCAGAACATGCTTGGTTTACTACCTTTGTCTGAGAGCCAAGTCACAAACACAGACAGAAAAATATTAACAACTTCCCTTTTTTCCCCCAAGCCAAATGATGCCTGGGCATGGGATAGTTCCCCTGCAAGACAGTTTGAAGAATTAGATGCCAAGTGTTGCATCTTACAAGCATTTTCTATGAACTCTGAAGTAAGACAAGCATTGGGATTGTGTAGATGAAATCTTAAAGCACACTGCAGGTCACCTGAACTACCTCACAAACACAAACAGAAAAAGATTAACAATGTTTTTCTCAGTCTAAATGGTGCCTGGGGTTGGACATGGGGTGATAACTGTGGTATTTGCTCCAGCAAGAAATTATGAAGAATTAGGTGGCAAACTGTGCATTTTAGAACCATGTACTATGAAATTTGCATCAAGACAAGCACAAGGATATCATAGCTGAAACGATGACATACACAGCAGGTGTAAGTTGAACCAGGGATTTCGTAGCTGAAACGGTGACATACACAGCAGGTGTAAGCTGAACCAGGGATTTCGTAACTGAAACGGTGACATACACAGCAGGTGTAAGTTGAACCAGGGATTTCGTAGCTGAAACGATGACATGCACAGCAGGTGTAAGTTGAACCAGGGATTTCGTAGCTGAAACGGTGACATACACAGCAGGTGTAAGCTGAACCAGGGATTTCATAGCTGAAACGATGACATACACAGCAGGTGTAAGTTGAACCAGGGGTTTTGAAGCTGAAACCCTGACATAAATACATAGCAGGTGATTAAGTGGAAGAACCACGGAACGTACTTATTGCCTTAGTCTCAGAACTATGCGCACACAAAGACAGAAGGAACAGTCTAAGTAATGATTAACTTTTCTGGGTTTTTTCAAAACCAAATGTGGCATGGTGCTAGGCGGGACACTGGGGGAATTTGACCATTGGAAGAAATCAGAACAAAGAATATGTGGCAAAGGGTGAACTTTAGAAGCAAGCTACAGTATGTAAGGTGCATCAAGCTAAACGCAAGGAATTATTAAATAAATAGCCTACAATACAGAACATGACTTGAACCACTGAAGTAGTTGTTGGTCTCAGCCTTTATGTACTGTTAGACCCTGTCATATCATTTAGGGAGTTTCTGCAGTGCTGGCAGTAGCAGGAAGCAAAATATCAACGTCTGTTTAACAGTTTTGCAAATCTGTCAATGACTTCATCTACATTTGTTAGCTTTGCTGCCTCACCCTCAATTGCTAATGTAGCAAGACCAGTTAATCTGTCCTGACCTACTGTGTTTCTCAGGTATGTTTTTATTCATTTTAGAGAAGAAAAAGAATCAGCATTTATATAGCGCTTTTCATACTTAGTATCCCAAAGTGCTTTACAAGCAATGCTAGACTGGTACTGAAGTGACTGAATGTGTGGTGGTGTCCATATCGCACATCATCACCCACACACAGCCTGGATAATTGCATGAACCAGTTTATGGGAAGGGGAATGTTGGCCAGGACACCGGGAATGCTCCCTGCTCTTTGCGAAGAGTGCCCTGGGATCTTTTACTTCCACCTGGACACCCACCAGGACAACACCAGAATGGACAGAAGGGACCTCGGTTTAACGTCTCATCTGAAGGACGGCACACCCCAGCAGTAGAGCACCCCCCAATACTGCACTCGGATGCCAGTGATTTTTAGGTGCAAGTCCAATCCTGGTGTGGGACGAGAGCCCATGACCTTCTGGTTCAGAGGCGGATGTGCTACCAACTGAGCCACACTGACACCTAGAGCACTGAAGGATCATTCACATTAATATGTAGTGACTGGTATGGTAAGTACAATAGTACCCAACTGGTGGATCCCAGGAAACATAGCCAGTGGCAATGAGTCAAGCAACGAAGAAATGCTCCGTGGGGAGTTTTCAACAGGCAACCCTTCAATAAACCTTTGTGCTACAAACATAGAAACATAGACTTTGATGGCAGATAAAGACCACTTGGCCCACCTAGTCTGCCCATGTTCCTACCTATAGGATAAGCTGCAGATCCTAGTTAACCAACAGCCTACTTCTTCCTACCCCCCACACAAATTGCCTTACAATTCTTCTTCAGGAAGTTGTGCTCCATAATGATTCATCTAACATTTAGTGTTGTCTTATCTAAATATAAAGGACTTATTGGTTTCAAAGCCTGAATTGCTTTCAGTAGGTCTACCCCTCTTTTGAAAATTGCCGTCTCAATTCCGAAATCATGTTATCTAAAACTGGATAGGAAATTTTTGTTCGGTAATCTGTTTCCAAAGTAACTGGCTACTGTTCACTAACTCTTCTGTCAACAACATATGCATCAAAATGAGCTGCTAAGTGATGGGTACATCGTGGATGGGTCCTTTGTTCTGTTGCAGTGTCAGGAGCTATATTAAGTGGAACAGCAAATGCTCTTGCTTCACAGAGTAATTCTTTAAATTTGTCTTCATTTCGGAATGAAACCAGAGTATCAATAAATGTTTCTACTGCAATGCCAGCACTGGCTAGATCCAGATCTTCAGTCTGCAGTAGGCTGTGTAGTTCTTCTGCAAATCCAAGAATGTGATCAAACAGGAAAAGGCAAAAGACAGTGCTGAATGACATCAAAAAGGTGTAAAGTCCCAGTGCTTTGGGTGTATTTCCATGGTCATATTGTGAGAGATAAGAGATTAAGGACTCATATGTATGCTTCAGTGCTCTCATAGCTCTTTTCTGACATCCCCATCTGGTGCTGCTCAGAGCTGTGACCTTGAATGTTCTGTCAAGTCTCATTTCTTCTTGTACTTGTTTCAGTTTGTTACTGTGCACTACAGATGTCGAAAGGAATGTATGCAAGCATTGCACCGATTCAAAGACATCTTTTACTTCAGTAATGCACTGACATGAATCCACAAGAGTTAGATTTAACTTATGTGCATAACGGTGAGCATACACAGCATGAGACTGCTCCTTTCTGAAGAGTTCTTAAACGCCATCGAGATGACCACCCATGACACTTGCACCATTATAAGCTTGGGCAACAAAAGTAACATCTGACTCAAAGACATCACATTTTTTCAAGGTGTCATTAATGTTACTACACAATCCCCTTGCATCCGGTTCTGAGACTTTAACGAAACATTGACAGTGTTCAACAGGTTTATGGTTATGAACATATCTGACACATATGCTCATTTGTTCCTGACATGAAATGTCTGAAGAGTTATCACATAAGACTGATACAAATTTAGCACTTGTGGCTTCTTGACCAGACTAAGCAGCCATTGCACTTCTATAAGAGTGACTTGATGTGTGTGCCCTGAATTTCTCTAATGCCTTTTTCCAGTTCTGAAACTCTCAAGTTGTAAAGGCTTCATCAGCACATCCCTGCCCATGCATGAAGCATCTACTGTATATGCAAAGCAGAATGCACTCTGTTTTTCACACTATACTCCAACCAACAAAAATCTTCATACCAGTGATGGCTAAAGCCCCGCTTTTTACCTCCATAAAGTTTGGTACTGAAATTAGTCATAGGCTGAGTAGGGCCTTTCTCTTTATTGCCAAGGTCGGTAGGGGGTTATCATCAAGTTCAGGTACTGGAAGGGCCTGGGACAAGCCTAATTCAATAGAGGGGTAGTGCAAAACTGGTCAATGCATGCACTAGTAGTGGTGTTAGCACTAATGCTGTCAACTCGATGACTTACTGTCTCACTTGTTTGCTCATTACAAGATGTATCATTATCAGTTAATATGTCTGTGCACATAGTCTCATTCAAAGATGAAGAGGATGCTGATGAAGAACCTATTCTTGGCCTTTTGCCAGCTGTTTCCATATCGAAGAAAGACCTTATGTTATGACTCATTTTGTTTTGGATGTTGTTGTACTTTAATTCAGTTGCAGAACAAAATAATAAATGTGATGACTTATTATTCTATGGTGGTACCTACGTAGGCTAGTTAGGCTAGCAAGTAATGGTAGTCACAAGCCCTGCCTGTTTACTTATTTCTGGGTTATGTCCCACGTCTGTAAGCAACCAAGTAGTTTGTGACATTAGTGGGCACACACAACTCTATCCATTTGTTTCTGGGGCTATATACCCCAAGACCGTGGACAATCAGGCAGTTGGTAACAGTGTTGGGCAAACAACAGACCCTGCTTACTTTCTTCTGGGGCTATATCCCAAAGCTGTAAGCATTAAACCAAGCAGCCAAGTAATTAGTGATGTTAGGCAATGAAGGAATTAAAATAAAAAAAAATACACTGCAGCAGTTCTTCAGGGCAGGCTGCTCAGCTCCTGCTGCTGAACTGCGCTCGATACCTGAGTCAATCTGTTTCTCTATCCCCCCAACCTCCTCCTCTATATTATTCAAAATCTTTTTTTTTTATATATTTTTGGGGTTCAGATCTTATCTTACTCGTTTTACACAATGCAGAGCAAAGAGCAGGCTGCCCAGCTGATCCTGCCTGCTACCAGTCTGTCTACTCTTCCTCTGAGCTCCCTCTCACTGACATGTGAGTGCTGTATTATTCTATTTTTTGAGGGGGTGATATTTTGAACTGTGGCCTGAAAGCCAAGGTAGTGCAGCAGACTACTCAGCTGGCCCCTGTCGCTGCACCCGCAGCACCCACTCCACAGCCACTAAAGTGGCTCTTGCTCCACACATTTCAGACAAGAATCAACGATCAAGATTCATTCACCTCAGTATTTTAATTCAAAATTAAAATCATTCATCAGCAGCACAGATGTCTGATCTTGACTTGATAATACTCAGCTGCAGGCTCACTCCTCAGCAGCCTGGCTTTACTGTTGCTCTGATCATAACAGTCAGAGAGTTAGCCCCCCCCCTTCCCGCTCTGTCTGTCCTCTGGCCCTCCGCCTCCCCAGTCCTCACCAGCCAGCTCACGAATCCTAACTCCCACTCCCTCCAAGCTCCAGCCTCTCCCACTTTCCCCTCTCCAGTCTGGCTGCCAGACAGTATTTTATATTTCTTTTAATTTAATTTTAGTCTTTGGTAACTGGGTAAGGCCCACTAGGTACAAGTGCCTGTTTTCAGGGGCGACCTGGGAGCACTGCGCAGTTAAGTGACTTGCTCAGAGTCACACAGTATGCAAGTGGAGATTGTGGGAATCAAACTCAGGTCTGGTCTGCTGGATGTATCAAGCTTGTTCACACCTCTTTCCTCTAACCTCTAGGCTATACTGCCAGCCAAGTAGTTTTTTAGTCTAGTAGTTCTTTACATTTCATTTCAGAATTAGAATTTTGCTCTGAAGACATGCACACTCACTAGTTATGCAGTTACTTATCAGCCAGATCACATCAGTCAAATTCGAAATGATGACCGTGCTCAATTGCCTGCGCCCAGAGTGTGAAGAAGTCATCCAGCTCCACCCACATCTCTGATCTGCTCCAATCAAAGCCATTGCCCACCCACATTGCCGCACATGATTGGAGCAGGTCAGGATTAGCTCTGCCATCTGAGCCACGGTGCCCAACCCCCCAGCCCCCATGTAATGCCCAAGTCTATGCCCCATGTGATCCAGCTGCACTACCGGTCCTGAGTCCAACCCAAGAGCATGTGTAGAACCATCGGGGTTAGTCGGGTGGCACGCGGCAGCAATCGGAGGGACTCTGAGATCTGGGGCTCAGGTCTTTTCTCTCCTCTTGGCTGACTGCAGTATGTACACATGGACAGACCTACAGGAAAAATTTGAAGATTGTACCTGCTGAGTGAGGTAGGAGGCGGGCAGGGTGTGGGGGGCCAAGCAGGCGGTACTCAACTGGGCTCTGTCTGGGTGGGCTCAGGCTGTCTTAGACAGCTGGTGCCTGCAGTGCTGATGATGGGCTCAGTGTTAAGCCCTATAATTAAAAATGTAAGGCTAGGTGAAACGAGTGAGGGGGACACCAGCATAAACTGGGGGGGGGGGCCAGGCCCCCATTTTTTGGGCTGCTGATACCCCTGCTAATTGGTTGATTGTGTGTGTACATGTAGGGAGGACTGGGGTTTGTTTTATTATTTTGCCTTATTTTTGTTGTTGATTTTAGGAGAGGGTGGGATCATTTAATTTATTGAGTAGGCAATTAGGGAAGAGTATGTGCATATGGTTCAGACCCCATAGGATTACATACTTGGGATCCCTGCTGCTGGACTTCTGCCCTTTCACCAATCTCCCATTATCATCTATGGCTATCAGACACTGTGGGGAGGTCAGGATTGAGAGAAAGCGGGATGGTAGGTGGCAGAGAATTTGGGCTGCAGCGGGACAGAGTCATACTGGGGTGGTCAGGATCAGGAGGCACCCTGGAGTGAAATGGGGCCTTGGGTGAGGCCAAAAGTGTTTGGTGGCCATACCCAGGTTTCCCACCAGACTGAACAGGCAGGCAGCCATTGGACCGCCGCGTCTGGCAGTGCTGTGCAATACGAGATTGGTCAGGAATAAGACCGCAGTTACAGCGGACTTGATTTCCTCAGTCAATCTTGCTTGCATTCTGGAGACCTGACTGGGAGATGACACTGGTCCAGTTCTGAAGGCATACAGTATGTCCCAGCCATGTTCTCTGTGGTGCATTGCCCAAGGAGTGAATGCAAGGGTGGGGGCATGGCTATATGCTTTAGATCTGACCTGAACTTTTCTGTGCACCCAGTGGGATCTACTTCATCATTTGAATGCATGGCCGTGTGCGGGGGTTCAGGTGCAGGCTTCAGAATCCTTCTCATGTACCGTCTTCCAGAGCATGAGAAGGAGTTTCTACAGGAAGTCATGGACTTTGTCACTGAGAGAGCACTGGAGTCACCCAAGTGGTTGGTCCTGAGTAACTTCAATGCTTGGATCAACAAATAATTGTTGACGTTTGAACATGACTTCCTCCAGCTGATGACATTACTGGGCTTTGCACAAGCAGTTGCTTCTGTTACCCACAGCCATGGTCACACTTTGGACCTTGTATTCTCTCTGGGGCTTGACATAGTTGATCTCAAGATTGATCTGATCACATGGGCAGATCACTGCACAGTGCAGTTCTCATTTTGGCCCCCCATGATCCCTCACTCTGCGGAGTTGGTCCGCTACTGCCCTTTTAGGGGATGGTCTCTGGAGGGCCTAATGGTGACAATGGCTCAGGGGCAATGTGAGGAAGTATTTTTTGACAGTTAGGGTGATGGACGCATGGAACAGCCTTTCTGAGTAGGTCATGGGGTCAAAAACAGTGGGGGAATTCAAGAATGCATGTGACAGACAAGGCATTTCTGGTGGGGAATAGGAAGAAGTAGGCTGTTGGTTAACTAGGAGCTGCAGCTTATCCAATAGGTAGGGAAATGGGCAGACTAGGTGGGCCAAGCGGTCCTTATCTGCCGTCAAAGTCTGTGTTTCTATGATGAAATAAGGTGCTGTACAAGTGTGAGTCAGTACTAAGTAGCTCAAGCTGCAGCAGGGAAATTTCTGATGGAGAACTGCAGAGATCATGAATAAATTTAGTCACTGCATGTTAGCACTATATCTCTTTGTTCAATTCAGGTTAGGGTCATAATTCTGCAGTGCCACAGAAAAGTTAGCAATGGACCTTTAAGCAGTATGTGAATCCAGGTAAGCTGAACTTTTTGTGCTATTTGAGAACGTATGGCCTAAGTCCTAGTAATACTGAAAAAGCTCTGCAATAGCAAAACCTTGATTATTTTTTATTGCAGAAACAGGGAACTAAAGTGAAATTTAACAATACAAAACAAATACTGTACAGAAATATTAACCAGTGATTGAGTAATTTTCCAAGAATATGTTGAACTACATACAGTATTATGTTCAGAATTAGAAGGTAAAACTGACAGAAATGAGTACATCATTGTGTTCATTATACAAACACTTCATTATTAAACCTGTGCGGTGCCAAACAGGATAAAATTCATCCATCCTAGTAGTGCTCGTCATGCAATGGTTCATGCAGACTGCAATGGTTTCTTTGCGTAACAGGTTGGTTTGTTCATCACATATGGTGGTTTATGTATCAGGCATAATGATTTGTTTGAATAGTGTATACTTTTTT
This sequence comes from Neoceratodus forsteri, assembly GCA_016271365.2. Classification (NCBI taxonomy): domain Eukaryota; kingdom Metazoa; phylum Chordata; order Ceratodontiformes; family Ceratodontidae; genus Neoceratodus; species Neoceratodus forsteri. The sequence continues at coordinate 1,370,115,702 of CM057459.1, forward strand.
CAGATAATACTTTGCTTGTGATATACATAGCTTAGTGCTAGAAATGAACAGGTGTGAGCGTGAATTAAATTGTTTTATGTCTATAATATATTACATTACACCCAGTATATATTGGTTCTTGTAAATCATATTCATTAAGGGAAATGAATATCTTTGCTGTAGATCATCATTAGGAATTTGTGAAAAAATGCATGGGTAGAGTTGCCAGGGAATGTTCTATGGCAAGCCGTTAGGGACATCATTCATAATCTCTGGCTGTATAGTAAAACACATATACTACATAGCAAAATACATATATCATATAGTGAAATATATACATCATATAGTGAAATGCATACACAATGTAGTGAACCACATACTATCTATTGAAATATATACATCATATAGTGAAATACATATGTAACCCCTAGGTGGCGCTATCCCAAGGGCTACTACCCCTGCCTGCATGGCTAATGACAGGTTGAGGGGCCTAGGTTTGGTGACTGGTGCCTCCACCCAAAGGTCAGGGTTGGTTGTGGCTAATCTGGGACACAGTGACCCCCCTTAGTTCCCGCTAGTGGCCCACACAGTACACAGCAGTGATTTTCCCAGTACCCCAGATATGCAAACCACATACACATAAATCTAGCACTTACCCCCAGGACTGATTCCTTCAGCGTGGCTCTGGGGACCCCTGTAAAATAAGGTTATGCAATGCACAAAGCTCTGATGCAATACTTTCAGCATACACTGACACAACAAGCAAGGTAGATTTCAAAAAACACCAGATCTGATTTATTAAGGGGACTGTAACAAGCAGGGGGAGAATCAGGTTAATTGGCTTAGACACATTAATAATCACAGTATTGTGCATGCAGAAATAATTCAACTCAGTCACACTCTCTGGGTATCCAGGATGGGTAGTGAGTGCTACTTGCACAGTCAGCTCAAGTCAGGTGGTGGCAGCTTATAATAGGGCTGTTACCTCAGCACTTTATTTTGTCATGCCAGTCTGTATATAACCCAGGTCCTCTGGCTTGCAATCCCCCTGGCTTGATGGGGAGCTCAATGAGATGAAGACCAGATGTCAGCGATTGGAGTGCCATTGGTGTTGATCATGGTCTGAGGACGGCAGGCTGGCTCTGAGAACCCGCTATGGTGAGCATCAGAAGGCAATCTCCCATAAGGCAGTTTATCTGTCCAAGGAGATTGCGGCAGGGAAGAACAGACCTGCTCAACTCTTCCAGACTCTAGATAGGCTACTCCATCTGGCCTGCCTACAGCTGGTCAGAGAAGTTTCGACAGATAAGTGAGAGGAGTTTACTGTGTTCTTCTCTGACAGAGTGTCTTCCATCAAGGCCGCAATCTCCCCAACTGGGCTATCTCAGCCAGGTGGTGGTGCATAGGATGTCTCTCTGAGAGCGCTCCCATTGTCAGGAGTGAGTTCAGAACAGTGGGGGTGGAAGAAGTCTGTGCAGTGATTTCGAAACTGCCACCCACATATTGTGAATTGGACCTGGGCTCGACCCATCTTCTGGTGCCTAACCCGGCTTTGATGGGATACATTGAGTCCGTTGGCCCAGTGTTCGCTGAGCTTGTCAGGTGCTCACTTTCTGAGGGGCTATTTCTGAACACTTTGAAAGAAGCACTGGTACAACCCTTTCTGAAAAAAAACATCACTCGACCCTGTCATCTTGATGAATTATAGACTGGTCTCGCCATCTTCTCTTTTTGGGTATAGTTATTGAGAAAATAGTGACTCTGCAGCTCGAGACACACCTCATAGCTTATGACAACTACGAGTTCCCCCCCCCAGTCGGGATTTAGGTCAAGAGACAGTACCGAAACTGCATTCGCCAAGGTGCAAAATGATCTCATCATTGCTAGCAATACAGAGCAGCAGTCAATACTTGTCCTCCTCGATCTCTCATCAGCATTTGACACTGTGCACCATGAGGTGTTGTTGGATTACCTGAGGTGGCTATGTGGACTCACTGGCACTGTCATTAGCTAGTTTGAGTCCTTTCTCACAGGCAGGATGCAGAGACTGGTGATGGGGAGTTTCTCCTCCCACCCAAAGCACCTGCTCCGTGGAGTTCCCCAAGGCATGTTCCTCTCACCCATGTTGTTTGCAGTGTACATGCTGCCCCTCGGTGAGATCATTAGATGTTACAATGTGGAGTTTCACTGTAGTATGCAGATGATACCCAATTGTATATGTCTTTTGCTCCAGGGACACATGATGCAGTGGCGGTACTAAATAAAAGTCTGGCTGAGATCCAGGACTGGATGTCCTCCAACTGGTTGAGGCGCAACTCGGGTAAGATGGAGGTGCTGGTGATCAAACCTGGTCACCATAGGGAAGAAGATGCTACAAGGGCCAGAACAGGCTTGGTGTTTGGTACTGTCTCTCTTTTGGCATCCATGAAGGTGAAAAATGTGGGCGTGATCCTAGACAGTGGATTGACATTTGAGGCTCATGAGTCATCTGTTGTCCAGACTGGTTTTTACCATCTCAGAAACATTGCCCAGATTAAAGCCTTAATTCCCCCAGAAAATCTGCTGTCACTAGTGCTTGCTTTACTGACATCCAGAGTCAACTACTGCAACACTCTATATCTCGGGGAAATTGGAGTAGTCTTGCACCACCTGCAGCTGGTGAAGAATGCTGCAACCAGGTTGCTAACCACTGCAGGCATTCAGAATGCCTGCATTAGGGCGCAGAGCCATTAGGGCACCAAAATTGGGATTCAACACCCCCTCCCCAAGGTCTGCCCACCTGGAGTTGGCATCTATAGTTGGGTGTGTGTGGGGGGGGCACAGGGGGCACAGCCCCCAGTGAAAACAGTGGTCGGTGACATTCCTGATTTATGTCCTAATGGCTCGGTGCTGTAACACTGACATGTTCCAAGGGTGGAACCATTGCTGATGGGCCTTCTGGGGTCAGTCATGTGATCCTGGTCCTGTGCATTCTGTACTGGCTGCAGGTGAGGTGGAAGATCTCTTTAAGGTGGGTTTACTCACCTAAAAGGCCTGATACAGCATGGGTCCGGGCTATCTGTGTGACCTTGCATACTGTAACACTCTATATCTTGGGGTCAGTGAAGCGGTCCTGCTCCACCTGCAGCTGGTGCATCATGCAGCAGCCAGGCTGTTGTTGGGCCTCTCAGGGTCCTGTCATGTGACCCCAGTACTGCATGGCCTGCACTGGCTGCCAGTGAGATGGAGGATCTCCTTCAAGGTGTGTTTGCTCACCTATGAGGCCCTATACAGTATGGATCTGGGTTATCTGCATGACCTCCTGACTGCTCCCTGTGTCCTCTCCACTCTGCTGAGGAGGGCTTCCCAGCACTTCCCAGGGCCCAACTCAAAACCTTGGGTGAGTGTGCCTTTCAGGTGGTGGTGGTGGTCCTGTGGAACTCACTTTCAAGGTCCTTGACAGAGGCTCCCTGGCTGGATGCTTTTATATTGTGTCTGAAGACACACATTTTTGGAAAAGCTTTTGGGATTTAGAGATATTCTTCCTTTTATTTAATTATTGATGTTGTTTTATATGTTTTTAATTCAATTATAATTTTATTTAATTTGCCTGTATTCTGTACAGTGCCCTGAGTCCCAGGGAAAGGGTGCTTAAGAAATAAAGCCTTACTTACTCACTGTGGGTGTGACCTGCCATTTGCACACCACAGTTCAGCACTAGCGCTGCACTACTATTGAACAGCGCAGCAGTATGAGTGCTTCTGGCTGGGGGAAGGGTGCTCCACATGTGGCAGTAACTGAGCTGAATGTGCACATGCTGCATGTGCACTGTACCCAGTTGCACATGCCCAGTGCCATAGCCCAACATCATAGCACACATGCTGTCACAGCATCACAATGTCAACAGTGACATGTGATGGAATGTCTGCAGTGCATGCAGGATGTAGCGATGATGCTATAACAGTGTTAGTGCTTATACATTAGCTCTTGGTGCAAATCTGCAATATTTAAACACTATGCAAATAAATTGCTATCTCAGTCAAAGGCAAAATCCATACTTTCATGAAATTACTGTAAGGTATGCGTAAATTTGCATGCCTAATTGTGTCTGAAGCATATAAAAGAGCAAAGGGCACCACACTGATTCCACAGGAGAACTGCAGGTGGCTAGAGGTAAATGTATTGTGTGATGGCTACAATAGGGACACTGGTGATCATAGCACTGGATTTATGCTGTATCTGGACTAGACTGTTGTTGTATGGCCTAGGTAGCATGAGAGAGCCTCCTCAGCAAGAGGAGGGGGAAGAGAACTGAGATAAAAACTACCTGTGCCGAGATAACAGAGGCCATGAAGGTGGTGGGCAGACAAGGCTGGTCCCTAGAGGAGGTGTGGAAGAAGCTAATTGACCTCAAAAGATGGACCAAAGAGGTCATAGCCCAGGCCTGGGCAAATCTTCAGGCCACAGGAGGTGGCCCCAGCAATGCAATGCCCCTAGCCCATGCCAAGGAGGTGATGGTTTCCACCTTGCATTAGGTGAAGGTGACTGGCATCCTGGAAGGTGGGTTCAAGAGTGAGGTGGGAGTGGCACAGACATGTGAATGACTGAGTTAGCCCCATCACATTGGGCTTGTATGTGCACATACACCAGTGGTAATGGGATTGCATGCCTGTGGGGGAGTGAGGTGACGTGGGCCATGACTGGACTAGCAAAGTGTACAGACACAGGAGGTACTGCACAGATCTGTGAATTGTTTACACATCCTAACATAGCCATATGCATACATCTTGCATGGTCCACAGGATACCACACACACGACATCGCTGCTGCATGCCTTGTCTGTAATGGTGTACCTGTATGCAAAGCTGGACCAGCCCAGCAGGAGGCCTTGACATTTCCATGTGTGCCCCCCTTTGCTGGGTTTCTTGTCACATTCTATCCTCTATAGCTTCTTGCATTTATCATCTGTTTTTATAGAGTATTTGTGAAACTGAAGATATACAGTACAGTATGTAGGAGGAACATGCAGGGCTAGTGTATCACATTTATGTGGAACATTGACAGGTGTATGCCACCCTGGGCCCTCCCCTATTGACATTCCAGGTTGGCCACTGTATCACCTGTGCAGATGGGCCCCCAGTATACTGGCCCCGACATCACTGGGCTGCCTAGGACCTGGAACAATGCACAGCATCAACCACGATACACCCCCAGTCCACAGAAGGGGCACGTGTGCAGCCTGACATGGTCCCTCAGGAGAGTCGATGCTGGTAGTAGGAGCCAGCCAAAAGGCAGATGCTGCAGTCTATCATGGGTGGCACAGGAGGCCATGAAGACCAAAACGGCTGCATATGCCACATGTTGCATGGCCATGGGCAGTGTGCAGAGACTTGCCATGCACAGCACATGGCAGTGTTGGGTGGACTGTGGTGGTCCATGGATGCTGGCTTTGGAAAACTGGAGCAGTCCCTTGAAGATGACTTGGGGTGTGTCCGCTGACATGCCAGAGGCTGCAGCCATGGTCTCTGGCACCACTGGTACTGACCAGTGCACTAGCCATTTGGGTGGTGGGAGTGCCACTCAACAGCAGATGCCTCATTGTCAGGCCACCCCCTGCAGTGCAGACAGTCAAATGCCCAGCACATCCAAGACATCCGGGACACATCACACTCTAGCACATGGAGACATGATGCTGTGTACCTCTAGCCATGGGCTGCTTCTCTGAAGAGTCAGTACCCCCTTGGCCTGTGGCCATGGGGGCTAACACCTTTCCCAAACCCATACCCCACTGAGGAGATGATAACCCCCCACCCTCATGGATACTGCTCTTGCACAACGCTCATGTCTGCAGAGGTACTACTGATCGTACCTAGAGTGCCTATTTTCTCCAGCCCCGACCCAAATGTGCCACCTCTGTCCCCCTTACAATACCCATGTCCTCGTCCCATGCCTGGATGGCCTGTTATTTTGTTCCCCCCGCTTGTATGACCCCTATCAGATGGCATCTTCTTTACTTGTATCCCCCTTCATACCACCCCTGCCTGGATGGGCTGTAATTTCTTTTCATCCCTACCTTATGAATCTCCAACCAGGATGGCATATTATTTACTCTTATCCCCTTTCATATCCTCCCTGCCTGTGTAGCATATTATTTACTTTCATTACCCTTCTACCCCCTGCCTGGGTAGCATATTATTTACTTTCACCCCCCTTTCTAACCCCTGCCTGAGTAGCATATTATTTACTTTCACCCCTTTATACCCCTGCTTGGGTAGCATATTATTTACTTTCACCCCCTTTCTAACCCCTGCCTGGGTAGCATATTATTTACTTTCATTACCCTTCTACCCCTGCCTGGGTAGCATATTATTACTTTCACCCCCTTTCTAACCCTGCCTGAGTAGCATATTATTTGCTTTCACCCCCTTTATACCCCCTGCTTGGGTAGCATATTATTTACTCACCCCTTTTCTACTTACTGCCTGGGTGGCATATTATTTACTTTCCTCACTTCTTACCCCTGCCTGGATGGTATATTATTTACTAATTTCTTTCACCCCTTCCTGGGTAGCATATTATTTATTTATTTATTTATTTCAACTTCCTGCCTGGGTAGCATATTATTTACTTTCACCCTACCCCTGCCTGTAGATATTATTTACTTTCATTACCCTTTATACCCCTTCCTGGGTAGCATATTATTTACTTTCACGACCCACTTTCTACCCCTGCCTGGATGGCATATTATTTACTTTCACCCCCTTTCTACCCCCTTCCTGGGTAGCATATTATTTACTTTCACCCCTCCTTTCTACCCCTTGCCTGGGTAGCATATTATTTACTTTCACCTCCCTTTCTACCCCCTGCCTAGGTAGCATATTATTTACTTTCATTACCCTTTCTACCCCCTGCCTGGATGGCATATTATTTAATTTCACCCCCCTTTATAGCTACCTGACCTGGATGGCTTGGCATTTCTGCTTATCCCTCTTATTTCCTGCATATTATTATTTTGTAATACATTTTGTTAAAAAATTACAGTCTCCTGTGTGCTCTGTAGTCACTGTCTGAGTCCAAAGAGGTCTGCGATGATGCAGGTTCTGTATTTCTGTGATTTCCTGCCCATCTTGTGGTCATGCTTGTCAAGCTGCTCCTGCCATCCGTAGTACTCTAGCTTGGCATCCACTATAGTGCTTCCCTCTAGGCCCAGAAAGCATATCCCACAACTGACAGCAACATTGTATAGTATGCAACAGGCAAAGAATGTGGCCCAGACCTCCTGAGGGGTGTATTGCAGGGCATCACTGGAACACTTACGGCACCTGAGCCACATCTTGTGCATGCCAAACATCCACTAGATGGCATTTCATGTAGTGATGTGTGCCAAGTTGAAACTGTCCTATGCAAAAGGTGCAGGGTGTAGGACAGGTGTTAGGATCCAGGGATGCAGGGGATATGCACGGTCCACTGTGTAGGTAAAGGGTATTGGTTAGAAGCATCATTGGCTGTTTAGGGGAGAGACCTTAGGCATATACTCACTGACAAGGTGCACACTAGGTATATCCCTGCCTTCAAACTTCTGACACAGGATGGAATTGTGCCATGTGAAGGCACTGCAGGCACTGCCAGACGGGGTACCATGCCAGGACACTGATAATGCACACTGTTGCATCACACACCACTTGGCAGCTGATGAAGTGGAAGCCTGATCTTTTCACATAGTTGACCATCCCATCATCTGTGAGTGTCCAGATGGCAACATAGATGCAGTCTGTGGCATCCTGTATGGCTGGTAGGTGCACGACTTGATTGACTTTCTGCGTAGTTGCTGTTCACTCTGCTGGTGTGGTGGGGAATATGATGAACTCCCCAGCATGGACCAGCAGGACATTTAAAAACTGTCCCAATAGGCGCAAGGAGGCAGACTGCATGTCCCCCACCAGCATCTGCAACGTTCTGGTAGCCAGGAGGAACAGTGCTACTGTCACCTTGAGCTCTACGGACATTGCATGGCTGTGGTGAGTGTCTGTTGGAAGCTAGTCATGCAGCAGCTCACACAGCTGCACAAGCATGGGCCTGCTGAGCCAGTACTGGCACGCAGTTTGTTCTTTACTGAGGACTTTAAGTGTGACTCATGGTAGCTGGTATATCTGTTTGCAAGATAGTGCCTCTGGGGCATGCATGGGGGGCCTGGGGGGTTGGGGGCATTGGCCTGCCCCTCTCCTCCATGGCTGCTTACATCAGGTACACAATGTGTGCCATTTTGGTTTCAGGTGTCTGCATGCTGCAGTACCTCTCCCTGCCTCTGGGGTTTGCCCTGCATTAAGACATGCTTTTTGCAATCCTTATTTTGCACTGTGCTAAGTCGCACTAAAGCCACTAGTGCACTGCTAAGCTGTTGAATATAGTGCTGCACTGAATATGTGTGTCACCACCACTCTTTTCCAGTGCTGTATACATGAATTTTGCAGTCAGGTGTGCATTCTCCTGACAGGTGCAGCACAAATAGCTGATTCTAGCAATCCAGCACAAAAATTCAGATGCGCCATTGCAATCCAATAGCACCAGGTGCAAACATTTGAATATGGGGACCCCTGTGGTTCTGTGTGCTGATTGGCTGAAAACAATTTTGCCATGACTGCAGCATGTCTTGAATGAATGCTTGGATGTTTAGTGATGTGTGGTCCTGTTCTATTATCCCAACATTAAGAAGAGCAGATCTGCAGTGACTGCCAGATTGTGGAGGGATGAAAGGAGAAGCCAGTGACACAGTGCAAGAAGGAGGAAGTTACAATAGGAGACATATGCTTTTGCACATATCAGTGTGCCGACGAGGAGAGATATGCATGCATGGAGTTTGTAATGCTCCAGATGTCTGAGGTGAAGTGGAAAATTCCACCCATAGCCTCCAAGGGTAGTGTGGTAATTGCCATTCTCATACCCTCATATATCTCTGGCACCACAGTGCATGAAAATGTGGAACATGATGGGAGCTGGTACTGTGACTGCAAGTGCTGCACTAGCCTCTGAAAGTTAGTTTCTTCCACAAGTGAAAAGGGTTGCCGATCCAATGCCTTTATTTCACTTATGAGCAGTGTGCTGAGCTGTTGGATGGGATGACTGGTACTTAATTCTGGACTGGAATGCTTCCACTATTGGCACTGCATCTTGATTGGCACTGCCTGTGGATGGAGGTACTGTATGTTCCAAACTAGCCAGATGGTGTGAAAATAGCAGGGGACTGGTGCATGGCAGGAAGGCTGAGAGTACATGGAGAACTCTCTGGTGCTGAGGTGCAGTGGCAGAAGCAGCAGCAGGCAATGCAACATTTTTTCAGAGGCAGAACATACTGTTCCATGGCCAGTGCCACCTGTACCACTGCATGCATTGTCACCACAAGTTGGATCTGACAATGATGCTTTAAAAACCTGTGGCTGTTTTTCCTTCTAGGTGGTTTATTAAGGAAGAGATTGTTTAATGTGCCAGTGATTCCCCCTGCTGATAATTGTACTGCAGTGTGCACACTGAATTTCTGTTATCTTCTTTCAGTAATGTGAAATGCAGCCATATCATGCTTTTACTGCTCCTGGCATCGCTCATTCATCTAGTGCCACCAGTACCACCACCTGTCTTTTGGCCCCCACTAGTCTTTCTGGTTTGGACCTTCATCTGTAGATTTCCCTGGCAGCACTGGTGCCCCTGCACCTTCTCTGCTTGACTGTTCAGGCTGGGATGGATCCTGCTAAACAAAGTGCTAAGGGGTAGCTTGCCAATTCTTTTTAGGAGGGGAGGAGCCATATGCCTTCTTCTGCTATTGTGATCTTGAGAGGTTGACTTTTTTGGTCACCAAACTTTCTTACTTTGTGGCTCTCAAGCTATTTCCCATACTCTGCATCTTCATCATTGCTGCTTAGGTTAGTCTCCTCAGATGATGTACCAGTAGGAAAATCTCCTGGTGGAAAGTACTCAGACCAGGATGAGTGTGCATCTTCCACATCTGCACTGACAAGTTCTACAGTACTGGAGACAAGCCGAGAAACAAGAGGTGTCACAGTAGGGGTGAACACACTACTGGAGCTAGGACAAGAAACAATAAGTGTCACAGCAGGGGTGGACACAGTACTGGAGAAAAGCTGAGAAACAAGAGGTGTCACAGTAATGCCGGACACAGCACTAGTGACAGGACAAGAAACAAGAGGTGTCCGAGTAGGGGTGGACACAGTATTATAGACAAGCCAAGAAACAAGAGGTATCAAAGTAGAGGTGGACACGGTACTAGAGAAGCCAAGAAACAAGAGGTGCACAGTATGGGTGGATACAGTACTAGAGATAAGCCGACAAACAAGAGGTGGCACAGTAGGGGTGGACACAGTACAAGAGATAAGCCGAGAAACAAGAGGTGTCACAGTAGAGGAGGACACAGTACTGGAGACAAGCCAAGAAACAGGAGGTGTCTCAGTTAGGATGAACACAGTACTGGAGACAAGCTGGGAAACAAGAGGTGTTAATGTAGGGGTGGACACAGTAAGAGGAACAAGCCAAGAAAAGCAGGGTGACACAGTAAGTGTGGACACAGTACTGGTGACAAGCCGAGAAATGAGAGGTAACACAGTAGGGGTGGACACAGTACTGAAGATTGGACAAGAAACAAGAGGTGTCACAGTAGGGTGGATACAGTACTGGAGACATGACGAGAAACAAGAGGTGTCACAGTAGGGGTGGACATGGTACTGGAGACAAGCAGAGAAATAAGAAGTGCCACAGTAGGGGTGGACATAGTACTTAAGACAAGCTGAGAAACAAGAGGAGCCACAGTAGGAGTGATCACAGAACCGGAGACAAGCTGGGAAACAAGAGGTGTCACAGTAGGGGTGGACACAGTACTAGAGACAAGCCGACAAACAAGAGGTGGCACAGTAGGGGTGGACACAGTACTAGAGACAAGCCGAGAAACAAGAGGTGGTACAGTAGGGGTGAACACAGTACTGGTGACAAGCCAAGAAACAAGAGGTGTCTCAGTTAGGATGAACACAGTACTGGAGACAAGCTGGGAACAAGAGGTGTTAATGTAGGGGTGGACACAGTAAGAGGAACAAGCCAAGAAAAGCAGGGTGACACAGTAAGTGTGGACACAGTATTGGTGACAAGCCGAGAAATGAGAGGTAACACAGTAGGGGTGGACACAGTACTGAAGATTGGACAAGAAACAAGAGGTGTCACAGTAGGGTGGACACAGTACTGGAGGCATGATGAGAAACAAGAGGTGTCACAGTAGGGGTGGACATGGTACTGGAGACAAGCAGAGAAATAAGAAGTGTCACAGTAGGGGTGGACATAGTACTGAAGACAAGCTGAGAAACAAGAGGGGGTCACAGTAGGGGAGGTTTCAGTAAGAGAGACAAGCCAAGAAGAAAGAGCTGTCACAGTAGGGATGGACACAGTACTATAGACAAGAAGAGGAATAAGAGGTGTGACAGTAAGGATGGGCATAGAACTGGAGACAAGCCAAGAAACGAGAGGTGTCACAATAGGGGTGGAGACAGTACTGAAGAGAAGTTGAGAAACAAGTAGTGTCACAGTTGGGGTGGTCACACTACTAGACAGAAGCCAAGAAATAGGAATTGTCACAGTAGGGGTGGACACAGTACTGGAGACAAGCCAAAAAAAAAAGAGATGTCACAGTAGGGGTGGACACACTACTAAAGACAAGACGACAAATGGGATGTGTCACAGTAGGGGTGGACACGATACTGGAGACATGTCAAGAAATAGGAGGTTTCACAGTAGGGTGGAATGGTATTGGAGACTGGCAGATAAACAAGAGCTGTCACAATAGACGTGGACACAGTACTGGAGACAAGCTGAGAAACAAGAGGTGTCACAGTAGGGGAGGACACGGTACTGGAGACAGGACAAGAAACAGGAGGTTTCACAGTAGTGGTGGACACAGTACTTAAGACAGGACAAGAAACAAGAGATGTCACAGGACATAGTACTTGAGACAAGCTGAAAAATAGGTGTCAGAATAGGGGTGGACACAGTACTGCAGACTAGCAGATAAACAAGAAGTGTCACAGTAGGCGTGGACACAGTACTGGAGACAAGCTGAGTAAAAAGAAGTGTCACAGTAGGGTAGGACACGGTACTGGAGACAGGACAAGAAACAGGAGGTTTCACAGTAGTGGTGGACACAGTACTTCAGACAGGACAAGAAACAAGAGGTGTCACAGAAGGGATGGGCACAGTACTAGAGTGAAGCTGAGAAACAAGAGGTGTCACAGTAGGGGTGGACACAGTTCTGGAGACAAGTTGAGAAACAAGAGGTGTCACAGTTGGAGTGGATACAGTACTAGAGACAAGCCGAGAAACAAGAAGTGTCAGAGTAGGAGTGGACATAGTACTAAAGTATAGCCAAGAAACAAGAGGTGTCACTATAGGGGTGGACACAGTACTTGAGTCAAGTCAAGAAACAAGAAGTGTCACAGTAGGAGTGGACACAATACTGGAAACAATCCAACAAACAAGAGGGGTCACAGTAGGGGATGACACAGTACTGGAGACAGGACAAGAAACAGGAGGTTTCACCATAGTGGTGGACACAGTACTTCAGATTGGACAAGAAAGAAGAGGTGTCACAGTAGTGGTGGACACAGTACTGGAGAGAAGTTGAGAAAGAAGAGGTGTCACAGTTGGGTGGACACAGTATTAGAGACAAGCCGAGAAACAAGAAGTGTCACAGTATGGGCGAACATAGTACTAGAGTCAAGCCTAGAAACAAGAAGTGTCACAGTAGGAGTGGACAAAGTACTGGAGACCAGCCAAGAATCAGGAAGTGACACAGTAAGGTTGGACACAGTACTGAAGTCAGGACAATAAAAAAGAGGTGTCAGAGTAGGGGTGGACACAGTACTGGAATCCAGCCGAAAAACAAGAGGTGTCACAGTAGGGGTGGACACAGTACTGAAGATAAGCCAAGAAATAAGAGGTGTCACAGTAGGGGTGAACAAAGTATTGGAGACAAGCCGAGAAACCGGAGGTATCACATTAGAGATGAACATAATGCTGGAGACAAGCTGGGAAACATAATGTTTCACAATAGGGATAGACGTAGTACTGGAGACAAGCTGAGAAACAAGAGGTGTCATAGTAGGGGTGGACACAGTACTGGAAACAAGCCGAGAAACAAGAGGTTTCACACTGGAAGTGCACATAGTACAGGAGAGAAGCCGAGAAACAAGAGGTGTCACAGTAGGGGTGGAAATTGTACAGGAGACAAGCTGAGAAACAAGTGTCACAGTAGGGGTGGACGTAGTACTGAAGACAACCTGAGAAACAAGAGGTGTCACAATAGGGTTGGACACAGTACTGTCAACAGGACAAGAAACAAGTGGTGCCACAGTAAGGTTGGACACAGTACTGGAGACAAGTCAAGAAACAAGAGGTGTCACAGTCGGGGTGGACACTACTAAAGAGAAGACAAGAAAGAAGAAGTGTCAGAGCAGGGGTGGAAACAGTACTGAATACAAGCCGAAAAAACAGGAGGTGTCACAGTAGAGGTGGACGCAGTATTGAAGTGTAGCCAAGAAAAAATAGGTGTCACAATAGAGGTGAACACAGTACTGGAGACAAGTGGAGAAATTAGAGTTGTCACATTAGAGGTAGACGTAGTACTGGAGACAAGCTGAGAAACAAGAGGTGTTACAGTAAGGGTGGACACAGTACTGGAGACAAGCCGATAAACAAGAGGTGTCACACTGGAGGTGGACTTAGTACTGGAGACAAGCCGAGAAACAAGAGGTGTCAGAGAAGGGGTGGACATACTACCTGTGACAAGCTAATCAATAGGTGTTACAGTAGGGGTGGACACAGTACTGTAGACTAGCAGATAAACAAGAGGTGTCACAATAGGGTTGAACAAAGTACTGGAGACAAGCTGAGAAACAAGAGGTGTCGCAGTGTGGGAGGACACAGTACTGGAGACAAGCCGAGAAACAAGAGGTTTCACACTAGAAGTGCACATAGTACTGGAGAGAAGCCGAGAAACAAGAGGTGTCACAGTAGTAGTGGACACAGTACTTAAGACAGGATAAGAAACAAGAGGTTTAACAATTGGGGTGGACACAGTCCAGGAGACAGGAAAAGAAACTAGAGGTGTCACAGTAGGGGTGGAGACAGTACTGAAGAGAAGTTGAGAAACAAGTAGTGTCACAGTTGGGGTGGCACAGTACTAGAAAGAAGCCGAGAAACAAGAATTGTCACAATAATGGTGGACACAGTACTGGAGACAACAGAAGAAACAAGAGATGTCACAATAGGGGTGGACACAGTAGTGGAGATAAGCCGAGAAAAAAGAGATGTCACAGTAGAGGTGGACACACTGCTAAAGACAAGACGAGATACAGGAGGTGTCACAGTAGGGGTGGACACGGTCCTAGAGACAGGTCAAGAAACAGGAGGTTTCACAGTAGGGGTGGAATGGTACTGGAGACTAGCAGATAAACAAGAGGTGTCACAGTAGAGGTGGACACAGTACTGGAGACAAGCTGAGAAACAAGAGGTGTCACAGTAGGGATGGACACGGTGCTGGAGACAGAACAAGAAACAGGAGATTCCTCAGGAGGCTCCTGAGCCCTTGATTGGGCTGCCATCAGATCAGAAGTGGCAGCGGCTGGAGAAGTCAGCCAGCTGTGCGCACCTCGCCTGTCTGCAGGGGAAGCTCCTTACATGGCTCCTGAGCCCTTGATCAAGCTGCCGTCGGATCAGAAGCAGCAGCAGCTGGAGTAGCCAGCCAGCCACATGCACCTCACCTAGCCACAGGGGAAGCTCCTTACCCAGCTCCTGAGCCCTTGATCGGGCTGCTGTCGGATCAGAAGCGGCAGCGGCTGGAGAAGCCAGCCATGCACACCTCGCCTGGCTGCAGGGGAAGCTCCTTACGTGTGTAAGCCTGCTCTGCTATCTCAGTACCAAGTGGGTAAAGGCTCCTGGGACTCGCCACTGATTAGCTGCTGCCTTTACGGCTTTGTCTGCCATTGGCCTTAAAGACTGTCTGCTCCGGCGGCTGCTTCTTATAGATTGTGTCAGTGCTCTGGGCACCTTAGCCCGCCTCTGTATTCTACTTGCTGTAAATGTTAATGTGCTGATGATATGTACTGTTATGCAAGCTAGTTTTTAGGGAAGAGAAGGACAAGGTACTGTGCAAAGTGGATAATTTGACTCTGCTAGTGTGTTATATGGAATCTAACTGTATATATCTGCACTGTATCTCCTGCTTCTAAAACTTTACCCCACTTACTATTTCTCCCTATTTTTATGCTAATTTCTCCCTTGCTTAAATTTCTGGGCATGACAGCATCGTAGTAATCTAAAGCGCCATCTGCAATTATTCTTTTTCTCCTCCTCTCCCTCCAATGGTAACTTATATTTTCAATTGGAGCTTACAGTCTGAATGCTTTCCCATGTCTTGGAGAGAAAGTAAGGTCATCCCCATACATAAAGGGGGTGATATTACAGAATTGAACAATTATCGGCCCATAGCCCTACTTTCCTTTTTGTCCAAGTGCTTGGAAAAATGTGTAAATAGGCAGATCTCTGAACACCTGGACAAATATGGACTGTTAACACCTTACCAATCGGGGTTTAGAAAGGGTCACTCCACAACTACAGCACTGTTGGAGTTTAAAGATCTGGTTTGTACTTCCCTGAATTTGGGTTTGGAAACTGCAGTTGTATTTGTGGATTTGTCCAAGGCCTTTGACCTGGTGAGCCACTCCCTTTTACTGGACAAATTAAAAGATATAGGTATAGTTGATGGGCCTAGAAATTGGATAAAATCCTATTTAACAGGGTGTACCCAGAGGGTGGAGATCTTAGAGACTTTATCTACATCTAGAAATGTAAGCAGAGGAGTTCCACAGGGGTCCATTTTAGGGCCCTTGTTATTCCTCTTGTTTATTAATGATCTACCCCAGGTGGTGAGACATTCAGCCGTGAGGCTTTATGCTGATGATATTGTGATCATCACCACCGGTAGTTCTGTTATGGATCTCCAACAGAAGCTTCAAACAGATTTTGCCGGGGTGGGGGTGTGGCTCACCAGGTCAAGGCTCTTGATGAACGATAAAAAAACTAAATTGGTGCACTTTTCAAGTAAGAAGCCTAAATCACAGATTCATATCGTATCACTCACAAATAGACTCATAGAACAGGTGGATAGTTACTGCTATTTGGGGGGTGACTTTTGATTCCATGTTAACTTTTGATATTCACATAAATAATAATATAAAAAAGGCGACCAAAAAATTAGGAGCTTTGAGACGAACTACCAAATGTTTACAAATTAAGGACAGGAAAAAAGTGGCTGAACAGCTAATTATGCCAATCCTGACATATGGGGATTTAATTTACAGAACAGCGAGTAAATATCAATTGATTAGATTGGACAGGGTGTAGTATAGAATAACTAGATATGTTTTACAGTGTTCATATAGAACTCATCATTGTAATATGCTTATAAAACTGAATTGGCAGTCTTTAGAAATGATTTTTCAAAAAAAATTGGTTAATACTGATACATAAATTTAAATCACTTTACCCAGAACATTATATTACACAAACACTTTTTTCTAAAGTTAGCAAAGGTAGGCATGAGTTGTTAAGATCTGTGCATAGACATAGAGTTTGTCCCATAAGAATTTACAATAAATACGGTAATGGTTCCATTTTATGTCAGGCAGCTAAAGTATGGAATATTTTACCCCCTCCAATAAGATCATTAGAAGACCACACAATTTTTAAAAATGAAATTCTGAAATCTTATAAAATAGAATATTGTTGCACATGAATATGTATGGGATATATGTTTATGTTTTGCATTTTCTTCTTAATTTGAATTTGAGTTTTAATGTATTGTTGGATATTTGAAAAGTTGTGTATTGTTTAAGTTTAGTCTTCATGTGAGTATTGTTATACATTATATGTTTAGATGTAACTAAGTGAAATATAAACAGGACTATCTTGTGAACAGGATTGTATAATCCTAATGATTAGAATTTCCTGTATAAAAATAAAGTTTTCATCATCACCTCTGGCCTTTGTTCACCACCAGATGCTGCAATTGCACCCCCACCCCCCCGATTTAACCCACACCTTAGCTTTTACTCCCTTTTGTTCTCAGCGCCCTTAACTAATACCTCCCAATCTGCTTCCTCCCTCAGCTCCTGAGCCCTTGATTGGGCTACCGTCAGATCAGAAGCAGCAGTGGCTGGAGAAGCCAGCCAGCAGTGCGCACCTTTCCTGGCCACAGGGGAAGTTCCTTACGTGAGTAAGCCTGCTCTGCTATCTCGGAACCAAATGGGAGCCCTGATTGGGTAAAGGCTCCTGGGACTCGCCACCGATTGGCTGCTGCCTTTACGGCTTTGTCTGCCATTGGTCCCATGGACTCTCCACTTCGGCAGCTGCTTCTTGTAGCTTGTGTCAGTGCTCCGGGCGCCTTAGCCCGCTTCTGTATTCTACTTGCTGCAAATTTTCTTCCGGCACCACTCGCCCCGACCCTGGCCTCTATTAAATGCTCTTTCATTAATGAGCCAGGCAAACCCACTACCGGCTGATTGGATGACCGCTGACAAACCACGCCCTTTGTTCTGTCTTAGCTGTCTTAAAGGAGAGTGTGCTAGAATTTGATACCCTTGTGTATACTCACTGCTGTTGGTGATACTACCTTATCAAAAATGGCATTTTCCATTGCTGCCCAATGTAGCTGCCTTACAGTACTATTGTTTGCTTTATTCATATTGCCAATTCCTAAACTGCTAAAATACCAAAAAAGTATATCTGATAAATACCTGGATCTACCCCTTCCCAATACGTTAAGGCAATCTAGAACAGGGACGTCCCCTTCTGGGATATTTACTCACTCACATCAAATAGTGCCCAGAAACCCTGAAAAATTCCATTGTCCATTTCGGTTTTAGCACCTATGTATGTATTGTCCTCACCTAACTATGGTAATATCCAAATAAAAGCCATTTCTGTAGTACAAAGCACAAACACAAGACTTAACAGAAAAAGACTCCTTAATAGATTAAGTCAGTACTTCAAAAAACTAATACTACTTCCCCTACTCTGTTCGGGTAATGCTGAGCTAAACCCAGGCCCACCTGCTCTCCTGAAAACCCCTGCAAATCTCCCCCAATGTAAAGGTCTTAGCTTTTTGCATATTAATGTATGTAGCCTGCTGAAAAAAATGGACCTTATTCAGACCTGAGCTGTTCATGCAGTCCCTGACTTCTTCTTGGTATCTGAATCATGGCTTAAACCATCAACGACAGACAAATCCATTAACATTACAGGGTACAATACATATCGCTGTGATAGACATACAAGAGGAGGAGGAGTCCTAATTTATGCAAAGAACAAATTTTCAGTTATGGCCACAGATGTCACTTCGAAGCCCAAAGAGTTTGAATGTCTTGCTCTTAAATTATCCCTTACTAAGGAGAAATCACTTCTAATTATAGCCTGTTACCATCCCCCATCTGGGGGTGTGGCTGTCCTCATGTATCTCCAAAACATTACTGCCTCTACTAACACAGAGTGTATCATTTTAGGAGACCTCAACTTGAACTGGAACGATGACAGTTCCAAAAGCCTGAAGGACCTTTGCGATACCATTGGCTTGGTACAAAAGATACCTGCCAATACCAGGCCAAATAGGAAATTCCCAGAGCGTAGTTCCTTACTGGATCTTATGCTAGTAAGTAAGCCTCACAATATTTCACATGCAGGTGTGTTCTTCAATGACATAAGTGACCACTGTGCCACTGCCTGTATCAGTCACCCTCTACAATTAAACCAGGCCATTAAATTTATATTAAGAAGAAGCTTGAAAAAGTTCTCCCAGAATGAATTTCTGAAAGACCTAAGCATGATCAGATGGCAGAACTTGTTCCTAGCTCCCTCCATTAGTGAGGCATTTAATATCTTTCATAGCTATTTAACAAATCTACTTGATAAGCATGCCCCGCTAAGGCTGATCAGATCTAAGAAAAGATCCCCTGGATGATTCTCCCCTCTTTTGAAGAAAGCACTTAAGGACAGGGACCATTTATGGAAGGGAGCGAGGAAATCTCATCTGGAAGCAGACTGGTTAACTTTCTGCATCTCTAGAGATGCCTGCACTAAGTTAATTAGGTCTGAAAAAAACTAGATGCTTCCAAGCGGAATTAGAAGCCAATAAAAATAACTCAGCCAAATTCTGGAGCATCCTCAGAGAAGTTGAAGGACACCCTGCAGAATCATCACTACCAGCCAAAATTTTGTCCAATGGGAATACCTATACAGATAGAATGGATATACTTGGTCAGTTAAATGATCACTTTGCCACTGCAGGACTAGTCTTTGACTCCTCTCCTATTAGTAGAATTAATTCTCAGGAAGTCCCTGCTGCTGACCTTATTAATACTCCTGTATTCAGTTTCAATACAGTCACCTTCAAGCAGGTCTAGGACTTACTACTCTCCTTGGATACAAATAAAGAGTGCAGGTGCAGACAACATAGAACCAAACTTCCTCAAACTTGGATACTTCTACTTGACGGCCCCTATTACACACTTATTTAACTTGTCTTTAATGCAAGGAGAACTCCCCCAGCCATGGAAAACTGCCCACATCCTACCCTTATTCAAGTTGGGTGACCCATGTTATCTGAATAACTACCGTCCTATTTCTATACTCCTGGCACTGTCGAAACTGTTCGAAAAAATTGTTAATGCCCAAATAAGAGAACATTTGGATATGCGTGATCTACCAAACCCTGTACAATCTGGCTTCAGGGCCAAGCACAGCACAATTTCAGCACTAGCGAAAGTAACTACAGATTGGCAAACTGCACTAGACTCTAAGAAACATGTGATCGCCCTTGTCCTGGATTTGAGCAGAGCTTTTGACACTGTTGAGCACAACATATTGATTGCAGCTTTAAGAAGAATAGGACTTGACAGCCCTGCAATCAAATGGTTTTCCAACCACCTTTCCAACAGACTGCAACAAGTAAAAGCGGCAGGTGACCTCTCTTTACAAAAAACCCTCCTGAGGGGCATCCCGCAAGGCTCCATATTGGGCCCAATTCTAGTTACAATTTATATTAATAACACCGACTCACATCTACAAACAGCTAATATACATCTATTCGCAGATGGTACTGTATTATATACCATAAACTCCTCCTTAGAAGTGGCACAGGAGACGTTACAGCAGGACTTGAATACGCTCCAACACAATCTCATTAAACACAAACTTCTCCTTAATGCCAAAAAGACAAAAGTCATGGTCCTATCACCAAAAGTTGGCCTTGGACCTATACTTACTCCCCGGGTTGTAACACTACTAGAGGAACCTCTTGAAACAGTTGAAACTTTTAAATACCTAGGTTTCTGGCTGGACAAGAAATTGAACTTCCATTGCCATCTAAATGAAATCTCAAAGAAACTAAGACAGCAGCTTGGCATATTCTACCAGATTAGATGTCTATTAACCCTAGATGTTAGAAAGAGAATAGTACAATCTACATTCTTACCCTTACTGGACTACGCTGACTTTACGTACTCTCACTGTCCAAGAACGTTGCTCGGTAAACTTGACATACTATACCACTGGGCACTTAGATTCATCCTTAATCTACACTTACGTACCCATCATTATCTACTCTACCAGAAATCTGGCTGGCATTCCCTATCAGTTAGAAGGAAGAAAAAATTACTCACCTTAGTAATTGCTTTTCTTCTCATGGAGTCTTGCTATATTATGACATATAGCAGTTAGCCACAGCACTTGAACTGCCCCGGAGAGGAAGGAGTTAACTCCAGGCTGACTGGAGTTCCAAGCGCGAGCGCCTTGCTGAAAGCTCTATCTGGCTAGTTTCAAATTGAAACTGTCAGATCTTTACGGAGCCAACACTAAGCAAAAGTCTGTGTGAAAAAACTCTACACTAGCCAAATGGCTACCTACTAGTAGAAATAACAATAACAGAAACAACAACAACATCACCCTGACAAGCACTATTAGGCCCCTCCCCAAAGACTCAAGTCCAGGAGGGGGCCAAACCTAACTAAAACAGAAATACCTAGTTTTCCTAATCCTAAAGAAAAGGGAAAAAGGAAAAAAGAGCTATAATGGCATGACACAGTGCTTGCACTAATTTGCCAACCCCTTACCCAAGTAGAAGTTCTGAGAGGGGCAGGTTGGGGTGGTCATAATATAGCAAGACTCCATGAGAAGAAAAGCAATTACTAAGGTGAGTAATTTTTTCTTCAAACACCATGAAGTCTTGCTATATTATGACATATAGCAGATTACACAGCAGTACCTCCATGGAGGAGGGCCAGAACCTACTTAGGAAATAGGCTCTGAAGCACGGCTGTGCCAAACCGAAGCATCTCTCCTGGACTGACATCCAGGAGTAATGCTTGGTAAAAGGTGTGAACTGTTCTCCAGGTAGCAGCTTGACAGATTTCCAGAATGGGAATATCTCTAGCAGCCGCTAGAGATGCAGCTGTACCCCTGTAGGAATGGGCCTCAGTCCTGAGGGGTTCTCTACCTAGTTTTTGGTAGCAAAATTGATACAAGAGACAATCCACCTGGCAATTGTCCTCTTAGTGGCAGGTTTCCTTGCCAACCTCGCCATAGGTAAGGAAGAGTTGGAGGATTCAGACCTGTGACCCTTGGTGCATTCAAATAGTAGCTTAAAGCTCTTTTAACGTCCAAACTGTGCAATCTCCTCTCACCCGAGGAAGAATGCTCAGTGAAAAATACTGGAAGGGAGATGGATTGGTTAAGATGGAAATCTGAAACCACTTTAGGTAAAAACTTTCTGTTAGTCCTGAGGACTACCTTATCTCTGTGAAAAGAAATAAAATCCTTTTCCACTGACAGGGCTTGTAACTCACTTATGCGTCTGGCAGAAGTGATGGCCACTAGGAAAACAGTTTTCCAAGTTAGGAACTTAAGGTCTGCTGAAGACAGAGGTTCAAAGGGGGTTGCATTAACTGAGCAATGCAAACATTAAGGTCCCAGGCAGGGCTGGGTCCGAAAAGGAGGTTAGTAGTGAAGTAACCCTTAAAAACTTGGAAAACACAGGGTGAGAAGAAAGGGAGGCAGGCTTTCCTGCTGATATAAAAGCAGAGACAGCTGCCAGATGAACCTTTAAGGTGGCTGGCCTGAGGCCTAAGGAATTAAGATGGACCAAATAGTCCAGCAAAATGGGCAAATCAGCAGATTCTGGGACAATTTGCTTCCCAGAACACCAGATGGAGAACCTTTTCCATTTGGAATTATAAGTGGCCCTAGTGGAAGGCTTCCTAGAGGCCTTTAAAATATCAAGGACACCTTGAGAAAGGTGTAATTCAGCAAATTCTAACTCCTCAAGAGCCAAGCCTTGAGGTGGAGAGATTTGAGGTCCGGATACCAAACTCTCCCCTGGGCACAAGTCAGCAGGTTGTGGACCCTGGGAAGGCCCAAAGGAGGGTGGACTGACAGGGACAGAAGCAGTGGGTACCAGGGTTGCCTGGCCCAGTCTGGCGCAATCAGAATCACTTTGCAGGGCTGGGATCTGATTTTTACTAACACTCTGAAGAGAAGGGGGAAGGGGGGAAAGGCATACAGGAACTTCCCTTCCCAATCCAACAGAAAGGCGTCCAGGGGGACTGAGCCCATTACTGGAGGCCTGCAACAGAACAGAGGAAGTTGGTGGTTGTCTGGGGCTGCGAAAAGATCTATCTGAGGAGTGCCCCATCTGGCAAAGACTGACCCCCAGCACTAGGGGATTCAAAGACCATTCGTGATGACCCTGAGAAATCCTGCTGAGGGCATCCGCTAGGACATTGTCCTTACCTGGAAGGTGAACTGCTACTAGGGAGGTGTTCAGGGAGTAAGCCAGAGACCACAACTTCATTGCTTCGGTGCACAAGGCTGATGACCGAGTGCCCCCCTGCTTGTTGATGTACCACATTGTTGTGGTATTGTCTGTCCTGACCTGAACTACTTTGTTCTGGACAGATGCTGAGAAAACCTGAAGAGCTAAAAAGACAGCTCTGAGTTCCAACAGGTTGATGTGGAGCAGAGATTCCTGGGGGGACCACACTCCCTGAGTGGAAAGGTCGCCCAAGTCGCTCCCACCCAGCAAGGAGGCATCCGTGGTGAGGGTGAGGGAATGAGAAATGGGAATGAAGGGGACCCCTTGTCTTAGATTGCTCTGATCCTGCCACCACTGAAGAGCTAGAATCAGAGTTTGGGTCACTGGGACCAATTTGGTAGGGGTCCCTCCTTGGGACCAATAGGCCCTCAAATGAAACTGAATGTCTCTCATCTGGAATCTTGCTCCTTGCACTACAGCTGTGGAGGCAGCCATGTGCCCTAGAAGTTGCAGAAAGTGCCTTGCTGGTCGAGAGACCCGCAGGGTGAAAGAGGATGCTAGGGCAATCAGCTTCTCTACCCTTTCCGAGGGAGAAATGTCTGGCCAACTTTGTGTCCAATTCCGCACCTATGAAAGTTAGTACCTGAACTGGTTCTAGAACTGACTTTGGTAAATTCAGCAGAAATCCAGGGAAGTGAGAAGCTGCTGGGTGACTTGCAAGTGGGATTTACCTGATCTAGGGACTGACCCACAATGAGCCAGTCGTCCAGGTAGGGAAACACAGCAACCCTTGCCTTCTTAAGTGAGCCACTACCACAGCTAGACATTTTGTGAATACCCTTGGAGCAGAGGTAAGACCAAGGGCATTGCTCTGAACTGGTAGTGACCTGAGGGCAGTTCAAACCTGAGGTATTTTCGGTGAGAAGGCCTGATCAGGACATGAAAATAGGCATCCTTGAGGTCCAGGAGGCTAGCCAGTCCCCTGGCCTGAGGGAGGCAAAATCATTGCCAGAGTTAACATTTTGAACTTTGGTTTCAAAAGATACTTGTTCAGGTACCTTAAGTCTAGAATGGGCCACCATTCTCCTGTCTTTTTTGGGGTAAGGAAGTATCTGGAGTACAGCCCTTTGCCCTGGTGACAAGGAGGAACCCTTTCCACTGCTTTGCAGTCTAGGAGGGAAGAGACCTCTGCTTCCAAAGCAAGGGCCTCTAAAGGGCTTGCAGGTGGAAAATGTCTGGTTCTCATCTTTGGAAACTGCTTGAGCTGAGAACCAGACCCTGGCTTACTACCTCCAGAACCCATTTGTCCGAAGTTAGGGACACCCAGTTCTGGCTGAAATAAGCCAACCTGCCTCCAACTGGTACAGAAGAATTGGCCCTGGGAATCCCATCAGGGTGCCTGCTTGGCAGTAGCCTTAGGCTGAGGGGTGGGGGACGGTCTACCTGCGCCCCGCCTACCTCTGCCTCTGAAAAAAACCCTCTGTGCAAAAGCAGAGGAGGCTTGGGATTGATAAAAAGGCCTGTGGAAAGGCCTGCCCCTACCTCTGGGAGTGTGCCTCTGTGGAGTGGCATGCCGCTCCTTGGCCTGGGCACTTTTGTAGGTAGTTCTGTATTCATCCATCTTTTCATATAATTTTCCGCTTGCTCTCCAAACAGAGAATTTCCCACCACAGGAAAATCCATAGCCTTTGACTGAGTATCCTGTGACAGATTAGTGCACCTGAGCATGCCAACCTCAGAAAGCTACAGAAGTGGCCATGACCCTAGAGGAAACATCATTAACATCTACAGCAGTATGAAATTGAACTTAGAGGCTTCAATGCCATCAGCAGCCACCTGTTCCAATTCACTAGCCAGCTGGCCATGGGCCCTGCCTAACTGCAACACTGTATCCCATCTAGATTTCTGATATCTAGCCACATCATTCATATAATTTGCCTGCCTGAGTCCCAAAGAAGCTGCCATATACTGTTTTTTCGCCATGGCATCAATCTTCCTGGAATCCTTATCAGGAGGATGTGAGGCCAGGGATATTAGCTTGTTGGGCTGCAGCTTGTACCACACCCACATGACTACACTGCTCAGTGAGGAAGTCTGTATCAGGGCCTGATAAGCATACCTTCTGTCCATTTTTTATCTACAGGAGGGACAGAATGAGGATTTTAAAATTTTTGTTGTTTGCTTCCTAAATGACTTATGCAAAGGAATAGACAACCTCCTAGACTCGGGATATCCATCATCTCAACATAATCAGGCTCCTCTTGCTCATCCACAGCCTCTTCCAAGGAAGCTGGAGGGTTTCTGCAACCTTTGTAAAACATAAATGAAGAGGGACTCAGACAGCATAGGAGATTCTAATGGTCTGTCTGGAGAAATGTCTGGTTCAATGGGCATGTCCAGACCCTCCCAGCCACATACATAATGATCAAAATCTTCCTCCCCCTCCTGTGGTTCATAAAATTCCTCAACATCATACTCTTGAACCACTGGAACCGAACGAACCAACTTTTTGCCAGCTGTTGGTGGTTCGGCCTGTCCCTGAGACAGTGACTGGACAATCTGTATGGCTTTAGCTATCTCTGCAGCAGTTGGAGAGGCAATCTTGCACTCCAGACCTGCTGATTTCTTAGATTTTTTTACTGGGACTGGTTCCTCAGAACCAGCCTTCCTTTTGCCCGAGGAAGTCTCGCCCTGGTCAGAGGGCACTCCCTCTGGTCCAGTGGGTGCTGGACCGGGCTGGCCATCCGGGTCAGCGGACTTTTTGGCCTCTCGTTCCCTGAGCCGGCCCAATCTTTTCTCCAGGGTGGCTACAGGGAAATTCTTGCACACCTGGCAGTCTGACAGGAGGTGGTCAGCCCCCAGACAATAAACACATGTGGTGTGTGGGTCAGCCTTGGCAAAGGCTTCCCCACAAACATCACAGTGTTGAAACCCAGTGGGCCGGTTTTCTTTTGGTTTTCTCAGACATAATGCCAGCCTATCCAAAAACTTGCCCTTTTATGGCAGTGCCAGGCAAGACACCCTTATCGGTTCCTAACCGTGTCACGGGTATTTGAAAAAACCCAATTTAAAAGTTAGGTTTTTTTAGAACCGATAAGAACCGGGAACCGCACTCTAAAAGCCCAAATTATTGTTTAAAATTAGTATTTTTGCAAACCGATCGGTTCAAAACCGAACCGATAATGAATTTCCACACAGACTTTAAAATCCTGTACTTACGGTTTACCAGATAGAGCTTTGAACCGAAATGCGGTAAAATAATTACTTTTGCCGGTTAAAATGAACCGAAAACACTCGTTTGAACCAAGAAATGAACCGAGCTGAAGGAGAGATCTCCGAGGCGACTGTTCAGTGAAGAGGAAAAGAATCTGACAGTTTCAATTTGAAACCTAGCAGATGAGAGCTTTCAGCAAGGCGCTCGCGCTTGGAACTCCAGTCAGCCTGGAGTTAACTCCTTCCTCTCCGGGGCAGTTCAAGTGCTGTGGCTAACTGCTATATGTCATAATATAGCAAGACTTCATGGTGTTTGAGAAGAAATGCTCTACTTTGGTTACATAGGGCTCTCTCAAATAAGCTCCCAGAATATATCTGTAATTTATTTTTGCATGCCAAGGGTCCCTACGGTCTGAGATGTTTCTCAATACTTTGCTTTCAGACTTATAGAGTAAATACCTCCTTTGGCTTGGCGGCAATTAACTTCTCCCTGTCATCCCTTTGGAACTCCATGCAAAGCGTACTAAAACTGTCATCACTTCCAAGCCTATCTGCATTCAAAAAGATGCTAGCCAACTTCTTGAAGGAAAACTGCTACTGCTTCAGACAAAAATGATCTTCCCTATTTGCTTTCCCCTCCGGCAATCTGAACATCTACCAAGTCCCTTCCTCATAAGTGACCTACAACTCCTTGTACACGTTTAGATACCTCTGTCTTCCACATCTTCTCTTTCCTTTCCTTCGTGCAGCTGCATCCATCCTTACCTTGTCTGACTATGTCCAACAGTGGATGCTTATTAGGATTGATGGCCCTCCTCACTTTTGTACAATTTTTATATCTGTATTGGCATGGTTTGTAATTCCTGCCAGGTCAATTATTTACTGGACATTTGTCTACATGCTGTAAAATTCTGCTCCTTCTGTGCCTTGTACTTACTGTACTGCTTGTTTTGCTTTGTATTGATATCTGTCCAGGGCCACCTTGAAAATGAGCTTGCTCAATGGTGTCTATGCCTGGTACAATAAAGTGATTGACTGACTGATTGATTGACAGTAGTGGTTGACACAGTACTTCAGACAGGACAAGAAACAAGAGCTGTCATAGTAGAGGTGGACACAGTATTGGAGACAGGAAAAGAAATAAGAGATGTCACACTAGGGGTGGACACACTACTGGAGACAAGCTGAGAAATAAGAGGTGTCACAGTAGGGTAGGACACGGTACTGGAAACAGGACAAGAAACAGGAGGTTTCACAGGAGTTGTGCACACAGTACTTCAGACAGGACAAGAAACAAGAGGTGTCACAGTAGGGTAGAACACGGTACTGGGGACAGGACAAGAAGCAGGAGATTTCACAGTAGTTGTGGACACAGTACTTCAGACAGGCTGAGAAACAAGAGGCATCACAGAAGGGGTGGACACAGTACTGGAGACAAACTGAGAAACAAGAGGTGTCACAGTTGGGGTGGACACAGTTCTGGAGACAAGTTGAGAAACAAGAGGTGTCACAGTTGGGGTGGACATAGTACTAGAGTCAAGCCAAGAAACAAGAGGTGTAACCGTAGGGTGGACATAGTATTAGAGTCAAGTCAAGAAACAAGAAGTGTCACAGTGGGGGTGGACACAGTACTGGAGATAAGCCGAGAAACAAGAGGTGTCACAGTAGGGGTGGACACAGTACTGCAGACAGGACAATGAACAAGAAGTGTCACAGTAGCGGTGGACATAGTACTGGAGACAAGCCGAGAATCAAGAAGTGTCACAGTAGGGTTGGACACAGCACTGAAGACAGGACAAGAAACAAGTGTTGTCAGAGTAGGGGTGGACACAGTACTGGAGACAAGTCGAGAAACAAGAGGTGTCACAGAAGGGGTGGACATGATACTGCAGACAGGACAATGAACAAGAAGTGTCACAGTAGGGGTGGACATAGTACTAGAGACAAGCCAAGAAACAAGAAGTGTCACAGTAGAGGTGGAAACAGTACTGGAAACAAGCTGAAAAACAAGCAGTGTCACAGTAGGGGTGGACACATTGCTGAAGACAAGCCGAGACACAAGAGCTGTCACAGTGGGGGTGGACACAGTATTGGAGACAAGCCAAGAAATAAGAGGTGTCACAGTAGGGGAGAACACAGTACTGGAGACAAGCCAAGAAACCACAGGTTGCACACTAGAGGTGGACATAGTACTGGAGACAAGCCGAGAAACAAGTGGTGTTACAGTAGAGGTGGACACAGTACTGGAGACAAGCCAAAATACAAGAGGTGTCACCATAGGGGTGGACACAATACTATAGACAAGTCGAGAAATAAGAGGTGTCAGAGTAGGGGTGGACACAGTACTGGAGACAAGACAAGAAACAAGAGGTGTCACAGTAGGGGTGGACACAGTACTAGGGACAAGCCAAGAAACAAGAGGTGTCACAGTAGGGGTGAACACAGTTCTGGAGACAAGCCAAGTAACAAGAAGTGTCACAGTAGGGGTGGACATAGTACTGAAGACAAGCCGAGAAACAAGAAGTGTCACAGTAGGGGTGGATACAGTACTAGAGACAAGCCGAGAAAGAAGAAGTGTCACAGTATGGGTGGACATACTACTGGAGACAAGACAACAAACAAGAGGTGTCACAGTAGGGTTGGACATGATACTGGAAACAGAACAATAAATGAGAAGTGTCACAGTAGGCGTGGACACAGTACTGGAGACAAGTCGAGAAAAAAGAGGTGTCAGAGTAGGGGTGGACATGGTACTGGAGACAGGACAAGAAACAAGAGGTGTCACAGTTGGGGTGGACACGGTACTGGAAACAGGACAATAAACAAGAAGTGTCACCATAGGGGGTGGACACAGTACTGGAGAGAAGCCAAGAAACAAGAAGTGTCACAGTAGGGTGGACACAGTACTGGAAACAAGCCGAGATACAAGAGGTGTCACAGTAGAGGTGGACACAGTACTAGAGGAAAGCCAAGGAATGACAGGTGTAGCAGTAGGGCTGGACATGATACTGAAGACAAGCCAATAAACAGGAGGAGTCACAGTTGGGGTTCACACTTTACTAGAAATGGTTGTGCATCTGGCTGTGGCCATAGTGATAGTGGTGGTCATTGTCACCACAGCAGTAATAGTGTTTGGCATGGTTTGCAGTGAGAGGAGTGGACTGGGTTACACTGGCAGGACTGGTCTCAGTCATAGTGGTAGGAGTGGTCTCAGTCATAGTGGCAGGAGTGGTCTCTGTCATAGTGGCAGGAGTGATCTCAGTCACAGTGGCAGGAGTGGTCTCAGTCACAGTGGCAGGCATGGTCTCAGTCACAGTGGCAGGAGTGGTTGTGGTAGTGTGGGTTCCAATAAACAGATCATACAACCAGATATGATGCATAAAAAACACATACATCTGCGTTTATCATTTTATTGAGAAAACAAAATAATAAAAATTAAAAAAACAATTCAATATTTACAGAAAGGAAAAATAAATGGTGTTGTTTCTTCACACCTTTTCAAAGTTCAGGATATAATTCTTGCATCAAAATACCATAAAGAATTCCTGAGTTGTCTCCTTTCTCAAGCAATGTGAAAACGTGCACAGTTACTTCTCTGAGATCCTTCTCTCACCTTGGTCAGAACCCTACTGACCACCTATCTATCTTTTGTTCTCCTAGAGGAACCTTTTATAATGCCACAGTGTGACCTCATCAATCATGTATTATTTTACCATGAGAGCTGCGGTTCTTTGGAATTCTTTGCCTCACCACATAGTGACTCAAACTTCCTGTAACCAGTTTAAATCTAAATTGGATGTGCATTTTCTGGGTAGTTAAATTAAAAATTCCCCACTTGTGTGGGAAAGTGGTCCCGATGGGCCTAGTGCCTGCTTCCACTTTGTAAATACAGAGTAATACCGAGTAATATCCTAATTAAGATAAATAATGGAAATTACAAGCATATGGAAAGATATACATATACTTTAAACCATCTAGCAGCATGCTAGCACTATTAGGGGGCACCTACATACGTCCCTGTCTTAAAATACTGCCTCAGAATACTGCTACAGGCTTAATTATAGAGCTATGATGTCAGGGCACTAGCTTAGCTCCTCCCCCTAATGACATCCCCTTCCTTGACTCCCTATAAGCAGGCATTTCAGGGGCTGCCAGCCCTATCGCAGGATCTCACAGTATGTTAAAGACATACAGGTAAATCATAGAAACATAGAATTTGACAGCAGATAAGGACCACTTGGCCCACCTAGTCTGCCCATTTCCCTACCTAACGGATAAGCTGCAGATCCTAGTTAACCAACAGCCTACGTCCTCCTACCCCCCCCCACTAAAATTGCCTTATGTCTGTCCCATGCATTCTTGAATTCCCCCACAGTTTTTGACTCTACGACCTCCTCAGGAAGGCTGTTCCATGTATCCACAACCCTCTCCGTGAAGAAATACTTCCTCACAATATCTCTGAGCCGTCCCCCCTCTAGAATCAACACTTTTACCTTTAGAATGGTACAGAAAGAAAAACAAAACATCAATTAATGAAAGAAATAAAAATCTACAACCTTGGCATGAAAGAACAGATGAGAGGCGTGCTCCCTATCTGTTTCCATGCAGGGTTCCAGAATTTTATTTATCTTTGGTTCACAAATAGAATATAAACAATTGTAATGCCTTCGCATTTTGCTATTATATTGCTACAATACATTTATTTTAACCTATATGCTTTATTTGGGCTGCCAAAAAACCTTATCTCTAAAATGCAAGAGCTGACAGTCATTCACATTTACACATCAGCTGAAATTGCAGTCGGCTGCTCTCTGAACCACTCAGCCTTCTACAGTTTAGAGGCACTTTTGTTTCCTGATGAAACAGCTCCTTCTTGACATTTATTTTTGGGACACAGGGCTTTTATCTTATATTCCTTTTGTGTCCTTAATTCAGTTTCAGACCCCCTTTACATCTCTAAGGCGTGGATCCTAGAGTAGTGCTACTGGGCTGAGAAACACACCATGGCAACTGAAAACAGTTGTGCTGCTCCAGCTTTCCCTTATTAGGTCGCATAGGCTCTTCTCTTCTGAATCGCAACAAGCAGTTGTGATTTTTCTCTTTGGTGGCTCTGTAATTTGGCCCCACTCCTGGACGAACGCGTGTCAGGGTCCCAGGAGGAAAGGAGTGGGCGATAGTGCAAAGTGCGCACACTTTGCCGCCGTAATCGCCCGTTTGCTTGTTTTTAAAATGCAAAGCACTATTTCATTAACTGGATGGACTTACTCTTTTTAAACCAATTTGAAGGCCAGATTTTCTCATGGGGAACAGACACAGGGGATGATAGCATGAATCTTTATAAACAGGGGCTTATCACTTGAATGTTTTAAATACTGACTTCTTTCTGGACACAGCTTTTCAAATGTGTTCATGACAGATGCAATTAATTACGGACAAGGCAAAAAAGGGACAATAAAGGCATATAGGAGATTGCCAGGTTGGCCACCCTGACAAGAAATATAGGATAGATTTAGAAATAGATTAGAAGATAGAACAGAGTGAAAATGAAAAAATAAAAAAGTGGGGGGGTTATTGCATCTGATTGTGCTAGATTTATACTTCAAAACTGGACCCCTTGTTACAGTGGTCTCAGTCACCGTGGCAGGCATGGACTCAGTCATAGTGGCAGGAGTGGTCTCAGTCACAGTGGCAGGCATGGTCTCAGTCACAGTAGGGGGAAGAGTG
This sequence comes from Neoceratodus forsteri, assembly GCA_016271365.2. NCBI lineage: Eukaryota > Metazoa > Chordata > Ceratodontiformes > Ceratodontidae > Neoceratodus > Neoceratodus forsteri. Next base: position 1,370,147,503 of record CM057459.1, read on the forward strand.
GTCTGGATTACAGTGGCAGCTATGGCCCCAGTCACAGTGGCAAAAGTGGTCTCAGTCACAATGGGAGGAGTGGTCTCAGTCACAGTGGCAGGTGTGGTCTGGGTCACAGTGGCAAGTGTGGCCCAGTCACAGTGGCAGAAGTAGTCTCAGTCACAGTGGCAAGAGTGGTCAGGATCACAGTGGCAGGAATGGTCTGGTTCACTGTGGCAGTAGTAGTGTGAGTCACAATGGCAGGAATAGTATGGGTCACAGTGGCAGCAGTGGCTGGCAGGGTCACTGTTGCAGCAGATGTTGGGATGCCAGTAGTCATGGTGGATGAGTGGTAGATCGAGCAGTGCAGGTTATTAAGGAGGATGTTCTTGAGCCGGTGGCACTGGTGGCAGTGGCAAGGAATGAAGAGGACACATTCGCATTGGTAGTATTAGTGGCCGTTAATGACAATGCCCTCCTAGCAGCACAACTGATACTTTAAATGGTACTCTTACTTGTCTTCGCTGGTGTCAGCTGACACCATAATGCTGTTGGTGGACACTGCAGGCTTTGATGGGGTAAAACATAAATTTTTATGCAAATGTGCCTTGAGCATTTTTCCGCAGTACTCTCACCCTCTCCTGCTGCTTGCTGCTCCACATCTGTTGCAGCTTTGCTGTGACTGATGGACCAACTACCTTTTCTGGTACAATGTCCTCTCTCTCCAAGGTTGTATTACTCACAGAAAGATGTATTGCAACCATATTTATTATGAAATCAAATCACTCATGTCACTGCAGCAATACGGAGTTGACAAGCGTCACTCACTAATAGTCAAGCCTGATTAAATTCTCAGAAACAAAAATAATATTGATTTAACAGTGAATATATGAATGTGCCAGCAGATAAAGGCCTTACCATCTATCTTGCCTGCTCAAATGTTCAGTTTCACTGCATTTACAGAGGGAAGTGCCTCTGTCAAATACCCTCCTCCCCCCCCCACACCCGCAACATTCCCCCTCATCTTGTACCAACCTCTCTTGAAGCTGTCTGCTATTTTTAGGGGTACCACCTCCTCTTGCCACTCATCCTACTTAGCCACCACCCTTTCAGTGAAAAAGCGCCACATCATCTTCCTTCTGAACAATTCCACTACCAGCTTTAGGCTGTTACCCCAGAGGTCTTATTTATTTATTTGTGTGTTTTACCAGGAATGCATACTGTGCAACGTGCTTGATTCCAGATGCGACCTGGGAGCCTAGACCCAAATACATAGCATGGAATTAATACAAGACAGTACAGAATGAGAAACAAAGGCTTGCACCTTAAACAATTGGGAGAAAATTACAGACAGGGGTAGAATACATGCAGTGTAATGAATCTGAGGGTAGTGTACTTTACATTTAGGTTATAACAACATGATATTAAAATTGTTAATTGAAGCAGGAGCAGCTAGAGGAGAAGTGCGCTCTGAAGTCTTGTTTCCATTAAGGCTGAAGATGCCCTTGGTGCTCACCCTGTTTATATCTTTAAGGTATCTGAAGGTCTGAGTCATGCCCCCCTTGCCCGTCTGCCCTCAAGAGAGTACATGTTGAGCCCCCTGAGCCTCTGCTCATAGGCGTTGCCTCGCTAGCCCCAGATCATCTTGGTTGCACTTCTCTGAACTGTTTCCAGCAAGTTGATATCTTTCTTAAGAGAAGGGCACCAGTATTACATGCTGTACTCTGGGCGCGGTCTAACTTGAGGTGTGTATAATGGCAGAATGACCTCCGTCCTCCTGCTGGTGATTCCCCCGGCTATAAAGCCCAGCATTCAATTTGCTTTGACCACAGCCTTCCTGCTTTGTGCCAAGTGTTTCAGGTCACTCTTGGCAATTGCCTTTTCCTCCTCTGACCTGGTTACCTTAACACCACCCAACCAGTATTTTGTCCTTTGTTTTTCACACTCTAAGAGCATAACTTTACACTTTTAGCACAGAATCCTGTTGCCAGATGTCAGACCACTTCTCCAGCCTATCCAGGTCTTCCCTGAATTCCTGTCTTCCCTCCTCTGTGTCCACCCTGTGTCTCCGCGAACAAGCATATCTTACCCCTAATCAAATCTATGATGTCACTTATGAATATGTCAAGGAACATAACACTGGACTGAACACAGAGCCCCGTGGGACCCCACTGGTCATAGGCCTAGCTTCTGAGAATTCCACCCAACTACCACCTTTTGATTTTTGTCTTGCAGTCAACTTTTGCCCCACCCCACAAGCTTAGCCCCCACCATACCTCTCAACCTCCTGCCTCATAAATCAGGGATAAGACTTAAAAAAATCAGGGACAAAGGACCAAAATCAGGGACACATCTTCAAAATTGAGGATATCCACTCAGAAAGCTAGCAGAATAAGCTGCTTAGTTTAAAATACATTTTCTAAGGAAGAAAAAGTCTGTAACTGTAATGTTTGACATTATTTTGTGCTTTCATCCCCCACTGTTTGGTCACGGAAACACAATTTTTAGGAGGGACAGAGTAAAATTTTGAGGCAAAATCAGGGGCACCCCTGAAAATCAGGGACAATTGACAGGGAATAGCCTCCACCCCTAGGCCTCTAGCTTCCTGACTAGTCTCCTGTGAGGTACAGAGTTGAGGGCCTTGCTGAAGTCCAGATATAGGATATCAACCACTTGGTCCTTGTCTCTTAAATTTCATCTTGAACACACAGTCAGAAAGTTAGAAAAAAGTCTTGAGTGCACAGGCATGCGCACACAGAACAGAACAGCAACTAACTGAAGCAATGGGAGTCAGTTGACTTGTCCCACCCTACCAGCTATGGTGCACTCTCATATGAACTTATGAACATACCAAACTGCTGTCAGATACCGGTCAGATGGTCTATCAAGTCTGCTCGATTGTGCAGCTAGCAGTCTCTTACTCTGCAGCTGCCCCTCCCTCATCCCCATATCTGAATTCATGCTCATGCTTGCTGACCTCCCAGTGTCCCCTTTGTGACCTTCCTCCTGCCCCTGCCCCATCCCCTCATAATGCTGCCCATTGATGTTAAGGATACCACCTCTTCGGGCAGTGCATTCCACCTTGTCACTACCCTTTCCATAAAATAGTGCCTTCTCATTTCCCTCCTGAATCTTCCACCCTCAGACTGTGCCCCCTAGTGTCCCTCCCACCCTTTACCCTAAAAATTCCCTCTGTACTAGTTCTGTTTAAGCCTTTCATATATTTAAAGGCTTCTATGTTGTCCCCTCTGTCCCTCCTTTCCTCCAGGCAGCACATGTTGAGCTCCCTCATCCTCTCCTTGAAGGGTTTGTCTTCCAGTCATAGGATCATTCTAGTTGCTCTGCATTGGACCCCTCCAGCAATGTAACATCATTCTTTTAAGTAAGTGCACCAGAACTGCATGCTGTACTCAAGGTGTGTCCTCACCAACAACCTGTACAGTAGCAGGATTACTTCCATTCTCCTGGAGCAGATTCCTCTGTCAATACACCCCAGCATCTTAGTAGCTTTAGCTGCCACTTTCCTGCAATGCACTGAATGGTTAATTTGCCCTGTTTATTACCCCCAGATCTTTCTTCTTCTCTGTAATAACTGTACCCCCAGCTGATTCCTTGGGTTCCTTACTCCCCAGTGCATGACTTTGCACTTCGTTTGTGTTGAACTCTGTTTGCCACATGTCTGACCAGTGTGCAAGCTTAGTCAGATCATCATGTAGTCCCCGCCACCCTTCTATGTCATCCACCGCTGCACAGATCTTAGAGTCATCAGCAAAAAGGCTGATCTCGTTCTTAATCCCAAACGAGATGTTGGCGATAAAAATGTCAAACAACACTGGTTCCAGTACCGAGCCTTGTGGTACTACTCTGGTTACAGCTCTTGGAGTTGAGAGTCCCCCCTACAACTACCCTCTGTTGTCAGTCTTGTAGCCAGTTCCTGACCCAAACCACCATTTTCTTCCCTGCTCCTAGGTATCCCAACTTGCTAATCGGCCTCCCATGTGGCAGGGAATTGAAGGCCTTGCTAAAGTCCAGATACAGGACATCCACCATTCAGCCCCTGTTGAGAACCCTGGGTACCCAGCCATAAAAGTCAACCCGGTCGGTCTGACAGGATCTGCCAGAGACAAACCCATGTTGCCTGTCATCCTGGAGAGTATTCTCTTCCCTAAAGGTTACCAGCCTTTCCTTAAGGATCATGCTTGCTTAAGCGGCTGTGGAGGGACCCATGCCTGGGTTCCTCACAGGATGAATTTTGATAATAAATTTAAATTATATTATATTTATTTAGTTAATTTTTGTTGACCTGGTAGGCATTCAAGACAGCACAGCTGCCTATTGTCAGGTATGACCCTATTATGAAATCGAGTCACTCAAGACACTGCAGCAATGCTGGGCTGCAAGTCTCACTCACTATAGGCAAGCCTAAGTAACTTCTCCGAAAAAACATATGTTTTTTAAACATTGTCTTGGACATGAAGCCAAGCCATGAACAATAGAAAACAGGTCCTTAACAGCTAATTGCACTTCAGTTAGACAACTTGGCTTGTTGTTTCATACAACAACTAAGTTACAAAAAATGTACATTTCTAATCCAAATAACCCCCTACAAATCTTCCTTACTCCCTTAGGTTGTTAGTCTTTAAAATGCAGTACACTGCAGCTTTATATCTCCTTTAGTTTTATTACAACACACACACACAGCCAGTGTGCATGTGTGCTTTTGGGGCCTGCCAGGTTGTCTCTTTCTCAGCAAACACACAACAGCCCTTCTATTTTCCCTTTCTTATGAACATATGAAAATGCCAGAAGATACAGGCCGTACCATCCAGCAAGTCTGCTCAAGTGTGCAGCACACAGTTTAATCTACTACAGCTGCCCCCTACCCCTTCCCTGTCCATTTGATTTATTGCCCCAGTTAGCCGACTCCCCCCCAGCTTCCCCTATGTTTTGACCTTACCCATGACCATGTCCCACCCCCTCTTAAAACTGCCCACAGAGTTTTCAGCAATATCACCTCTTCTGGCATCTTGTTCTCCCTCACCACCACCCTTTCCGTGAAGTAGTGCCTCCTCAATTCCCACTTAAATCTTCCCCCTTCCAATTTCAGACTGTGCCCCCTTGTCTTCCTCCCCTCTTAATATGGAAACACCCTCAGTGCTAACCCTATTCATGCCCTTTATGTACTTGAAGCTCACAATCATATTACCTCTCTCCCTTCTATCCTCCAGTGAATACATGCTGAGCGTCCTCAGTCTTCCCTCATATGGTTTGTCTCCCATGCTTCTTAAAAGCCTAATTTTTAATCTAGTGTTAAAAATCCACCTTCGCTAGCTTGGGGTTTAGAGAGGAAAAAAATGTCAACATTTCTTATTTTTGATAGTTTTAACAACTAGATGGAAGTAGATTCTTTCTCTGCAGCAGCTCGAGTTGCCTGTCCCTCCTGCCAGAAGCGTCTGGAAGTGCTGGGTCACATGACCTGCCTTTAGTTGGTTCCCAAAGTGGCCTCTGATTGGACAGGAAGTCTTGGGAGAGCTTTCACCAAATAGCAAAATGCTGAATATCCCCAAATAACACTGATTATTTGTTTTCCTTCCCAAGTAATGAATGGCCTATTATTCGTGGTAGGCTGGAAATGCTGTTGTTACTTGCACACCCCTAGTGGAAACCATATGGGATACCTGTCACAAACCTTGGCATATGATTAAAAAAATAATGTCTACGTAGTTTTAAGAATCAAACTTGGGTTTACAAATGTATAGTTCTGCTCTCAAATCACCAGGCTGTGCTGCCTACCATCTGGGAGCCACACAGCACCGAGACATAATTGCATTGATTCGGGGAATGTGCGAAACAGCTGCAGTAGGGCACCGTGACATTAGCTGCACTTTATGACAAACAGCCTGTTTTATTTGTTTCATTATTCTTTATTGGTTTATTTCTGAGGAATTTATTAGTACAAATTCTATCATTTTTAATATGTCACTCGAGCACTATCAGCTGCATAACATAACAAAACTTTAAAGGAATGAAAATTGGAAACTCAATGGTGTTTTTCAAACATGAGGCATAAAGAACACGGACAGTTTGTTTCAGAAAATCAATTTGAAAGTTAATGGATGATATGAACCCGGTAGCCTGGCACAAATGAACTACAATATTCCCCGAGAGTTCATAAAACGCTTCTCAGTTATGAAACTGCCAGTGACTAGCAACAAATCTTTGCCTGCCTGCTTGTTTCTGAATGCAGATCAGGAAGCATGGGGCAAGCAAAGTGGTTTTTAGGCTGAGTAAAAGGTTAGTGACACACTGAAGGGCTCAGATGGGAAATAGAGTGAGGGGGCCTTTCACAGGCCGAGGTCTTTAATTCTGTAACCCTGCCAGCGTATCACAGCTGGTCCCTCATCAATAGCTCTGCGTGAAGACATTTCTTCTTTGTAATCATAATGGACAGACTAGTTTCAAAAACACATTTACATCCAAAATTGTCCGTGACATGCAGGCGGTAAGCATGACAAGAAAAGGGCGCTCCATCAGACAGCATATTAAGGGAAGGCTGAGAAAGCTAGAAATGCTGTTTTTCTTAAAGACAGCAATGTATAGTGTCATTGTTAGCCTTCCCATGGCCCTTTGGGCTCTCACATCCTGGTGAAACTGCACTATAGGAGCAGTGAACTTCCTTAATGTACTTTGTTTTGGGATTAAAGCCATCATCCTCAGTTAGAATTCAGGTCCTGTGACAGTGGGTCCTGTCTCTAGGTTTCTGGAACTTAAAAGCTATGCCTATATTGCTGGAAAGCTGAAATGTCTATGTCGCTCCCTTGTTTTATTTTGCAGTGTCTGCACCCAAGATAACTAATGAAATGCCCAGCTACTGCTGCTTCTACCCAGCTACTGCTGCTACCACTGCAAGGCTGGGTGAAAGCACATGAAGGGTTAAATGGCTGCTGCAAAACCTGATAGGGACGGGGTCCCAGTATGTCTCTCCATGCACTCCCCTTAAGGGATTGGAACCTGTGATTCTCCTTACCTCCTATGTTTCAGGTCATTGCTATCCAGCCTCTGAGGGACAGAATTCTTGCATGTATCTCCCATTCATTCCCCTTCGGGATTTAAACCTGTGATCCCCTTACAACCACTATCACAGGCCAGTGCTAACCAGCTCTTGAGGGACAGGATTCTTTCACGTATCTCCCATTCATTCCCCTTCAGGGATTTATACTTGTGATCCCCTTAGATCCAGTGTCACAGGCCAGTGCTAACCAGCTCCTGAGGGACAGGATTCTTGCACATATCTCCCATTCATTCCCCTTCAGGGATTTAAACTTGTGATCCCCTTAGATCCAGTGTCACAGGCCAGTGCTAACCAGCTCCTGAGGGACAGGATTCTTGCACATATCTCCCATTCATTCTCCTTCAGGGATTTAAACCTGTGATCCCCTTAGATCCAGTGTCACAGGCCAGTGCTAACCAGCTCCAGAGGGACAGGATTCTTGCACATATCTGCCATTCATTCCCCTTCAGGGATTTAAACCTGTGATCCCCTTAGATCCAGTGTCACAGGCCAGTGTTAACCAGCTCCTGAGGGACAGGATTCTTGCGCGTATCTCCCATTCTGTCATTTACAGGGATTTAAACTTGTGATTTCCTCACCTCCTCGGTCAAAGGGTTACTAATAACCGATCCCCGAGAGCAGGGTTCCAGGACAAATCTCCCATTCTGTCCCTTACAGGGATTTAAACTTGTGATTTCCTTACGTCCTGGGTCAAACAGTTACTACTAACTGGTCCCATTCTGTCCCTTACCGTGATTTAAACTTGTGATTTCCTTACCTTCTGGGTCAAATGGTTACAACTAACCAGTTCCTGAGGAACAGGGTTCCAGTACATATCTCCCATTCTGTCTCTTACAGGGATTTAAACTTGTGATTTCCTTACCTCCTGGGTAAAACGGTTACTAGCTTGGCAGAAGACTACAGGAGAAAGGACTGCTGTGTGACTGAACTTCTCTGCTGGGACTAAAGTAGAAGAACTTTTGTATTTAGACCTTTAATTTAGGGTAAAAAAACTAACATACAAAACAAAACAAAAAAAAAGTGTGTGTTTGGGTTAACTGAACTGAATGGGTAACTGAAAAGTCATCTAGGTGTAAATCTCAGGTGACTGAAAGGACTTAACTGTTGTGAGGTTTAAATTACTTGTAGAAAGATCTGGTAAGTAGGGGAGTGACAGCTAGAAGGAAGCTACATTTAAAGACTGCCTTAGAAAGATTCTGCTAATAGCTTGGCAGAAGACTCCAGGAGAAAAGGACTGCTGTGTGACTGAACTCTCTACTGGGACTATATTGCCCTCCTTCCTCCCTCCACCCGCCACCAAAGCTAGTTCTATTTTTATAGGCACAGGATTTGACTGACAACAGGAACTTCCTGTTTAGGGGCAGGAAGTGAGTGATCACAGAACCACCAAGGACCCACCATCCTAGAAGGGCAAGAGTAGCTCTCCGGCCCCTCTAGCTGCTGGAGGTCTGCCTCTGAACAAGTAAGCGGTCTACTGAGAAATATAGGATATTCTTGTCTCAGAACAGGACAATCAGGAGCTTAAAGGGCACACAGGCAGAAAGTAAAGAGAGAGAGAGAAAAAAAACAGAGGAAAGAGTAAGGATTGCAAACAGTTAAGGGCCAGAAATAAGACATGATTGGAGTGGTGCAGTGCAGTGGCTGTGGGCAGCAGTCTTCAGGAGATGTTCTGGAGGATGCGGTGTTGTCCCATCTGCAGGCACCTCTCTGGGCTGAGGGGAGGTTGCTCATCTCCAGGCTGAGTTGGCCAGGATTTGTGGGACCTCCTCTTCCATCCAGGGACCACCAGTGCCACTGCCGTTGCCTCAGAGGTTGCCAAGAAAGAGGTGGTTGGACCACAGTGGGCTCAGGAGGGTGAGGGTGGTGGAACAGAGGCACATCCCTCCAGTTGTACCTCTCCACAATTCCTATGCCATTCTGGCAAAGTGTGGTTCCTCTATGGAGCACCTACAGTGGAGACCAAGGAGGATGCTGGGAACCTCCACAAAGGAGACCCACAGGAGGGTGGCAGGGGACCCTGCAGGGGAAGGAAACAACTCCTGGTGGGGGACTCCATTGTTAGGAAGGTAGAACTGGGCAAGGAAGGGGAGAGGGAGGTAAGGTGCCTGCCTGGCACCATGGCTTGGAGGGACAGGGAGCGAATCCTCAGGATTGCCAGAGCAGCTGCACAGGGGAGGGAGCTGGATGTCATTGTCCACTTAGGGACAAATGACCTGGCTAAGAAAGGATTAGAGAAGTGCAGGAAGAGTTTGTGGAATTGGGGAGGGGCCTTAGTCAAGTAGCACGACGGTAACCTTCTTGAGGTGCTACCCATCTGTGGCATAGGAGGCTAGGGTGTTCTGTACCATGGGATTCAATCAGTGGTTGAAAAACTGGTGTGGAGCTCAGGGATTTGGCTTCATTGGGGACTGGGGGTCCACCTGGAGTGATGCAAGCCTATACTGGCATGATGGGCTGCATCTGTCGGGAGGAACCAGGATCCTAGGTGATAGGTTTAAATGCTTCATTGGCAAGCTTTTAAACTAGCCAAGGGGGGAGGCACTGGAAAGGAGCAGGAAAATCCTAGCCCCCAAACAATCACGGTAGTAAGTGTGGCAAACACCAGCATGGAGGTGTCGATAGGGAGAAGGGCAGGGGTAAATGGAGAAAGTGACAAAGGCAAGAAGGACAGGGATGGGGCAAAAGGGAGTAAGGCCATCAGGAAATGGAGGGTAATGAGTACCAATGCCCGTAGTCTGGGCAACAAGCTCCCTGAGCTGGTGGCCTTAATGGAAGAGGATGCCTGGATATCATGTAGATCACAGAAACATGGTACACAGAGAACCATGACTGGGATGTTAACATACCAGGGTACATAACCTACAGAGAGAGACAGGCAGGGGAGAAGAGGGGAGGTAGCTCTCTATGTAAAGGAAGGGATAAAGCAACTGAACAAAGAGTAAACAGGGAGGAGGAGGCACTGTGGGTTACCTTGGAGACTGGAAGGGCACCACAATCCGCACAGGGGTTGTGTACAGACCCCATGTCAGGGGAGGGAATGGACAAGAATATGATGGAAGCATTCTTAGAATGGCAGAAAGGGAGATACTGTTGATGGGAGACCTGAATATGCCAGATGTTAACTGGAGCACATTTGCTGCAGTGACATCCAAACAGAGGCCATTCTTGATGCCCTACAGGTGGCAGGCATTAGACAGCTAGTTTCGGAACCCACTCGTGAGGGAGCAATCTTAGACCTCTGTACTCTCAAGCGGGGTAGTGAGAGGATCTCAGATCTAGAAGTGGGTTGCCATCTGGGGACAAGTGACCATCAAACAGTGTGGTTCACGTTAAACTCAGCTACAGAGTCAAGCCATACAAAAGTGAGGGTACTGGACTTTAGGAGGGCTGACTTTGGCAAGATGGAGAGTGCCTCAGAAAAGCACTAGCAAACAGGCTAGAAGGAGGTGTGGAGCAACAATGGGGAATTATCAAAACTGCCATCACAGAGGCAACAAGCCTTTGTGTGAAGCAAATAAACAAATCAAAATGAAAGAAAAAGCCACTATGGTTCTCAAGAGAGGTGGCTGTGAAAGTCAGGAAGAAAAGATAGCATTCCAGAAGTATAAGGAAACACAGAAGGAGCAGGACAGAGGCTGTACCAGTTAAGGCAGAAAGAAGCAGGGAGGAAGTCAGAATAGCAAAGGCCCAAACTGAGGAAAGATAGCCAACTCAGTTAAGAAGGAGATAAAACCTTTTATAGGTACATCAGCGGCGTAGAAAGACAAAGGAAGGATAGTGAGGCTGAATAAAATAAGCGGTGGGTGGGCAGAGGGACAGTGAAAAGCAGGAATACTGAGCGAATATTTCTGCTCAGTATTCACAAAAGAGGAGGAGAAGTGCTAATCCAATTAACAGAAGCACTCTTGATAGGAGGTCGATCCAGTCCTTTCACAGAAGAAAGGTTCTGCAAGAACTCCTAAAACTGAAGGTGGACAAAGCAATGGGTCCTGATGGAATTCACCCAAATTCTAAAAGAATTAAGGAAGGAACTAGTGAAACCACTGGCTACTCTTTTTAATAAATCATGAGAGGATGGCGTGGTACCCGAGGACTGGAGGAAGGCGGATGTGATTCCCCTTCACAAAAGTGGGACCAAGACAGAGGCAGGAAACTACAGACCTGTCAGTCTGACCTCTGTGGTAGGGAAAGTGATGGAGTCACTTCTGAAGGAAAGAATAATTGAGTACCTAGAGGTCAGTGGAGCACAGGATCCAAGGCAGCATGGGTTCACAGCAGGAAGGTCATGTCAGACGAATCTAATAGATTTCTTTGACTGGGTGACCAAAGTAGTAGACCAGGGAGGGGCTGTGGACATGGCCTACCTAGACTTTAGCAAGGCATTTGACACAGTCCCACAAAAGATTATTAGTCAAATTAACCAGCCTGGGAGTGGGTCCCAGGGTGGTAGCCAGTAAAACATTGGCTGGACAACAGGACACAGAAGGTAATTGTAAATGGAGTCCACTCTGAAGAAAGGGCGGTTACTAGTGGGGTACCGCAGGGTTCAGTATTGGGTCCAGTCCTTTTTAATGTCTTCATCAGTGGCATTACAGAGGGACTGGAAGGAAAAGTATGCCTTTTTGCAGATGACACAAAGATCTGCAACAGGGTTGATACACAAGGAGGCGTGGAAAGGATGAAAAGGGACTTGGCAAGGTTGGGGGAATGGTCTGACATATGGCAGCTAGGATTCAATGCAAAAAAGTGCAAAATAATGCACCTGGGAAACAAGAACCCAGGGGAAGAATACACAATGGGTGGGGAGGTAGTAACAACAACAAACAGGAAAGGGACCTGGGGTAATCATATCAGATGACCTTAAGGTTAGCAAGCAATGTGAGAAGGCAGTAGGGAGGGCGGGGGTATACTGGGATGTATAGGGAGAGGCATCAGCAGCAGAAAACAGGAAGTTGTTATCCCTCTGTACAGACAGTTGGTGAGACCCCATCTGGAATACTGTGTCCAGTTCTGGAGAGCCCATCTCCGCAAGGACATAGACAGGATAGAGGCAGTCCAGAGGAGGGCAACTAAAATGGTGCAGGGTCTGCAAGAGAAGCCGTATGAGGAGAGACTAAAGGAGCTTAATATGTATACCCTTGAGGAAAGAAGGGAGAGGGGGACATGATAGAAACTTTCAAGTACCTCAAGGGAATCAACAAAGTCAGAGGGTAGCATCTTTCAGAAAAGAGACTTGCAAGAACAAGGGACACAATTTAAAAGATAGAAGGAGGCGGTTCAGGGCAATGTGAGAGTATTATTTCACAGAGAGGTAGTGGATGCATGGAACAGCCTTCCTGAGGAAGTTATGAGTCTAAAACTGTGGGAGAATTCAAGAATGCATGGGACAGACATAAGGCAATTCTTGTGGGGGGCAGGAAGATATAGGCTGTTGGTTAAATAGGATCTACGGCCTATCCTGTAGGTAGGGAAATGGGCAGACTAGATGGGCCTAGCGGTCCTTATCTGCCATCAAAGTCTATGTTTCTATGTTACTACTAACCAGTCCCCGAGGAGTAGGCTTCCAGCACATATCTGCCATTTTGAACCCTTCAGGGATTTAAATCTGTGATCCCTTTACCTCCAGGGTCACATGTCAGTACTAATCAGAACACTAGGGACAGGGTTCTTGCACCTATTTCCTATTCTGTTCCGTTCATAAAATAAAGATCTCTCTGCATTCCCCACAGACTACACCTGTGTTTCGCATGTGGCTGAGTGCCTGGTCCTTTTCAGTCTAGTTTAGAATGTTTTATTTGATGCCTGGGGGGGGAGCATTAGCTACATAGCCAGTTTTCATGTTCAACTGGTATAAATACAAGAAAAATACAATAATTAAAAAGCAATCATATAGTTACTACAACATTAAGCAAGGTTAGATTCATTTTTTAGAAAACATGTCCTCTACAGAGTCAAGCCATACAAAAGTGAGGGTACTGGACTACAGGAGGGCTGACTTTGGCAAGTTGGGAGAGTGCCTCAGAAAAGCACTAGCAAACAGGCTAGAAGGAGATGTGGAACAACAATGGGGAATTATCAAAACTGCCATCACAGAGGCAACAAGCCTTTGTGTAAAGCAAATAAAAAAATCAAAATGAAAGAAAAAGCCACTATGGTTCTCAAAAGAGGTGGCTGTGAAAGTCAGAAAGAAAAAGATAGCATTCCAGAAGTATAAAGAAACACAGAAGGAGCAGGACAGAAAGCTGTACCAGTTAAGGCAGAAGGAAGCAGGGAGGGAAGTCAGAATAGCAAAGGCCCAAACTGAGGAAAAGATAGCCAACTCAGTTAAGAAGGGGAATAAAACCTTTTATAGGTACATCAGCAGTAGAAAGACAAAGGGAGGGATGGTGAGGCTGAATAGAATGAGCGGTGGGTGGGCAGGGGGACAGTGAAAAACAGGAATACTGAAGAATATTTCTGCTCAGTATTCACAAAGAGAGGGAAGTGCCTAATCCAATTAACAGAAGCACTCTTGATGGGAGGTCGATCCCAGTCCTTTCACAGAAGAAAGGGTTCTGCAAGAACTCCTAAAACTGAAGGTGAACAAGCAATGGACCTGATGGAATTTCACCCCAGAATTCTAAAAGAATTAAGGGAGGAACTAGTGAAACCACTGGCTATTCTTTTAATAAATCATGAGAGGATGGTGTGGTACCCAAGGACTGGAGGAAGGCGGATGTGATTCCCCTTCACAAAAGTGGGACCAAGACAGAGGCAGGAAACTACAGACCTGTCAGTTTGACCTCTGTGGTAGGGAAAGTAATGGAGTCACTTCTGAAGGAAAGAATAGTTGAGTACCTAGAGACCAGTGGGGCACAGGACCCAAGGCAGCATGGGTTCATATCGGGAAGGTCATGTCAGACGAATCTAATAGATTTCTTTGACTGGGTGACCAAAGTAGTAGACCAGGGAGGGGCTGTGGACATGGCCTACCTAGACTTTAGCAAGGCATCTGACACAGTCCCACACAAAAGATTAATAGGCAAATTAACCAGCCTGGGAGTGGGTCCCAGGGTGGTAGCCTGGGTAAAACATTGGCTGGACAACAGGACACAGAAGGTAATTGTAAATGGAGTCCACTCTGAAGAAAGAGGGGTTACTAGTGGGGTACCGCAGGGTTCAGTATTGGGTCCAGTCCTTTTTAATGTCTTCATAAGTGACATTGCAGAGGGACTGGAAGGAAAAGTATGCCTCTTTGCAGATGACACAAAGATCTGCAACAGGGTTGATACACAAGGAGGTGTGGAAAGGATGAGAAGGGACTTGGCTAGGTTGGAGGAATGGTCAGAAGTATGGCAGCTAGGATTCAATGCAAAGAAGTGCAAAATGATGCACCTGGGAAACAAGAACCCAGGGGAAGAATACACAATGGGGAGGGAGGTAGTAACAACAACAAAAGGAAAGGGACCTGGGGTAATCATATCAGATGACCTTAAGGTTGCAAGCAATGTGAGAAGGCAGTAGGGAGGGCTGGGGGTATACTCGGATGCATAGGGAGAGGCATCAGCAGCAGAAAACAGGAAGTTGTTATCCCTCTGTACAGACAGTTGGTGAGACCCCATCTGGAGTACTGCGTCCAATTCTGAAGACCTCATCTCCGCAAGGACATAGACAGGATAGAGGGAGTCCAGAGGAGGGCACCTAAAATGGTGCAGGGTCTGCAAGAGAAGCCATATGAGTAGAGACTAAAGGAGCTTAATATGTATACCCTCGAGGAAAGAAGAGAGAGGAGGGACATGATAGAAACTTTTAAGTACCTAAGTGGAATCAACAAAGTCCAAGAGGGTAGCATCTTTCAGAAAAGAGATGTGCAAGAACAAGGGACACAATTTAAAAGATAAAGGGGGGGCAGTTCAGGGGCAATGTGAGGAAGTATTACTTCACAGAGAGGGTATTGGATGCATGGAACAGCCTTCCTGAGGAGGTTGTGGGGTCTAAAACTGTGGGAGAATTCAAGAATGCATAGGACAGACATAAGGCAATTCTTGTGGGGGGTAGGAAGAAATATGCTGTTGGTTATCTAGGATCTGCGGCCTATCCAGTAGGTAGGGAAATGGGCAGACTAGATGGGCCAAGCGGTTCTTATCTGCCGTCAGAGTCTATGTTTCTTAAGAGATGCTTAAAACTGAGAACTGATGGGGCTTGAGGGATTACAAATGGCAGAGAATTATAGAACAGTGTGTCGCTGTACAACAAAGATCTTTGGTCACGTAAGGTACACAGCTTGTCACATCATTTCAATGAAATATTTAAAAGGCACAGATCTTGTGCAAAACGACGCAACACATAAACACAAGCAAAGATGTATGGCACGGCCAACACTTGTGCACCTCTACCATTGTATTTTCTGCTTGGTTTCCTGAGTTATAGAATGTGTCTTTGTATATAGTAAGCTGAATCCAACTTGCCTTGAGCCAGCTGACTTGATATCCCAAGCAGAGTGCATGCCATTATCCATATTCAGAAGCAAAACATTCTTGGCAAGCCAGATGTGAATATCTTTCAAGCAAGCTTGAAGAGAGACTGATCTTTAGCAAACTGGTGGCTCAGTTATAAATATACAGTCCTATCTAATGCCACCTTATGTGATACCGTGCTGTGGCGGGAGCCTGACCTCACATCTGACATCACATAAGAGGCATTCATCAGAATATGGCTTTTATGATTGGCTCAGGCTGCGGTGTGCTGTCACAAGCAAAGCACCTGTGGATGGCATTGGCTACCACTGCATCTGCAAGTCACTGGTGTGAGAGAAAAAAAGGATCCCCTACACAGTCACTTATATGTACTGCAAAGAGGCTACAATGACTAGTTTTTGGCAAAGTACTACTTGCACCCCTGTATGGTATACACAAAGCGGTTGCAAAAGCATTCATGTACAAGCAAGCAGGTCAGTGTGCTAATTTAGGGAAAGGGTCTAAGTGAGCTCTGGCAGTGAGGCTGCTGGTACATGTGGAGGTACTGCGCAATGCACAGGTGGCTCCCCGTCACCGCGGGTTGCAATGCACAGCGACCCAGTGGCAGAAAACCTGCTGCAACTAGTTCTCCAACGGTTCACTGCCTTGTGAGCCAGTGTTCATTGCAGCAGGGAAAAGGATTAGGTGGCAAAACAGTGCCACTGAAACATAGATGGAAAGGGATGAAGCTAGAGAGGCCTCAAACTAACTTCAGTTATAAAATGGGTAAGGACTGCGTTGGTTTCTGATTGTCTGAGGTAGGCTGGCACTTATGAATTTACCTCAGCATAATGCCCCATGACAACAAAAATCATAGCCTTTCAACTCACTTGCCCAACTGCCCAAGCAAACACGCCCCACCAACCGCCAGCCAGAATAGAGCTTCTTTACTCCCTCCGGGTCCTGAGAACTGGTGACAGTACTTGCTGTGCTAACCAGTCCACAGAACAAACATCAAGAACCAGGATATACCAGCAGAGAAACGCTGAAAGCCGCAATGAGGGACAGCAGTTCACAAGCAGTTGTTAAAGTTTCTGTTGGTCCTCAGAGCAGGCAGCAAGGACTGGGAATCAGTAAGAGGAAACAGCCAAAATCTGCAATAGGGACAAATTCAAAATAAGAAAATTAAAGACAAGGTCACTCACCACTGATTCTTGGAGCAGATGGGAAACAAAGGTGGAGAATGGCTGGAAACCACAACAAGAGACACTTAAAAAGTATTTAAGGAAAAAAAAAGGAAAAGTCAAACTGCACCTGTGCTGACTCCCAGTTCTCAGAGCAGGTAGAATGGACCCAGAATCGGTAAGAAGAAATGGCCAGAAGCCACAACTAGAGACAAACTTAAAATACAAATACATATATATATATATATATATATATATATATACACACACAAAGAAAGGTTGTTCAGAGGAATCGGTGAGGACCGGAAAGCAGCAAAGTAAAGATGTACATAACAGTTCCATCAAGAGACAGCTAGCAGAGGAACTATTTCATATATTAATATGTCCCCTGGAACTACTCAATGCTGGATAAGAATGATTTCACATGTATGTACTCTAGAGAGAACAGTGAAGCAAAGCTGAACTGTTCTGGCTAGAGCAGAATGCAAATGAAACCACTCTTTTCCAGCAACGGGTGATGGCAGGAGACATATTATATTATAGATCAAGTGTGATCAATAACATATATTTTTTTTAAACTGTCCTAGAATGTGCCAACTTTCGAGGCATCTGCATGCGAGACTTTCTTTATAGAATAAAAGTGTCCCAGCCGAAAAGATAATGATTTTTCAATGATGTATCATGAATGATCATTATCCAGTTATGTTCAGAAAGCATGTTTAAGCTTCAGAAACTACCATTGTAATCATAATTAACAATAAACATCAACATTAAATGGCCATCAATCAAAAAACATAAAGTTATGGAGATGGTGATTATGATTAATGATGATCTCATATCATCACGATTTCTCATGATTGTCCATGATCAAGATTAGAGAAATAAATTTAAAAGCTTAATTTATATTTTTTCTGTACAGGAATTTTTCTTATATTTAGACATCTTTACTGGAACGATCCAGTTGTGATATATTTTCTGCAGAAGCTCCTTTTTTTCAGCTATGCTTACTCTAATACCTCACATCTTATTGGAATTGAAAAGGTTCATATTGGTTTATATATCCCCATTAAGTGGTTCCCTTTATGGTTGTGGTGAGTTCCTAAAAGTACTTGGGTTGTGCTCAAAACCTTTCCTAATAGTCTGCAAACTAATACTGTCAATGCAAAATTAATTTAAAAATAGAAATTACCATTGTTTCTTTCCATAAACTGTGCTGCTGAAATATGCAAATTAGGTACGCAAATATGTATCCTATACCAGACATTGCATGTACTCTTTCTAAGAGAATTAAAACTTGACTTCATGTGATTTACATTGTAATTAATAATTAATTAATCTTTGTTGATATGTGACATTCATATTTTCATAATTAATGAATAAAACATTAAGTATTACTTCTGTGACTTGCAGTCTTATAATACTGAACTAATATATTCATCAAAGATCATCACTTGATCATCCACAGATCATCAACAACCTTAACGTGCTGGTTTAAGCTTACAAAAATAATCAATACTCATCAGTTGGTGATTTGAAAGTTCATGTTTGATGATTAAATCATGATCTAGATGATGATCTCAGATCCTGATCTCCTTTGATGATCTTAGGGTAACATTTGATGACTACCAATGATCAGTCATCACTGACCTTCAAAAATCATGACTGATGATTTACAAATTCGCCTGGGATCTCACGCACAGAGGAAAAGAGTGCTCCATTTGGTTGGGAGTGCTCGTCAATCTATAATACTATATAAGCAAATTATTTTTTCTTTTTTTCCTATAATTTTCTTATGTTTTACTATTTTTTTTTAATTAACTTACTTAGTACCCATTTTATAATTGCAATAAGACACTTCAGGGTGGTCATTATGCTGAGATAACCACCCTTCCACATCCAGTAAGGCCCTCCACCTGCAGCATCATGCCTTATTATGCCCCTGGGGGCAGTTATCTCAGCATAATGCCCACCCTGCTATGTCTTATTGCTTGCTTAACCTGAGAAAGAAGTGCTTCTGGGTTGGTTGGGTAGCCATGCTGAGTATGTTAGCCAGGCTTTGAGACACATGTGCTCTCTCTAACATCAGCTTCAGTGATGCATGATCTGAAAGCCACTTTTGATATCTTGCTTCCCCGTACAGTGCTCAGGTATCATCAGTTGTCAGGCTTCAATTTTATAATCTCTAATCCTTCACTCCTTGGGTTTCTCACCACCTGTTGTTGCCTGGTTCAACAGCTACTTATCTGTTAGATTCAATTCTGCCCTCTCTAACCACGATCAATCAAGATACTTATACATCAATATTGGAGTTCCCCAGGGCTCCATCCTGAGACCCCTCCTTTTTTCCATTTTTATTAATAACATCACCAAGGACATCACCTCAAGCTCATCCCTCCTCTATGTGGATGATCTTGTCCTGTATACAAGCTCAAAACATATATCCGACAACAGCCTTCAGCTCTCCTCTGACTTTTCAATTATCCATGTATGGCTCACTGCACACAAACTCATTCTAAATGTAGGCAAAACTCAAGCCATGCTCTTTGGTTCTGCCTCCAAACTTAGAGGATCTTGCAAAGATCTACTAAAGGTATCGTGTCCTGATGGTTCTGGTATAAAGTACTGTCAAATCTTTTAAATATCTTGGGAGTTCTACTGGACCAGTCACTTGATTTCGACCTCCATATCTAGTCCTCCTGTAAATCAGTGAATGCCAAACTAGGGATTGCACACAGAACTAGCTACACCCTAACCCCTTCTGTTAAGATGGCCAATGCCTGTGGCATTCTGCTTCCTGCCCTCACCTATGGTGTTACTACTTATGCTGCCATACCTAAAACTACTCTTCACAAATGGGATGCCTCCTATAACAATATTTGCCATTATGCCTCATCATCCCATGATGAAAATATCACTACCAGCTCCATGCTGATATTAACCCCTCCCCACACTGAGACTCCTCTCCCTTGGCTCCCTGGTGGACAACGTTATTAGAGCTCAAAGCCCTTCATCAGTTGCCTCCTTGCTGCTTCCTCAATCCTCTTCCTATGGCTTACGCTCTGTCGAAAAGTCTCTTCTCCACATACCAATATGCAAAACCACCAAGGGTGCCTATGCCTTCTCTTACACTGCCCCAAAACACTGGAACTCCCTTCCCTTAGCCATTTGACAGGCATCGTCTCATGCCATCTTTAAAAATAATTTTGAAGTTTCCTATCCAAATCTATCTCTTGCTCATGCTTTCATCCTCCCTAATCTCACTATAATTGGCTGCCTATTCCATGCTAACTATATACCTTCAAATATTTGCCCTTATTCTGAACTGGGTGTTATGTGACCTTGCCTTGTTACTTAGTTTTGGACTCTGGTAATTTTTGTTTTTTTTCCACTGCCACAAGGTCTCCCTGATGTTTACACTTACTCATTGTAATATGATAAGCCAGTATATGTAATAGCTTTGTATGTTCCTCGACTTCTCCCCATATCTGATTATTCTTATCCTTTTTATTTCAAATGTTGTACTCAGTGCCTAAATATTACTCACCTTGTGAACTTTTACCTTAGTTCTTTACTGTATATTATGATATTGGTACTGCATCCACTATCTATTGTGTATTGTTCTCCGTATAGTGCAACAATCCTGTTATTTGTATAGCTGTTGTTTGGCCACTCTGTAACCTCCCTGGTCATGCGGGAAAATAGTAATTTTATGGCTAGGGCAACCTCCGGTAAACAAAAAATAAATACATAAATATATATCACCAGAGTCCCCCCTTTCTGCTACATGCTGATCTGGCAACAGTAATTCAAACTGCATTACATCATGTTTGCAATACTGAACTGAGCTCTTTCTGAGCAGCTGAAAGAGAACTCAGATCTGGCTCCAAAAGTTAGTACAAACAAAAAAAGGACCACTACCCAGTGTATCATGGTCGTTGTTGCAAACAACTGAAGCACAGCAGGCAAGACACATGCAGCAGTGATTAATAAAAAATGTTTTTCCTTTTTTGTTACATTTCTTTATGCCCCCTTCTCTGCCAGCCCCATCTTCCTTCCATTAGCCTAGCTCAGTTACCCACCAGCACTGGGACTTAAGTGGCTCTAAGTCCCTGACAGATTACCCCCTTGGTGGGACAAGTGGGGAGGTCTGTCCTCCCCACCCCCTCGTGATCTCATCCAAGTGGGCCAAGGCCCAGTCAGTTGTGTGGCCTGCAGCTAGTGGGGCAGTCATTCTGCTGGTGGGATCTCATTTTTCTCTTATATTTTGTCTTCACTCACCTTCCTTACATTGGGTCTGTCCTTTCTGACCTTGCATGAACTTGCATACAACTATGGAGGAAACAAGTTCCCTGGGCCACCCGCAGGCATCGCTAGTGCAGTGGATCCTGATGTCCTTATTCTCCTGCTGGGAGAGCTGCCACACAGCCACACCACACAGCCCGTGGACTGCCCGACCAGCTTTTTGGGGTCACTTACATACCCAGGTTACCAGCATGGGAGCATGCAGCATCACCTACTGGTCCGTCAGGGGGACACATCAATTCGCTCCACAACAATTCCCTCCAAACAGTTCTCTTCCATGACAATTGCTTCCCTGACAAATTTGTTTCCCAACAATTTGCTCTCACAATATATCGAACTTGACTCAAACAGGAATGACAGCAGAAGTTCTAGTTTAAGAGGCCACGAGCATATTAGGTCATCCGGTGGGTCAAATGGTGCCCACCTGGAGGTAATATAATGACACATATTGTGGAAGGAAATTGTTGGGGCACAAAGCTGTCAGGAAAGCAATTGTCGCGGCAGCTAAATGTCCATAGCAAATTGTCTGGGAGCAAATTGACGGGAGTGAATTGATATGTAGACATCCATCAGGAGGCCCAATTAATTAAAAATGTAACGTAAGTGAGAGGCCTAAATATCAAGTTCGGTTTATTCACTTCCAAAAACCATGTGCAGTGTTTCACTGAACAGTAACATTCTTCCATTCCATGCTTGATGCTGTCTCAGCAGTTGTGAAAGCCCTCACTGGTATCAGTCACAACTCCTTTACATATCACGCCACAACTTTGCGGAACTGTTTGCCAGTTTCTATACATACTCTGTCCAATCATCTTGCAGACAGAAAACACCAATGTAATTACTTACAGGACAGATCTGACTGTGTATATCTTTAGCAAATTGTCGAGAACGTGTTTAAAACGTCCTCATTTGTAACCTTATTGCCTGGTTATTTCTCTTTGTTGTACTTTGACCATCTGTACTATTTGTATCGCCAGATGGCCCGGGGTGTTCCTGGCAATGGGCAAGGTCCTCGGTGAAACCCAGGCCAAAAGAAAAGTATCTTGATAGTTGTACCTCTGACTCGAATGTTGACTTCTTTAATCGGTCACATTCAATTGTGCTCAGTCTATGCTGCCAAAAAGATTCATCTGCCTCCTGGAATTCATGCAGATTATAGCTGTTTCTAAAACAGGGCATAAAAATCCAGTAATCTCACTGGCTGAAACACACCACATGATCATTGATGATTTGCTTACCGCCACACACCCACCTGTACTATCTAATTTTTTAACTAATAAAAGCCCATTTTTATAAGTGGGTGACACTCTAAGGGGTGTGAGTGGTCATCAGAGAATAATGCTCTTCTCAGGTGATTGCTGCACTTGGCCATGTCTCATGCCTTACAGTCACCCAATGCTTGCATTATTTCCTTATAACAGCATGCTCTGTTACGTGTTATCCCTTATTAACATCACAGACATACATGCATGGTTAAACAGATGTGCATCAAGGAGATCTAGAGGCATTTTGCCTTTTGGACCTGGAATGGTCGCCACCACCATCACCAAGAGGAGGAGACTGATTAGGCATGCTGCTTATAAAGGAGAGTCAGTGGATTTTTAATCTGTGAATTCTATCGCCAGACAGGCTCAGTGAGGAACTAGAACTCAGACCCTTCTTGTAAAAAAATAGCAGTAGAGACTAGAACAGTGGGGTGCTTCAAGCGTGCATGGGATAGGCATGGGGTATATTAGATAGAATGCTGGGAGCAGGGAGGGTGGAGGGAAACCAGATAGGGCTTGCAGAGACAAAATAGGTAGAGAATATCTGCGCAGACTTTCTGCCATCAAATTCTATGTTTACATGTATTTGACAATGCACTCACATTGACAATTAGGTATGGTCTCTATTATTGCTAAAATATTTATCTATAATGTGATTTTCTACATACGATGCTTATATCATTCAAGTTTCTCTGTATGGGTTTTCTGCTTAGTTTTTTAATTAACCCCTTCCTCTTTTAACTAACTCTGCGGTCTCAGCATTTGGAATGGGTTACTTTTCTCATACGGTTATGCTCATTGATTTATTTCACTCCGTCCCTAACTTTATTTTATGTTATTGCATCCTGTCTGTGTATGTCATGTTGGCCTAACTCCTTCCTGTGTCCTGTCTTCATCAAGCCCACACATATGGGTCTGCTCATGTGATTCAAAGACCAGTGTGTGGAGTGCTTTATGTATAATTATTTATTTATTTACACTACTAGATTATTACCACACTAAATTTATTTTTAAAACTTTTGACAAGTTGTGACAAACAAGTTTTGTCTTCCCCCTTTTCTTTTACCGTTACACACATTCTCTAATGTATGCATTCCTTCCTCTATCCCCTATGACAGGGTTGAATAAGACCCTGTCCCATTTGTTATGCAGAAAGAGTTAAAGCAAGGATCTGTTCTGTCATCTTTTATGTCTCTTGTCTGCTTCATTACACAGTCAAATTTTCCTATGAGACCTAGGAACTGATCACTCTGATAGTCTCACAGTTCTCCCCCTCTCGCTGTCTCATAGGTTTCAAGGTATGTAGCTTAGCAACAGAAACCCAAATCATGAGGTACATGGTAGAGTGCTGGGAGGAGGGCATGGCTGGTTCCACTATGGGGTTGCATCTGGCGGGAATTGGCACGGCATGTCAGTTGCAGGGATGGGGACAACCCACCTGTACATCTGTGGTCCACAGGATGTGGCTGGGCTGAGGCCAGTTACAGGGGCAAAGTAAGGATAGCAGGAGACCACTTGAAGGCAAAGTATTCCCAGGCTGCTTGCCTGCCTCAAACAGGAATGTACGACTGCTTACGAGGCAAAGTTATTCAGGGCCATCTTTCTTGCTATGCAGAGAGGTGTTTTCTGGGTCAGTGAGGTGGTAGCTCAGAATAGGTTGGACTGCAAAAGAGGCATACAATGGGGGGACATTACCTGGGGGGGACGGCAGGGTAGACATATGGCAATGATGGTCCAAGATGGATTAATGGGGGAAGGGAGCCAATGTGGTGATTCAAAAGGGTGGTGGAACTGGGATCTGCACAATAGGACCATTGGAGGTGTACAGGGAGGTCAGGACCTCTGGGGGAGTGTGGTATTCCTGCAAGGAAACAAGACCCTGGGCACAGAATATCAGGTAATGGCAGTGATTAACAAGCATTTGTCAATGCCGAATGTTGATTGCTTTGCTCTGCTGAGTTCGCACACTCCCTCTCTGTCAGTCGCTCATTCTGTTTCTGTTGGCACTTCAGGCTGCACTTTTATACTGGGCTCCTGTCTGTGTTGGCAACTTTGTCTGCCCACAAAGAAATCTGCAGCTGTCCCAACAGAGCTCTCTTGAGGTCACTCAGTCTCTCTCTCTCATGCGCTCATTCTGTTTCTCCTGGCACTGCAGGCTGCCCTTTTGTACTGGGATCCTGCCTCTGTTGGTGTCTTTGTCTGTCCACAAAGAAATCTGCAGCAGTTCTGACAGAGCTCCGTTGAGCTCGCTCACTCCCCCTCTCTCACCCGCTCTTTCCATTTCTGCCAGTGCTGTAGGCTGCCCTTTTGTACTGGGCTCCTGCCTGCGTTACTGCCTTTTTCTGCCCACAAAGAAATCTGCAGCAGTCATGACAGAGCTCAGTTGAACTCGCTCACGCCCCCTCTGTCAGTCGCTCTTTCTGTTTCTCCTGCCACTGCAGGCTGCCCTTATGTACTGGGCCCCTGCCTGCATTGCTGCCTTTTTCTGCCCACAAAGAAATTGGCAGCAGTCCCAACAGAGCTCCTTTGAGGTCACTCCCTTCCCCTCCCTCACCTGCTTGTTCTGTTTCTCCTGCCACTGCAGGCTGCCCTTTTGTATAGGGCTCCTGCTTTGGGGCCTTTTTCTGCCCACAAAAAAATCTGCAGCACTCTCAACAGAGGTCAGTTGTGCTCGGTCACTCGCCCCTCTCGCTCGCTTGATCTTAATCTGTCCCAAACACTGATTTCCCACAGTGACCGAGCTATTGTACGGCAGGAGTGCAAAAATATATTTAGGCCAGGATGTGAAAAATGACAGCTGTACTGCTCATAAGGAGGTGTGAAAAAATGCCAGTGTTGAAAATGTGTAGTGAAAATATTACAAATTTGGAAAGTTGCTAGGGTGCGTGGAAACAGTTCAATGTACGCTTGTAACGCAGTCATTTTATGGACTTTCGTCCCAAAATTTTCAATATAGGGATTTTAGGACAGCTGGTCATGAACAGTGTCACAGTCATTTTCTTAATCTGTCCTGAACACTGATTTCCCACAGTGACCGCGCTTTTCTGCGCTGCAAGTGCAAAAACACATTTTGGTCAGGATGTGAAAAATGACAGCTGCACCATTTATAAGGATGTGTGGAAAAATGCCAGCATTGAAAATGTGGGGCTGGATATTCAAACTGCGCCCAAAAAGTGCGCAATAGCAGGAGCAAGCACAAGTCCATTGCGCCCATGCGCAATAGATGTGATATTCAAAAAAGGAGCAAGCCAAATTGCGCCAACAGCTAAGGTCTGAATATCACACAACCTGCACCATAGCGCAACTAGGAAGGGGAAGCTGAGCAGATATGATGCGCTATGGCGCAACAAGGGCTGCCCAGCTGAGCAGCCCAGAGACGCCATAGCACAAGCAGGGAGCCCCCCAGCAGCAGAGCAATGTAACTGCACAACCAGGGAAGTAGGTAGGGGCCCACCACCCATGCCACAGATGGGCACAGGAACACATAGCAGAACTGACAATGCGCCCCCACACCCTAAGCACAGCACAACTGGGGGAGGGCTGGAATATCCACCGGCCCATGGGGACAAGCAAACAAAGCACAGCTGGGCCATGGTGCCCTGCACACCCACTGCAAGCTGAGACTGCCACACAAGGAGGTCGGACCACCCTGTGCCACACCAGCCCCCCCCAGTGCACAGCACACCCTGCGCTGTGACCCCCAGACACCCCCCCATGAGCAGTGACCACCACTGCAGGAAACCCCATGCATACCACCACCCCCACTGTCACACTGAAACCTTGTGTACCACAGAACCATACAAGCCAGCCCCACCATGAGCACCCAGCAGTGGGTGGCAGCACACGGCAATGCAACAACGGCAGACACAGTGCCAACATGCACAATCCTCCTGAGGCACAGCTGAGAGACCGACCATGTGTTAGCACAAGAAGTACCCCACATGGGAAAAGGCGTGCCCCTGACACCACCGCCATTGATACAGCACCCTGCACAGTAGACAAGTGTCATAGCGCGACCCACCATGAGCCACAGCAGCCAGCACAGACACCCACAGTGCTGTGTGGAAGCATGCAGCACACCAGATACAACACAGTGCGGGGGAAAACACATAGCCACGGGGACAATAACACAGGGACGCAGTAGTGTGGCAACCAAGCCCCCAGTGTGGGCCCATGAAAACTGAGCACACACAGCCTGCAGTCCTCCATGCCACAGGGGTGACACCCATCCAGTGCATGCACTGTGGTCCCATACGCCACCATCATATGCCTGGAGCACAAGTCACAGACAGTGGTGCACAGCCCCTGCAACACACACAAACCACAGCATGGAGGTGGGACATCAACTGCGGAGGCCACAGTGTCACCCGAGGCAAACATGCACCACACCAGTGACAGGAGGCAACCCAGCATTGTGACGGTCACAGTGGGTGACCTGCAGGGACAGCCACCACTGACAAGGCAGCAGACATTGCAGGCCCAGACATGCAAGGGTGTCAGCTGCACAGGCCAGGACGGTTGACAGGGCAAATGGACACAGAGCATGCACCATGGACCACTGCACACAGTAATGCAATACACAGGAACAACACACACCACAGACACTGACTGATAGCAACTCCCACCATAGACACTTCCCCACGCACACACATACCCATGACTGAACCACCCCAGATGCCATGCACACCACTGCAGCTGAGCACCTATAGCTAGCTGCAAATCAGAGACCACCACAGTATTCATATCAAAATATGTCTATTGTAAAATATAAACACAACTATATACAGTAAACTATGTACAAATGGGGGGGAGGGACAGAAACAAGGTGGGGGTGGGTAAGGGGCAGGGGTGAACATATGGGAGAGGGAAGGTGGGGTGTGAGGGTTGGTCAAAGGGGGGAAGTTGCAGGCAGATTCTTGCAGACATTAGCAGCCAGCCTGGTCCTCCTCCACCTGGGGCTGTCACCTGGCCCGTCTCCTCCTCCTGACCCCATGCTGCTGTATGTCCCTCAGTATGGTCTGGGACTCCTGTGCCACCTTCAGCAGCTCTTGCACAGCCTGCTGGATTCACAGGAGTATCTGTTCACCTAGGACAAGGGATCAGAGTCAATGGGTGTGACTGTCCATCCCCCTGCAGCACACCCATTATGCATGGCATACAGCCATGTGCCACGCTGCTGTGATGGTGTGTGCCCACCCACAGTGATCGTGTCCACAAGACATGCCCAAACAGGCAGCAGCAGCCATGTGTACCACTGCACACACCCACCGCCCATGTCCAGCACAGCACAACCAAGGCCGTACAGTAACGTGGCTATGCGGTGGGCAGGCAGTGCCACAGCCATGTGTCCAGTGCATGATTGGACCACCATTGATGCACTCCCAGACATGCAGTGCCACTGGACAGTGCTGACTGTCACATGTCGCGTGCATGGCAGTGGAGTCCATGGATGGTGGCCATGCCCTGCTTCCCACCCTGTCACATAGCATGCAATAGTAATCATGGTGTCATGGCACTCACCCTCATTGGGACATCGTTGTCGGTGTCGTTGGTCCCCGACACACCTGTGTGCTGCGTCCTCCTCCCTCTGCTGCTGCTCCACCATCTGCCGCCACTCGTCCATGCCTGTGGGAGAAAAAAGGAGAGAAAAACATCAGTACAAACCCAAAGCAAAGTCCCTCTGCCCCAATGTGTGTGCCCACCCACCCAGCCAGACCCACCCACCCCATACCCTGTAAACACTGCCACAGCCAACCCTAGACTATCCTCCCCATGTGTGGGACACATAAGACAGTGTTACCCATATGGACGATACAACTGTGTAGACGTATCACCCACCTGGAAGAGGCACCATGCCCCTCCTGGCACGCGACCGCAGATGGACAAGTAGCTCCGGCTCCCTCCTCCTAAGGTCCCCGTAACGGTGGCTGCACTGCTCCGCTGTCCTCCTGCATTCAGTGGCCGCCTTCAGGTCAGTGGCCACCTCCTGCCAGACCTGGGTCCTGGCCCTGTCCAGTGAATCTTATCCAAAAAGTGGGCCATAGTCTGGCTTCACAATGGCCACAAGGTTGGCCAGCTCAAGAGCACTCCATTGAGGGGCTCTCCTGTGTGCCATCTCAACCGCTATAGTAGGCAATATGGCACTCTGCAGCGCGGCACCCCACGCGGAACTGCTGTGCGGTACAGCGCCACCATTCCCTATCACACTGTTACCGAACAGTGCGATAGAGGTGCAGCCATGCCGGACGTATGGTGCCAAGGGGGCAAAGGTCGGGCACAGGGTCATGGGTCTCTGGCGCAAGGCCACGCACAGCGCCATTGGACGTCTATGCGTCTAGCGCGATTGGTTGCCTGTGTGCCAGTGCCACAGTGAACTATCGCACAGTTGTGCCACAGCACCATGTAGTGACCTTTGCCATAGCGCCACTGGCACAATGGTGGCCATGCCCTGCATTGCCTACCATGCACAGCAAGTCATCAGCATGGCAGATGCCTGCGTAAGCTACCTGGGCATCCGCAGTGAGGTGTACTACGCATGCCACAGAACTTCGCCATTGGCTCAGCACATTCAACACAATTGCGCAAAGTGCAAAAGCACAATATTCAGCCATCATATGCTAATCATCTGATCAGTCATGCAATGGCGCAGCAGCGTGATTTGCATCTCATTAAAGTTGCTCCTCACCTAATTTGCATGGATTGTGCTATAAAACTGCGACACTGTTCTGCAGTGGCCATATTCGGTTCCTGCAGTTTATTGGTGAGTTGCATACTGTGTGGGGTTCTGGACTGTGGTATCAGGGACTTGCTTTGTACTGCACAGTCACAGGTAACCACTGTCATCCTTACAGGCTGAATAATGACCGAGTGAGGTCTGGGTGAGGAGGACTATGATGGTGGGCGGAAGAGGAGGCCCAATTTCACTAAGGCCGAGACAGAGGCACTCTTTGAGGCATACCTCGATCAGGAGCCAATGCTCAGTGGACGGCGGGTCACCCCTCAGGCCCATGCTGCTGCATGGGAGGGGGTGGCACATGCCGTCAACCTGCACAGCAGCCACCAGTGCTCTGTGCAGGAGTGTAAGAAGAAGATGGGTACCGACAGGAGAGGGTGAAGGAGAAGGTAGCTGCCATCAGGGCGGCATGTGCTGCAACAGGCGGGGGCCAGTGAGAGGTGGTGCAGCTGACACCGGCAGAGGACAGGCTCACTGCAAGCATGCAGCGCAGTGCCATAGAGGGCATTCCAGAAGGTGGCTTCCAGACAGGTTGTAGCCCATCACAGCATGGTAAGTCATGGTCTGTTGGGGGGGGGCAGGGTAGATCACATGCACTAACGTGATCTTACTTTCTGTTACAGATCCTGCGTGTCTGCAGGGGTCAGCAGTGGAGGGCCTGTCCACTGCAGACAGTCATCTGGAGTTGGAGGAGGGACCATCCACCTCCACAGGTATCCGTCGAGCATTGCAACAGTGGGTCCGCCTGGCTGTCCACACTGATGTCGTTGAGACAGGTGTGGGGGAGGCCCTACCTGTGTCTCAGCATTCTGGTGTCCAAGGATGCCAGCCACGCTGTGGCTGTGGTAGAGACCTGCACCAATGATGAAGACATGACCGTCATGGGCAGTGACATGTGTGTGCCACGGAATGGACACACAGCAGGCCAGCTTATGCCCATGGACCTGGCTGGTTCCGACGTGTGTGCCAGCGTGTCAGCACGGTCCCAGGCTGTGCCTGTCAGCACCAGTGGGGCAGCACCGGTGGCTGGTCAGGACAGTGGGACTGTTGCGGGCCACAGCAGCAGAACAACTGATCCCTTGGGTACAGCAGGTGGAGGGGCGGCAGCAGCAGTCACCCACCGGGACTGGGGGTTCAGGGTTCAGCGGCAGCATCTGTGCACCACCTGTGGACTTGCCCATACCTGGTCCTGGTGAGCAATGCCCACCCTCAAGGGGGTGCTGAACATCAGGCCCTTCCATACCCTGATGGACGGGATGCCATGGTGGCAGATGACCTCTTTGACGAGCACGCCCGCCTACTGCAGGCATTAGTACAGCAGCAGATGTGGCTTGCAATGTCCATGGAGGCACTGTGTGTGGCTCTGGAGTGGGTCGAGGAGTGACACAGCAGGAACACCAATAGGATCCTATCATGGATTGACCATTTGCGGGAGGATGTGACTGCTGCCATTGACAGGAAAACACAGACATTCATTGCTGTCATGGCCACTATGGGCACACAGTCAGGTGCCCATGCATCGCTCACACAGCGCAGTTCGCTATCCACTCCCCGTTCCTGGCATCGTGCGACACCCACCCTGTCGATGCCGGGTTCGGCTGTGGGCATTCCGAGCACTCCTGGTGCAGGTATGTTCAGTGTGCTGCAGACCCCTGTGCAGACATGGTCATGTTCGCGCAGTGGAATCCCTGGTGGACCATAGGTGCCACCCCATGAGGCCCGTGGTCAGCCTGCCAGTGCTGCTAGGTCTCGGTGGGGCCGCCCACGCATCTGAGGTGGACGTGGCACTGTGCCGCAAGACTGACCTGTCTCCCAGTGCGGGCACTGTCTGGTGCTGCCCTGTGTGCATTGTGTGTTTCAGTGGTCAGTGCAGGGATAGGTGCCCGGCCCTGCACGCAGACACACGGTCCACCTGCACACCCTTCTGACTGCTGTCCACAGGTACATGTGCATGATGATGCCTGCATTGCGCTGTAAAGTGAGATGGTGCCCAGCATCTGACGCACACACACACATAGACAGTCAGTGGATGTGGTGGCCTGTGGACATGTGTGTTGCTAGTGTTTGTGTTCCGGCTCTGTTTTGCACCTGACCCCTGTGCACTTTGTGCCTATTGTGTGTGCATGTGTGTGTGTCCATCCATGTGGCGTGTTACTGTTCACTCCTCCCTGGTTGTATGTGTGTGCCTCTGTGCGCTGCCACATCCCTTGCCAGCATGCACCCCTGGTGTGTTTCCATGCATGTATGTGGGTTGTGCCCTAGCCACTGGTGGTTGCACATGGCACCATGACTTACCTGTGTTGGCTGAAGTGCTCCTCTGTGATGGTGTCCCGGTGCAGCTGTGCCAACCGGATCAGTCGAGGGTCCCATTGGCCAAGGGGGGGCTGCCCATCCCCATCATCACCGGCATCACCGTCTTCCCCATCACTGTCCCCCTCTTTGACCTGTATGGCTATCCCACAGTATTTGACCATGTTGTGCAGGATACAACAGGCCAGGAATATCCCACAGGCCTTTGAGGGGCTATACTGTAGGGCACCGCCAGAGGTGTCCAGGCAACAGAGACACGCCTTCAGCATCCCAAACACCAGCTCAATGACGTTGCATGTGGTGGCATGTGCCTCATTGAAGCATTGCTGCGATGGGGTCGTGGGCCGCCGGTAGGGTGTGAGCAGCCAGGGATGGAGTGGGTATCCACTGTCACCTGTGTGGAGATAGTGGAACTTAGTGTCTTGTTCAGGCTCAGACTACCCCAAGCCCTGTGGGCCACACCTATGGCCATACCTCTCAACTGTCCCTGATTTTCAGGGACGTCCCTGATTTTGCCTCAAAATTTTCCTCAGTCCCTCGTAAAATTAGCGTTTTTGTGACAGAACAGTGGGGATTAAAATCACAAAATAATGTCAAACATTAACGTTATAGACTTGTGCTTCTTCAGAAAATGCATCTTAACAAATATTCCTTTATTCTAACAGGTTTCTGTGTGAGTAGTACCAATTTTTAAGATGTGTCCCTGATTTTGGGTCTTTGTCCCTGATTTTTTTAAGCCTTGTCCCTGATTCATGAGGCAAGAGGTTGAGAGGTATGCCTCTGGCACCTCTGGCCATACCACCCCTTGTCCACGCTATGTCAGTTCTACATACATACTCACCCACTAGATGACCTGTGAGGATGTCCCCACTCTCGAATCGGTGGCACAGTGCTGACTGGTGCCAGATGAAGGAATCATGTGCTCCCCCAGGGTGCATGGCACAGACATTGATGATGCGCCCCCTGGCATCACACACCACCTGGCAGTTGACACTGGCATATTCCTTACGATTCATGTAGGTAGCCCCATCAGGGCCAGGTGGTGTGTGTATGGCCACATGGGTGCAGTCTATCACCCCTAGCATGCCAGGCATTTGTGCTACCCTGTGGAACTCCTGTATGTTTGCTGTGCACTCCGCTGCAGTGTTGGGGAAATGGATGTAGTCCGCACCATGTGGCAGCAGTGCGCTGAGGAATTGGGTGAGGATGCATGACGTGGCCGACTGTGTTATGCCTGTGGTATCCCCTGTTGGTCTCTGGAAGGTACCCGTGGTGAGTAAGCACATGCAAGCTGTTACCTTTGTCTCCACTGACAGAGCATGACTCCGTCGTGTGGGTGCTTGCATCACATCACTGCACAGCTCACAGAGCCACCTCAGTATTGCCCTGTTCAGGTGGTACCGGCCCACAATCTCAACATCTGTGTACAGCTCAAAGCTGGTGCAGGCTCGGTACTGCCTGTTGGGGGCATACCGCCGACGGGCCCTTCCACGGCCACGTCCCCCTGCAGCATGCCTTCTCACCCCCCTCATTACGGCATCCATGTGGAAGGTGGCACTGTCCATGTCCCTGACTTGCGTTCCCCCCCAGCTTATGTTGCTTTGTTCCCCCCACTGTCCTGACTGCTACCTCCCCTGCACCGGGTACACCTACTGGCCTCTGCTCTCTGTGGCTCCACACACCTTCCCTTGCCCCTCTTGTGTGGTGTGGTTTCCCTGGCCTGCCCTCTTTCTCCCTGTTTCCCTGTGCCTGTCTCTGCCTCTGTCTCATGTAGCTTCCCTGTAGCGTTCTTGCGCCTCTTCCTTGCTCCTTTTTATTTTGGCTCATTTCCGCTATGGCGCAACTTCCGCCTGCTCCACTGTTGTGCATTGTGCAAGTCTTTGAACATCGCACTGCGCCCTTTATGTATGGTTCCACCCCCTTCAGTTGCGCATGCCTTCATTATCATTGCGCTGTTGCTCAGCATGTTTTCAGTGGCGCAACTTCCTCCTGCTGAATATCGCAGAATGGCGCATTTTCTGACTTGCGCTGGTGCAACCCTATTGCGCATTGTGCAACCCTTTTGAATATCCAGCCCATGGTGTGAAAATATTACTGATTTGTGAAGTTACAAGGGTGCGTGGAAACTGTACAATGCACGCTCATAGCACAGTCATTTTACAGACTTTCATCACAAAATTTTCAACATAGGCATTTTAGGAGCTCTGCTCATGAACAGTGTCACTGTGGTTTTCTTAATGTGTCCCAAACACTGATTTCCCACAGCAACCACACTATTCTGCACTGGAAGTGTGAAAACCCATTTTGGCCCGGATGTGAAAAATGACAGTTGTACTGCTCATAAGAAGGTGTGGGCATATCTACTCATTGCTTTGTCTCCACTCCACAGACCCTGCTGTAATATAGGACCATGGAGGACCCTGGCCGGGAGGGTTTGCAACTCTAAAGTCCTGGCACAGCTCCATTGAGCTCATTCACTTCCCCTCTCTCACTCGCTCATTCTATTTCTCCCGATGCTGCAGGCTGCCCTTTTGTACTGGGCTCCTACTTGCTTTGGCATCTTTTTCTGCCCACTAAGAAATCCACAACAGTCCTGACACAGTTCCGTTGAGTTCACTCACTGCCCCGTCTCACTTGCTCGTTCTGTGTCTTCCCGCGCTGCAGGCTGCCCTTTTGTACTGGGCTCCTGCCTGTGTTGGCAATTTTTTCTGCCCACAATGAAGTTCACAGCTGTCCCGACAGAGCTTTGCTGAAGTCACTCACTCCCCCTCTCTCACCCGCTCATTCTGTTTCTCCTGGCGCTGCAGGCTGCCCTTTTGTACTGAGCTCCTGCCTCCATTGGCGCCTTTTTCTTCCCACAAATAAATCTGCAGCAATCCC
Source organism: Neoceratodus forsteri (assembly GCA_016271365.2). NCBI lineage: Eukaryota > Metazoa > Chordata > Ceratodontiformes > Ceratodontidae > Neoceratodus > Neoceratodus forsteri. The sequence continues at coordinate 1,370,181,654 of CM057459.1, forward strand.
AACAGAGCTCCACTGAGCTCGCTCACTGCCCCTCTCTCAGTCGCTCATTCTGTTTCTTCTGGTGCTGCAGGCTGCCCTTTTGTACTGGGCTCCTGTCTGCATTGGTGCCTTTTTTCTGCCCACAAAGAAATCCGCAGCAGTCCTGCTAGAGCTCCGCTGAGCTAACTCAGTCCCCCTCTCTCACTCGCTCGTACTGTTTCTCCCACCTCTGCAGGCTGCCCTTTTGTACTGGGCCCCTAACTGCATTGATGCCTTTTTCTGCCCACAAAGAAATCTGCAGCAGTCCTGACAGAGCTCCATTGAGTCTGCTCACTCCCCCTCCCTCACTCACTCTCTCATGCTGTTTCTCCCACTGATGCAGGCTGCCCTTTTGTACTGGACACCTGAGTTGGGGCCTTTTTCTGCCCACAAAGAAATCCTCAGCAGTCCTGGCAGAGCTCACTTGAGCTCGGTCACTCCCCCCCCTCTTACTCGCTCGATCTTAATCTGTCCCAAACACTGATTTCCCAAAGTGACCATGCTATTCTGTGGCAGGAGTGCAAAAACATATTTAGGCCAGGATGTGAAAAATGACAGCTGTACTGTTCATAAGGAGGTGTGAAAAATGCCAGTGTTGAAAATGTAGTGTGAAAATATTACATATTTGCAAAGTTACAAGGGTGCATGAAAACAGTTCAACGTACACTTGTAACACAGTTATTTTATGGAGTTTCATTACCACATGTTCAACATAGGGATTTTAGGACCTCTGCTCATGAACAGTGTCACTGTCATTTTCTTAATCTGTCCCGAACACTGATTTCCCACAGCGACCACGCTATTCTGCGCCGGAAGCGCGAAAACACATTTTGATCAGGATTTGCAAACTGACAGCTGTACCGTTCATGAGGAGATGTGATAAATGCCAGTGTTGAAAATGTAGCGTGACAATATTACAAATCTAAAAAGTTGCAAGGGTGTGTGGAAACTGCACAACGCACACTTGTAACACATTCATTTATCATCACCAGATTTTCAACATAGGCTTTTTAGGACTTCTGCTCATGCACAGTATCACTGTTATTTTCTTAATCTGTCCTGAACACTGATTTCCCACAGCTACCGCGGTATTCTGTGCTGGAAGTGTGAAACGATGTTTCAGCCAGGATGGGAAAAATGACAGCTGTACTGTTCATAAGCAGGTGTGGAAAAATGGCAATGTTGAAAATCTGGAGTGAAAATATAAATTTGCAAAGTTACGAGCGTGCGTGCAAACTGCGCAATACACGCTCGTAACACAGTCATTTTATGGAATAGCATCACCAGATTTTCAACATAGGCATTTTTGGACCTCTGCTCATGAATAGTATTACTGTTATTTTCTTAATCTGTTCCAAACACTTATTTCTCACAGCGACCATGCTATTCTGCGCCAGAAGTGCGAAAACACATTTCGGCCAGGATGTGAAAAATGACAGCTGTACTGTTCACAAGGAGGTGTGAAAAAATGCCAATGTTGAAAATCTGGCATGACAATATTGCAAATTCTCGAAGTTATGAGCATGCGTAGCAACTGCGCAATGCACGCTCATAAAACAGTTATTTTTTGGATTTTTTTCACCAAATTTTTCAACATAGACTTTTTGAGAGCCCACCTCATGCATACTGGCACTGTCACTTTGTTAATTGGTCCCGAAAGGTGATTCCATGCAGTGATCGCAAAATCATCTTTTGGGACTGAATAATGCCATGACAGTGGCAGAATTCATAAGGAGGGGTCCCAAAAGTCCCATGTTGAAAATGTGGTGCCAAAATTCCAAAAAATGCCTGAGATATGCACCAAAATTGAAAAATCCCTATTTATGCCATTATACAGCTTACCGGCATTTCCTCAGTTCGCAGTCGGCTTTGAAGAGTGCAGACGTGTTCCCGGTCCACCGAAGATCGTCGTGCCAGACTCTGCAGATAAATATGGGGTGAGAGGAGTGTGGGGAGGCAGGGTGCGCAGAGGGTGGGTGCAGGTTGTGGGAGGAGGGCAGGGAGACCGCAAGGGACCGTTTTCTTTTTTGACAGGTACAAAAAAAAATCATTGTGGGATGTTTTTTTTTTACAGGGCCCTTTGGCATGCTGAGGTGGGCTCCCAGCATGCCAACAGAGTGTTTGTTTGGGGGGCAGCTGTAGCAGATGAGGGATTGGGCACCACCGTCAGCACAAAAGGGGGGGCGCAAGTGCCAAGGGGGAATGGGCACCTCCTCAGCACAACTGTAGTGTGTGTTTGGGGGGGAATTATGCCATTGGGGAGTGGGCTCCTCCATTGGCAAATGACACTGGGGAGAGGGTCATACTGCTGATGGGGAGTGGGCTTCCCCATCAGCAACATCAATGTTAGAGCACTGAAGCCGATGGGGATTGGGGCCCCCATCAGCAAACAAACACGTTGGGGGGCACATGCTGCCAAGGGGGATTGGGCACCCCCTCGACAGTGGGGTTGCTTCATATTGTTAGTGAACATGGCGGCATGCCACCGCCTTGTTCACAAACACTATCACACTAACAAGGTTCCACTCAGCAATGACAAGTCATTTCCTCATTGCAGCGGAATGGCTTACGCTGCAATGACAAAGTGGCCCCTGATTGCAGCGGCTGAAACCTTACAAGGTTGTGGCACACTGGCTGAACTAGTGTCTGCAGCAGCGAGCCACCCCATTGGGAAAAACAGCCCAAGCCTGCAAAGGCTGTGAAGGGACTGGCCACAACAGTGCCGCACCTCCACAACCTGCTTCTGGAGCAAGCTGCCGCAATATGTTTCTTGTGCATGCATGCAATCAGCATAAAAAGGTGTGGTATTCTTGGGTGAGGACCCCAGATATTTTCTTTCCCACTTGCTCAGAATCGGGGCTGCAAGGGAAATGGCAGTGCATGGGGGGGGTAGGAAAAGGACATAAAATGGGAGGGCAGATGGACCTCTCAAGTTTTCAAATGTTAAATCGGAAAATGTTTAACATTTGTTTCATAGAGTTTCAGGGGAGCAGTCATGAAAGGGTAGGGATAGTGGACAGTCCTTATATAATGGGCCAGGTGTTGCGTCATGACCTGCTTATTAATACTGCTTTTTATATTTTGAAGGGATGGACTGTCATAAAGTGGTATGGATAGTGGGGCATTCCTTTGTCTACTGGGCCAAAAAATTCACAGCGTCAGTACCGGGGGGGAGCCAGATGAGACAGGATCCATTAAAAAACAGACTCATGTGAAGGGGCCGCAAGGGCTATGATGGGCCCAGATGGTGAATCCACTGCTTGAAAAGACACATAGAGTATGGCCCTGACTTGACCTTCTAATAGTCCACGCTGTGGGGAATGACCTTGGGGACATACCACGGGTGGTACTGGAGCACCAAATACAGATGGACTTAGAAATTTTAAGGTCTTGGTTGCCACAGCTGATGGTAGCATGGTCTGAGATAATACCCAGGAGAGTATGGAGACAGGCTAGAGATGTAAGGGCAGTAGAGAAGGCCCATGAGAGGGTCAATAGGAAGATGGCGGCATGGGTTAAGGAGGCAGGGAGGATACATATTGCACACAAAGTCATCATACCAGAAATGTACAGGAGTGATGGGGTACACATGTCCACAGTGGGGAATACAGCTCTCAATGCAGAGTTTAGGGATACCATAGAGGGATGGTGGGGTTGGAAAGGGGGGGCCCGTTTTTAATGGGGGAAGCCCATAACCCACTGGGGGCAGATATGGGCTAGTGGGGAAAAACCGGGCCCAGCTGGAAAAGGATCTGGTGGGCAGAGGGAAGGCGCCCCATGGGGTAGTCACCCCGACAGGGCTGGGGATTAGGTGGGACACCTGACCCCAGGAAGACAATAAGGAAGTCTAGAGAGGTGTCGGGACATACACCTGAGCCAAGAAGAAGAAGACTTTAAATGTAAATAATATCCTGAAGGGGGGGCAGGGATTTTAAATAAAGGGGGCAACCCCAAGGAATGTGGAAATGTGGTGAATTTGTATATAAAATGAAAGTGGTGATGGTCTGAAATATAAAGAAATGACAATATCATGGAATTCTGCTCAAAATAAAGGTAACTTTAATCAAGCAGTTAAAGGGTGGCTTCTTTCAGGTGATCCAGATGAGAAAGAAGATTGCACCCTAGAGGGCAACCTGGATTGCCATGGGTCACCTGGAAGGAGAGAAGGAAGAACGTAGGAAAACAGGAATAGGGAAGGGGACAGGGGAAGGGGGATGATGTCAGAGAAAGGGTCAGGGCCAGCCAGGTGATTGACAAGAGATGGGATAGGTAGAGGGGTTTATTTATTTATTTAAATTCTGGGAAGTACCTTTGAGCCAAAGGCTCTTTTACAGAGGTTCCACATCATTACAATCACATAAGTACACTACAGATACAGAGGCTACATTTAACTATAGGCAAATGGTTCAGGTAGCATATATACAATCAACAAATGGCTCAGCTAACATATACACAATCAGCAAATGGTTCATGTAAGAGTAACAGGTCAAATGAGGACAACTAGAGTATCAGATATGAAGTACAATATACTGAGCTGAATATATGAGAACAAGTTCAAACTAGTTCAGTTATGCAATTATACAGGCAATGCTGTGAACAGTAAAAGAGTATCAAACGAGAAGTACAGAATACAGAGCAGGGAATGTATGAACAAGTTCAATTGGTACAGTTATGCAACATTATGCAGATATTGACAGTTGTATTGGGGTGAGGGTTCCCCCCAGTAGAATAACTAGGTCAAGTTTGCTTGGCCCAGAACAGAAAATAAGGCAGTCGATAGCAAAGATGTTTCAGGATACATGGTGGGCAACTGATCTGAATTAAGTAAGCTATGTAACAAACAATCTGGGTGGCCAGAACATGTTAAGGCAACAGTTCTATTGGTGAAGTGCTAATAAGAGCAAATAGATGGGAAGACCCAACTCCAGGGTGAGAAGTGCAGAACTGAGACCCTGGAGCCTAAGGGGATGGAAGACTTTAAGGGTTGGAGGTGAACAAAAGTATATTGAGAGAGGTGGGAGAACGATACAGGGTAGGGCTAAGGGAGGGTGACACAAGGAGAGGAGGAGGGGCTACTGGTGGGGAAATGACGTAGGGAAGAGAAAGAGGGGGAGGGCATTTTAGTTAACTCATTGTCTCCTAGCAGACGCCTGTAGTCATCAGTAAAATACACTGGTGTGTCCTGCAGATGCCTACTGAAGTCAGCTACTGACTTCCTGTGTGCCCTTGCAACGTCTGGAGACGTTACTTATATATTTTAATATATTTTAATATATAATATAACAGAATATAATATATATTTGATTGCATAGCACTGTTGGAAAAGTAATTTTGTGCTGAACGACTGTGCCACTGATATTTTGTGTATATCATGTATACTTTAGGAGTTATTCGCATTTGTTTATGGTATAGTGTGTATGGCTTATGTTGCCTATTTTTGTGAAAAAACAATTTTTTTCTGCTGTTTCAACTAGCATAGAAAGAAAATGAAATTACATATTATTGTTTGCTTACCACCATTGGAAAGGTAATTTTGTGCTGAATAGCTTTGCTACCTCATACTTACTGTGTCTAGCACTTACGGTTCTTGAGCTATTAGGATTTGTTTGTGGCATGTTGACTATAGCTTGATTTTGCTTAGAAAGGCCCAGGATTCACTGATAACAGTATACAGGAGACAAGTGGTGCAACTTCAGAAAGCTCCTGTGGAGGCAATGAGTTAAGGGAGGGTGATACAGGGAGAGGAGGAGGGGCTAGAAATGGTGGAATGAGAGGTAGGTGAGAGGCAAAGAGAGGTGGGGAGGAGAGGGCAGAGGGAGGGGGCAGGGGGAGGTCATAGGCAGAGAGGGGGTGATGGGTGGGAGGAGGGGTGAGCAAGGAGAAAGTCAGGGGCAGAGAGAGAGAGGGTAGGGATAAGGAGGAAGGGGGATACAGAGGGGTGAAAACAGGGAGGAGGAAAAGAGGGGAAGAAGTGGAGAGGAAATAGGAATGATACTGGGAAGCAGTATGATGGGGAGGGGAGAGAGGGGGAAGTGAGTGGGAACAGGAGTGGGAGAGGCAGGGGGTAGAACAGAAAGTGTGAGGAGGAAGAGAGGCAAGACCAGAGGCCATGTGGGAAGGCAGACAGGTGGTAGGAGAGGAACTGGTGGGATGGGGATCAGGTCCTACAATCGCAGGTGCTGTTTGAGGCTAGAGTCATGTGGAGTTTGGATTTAAAAGTCCTAGCTTTACTTCTTTAGTGATGCCTATTCCAAGCACACTGAGCCATAGAGGCACCTGGTATTCATAGGACCATTGACCTTGCGTGGTTTGGTGTAAAGGGATGATTAGGGTAGAATGGTTTAACCCCCTGGTGCATCTGGTGGTGTTAGATCAGTTAAAGAGGTTTTGAAGGCCCAGAGTGGTGAGTCCTATAGTAGATTTTTTGACGAGAAGGCATACTTGATACTGAATGCAGCTATCCAGGTTGAGTCATCCCATCTGAGTGTATAGCTCACAGGTGTGGGTGAGGCGGGGTACACCTAAAGTAAGATGACATGCTTTATTACGTGTTGTTCTTATGCATTTTAGTGAAGACTGGGAGGCAGCCCCATAGACTGCTAGCCCATAGTCAATCACTGAGCTGTTTACTGAAGTTTTTAGCGCTTCAGCAGCAAGACATTGGTGATGTCTGTACACTAGTCCCAGTTTTGCATTAGAAGACTTAGTGACTATGTCAGTACGGTGGCTGAATGAGACAGAGCAGTCTAATGTCACTCCCAGGTATTTAAAAGTTTGGACCATGTCGAGGGGAGCATTCAGACTGTTAAGAATGTGTAGGTGGTAGCTACGGTGTTTGTTATGTGACGATGCGAATAACATGGTCTTGGTTTTCTTGTAATTAAGGAGTAATTTGGATTGAAGGAACAAATTTTCTGCAGAAGAGAAGTTAGCCTGCATTTGCTTTTCTAGCACTGTGGGGTCGGCATTTCATGAATAAAGGATCGCATCATCTGCATAGAAATGAACATGGTCATTAACAGATTGTGGGAGGTTGTTTAGAAATAAATTGAACAGTAGGTGGCCCAGGATGGATCCTTGGGGTACCCATGTGGTGACACTATGGTTTTCAGAGAAGATGTCTTGTATTTTCACTTTTTGGACCCTCCCATTGAGGTAGCTCCTGAACCAGGCCATGGATTCAGAGGAGAGGCTGATATGGGAAAGTTGATCCAAGAACAGATTATGGTTTATGGCGCTGAAGGCCTTGGTAAGGTCAATGTACGTTGTCCCCACCAAGAGTCCTCCATCCTGGGCATTGTGAATAAAGCTGATGAACTCGACTGGAGCAGCTGTAGTACTGTGTTGTTTGCAAAAGCCATGTTGTTGCCGGCATTGCAGTTTGTAATTGTCTAAATATTCTGTCTGTCTGAAATTATGCACTCTAATGCCTTTGAAAGAGGGGGTAACATTGATATAGGGTGATAGTTTGCCATATACCCCCTAACAGTGACACCGGTGCATCGAACGACACTACAGCAACTACAGCGTACGTCATTGTAGTGTCCGTGCTGGAAACCGGCACTGTCTGTCGGGGGTCTTGCGCCCCCCCCAATTCAGCTCCGACTCTGAGTTGATAATCCTCAGTGGGGGGTGTAGCCTCCTTCGTGGGGAGTTCGGGGGGTTTTCTTTGGAACCGGCAGCCTTCCACAAAAAGCAGTCGACCTGCCGGATTCACTGTCTGGTCGTTCAACAAAATTTTTGTCAATGACCAGTTGTGGATCTGTTGTTTGCAAGATTGACTCTGTCTCCACTTTTGAAGACAAGGGTGACCACTGCCATATGCCAGATCCATGGTAAAAGGCCAGATATCAGGGAAAGATTTAGGATTTTGGTGAGGGGAGTCAGAATTGTGTATAGGGTGAGTCTTGCTAGTTTGAGGTTAAGCTGATCACTATTGATCCTGGAATTACCAAGAGCTTTTACGAGGTATATTTTTGCCTCATGAGGGCTGATAACTCTGAGGTAGAAAGGCAGGTGTGAGTTTGATAGGATCCCCAGGTTCTGTGGGGGGTAAATATCAGACGGAGGTTGGAGTAAGCTAGGAGGCAACACACCACTGAGGTCGGTAAATGCCTTATTGAAAGCCAATCAGTATCAATGGCTCAGCAGGTACCATACTTGCCTCTGAGGCTGGGAGATCCGAAGGCTGTGGGCTCTATCCCCACCACAGGCACTTGGGTTAAAACCCAATACTGACACTGTAGTGCAGCATGAGGGGGGTGCTGCACACCTGAGGTGCCATCTTTCAGTTGAAACATTAAACTGAGGTCCCATCTGCTTGTTCAGGTGGATGTTAAAGATCCCATGGCACTTCTTGAAAAGAGGAGGGGAATTTTTTAATTTAAAAACAAAAATTATTATTTATCATACAATTTCAAAGAATCAAAAAAGAGACCAGCCTTTGTGAATCTTTATATTTCATCACCTTTTTTTACCCAATCCCTGCTATATCGGCTCATAGTTCTCTCCCTTTTTCTTCTCCATACATTTCACTTTCTTCTCGATATACTTTATCTACTTCCTTTTGTACTTTAAACAGTAAATCTTGTATAGTCAGATCTCTAGTCTGCAGAAATCTTTGGCACCTCACCCATCACATGGCCCATTTCAATATTGCAAAAATAACATATATAGTATGCTTATTCCATTTCTACCATTCTTTTGTCAACTGTCCATGTACTAGAATGTTATATGTTATGTGTTATATGTTATATGTTTAAAACACTCCATCCCCCCAAATTTTGCTACAGACTACCAGAAGTGTTTTATAAAGTTACACCCCCCAAAAAAATGTTCCTTACTTTCTTCTATCATACTACAACTCATTGCTGCACACATCCTCTCTTCTACTCTCTTATGATTGCCTTTCACATTTAACTTCCCATGTACACACATCCAAATGGTTTCTTTCATTTTTTTTAATCCTCCTTTCCAAGATCACTTCTAATATCTTATTTGTGTTTATTTCCTTCTCTGCTTTGAAAACTGGAGTTTCATAGTAATTTTTTCCACTATCTCTTTATGAACTGTTTCCTGTTCTTCCTTAGTAAAAAAACTAATGTTATTCCCCACTGCGCCAGACATTTCCTCCCTATCTCCATATAAATTGTTATTTCTTGCTTTCCCTTTATATTCACTTTCCTTCCTATATTGTTTAATACAATCGGAGTCCATCTTCCAATCATTTGCGTCCATATTGTTTCTTCTCCCTTCAGTACTGGCACTACATCGTTAAAAAAAAAAAAGATGGTTACATAAAACACTATAGGTTGTATCAAAATTAAACCACCTTCCTTTATTGGTCTAGAGGTATGATTTATTTTTATTGGATTTAATCTTCATCCCCATAATAACTGAAAGAAAATCCTTAATATTTTAACTTGCATCTGTTGTATTACTGGAGATATAAAAGCTACATATAAATTGAGGAGGCAGTATGCCACAGTGGTTTAAGGCTCTGAGCTGCAAATCTAGAGACCTGGGTTTGAATCCCACAGCTCCTACTTGCATACTGTGTGACCCTAAGCAAGTTACTTAATTTCCTCATGCTGCCAAGTTTTACCTCCAAACAAGCTTTCAGCTTAGTGTGTCTCACCTGGTAAAATAATTGGTTTAAAAAAAAAAAAATTGGTACAATGATGGTCTTTAGAAGATAAATTTGCTTCTCCCTTGTCAAACTCCATGCTTTCCACTTATTTATTTTCCCCTGTGCAATTTTATATTTATTTTCCTAATTTATCTGGGCTGCGTCATTTCCTCCAAAAATAATACCTAAGATACTTATATTACCCTGTACTAGTTCTAATACTCCTTCCTTTTGATCACTCACCTCCTCAATGGGTAGATTTTGCTTTTGTCTGTGTTAACTGAAATCCCACTACACTTGCTATTCTTTTTAATTAGCTCTAATTTTCAATTTCCTGATTTTTGGTCTTTAACCAATACAATACAGCCATCTGCATACGCACATGTTTTCTGCAGCACCTTATTACCCCATTTTATATTCATTATTTGTTTTTCATTTTTAATATTTTTCAGTAGTGGATCCAAACAGAAGGCATATAATAAAGGGCTTAAGGGACACCCTTGTCTCACACCATCTTGAATAAACATTGGAATCTCCAAGTGCCCATTCAACACTGGACATACTTGTACCTCTGAATATAACATTTTTATGTTTGCTTGCTCACATGTGCAAGAAACATAGTGCCATCATCTGAGTTTTTCAGAGGTGTGTCAGCATCTTCCAATTCAGTCAGTGTGTTTGCAGGCGTGGTCACAGTTCTCCAATCACTGCTGAAGCTGTCTATGACAGCAGTTGAAAATGCAGTGGCATACAGTTGAAAGGGAGCCTACGGCAGTGAGCAGCTCCCCCACACCACACACACAGATCAACTGTGTCGGTTGCCTGATAGGATGGTGTAGTCTTGTCTAGCTTAGAGACAAGCCACACATCATCTTAATAAACTATTCCTGCCAAAGCAGAACCACCACAATGTGTGGGTGCCTAACAGTCCTTACACACGCCAGCTCTCCAAAGCACACCTTCATGGACTCCATGGGTTCTAATCCTCCAGAAAAAATACCTCAGCATTTGATGTGAAAACTCAGACTTCGTTGTATGTGTAATTCCAAGCATTTTCTCTTACTAGACTCTGTCAATGTAGAACTCCCGCTGCTAAAACCTATGCAAGCGAACTTGAGCATACTGTACTACCTGCAGCTGAAGCAAAGAACAGCCAGAATGCACAAAGGAGAACATACTGCTATGCATTTCAACAGCAGCCAGTGGGGAGGTTTTCATGACTGAAGCACTTTAATGCACTTTTAGTGCTGTCATATACACACCTGTGTGGTAATTCACTAAAATGCACACAAGTCTGTAATGCAGCTTCAAATATTTTTTTCTCTGAATTGCCGTGAGCTGGCATTTAGATAGAATCACACAGCTCTTTCTCAAATCAGATGCTCAATGAAGTCACATCACCAGATCCTAACATCTTAGGTTGGACATGTGCCCTAACAAAATAGCGAAAACTAGGTATAGAAAAAGAAAACACAAATTCAACCGTAGCTCACAATCGACAGCCCACCCCTGGGTGCTCATGCACTCCCTCCACCCACACAACATATGGCCGACGGGAGTGCTGTTGCATTTTATTTCATAATTTCCTGATCCCGTTGCTACCACCATGCTGATACAATAATACATTTTATGGCTCGAAAACTGCTTGACATTAGCTGAATTATAAATGGCATCCCTGTTTGACGCTGTGGTACGGAATATGGTGGTGCTCAAATTTTAAGCCAGTATTACATGCAGATATGTTGTTATTGACTCATGTCACTTACCATTTTATACATCTATTGATTTTTCAATTCACTTTTGCTGACAAATGTTGATCACAGGGATTCTGGTGTCACAATTCAGTTCAGCGACGTGTAACATCTTAGTGCAGATGCTAAGTAACTGTTTTAAAATGCTGAAAAAGTTAACAGTGATGAAAGTGCATGAACTTCTTTCTTCTGTGTCTGGAGCTGTAGTGGTGTCATTGGCAAGTGCATGTCCCTTTGCTCCAGATCTATCAGTGAGATGTCTATTCTGTGCAATGGACAGTGGCTGAATGTTATCAGCTGATAGTTTTCATTTCATTATCAACAGACAGATATTCAGGGCTTTGCAAATGCAACTTTGCTGGTAGCACAGTTTCATGCCCCCAAGTGTCTCGTCAGTTAGTGGTTATATCTTAACCGATGATCACAAAAAGTATGAAAAAGATTTGCTGCTGAGTAATGTAAATGCCAATCCACCTAATCACCTTTAGGCTGCAAACATAATTTGAACGTATAGGGATTCTGGACCAGTGTATCACTCCATGGCACAGCAACGGTTAATAAGTTTAAGCACATTCTCAGGACATTGTTTCACTTGCCCCCTCTCCCCACTACGATCCTGGTCACCTGAAATAAACCTGACATTTTAGTATCTGTTTTACATCTTCGTTCAGTCAGACAATCAATGCTGTAAGAACATAAACGGACATATAAATGGGGACTGTAAGAACATGGTCACCTGAAATAAACCTGACATTTTAGTATCTGTTTTACATCTTGGCTCAGTTAGGCAATCAGCGCTGTAAGAACATAAATGGACATATAAATGGGGACTATAAGAACATGCTGTGGGTGCTTGTGCCTTAGTCCAGCTGTGCAACATCAGCCTGAAGCTCAGGTAGGGCTTACTGTCTACCACTTTGTTCACCCCCCCATGTACCTGTACCATTTCACATCCTCCCTTGCCTTAGTCCAGCTGTGCTACATCAGCCTGAAGCTCTGGTAGGGCTTACTGTCTACCACTTTGTTCACCCCATGTATTGCTGTGCTACATCAGCCTGAAGCTCTGGTAGGACTTACTGTCTACCACTTTGTTCATCCCCATGTACCTGCACCATTTCACATCCTCCTTGATCTACAGTGAGTGGATCCTCATTCATACGTCACATATGCACACACACAAAAAAAAAAACGGTCTTCAAAAATTAAGATACATTTATTATGTTTGTTATGTTTGCTTGCACGCATGTGCAAGAAACATAGTGCCATCATCCGAGATTTCGGAGGTGTGTCACCCGCTCTTCCAATTCGATCAGTGTGTTGAGCCCGGCCCTGTAAGCCAATGCATGATGGAGCTGTCTATGACAAGCTCCAAAATGCAGTGCATACAGTTCAAAGGGGGAGCTACACTTCAGTGAGCAGCGATAAGATATTGCCTGCTCATAACAGCTCCCCCACACCTGCGCAGGTGTGCGCGCCCCCCGCACACGCGCACACTGTATATACTGATGGGGTGCCCAATCCCCCGTCGGCTGTGCTGCGCTTCCCCACCCCAAAGCCTTCCAAATGCCACGCTGGGTGCCATCCCAGCGTGGCAACTCCTCATATAGCTGGGGTGCCCAATCCCCATCGGCTCCACTGTCCTCACCCCCAAGTACTGGGTGCCATGCTGGGGCCCACCCCAGCATGGCAATCGATGCTTTAGGTGATGGAGTGCCAATCCCCATCGGCTGAATGTCCTCCAACCGTCCTTGTGCCATGCTGGGAGCCCACCCCAGCGTGGCAAATGTCCCATGTCATCATTGGAAACAAAAAGAACACCTGTGAAGAAAAAACGGTCCCACGTAGTCTCCCTGGCCCCCCTCCCACAACCTGCACCCTGTGCACAACCTGCGCACCCTGCCTCCCCACATCCCCCCTCACCTCATACATACCTCCGGACCTCGGTGCGATGATCTTCGGTGGACCGGGAACACATCTGGACTCTTCAAAGCCAACCGTGAACTGAGGAAATGTCGGTAAGCTGTATAATGGGATAGATAGGGGGTTCAACTTGTTGCATATCTCAGGCATTTTTGGAATTTTGCACCAAATTTTCAACATGTGGTTTTGGGACCCCTTCTCCATGAATAATGTCACTGTCATGGCGTTATTCAGGCCGAAGGGTGATTTCTGAGTCACTGCGATGAAATCACCTTTCAGGTTCCGATCTGGCAAATGCATGTCAGTGTTCATAAGGTGGGCTCTCAAGAAGCCTATTTTGAAAATTTGGTGGGCTCAAACAACATTTGTTTTATGGCGTGTGTTGCACAGTTCCTTGCGCTCGTAAGTTCTACAATTTTCAATATTTTCACTCCAGATTTTCAACATTGCCATTTTACCACACCTCCTTATGAGCAGTACAGCTGTCATTTTCACATCTTGCCCAAAATGTGTTTCTGCCGTGTAGCGCTACAATGCGCGCAGTCGATGTAAAATCAATGTATCCGACACATTAAGAAAATCACAGTGACACTGTTCATGAGCAGAGGATTTAAAATGGCTATGTTGAAAGTTTGGTGAAAACATTCCTAAAATGACTGTTTTAAGAGCGTGCGTTGCGCAGTTCCTATGCATGCTCATAAGTTTGCAAATTTAATATTTTCACTCCAGATTTTCAACATTGCCATTTTATTATACTTCCTTATGAACAGTACAGCTGCCATTTTTCATATGCCGCCCAAAATGTGTTTTCGCACATGTAGTGCACAATGGTGCTGTTGGGGTGTGAAAGCAATGTTTGGAATAGATTAAGAAAATCACAGTTACACTGTTCATGAGCAGAGGTCTTAAAATGGCTATGTTGAAAATTTGGTGACAAAAGTCCATAAAATGACTGTGTTACAAGTGAGCATTGCGCAGTTTCCACACACCCTCGTAAGTTCATGACTTTGTAATATTTTAAGTCCAGATTTTCACCAGTGGCATTTTCCACACTGCCTTATTTACAGTACAGCTGTCATTTTTCACAACATGGCCAAAGTGTGTTTCACACTTTCAGCACAGAAGATCGTGGTCGCTGTGGGAAATCATTGTTCGGGACAGATAAAGAAAACCACAGTGACACTGTTCATAATTGGAGGCACCAAAATGCCTGAGTTGACAATCTGCTGTAAAAAAATTCCCAACCTAATTATATTACGGGTATGCGTTGCAGTTTCTATGTACGCTCATGACTTCACCACTTTTGTAAATATTTTTACTGCAGATTTACAACATTGCCATTTTTTACACCTCCCCATGAACAGTACAGCTGTAATTTTTTACACCCTGTTCGGAATGTTTTTGCACTTGTGGTGCTAAATGCCGTAGTTGCTGTGCTGTGCTGTATTTCCTAATGGAATGGGGTGCGCATAAGGACCAAAGACCCCAAGGAACACCGTGACACTTACCAGTGTCTGCAGGGTGGGGTGTACTGAAATGGCGTGACCGTTATGCCTGACGACCCAAAGGCACACCCCAATGCCTGTCACTCTCTGCAGGGTGGTGGTGGGGTTGGCTTCAGTTCAATACTTCACTGCCATTACTGTTACCCAGCTCTGTAACTTCTACACTACCACTGCCAATGCCAGCAAGCAAACATTCGGCATTGACAAATGCTTGTTATTATCTGTCTTAATTCAACTGGGAAATTATAATTCTCCAGAATGTCCCACATTTTTTTTTATTTTAGTCTTTGGTAACCGGGTAAGGCACATCAGGCACAAGTGCCTGTTTACAGGGGTGACCTGAGCACTGGGTGGTTAAGTGACTTGTTCAGAGTCACACAGTATGCAAGTGGAGGTTGTGAGAATCAAACTCAGGTCTGGTCTGCTGGATATATCAAGCTCGTAATTATGCTGTAAAGCGTCAAAAGCCATTTCCTGGTCTATTGTATAAAGATACCCTTCCAGATTATGTTACTGCCCTTCATTTATTATTTCCCTTATATATTTAAGATTCTGCCTAATATTCCTACCTGACATTGCACGTTTGTGTTTGTAAAATTATTTGATCTGCTTAAGTTAGCATTCTTCTATTTATTATTTTAGCCAATATTTTGTTATCTGCTGTTAGCAAACTACAGTAATTGGTCTCCAATTCTTTGTTTGCTTTGTTCCCTTTCTCTTGAAAAAGTATTGTTACCCCTTCCCTCATGCTTTCTGGCATTTTCCCACCCTTGTATATTTCATGATATACTAATGTTAACATTTTTGTCATAATATCTTCATATTTTTTTAAAAGGAATTTGGTATGTCATCTATCCCTGGTGCCGTATTAACCATTAAAGTTTTAATTTCCTCCCTTACTTCATTTTCTGTTATTAACCCACTTAAAAACTTTGCTTCTACCTTCATTTCTTCTTTCTCCACCTTCCTGCTGAAATTTCTGCTTTATGTAATCTTGTACTATAAGTTTCATTTGCCCAATTTCCATCTGTACCTCTTCCTTACCATCCCTTAACTCATACATAACCCTTTTCTCTACTCCATGCTTGTTACAGTCAAATGGGTTGGTTTGGTATTTAGACCCCTGTGCACCACTTTTTTTGTTCCATGATTAAGGAATTAGCTCTATTATACTGGACATTTTTCATCCACTTTTTAATTTCCTCTATTTACTCTGTTTCGCCTACCTTTTCTGTAGCTTGATGTGTAATTAACTTATATAGTTTCACCATTACTCAAATATTTCCTATAATGTGATGCTTCTTCTCTTAATGATTCCTCAATCATCTGTTGTTTTATGTCCCTTTTGGTAGCTTCCCACCATTCTACTACAGAGTCATATATATCTATTACAGTTTCTCTAGCGTTAAATAATTCTAATAATTCCTCAGTACACTTACTGTAGCCTCCTGTAACCTCCCCATATTCATTCTCCAATAACCCCTAACAAACTTAATTTGCCGACCCAGATCGATAGTTAACTTAACTCCCATGTGATCTGTTGTCTTTAAGGGGTTAACCTTCATATCCTTAATATTTTTTTTATATCATCCAAAATCGATTCTGGTTGAAAACTTCACTTTATGAAATGCATGTTCTATTTTTTCCTGTTTATTTTATAAGCATCTTCTAAACCCCCTTTTTCTATTATCCTTTTTAACAATTTTATATCACAAAGGTTTTCTTCACTTTCCTACCCCATTCTCCTTTCGTCAATCTGCAGTTAAAGAGGAACTTTCATGATGATCCAAAAAGTTACAGCTTGTAGTCATTATATGCAGTACTAGACCTGAAAAGGTGTGTGCATTGGTTATTTTTGGCCAAGGTTTACGCTGCCTTCCATAATTTGGATTTGTTTTTGAGCCCTGCTGCATTCGTCATTGCTGTTCAGCTGCTGGGCTGCTAGCTCCTGATGACATCACCATAGGGTAGAGGAGTGATTCACACTATGCAGTTGCAACAATGTTGCAGGGGAAATGTACCAGTACTCAGTATACATACTGTGTTCCCCCTTCCCCAAGGCACCCAGTTAGCAGTGCATTATGTCAAAATCCAAATGCTTTCTCAGTAAGTTTTTTTGTGTGAAATTGACTCTGCCCTACAGTGATGTCAGCAGTATAACCCTAGGTCCACAGCAGCACTAGGCTTGCTATAGAGGCTCTGGTACACCCCGCAGTTTTTAGCAGCTCAGAATGCAAAAACAAACTGCAGCAGACAGTAATGAAATACAATTCCAAAATCAATGCAAGAAGGGGTAATTTATGCATGAAAGTCAAATGGACTGGTGAAGGTCCTTTTTAAAGCTCCCTCCCCATAATACTAATTTTGAAGTGTGTAAATACTGTTATAGTATTCCCATAATTCTATTTCTTTCTGCTTTAGTCTGTAGATTATAAATATTAACATTTCTGTCTGCTGTTTTCTTTAGAACTACATCAATTATAAAAGCCCTCCCTGGTACTGGAGCTATAATCTTAATTATTTGCATCTCATTTGATAGAAAGGCAATCCCAACCCCTGAGCACCTTTCTTCCCCAATGGACCATAAGGACAGCCTCCATCTCCACTCTTTTTGCACTTGCTTCAATTCTTCAATAGTATACAGTCTTATGTCTTGCATTACCAGTATATCACACTTTAATTCACTTAAAATGTTAAATGTTGTTAACCCTTTACGTTTGTCATTTATACTATTTACATTACTTGTAAGCCAGGTTAATTGGTCCATTTATTACCGTTTAATCAGAGTTTCTTCTCATTCATCTTCTGTTTTTTGTTTCCTTTTCTTTGAAACCTGGGTGTCTGTAGTGTCCCCATCCTCAGAACCCTCAGGATCTGTTAGCCCTGCACATGAAGAAAAAGCATTTTCTTCCACTGTCACCGTCTTTATCTTGTAACAAGGTGTACCTGTTTTTCAGTTCTATTCCTTCTCTATCATTTTCTAGTGTTATCTTTTTCGGAGTTCTATTTTGGTCCTTCTTATTTTATCTGGTTACCATTGTGAATTTTGTTTCCACCTTCTCACCCCCTTTTCCTTGTTCTCTGTTATTTCCTTTACTTTCATTCATTACTAAGTCTCTACTTTCCCCATTTTTGTTGCAGCTCTCCTTGCTTGTAAGTAGGAGGTAGGGAGTTCCTGTTTTCCATACTGGTGGCTTCTTTTCTCCTTATCTGTTTTTTTCCTTGCTAGTCTCTTTCATCATTCCTGGAATCATATATGATTTTGTCCTCCTTCCCTTTTTCTTTTTGGGTGACAGCTAAGTATACATCTTGTTCTGTAGTTTCTCCTTGGTGTGGGCTTTTATGTGCTGCCCATGGACAATGTATAGAAAAAAGTCCTTCCCCTTCACACTAACTGCATTCTGCTTTGTTTTTACAGCCTGCCCTGTGATGCCCAAGTCTTCACATAGACCACATGTCATTTTACTGCATGCACTGCTCAGGTGTCCCTTTTCTCCACACCTATAACAGGCTTTTGGTTGCCTCGCATAAAAGACGACTCCACAATCTCTTCCTAGAAAAAAACGTTTGTTATGTGTTGTATCTCTCCATTTGTTTATTTCAAGGTTATTTTGTATTTCCACCCACCAGCCCATAAACACTCCTCATCCAAAATTGGTTCTGGGGGGCCATGAACCACACACCTCGGTTTGAGCCAAAATGTAGTATCGGACACATTCACCCCTTCACTTCTGAAAAGTACTGTGACTATTTTAAAAGCAGGCTTTGTTAATGGAATCACAATAAACTGACTCCATTTCAGGGTGTTTCTAATTTGGTGACACAGTTTCCAAAATCTATCTAGGCCCCCAGGATGCTTAAAACTAATATCATACTCAGAACTTCCTGGAACATGTATTGGGGTGGGCATACATTTTGTATGGGTAGAATTTCATACATTCTTTGAGTAGCTGCCTTCCTATGAAAAGTCTATCAAGAGCATCTCCCTTAAATTTTAATCTGATCGCATGCCTTCTTTTTGCTTGTTGTATATTCTGGTCTTCTGAAAATAGTCTTTGTCTTGTATTCCCTCTTCATGCTTTTTTCTTTTTACTCTTTTTCTCCTTCATTCTATTCCTTATCTGTTTGAACAGTTTTCTGCTCTATTTCCATCGATGGTCCCTCACTTTCTTCATCCATTATCCCTGGCATTTCTTTTGTATCATCAGCCTCTTCCATTTTTTCAAAATTATTTCCTCTACTCTTTTTTCTTCCCTTTATTCTGTGTCTGTTTCCACATCTGTCTGCTTTGTTCCCTCTTGCCTGGAGTTACTTGGCCTATTTTATCCCATCCTGTTCCATCCTCCATTCTTTTCCATCCAGCATTTATTAGTGCTCCTGCTACCCAGTCCAGTGTCCTTAAATTCTATAGGTGTTTCTATCTCTGTATTGCTTTATTTTTTTACCGTGTGGGGGCCCCCATTTTTAATATCTGTATTCTTTTGTTCCTCATTTATGTCAATTTTTGCATCTTTCTTGTTTTGCTTTTTTGTCTTAACTTCTACTGCCCGTCTTAGGCTGAGCCTCCTACTACTCTCCTTGGCCATTCCCTTCTGGGCTTTTGGTTTCTGTGTTTTGAATCTGCTTGGCATTTCTACAGCTTTGTTGCTGCTACATCAGCATTTCTCAGCTGATTTTGATAGACTTCATCCCTGTCAGTGTGGCTCAGTTGGTAGCACATCTGCTTCTAGACCAGAAGATTGTGGGTTCTTGTCCCACACTGGGATTGGACTTGCACCTAAGAATCACTGGCATCCGAGTGCAATATTGGGGGGTGCTGTACTGCTGGGTGTGCTGTCCTTCGGCTAATATGTTAAACAGGGGTCCCTTCTGCCCATCCTGGTGTTGTCCTTGTGGGTGTGCAGCTGGAAGTAAAAGAACCCAGGGCACTTTTTGCAAAGAGCAGGGAACATTCCCGGTATCCTGGCCAACATTCTCCTTCCCATAAACTGGCTCATGCAATTATCCAGGCTGTGTGTGGGTGAAGAAGTGCGATATGGCCGCCACCACACATTCAGTCACTTTACTACCAGTCTAGCATTGCTTGTAAAGCACTTTGGGATACTGTGTATGAATAGCACTATATAAATGCTGATTCTTCTTCTTCTGTCATTACCACCAGCTGACTCTCATTCTATTTCTTGTAGCAAAACATTTTTTTCTCTTGTAACAGTCTTTCTTCTTCCTCTAATTTAGACAATAATATTTCTTTTGCATTTTGAGACTTACTGCTCACTGCTCATTCTGTAGTCTCCATATCGGGATTTACTTCAGTATTTCCTCCTGCTTTCTGTTTTCCTCTCACCCCATATTCCTCCGTCTTTGCTCCGTACTGCTCTTTCACCTTTGCTTTCTCCTTTTTGCATCCTAAATCAATGGTCTCTGTGAGAATAGAGGCAGGGGTGGAGATCTGCTCCCTAGCCTTCTGCATGTCCTCACTCATTCCATTCCACCGACAGACTGACCATGCTCATAAAGCAGTCATGGGTCCCACTACTGGCAGAGTTGGGGAATTTCCCCAGTGCCCTGGCCAAATTTCCCCCCATTCACTAAAAATATCACCAACAGCTTAATATGGTTCAAGATCAGTTGGCATTCATCTATATCCCCCTTCCCGGGTCCTGGCTCAAAATAGGCAGGATTTGTCTAGTGCAGTTACCCGGTCAACAAAAACTAAATAAAATAAATAAAGCATTAGCTATGTGATTGTGATCCTGTGTGGGATGACCCTCAATGTTCACGAAGGTGGGAGGAGTTTTATTGGGTTTGCCAGTTAGAGTCTTGATGTTCTCCCAGAACTGACAGCCATCACCCCAGAAGTTTATCAGATCACTTTTAAAGTAAATGAGTTGAGGGAAAGGAGTTAGAAAGGGGTAGATAAGAAGCTGCAGAGAGAGAAGGAGACCCTCTCTCTCTCTGCAGTTCAAGACAAGATCTCACCCACCCACCCCTAAAAAAGAAGGGAAGCAGACAAGGGAAGGGCTGCCGAGTAAGGGCAGCAGGTTTATGGAGAGGGTCCACAGGGGACAAGGGTTGCTGATAAGAGCAACAAAAATGTTTGGGAAAAATGGGCTCAACTGGAGAAGGATCCAATGGGAAGGGGAGAGCCACCATGGGATAGCCACCCCGACAGGGCTAGGAATCAGGTGGGACACCTGACCCCAGGAAGATAACAAGAACATTTGGAGAGGTGTCGGGACATACTCCTGAGCCAAGAAGACTGGAAATTTAAATAATATCCTCAATGGGGTGTAAATAAAGGGGGAAACCCCAAGGAATTTGAAAATGTGGAGAATTTGTATATAAAATGAATGTGCTGATGGTTTAAAATGTCAAGAAATGACAATATCATGTAAATCTGCTCAAAATAAAGGTCACTTTAACCAAGCAGTTGTAGGGTCGCTTCTTGCAGGTGATCCAGATGACAATAGAGTAATTATTTATTTATTTACACTACTAGATTAGTACCACAGTAAATTTATTCTTAAAACTATTGACAATCACATCACACAGACTCTTTTCCAGATGTGATAGTTTACAGTTGTGACAAACATGTTTTGTCGACCCCCATTTCTTTTACCATTACACACATTCTGTAATGTCTATATTCCGTCTTCTATCCTTTCTTTCCCCACTACTGACTCCCCTGTGACAGGGTTGAATACAACCCTGTCCCATTTGTTATGCAGAAAGAGTAAAAGCATGGATCTGTTCTATCATCTTTTCTGTCTCTTGCCTGTTTCATTACACAGTCAACTTTTCCTGTGAGACCTAGGAACTGATCACTCTGATAGTCTTATGATTCTTCCCCTTTTGCTATCTCTCTGTCTTCACTTGCTGTTTCTTGCTGGTTATATCTTTTTCCCCTTTGCTTATCTGGATTATAAAAATATATGTGGATCTTCATGCAAAACTGGGTTCTCTGGTTTGCAAATATATATATAGTTATATTGTTGAAATTGATTCAAAAAGCTATTTGGAACTTTGGAGGTTAACTCTGAGATGCAATTTGACCTCCACACACTGTTTTGCAGAGTTGTCAACAGGAGATTACTTCTGGGGCACAATGTTCTATTTTGTTGCACCTGCAAGGAAAGAAGCTGACAAAGTTCTAATACATTATGTGAGAAACAGAAAGTATCTTAATGAGCTCAGGATACAGAAGTTAATTACCAGGAAAAGACATTATTTATAAAGAGGGCAAGCTTTTGTTGGGGGATTTGAAATTGAAAAGAAACCCTCACTGGAAGGACTTTGTTTTCTTTGTTTGCACTGCCTTTGTAAAAAGCTACCTGAACCATTTTAATTTTTTTGATATTTTATTGTTATTAATAATAACAAAACACTACTTGGGAATTTTAAAACTGCTCCTGATTTTCCTATTCTTCCCAACCTGTGCTTCAATGACATCCTCCATTGTACCTTTATGGTTTTATTTTTGCTTTCATTATATAAGCATCATTTATTAAGTTGGTTGGGCTCTCGGAAAACTGTTAGGATTTACCTGGACTGCACTGGACTACACAGCTCTTGTGCCCCTTTGCCATTTCAACCTCCAGTAGGAGGTATGCTTGTCTTGTTGGGGGCGGGGTTGGGCTATTTCAGCAGTGGGTGTCATTTGTAAGCAGCTGCATTCTGCTGTTTCGAGGGGTGACTACATACTGTGTGTGGTGGAGTTAAGAGTCAGTTGGGCTCTTTAAAGGGTGTTTGGATTTACTTGGACTGCCCTGGTCTAAACATCTCTTGTACCCCTGTGCCATTTCCACCTCTGATGGGAAGTCTGCTTGCCTTGTTGGGGATGGGGAATGGCTATTTCAGCAGTGGGCAGCATTTGAAAGCAGCCACATTCCGCAAGCCTTCTACCCCTCTACCCCTGCAATGAGAGGCCTAGTAACTAACTTGGGACTGAATGTTTTTCTCCCACCCACCTGCCCCCTCCTCCACTTAGTTTAAATACTGATGGTAGTGAATTTTGTAAGCTCCACTCAGAAGTTATCTGGGGATTAGACAGGGAATTGGGAGAAGGTGGAAAATATGGTCTGAGTCATCGGTCCAAAACTTTTTCTCTTCTGACTGTAGGACCGTATCTGGGAAAGCTTTGGTCTTGAGCTCTCTTTCTATGTAACAATAATATGTATGTTCATGAAAGTCTTTTGGGATCATATTGAGGGGTGTAAGATTACATCTGAATAACTCTCTGTATAGTATACACCTTTGTGTAATTGGATAGCGGGGAACATTGTAAAGGTTTGCATATGTGTAAAGGGGGGTCTAGTGCAAATGTGAACAGGGGATCTAGAGCAAATGTGAAAAGAGGATTATTGTTATATTCAAAATTAAAGTCGGGGCCATGGGAGGGGAAAATGGTGAGGGGTGTCAGGGACAGGAAGTGAAGAAGGGAAGTGGAAGGAATGGGTGGATATAAAGAGGAAAGTCAGGGGGAACTGCGGGAGTGACAGTAAGAGTGGGGAAGGGGAAACAGGGAGGTCTCATAAAAGAACACTCAAGGGAAGTAGTGGAATTATAGATGGGGGGAGTTACATTTTATCTTTTCAATGAGGACAGTTGGTGTCCCAGGGGAAATAGCAAGGCAGGAGGATTCTGAAGAGGTAGGGGATCAGGCTTGGGAGAGAAGGATGGTTGAGCAGGAAAAGGAGTGGACATGGTGGCAATTCACTGAGAACAGGCAGAAAGAAAGTAGAAGGGTTATCATTCTGGGAGATTCCATAATTAAGGGTATTCAATGGGGGGGAAGTGGTGAGGGGAGGAGCTCTATCTAGGTTGAGTGCATGCCAAGCATGACATCGAACAGGGCTTAGCACATAGTACACTCTACAATAAGGAAAGCAGGGGGAATCCAACATAGTGGTGCACCTCAGAACAAATGATTTGGAGGGTAACAGTATGCTGGAGGTATAAGCAAGATTCAGAGAATTGGTCAGAATATGTCAAACTGAGGGAAACACTTTTGCATTCTCAGAAGTTCTTCCAGTACCGAGAGCAAGCACAGACAGAAAGCTGATAATTAGGGATTTCAATGAGTGGTTGGGAAAATGGTGTCCGGATATGGGGTTTGGGCTGGCTGGAGGCTGGGAAGTTATATGGGACAACAAGGAGTTGTTTGCCAAGGACAGACTGCATCTGAGTATGGAGGTAAAAATAGTTTGAAAAATAAGCTGGGAGAGTTTATTGACAGAAATTATGATTTAAACTAGTGGGGGGGGGGCTTAGTCCTGATGGGCAGACAAGAACGCAAAGATTAGGAGGGCCAGCATCTCTCCCCCAACTGGAAATTTGATGGATGGGGAGTACTTCTAGAATGGCAAAATCATGGGGGAAGGATAGGGGAGGGTTGGAAGGTGGTCACAACCAGCACAAGGAGTTTAAGAAACAAGTTACCTGAGTTACAGGCAATGCGGGAGGGGGGAGTTGATGTGGCTGTGGTCACAGAGACATGGGCCATCCAGCACCATACTTGGGATTTGGTACTCCCAGGATACAAAACATTTAGGAGGGACAGGTTAACTGGCAGAGGAGGAGAGGTAGCGTTATTTGTGAGAGAGGAGATAGAGTAGCAGGTAGGAGGGTGAGAAAGGGAATGTGGAAATGTTGTGGGTCACCTGACAGGATGCTAAGAGCAGGAGGGTCAATCTGGGGGTAGTCTACAGACCACCAACGCAAACTAAGGAACAGGACAGGGAAATGGTGGGAAACCTAATAAAGTACTGTGTTATGGGAAGGGGTAGAAAGGTGGTGGTAGGAGATTTTAACCTGTCAGGGGTGGACTGGTGCACTATTCCAGGATTCAGACAGAAGAACACATTGCAAAATCAGTGGGTAAAGGGGACAAAACATTTTACAGGTACATAAGTGAAAAAAGAAAGACAAAGGGAGGGATAGTGAGACTGAAGGGGGAGGATGGGAGCCGCGTGGAGGATGACAACAGTAAAGCTGACATATTGAACAGGTATTTCTGCTCAGTCTTTACAAAGGAAGAGGGGGGTAATGGGTCTGAAGGGAGTACAAGGGTGAGAATGGTGCAGAAATGGACACAAGTCCCTTTACATGAGAAAGGGTCCTGAAGAACTGGAAGTAATAAGAGCTGATAAAGCAATGGGGCCAGATGGGGTGCACCCAGGGTCCTTAAAGAACTAAGAGAGGTGGTGGCTGAACCTCTGGCTATCCTGTTCAGCCAATCACTGGAAACAGGGAGGTACCCAAAGACTGGAGGACAGCAGATGTAGTCCCTTATACAAGAGTGGGAACAAAGAGAAGCAGGGAACTACAGACCAGTCAGCCTCACCTCGGTAGTGGGAAAGATCATGGAGGCACTACTGAAGGAGATATTGGTGGAACATCTGGTTGTCAATGGACTACAGGACCCAAGGCAGCATGGTTTCACCAGGGGGAGGTCATGTCAGACCAACCTCATTGAATTCTTTGACTGGGTGACTAGGGAGGTGGATCAGGGGAGGGCAGTGGACATGGCCTATCTGGACTTCAGCAAGGCCTTTGACACTGTGCTACATAGAAGACTATTACACAAACTGGGGAATATGGGTGTGGGCAGGACAGTAGTGTGGTGGGTAGGTAACTGGCTGGGTGGCAGGACACAGAGGGTGGTGGTAAATGGCTGTCACTCCACAGAGGGAAGAGTGACCAGTGGGTACCACAGGGATCAGTGCTGGGACCGGTCCTATTCAACATCTTCGCTTAGTGACATTGCACAGGATCTAGAAGGCAGAATTTCACTGTTCGCTGATGACACAAAGCTCTGTAACAGAGTAGACACACCAGAGGGTGTAGACAGAATGAGAAGGGACCTGCAGAAACTTGAAGAATGGTCAAGGGTTTGGCAGTTGAAATTCAATGCAAAGAAGTGCAAGATAATGCATATGGGGCACAAAACCCAGGCACAATATATCAGTTGGGGGTGAGGATATAGCATGCACCAAGCAGGAAAGGGATCTTGGGGTTGTCATCTCTGATGACCTCAAGGTAGGGAAACAGTGTGACAAGGCATCAGGTAAAGCAAATAGGATGCTGGGATGTATAGGTAGGGGCATCACCAGCAGGAAAAGGGAGGTCATAATTCCGCTATACAAGACACTAGTGAGGCCCCACCTGGAGTACAGTGTACAGTTCTGGAGACCATACCTACGTAAGGACACAGACAGGGTAAAGAAGGTTCAGAGGAGGGCAACAAAGATGGTGCATGGATTGCATCACAAGTCCTATGAAGACAGGTTGAAGGAACTGAACATGTACTCTCTGGAGGAGAGGAGGGAGAGAGGGGATATGATAGAGACATACAAGTATCTTACAGGGAGGAACAGGGTGCAGGAAAACACTATTTTTAAGCGAAAAAGATGTTTCAGGACTAGAGGGCATGGGATGAAGTTGGAGGGAGGACGATTCAGAGGAAACATGAGAAAGAATTTCTTCACAGAACGGGTGGTGGACAAGTGGAACACCCTGCCAGAGGAAGTGGTGGGGGCTGAAACAATCACGGGATTTAAGAATGCATGGGATAGACATAAAGGAATTCTAGAGGTCAGGGGTAAGGGGAAATAGACTTCTAGGAAAACAAACTGAACTTACAAGCTCAAATGGGCAGACTAGGTGGGCCATAGGCCCTTATCTGCCGACACTGTCTATGTATCTATGTATCTATGACTTAGTGATTTGGTAACCTTTGTGCCAGGCTGTATGTGCATAGTTAATAACCTTCTATATTTTCAAGATGCCAGGTAAAGGGCCCACTAAGTTGGCAGACAAATCAGTGTCCCCCAAAATCTTGTGCTGCAAGTCACACCATGCAAGTTGATTGGGGTCAAGATTCTGAAATATCCTACAAGCTCTAGCTACCAAAAAATCATAAGCATACTGATAGAATTTAGGGAGTCCCCATCCTCCTTTAGTTCATGGGGCTCTTAGTTTTGCCCTACTGTACTGTGGTTTAGCAGAGTCCCGCAAGAAACTGTCTATGAGGGAGTCTAGGTTTTGCAGCCACTTGGCAGGGAATTCCAAAGGAAGATGGGACATTAGGTAGAAAATTCTTGGGGCAACCATCATTTTAACTGCTGCTATTTTTCCTGGCATTGCTAAGTTAAGGTGTTTCCATCTTTGCATGCCAGCTTGAAGTTTAACAAATAGAGGGGAAAGATTCCTGTCCATAAGGTCTGTATATTTAAGGTGATGGTCACCCCCAGATATTTTATACCCTTTGTAGCCCAAGCTAGCCCAGTGTCTGTCAGCATATGTGGAATAGTTACAGAGTTAAGGGGGAGTACCTCAGTTCTGAGCTGCAAACCTGGAGACTTGGATTTGAATCCCACAGCCCCCACTTGCATACTGTGTGACCCTGAGCAAGTCACTTAACTTCCTTGTGCTTCCAGGTCACACCTGGAAACAAGCTTTCAGCTTAGTGTGTCTCTCCTGGTTAAACAATCATACTGTGTGACCCAGAGCAAGTCACTTAACTTCCCTGTGTTCCTAGGTTGCACCTGAAAACAAGCTTTCAGCTTAGTGTGTCTCTCCTGGTAAATTAAAAAAAAAAAAAATTTAGATTACAGACAAAAGTTGCTTATTTTTGTGCATCCCATGTGATGTGTTTGCTATAAAGAGACTTGTAAAATTCTAACATGGCCTGGCTTATCCCAGCGTCTGTGGTTTGAGGCTGCCCACTATTATTGCGCAGTTGTGCTATATGTCTTTCCGCCTGGTGTTTTTTCAGCCTGAAGGCTAATAATTTCCCCTGATTTTCCCCCTTGGGCCCAGTACTTATGTTGCATTCTTTGCATTTGTAATTCCACTTTCCTCGTAGCTAGAGTATTTAGCTGTAGTCTGAGGCTAGCAATCTCAGGGATTAAGGAACTGGATGTTAGGCTTCTAGGGTTGGCCTTGCACAGGGCTTCTTTGTCTGCCAGGTCTTGTTCTAACTTGGCGACTTCTTCCTCCCTCCTCTTTCTCCGATGCGAAGCGTAACTAATAACTTCCCCCCGGATGGTGACTTTAAAGGCCTCCCATACAGCGGCACTTGAAGCAAGCCTAGTGGGTTGTCTGCAAAATAATTTTGGGTTTTGTCTGTTACCCAGATTTTAAAGTCTGAATCTTGAAGTAGCAGAAGGTCAAGGTACCATGTGAGGGATTTGTTAGGGGTGGGGTCACCTAGCAAGGGGGGCATTGTAAGGGTGGGCATGGTCGGAAAGATATAGGGGATAAATTTTTGTAAATATAAACAAATACTTTGATGGCAGATAAGGACCACTTGGCCCACCTAGTCTGCCCATTTCCCTACCTACAGGATAGGCCGCAGATCCTAGTTAAACAACAGCCTATTTCTTCCTACACCCCTCAAGAATTGCCTTTTGTCTGTCCCATGCATTCTTGAATTCTCCCACAGTTTTACACCCCACAACCTCCTCAGGAAGGCTGTTCCATGCATCCACTACCCTCTCTGTGAAATAATACTTCCTCACATTGCCCCTGAGCCATCCCCCTCTATCTTCAAATTGTGCCCCCTTGTTCTTGCACACCTCTTTTTTTGAAAGATGATACCCTCTTGGACTTTGTTGATTCCCTTGAGGTACTTGAAAGTTTCTATCATGCCTCCCTTCCCTTTCCTCAAGGGTATACATATTAAGCTCCCTTAGTCTCTCCTCATATGGCTTCTTTTGCAGACCCTGCACCATTTTAGTTGCCCTCATCTGGACTGCCTCCTTCCTATGTCATTGCGGAGATGGGGTCTCCAGAAATGGACGCAGTACTCCAGATGGGGTCTCACCAACTGTCTGTACAGAGGCATAACAACTTCCTGTTTTCTGCTGGTGATGCCTTTCCCTGTATCTACCACCTTCTGTGATATCTGGGGAAGGGTAAGTCAATAGTTCAACCTGCTGGCCATTTGTCTGTGGCAGAAAAATAGGTGTAGTCCCTGTCCGTCGGGAGTTGGAGTCTCCAAATATCCTGTACTGTATGTAAGTTAATTAAGTCCTTGAACATTAGGAGTGATTTAGGGTGTGGCTCCAGCTTAGAATTGGGTCAGTCCACAAAGTGATCCGCAGCAAGCTTCATGCCCACCCCCATTATAATCTTTATGTCCTTGCCGTTGAAGTCTGAAATTTTTTGGAAGATCCCATGATAGAAGTTAGGGAGATTATAATTTGGGGCAGAGTCATTGACAAGAACTAGCTCCCCTAAAGGGGGAGCCACTTTAGCCATCACCCAATGGCCCTCCTCTTCCTTTTGCTGGTCTATCAAAGACCACTTCAATTTTCTGTGACAGAGAATTGAAACCCCACTCTTGGCAGATTTAGCCGAGCTGTGAAACTTCCATCCCACTCATTCCGAACCAGCTTAGAAGCCTCAAAGTTTGATAGTTTGGTTTCCTGTATGAAGGCAATTTATGAGTTGAGCTATTTTAGTCTATTCAGGATTTTCTTTCATTTTATAGAGGAATTTAGGCCCCTCACATTCCAGGAGGTGGCCGTAGTCACTCCTCTGTTAGTCATTTGAAAATGTATTAAATACCTGGAGGGACTTCATATCTTGGAAACCAAAGCTGTCAATTTTGGATGCTTTCTGCAGTGCCAAGACAGTGTCTGCCTTTGTCTTTGCCCTCCCCGTACCTGTTTCCAATTGCCTGTAATACCTGTACAACAGCCTATAGGAGTGGGATACCATCTCCAGAGATTACCATATAATGGATGTGATCTAATCATTAACATTATACTTTGTATGTGCAACATCCTACAAGAACTTTAAAGTACAGCTGTAGTGGAAAGGCTAGTGTGGGAGCAGCTGCCCAGATCAGCCCGGCGAGTCCCGAAGGACAATACCAATGGCATGGGCAGCCATCCGAGGCAGTAGCAGTAATAATCCAGTAAAACATCCCTATCATTAGTAACGTTAACCTTAGACCAGAACAGTTGTAAGAGGAAAGAAGACCCTTGGTCATCTACTTGATATTATTACCCTGAGCAGGGTGTGTGGGGAGGTCCAGGGTCTCAACCTGCCCATTGCTGAATAAAGGTGGGTTCCGGCTGTCCTCAAGACAATGAATGGATGGATGGGGGAGAGTACCTGGGGAAGGGGTGAGGGTAGGGGGCCGAGGGTCTAGTTCCCCTTGATTGAACTCATAACGAGGGTGCAAGTGAAGTGCCAAGAGGCAGTGGTGTTTTCTCTGCCAGCAGCTCCACAATAATAATAGGAAGTCAGGCCGTGGTTTCCCAGGGCTGGGCAGCCTTTGCCAATCTTCCCTTAAGTGGTCTCATGTCGGACCAGTAATTAAAAAAAAAAGGAAAAAAGAAAAGCCATCTGAGCTAGGGTTGAGTTGTGTGCACATCTGGGTAGCGTTTTACAATACTGACATGCACCTTGCGGGAGGTCTGGATCCATGCGAGGCCCAAGCTGCAGCAGAATGGCAGGAAGTGTGGGCACAGTATGTCAAGACACAGAGTTTGAATCAGGTCTCTGCACTTGAAATTCTGTTCAGGAGTGTGTATCTGTGAGATCACTCATACCCCCACAACCCACCACCTCCAGGGCACAGATATTGGGAAGAGCTTCGCCGCATGCAAGACCTATCCTTCACCTGTTGCGCCCTTTACTCTGACTAAGCAGCAGCCGGTTTTGACACATTGCTAAAAACCCCAGAGCCACCCCTGCTGTATCACAAAGGAACATTATAAATTCATATGTACTACAGGGGTAAGCTCTGTCATCATAACTAGCATTAGTCTACCACCAAATCAGTTTTGCGCTCTGTCCTGCTGCGTGTTAAAGTGAGCAGCATGGCACTTCAGGAGACCCTGCAGCATGTGACCACCTCATGGCTTCAAGTCCGACTCTTTGAGGTGGTGGAGAAAAAAGCTAAATAAAGTGGCACCAATCAGTGGGCAAAATAACAGGACACTTCCAGGTGGATTTAAATCCTCAGACAGTAACTTATGGCACTGGGCCAACTCTGACAATATTAGAAAGTTCCCTTCTACTAGTGGAGTTATTAGTCACTGTTTCCCACAACCTGCTTCTCTCCAACAGTATCTGGAATAGTAGATTCTTGTTTGTCCTCAATGCAGTCCACCCATTCCTTGCACAGTGGGGTCCAGTCAGGGAAAGCTTTGCAACAATCCCAGGGGCAAGGTCGGGCTGCTCTGGTTCTGTGGGGAGTTGCAGGGCCACAGAGGAAAGCTGTTGAAGGGGTAAAAAATGGTTGCTGGTTTTCACTGTGGTGTCTCCCGGTGAGATGCTGCTCACATCTGAAAGCATCTGGAGTCTTTGATGGCTTCTCGATCTGTTTCTGCAAGGCAGTGGCTTCGTTCCTGAAGATGATTTGCCAGTCTTCTTGGGTCTTCTGCATTGTGCCTTTTGCCATGGCTCTTCTGGGAGATTAGTACCTTCTGTGTGAGGTTGTTACATCAGGTGTGATTTCCATGGGCCGCCAGGATGAGCTTTGTGGGTCTGTGCCTGCTTGTCTTGGGACCTTTGAAGCTCTGGAGACATCTTCAGCAGGGGAGCTGAAGGTGACAAACTC
The DNA here is from genome assembly GCA_016271365.2 of Neoceratodus forsteri. Lineage (NCBI taxonomy): Eukaryota > Metazoa > Chordata > Ceratodontiformes > Ceratodontidae > Neoceratodus > Neoceratodus forsteri. Next base: position 1,370,213,052 of record CM057459.1, read on the forward strand.
CCCTGATAAGTCACTCGTAGAATGGCAGGGTAGCAGAGGGCAGCAGGGATACTGAGCTGGTATAGCTGCTTCTTGACAGCTGCATAAGTCTTCCATTTTTTAAAGACAGTTCATATGAACACAAATAACAAACAAAAACATAAAAGTCAAACAGCAGAAAATGTTCTCTCAAAAAATGTCTCAATAGTAGTTCTTCTTTAAATTCAGCAACTACAGATGTCCTGAGGGTAAACATCAAAGTATACCCCCAGGGCAACTTAGGACAACCTCAGATCCTCCTCTGACTCCCCAAAGACAGACGAGAAAACTCCCGTTCGGTCAGAGGTAATGGGGAAAAGCAACCTGAGGTGAGGGAATAAGGGTTCCCAACCTGCACCACTCAGTGACCCCCAGCACCCCTAAACTCCAAACAACAGCAGCCAAAATCACTGTAGAGATGTCAGCTCACAGAGGTTCGAACTTGAGTCGGAACAGTCGTAAGAGATTCAGATTACAAAGATGCTCAAAAAGCGCTCTCACCAAACCGCTGCTCACACATAAATGTAGACTCCTTGGATATGGTCATTCAAACCAGTAGTTCACACTTAGTAATAACAGTTCCAAGCTTTCAAATTCGAGCAGACAACCGCTCTCACAACTCCACAGGTTTGGAGGCGGCTCCACAGGACGCAAATCTTAACAGGATTTTGGATCAGTTTACTGAAGACAACCATTGCATAAATCAACTTAATAATATTAAGGTTAAGATACATGCAGTTTCTGGCTGTAACCACAGCTGTAACTGCAACGGCGGCTTTAGCTCCCGTATAACAGGGAGAACAGCCGACCGGAATGATAAACCAAAAAAGCCCGAAAAAACACTCGAAAAAACTAAGCTACCTCACTAAAGCAACCCTAACTGAACTAAGATTACACAAACTTAAAGAAAAAATATAAAAACACTCGAACGAAATATATAATAATTACAGCTTCTAAACACCAGCCTCAGGCAGCTCACACACCGCCGCCATCTTGGAATCTTGAGGAGAGGACCAGATAATGCATATTGTTGTAATACACTTTGCCTGCTAATACATATATATTCTTCTATGTATTTTCTGTGTATTTCTGAATTGTAAGATGCCAGGACACCTATGTCCTTGGAATAATTATGATATGTAAGTCAGCATTGCCACCTTTTGGTGATTTGTACCACTACACTGAGTTATGTAAGACTCTATATAAGAACTCTTTTGTTCCCAAACTGATGACTACTTCAAAATTGTATAATGTTATCTTGGACAGTGGAGCCACCTCTAATTTAGCCAATAGGGCTCATATCTGTAACTAGAAATGTTTCTATCTTACAGTAACCATAGTAATTATCATAGGTATTTAATGTGAGACACTGAGTCTTATACCTCAGAGACCTGAAGAGACACGAAAACCTCGAGGTATAGGGAACGCTTAGCACTGGCTCCCAGTTCGTATTGGGTAAGAACTGCTTAGGGCAAGTATGCAACATGTCTGTGATTACTTGCATTCCCAATATTGCCAAGAACTTGAAAGTGGGGTTTAGACCTCCTGACAAATTGGCGACCGTGTGCAGGCCATATTTGATGTTTGTAAGTTTTCAGTTGTTGCTAAAACTTTTCCCCTTTCCCAAGGGGACAGTAGGTGTACATTCCCATATCACCTCTCCCATTTTAACCCAGTTTGTAGTCACTTACAAAGTATGGCTGTCATCCTTTCAGGTGTGCTCGATGCCGACTCGACTCACTCCTTTACAGCTTTGATTTGTAAGTCTACAACTTTTACAGTAGCCTGGCTGTGTATAAAGTGCTCCTGCTGTGGATCAATACACAGCATGGCACCTTTTTCACAGTTTGATTTTTTGTTCCCTCCCACAGAACGGCCACTGTATCAAATATCTGCGTAGAACTGAGACTCGATGTCTCGAACTTCCTTACCGCCCATGGAGGATGGGCTGACTTCGTGAGGGACGCAAGTCAATCCAAAATCCCTATATTGGGGATTTCAACCCCGTACACAGAGATGAGACAATCAGCCAATAAGAGTCAGACTAAAGGGTTGATGGTCACGGCTCTCTATGCTGCTCTGGAAGCCTCCAAAGTGAGGTTTCGAACCCTTGATCTGCAAATTTCATCCCTTAAGCAACAGATGGGTTTTCAGGAAACGGAATGTGTTAGGCTGCAGCAGAACTTGGAGTCTGAACTCCAAACTCTGTGGAATGAAAAGGATTCACTTTTGCATCATTCAGCTTAAGCTGGATAACAGAAACTTTGTATGTTGAAACAGGAGTGAGAAAGTTTGAGACAGGATAAGGGACAGGTGTTGCAAATAAATGATTTGCTAAGTGCTGCAAATGCTCAGTTGAGTGAGGAGATGGGAGAGCTACAGGACAAGATAAACCAGGTACGTAATGACTTAGAAGTGGCTACTAGGGACAATCACGAATTGAGCGCCGCGTATAGAGTGCTGCAAAAGCACAAGCAAGATGAGGTTGATATGGATGTTGCAACTGTGAGTCATGCTGAATGTCAAAGTAAGATGGTGAAACTGCGCCATCAGCGGGAGGTTCTGGCTGGGCATGTTAAGGCAATGGGAGGAGTAGCCCCTGCCTTACATACGTCATCTGAAGGTGAGTTATCAGATGACATCTCTCAATACAACGCCAGTCACACCCCTACTATTGCCCAGAAACCCCACCCAGCCATCCACAACATGGCGGGTCCCCACTGCACCCTCACCATGTCATACGTCATCAACGTCATGATGCCCATTATGGGAGATGCCAACGTGGCGGCCCCCATGATGGGGGGGGAGCAGGCCCAGGCCTGGTCCCGACTTCACCACCAATAGCCATTATTAATGTGCAAGATAGGCAAGAGATAGAGACGATGATTGAAACTGCAATAGGCAATGTACCTCTTCCTGAGAGAAATAAACAGGCTATTAAAACCCAGATTAGGCAGCTTCTGCAGGAGGCTGGCACTAGGAGGATATTGTCTGCACTGCAGCCAAGGCTGCAGCTCAGGCCACCCTAGACAGTACCCGAGACAATCTACCTCTGCCTGATCGACCCAGTAATCCCCTACAAATGGCCTACTCTGTTCAGCAAATTGTTTGCTGACAGCATCGGTCAGATGAACCCGTCCGACAACCTCAGCTGTCACTTGGAAAAGATGTGTTCTAAATGCGAGATGCTTAGCCTCGCTGCAGAATATCAGGTCCAAATACTTCGCCAGACCATCGATCCTGGTTTGTGGGCCAAACTCCCCGATGTCATCCGCCAGGATGGGAATGCCACCTTTGATGAGGTTGTAGCTGAACTCATTTCTGCTCACAGCCCAGGTGTAGTAGGAGTGATGCTTGCATAGCCTGTAAAGCAGAATGCAAAGGAAAGTCCAGTGACTTACCACCAGAGACTTTGGATGGCCTACGGAGCAGGAAAGCACTTGGCACAAGAAGCTGTGGATGTAGATCTTATTGAATATAAGACCTTGTTCCTTAGGAACATGATTCCAGCAGTACGAGAAAAGGTAGAGCCAACCACCTACTCCAATACGGATAGGTTTGCCAAAATCCTTCAGAAAACCGAGAGAGTTTACCAACTCTACATCCATGATCTGGGCTCCGGTTCCAAGAAAGTAGCCGCCGTGGAGCCTGCTTCAGAGGTCACGACGCACTACACTGTGGAAGGGCAGGCCCAATACCAACAGGCCCAACATCAACAGGCCCCTCCAGCTGATAACCAACACCCCCAACAGACCCAACAACAACAACAGCAACAACAGTGGGGTGGAAACTGGAATTGGCATAAGAATAAAAAGCATAGGGGTAAAGGAAAGCAACAACAAAGAACAGGCCCTTCATATAGGGAGATAGCCGAAGAGAATCGGAAATTCCGAGAGCTCCTGGGCCAAGTGCACTCTGTAGTGGATGCTGTTCCCACACAGGCCCTTGCGGCAGTACAGCCGGGGACCCAGACCCCAACAGGTCATGGGGATACTGGTGGTGCAGGCCTTCAGGCTCATACAGGCAGGGGCGGACTGGCTGGGTCACAGGCCAGGGTGCTACCTAAGGAGGACAGGCCACATCTGCCTGAGCTGACTGGCATCTTCCTATATGAATCGTAATTATTCTTACAGTAACTGAAGTAGTGGAACTTGTCCTAAAATTACAAGACCAAGTGCAAATGTATCAATATTAAAAATCACTACTTGTTAAACTTTACATCAATTTAAAATAAACCCCCCCACACACGAACACTTTTAAAATCTTTTTTACTGCATCATGCCAGTTATATTGATGCAGAAACAAAAGCTTTTGTAAAGATATATGACGTGTCAATGTCACATTTTCAGAGTTAAAAATGATCTTTTATAATAATTGGTATTTTAAGGAGGACTGCATTTAAATCTTAAGTCATTTGGTCCCAAGTAGCTGTATGTTAAATACCGGAATAACACTCAGGTATTGTTCCATCTTTGCTGAACATGCTTTTCACTTAAGGAGCACATTTCTTTGATTTTTCAATTGTAAAAAGATAAAACAGGCTAAACAAATGGCCGGGGGACTGGGGGCCACCAAGCACCCATAAGCTCTTGGGTCTTTTTGTGTTCTGTGGTGCATTTTGAGGGTTTTACTGAAGAGATGACACAGTGTAAGCAAACACCCTTGAAATCATAGCTCAGTACCCAAATTTGCCAGTATTTTTGGTGGTTCAGCTTACTTCTAATAGCAACTATTAGCCCATTCACTATGTGCAAATGATATAGAAACCCAAAACAATCACACACAGTACATTTCTGTTCATACTGTTCTCCTGGTTTCAACTGTATGTCTCAAACATGAGAGAAAGAAAAATATAATATAATATAATACAAAACAGCACCATGCATTGAAAAATAAGTAAGTAAAATACGTGGGGGGATGGGGGTGGGACAGCTGCAGTATAGGGTGCTAGCTGTGCATTCGAGCAGACTTGAGAGACTGTGAGGTCTAGTTCTGCTGGCAAGTTTTGTAGTACTTCAACGGCATTGATTGAGTTTACCGATCATATCCATGAAGCACTAGACAAAGGGCTTTTGATGGGGGCCACTTTCATCGACCTCACCAAAGCCTTCGACATGGTCAACTACGACCTTGCTTCTCACACAACTCTAACATTGGCATGTCCTCTGTCTCTCTAGGCTGGTTCCAGAGTTACCTCTCTAACAGGACCCAGCAGGTCAAGATTCTTGATGTTCTATCCGACCATCAGCATGTCCACACAGGGGTGCCCCAAGGTTCCATTTTGGGCCCCCTGCTGTTCAGTCTGTTTCTAAATGAACTCCCCAAAGTCTGCCAGAAAAAGATCCTTCTATATGCAGAAGATGCTGTTCTCTACATGTGTCACTCTGCTCCGCAAGAGCTGGAAAAAGGCATGCAAGATGACTTTACTGCTATAGAAAGATGGTTCCTTCAGTCTAAGCTCTTGCTCAACTACACTAAGACTAAAACAATGTTGTTTGCCTCCCATCAAAACTGTCATAAGTCCCATCACCTCAATACCTACAATTAAAAGTTTGATACACTCGAAATGGTCACCACCTTTAATTACCTTGGTGTCTACCTTGACATCTTTCTCTCCTGCAGCCAGCACACAGACCATGACGCCAAGGCAGCTAGTGCCAGACTAGATCAGCTCTACTGGCACAGGCAGTACCTCACTGAAAGTGACATCAAGCTTGCAGTTAACAGCTCTGTGCTCTCTACCATAGATTATGGACTGGTAGTCTATGGAGCCGGTACCGATACAGCACTTAGGCGAATCAAGATTGTCCTAAACAAAGATGCAAAAAGGAGATTCGTCTGGCTAAAAGCTCCCACTACAAGAACCTCCTAAGCTCCTCCACTACATGTCCTAAAAAGTACTGGTCTCAAATCAAGGAAATTCTTGGGAACAAAAAGCCTACTACTCCCACTAGTATGTAAGTTAATGATGTCCACTGCAATCACCCTCTCACCATTGCCAATGCTTTCAACTCCCACTTCTCCTCCCTACCTACTTTTGCCCCTGTTGTGCTCCCCAAGTCTGAATCTGCCCCTTCTCCAAGCTCCCCTACTCCACCTACTCTGGAGCTGGCTCAGGTCACCTACCTGGAAATTCTGGACCTACTCAAAACTGTTCCTGCTAGCAGCAGCCCTGGCCCTGATGGATTACACCCACGGATTATCAGACTGTTTGCGGCATGGCTTGCTAGGTCTATAACTAGGCTTTTCAACCTTTCTGTTAGCACTGCCACTGTTCCCCTGATCTGGAAATCAGCTAGAACTATCCCGGTCTTTAAGAAGGGTGATGCAAAACTAATGTCCAATTACCGCCACATCTCTCTACTCCCCACTCTTAGCAAGCTTCTTGAAAAACTCATCCATCATCAGGTCTCTGAGCACCTCTGTAACTTTACTTTTCAATCCTCCTCCCAACATGGCTTTAAGGTGGGGCACAGTACTACCACAGCACTGACCCTGCTTACGAGTGATATCAAAAGCAGTATGGATAAGGGCCTGCTCACAGGTGCTGTGTTCATTGACCTATCCAAAGCTTTTGCTATGGGTCCCTGGGTCCCCTGCTCTTTTCCATATTCTAAATGACCTTCCACTGGTATGCCCAAACTCAGCTATACAAATGTACGTGGATGATACCGTCCTGTATGCCTCTGGTCCATCTTGTGAGGCCTTAAACTCTACCCTACAGCAGGACTTTGATGCCGTCCAAACCTGGCTTAACTCTAACCAACTCCTCCTAAATGCAAAGAAAACCGTCTCCTTAACTTTCAGCACTCAACCGCAACTCACCCGACTAGCTACGCCCCCCACTTTCCACACACTAGACGGTACCACTCTGGAATCATGCACCTTCTTCAGGTACCTGGGTGTATGGCTTGATCGCCACCTAGACTTCGTCATCCACATGACTCCCTCCAGGAAAAACTATATCCAAAACTAGAGCACTCTCACCGTAACAAAGGTTGCCTACCCACCTCAGTCAGGCGAAGCTAGTACTCAAAATGATCCTCCCCACCTTGACTATGGTGATGTGGTCTACAGTGCAGCCCCCAACCACCCTGGCAAACCTGGACCCCCCTTTTCATTCTTTCTGCAGGTTCATCCTAGAATGCCCCCTCCACCCATCACTGCGATCTGTATAAAGTCCTAGATCTCCCCTCGCTGCACTCCAGGCACCAGCTACATTGTACAAATCTCATAGCGAAGTACTGGTCCAACTCCATCCCCACATATCTCAGCTCCACCCTGTCAGCTCAATCCTCCCCGGCATACTCCCTAAGAGGTTCAGACTACAGACTCTTGCTTATCCCTTTCACGCATACCACAAAGGGCCAATCTGCTTTCAAATATAGACTGCCCAAACTCTGGAATGACCTCCCTGCTAATATTAGGCTGTCTGCCACCCCTAGGACCATAAATGCTCTCCTTCGGGACCATTTCACTGTCACATATAACTGCAACCTGCAGCCCAGTTCTGCTAGCAAGAGGCTTCGTACCGTGCCTTAAACTGTAAAAGTGACCTAAATTGCTGTCTCCACCAATTGGTCTCTGCCTGCTCATGCTTTAAGTAACCCAGGTACTCTGAATTAAGCTAGAATGTAAGTTCCCAATGCACAGTCCAGCCTGTAGCTTTTCCTGGACCAGATTGTACCACACTCTATTGCACTCATTTCTGTACCTGCTATATTGCACCACTGCCTATGCTTCAGTTGTATGTATGTATGTATGTATGCATGTATGTAACTCCCAGGTCGCATCTGGAAACGAGTGGATCCCGCTCAGTATGCCTATCTGGTAAATCTCTTAAATAAATAAATATGGTTCACCACCCGCTTGTACTGTCCAAGTTAAGAGACATGGGTGCCTCTGACTCCGCCCTATCTTGGTTTGGTAGCTATCTGGACAACCGCTCCCAGGCTGTTTCCTACTGCAAGGTTCTCTCCCCCTCATCTCTAGTTCCCGTGGTGTTTCTCAGGGTTCTATACTTGGTCCTCTTCTCCCTCTTCCTAAATTATATTCCTGGTACTTCCCTTCACAGTAGCCACCTCATGTATGCAGATGACCTAGTGCTTTACCATTCTGTCAAGTCTACTGCTGACATTAACCTAAACCTCTCACATGACTTTCAATCCCTCCAATCCTGGCTCTCGGCTAACCAGCAAATCCTTAACATAGTTAAGACTCAGGCTATGCTGTTTGGATCATCTAAAAAAGTGCTCTCGGAATCCTCTAAACTCCTTGTCTTCAGTTGGGAAGGCAAAGATGTCACTAACACCGGGACTTCCAAATACCCTGGGGTCACGCTTGACCCTGCCCTCGATTTTTTCTTGCATGTCGATGAAGTGTGTCGGGCCATTAATACCAGAATTGGCGTAGCCTGTCGTGTACGCCACTCACTCACCCCCTCTGCTAGAATAGCAGTAGCTAGAAGCGTGCTACTCCCTCAACTCCTTTATGCCCTCCCTGTTCTCTTCAATGTCAATACTAGCGTGCTCAGCATTTGGGACACTTCCTACAACAGTATCTGTAGGTTTGCCTCATCAGCTCCTCGATTTACACATCACTGCCTGCTCTACTCTGGCTTACACTGGCTGTCTCCCAAAGACATCCGTTCTTACTCCCTAGGGTGCTTCATCGACTTCCTCACCAGACCACCCAGTACATCCTCCCTGAGAGACTTGCTTACCCTGGTCGCGCCCGTCAGCTCGCTCAGGTCCTCATCCGTCCCCATGCTATCAGTTTGGCGTGCTCTACAAAAATGGGGAACAGACCTATCATATTTTGCCCTAAATTCTGGAACTCACTTCCCCGGTTAAACACTCCCCACCTGTCCTTTAAGCGTTTGCTGTCCTCTCACCTCTACGCACTAGGAAACTGCAATTAACTGGGAGTCCCCTCCCTATTTCTCCTGTTTTGGTAGAGTTCTAGGAATTATCTATCTTGGTATATCTAGATATTGTTATCGTATAATTTGTACTGTTTATTATTTATATCATATATGTCCTCCCAGACTGTTGAGACTGTACCTATTTTTCTTTCTATTGTTACTATTTTGTCTGGATGTCATCACTGTATTCTTTTTGTTGTACCGTCCCGGGTCGTGCCTGAAAATAGGCAAGACTGTTGCCTAGTGCACTTACCCGGTTACCAAAAGCTAGTAAATAAATAAATAAACAAAGCCTGCAGACTAGTCCTGGGTGTGGACCATTTAACTCACACGTGTGAACTATACTCAAGCACTGGTTGGTTAAACCTGAATAGCAGAATTCGGTACCAAGTCTGTCTGTTAGCAAAATAATCCCCCCTTGGTCTTGCTCCCCCTGGAGTGAGGCAACTGCTAAGGAACTCCATTTCCTCCAGACTAACTAGGGGGTCGAGTAAAGCTGCCTTCATTATCCCATTCTGCCAGACCTCACTAGGGCAATGGTCCTTCAAATACAGGGCCCCCTGCTGGCTAAATTCCCTTAACTCTGAGCTGATTGAGGAAAAAAAACTACGCCCATTTAAGGCCAAGCTGCTGCCGTACCTGGCCACTCTTAGTAATTGCGACTGCATCACCTGTGCATAATCCTACTGTTATTGGTAGCTTATATATCCTGCATAGCACCCAATCCCCCCCCACTTCCTCTTCTGCCTGGTGGGACCCCACTGAGCACGTACCCCCATGTCCCCTCTTTATCCCCCACCTTCCTGCTTTCTTTTCACAAGTACTAATCCCCCCAATTTTCACCCCTTCCCCAATTTCCCCTCACCTTACCCCCACTTTAAAACCCTTTCCCTTATCCTTCTCTCCCCACATCACCCAGCCCTGCCCTATCACCTACTTACGGTAACCCTGGGTAGATTCCTGTCTGATCCCACTCCTCTGACTACTCAACCCCGTTATTCTGTCACCACCTTTGTCTCTGCCCCCACCCTCCCCCTGCTGTCATCTATTCTGTCCTCCCCCTCCTTTGGTCACCACCACTTCTGACCCTCCATAACTCTACCTGCACGCTCTAAAGCTCAGCTGCCACTATAAACTGCTTGTCCACCTTAGGTATGCTCTTAGTACTGTTGCAATAAAGCTGACCTCTCCTACCTGATGTATTTTAACTGTACTTGCTTGAATCTGTATTTGTATGTACCATAATGTACTTGCCTGCTGTATATACCCTTATCTGTTTTGTAGTGTCTACGTACCTTGTCTATTGCCTTATGACATGGAACCTTTGTAAACGAGCTTTTAGCTCAAAGGTGTTATCTGAGATGCCAATAAATAAATAAATATATGTTCGTAAGTAATACATTCAGAGACCAGTATATAGTCTAAGAAAAGGGACTTGCATGTGTTGTATAAATAAACAACTATATTTACAATCCCAGTTAAAAGAGAAAAATATTTAGGAAAATCTTAAACAATTACACCAATCATCAAAGGTCAAAATACAACAACTCTACCACTTGGATAGACTGATAGCAGTAGTCTCCACTCATCTGTTTATGTTTGCTTGCACGCATGTGCAAGAAACATAGTGCCATCATCGGAGATTTCGGAGGTGTGTCACCTCCTCCTCCTCCAATTCAGTCAGTGAGCTGGCAGGCGCGGCCCCTGTAAGCCAATGCATTTTGGAGCTGTCTCAGCTCAAAATGCAGTGGCCTCCCAGTTGAAAGGGGAGCTGCACTTGAGTGAGCAGCGATAAGAAGCTGCTCAGCGCAGCTCCCCACAAGCCAAGGCATGCTGCGCCCCATACGCAGCGTAGCAGCCGACGGGTACCCAATCCCCATCGGCTGGAGCTGCATCGCTCCTCCCTCCCTCCCAGTAGTTGGTGCCACCTGGGAGCCCACTCAGCGTGGCAATCAGTAATTTTGCCGACTGGGGTGCCCAATCCCCTGTCGGCTGCAGCCCCCCCCAAAGTCCTTGTGCCACGCTGGGAGCCCACCCCAGTGTGGCAAACGTCCCACGAGGTTTTTTTATGTTTTTTTTGCTGACGGGGGGTGCCCAATCCCCCGTCGGCTGAACGCCCCCCCAAAGTCCTTGTGCCATGCTGGGAGCCCACCCCAGCGTGGCAAGCGGTCCCATGATGTCTTTTTTTGTTTTAACCTGTAAAACAAAAGCGGTCCCAGGCGCATCTCCGAACCCCCACAACCCGCACCCACCCACTGGCACCCAGCCTCCCCACCCCCACCCCATACTTACCTCCGGACTCCGGTGCGACGATCTTCGGTGGACCGGGAACACGTCTGCACTCTTCAAAGCCGACCGCGAACTGAGGAAATGCCGGTAAGCTGTATAATGGGCTAGATAGGAGGGTTCAACTTTATTGCATATCTCAGGCATTTTTGGGAATTTTTGCACCAAATTTTCAACATGGGATTTTTGGGACCCCTTCTCATGAATGATGTCACTGTCGTGGCGTTATTCAGGCTCAAAGGTGATTTTGCGCAGTGACTGCGCAGTGACTGCGAAATCACCCTCGAGGACCAAATACTGCCATGACAGTGACATCATTCATGAGAAGGGGGCCCAAAACCCCCATGTTGAAAATTTGGTGCCAAAATTCAAAAAATGACTGTTTAATGAGCGTGCGTTGCGCAGTTCCTACGCAGTCTCGTAAGTTCACGAAATTTCAGTATTTTCACTCCAGATTTTCAACATTGCCATTTCACCACACCTTCTTATGAGTAGTACAGCTGTCATTTTTCACATCTCACCCAAAATGTGTTTCCGCCCATGTAGCGCAGAATGGCGCAGTCGGTGTGCGAAATCAATGTACGGGACAAATTAAGAAAATCACAGTGACACTGTTCATGAGCAGAGGTCTTGAAATGGCTATGTTGAAAATTTGGTGAAAAATTCCTAAAATGACTGTTTCACCTAAGCGCAGTTCTCCACGCACGCCATAGGTTTGCGAATTTTCAATATTTCCACTCCAGATTTTCAACACTGACATTTTCCACACCTTCTTATGAGTAGTACAGCTGTCATTTTTCACATCTTGCCCAAAATGTGTTTCTGCCCATGTAGCGCACAATGGTGCAGTCGTTGTGCGAACTCAGTGTATGGGACACATTAAGAAAATCACAGTGTCACTGTTCATGAGCAGAGATCTTAAAATGGCAATGTTGAAAATTTGGTGACAGAATTCCTAAAAATGACTCTTTTACGAGTGTGCGTTGCACAGTTCCCACGCACGCAAGGTTGGAAATTTTCAATATTTCCACTCCAGATTTCCAACATTGCCATTTTTCCACACCTCCTTATGAGCAGTACAGCTGTCATTTTTCACATCCTGCCCAAAACGTGTTTCCGCCCATGTAGCGCACAATGATGCTGTTGGTGTGTGAAAGCAATGTTTAGGACAGATTAAGAAAATCACAATTACACTGTTCATGAGCAGAGGTCTTAAAATGGCTATGTTGAAAATTTGGTGACAAAAGTCCATAAAATGACTGTGTTATGAGTGAGCATTGTGCAGTTTCCACGCATCCTCGTTAGTTCATGACTTTGTAATATTTTCAGTCCAGATTTTCACTAGTGGCATTTTTCAACACTTCCTTATGAACAGTACAGCTGCCATTTTTCACAACATGGCCGAAGTGTGTTTTCACACTTTCAGTGCAGAGATGCGTGGTCGCTGTCGGAAATTATTGTTCGGCACAGATAGAGAAAATTACAGTGACACTGTTCATGATCGGAGGCACCAAAATGCCTGAGTTGACAATCTGCTATAAAATATCCCCAACCTACTTATATAACGGGTGTGCATTGCACAGTTTCTATGTACGCTCGTGACTTCACCATTTTTTTAAATATTTTTACTACACATTTGCAACATAGCCATTTTTACACCTCCCCATGAAAGAGTACAGCTGTCATTTTTTACAGCCTGTTCGGAATATTTTTGCACCTGTGGTGCTAAATCCCGTAGTCACTGTGCATAAGCAGCTTTCGGCTACCAAACTGATATTCCCCCTGTTCATGAGGTGGGGTCACAAAACAAACATGTTGAAAATTTGGAGTTAAAATACCAACGAATGCCTGAGGTATTAGGCTTTTCAACTAAATCGCCCAACCCTATAGAGAATGACAGGAATCAGGGGTGTGACTTGGGATTCTTGCCTGTGATGCTCATACCATTCCACACCCTGCAGTCACTGAGAGGCATCGAGGTATGCCTTGGACTCTTCGGCCCCAAACTTCACCCCATTCTCCTGTGTCGCACCCATCTCACCGTATTTCCTAATGAAATGGGGTGCGCATAAGGGCCAAAGACCCCAAGGAACACGTGACACTTGTCAGTCTCTGCAGAGTGGGGTGTGGTGAAATGGCGTGGCTGTTATGCCTGACGACCCAAATGCACACCCCAATGCCTGTCACTCTCTGCAGGGTGGTGGTGGGGTTGGCTTCAGTTCAATACTTCACTGCCATTCCTATTACGCAGCTCTGTAACTTCTACACTACCACTGCCAATGCCAGTAAGCAAACATTCGGCATTGACAAATGCTTGTTTTATACTGCTGTAATCTCAGATCCCACATGCCAGGAAATGGGGTAGCACTGCACTGGAAGCCAGCAGTCAACAGAAACCGAGTACCAAATCCTACACCAATACTAAAGCCTTATGGCAAACTATCCTGTTTCATTCTTCTAGGCTGACAAGTAGCATACAGACTGTAGAAATTCCTGCCTGCTTGAGCAGGCTGTATAGCGCTGTTGTTTAGGACTCTGAGCTGCAAATCTGTGTTTGAATCCCACAGCCCCCACTTGCATACTGCGTGACCCTGAGTAAGTCACTTTGGCCCTGGACACACTACAGAACTGTTTTTGAAAGCCATTTTTAAAACCGGTTTAGCTAAACCATTTCAGTGCAGCCACACTGCTCAGTAACCATTTTTGAAAATGGTCTAGTGTGGCCACACTGCTAGTGTTAAACCTGTTCTCCTTGTAACTATTTTGTGTTAAGTCCAACACACAAAACTGTGCTTGCCTGGACACACTGCAGCTAGAACTGTTTTAGTTAAACCATTACAGCTTAAAACACTTTTACTCCTGGACAGACCTGTAAGTAAAACCATGCTAGCTCCAAAACGTTTTAAAAAATGGTTTTAAGACTAGGTATCTAGCAGGGTTTAAAAACACTTTTGTTAAAACATTTTAAGGGGCTTGTAGTCTGTCTGCAAACAGTGCTAGGGGGATTTAAACCGTTTCAAGGCACTTAAACCATTTTAAGTTCCTTAGTGTGTCCAGGGCCTTAACTTCTTTGTGCTCCTAAGTTGCACCTGGAAACAAGCTTTGACTTACTGTGCCTTTCCTGGTTAAACAATTGCCCCTTTCCCTTTTACATATTTTTGCTGTATATTTACTCATCATGATAGGCCAGCTGAGATGCAATTCCTAATTTTCAGTGGTGTCCTTCTTTTGCCCATTTGACAATGTATTTACCCAGGATAGGCTAGGTGAAAGCCAGTATCGCACTTGGGTCCTGTTTTTACACATGTTCACACTATAGTTATCCAGAAAAGCACAGAGGAGATGCTACATCTCATTTTTCAGTGGTGCCCACATTTTACCCATTTTTACCACTCCATGTATTTAACCAGAATAGCCCAGCTGAGATGTAGTTATTTGTTTTCTGTGGGATCCTGTTTTCACACATTTTTTACAATGTATTTACCCAGACTATGCTTCTTGAGCATACCTCAACCTCGAGAAGTGAACACCAGTATTGTTGTTTACTGTTGCCCATCCAATGTCTTGTATAGTGTATGGGCAACAGTAAATTAGTCGGTGATCACTTATTCCTTAGCTGCTATTTCAGACTTTGTTCCCACCCTCCGCCTTCTTCCTAATCCAACAACAAGCCCTACTCCATCCCCGGTTTCCCATCTTCTTAGAGCATCTGTGTTTTTTTTTGTTTTTTTTTTTAAATCTATAGTCTTCAGCTGTAAAGAGTAACAGTAAAATGGAAATATGCCCTTACTTTGAGCCTGTAAGCACTGACTCACCACCGTGGCCATTTCCCGAGGTCTGAAGCACTGTAAATTGTGCTTGTGCAAAGACGTTCTAAATTGTTGTACCATCAATATGATGTACTCACGATGGTACAACAAGACTGGGAAATGATGGAATTCAGGTAACAATAACACTCTCCCATATACTATTAACTACTTCTTAAAATTCGTATCATATTCTTGTCCTCTATTTTGGTTTAACTAGTTCTTTAATAACTGTCTTTAAGGGAAAATACATTTATAGACAGGGTGTAACTAGAGAAAAACTAAAGCTGGCCATGTGAAGCAGACATGCTTCTGTGGTACAGGCAGCCTGTACACAGTGCACCAGTTGCTCAATTGAGCTTCCCTTTAGCACTGTCTGTCAATATACCAGTCACCTTCTTCAAAGATGTCCACACACCAAGGGACAAACCTATTTTTCTCTGCCATCCTTAACCCAGCAGTCTCCCCCTTGTAAGTGCATGGGGTCCCACTCCCCATTACTTCACTAGTCCCACTTAACCTTCACCCAAACCAGAGGGTAGTGCCATTTATCCTTGGAGTACCTGGTCCCTCAAACCCATATCCACAAAGGGAGGGGCACTTTCACTGGCACTACCTACTATACGCCAAAATATTAACACCACACCCTTTTGTTGTGAAGCATCCCCCCCCCCGTGTATAAGTTAATTTAGAATAATAGATTCAGAGCTTCCAAGTCAGCTCTTCCCCAGTTAGGGTGATTTTCTGATTTCCACCAAGATTAGAGACTTTCACAGGGCCCTAATGTATATTGTGCCCAACTCTAAGGAGCTAGAAATTATATGCCTAAGTCATTTGAAGACAGGACTGTCCCCCCCTCCCATACTTTGGCAGATGCATCTACAGTCCTCACTGGCAATCAAACCTGGGACTCATCCCTGAGTGCCGATGGCTGTGACTCCAACCTCCCAGCTGGGGGGGGGGAATTTTCACTGACAGTTCATTGTTTAGTAGCTCAGGGTTTAGAAAGGAGGATTAGAATTAGATTAAAAAGTTGTGTGGTGTGATTCATTCTTCAGTGAGCATCAGCGATTCAGCGGGCAGTAAATGGACCACCACTGATACCATAAGGAGAATGAACCCATAGCAACTGCAACGTACACCTGAGGGGAAAAGTGCTGCCTCCTCCAACAGCACCACAAAATGCAAACACAGTTACACCCCCTCACCCGACCCGACACCAACTCCACAAATCAACGCCCCCAGGTTCGGACAAACAATAATACTTCCATTTGAATTTCCATCCCTGAAAAACACAACCTGACTGCTCTTGTGACACCAGCAGTTTGTTTTTGTTCTTTGTATCCCTGCTGCGCCTAACACACCTCCCAAACAAGAGCCGCTCCCCCTTGAACTAGATTTTGTTTTCTGCCCCAACCTCGCGTGCCTGCCCAACACCCCACCACAATCGCTGCCCCTTACAACTGTCACCTAGTCGCTCGCACCCTGCCACTACTTTGTTACACCCCAGGTTAACCCACCTCATGGAAGAAACAACCACTCTTGTATAAGGTATCTATGGCCCAGGTTGGGCACCCCCAGTGCTGCATCTGCACAGCACAAGCCAGGCCACACAGCGAGCCACCCCTTGACTCAACCTTCTACTTACATGACCACACATCACTGATGACTGTCTGCTCTGGGTCTGGAACCTGGGTGGGTCTGACTCTGAGACCCCACCGCCACGCTCATCTTCTCCAATCTCCACAGCCCGACACTGCCACCGCCAACCAACAACTATATCTGCTGTGCTCTCTGCTACAAATGGCACTCCCTCACTACTCTGGCTTTGCCACCAATGTGGGAATGGTTATGGGATTTACGGCAGTAAGCAGCAAATGCAGCTCCGGCACACACACCCCCACCTAGTAACAAGTCTATCGCTGCTGCAGCTAAAAATATACTGGCTATTCGGGCATGCTAGGTTCTTTGGCATTGGCTTGGCTTGTTTAGTTGACAGGATGCCTTGTGGCGCGTGGGCTGACACTGAGGGAGGGCTCATTCTGACACTGCGAATGCGTGCAATTTGCTATTGCTCGGTGGTGTGGCCGGAGGTGGCAGGTCAATTCACATTTTCTAATTTCTATTCTAATTTAGACCCTATCCCCTCTCCACAGGAAAAAAACTCGACTGACATGGTGATGGTCAGGCAGGGGGGAAAAAAACAAGAGAGAAAAGAAAAGTGCACACAAAAAGCAAGCAGCACAGGCCACATACCAACTCAGGCCAGGATGCAATTAGCATCCCAAGCACCCTGGGCCAGTCCGCCCCTGCATACAGGCCTGAACCCAGAAGCTCCTCCCTATATAACATCAGTACAGCATGGTGAAGTGATTCACAAGAGTCAGGCCCAACCTCTCCATGCTCTCAGCAGTACAGATTGACAATTGCAGGCCCCAGTCTGGATTGTAAACAAGCTAGTCTTGGATACAAATGGAAGGCCCTGCACCAAGGCCGAGATCAGGGGCCACCTACTAGTAGTCTTGCTAGGTACAGGTGCAGCTGTATCTGTGTTACATCATGAACATCCAGACACATCCCCTTGGTCCACCGGATGGAGGACCAACATGTCAGGAGTTGATGGTACTAGGCTACCTGCATACTGTTCTCTACCCCTACCGGTAGAGCTAGGCCATTTAAAGGCCTCACACATTTTCCTAGTATCATAGGAATCAATTTCCTTGCACCACACAGCTATGTGGTGGATCTAGGTAACATACTACTGATACAGATTCAGGGTCAATATCATACCATTTTGATTCCTGATTCACATGTTGTGGCAATGATATCTGCCAATGACAAGGAGTATGACATCATAGATTTGTTCAAAGCTCTTGAACTATTCCCAAAACTTCTCCCCATTTCCCAACGATATTTGGAAGCATTTGCAGTTAACAAACATGACTGTGGCAGAATGCACACTGTCATCGAAGTGCTAGGCCCAGCACACGAGAGGCAAAGGCAGTACCCCTTTCCAACTCAGGCCTTGCCTTCTCTTAGAGAAACAATCAAGTCTCTCCTCAAGCAAGGAGTAATCAGAACTTGCGTTTCCACTGCTAACTCCCAAGTGTGGCCGGTGAAAAAAAACACAGGTGTCTGGAGAATACTATTGACTACAGGAAACTGAATCAGGTCACCTCCAGTTGTTCCCCAACTGTGGCATCAGCACCAGATGTGCTACGACTCTTGACCCCTGACCTGAAATGGTTCAGTGCCCCGGACATTTCCAATGGTTTTTGGTCATTACCATTGGCCCTTAAGAATCAATATAAGTTTGCCTTCACCTTTGAAGGAAGACAGTACACGTGGACTTTCTGCCACAAGGATTCCATAATAGCCCGTCCCTGTTCCATCTGCACATGATGGACACCCTCGAGAGTTTCTCTACTCCCCCATGTCTCTTGCAATATGTGGATGACCTGTTGCTGGCAACAGCCACACAGGAACAACATCTGGATCTCTTAGACAAACTACTGACTCTCATCCAGAGAGCAGGCCTGAAATGCAATCCAGCAAAAGCACAACTATGTCAGTACTCTTTCTAGGTCTGAAAATAATTGACCAAGGTCGAAGCCCTACCTGGGTGAAGGTACAGGGATTGCAAGACTTGCCCTTGCCCACCAGCGTGGCAACTCTTCGAAGGTTTCTAGGTATGGTGAACTACTCGAGAGATTTTATTTGTGATTTAGCTCAGAAAGCTGCTCCTGTGTATGAGTTACTCAAGAAGGACATCCCATGGACTTGGGGCCCTATACACACCCAGGCTGTGATGTCACCGAAACAGGCCTTGGCCTCCGCCCCAGCTCTGGTCGACCCCAATCCAGCACTACCATTCCATCTGGAGTATGCCACCTCTGACATTGCTATGTCTGCAGTGCTGGTCCAGAAGGTTCATGGCACCCTAAGACCCATTGTATATGCATCACAGCTCTTGACTCCAGTGGAACAGAAGTACGGCCTTTGTGAAAGGAAACATTTGGCCGCCTACTGGGCTGTCAAGCACTTCCTGTATATCACTGGGTACTCCCCACTGATCATCAACACCAACCATGCCCTAACTACCTTTCTGCTCTCAGACAGAGTGAAGGATGGGTCAGTCTCCAACACCAGACTGACACACTGGTCACTTCTTCCCCAGGATAGAGACATGCAGGTACACCCAACAAAAATTCCATCTATGCTGGCTCATGGACTCCTTTTTCAAGGAGAACCCCATGACTGTACACTACAGTCACCTGATCTTCCAGATCCAGGTCCTTTCCTCCCTGCCACACCACAAATACTTGATAACACCTCTTTGTGTCACGTCTTTACTGATGGTTCAGCATCCTACTATCAGGGAGAACAAATCGCAGGGATGGGCATTCTAGTGATCTACTCTTATGGGAACACTGTCAAAATATCTAAGCATTGCAGTGTAGCATCATCACAATATGCAGAGATGGCAGTGGTGGCCTGTGCCCTCGAGTTCATCCAGCATGGGACAGAGGATACTATCATTTTTAGAGACTCTAACTGGGTTTGTTGTTCTCTTACAGAATTTCTTCCTTTCTGGCAGAATAACTCCTTCCTCTCCTCTGATGGCAGCCCAGTGAAGTACAAGGAATTGGTAATATATATACATTCACTGGCACAGAAATATGCACACAAACTCTATGTACATAAAGTCAAAGCTCATTCTCTCCATGACCCCTATCATGCCTTCAATGACACAGCAGACACCCTTGCCAAGGAAGGGACCCGAGGGGGGGACATCTGGATGATGGACCATCCTGAGCCAATGTGGCCATAAAAATTGCAGCATTCAAGAAGAAACCTGAACCCTTCTCCCCCTTGGACCTATCAGCAGCCCAACATGTTGATACTGAACTCAAAGAAGTGTTCAGATTCCTTGACTAGACTACCAAAGAGAAACTTTCCACACACAACCCCTACCGGAGGCATGAAGGTAAATTACACTTGTCACCTGATGACAAGCTCATCTGGTACCAACCAGACGATTCCACCACCAAATTGTGGGTGGTCCCCAGACACCTGAGATCTGAATTCTTGCACCAAGTGCATGATGCACCCACTGGTGGACACCAGGGAGTAGAAAACATCCTCCAAAGGCTTAAGACCATCGCCTGGTGGCCTGGTGTCACCAAAGATGTTAAACAGTACATAGACAATTCAATCAATCAATCAATCAATCAAAATCTTTATTTATTCAGGCGAACATCATTGAGCAAAGCTCATTTACAAGATGGACCTGAGTGGTCATACAAATGAGGATACAAGTATTATTACATAGACAAGAATAGAATAAATAGCAATACAATGGCATGAAATGATTATATACAACAATTTACATATATACAAGTAACAATAGAACCATTTAGCCTGTAGGAAAAAAGAGGACAAAGGTATAGCAGTCCATAAAATATAAGTTATATGGTCTAACTAGTTTTATGAGAATATAATAGGTGATTCGGAAGAAAGAAATTGAATTAATATAATGGATAGACAAAGGTGAGTGGGTCAGATAGGTAAGGAGTTATGCTTTATAAAAGCAATTGCAGGAGCTCTGGAAAAGGGGGAGAACAATCTTTTGAAGGATGCCAGAGGTAGTAGGTTATCTAGCTTCATGGATTTTTGGAAAGAGTTCCATGCAACTGCTAAGGAATAGCTGAAAGCAGCCCTCCCATACCGGGTGCAGGCATTGGGGACCTTTAATGTGATGAGTTTACTGATCCTTAAGGTGTATGGCCTAGTTGTAATTTGGGTAAAGCAATCAGTGATATAGGTCGGTAGTTTGCCTGTTAACGCTTTGAATATCCAGATAACAGCATTCCTATTTCTTCTGTGTTGCAATGATGTCCAGTTGACTGCCATATAAAGGGAGCAATGATGGGTGTTGGAGGGAAGGTCAGTAATAAATCTTATGGACCTGTGATACAGGGTGTCCAGCTTATGTAAGAGATGACTTGAACAATGGCAGTAGAGAAATCAGCATAATCAATGAGGATAGGAATGAGGCCTGAATTAACCTTTTTGGAATCACTGTTTAGGTAATGTTTTATTCTAAAAATAGTCCGAGCCTCTGTCTTAGCTTTTAAGTAGCTCTTCAATATGGACAGAATAGTCAAGCCTGTTATCTATCCAGACTCCAAGGTATTTGAAGTTATCAACAAATTCAAGTTTCTCTCCAAGTAAGGTGGATATATGTAGGGTGTTGGATGCTGGGGTAGTGGTAGTACAACTCTTTGTGGCAAAGAACATAGCTTTTGTTTTTTTTGCATTTAGAAGTAGTTTTTTGTCAAGTAGATTGTGCTGCAGAATGGAGAATTCGGATTGTAGCAGTTCACAGGCTTTGGAAGGTGAGGGATTGCTGACATATAATACAGTATCATCAGCAAACAGATGAATGTTAGATTGAGTGAGGTTGGCATCAATATTGTTTATATAAATAGCAAAGAGGATAGGGCCAAGAATAGAGCAATGTGCACCCTTAGCAGTGGTTTTGAGGTGGATAGGTAATTTCCATTTCTAACCAGTTGGACCTATCTGAAAGGTAATCCTTAAACCAGTTGGTGATAGGGAATCCAGGCCTAATGAGTTAAGGGAGGTGATTAATAAGTCATGATCCACTGTGTCAAAGGCTTTACTCAAATCCAGAAACACAGCACAGGTAAAATTTTTCTTGTCCAATCAGTTTGCCAATTGTACCTTGGCTAAGGCAGTAATGGTGCTATGCTTTGATCTAAATCCAGATTGTGCAGAATTTAGAAGGTTATTGTTATCCAGATAGTCCCTTAACTGAGAGTTTACTGGTTTTCTAGCATCTTAGATAGTACTGGTAGGATGGAGATAGGTCTGTAATTGTTGAGATCCTAGTATCACCAGATTTGAGTAATGGAACTACTTGAGCTGTTTTCCAAGTAGATGGAATGGATCCAGTAGTTAGGGAAAGATTGAAGAGATGAGTAAGGGGCAGATAAGACATGGAAGCAATGTTCAGGAAATAGGGATCCAGGGTCTGCACCTGCACTTTAGTTGTGTCTAAATTAGAGAGGAGATCTTCCACTTCTTTCACGGATATTGGGATGAAGGAAAAGTTGAAGTGGCCATTTGTCCCACAGTAGTTTGCAGGTTCAAGGAAGATCTCAGGATATTTGCAGGTGATGAGTCAAATGCTAGGCCAGCAGTGGTGAAGTGAACATTGAAGGTATTTAAGATTTCTTGTTTACCTGTAATTTCTGTATCATTTAGTAGCAATTTGGTGGTTAAGGCAGGAGTAAATTTTGGCCCAGAAGTCCTTTTATTGTACCCCAGAGTCTGGATGGGTTATTGTAGGAGGCATCCAATTCAGCTGTATAGTAGGCAGTTTTGGCAATTCTTATTTTTTTGTACATGAATTCCTTGCTTTTCTGAAATTTAGCCAATCTCTGGTGTCCTTTGTTTTTCTTGCCTTTTTCACAGCTTGTCTCTGGTTCTCAAGGCTGCTTTAAGCTCAGAGGTGAACCAAGGGCAGGATTTACCTTAGTTCTGATACTGGTGATAGGTGCATGAATATTGAGAACATTGGTGATAATATCCTTTAAAGTCTGGAGAGCTGTTTCAACAGAGGTTGTAAGATAGAAATCTTGCAATATATTGTAGTACTCAGGTCATGGAGGTAACCTGAGATATTGAAATTCTTTTTGACCTTTTGAGGATAAATTCTGCAGGATTTGGTGGTTTGAGTGTGGATCTTATGCCAGCTATAGGGTAATGGTCACTCACATCCTTGGCAGTACTCCTGCATGTAGATATAAGTGAGGCTTGTTTACCAACATAATATCCAGGAGTGAGCTGTTGCTGGAATTTCTTGGTTGATCCTAGTTGGGTCTTTAATTAGCTGTGTGAATCCATAGGTGTCACAAAGGTTATCAAAGGTGCAGATACATTAGACAACCAGTTTAAATTCAAATCACCAAGGATGCGGTATCTTCAGGGCCTAGGTTGAGAATTGACCCTAGGTGAGAAAGCAGTTTAAGGCCTGCAGAGGGGCCTATAGCATCCAATCAGTTTAAATGGAGACAATTAGGAAGGATATTTTGATTGATAAACATTCAAATTCATTTGGCTCAGATGTGTTGATGAGGCAGGTTGCAGAGATGGTGTCCTTAATGTATATGGCCACCCCACCACCCCTGGAAGGCGATCTGCTCTGAAGAGCTGGTAATTGGGAAGGTTTACAACACTGTCTTTTGTTGTAGGCCTGAGCCAAGATTCAGAGATGACCAGGAAGTCTGGAAGAGTATGTGCCACCCAAGCCTGTATTAAGATGAACTTTTTAGGAGGCTGCAAGCATTGAAGTGTATGAAGCTTAGTCCTTTTATGGTAGTCAGTTCAGCGGGGAAGATAAACTTGAATGGGGCCAGGATTAATCTCAATGGTGCCAATGCATAAAAGGAGGAGAAGATTAATTTGAGTAGGGCACCAAGGGATAGGGATAGAGAGTGATCAGAGCATTTCCTCTTAGTCCTAGATGCCCACTGTGTAGTGGAGATGGTCCTGTTATATAGGTGTGTCTTTTATCATAACATAGGAGTCTGATGAACAGGCATAGTGGGTTTTATAAATCCAGGATACATGTAAGGGGCTGGGAGTGCTGGATTGTTAGAGAGGCTTTATGTGGGATACCCCAGGGTTGCAGTGTAATAGTGGTTCAAAGTGAATAAGGAATAGATGGCTGTACATTGTGGATGGCAGTGGAGAGCAGAACATACTCATTAACTTATTCGTCATGACAGAGGTATAATATGATTATCATAATGGAATGGGAGATGAGAGGCTAAGGAGCAAAAGAAAACAAGTTAGCATTGTGCGGGTAGGTATGGGTTAATAGAGAAGGAATTAGATGTGGGCGTGGATTAGAGAAATGGCGGGAAAAAGTGTATAAATACAATTAACCAAGAGGGGAGGGGGCGGGCAAAAATTTTACAGGCTTTGCCCATACCTTTCACACTGCTTCTCCCGGCCTCCTGGATCTCTTGGTCGGCTGGAGGTCGCCGCCGGCCCGCTGGTGGCTCGGAGCCACTTCTGCGGCTGGAGGGCAGTGCTGGCTGCAAGTCAGGGGACAGAGGAGAAGGCAGTGAGAAGGCAATTTTATTGCAGGCAATCTGCAATTAGGTGCAAGAAACAAGAATCTGCACAACAAAAGACTGGGAAGGTTTGGGGGGGGTTAGGCGCCTAAGCGTCTAGCCCACACAGATCACCAGAAAAGGCTGAATCACTAGCAAACATCACATCAAAACATGTTTAAATTGCCCACAATTTTTAAGTAAAAACAGCTCTTTTAAGGAAATTAATACAAGTTACAGCTAAGCAGAAAAATCCCATCCAGAAAAGTGTTGCAGAGTCCAGCTAAAGTCAATGGGAAAGGCGCACCAATCGGAAGCAAGGCAAAGACAGCGGTCATTTTCTGATTGGTTGCAGCTTTGCCCGTACCTTTCACACTGCTTCTCCCGGCCTCCTGGATCTCTTGGTCGGCTGGAGGTCGCCGCCGGCCCGCTGGCAGCTCGGAGCCCCTTCTGCTGCTGGAGCTGGAGGGCAGTGCCGGCTTTCACACTGCTTCTCCCGGCCTCCTGGATCTCTTGGTCGGCTGGAGGTCGCCGCCGGCCCACTGGTGGCTCGGAGCCCCTTCTGCGGCTGGAGCTGGAGGGCAGTGCCTCATTGTCTCATTTGTGCGCAAAACAACCCCATCCCTACCAAATGAAATGCCAAGCTCTTACCACAATGACACTCTGGCCCTTGGCATGCTATACAGATTGATTTTGTTGGTCCCCTGACCAACACCAGCAGAAATAATAAGCATGCTCTTGTGGTAATTGATCTCTTCTCTAAGTGGGTTGAAGCTTTCCCCACTAAAACATGCACTGCAAAGACCACTGCCAAAATCCTGGTGGAACATATTTTCTCCAAGTGGGCCCTACCTCTCAAGGTACACTCTGAAAAAGGAATCAGTTTTACAGGTGAGTTAATGAAAGAATCCCATGAACTCCTTGGAGTTCAACAGAAGTTCCACATACCTTACCACTCCCAATCCTCAGGTCAAGTAGAAAGAGCCAACAGACGGATTAAGCAAATGCTTTCCAAATTCATTGAGGACAATCCCAAAACCTTGGATTCCCTACTGCCATTACTCCTTATGGCAATTAGGGGTACACCCTCAGCCACTACCCAGCTCACACCCTTTGAGGTGATGACTGGAAGACAGATGAGATTACCTGAACACCTGTTGTTTGACCTGCACACCCCCACTGCAGACCGTGTGTCTGTAGATCAATATGTGGAAAACTCAGAAAAGACCTCATACACACACACACTTGTATGCTGCCAACTGCATGGGCAAGGCCCAGCAACAATCAAAATACAGTTTGACAAACACACACAAAAGTGGATTGGCAGGTTGGAGATCAGGTAATGGTACTCCGATTTGCACATCCCACCACTCCTTCTCCAACAAGTGGAAGGCCCATACCCATTGTCAACAAGCTCAGTCCAGCAGTCTATCAGGTTAGACTCCTGCATAACAATAAGTTGACTGACAAATGGTTACATGCAAACCAGCTGAAACTGTATAAAGGAGCTTAACTACTTTTCCTCACCCCATTGGGAGAATAGTACTAACATACTAATCTTTGATCTTCCTTTTCAGATACACTGACAAGATGGCTATCTTGTTCCATTATCTCCTCATCTCAGGAGTTATCCCCTGCATCCAAGGCACGGTACCGAACCTCCTACGACACCTCGATCCTCCAGCACCTCCTCCAGAGGGAGTATCCATCAATATACCAGATAGTCTGATCACTGTCCAGGAAGGTTCCGATGCTTACCTCACTGCCTCGGTTGTTGCTCCTGATAAATCTACCCTACAAATTGAGTGGCAAACCACATCACAAGGACAAATTCTCCCTGTGGCCAAACTCTCCAAAGGAACTTTCCAGGGTTGGCCCAATGCTAAATTATCCCCAAATGGTTCTCTGTCCTTGTTACAAACTGCATTAAGACATTCTGGTTTGTACAACATTACTGCCTTAATTGATCCTTCATACTGTAATTCTTTGTCTAAGGATTCTGCTCAAAATTTTGTGCTGTACACCACATGGCTTCTGCAGCCATGTATCTCTCTGTGTTACCACCCACTGATAAACAGCTTTTGGAATGTCCAAAGCATACCCCTGGTCCCTGTAGTGGTCTAACAACCACTGCCCTCCCAGGTTCATTGATTAATAACTTACAGTTTATGTATATACCTGTTTTGTTTAATCTAACTTACTGGAATATGAAAGAATTTGGTATGTGTCACAATACTAACACTTCAGCTTTTTATAGTTCATTATTGCTTGATAGTTTAGCTGCATTTCAGATTGGTACTCAAGACCCTATTGCTGGGGTCCATTCTACTGAACATAGAGGCAACTTCAGGAGAAAACCCTCTCCTGGTGATCTAACTCGTAAACGAAAAACACGTGAAGTTGACAGTTCTGATGTTACAGGTGCAACAGGTACTGTCTCAGGCCTCTTTGGTACAGCTATGTCTATTTGGAATAAAGCAGACATTGCTGCTATCAAAGCTCATTCTGCCAAGTTCTCCACTGGCTTGGTTAACAATATACTACCCCCATTATTGAATGGTGTGGATGGCCTTAGTCAGGAAGAAAAATACATTGTATATAACATGCATGACATTGCTAAGATATTCACTGATTCAAAAGATAAGATCAACGCACTCATACAACAAAACAATAAAGAAGCAGATAAACAATAAATTGCTAGAGAAATCCTTTGCTCTGCCTATGGCTCATACATCATCACTACCATCAACAATCTCTTCTGTGATCTAGAATCTGGAAGGATCTCTGATATAATACATGACAGACGCATTTCCAAATGGTATTGTCCATGATGTATTGCTATGTGTATGCAACAAGCTTTAACCATTCCTCTTTCTACAGCTAGGAATTTGGGGTTTGTGACCAGACACCCTAATACTGGTCCTTGTTTTGCTGCTAAGAAATGTTCCATAACAGATACCATGTTTGTTTCTTTTACTGTCTTTTTACCATGTTTTGATCCCACTACAGCTTTGTTCGACAAGCTTGCACTGGTTCACTTTATCGAGCACTTGGACGAAGACATCTACAGAGAACGCCTGAATCTACTGCCTCTACTAGTTTTCCATCCTTTCCTGGATGCCTGGGTGCCTCCGCACATGGACTGCTGTGCGAAGAAGCAATACATTTACTTGTGCCGATGTGATGTATTTGATGTTATTCAACCTGTTTGTGGTTATTCTCCAGATAGCATTGATTGGACTTTCACCATGGATGATGACATCACCAAGAATGGCACGGATTCCTTGGATTCGACTTTGGCTCCGGATACACTCTACCAATCATATCATGAGGAGGTTCATCGCCTGTCAACATGGATTTCGAAGATGTCCTACACCTGCCCTGTCCAGTTGCAAAAGTGGAGACTCCCTACTGTTCGCTCTCAGTATAATTCTGATGGGGAGTACTGTGTGGTAACTAACTTTAAAAGCTATACTTACGGATCTGTGACATGTGTTATTGAGTACTCCAATTTCTGTTTTGTCCCCCACCAGAAGACTGTCGTTGGACAAACCGTCATAATCCCCGTCCCCCTTATGGATGCAGACATCATTGATGGTAACCCTGATTATCTGCTCACACTGTCTGAATACTTACCATATTTTAATGTACACATAGACCCACTTACACTTACATTAAAATCACTTTTAGACAGGAAAGATACACACCTCATCCACATCAGCAATAATATAACCAAAGCCAACGGAGCTATTCTGTCATTGGCTAATGATGGTGACATGAATGACACATTGACTAACACCTGGTTAGAGATTACTTTTAAAGGTTTTGTTATTATACAAGCATTTTTAATCTTGATTTTGATTATTATGCTCTGCTGCCTACGGCGCACACTGCGCCAACACCGTGAGCAGCTCGATTTCCTTTACAAAGCTTGCGCGTCGGGTTTGTAAATGACCACTGCTCCTGTCTTTTCCCTAGGTTTGCCTGTGTTGCCCTTGGAAGCAACAAGGGGGGGAATGTTACATGAGGTCCCTGCACCCTTACTGGTACCCTCAGAGGTACACCATAGACAGCTAGCACTTAGGTATGTGTTATACTACCACCTAGGGTTAAGGGCATCTACTGTACAAGAGTAGATGTCAGGATATGTACGCATATTGTTGTAATACACTTTGCTCGCTAATACATATATTCTTCTATGTATTTTCTGTGTATTTCTTACTTATAAGATGCCAAGGCATCTGTGTCCTTGGAATAATTATGATATGTAAGTCGGCATTGCCACCTTTTGGTGATTTGTACTGCTACACTGAGTTATGTAAGACTCTGTACAAGAACTCTTTTGTTCACAAACTGATGACTATACAAAATTGTATAATGTTATCTTGGACCGTGAAGCCACCTCTAATTTAGCCAATAGGGCTCATCTCTGTAACTAAAAATGTTTCTGTCTTACAGTAACCATAGTAATTTTCATAGGTATATAATGTAATACACTGGTCTTGTACCATGGAGATCCCAGGACACACAAAGATACCTCGAGATATAGGGAACGCTTAGCACTGGCTCCCAGTTCGTATTGGTAAGAACTGCTTAGGGCAACTGTGATTTTATCCTTTTCATAGTAATAAACAAGTTTATTACTCTTATGCAATGTGTCTGTGATTTCTTGCATTCCCAATATTGCCAAGAACCTGAAAGTGGGGTTTAGACCTCCTGACAGGGTGGATAGTGGGCTAGATGAATGGTACTGTGCTGGCACTACAAGGTAATTTCAGGCACGTGGTAAAGATTACATTTGACCTAACTGGGTCACTTGAAGTCCGATTTGCCAAAATTACACTGTAAAATGTAGCCCTGTTATTCTGGTTGTGAATTCTGCCTCTTGATCCCTTCTCAAGGTGTTTGAAATTGATGGATGGTGGACAGGAGATGCCAAGGTGTCTCTGCTCTCTCAGTCAGTGTACTTCCATATTGGATGCCAGGTTCCATCCCCCCCATTTCTTCTACCTAATAATTAATATCTCTAGTCTATTTTCAATTTTTTGAATTTCAAAAGTTACGATCTTTTTATTATTTTGTAGTGGTAATAATTTTTCTTACGTTTCTCACTTATTTTTTAACTTTACCCATTTTCTGACTGTTGTTTTTCGGTTTCAGCTTCGACTTCAGCTTCTTCATTTCTGTTCCCGTTAATGTAGATGCATTGGGATTAGGAACACATGTACAAAATCATGGGAGTTATTTGAGGGTCAAAAAGGCTTGTAACAATGGATTACATTTATGTCCTGATTATAGGGGACTGTATCATTAAAGGTATCAAGTGGGGGGGGACAGTGCAGTCTGGGTAAGATGCTTACACGGCATGACAGCATTGAAGGTGATACACCATATTCCCTCATGGGGTTAGCAACAGGACTGAAAATCACACTTGCTTTTCCACCTGGGGATAAACGACTTGGCAGAGACCAGTCTGATGGGAGTGCAGGCAAGGTTTAAGGCAGTTTCAAGGTTTTGCGACAGTTTGTGCTTCTGATCTATAATCCTTTCACAGGTGTTATCAGTGCTGAGAGCTAGGATGGATAGGAAGCTAAGGATCAAAGAGTTTAATGAATGGTTAGCCAGATGGTGTGGACAGGGAGGGGCTGTGGACATGGCCTACCTAAACTTTAGCAAGGCATTTGACACACTCCCACACAAAAGATTAATGTACAAGTTAGCCAACCTGGGAATGGGTTCCAAGATGATAGCCTGGTAAAGAACTGGCTGGAGGATAGGACACAGAGAGTCATAGTAAATGGAGTCCACTCTGAAGGAAGGGGGGTTACTAGTGGGGTACTGCAGGGTTCAGTATTAGGACCGGTCCTCTTCAGTGTCTTTATAAGTGACATTGCAGAGGGACTGGAAGGAAAAGTATGTCTCTTTGCAAATGACACAAAGATCTGCAACAGAGTTGATGCACAAGGTGGGGTGGAAAGGATGAAAAGGGACTTGGCAAAGTTAGAGGAATGGTCAAATGTATGGCAGCTTAGATTCAATGCTAAGAAGTGCAAGGTAATGCACCTGGGAAACAAAAACCAAGGGAAAGATTACACAATGGGGGGGTGAGATACTAACAACAACAACAATGGAAAGGTACCTGGGGGTAGTCATATCAGATGACCTAAAGGTGGGCAAGCAATGAGAGAGGGCAGTAAGGAGGGCTGGGGCGATACTGGGATGCATAGGGACAGGCATCACCAGTAGAAAACAGGAAGTTGTTATCCCTCTGTACAGACAGATGGTGAGACCCCATCTGGAGTACTGAGTGCAGTTCTGGAGACCCAATCTCCACAAAGACATAGACAGGATGGAAGCTGTCCAGAGGAGGGCAACTAAAATGGTGCAGGGTCTGCACTGGAAGACATATGAAGAGAGACTTAAGGAACTAAATATGTATAGCCTCGAGGAAAGGAGGGAGAGGGTGACTTGGTTTGCTGGCCAAGGCACCTAGCTTCACCTGAGCTCTTTCCTTCTAAGACTGCTTGAAAGGCAGAGTAGAGAAACTTACTAGAGCAAGGGAGAAGGATTAAGACTTAGTTTGGCCAAGCAGATTTACTGTGTGGTGGTGTTTTTAATTTTTACTCACAGGGATTGCTACTGTTTGTTGCTAACATTTCATTGCTTTATTTTTCTCTGATTCAAATTGTTGTTGCTGGTATACCTTCTTCTGCATTATTACAAGGTGTGCCTACAGGTGTGTGCTAACAGATTACTGCTGTAATCTTCTGATTCAAATTGTCTTTTGCAAGGTATATCTTCTGTTATTGCTTTATTTTTCTCTGGAGCAAAGTGTTTCTTACAGGGTATATCTTCTCTGAAATTATTACAGGTGGTGCTTTACAGGTTTTACAGTTTTATCTAACATTAGGATAAGCTTTCAGGGTTACTACATTTGTTGTTAACTGATTGTTTCTGCTCTTACCTCCTTGTTCTTTCATCCGTGGTTCTTCTTTTAGGCAGGGAAGGGCCCAGCCACCCACCCCATCCCCAACCACCCGCTACACTCCTTTTATAGGGTACCACAGTTGTGACATTTCCTGTGGCAGAGCAGGAAGGGGCAGATCAGTGGGGCCTCCACAAGGTGATCTCATTTACAGGGGCACTAGTAATTTAACTTGTTATAACAAGTTAAACAAAAGCACAATTAAACCATTACTTGCATTTTTCCTTTTTCCTTCTAATTACTCTGACTAGGTTACAAACCCAGCAACTTATTTGGAATGGATTTCATTAACTGCAGGTACTGTGGGACAATTTTCAGAAGGACAGTCTTACAGGATTTAGGACACTGTCCTACATGCTGGGCCTTTGGAGATCTTAGGTCTCAGCTCCGGGCAGCATGGGCAGAGATGCACGCCTCAAATTTCATATTGAAGAGGAAATACATTATAAGAACCGCCCGCCATTTCCCCAGCATCCAACAAAAAACCTCGAGCAAGAGGGTAGTTGGTCCAGGAGGTTGGCAGGTGGTTAGGAGGAGCAAATCAGGTGCCCCATCACTCTCTGCTCTCCAACACATTACCTCCAAAACCATATAAACACTACAAACAGGTATCTGCCTCTATCTCTGAAATCAAATAAAGAGGCAGAAAACACTGCAAGCAGGACACTGCAACACAGAGCTAGCACAACAATACTCACCCAAATCAGGAACCAAAACTAAACAAGCACAAAGGAAATCCAAAAACTTCTGATCATAGGAGACTCCATGATTCGGGAGTTGATACCCATCTCCAGCCAGGGTGATGGTCAGATGTCTTCCAGGTACATCATGGAGAGACACTGACCGCATTCTAAAATTGTTCACAAAGCAGGAGAAAACATTGATGTCCTAGTACACATAGGGACTAATGATCTGCCAACCGGTCAGTTGTGGAGACCAAGGAACACCTGACTAGGCTGGGTGACAAACTATCATCTATTTCATCCGGCATCTCCTTCTCTGAGATCCTGCCAGTCTGGGAGAAGGGAGCAGATGGACGGAAGGTCAGAGAAGGGGAGATAGGGGAGCTAAACACGTGGCTCAAGGACTGGTGCCAGGAAAAAGGACACAGATTTGTAGGGAACTGGCAACAGTTCTGGGAGCAAAAGTTCTTTAAATTTGATGGCCTGCATCTGACTAAAGAGGGAGTCAGTGCATTGGGGCAGAAGTTTGATGTCTTTGCAGAATATTTAAACTAGCAAATGGGGAGAGGGGTGCAGCACCCCATACGTCGAATGGGAAGAACACCCCTCCCCCCTCAGCTAGTGGTCAAACAGGAATTCAGCGTGTTTGCCGTTCATTTGCATCACCAGGTAAGAAAAAAGGTTTGTCTCCCCATACGATGCACAGGGGTAATGCCAAACTTCACCCAACAACTAACACACCAAAATCTGGCCAATGGAAAATCATGTACACAAATGCTCACAGCCTGGGAAATAAGATCCCAGACCTGCAGGCAATAATGTCAGAGGCTAAACTGGACATAGTAGCAATTAGTGAGACATGGTTTACCAGTAACCACACTAGGAGACTTCAGTACCTGGCTATGTATTGTTCAGAAGAGACCGAGGTGCCAAAGGGGAGGAGTGGCCCTGTATGTTAATGAAAATATCAAAGCTACAGAAATTCAGAATACACATAAGGAGCCAGAAGAACTGTGGGTCACCCTGGAAACAGGAAATGGGACAGCCATAAGAACTGGGGTTGTCTACAGGCCCCAGACCAGAGGAGGACATAGACACATTACTGTTAGAAGATATACAAAACATGACAGCTAAAGGGAGGTTCTGATAATGGGAGACTTCAACATGCCAGATACAGATTGGTCAATACCAGCAGGAACATCTGCAGAACTAGACTCATAGTGGATTCCCTGCGGGAGGGCCTCAAACAACTGGTACAGCAACCCACAAGAGACAGGGCTATCCTAGATCTAGTACTGACTAACAAAGACAGGATCACAGATCTCAGGTAGAAGGTCACCTGGGGGCCAGTGACCATCATATGGTATGGTTCAATTTGGCTACTACATCTAAATCATCCCATTCCAAGGCAAAAATATGGGACTTCAGAGGAGCTGACTTTGATAAGATGGCCAACAGAGTTAAGCTAGCCCTGGCAAAAAGAAACACAGGTGAGGGGTACAGGCAAAGTGGGCAAGCATTAAGGATGCAATACTTGAAGCAACATCCCATTGTGTTAGACAGAAAGGAAGTGCAAAGAAGAAGGAAACCACTTTGGTTCTCAAATACAGTAGCAGAAAGGTCAGAGCCAAAGGCTGGCCTTCAGGAAATATAAAGGGAACACAGCGGGATGAAGATAGGGAGGCATACCAAACTGCGCTAGGGAAGCAGGTAAGGCAGTAAGGCAGGCAAAGTCCCAAACTGAGGAAACACTAGCACGAACAGTAAAAAGGTGACAAGACTTTCTATAGATACATTAGTGAAAGGAGAAAGTCCAGAGAGTATTGCTAAGCTTAATGGAGAAAGGGGCATGTGAGGAGGAGGAACCTGTAAAGGCATCTATCCTAAATAGATACTTTTGCTCAGTATTTACTGAAGAGAAGGTAGGGCAGGGCCCACAGCTCAGCATCATGGACACAGGGGAGGGAGGTGAGCACTACTCCCTTCACAAAAGAAAGGGTCCTACAAGAGCTAAGCTCAGGGTGGATAAGGCAATGGGACCTGATGGCATACATCCCAGGGTACTTAAGGAGCTAAAGGAGGAACTAGCAGAGCCATTAGCAGAACTGTTTAGTGAGTCTCTGAGCACAGGAGAGGTCCCAGAAGACTGGAGAAGGGCTCATGTGATCCAGTTCCACAAGAGTGGTAGCAGGGAGGAGGCGGGGAACTACAGACCGGTCAGTCTTAACTCAGTAGTGGGCAAGATTATGGAGGCACTCCTTAAGGAAAGGATAGTGCAACACCTGGAATCCATAGGGCACAGGATCCAAGACAGCAGGTTTACAAAGGAAGGTCCTGTCAAACTAATCTCATAGATTTCTTTGACTGGGTAACCAGAGTGGTGGACCAAGGGGAGCAGTTGATGTCGCCTACCTTGACTTCAGCAAAGCTTTGACACTGTTCCACATAGAAGATTGATAAATAAGCTAGGTAGGCTCGGGTGGGTCAGAAGTTGGTCAACTGGGTGGCAAACTGGTTGACTGGCAGAAAACAGAGTGGTGGTAAATGGTATACAGTCAGAAGAGATGCAAGTCACAAGTGGGGTACCTCAGGGATCAGTCCTGGGCCAGTCCTATTCAACATCTTCATTAGTGACCTCGCAGATGGACTAGAGGTAAGGCTTGTCTGTTTGCAGATGACACCAAGATCTGCAACAGAGTAGATGATCCAGATGGGGTGGGCAGAATGAGAAGAGATCTGGATAAACTAGCAGAATGGTCAGAAGAGTGGCAACTGGGATTTAATGCAAAGAAGTGCAAAATCATGCACATAGGGAAGAGAAACCCTAAGCCACTTATAGGCTGGGAGGGAGTTGCTAGCAGTCACAAAGGAAAAAAGAGACTTGGGCATCATCATCACTGATGACCTAAAATCATCAAGCAGACCTCTAAAGCAGTAGGTAAGGCTAGGGGTGTTAGGGTGTATTAGTAGGGGTATCCGCAAGTCTTAAGAGAGAGGTAATAATCCCTCTGTACAAGACATTGGTTAGGCCCCTTCTGGAGTACTGCATGCAGTATTGAGGCCACACCTTCACAAGGACATTAACCAAATTGAGGCAGTCAGAGAAGGGCACCAAAATGGTGCAGGGACTGCATCAGAAGACATATGAGGACAGATTAGCGGGCTCAATATGTATACCCTTGAGCAAAGGAGGAGAGAGGTGATATGATAGAGGCATTCAAACACCTTAAGGGCATAAACAAGGTGGAAGAGTCTAACATGTTTAAATATAAGAAAAATAGCAGGACAAGAGGACACAGCATGAGATTAGAGAGGCCGATTAAGGGGAATGTGAGGAAATTCTTTTTCACAGAAAGGGTGGTAGATGCATGGAATGGCTTACCACAAGAAGTGGCGCTATGAATACAGTGCAGGGCTTCAAACAGGCATGGGATAGGCATAAGGGAGCAATACAAATGACTATGAATAGATAGGTCACTGACAGAGCAAAGGCCAATGGCACATTTATAAGGTAGAAAAAGAAATGGGCAGACTGGATGGTCCTTGCAGTCCTTATCTGCCGTCAACTTCTATGTTTCTATGTTTCTATGTTTCTACATGATAGAAACTTTCAAGTACCTCAAGGGAAACAACAAAGTCTAAGAGAGTAGCATCTTTCAAAAATAGAGGTGTGCAAGAACAAGGGGGCACAATTTGAAGATAGAGGGGAGCGGCTCAGAGGTAATGTAAGGAAGTATTTTTTCACAGAGAGGGTTGTGTATGCATGGAATGACCTTCCGGAGGAGGTTGTGGAGTCAAAAACAGTGGTGGAATTCAAGCATGCATGGGACAGTCATAAGGCAATTCTAGGGGGTTGGGGTAGGAAGAGGTAGGCTGCTGGTTAACTAGGATCTGCAGCTTATCCATTAGGTAGGTAAATGGGCAGACTGGGTGGGCCAAGTGGTTCTTATCTGCCATCAAATTCTATGTTTCTATGTTTCTATGTAGATGGGGTATGGGCTAATAGGGGTCTGGGTGGCCACTTAGGAGGACGAGAGCCTCTTCATCCCAGACAGACTGCACCTAAACAGGGAAGGTGCAGCTGTATTGAAGCGTAGATGGAGGGAGTACATAGAAAAAACATATAATGTAAACTAAATGGGGGGGTATGATTAAAGTCACTCCAGACAGCAGAAGAAAAGGGAGGCCTCAAGCCTCCCCAACAGATTAAGGGTAATATTTTGGGTTCTGACATGCTTCTGAGTTAGGGGGGCAGGGAGGGACTTTAGTGGAGGGGTCTGGTAGCGAATGTTAGGAGCCTAGCGAGCAAGATGGTGGACTTAGAAGCCATCATACAGGATGAGGGGCTGGACGTAGTTACAATCACTGAGACATGGTGGACAGAATATCACACTTTGGATACAACAATTCCTGTGTACAGACTGGTTAGAAAGGACAGAGGAGACAGGAAGGGGGGAGGGATAGCTCTATACATCACAGATGATATCAGGACTATGGAGGGGGAAAGAGGGGGTAGGGATGACTGAACTCCTATGGGTCATGGTAAGCAAAGGGACTGGAGAATCCCTAAGGCTTGTGGTGGTATACAGACCACCTTTGCAGGGTGAAGAAGAGGACAGGCAAATGGCACAAGCAATCGAATGGATGGCTCTCAAAGTAGAAACACTTCTGGTGGGGGACCTTATCCTCCAAGATGTGAACTGGTCCATCCCGGACGCCACCTCGGCAAGGATCAGGGGATTTCTAGAGATGCTACAAGGAGCATTCCTGCAGCAATTGCCCAAGGAACCAATGAGAGACAACAACCTGCTGGATGTGGTCTTAACAAATGGGGAGAATGTGGGGGGAGGTGGAGGTCGGAAAGACTCTGGGCAACAGTGACCACAAGATGGCTAGGTTCAGAGTTAGAGCAGGAAGGGAGGTAAGGTGCACAATGACAACAGTTTTGGACTTCAAGAGCGCAGACTTTGACAGGATGAGATAGCTAGTGAGGGAGGAAATGGTAGGTACTGTATGGAGCAGATAGACAATGTAGAGGAACTATGGGGCTTTATAAAGAACTGGGTGCAGAAAGTGACGGAGATGTGCATAAGGTGGGTAAAGAAGGACACAAGAAGGAGGAGACTACTGGTTCACAAGGGGAGGTGGCGAGGGTAGTAGGGGACAGGCGGAGGGCCTTCAGGAAATATAAGCGAATGCAGAAAGAAGAGGACAGGGAAGCCTATATGGAGAAGAGGAGGCTAGTAGGGAAGGAAATAAGGAAGACCAAGGTGGAGGCAGAGGAGAGAATAGCAAAATACACCAAAAGAGGAGACAAAACATTTTTTACATATGTGGGGGGCAGGAGGAAGGCTAAGCAGGGGACTACAAGGCTGAGAGGAGAGGGTGGGACAGAAACCGAAGAGGACAGTGAAAAAGCAGAAGATCTAAACAAGTACTTTTGCTCAGTTTTCATGGTGGAGGGGGAGGACAGGGGGCCAGAGCTTAGGGGTGCTGGTAGGGGGAGGTGGAACAGAGGAGTAGACCCTAGTCCATTTGGTGTCAATAGGGTTAGGGAGGAATTAGGCAGGCTGTGGTTGGAAAAGGTCATGGGTCCGGATTGGCTGCACCCAAGGATGATCCAAGAGTTGCAAGAAGAGCTGGCAGCCCCATTGATGAGGCTGTTCAACGTGACTCTGGATTCAGGAAGGGTGCCAGAGGACTGGAGGAGGACAAATGTAGTGCCATTGCATGGGGGTGGGGGAGCAGCAGAGAGATGAAAGAAAACTACCGCCCAGTCAGCCTCATCTCAGAGGTGGGGAAGGTCATGGAGGCACTTATTGAGGAGAGGGTGATAAACTACCTGGTGGATAATGGGCTCCTGGATGGTAGACAGCATGAATATACGAAGGGGAGGTCATGCCAGACAAACCTAATTGAATTCTTTGGCTGGGTGACACAGGTAATTAACCGTGGGGGGGGGCAGTGGATGTGGCCTATCTGGATTTCAGCAAGGCCTTCAACACCATTCCCCATGGGAGGTTAATGAAGAACCTGGAAAGTGTAGGAGTGGGTGATAAAATAACCGGGTGGGTAGAAAACTGGTTGGCAGATAGAAGCCAGAGATCAGTGGTTAATGGGATATACTCTGGGACAGGGTAGGTGATGAGTGGGGTACCCCAAGGGGTCAGTACTGGGTCCCCTCCTTTTCAACATCTACATTAGTGACATAGCAGAAGGACTGAGAGGATGGGTGGCCTTTTTTTCAGATGAAACAAAGATCTGCAGTTGGGTGAACAAAGCGGGGGGTGGAGGGCATGAGACAAGACTTGAGGACTTTAGAAGAATGGGTGGAGACTTGGCAGCTAAAATACAATGTCAAAAAGTATGCCATAATGCACCTGGGCACAAGAACCTGAAAGCAGTTCACATGCTGGGGGAGGGGGGGATATTAGGGTTAAAGAGCAGGAGAAGGATTTAGGAGTACTGCAATAGTATCCAGTAGCCTCAAGGTGGGCAACCAATGAGGCAGGGCAGTGGGAAAAGCAAATGGGATGCTGGCATGTCTTGGCAGGGGCATCACTAGCAGATGAAGTGAGGTACTGATGCCCCTCTATAAAGTGACTGTGAGGCCACTCCTGGAGTATGGGATCCAGTTCTGGAGGCCACATCTGCGTAAGAATATAGACAAGTTGGAGGGGGTTCTGAGAAGGGTGACTAAGATGGTGCACGGTATGCAGGATAAACCATATGAGCAGAGATACAGAGAATTGGAGCTGTACTCCTTGGAAACTAGAAGGGAAAGAGGGGACATGATTGAAACGTTCAAATATGTCAGTGGGATCAACAAGGTAAAGGCAGGGAGTCTATTCCATAGGAAGGACGGTGCAGTGATTAGGGGACATAGTTCGGGACCATGGGGGGATCCAAAGGCAACATGAGGGGACAGTTCTTCTTGAAGAGGGTGGTGGAGGCATGGAACAGGCTTCTGGAGCTGTGGCGGGGGTCAGAACAGTGTCAGAATTCAAGATTGCATGGGACAGACATAAGGGGCTGTGTGGAAATGGGAACGGGGCCAGAAGAAAGGGGGCAGAAGAAAGGGGGCAGAATAAATCGAAGGGCGGAAAGGGCAGACTAGATGGACCTGAGAGACTTTTCTGTCATCGAGATTCTATGATTCTATGAAGTGGAAAGGGTACTAAACTGCTGGGAAATATGTTCTACAGCGCAGTTAATAACATCACATATAATCCCAAAAACTGAAAAAAGGGATGTGGGGAGCAAACCACAGTAATAAAGACTAACAAACCTAAAGGTACCGGAAATAACAAGAACAAACACAGTACAGTATTTTGGTATAATTAATGGCTTTCGTTTTTTCCCATACTGAAACCCGTGCCATAATTTGCCGTAATAAAGGACTGCTTATTATGGCAAACACATACTATGTTTCCCTCGCTCTGTGCGTATGCACCAACCGCCACTGTTCCGCATCACCAAAAGTGAACTTAACAGCCAGAGACCAGACTACCACTCTGACTTGGCGGTAAGTACAATGGAAATAAAATAAAGAAAGAAAGAAAAGGCTGCCTCCTGCTGAAAAAAAAACAAGCTTACTTGAAGCAGTCGTGTCCTACCACTGACGATGCTGAAACCCGGTCAGACCTGGGCAGCACGGAGACATTTTCTCTTTTATTTTGAAGTCCTGACCTGAATCCTTGACCATTACATAAATGTCCCCTCTTACAATATTTTCTGGGCAGATAGACCCTCGGGCGGGGGGCGCGGGGTTGCAATCTATGTTGTGGATAAACTTCCAGTAGCAGTAGTTGATATATCCACTGCCTGCAATGAGTTTGAAAGCGTTACCTTAAAAATATAAGTATCCCTAGCGAGACTATATTACTTACAGGCTGTTACAGACCTCCCTCAGTCAGCCTGGGGTTGTTAACCCATCTTCAAAAACTGCTTGATACCTACAGCTCTGAATTAATTATAATAGGAGACCTTAACTTTGACTGGCTTTCCCCTTGTGCAAAACCCTTAAAAGATACCGGTCACTGCTACTTTTCACAAATTATTAATTATATCACTCTGCCTAAACCTAAAACCCAGCACAGTGCTTGACCTAGTCCTGGTAAACAATCCCCACAAAATTTCATATATCAGGATTTTTCATAATGATATCAGTGACCACAAGGCTATAGCCTGTGTCAGGTTGCTACCAAAGCCTATATCAAACACAAGTTTCAAAGTTAAGCGGAACCTCCATAAATTTTGCTGCTCCAACTTCTTTGCAGATCTAAGTAGAGTCCGATGGCAGGATTTTTGCCTAGCACCCTGAGTTACAGATGCCTATAACCTGTTCCGCAGCCTTGTTCTTAAGGGGCTTGACAAGCATGCACCGTTGGTAAAAATCAGAACACGAAAGATGACACCCCTTTGGTTCAGTTGTGAACTGAAGCCAGCCTTGCACGGCAGAGACTACCTGTGGAAAAAGGCCCATAAAACTTAACTTGCCTCTAATTGGGTGGTGTTTAAAACTGCTAGGAACATCTGCACCAATCTAATCAGGACCAAAAAAGCAAGATATTTTCAGGCTGCCCTCGACTCACCCTAATATGATGCAGCCAAATTCTGGCAAATCCTCAGGGATATCAAAGGTCACCGTACCTCATCTTCCCTACCTGCCCAGATTATGTCTGGCAACATCAGGTACACCAGTAAACAAGATATCTTAGAGCAGCTAAATAACCACTTTGCCATGGCTGGGCTAATGTTTGATAACTCCCCAGCAAACAAACTTCTAACACAATCCTATGCAAAGGACCCGACCTGCGCACAATCTCGGGTTACAAAACAGCCAGACAATTTTAGCTTAAGTCCAGTAACCTTTCAGCAGGTCAAAGACCTATTGTTAAATCTGGACAAAAATAAAAGTGCAGGTGCGGATAAGAGTGAACCTCTGTTTTCTAAAGATTGGGAACACAACCTCTTGATGCCACCTATCATACACCTGTTCAACCTGTCACTTTCGCAAGGATCTCTCTCCTCAGACTGGAAAATAGCTCATGTCATTCCACTTTTTAAATCCGCCATTCCCAGTGATCTCCACAACTATCAGCCAATATCCGTACTACCCATTCTTTCCTAATTACTCGAAAAACTGGTTAAGGCACAATTAAGAGATTACCTAGAATCTGCAATGTTGTTAAATCCCCGCCAATCCAGATTTTGACCTAAACATTGTAATGTTTCTGCATTAGCAAAGGTAACAAATGACTGGCAAGTCGCCTTGGACTCTAAAATCCATGTCAGTGCACTTTTTTTGGACTTGAGCAAGGCATCCGACACCATAGACCATGAGATACTATTACATATGCTGCAGGATATTGGGCTGGATAACTTAGCACTTAAATGGTTCTCCTGCTACCTGATAGGTAGAAAGCAGCAGGTCAGCTCCCAGGGTGAACTCTCCCCCTAAAGTCAGTACTAAGAGGCGTGCCACAGGGATCTATACTGGGGCTACTATTATTTGCAATATGCAAGGAAACACAGAAGGAGCAGGACAGAGAACTTTATCAGTTAAAGCAGAAAGAGGCTGGGAAGGCAGTCAGAATAGCAAAGGCCCAAACCGTGGAAAGGATAGCCAACTCTGTTAAGAAAGGGGATAAGACCTTTTATAGGTACATTAGGGAGCAAAGAAAGACCAAAGGAGTGATACTGAGGCTTAATAAAGGGGAGGGAATGTGGGTAGAGGGTGACAGTGAGAAAGCAGGGATACTGAACAAATATTTCTGCTCAGTATTTACAAAGGAAGAGGAGGGGGAAGTACCTA
The DNA here is from genome assembly GCA_016271365.2 of Neoceratodus forsteri. NCBI lineage: Eukaryota > Metazoa > Chordata > Ceratodontiformes > Ceratodontidae > Neoceratodus > Neoceratodus forsteri. The sequence goes on from CM057459.1 coordinate 1,370,254,716, forward strand.
AACCAAATAAGAGAAACACTCTGAAGATGGGGGTCGATCTCAGTCAATTTACAGAAGAAAGGGTTCTGAAAGAACTAATAAAATTGAAGGTGGACAGAGCAATGGGGTCTGATGGGATTCACCCAAGAATTCTAAAAGAACTAAGGGTAGAACTAATGACATCACTCATCACTGACTACTCTCTTTAACAAATCATGGGAGGATGGGGTAGTACCTGAGGACTGGAAGAGGGCGGATGTGATTCCTCTTCACAAAAGTGGGAGCAGGGCAGAGGCAGGAAACTATAGACAAGTTAGTTTGACCTCAGTGGCAGGGAAAATTATGGAAATACTTCTGAAGGAAAGAATTGTTGAGTACCTAGAGGCCAGTGGGGCAGAGGACCCAAGGCAGCATGGATTCACGATGGGAAGGTCATGTCAGACAAATCTAATAGATTTTTTTGACTGGGTGACCAAAGTAATAGACTAGGGAGGGGCTGTGGATATGGCCTACCTAGATTTTAGCAAGGCATTTGATACAGTCCCACACAAAAGATTAATACACAAGTTAGCCAGCCTTGGAGTGGGTCCCAAGGTAGTAGCCTGGATAAAAAATTGGCTAGACAACAGGACACAAAAGGTAGTAGTAAATGGAGTCCACAGTGAAGAAAGGAGGGTTACTAGTGGTGTACCACAGGGTTCAGTACTGGGACTGGTCCTTTTTAATGTCTTTATAAGTGGCATTGCGGAGGGACTGGAAGGAAAAGTATGTCTCTTTGCTGACGACACAAAGATCTGCAACAGGGTTGATACACCAGATGGAGTGGATAGGATGAGAAGGGACTTGGCAAGGTTGGAGGAATGGTCAAATGTATGGCAGTTCAGATTCAATGCAAAGAAGTGGACGGTAATGCACCTGGGAAACAAAAACCCAGGGGAAGAGTATACAATGGGGGGTGAGATACTGACAACAGTAACAATGGAAAGGGACCTGGGGTAATTATATCAGATGACCTAAAGGTGGGCAAGCAATGTGAGAAGGCAGTAAGGAAGGCTTGGGGGATATTGGGATGCTTAGGGAGAGGCATCAATAGTAGAAAACAGGAAGTTGTTATCCCTCTGTACAGACAGTTGGTGAGACCCCATCTGGAGTACTGTGTGCAGTTCTGGAGACCCCATCTCTGCAAAGACATGGACTGAGTGGAGGCTGTCCAGAGGAGGACAACCAAAATGGTGCAGGGTCTTCACCAGAAGACATATGAAGAAAGACTAAAGGAGCTTACTATGTATACCCTTGAGGAAAGGAGGGAGAGAAGGGACATGATAGAAACTTTCAAGTACCTCAAGGGAATCAACAAAGTCCAAGAGGGTGGCATCTTTCAGAAAAAGAGATGTGCAAGAACAAGGGGGCACAGTTTGAAGATAGAGGGGGGACGGCTCAGAGGTAATGTGAGGAAGTATTTTTTCACAGAGGGGGTTGTGGATGCATGGGACAGCCTCCCTGAGGAGGTCATGGAGTCAAGACCAGTGGGGGAATTCAAGAATGCATGGGACTGACATAAGGCAGTCCTAGTGGGGGGTAGGAGGAAGTAAGATGTTGGTTAACTAGGATCTGCAGCTTATCTGTTAGGTAGGAAAATGAGCAGACTAGGTGGGCCAAGCGGTCCTCATCTGCCGTCAAATTCTATGTTTCTATGTTTCTATATTAACGACATAGATGCTGAAATCAGTACAGCAAGAGTTCATCTTTTTGCAGATGACACAGTTATCTGTGTTGCTAGGCCCTCCCTTGAGCTTGTGCGACTCGATTTGCAGCAGGGGTTTAATAAGCTGCAACAAAATCTTCTGCAACTAAAGCTATTGCTTAATGCTAAAAAACTAAAATGATGTTTGTATCTCCTCATACCAAATCAAACAGTACCAGCCCTATCAATACCATACCCCAGATTGTTCACTTTGTTGGGGATCCACTAGAAGTAGTGGAGAAATCCAAATACCTTGGTCTTTGGATTGATTGCATGCTTTCAATTACTACACAGATTGAGGAACTTGCAAAACAATTGAGGCAAAGACTTGGCCTCTTTTTCAGAATCAGGCACTTGCTCCGTTACGAAGCCAAAATAACACTGGTTCAGACCACCTTCCTCCCCCTTGTTGATTATGCTAACTTTATTTGCAGTCACTGCTCCAACTCTGCCTTAGCCAAGCTGGATACCTTGTATCACTGAGCACTAAAATGTATTACTGGGGTCCCATTCAAAACCCACCACTGCTCCCTTTACACTAAACTAGGTTGGACATCAGTCAAGGCTAGAAGAATAAATAATGCCTAGCTCTGGGACGGGTTTACAGAGCCCTAACCAACAAACTGCCCTCCTACATAACTGACCTTTTTAACCTTGCATCTGGAGCCTATACACTTAGAAGATATTCATATATTATGTTAGATACGCCCAGAATCCGCACTCGATATGGTTCCTTCTCCCTAAGTTATGCTCTCTCTACCCTTTGGAATTCTTTGCAAAATTCCATAAAACTAATGCATCTCATTAGGGTGAATATCTTCAAAACCCTACTTAGTCACTGAAAGAAAGCTGCAGCTGTTATGCCTAGTCTCCACCTTATCTCTTACATGTCCTTATGCTCCGCCCACTGTACTTGATTCTGTCACCCTAGCTTTCCATAGAAATAGAATACATTGTTCCTAGTACTTATAAGCTTACCTAATTCCCACAAGCTCATATACTCTCCTTGTACACCATATTCTGCTACCTGCCTTGGTGCACCCATTGCTATGCAACCCCTCGTAACGGTTTACGATCTACTCAACCACAACCCCCAAATCCTCTCCCACTATACACTCCAGCCTCCTTCCTGAGCTGCCTCACACTATCAGTCTTCCTCTTCCTGTTTTCCTCTTTATCCCTACTTACTCCCTACTTCCTGCTATCACCTTCCCTCACCCCACGCCCTCTCTGACTGCTCTCTGAAGTCGGGGATTCTACAACGTTTAGTCTGCATTTTCTTATGTTTGTTTATTGTTTTAGCTGTTGTTAACCCCATCCCTTATTTATGTTGTATTACATAGAAACATAGAATTTGATGGCAGATAAGGACCTCTTGGCCCACCCAGTCTGCCCATTTCCCTACCTACTGGATAAGCTGCAGATCCTAGTTAACCAGCAGCCTACTTCTTCCTACCCTCACCCTCTTGAATGGCCTTATGACTGTCCCATGCATGCTTGAATTCCCCCACTGTTTTTGACGCCACAACCTCCTCCGATATTGCCCATGCATCCACAACCCTCTCTCTCAGAAAAATACTTTCTTAAATTACCTCCAGCCGCCCCTCTATCTTCAAATTGTGCCTCCTTGTTCTTGCTCATCTCTTTTTCTGAAAGATGCTACCCTCTTGGACTTTGTTGATTCCCTTGAGGTACTTGAAAGTTTCTATCATGTCCCCCTCTCCCTCCTTTCCTCGAGTCTATACATATTAAGCTCAAGTCTCTCTTCATATGTCTTCCGGTGCAGACCCTGCACCATTTTAGTTGCCCTCCTCTGGACTGTTATATTGTCATAAAACTGTATTTTTTCCTGATTTATCATGCTTTTTCTATCATTACCTATGTTACGTCCTTCCAGGACCACCTTGTAAAAGAGCTTGCTCAATGGTGTATTTCCTGGTAAAACAAACTTAATTGATTGATTGATTTTATATAATTGCTGTGGCAAAAAAAAAAAAAACAGCAATTATATAAAATAAAATATGGGGTGGTGTAAAACTCGAATGTTACACACACCCTCAGTGTTGTATGCCTAGATAACCCCCTCGAGCTTTGCACTCAGGATTTATGTGGCATCCAACACCTCGGGTGTGTGTGAAATTCTTGTTACACACACCACTCCATGCTTTATTCTATTTATTACTAACAAATGCAAGAAGTCTAAACATAGTCATAAAGCAGAGCGGGAGTTGATGATGCAAGAAAAACAAATTGATCTGGTTGCTATAACTGAGATGTGGTGGACAGATAGTACCGGCTGGAGTAGTGGTATACTGGGATATAAGGTGTTCCATAAAGACAGAATAGAAAGAAGAGGGCGGGGAGTGGTGTTATACCTGAAAGAAGATATACTGTGCAGACAGGTGGATACTGACTATCCAACAATGACAAAGAATGAGTTAATCTGGATAGAAATAACAAGGGCAAACAATAAAAAGCTTACAGTAGGATTATGCCTGATATAGAAATGAGTGCCCATGTCAACCTACTCAGTGGTATTAGTGACATGATCCCAAACAAAGAGATAGTACTCCTGAGTGACTTTAATGTACCAGGTACAGATTGGAACATTGGTAGGCATCAGATAAACAAGAGCAACTTTTACTGGATATCTGCGCTGGAAATGGTCTCTACCAAATGGATCAACCAACAGGGGACAGTAATATCCTAGATCTGGTATTTACAGACAGAACTGATGGACTTAAGGATTTAAAGGTCCATGATCCACTTATGAATAGTAACCATAAGATTGTGTAGTTTAATATTAATGTAACTCCTTCCCCAAAATCTCGGGTACAATAATAATAATAAAGAACTAGCACAGAGCACATTTCGCAGAAGTCGGATCAGAGTTTAATGAGCGGGACTGGTAAGCTGGAGAGCAGAGCACCAAGCAACTATGGTCAGGGACATAAAATAGGTTACTAGATCTGGAAGGCAGGAATGTACCATGTAGGGCTTAGTACAACAAAAGGGGAAATGGACTCATATGGTTTACTTCCAAAGTAAAAAAAAAACAGCTCAACAAAACATCCCTAGAAGTGGAAACAAGTAGCTGAGGAGGTGGTCCAGGATCTGGCAGCTTGACTTCAATGCCAAGAAATGCGAAGTTATGCATATTGAAGACAAGAATCCCAGGACAGAGTGCTACCTGGGTGGAGTCTGCTTATCTGCACAGAGGAGGAGAAGGACCTGAGAGTGATGAACACTAGTGACTTGAAGCACGCCATGCAGTGCAAGAAAGCAGCAGCAAAGGCAAGCAAGATGCTGAGATGCATATCTAGGGGGATCAGTAGTAGGAGAGTGGAGGTTATACTGCCCTTGTACAGGTCACTGGTAAGGAGGCCGCATCTAGAGTATGGAGTTCAGTACTGGTGCCCAGACCTCAAAAAGGACATTAACCTGCTGGAGAAGGTCCAGAGGAGGGCTACAAAGATGATAGTGGGTCAGCAGGGTAAGGCATACATGAAGCGGTTGATGGCACACAAGATGTACTCCGTGGAAGACAGGAGAGAGATGGGGACCATGATTGGGACCTTCAAGTACTTGAAAGGGATAAATAAGGTGGTTAAGGAGAGTCTGTTTAAGCTGAGTGGTAACCATAACACGAGGGGGCACAGTCTTAAGGTGGAGGGTGTGAGGTTTAGGAGGGAGGTTAGGAAGCACTTCTTCTCAGAGAGGGTGGTGGACACTTGGAATGCACTGATGGAAGAAATCATTTCATTGAAGACAGTGGGCAGCTTTAAGAGAGGCTGGGATAAGCATAGGGGGAGGTAAGGATCATGGGTAGGGAGGATGGGAGGAGTGGGTAGGGAGGGCAGGGACATTAGCTCAAGCTGCGGGTCCTGCAATATGAGCAGACATGATAGACCAAATGGCCTTCTTCTGCTGGCTTCTTCATATGTTCATATGTATGTTCGTATATAAGTAGGGGTGGGTGGGAAATGGTAAGACTAGATGGACCAAGATGGTCCTTGAAATTGAAATTTGTTGACTGGGTAAGCCCACTGAGACAACAGGGTTCTTTTTCAGGGGTGACCCAGAAAGGTGCTGACACAGTACTGTGATACTGTGATACTGTGATACTGTGAAACTGTGATACTGTGATACTGTGAAAATGTGATACTGTGAAACTGTGATACTGTGATACTGTGATACTGTGAAACTGTAAAACTGTGATACTGTGATACTGTGAAACTGTGAAACTGTGATACTGTGACACTGTGATACTGTGACACTGTGACACTGTGAAACTGCGATACTGTGATACTGTGAAACTGTGATACTGTGAAACTGTGAAACTGAAACTGTGATACTGTGATACTGTGAAACTGTAAAACTGTGATACTGTGAAACTGTGAAACTTTGATACTGTGATACTGTGATGCTGTGAAGCTGTGATACTGTGATACTGTGAAACTGATACTGTGATACTGTGAAACTGTGATACTGTGAATGTGATACTGTGATACTGTGAAGCTGTGATGCTGTGATACTGTGATACTGTGAAACTGTGATACTGTGAAAAAAGACAGGCAAACAGGGCTATGAAGAGGAACAATAGCCATCATAATATTAATAGGTATAAACATCAGTTGAAGAAAAGTAAACCGATTATATGATCTGAAAAGAGTAAAGTAGAATTCAGGTTGGCCCACTCAAATACAATGGCAAGTCTTTTTTATCTATATGAATAATAAAGCTGTGGACAGGACAGTGGGGCCTTTTAGAGTAGGGCCAACAGGAAGCATTGAACCAGCTAGCCTGGCAAAACTATTTAATGAATGTTTCTGTTCAGTGTATGAAAAGGAACAGGAGAAGGGGTATGACAGAAGACTTTGTAACAGCAAGCCAGCAGACAACAATGGTGCAATATTTAAAAAGATCTCGAGATTGGAAAGAATGAGTAAGCTCAGCAGTATCGACCCATCCAAGTCTGCTGGTCTAGATAAATTACATCCTATACCATTAAAACAAGTTCCTGGTTGGGTAAACCACTTCTAAAGCTTTACAATATGTCCACAGAGACAGGGGAGGTTCCTGAAGACTGGAGGACAGCAGTGGTGGTCCCTATTTATCAGAAGAGAGATAGAGGTGATGTGGGAAATTATAGACCCATAAGCTTAACAGAAACATAGAAATTATTGGCAGATAAGGACTAGTAGGCCCATCCAATCTGCCCATATGCCTATCCTTTTTCACAGCCTTTGACCCTTGGGGTTCCTTTATGCCTGTCCCATGCATGTTTGAACCCTGACTGTGTTTGCTCCTACCACCTCCTGTGGCAGACTGTTCCATGGGTTTGTTATCCTTTCCATGAAGAAAACCTTTCTCACATTCCCCCTTATCCTGTCCCCTTCTAATCTCATATCATGCCTCTCATTCTTGTACTTCTATATTGAAAGATGTCACCCCTGTGCACCTTTTTTATGCCCTTGAGGTACTTGAAGGTCCTTCTCATGTCTCCTCGCTCCCTCCTTTCTTCCAGTGTGTACCTATTGAGGTCCTTCAATCTCTACCTATATGATTTCTGGTGCAAGCCATGTGCCATCTTTGTCGCCCTTTTCTGGACTGCTTCCACCCTGTCTATGTCCTTTCAAAGATGCAGCCTTCAGAATTGTATACAGTATTCCAGGTGAGGTCTCGCCAGTGTTTTATACAGTAGCATCACCACGCCCTTCTTCTGCTAGTGATACCTCTGCCTATGCAACTGAGCATGGCACTTTAATTTGCTGCAGCCTTTGTACACTGCTTAGACACCTTTAGATTCTCAGCAATGATAATCCCCAGATCCCTTTCTTCCTCAGTGACTGTCAGTAGCCCTCCCCCCCATCATGTGGTTCTCTCCTGAGTTCCTGCATCCCGGGTGCATTAATTTGCGCTTTTTGGAATTGAACCACAGTTGTCACACCTTGAACCAGTTTTCCAGTTTTTTTAGGTCCTGCCTCATTTTCTCCATCCCTTCCAGAGTATCTACCCTGTTGCAGATCTTGGTGTAAACCCCTTGTTACCTGGGGTTACTAGAATCCCACTTAGATCTAGTAGCAGGCAGGGAAGGCAGCTCGTGAAACACCAGTTAAAAGGGTTTCACACTGTCTCACTCTGTCCTCAGTCTCAGCTGAGCTGGAGAGATGACATTATATAGAATTCTTGCAGCAGCATAAGCCACAGTGGAATGTTGCAGCTGAGAGTTAGGTTAGAACGTTGGGGTTTTCAAAGGGAGTTTTGTGCAGTCTGTGGTACAGGGAGGAGGTGCACTGCAGTGGGCAGTCCCTCAGAGCCCTCAGCTCTGTTCAGAGCTACCTCCGTAGTGGGTGTGTGTTCTCGCCCTAGAGAAGGACACAGAAGATACCTGTTTGAAGTGGTTGAGACCATCCCCCAGTTATTCCAGTGCCCCATCCTAAGAGGGATGGAGGGGAACAAGACCAGCTCTTCAGGGTCAAGTCCCCTGGCCCTGCTGAAAGAAGAGAAGCTGCCTGTGAAGAAGATTTGTGCTGAGGCACTGAGAAGTACGTTTTGTTTTCCCGAGGGAAGCCTGTGGGCACCTGCGACCCAGGGTGAGTCGGCTCTGCCAGAGAGCCTATGTTTTCAATGAGACTGTTGTGTTAAGTATCTACTACTGTGGGTCAGGAAAGGACAGCCAAGTACAGTACTTAAGTTTGTGTGTGGCTTGAAATGCATCTAATCAGTGGGGGTCTACAGGGATGGACATAGCCACTTACAGAATGTTACAAATCAGAACACCATTTACCAGAGACAGTAGATTGCTAAATGTGATATACATTTCAAGATAGCAATCTACAACCCGAGAGGTTCAAAGGAAAGGTGTTGACTCCCAATGAATGGCCAGGTATGAATTTGTGGACAAAAGGTGGGAGACCCCCCCCCAATCTGGAGAATCCAGATTTATCTCCACGGATTCACTTTGGGTACCTATAGTTTTCTCCCAGGCACTTGGCCAGTGTTCGAAGAAAGTACCCAGATGTGGGATTAGGATATATGTTTTTCCCTTAGAGCTTGGAAGTGCTCATGGGTGATAGAGGCAGATACCAGCAGAAATGTCCATGCCATATGGAAAGTGTGTACCAGTGCTAGCCGAGGGCTATGCCAGGGAAACCAAGATAGAGAGAGTACCAGTTTGGGCTGAGAGCCCAATGTGTTCAGATTCTGAGGGAAAAGTTGCTGTGGTGATGAAGACGATGTGTTCTGACATCTATAGTTCTGTACCACCCATGAGTGTAGCCCCATGGGGGTTCATTCTGCTTTGTATTCCTGTGTGTCAGTGAATAAAAGTCCCATTTTAGAATCCCACTCCTGGTTTGGGCATTCACAGTTCTTGCTTCCTGTGTCCAGAGTTACTTGGGTGCCCCTGTCCAGAGGTACAAACCTAGCCCTGATGCTGAGTGAATGTTTTCTCCCTGAACCCAGGCTCACCAGGTAAGGGGTTATAAAAATGGAGGCATCAGGTGCTAAATAAATATAATATCAAAAAATCCTATAACAGCAGGACCTGGTTACATTGGTGTCATCTGCAAAGAAGCAGCCTTTCTCTCCAGCCCTTCTGCTGTCACTGATGTAGACATTAAACAGTATTGGCCCAAGGAATGATGCCTGAGGTACCCCACTTGTTACCCCCCTCTCCCTGCATTGGATCGCATTCATCACCACCCTCTGCCTCCTGTCAGTCAGTTTCTAACCCAGTTAACCACTTTTTGACCCATGCCTAGACTACCCATCATGTTTACCAGCCTTTTATGTGGGACGGCGTAGAAGGCATTGCTGAAATCAAGGTAGGCCATGTCCACCACTCACCCTCGATTCACCTCTTTTGTAACCCAGTCAAAAAATTATATCAGATTTGTTTAGCACAGCCTCACTGCTGTGAATCCATGCTGCCTTGGGGCTTGGACACCAATGGATTTCAAGTGCCCCACTGTTCATTTTTTAAGCAGTGCCTCCATGATTTTACCCACTACTGAAGTGAAGCTGACCGGCCTATAGTTTTCCATCTCCTCCCTGCTGCATTTTTGTGAAGAGGGACTACATGTGCTATCTTCCAGTCCTCAGAAATCACCCATGTTGAGTGACTCTGTAGTTCCATGTCATAATAGCAAATGAGGAATGGCAATGTATGATAATAGTATCAAACCCATATCGTGACCAGTCGTTAAAAAAGTATTTTCTTGTGGGCAGCTTTGCCCCCAGCTCCCCCCAGTGGGTGGCTTTCCCCCCACCCCACACTAAAGATTACTACTCTAGGGAGGGCACAACTCGAGGATTGGGGAAGAACCAGGATTGCAAAATGTGTCGACTCTGTGGTTCTGTCACCATTCTGACACGTTGCCAATTTTCACTCACCATCTTCACAGGCTACCGACTCTGTGAACAGGGTCACCAGTGATGTTGCTAGCTTCCTCTGTAGCTTTTTTAATATTCTCAGGTGTATGCCATCTGGCCCCATTGCTTTGTTCACCTTCCACTTTGCAAGTTGCTCCTGGACTCTCTTTCCTTTGTAAATAGACATGTGTTGACCCCCCCCCTTCATATATGTTGTCCAGCTGTGGTCCCTGCCCCTCCCCTTCTTCAGTGAATACTCAGCAGAAGTATTTATTCAGTATTTCTGCCTTTTCTGGGACTCCCTCCTTTCACTCCCCCATCTCCCGTTTGAGCCTTACAATCCCTCCCCTGGCTTTCCTTCTTTTGCTGATGAACCTAAAGAATGTCTTATCCCCTTTCTTTACCATCTGTACTAATTTTTTTCTCTGTCCTCATCTTCACGCACCTGACAGTCTTCCCTGCCTCCCTTAGACACTTTAGGTGAACCTGCCTGTCTTCTTCCTTTTGAGTTTCCTTATATTTCCTGAAGAAAGCTACTCTTTTGACCCTTACTCTCTCTGCCACATCTTCAGAGAACCATAGTGGTTTTCTCCATCTCTTGCTTTTGGCTATCACCCTTGTGCATTACTTTGTTACCTCACCTATGGGACCTTTTATGCATTCCAATTGGGCCACAACCTCCATCCTTCCCCCCTCCTTGTCAGTGCATCTTTCATGCCCCTCCTCATCTTATCAAAGTCCACCCTCCGGAAATCCCGTACCCTTGTCTTTTTGTGACTGGACCGTGCCCCTGCCTCCAAGCTAAGCCACACTATGTGGTGGTCACTGGATCCTAGTTGACTTTCTTTCCTTACATCTGTAATGTTGTCTTTGTTTGTCAGTAATAGATTCAGAATTGCCCTGTTCCTCGTGGTCTCAAGAAGTAGCTGCCTGAGGATTGCCTTCTGTAGGGAATCCAAGATGTTTCTGCTCCTGGTTAAGGCATCAGCTGGGATAGTCCAATCCATGTCTGATAAATTCAAATTATTGAGCAGTCGTACGTCCCGTTTTGTGGTCATCTCATGTATTTCTTCCACTAGGTCTCTATCCTCTTCCTTCCCCTGCACTGGAGGCCTGTAGATCACCCCCGTGCGGATTGCTGTGCCCTTGCCAGACTCAACGGTGACCACCAGTGCCTCAGCCTACCCCTTCCTACCTTGTACCTCTGTTACCTTTATACCATCCCTGATGTACATGGCCACCCCCCCTTTTTTACTCCCCCATCCCTCCTGAAAAAAGCATACATAGGTACAACTATGTCCCAATCATGATTAGTTGTGTACCAAGTCTCAGTTATTGCTGCTATGTCCAGGTCTACCTCTACTAGCAATGTCTCCAGGTTGGGGATTTTATTTCCCAGGCTGCGTCCATTTGTCACCATGCCCTTCCATGTTTTGCTGCCTCTCTTCCCTCTATTTGTGCCCGTTGCTCTCCTGCTTCTTCCCTTTAAACCCCATCTTCCTTTTTCCCTGCCTTCCTTCTGTATTCTCCTTTATGCCTATCACAGGTGTTATTGTCTGCACCTTGCCTTCCTGTTCCTCAATTCTGGCTTCTCTAACTAGTGGAGATGGGCTGCTAGAACCTGTCATCTCTCATTACCCCCCCCCCCAACTACTTTAAACACTCCACATGGAAGCCTTAAACCATTAATTTGGGACTGATTTTCCCTTCCTGGACAGATGCAGCCCATTGTAAGAGTACAGAGCTACATCGCTCCAGGCAGGTCTCCAGTTGCCAATGAAGCCATGACTCTTCACCCTGCACCAGCCCTCCAACCACTCAATGAAGCTTCTGATCTGGAGATTGCTAGCCTCCCCACTGCTGTGAACTGGGAGCACCTCTGAAAAAGTTACAGAATCTGCTGCCTTTCCAAGGCACTCACCCAACTGCCTGAAGTCCACTTGTACCTCATCAGTGTTTACCCTCTCACTGGATAAGTCATTGCCCCCAGGTGGACAACAACCTCCAGCTCCCCCCTCCTCGGCACTGCTCTAGTGATCCCCAGGATCCACTTCCCCTTCCACTTAGCAGTGCCTCCTGGAAGGCACTTGCCTTCCCTCCCTCTTCTGCCCTGGTGCAGTACCCAACTCAATGGCCCCAGCCAGTAGAGTCCCCCACCAGAAATAGCTTCCTCCTCCTCTTGTGTTCTCTTTTACCTGCCCCACGGTCATCCTCCTGGGTGACCTGCACATCCTTCTTGGTCTCAACTGTGGGTTCCCTTTCGAGATTCACTGTCTCCTGTAGGACATCAAATGAGTTCCTGAGTTCGACTGGATTGGGGAAGTGTCTCAGACCCTTCTCCCTCAGCCTCCCTCAGCCCACCGTAGTCCATCCAGACCTCTGCCATGGAATCCATTAGGTGCTGGCTGGGAACATGGTGGCCTCTGGGTGGGAGGAAACGTCCTCAGTATTCCTGCCAGCTCAGCCCAGAGATTGGCCACCTCTGCCCTCAGCCCAGAGATGTGTCTGCATATGGGGCAGCATCGCAGTTCCCAGAATGTTCTCCTGAGTACTGTTGCCCCGCACCCACTGCAGTGCACCACCCCCTGCGTCATGCCTGGGTGCTGCTGCCCCACACCCATTGTAGCACACCACCGCCTACATCATACCTGGGTGCTGCTGCCCTGCACCCACTGCAGCACACCACCCCTGCATCATGCCTGGGTACTGCTGCCTGCACCCACTGCAGTGCACCCCCTGCATCATGCCTGGGTATTGCTGTCCCGCACCCACTGTAGTGCACCCCCCGCATCATGCCCAGTACTACTGCCCGCACCCACTGCAGTGCACCCCCCCCACATCATGCCTGGGTACTGTTGTCCCACACCCACTGCAGTGCACCCCCCTGCATCATGCCTGGGTGCTGCTGCCCCACACCTACTGAAGCACACCACCCCTGCATCATGCCTGGGTACTGCTGCCTGCACCCACTGCAGTGCACCCCATGTGTCATGCCTGGGTGCTGCTGCCCCGCAACCACTGCAGAGCACCACCCCCTGCGTCATGCCTGGGTGCTGCTGCCCCACACTCACTGCAGTGCACCACCCCCTGCGTCATGCCTGGGTGCTGCTGCCCCATACCCACTACAGTGCACCACTCCCGCGTCATGCCTGTGTATTGCTGCCCCGCACCCACTGCAGTGCACCCCCGCATCATGCCTGGGTACTGCTGTCCCTCACCCACTTCAGTGCACCCCCCGCTTCATGCCTGAGTACTGCTGCCCCGCACCCACTGCAGTGCACCCCCAGTGTCATGCCTGAGTATTACTGGCCCACACCCACTGCAGTGCACTGCCCTCTGTGTCATGCCTGAGTACTGCTGCCCCACACCCACTGCAGTGCACCACCTCCTGCGTCGTACCTAAGTACTGCTGTCTCACCACCTTTTCCCTCACTGTATCTAGTTTTGTTTTCCTCCAACCTCTCCTTTCTGTTTCCTTCCTGTTCTTCTTTGAGTTTTAAATCAAACTTTACCTTTGTATAGGGGTCAACCTTCTGATACTGTTTCAGATAGACCTAAACATGTAGGAGTTACTGTATTCCTTATGTATGCTTCCCTGCACACCAGGAAGTATCACGGCAGTGGAAGCCTATAAAAGCAGATGAGCTCAGAGTTCATACTAAGATTCATACTAAGGTAGACGTTTAAGCAGGCGGGTGTTAACCCATTAGTGCTTCTTCCTTATGATAAATAACATAATGATCTCACTGACATGATAAGTCTATCCAGTTTATGCTTAAAACTAGCTTTGCTGTTTGCTATAATCACATCAAGCAGAAGGTCCTTCCATAGTTTTATTATCCTATTGGTAAAAAAATACTTTCAAGTATTCGAACAAAACCTCCTTCCCTTTATCTGAAGAGGGTGACCTCTAGTCTCAATGGCAGAATCCTTAAATTCAATACCCAGGTCGCACATCAACTGGAGCTCTTGTACAATATCAAACATTAGCAACAGATCCCCACGAGCACGACGAGTTTCCAAGGACATAAAGCCCAAGGACTGCAGCCTTTCCTCATATTCTTTTTCTTTTAAGTCTGGGAGCATCTTAGTAAATCTACATTGTACTCATTCCAGTTTAACCCTCTCTCCCTTTTTATAAGGATTCCATATCTGGGACGAATACTCTAGATGTGGACCTACGTAAGATCTATACGGGGCATCAAGACATTACGTTCCATCAAATAGACAATTCTGTTAGCTCTATTTATTACATCTGAAACCTGTTCCTTGGTCATCAATTCATTCCCCATGTTGATTCCCAAGTCCCTTTCACTCTTAGTCTTCTCTAACCTGTGACCATCCATCAAATAGTCATATTCCAAGTTCTGTCTCCCTGGCTGCATCACTTTACCTTTTGTTAGAGTCAGTGTCATGTCCCACCTTTTTATCCAGTCCTTGATTTTAACAAGATCATTCTGTATGCTGATGCAATTATCTAAGCTGTCACAGGGACCACCAACTTTTGTATCATCTGCATGTTTTATACTCCATGAAAAAAGTTCTGAAGTCATATTGGAGATGAAAATGTGGAACAGCACTGGGCCAAGCACCGACCCCAGGGCACACCACTCTGAACAGGTTCAACAGGGGAAATATAGCCATTAACTACTGCAGTCTGTTTTCTGTTCCTTAGCCACTTGGCAATCCAGAGTGTCAAAGAGCTATCAACCTTGTGTTTTTTTTATTTTTCTATAATCACCCAGTGGGGGGGTCAAATCAAAAGCTTTCACAAAATCTAGGTATATAATGTCACAGGGGATACTTTCATCAAGGTGTTCACTAATCTTTACATCAAAAGTTAACAGGTTTGTGGAGCAACTCCTTTCTTTAGTGAAACCATGCTGTAACAGATCAATATTAATAAGTGAAGCTGACAGCCTATCTTTTATAATGCCTTCCAACAGCTTATCGACAACTCACGTCAAACTTACAGGCCAGTAATTGTTCAATTATTCTTTTTACCTTTTTTAAGAATGGGGACAACCTGTGCCATTTTCCAGTCTTCTAGCACTAAAGCAGGGTTAGCAGAAGTCTCAAAGATAACCAAATCACCACATTTATTAGGGTCCACCTCATTGTTAGTTTTTTTTTTTTTTTGGAGTTTATATGTGAATAAAATTGTTTAACATTATTCTTATTAGCAATATTAGCCAGGTTAAATTTGGCTTGTTTCTTTGCATTCTTATTTCTACATTTGCAAAGTTTTTGCACATAAGCATATGCCATAAATATAGCATTGTCTCCAGAACATTTATGCTAATTATTAAGTCGATGTTTTCTGTTAACTAATTTCTTAATTCCCTTATTCATCCATCTAGGCTTCCTTTGACTATTAACTTTCTCAATCAATGGAATGTTCTCCCTCATAGTAGTAATATAATGATGTCCTTTATTATAGAGTAGATAGATAAAGAGATAGATACATAGATAGACAGAGAGAGAGAGAGAGAGATAGATAGACAGATAGATAGATAGATAGATAGATAGATAGATAGATAGATAGATAGATAGATACTGTCTGTAGATAGATAAATAGAATAATAGATAGGCTCTGGTATATTACAAGGTAGTAATTCCATCAAGAGGTTCTGGGGACACAGAGAACCCCGAGAGTGAAGCTTGAGAGGTTTCATGTGTCCCCAGAACCTCGAGATGGAATTACTACCTTGTTATATACCAGAACCTATTTGTTATTTTTTTTAATATATGGATACGAGGTGAATTGACTCACCTCCGTTTAAACAGTGGAGTCAGCGGGTCCATGTGAGTGCTGACAGGGTTCCCCAGTGCTGAGTGGATGACCGGTGCTGTGAGCTTCATTTACCGCTGCTTTTTTTTAACTGTTTGTCGGCAGCGGTATCGGCGAGCAGAGGAGCTCAAAATTTTTTTTCAAAAGTGAAAAAAAACAGTTGTAGCAACTGTTGACCGTTCACTGCGCTGGCGGCGAGCAAACCGCCATGTTTTCTACCGTTGTGCCTGCCCACAGAGCAAAGCGGTAATCAGAGGCACGCTTTGTAAAACATCGGGGGTACAGTTGCGCATGCACTCTTCAGCTTTCTTGATAATACTATCGATCGGGTGCCGAACAATACTATTACGGCACCCGAACGATAGTATTATCACTTACCAACAGTAGTATTATCGCTCCAGGAGCGATGGTATTACAAGGATTTTTTTGTATGCTTTTCAACCATGTTATTTTCACAATCCATATATTAAAGATAGATAGATAGATAGATAGATAGATAGATAGATAGATAGACAGGCAGACAGATAGATAGATAGATAGATAGATAGATAGATAGATAGATAGATAGATAGATAGATAGATAGATAGTGTCTGTAGATAGATAGCTAGATAGATACTATTGATAGATACTATCGATAGATAGATATATAGATAGATAGATTGATAGATTGATAGATACTATCAGATAGATAGATAGATAGATAGATAGATAGATAGATAGATAGATAGATAGATATTTTATTTATAAATGCACCAGTTTCCAGGGACTCTGGGCACTGTACAATAAAAACAAACAGTAATATAATAATATAAAATAATGTACAGATATGTACATAACAGTTCAACTGGGACAGGATATAAAATTCATCTATCACTAAAACAGACTGCTAATCCGTCAATAAAACTTGCTGGAACATGTAATCTCCCACATATCTGCACAAGTTTTATCCTGAAGTACCCCTTCCCAATCAGTATTATGTAAAGCATTGTGTATTTCCTCATCATTTGTTTTGTTACACAAATATATCTTTGTGTGGCTTTTCCTAGGGTTATAAGGATAACTTACACGGAAACTGACTCTACTATGATCACTATTTGTTATGGAGATCCCACCTTACAGTCTTTAACGTAAATTGGAGAGGATGTAAAAACTAAATCCAGGATTTCTTTATCATGGGTTGGTTCAGTCACTCACTGAGTCAGACTGACCTCTTTGCATGTTGGCAACAACAGTTTACCTTGACTAGTAATTGTACACCAGTCCTTCCAGTTTATTTCTGGGATATTCAAATTGCCCATTAACACAATATCCCCAAACGCATTAGCTAAGCTGTATTTCTTCCACAGTAAGTTTAGACACCTCCATAGTGCTATTAGGGGGTCTATATATACATCCTACTATTAAGGAGCTATTGAAGAATAGCAAGGTTGGGAAGGCAGCAGGCTGGAAGGTGATCTCACTGAATGCAAGAAGCCTAAGGTACAGAACTACGAAGTTACAGGCTCCCTTTGTAGTGGAATTGGTGGACATAGTGGCCATCACTGAAACATGGACCACCCAGTACCAGGACTGGGATACGATGATACCAGGGCACAGGCTATTCAGACAGGATAGGGCCAAGGGGAATGGGGGAGGGGTGGTGATCTATGCGAGGGAGGGGATTAAATGCGTAAGGGAGGAAGGGGAGGAGGGGAGGACAGAAGCTTTGTGGATGCAATTCCAGGATGTGAGGAATAGGACACTGAGGATGGGGGGTAATATACAGGCCACCATCACAGAGTTGTGGCCTGGACCAGGAACTGGTGGATCAAAATCAAAGGGTAAGTAGAAAAGAAAGCATGGTGGTGCTAGTGGATTTCTATCTACCAGGGGTGGATTGGAGCACAACTGCACCATGCGTGCAAGAGAGGGGTTCCTGTTGGAAGCTTTTCAGGACAGCTTCTTGACACAGCTGGTACAGGGGCCAACATGGCTGGAAGGGACTTTGTATAGTGTACTGGATAATGTGGAAGCTGTAAGGAACCTAGAAGTGGGGGAACCACTTGCTGGGAGTGACCACTACTCGGTGTGATTCACGCTAAGCAAGGGGAGGAACACAGGGGGCACAGGCACAAGGGTGGTTGAGTTTAGGGGGATAGACTTTAGGATGATGGGGAAAATTCTGAGCAAGCACCTGGCAGACATCCAACAAAACAGCATGACTGGAGAACAGCACGTGTAGTGCCGCTCCACAAAAGCGGTCCCAAGGATGACTCAGGGAATTACAGACCAGTCAGTCTGACCTCCAATGTGGGCAAGCTCATGAAGAGCATACTAAAGGAAAGGTTGGTGAAATATCTAGAGGAGCATGGAATCCAGGATGCGAGGTAGCATGGGTTCATGGGGGGGAGATTGTGTCAAACAAATCTGATTGACTTCTTTGACTGTGTCACTAAGACAGTAGACAGGGGCCAAGTGGTAGACATCCTCTATCTTGATTTCAGCAAGGCCTTTGACTCTGTGCCCCACAAAAGGATGTGCAGGAAGTTGGTTGATCTCAGAGTTGGGGAAAAGATGGCAAGATAGGTGGAAAACTGGTTGAAGGACAGAACCCAGAGGGTGGTTGTGGGGGGAGAGTTATCTGGCACAAGACAGGTAACCAGTCGGGTCCCACACAGCTCGATGCTGGGGCTGGTGTTGTTCAATGTCTTCATCAGTGACATTCAAGATGGCATTAAGGGCAAAATGAGCCTATTCATGGATGACACCAAGCTCTGTGGGAGAGTGGACACAGCTGAAGGGATACAGGACCTACAGGAAGATTTGGAAAAGCCAGGGAGGAGGTCCAGGATCTGACAGCTTGGCTTCAATGCCAAGAAATGCAAAGTTATGCATATTGGAGCAAAGAATCCTAGGACAGAGTACTACCTGGGTGGAGTCCGAGTATCTGCATCAGAGGAGGAGAAGAACCTGTGAATGATGATCACTAGTGACCTGAAGCACTCCATGCAGTGCAAGAAAGCAGCAGCAAAGGCAAACAAGATGCTGGGATGCATATCTAGGAGGATCAATAGTAGGAGAGAGGAGGTTACTGGTAAGGCCGCATCTAGAATATGGAGTTCAGTACTGGTGCCCATCCTCAAAAAGGACATTGACCTGCTGGAAAAGGTCCAGAGGATGGCTACAAAGATGATAGCTGATCAGCAGGGTAAGGCATATGAGGAGAGGTTGAGGGCACTGAGCATATACTCCCTGGAAGACAGAGGGGAGAGAGAGAGAGGAAACAACTGGGACCTTCAAGTACTTGAAAGGGATAAATAAGGTTGATAAGAAGAGTCTCTTTAAGCAGAATGGCAACCATAACATGAGGGGGCACAGTCTTAAGCTGGAGTGTGGGAGGTTCAGAAGGGCAATCAGGAAGTGCTCCTTCACAGAGAGGGTTATGGACACTTGGAATGAGCTGTCAGAAGAGGTGATCTCATTGAAGACAGTGGGCAGCTTTAAGAGAGGCTGGGACAGGTATGGGGGGGTAAGGGTCAGGGGTAGGGAGGATGGGAGGAGTGGGGAGAGGAGGCAGGGACAGTAGCTCAAGCTGTGGACCCTGCAACAGGAGCCGACTTGATAGACCAAATGGTCTTCTTCTGCTTACTTCTTCATATGTTCATATGTAACACATGGATGCAGCTCAGAAATGGAATAAAATAAATGGAGGGCTGGTGGAGGCAACAGGGACCTGTACTAGGAAAGAAACCAAGAAGGGCAGGGCAAAGAAACCCAGTTTGCTGTCACCGGAGGTCAGAGAAGGGGTGAGAGCCAAGAAGTCAGCATTTTGGAAGTATAGGAAAATGAGGAGGGGAGAAGATGAAGATTTATACAGGGAAAAGTCTAGGGATTAACTGCACATTCATCTCTAAATCAGAACAAACTATCATGACCCTACATAGGTCACATGTTAGGCTACACACGGACTATGGTTCTCCATTTTGGAGTCCATATTTTATAACAGATATAAATAGAATAGGACAAATTCAGTGCAGGGCAACTAAACTTGTTTCTTATCTTACACATTTTCATTATCATACTAGACTCCAGAAAACTGGTTTACATTCCCTCAAACAGAGAAGAACTAGAGGTGATCTTTTACAATTATTCAAAATTTTGCAGTCGCCTGTGCTAATGGATCAATGTGGTATAACTTATTCTACTAGAAGAATTGTGGCTAGGTTACATAACAAACAATTGGAAGTAAATAAAGCAAACAGTAATAAAAGGTTAAATTTTTTTACCATTCGAACACCTAGGTTATGGAATTCTCTGCAACAAGATATTGTTGATTCACTAAATGTTACAATTTTTAAAAATAAACTTGATAAATGGTTACTAAATCAAAATTTGGGTTAATGGTCCACACATGTGGAACACAATCTCGATAGGCAACTGCCTTCGTTTTTCTACTAAACCAAGTAAACCAAGTAACCAAGAGGTCACCAGACTGGTCAGGGGCCAACGCACCTAGAGAGCTGAGACTGATCAAAAGAGCAGAAAAGACTTCTTCCATTACATAGGTGAGAAAAGGAGAAGTAAAGACCAGCTTGTGAGGATCAAGAAAGATGGGGGGGTGGGTGGAGAAGGGGGCGGAGCAGGTAGAGGCACCGAACGAGTACTTCTGCTCTGTGTTCATGCAGGAGAAGAGGGAAAATACCTCAGGCAAATGGGGAGTGGGTAAGGGTGGGTAAGGACAACAGATGTAGGGATTACAAAGGTCAGGGTGCTGGAGGAGTTGAGGGCATTAAGAATAGACAAAGTGCCTGGGTTGGATGGCATTCACCCTAGGGTACTGAGGGAGCTGGCAGAGGTCCTTGTGGGGCCACTGGCAGACCTGTTCAATACCTCCCTGAAGACAGGATGTGTACCACAGGACTGGAGGATGGCCCACGTGGTGCCCATCCATAAAAATAAGCCAAAGGATGAACCAGTGAACTACAGGCCAATGAGCCTCAACTCGATTGTGGACAAACTCATGGTGACCATCCTAAAGGAGAGGCTCGTGAGCTTCTTGGAGGCAAATGGTATCCAGGATGAACAGCAACACAGGTTTGTCACAGGCAGATCATGCCAGTCAAATCTGGTAGAGTTCTATGACTGGGTGACATGAGAACTGGATAAGGGCCATGCTGTGAACATCCTGTACGCGGACTTCAGTAAGGCCTTTGATTCAGTGCTGCATGGGAGATTGGGGGGAAGCTGGAGTATGTGGGGACAGGACCAAAAATGGTGACCTGGATCAGGAACTGGCTGAGGGGGAGACAGCAAAGGGTGGTGGTGTTGGAGGGAAGTCTCATCACCAAGAGCGGTGACTAGCGTGGAACCACAGGGATCCGTGCTGGGACCAGTACTGTTCAGGATTTTCTTTGCACATATCTCGAATGGGATCCAGAGCAAAATCAGTCTGTTCACAGATGATACCAAGATGGGAGCTGTGTTAGATGACACGGATGGGGGAAGGGGTTGTAGGAGGACCTGGATAAGCTGCAGTAGTGGGGAGATAAATGGCAGCTGGGGTTCAATGCCAAGAAGCGCAAGTTCTGCACTTTGGAGCCCGGAATCAGGGGAGAGATTATCACTTATATGGGGTTCAGTTGGGTTGCTCCACAGAAGAGAAGGACCTAGGGGTTACCATAAAGGAGCATGAACAACTCTGTTCAATGCAGAAGGGCGGTGGCAAAACCCAACAAAATGCTGGGGTGTATAGCTAGAGGGATCTCCTCCAGAAGTACGGAGGTTATCCTGCCACTGTATAGGTCACTGGCCAGGTCCCACCTGGAGTACTGTATGCAATGCTGGTGCCTGTTCCTGAAGAAGGTCATCAGATTGTTGGAGGGGGTACAGTGTAGATCTACAAAGACAATCCAGGGATTGGAGGGCAAGACATATGAGGAAAGGCTAGGGGAGCTGAAATTGTACTCTCTGAAAGAGAGGAGGGACAGGGGAGATATGACTGAGACCTGTAAGTACCTGAAGGGAATAAACAAGACTAATACAGAGAGGATTTTCCAGAGGAGAAAGGGGAGGGACATGAGAGGACACATAGAAACGTAGAAACATAGAATTTGACGGCAGATAAGGACCACTTGGCCCACCTAGTCTGCCCATTTTCCTACCTAACAGATAAGCTGCAGATCCTAGTTAACCAACAGCTTACTTCCTCCTACCCCCCACTAGGACTGCCTTATGTCTGTCCCATGCATTCTTGAATTCCCCCACTGTTCTTGACTCCATGACCTCCTCAGGGAGGCTGTTCCATGCATCCACAACCCTCTCCGTGAAAAAATACTTCCTCACATTACCTCTGAGCTATCCCCCCTCTATCTTCAAATTGTGCCCCCTTGTTCTTGCACATCTCTTCTTTTGAAAGATGCTACCCTCTTGGACTTTGTTGATTCCCTTGAGGTACTTGAAAGTTTCTATCATGTCCCCTCTCTCCCTTCTTTCCTCAAGGGTTTACATATTATTACACCAACTGAGATTGGAGGGGGGGTAGATTCAGGACAGAGATGAGGAGTCATTTTTTCATAGAAAGAGTGGTGGACAAGTGGAACTCCTTGCCGGGTGAGGTAGTGGCCTGCAAGATGGTAGACAGCTTCAAGAGGGGTTGGGATAGGGAAAGGGGTAAGAGGATGGGGGGAAGGGTGGGATAGTAGCATTATAAGGTGCTAGCTGCGCACTCGAGCAGACTCAATAGACCATGAGTCCTGATTCTGCTGGCATTTTCGTATGTTCGCATTTCCCCATTAATCTACAGCAATAGGGATTCAGCATCAGTGTGCATTCTTGTGCAGTCAGAAATATTACTGGAGGCAATCTCAGCATTAATATATATCGCAACACCTCCGCCAGTTTTAGAAGTCCTGTTTTGCTCATAAAGTATAAAAACCCTCAAAATCTGTCCCTCATGAACCTTTATCATTGTTTCTCTATGTTTCAGTAATTGTTATTATGTCTGCAGGGGCAAGGGACAAATGGGCCCTAAAGTTATCCAGTGTATTGCCAAGACTGTGAACATTAAAAGTAAACATGTTTAACAGTTCCCTTCACACTGTTCTAGACCTCAGCTTTTTTTGGCTTCAAAATGTGAGGAGCATCCAACCTACCCTCCTCCCTCCCTTGGGCTAGTTTAAATCATTAATAGCATTTTTGATGTTTGCAGCTAAGAGTCTGGCTCCAGTCTTATTCAAATGAAGCCCATCCTTCCAAAAACGGTGAGTTTTGTTGACAAACATTGTCCAGTTAGCAACCATCCCAAGACCATGATTTTTACATAAATGTGTGGTGGGTGGGTGGGTAGGAGGTGAGAGAGGTACCCAATTATCTGTCAGACCTTCTTGCACCTGCTGTCTCAGTCCGTCCCCTCTACTCCTCTGGTAGGGGCCTCCTGGTGATTCTTGGTGTAACCCCCTTGTTCCCAGGGGTTGAACTCCAGGATTCAGGGGCAATCCCCTGGTAAATCTGGACTTTTGAAGCTGCCTTGTGACAACTGTATGTGAGTACATTTGTTTTTGGTAAAGTGAACCCGGTAGTACCTGCATTTCTACGAAGGGTGGATTCTCTGATAAAGAGACCCTGTCACCTGAGACTCTGTTCTTTAAAAGTTGTCTGCCTACATTTGGAGTCCAGTATGTGACCGTCCATGTACAGAACTTTTAATTCTGACACCCCTGAGGTGTTTGTAGCATGTTAAGTGTGAAATACATTTACGACAACGTCTACAGTTTTCAACAGTTTTTAAGGTGTTTGTTACGAGATGAATGGCCAGGAATAAGCTTGGAAACAAAAGGTGGGAGACCCCCCATCTGGAGTAACCAGTTTACCTCTACGGGTTCTGAAGAGCACCTATTCCTTTTCATTCAGTGCATGTGGCCAATGCCTGAAGAAAGTGTTTATTCCTGTAAGTGGGTTGTTTTTTTCCAGTTTACCCAAGGATAGTGGGTTCTGCAAGTTCTGAGCCTGTACGTGCTCTGGCTGGTCATGTGTACCACAGTTATCCTATGCAATATGGGAACTGTACCAGCACGTGGCTGGATGTGTCAGTTTCCAGTGGGAACCAGTGTGTTCACAAGTGTGTGTTTTCTTCATCCTGTACTTAATGGGAATTTAGGAATTTCTGTACCTCAGTAATTTGCATTATAGCATGTGTAGCCCTATGGGGGTCCATCTTCGCTTTGTGTTTATTCCTACTCTGTTATGTGAATAAAAGTCACACTCTAGAATCCCCACCTGGTTTCAACAGTAATGTTATTTCTTCCTTGTGTCTGGAGTTACTTGAGTGCCCCTGTCCGGAAGTGCAAACCTAGCATAGCCCTGAGCAAACATTTTCTCCCAGGGACCTGGGTTGTTGGCCATGGTAATTGGTCCCCACCAGGTGTGTGCCAGGCAGTTGCCACACTTGGTTGTCTGCTTTGTATAACACTCTTCTCCATCTGGCATATCCCACCTAGTATGTGGTGGCATAACAAAGCACCCGCGCCCCTCTCTTTTCCCCTAGACTTGAAGAGGTGTGCCTTCTAGTTAAGCAAGGGGCCAGTGTGGCGGTTGCACCAGGATGAGGTTAAAAATGGATGGCAACAGGGCTTTTAGTGTCACTGGCCCTGTCCTGTGGAATTCGCTGCCCTTCAGGGTTAGGGAGGTCCCATCTTTGGAGGTATTCAAGGCCCGCCTGAAGGCCCTCCTGTTCGTCCAGACTTTCTCTGACTTAGCAGTTTAGTGAGATCATTCTGTAATGGTTTTGATCTCAGTTCCTGTCCACCTCTTTTTTAAACTTTTTTAGAAAGTTTTATTTTTATTGTATAATTTATTGTTCAATGTTCTCTACTACTTGTTCTGATTTACAATGTCTTTTATTGGTTTATTTACTTTGTACGGCACCTAGAACCTCCACGATTGGGCATCCTTTTAAATAAAGATCGCGTTGCCTTGCCTTTGTGACTTCCACATTAAAATATAATCAGCCCAATTTTTAGATGTAGCAAGCCTAATTTAACTGCAGCAAGCCTGATTTAGCCACAGGAAGTCTGCACCCAGCACTATGTTACTCCGACTGTATTTGATATGGCCCCTGAAAATCTAAACCATCAAGGTACGTTCCGGAGAGAATTTTGTTAAACTGCCCAGGAAACTCTAGTTTTGAATCAAATATTTAGAGCAAGGCAGCTGTCCAGCAAGCACTAGTTCAAAATCACATTTATAAAGTAGTTTAAAATCGCACTTTAACATGTTAAAATACAAGCACCTATACAGTAATACAAGCCTGTTTTAGCCCAATTGTCCTTCAGATTCTGAAAAGAAAGACACTTCCCCTCCACCCGATACAACTGCAATCACAATTATATTATAGAAGTACAGATACCATAGTCCTTAGCCATGTGGGGATCACCGGTCCACTTCTGTGCCCTTCAGACTCCCTCTCCATTCCGGACTCTCTCTTTTACAGACCACATTTGCCCTCAACAGCTGCTTTCTCCTCTGTTAACATCAATATTGGGTAAAATATTGGACTCTCTCGTAAATGACAGTCTGGTGGCCAGCCTGCCGGTGCAGTGGTAGCGCTACAGCTTGTGATGCTGGCAACCCAGGTTTGGTAGCAAGCCCGGGTCACCAGATGGCCTGCCATGGAGAGAGGGATTGAGTGCCCGATGGGCCACTCTCCTTCTCTGGGAGGGGTGGGCCACTCTCCTTCTCTGGGAGGGGTGGGATGCTCTCCTTCTCTGGGAGGGGTGGATGCTCTCCTTCTCTGGGTGGGGTGGGCTACTCTCCTTCTCTGGGAGGGGTGGGTTGCTCTCCTTCTCTGGGAGGGTGGGCCACTCTCCTTCTCTGGGAGGGGTGGGCTACTCTCCCTCTCTGGGAGGGGTGGGTTGCTCTCATTCTCTGGGAGGGGTGGGCCACTCTCCTTCTCTGGCAGGGTGGGCCACTCTCCTTCTCTGGGAGGGGGTGGGATGCTCTCATTCTCTGGGAGGGGTGTGATGCTCTCCTTCTCTGGAAGGGGTGGGTTGCTCTCCTTCCCTGGGAGGGGTGGGATGCTCTCCTTCTCTTGGAGGGGTGGGATGCTCTCCTTCTCTTGGAGGGGTGGGATGCTCTCCTTCTCTGGGAGGGGTGAGATGCTCTCCTTCCCTGGGAGGAGTGGGCTGCTCTCCTTCTCTGGGAGGGGTGGGCTGCTCTCCTTTTCCTTCTCTGGGAGGGGTGGGCTGCTCTCCTTCTCTGGGAGGGGTGGGTTGCTCTTCTTGCTGCAATACTGTCATCACCTGGGTGACCATGGTTGGTGCTGGTGCAGCTGAGGAGGCAGACTAGCAGGGAGGGGCTGGCATTGGCCGAGGAGTGGAGCAGAGGTATGTCTCCATGCACCTCCATCTCATTGGTCCTCCCCGGGTGCTGACATTAGTGGGGGCCAGAACAAGGAAAAACACCCCACGTCTGGTCCAGGTGATGGGCTCCCACATCGAACGACCACGGAGGAACCAGGGAGGACTCCAATTGCACATTCCCCTGATGTTTTGGAGGAGGTATGAGGAGCTCCTTAGCCCCACTCAGGTGTCATCTGAGTCTCTAGAAGTAACTAGAGCAGGGCACTTAATGGAGCAATCCTTGGTCCTCTCCACTGCGTAGCCTGGTGGTGCATTAGGAAGCCCCGAGAGAGGTACCAGTCATGGTGACAGGGGGCATAAAAATAGTAAAAAAAAAAAAAAAAAAAAAGTACAGGCTGTAAAATGAAATTAACAGCAAACACCTGTGTGATGAATCACAACATGGGTGTTAAGAAACACAGATCATGTCTAACAAATACCTTGGTGTTCTGTGACAAAGTTAGTGAAGCACTCGATAACAATCAACCAGTGGATGTGGTGTATTTAGATTTTAAAAAGGCCTTTGACAAGGTCCCTCACAAAACACTGGTACACAAATTGTCATGTCTCAGTATTAATATCAAAATGTTGAGTTGGGTCAAAGTGTGGCTGACAGGAAGGACACAAAGGTTTCAAATTATAGGTCATATGTCAGATAGAGGGGTCAGTGACAAGTGGAGTGCAACAAGGGTCAGCTTGGGCCCGTAGTGTTTTCATTATTTATCACAGACATGAATTCAGGGATAAAGAACTGTATCACAAAATTTACTGAGGATTCAAAATGGAGCAGAAGTTGGAAGTGATAAGCAGGTGGCTGATGTAAAGCAAGATTTAAAGTTACTAGAAAATTGGGCGTCCAGTAATGGTATGATTTGTAACACAGATAAATTGTAGTAATGCACCTTGGAGTCAGCAATAATCATAATAATTACACACAGGACAGTGTACAGTTAAGGGTAGAGGAAAATGAAAGGGACTTGAGAATTCTGATTAGCAATGACATTAGTTTTAGTCCTCATTGTAATGAAGTAATTAAGAATTCTAATAAGATCATCGGGTGTATCAAGAAGGCATTTATAACAAGAACTAGATCATGCATAGTCCTGATCTACAGAGCCTTCGTTAGACCCCACCTGGACTATTGAATGCCACTGTGGAGTCCTTACTTGAGAAGGGACATAAACAACTTAGAGAAGGTGCAGAGGAGAATGACAAAGATTATACATGACCTAAGAGATTAGCCCTATGAATCTAGAATGCACCAACTGGATTTGTACCCATTAGAATTAAGGCACATCAGGGGAGATTTACTGGAAATGTATAAAATTATAAGAGATAATCAGTTGATGTACAACTTGGGTTTACTATTTAGCAATAGAAATATTAATCTGAGAATTCATGAACATCAAATAAAACAAACATTCCCTAGGATGAATACCAGAAGGTATTTTTACACACAAAGGGTCATATCAATGCGGAATGGTCTACCAAGGGGGGTAATAGATGCAGACTCATTTCTTACCTTTAAAAAGAGGTTGGATAGACATCTACTGTCTAGTAATGGTTTCACATAGCCCTGCTAAAGCAGGAAATGAACAAAATGGGCAATAGCCTTCTGCCTGTCTTAACCACCATGTACAGAATCAAGTATAGATGGGTGCTTGCCCAGTACATATTGTTAGCCCTATTTTCCAGTTACATGTTTTTTTAACATTAAGCCAGACACACAAATTGCTACAACACTGCAATTCTGTGTCAGTTAAATTTGTTGCATTTTGGTTATCATGTGTTAAAACACAGTGAACATATCATGTACCTGGATGTGTCTATATTGCTTTGTAATACAGGTATGTTTCTCTAAAAGAGCTCTTTTTGAGCACTTCAGACCTCACCTTCAGCATTTCTTCACAGGAGTCAGTCATATGAATTGGTATAACTATACGTTATTATTCATATTGGGCCCTTTGCACAAAAATGTAGAAAGTATGCGCCAGAGGCATGTACCATGCCTGTGTAACTCTGCACTCACGGACAGGTGCACACCAGCTGGTATTTAATATAGCCAGTCACCTATCTGCGGCCCCATCCCCTGGCATGTTGCTGCACATAGCTAGATCAGGGAGGTATGATGGGGTAGAATGGGGGATCCTCCAGTTGAAGGCTTGCTCTGCATCCCAAAGTGGATCCCATATGCAGGCATGCAGGGGACCCCTGAAATATGCGGAACCACACATCCCAAAGGGATACCATGGAACCCAAACACCATCAACATACATGCCACGGCTGTCACTGACAGCTGAAGCAAAAGGAGGCAAAGACCCAACAGCAGGGACACAGCAGGAGAAGGGAGAATATGCATTCATTCCACTGATGGATCACTAGGTTCAAGCATGATGCAGTGACCAAGGCACAGGTTGGGAATGGTAGTGGATGCAGCAGTAGGTATTAACACCCCTCACTGATGCGGCACAGTAACATGACTGATGTGAGGCACAGTGGAACAGTGAGAGTCAATGTCAAAGACATTCCTGCAACATGGGAACAGTGGAGAAATATGGGCATCTTGTAGTCATACCAGTATATTAATGGGCATTGTAACTGGGGTGTCCTTATTTATTTATTTATTTATTCATAGAAGAATTGGAATTACAAACTTTTGAGTCAGAGACTCCTTTGCAAAGGCTCCACATAAATATAAAAACAAGCATTTGTCAATGCCGAATGTTTGCTTGCTGACATTGGCATTGGTAGTGTAGGAGTTACAGAGCTGCATAATAGGGATGGCAGCGAAGTACTGAACTGAAACCAACCCCACTACCACCCTGCAGAGAGTGACAGGCATTGGGGTGTGCCTTTGGGTCATCAGGCATAACGACCGTGCCATTTCACCACACCCCACCCTGCAGACACTGACAAGTGTCACGATGTGCCTTGGGGTCTTTGGCCCTTATGTGCACCCCATTCCATCAGGAAATATGGTGAGATGGGTGTGGTATAGGAGAATGGGGTGAAGTTTGGGCTCGAAGAGTCCGAGGCACACCTTGATGCCTCTCACTGGCTGCAGGGTGTGGGTGGGGGTGGAATGGTATGAGTATCACAGGCAAGAATCCCAAGTCACACCCCTGATACCTGTCATTCTCTACAGGGTGGGGCATTATGGTTGGAAACCCTAATGCCTAAGGCATTCATTGGTATTTTCACTCCAAATTTTCAACATGTTTTTTTTGTGACCCCCACCTCATGAACAGTGGCAATATCAGTTTGTTAGCCGAAAACTACTTTTGCACAGTGACTATGGCATTTGGCACCACAGGTGCAAAAACACATTCCGAACAGGATGTGAAAAATGACAGCGGTACTGTTCATGGGAGGTGTAAAAAATGGCAATGTTGAAAATCTGCTGTGAAAATCTTAAAAAAACTGGTGAAGTCATGAGCGTGCGTAGAAACTGTGCAACGCACACCCGTAATGTAACTAGTTTGGGGATTTTTTTACAGCAGATTGTTAACACAGGCATTTTGGGACCTCCGATCATGAACAGTGTCAGTGTGTTTTTCTTTATCTGTCCCGAACAATGATTTCCCACTGCAACCACGCATTTCTGTGCTGAAAGTGTGAAAACACATTTCGGCCATATTGTGGAAAATGACAGCTGTACTGTTCATAAGGAGGTATGGAAAAATGCCACTGGTGAAACTCTGGACTGAAAATATTACAAATTCATGAACTTACGAGGGTGCGTGAAAACTGCGCAATGCTCACTCGTAACACAGTCATTTTATGGAGTTTTGTCACCAAATTTTCAACATAACCATTTTAAGACCTCTGCTCATGACCAGTGTCACTGAGATTTTCTTAATCTGTCCCAAACATTGTTTTTGCACACTGACTGTACCATTGTGTGCTACATGTGCGGAAACACATTTTGGGTGAGATGTAAAAAACGGTAGCTGTACTGCTCATAAGGAAGTGCGGTAAAATGGCACTGTTGAAAATCTGGTGTGCAAATATTACAAATCGCAAACTTGCCGGCATTTAACTGCTAAGAACGCAGCGCCCTAAAACAGTCATTTTGGGAAATTTTCACAAATTTTCAACATAAGCCATTTTAACACCTCTGCTCATGACCAGTGTCACTGTGATTTTCTTAATTTGTCCTGTACATTGATTTCACACAACCGACTGCGCCATTGTGTACTACATGGGCGGAAACACGCTTTGGATGAGATGTGAAAAATGACAGCTGTACTGCTCATAAGAAGGTGTGGTAAAATGGCAATGTTGAAAAATCTGGGTGAAATATTGAAATTTCGCAAAACTTACGAGCATGCATAGGAACTGCAACATGCTAGTAAAAACAGTCATTTTAGAATTTTACACCAAATTTTCAAAATAGGCTTTTTGAGAGCCCACCTTATGAACACTGGCAGTGTTGTTTCATTAATAATTCTGGAAAGGTGATTTTGTGCAGTGGCTGCGAAATCACCCTTCGGGCCTGAGTAACACCATGACAGTGACAGCATTCATGAGAAGGGGTCCCAAAAATCCCATGTTGAAAATTTGGTGCAAAAATTCCAAAAAATGCCTGAGATATGCAATAAAGTTGAAAAAATCCGATCTATCCCATTATACAGCTTACTGGCATTGCCTCAGTTCGTGGTCGGCTTTGAAGAGTGCAGACGTGTTCCCCAGTCCACCAAGATCAGCTGGCTGGAGTCCAGAGGTAAGTATGGGGTGAGGGAGGGTGGGAGGCAGGGTGCACAGTGGGTAGGCGCGGTGGGCAGACACAGCGAGAGACCATTTTCGATTTTCAGTTTTTTTATTATGACGACGCTGATGTTTGCCATGCTGGGGTGGACCCCAGCATGGCAGAAGGATGGCTGGGGCATGGGAGCCAATGGGATTGGGCACCCCTTGGCCGCCATGGCATCTGTTGCCATGCTGCGGGCTCCCCAGCGTGGCAGCCTGTACCTGGGATAGGAGCCGACGGGGATTGGGCACCCCTGGCCGGCTATATTAATAGTAGCCACACTGGGTTGAGCACCCAGCGTGGTATATGAAACAGTGTTTCAGGGGGGCACAGCACAGCCGACAGGGGATTGGGCACCCCATCGGCTATACAGTCTGTGCATTGGGGGAGCAGCACGCAGCATGCATGTGTGTGTGTGTAGGGGGGAGCATGCATGAGCAGGCGATATCTGATTGCTGCTCACTGAAGCATAGCTCCCCCTTTCAACTGTATGCCACTGCATTTTGGAGTTGTCATAGAAGCTCCAGCAGGCATTGGAGAAGTGCAGCCGTGCCTGCAAACACACAGACTGAATTGTAAGAGGGCTGACACACCTCCAAAAACTCCGATGATGGCACTATGTTTCTTGCACATGCGTGCAAGCAAACATAATAAAACAATGAGTAGAAAATCATGTATAACAGGGTGAACACTATTGGATACAACAAAGTCTGAGGGTAGTGGAAGTACCCCAGGTTTACCAGGGAAAACACAAATCTACAGAGTTATAATATACAATGTAGTACTGAGAGTAAAGCAATACTGGTAATAATATACAATGTAGTGCCGAGAGTAAAGCAATACTGGCAATAATGTACAATGTACTACTGAAATAAAACAATACTGGCAATAATATACAATGTAGTATCGAGAATAAAACAATACTGGCAATAATATACACTGTAGTACTATGAGTAAACAATGCTTGCAATAATATACAATGTAGTACTGAGAATAACGCAATACTGGCAATGATATACAATGTAGTACTGAGAGTAAAACAATACTGGGAATAATATACAATGTAGTACTGAAATAAAACAATACTGGCAATAATATATAATGTAGTACTGAGAGTAAAGCACTAATAACAATAATATACAATGTAGTACTGAGAATAAAACAATACTGGCAATAATATACAATGTAGTACTGAGAGTAAAAAAATACTGGAAATAATATACAATCTAGTACTGAAATAAAAGAGTGCTGGCAATAATATGCAATGTAGTATTGAGAGTAAAGTAATACTGGCAATAATATACAATGTAGTACTGAGAGTAAAACACTACTGGTAATAATATACAATGTACTACTGAGAGTAAAACAATACTGGCAATAATATACAATGTAGTACTGAGAGTAAAGTAATACTGGCAATAATATACAATGTAGTACTGAGAGTAAAGTAATACTGGCAATAATATACAAAGTAGTACTGGAAGTAAAACAATACTGGCAATAATATAAAATGTAGTACTGAGAGTAAAGTAATATTGGCAATAATATACAATGTAGTACTGAGAGTAAAACAATACCGGCAATAATATACAATGTAGTACTGAGAATAAAGCAATACTGACAATAATATACAATGTAGTACTGAGAGTAAAACAATACCGGCAATAATATACAATGTAGTACTGAGAATAAAGCAATACTAGCAATAATATACAATGTGGTACCTTGATTAAAGCAATACTGACAATAATATACAATGTAGTACTGAGAGTAAAACAATACCGGCAATAATATGCAATGTAGTACTGAGAGTAAAACAACACCGGCAATAATATACAATGTAGTACTGAGAATTAAGCAATACTGGCAATAATATACAATGCAGTACTGAGAATAAAACAATACTGGCAAAAAAATAGAATGTAGTACAGAGACTAAAACAATCCTGGCAATAATATGCACTATAGTACTGAGAATAAAACAATACTGGCAATAATATAGAATGGTGTACTGAGAATAAAGCACTAATGGAGGAAACCACACATTGTGGTACATGTGGGGACAAATGACCTAGCGGGGAAATGGTGGAGGTAACAAAGGAGAGGACTGAGGAAGTGGGAAGGTTGTGTGTGGAGACTAGGGAGTCTGTGGCATTCTCTGAAGTGCTCCCAGTACCGTGTGCAAGCACAGTGAGAAAGGAGAGGATTAGGGAGTTGAACACATGGTTGGTAGAATGGTATCAAACTAAGGGATATTGGCTTGTGGGTGGCTGGGGCAGTACCTGGAATAATAACAATCTGTTTGCAAGGGATAGGCTGGACCTGAGTGGGGAGGGAAGGAGGTATTAAAGCAAAGACTGGGGAGGTATATTGTGACAAAGGTGGATTTAAACTAGATAGGGGGGTGGCAAGTGGACAGCAGGTAGGCAGGGATCTGATAGAGTGGAGCCTACCTCCCAGGCTAGCCAGGATGGACTCAGGGTGGCTAAAAAAGGAGGGAGTAGAAGGAAGGAAATGGAGGCCAATGAAGTGAAGGGGGCAGAAGGGAGGGTGGCCTCAATGAATGCAAGAAGCTTAGGTAACAAATCTGATGAGCTACAGGCACTATCAGCAGTGTGGAGGGTGGATATTGTAGATGTCACAGAAATGTGGGCAACTGGGCACCGGGACTGGGATCTGGCAATCCCAGGATACAAAGTATACAGGAAGGACCATAAGGAAGGGATGCGCAGTGGGGTGGCAGCCTATGTGAGGGACAGGATCAAATGCACACGGGACGAGGGGGAAGAAAGGAGAACAGAGGCAATCTGGCTGTAGCTCCTAGACTCAAGGGGTAGGAAACTGAGGTTTGGGGTGGTATACAGGCCACCGTCCCAGTCTGAGGAGCTTGACAGGGAATTAGCAGGACAAATCAGAAAGGTATATAGAAAAGGGAAGGTGGTCATCGTAGGGGATTTCAACTTGCTGGGGGTTGACTGGAGCATTCCGGTCACCTCCAGTGCTAGGGAGCAAGTGCTTCTGGATGCAATTCAGGAGGGTCTCCTGATGCAGCTGGTTAGTGTACCTGCTAGGCTAAAGAACACTTTACATCTATTGTTGTTGAATGGGGATGCAGTAAGGGAAATAAAGGTGGAGGACCCACTAGCTGACAGCGATCACCAAATGGTGTGGTTTAACATCACGATGTGCAGGGAGCCAGAGATATCAGTTACTCAAGTAGTAAACTTCAGGGGGGCAGACTTTGGGAGGATGCAGGAAGTACTGAAAGGGAAACTAGAGGGCATAAGGCAGGAGAGGGATGTAGAACAGAAACAGGATGTTATTAAAAGGAGGATTACAGAGGCAAAAGAAGCCTGCACCAAGACACAGAGTAGGAGGAGCAGAGCAAGAAAACCATGCTGGTTGAACAGCGAGGTAGTAGAGGTGGTGAGAGCAAAATGAGAGGTGCACCAGAGGTATAGAAGGACAGGGAAGGAAGTGAACAGGAAGGGGTATGCAAGACGGTCCAGGGAGGTGACCAGAAAAATGATAGAAGCCAAGAACCAGAGGGAGCTGAGATTAGTGCAGGGAATTAATGGGGAAGGGGAGACTTTTTCAGATACATCAGGGAGAAAAGGAAGTGCAAGGAGACAATAGTGAGGATAAAAAGGGGTGGGCAGTGGATGGAAAAAGTTGAGGAGCAGGCAGAAGCACTGTATCAATACTTTTGCTCAGTGTTCATGGAAGAAAAGGAGGGACCGCTACCACCATGGGCTGGGAGGGTGGGGACAGGGGAGAGGAGACAACAGATGGAAGAACTGAGGCAAGTAGAGTCCTAGAGGGACTGAGGGCACTGAAGGCAGACAAGGCACCAGGGCCAGATGGTATCTTCCCCAGGGTGCTGAGGGAAATGGTGGAGGTGTTGGTGGAGCCACTGGCAGATCTGTACAACACCTCACTGGAGTCGGGATGTGTGCCACTGGACTGGAGGATGGCACATGTAGTACCATTAGACAAGAGCGGATCAAGGGATGAACCAGGTAATTATCACCTGGTAAGTCTCACCTCCATAGTGTGCAAACTCATGGAGACAATACTAAAGGAAAGACTGGTGTTGTACCTGGAGGTCAGTGGCCTCCAGGATGTGAGGTAGCATGGGTTTGTTTCAGGGAATCCTTGTCAAACCAACCTGATACAATATTATGACTGGGTGACAGGTGAGCTGGATAAGGGTCATGAGGTGGATGTTCTTTACTTGGACTTCAGCAAGGCCTGTGATTCTGTGCCTCATGGGTGGCTTGGGGTGAAGCTAACTGGTGTAGGGGTAGGGGCAAAAATGATGAACTGGATTTCAAGCTAGCTGACTGGGAGGCTGCAACAGGTCATGGTGAGAGGGAAGGTCTCAACTCCAAGGCCAGTGATGAGTGGGGGTGCCACAGGGCTCTGTGTTGGGGCCAGTATTGTTCGGGCTCTTCATATCAGACATTACACATGGGGTGGTGAGCAAGATAAGTCTGTTCACTGATGACACCAAAATCAGAGCAGTGGTGAATGGAGAGGAGGGATGGAAGCAGCTTCAAGGGGACCTAAGCAAGCTAGAGGAGTGGTCAGAGAGGTGGCAGCTGGGGTTCAATGCAAAGAAGTGTAAGGTTATGCACTTTGGGGTGAAGAAAACAAGGAGAGAATACTGGCTGGGAGGGGTTAAGCTGGGGATCACTGAGGAGGAGAAGGATCTAGGGGTAATGATAACAGGAACCATGAACAACACTGCCCAGTGCAGGAGAGCAGCTGCAAAAGTGAACAAAATGCTGGGGTGCATAGCGAGGGTTTTTTGTCCAGGTGAAGAGAGATGATCTTGCCCCTCTACAGGTTGCTGGTAAGGTGGCACTTAGAATACTGTGTGCAGTTTTGGAGGCCATACCTAAAGTGTGATATCAGGCTTCTGGAGGGGGTGCAGACTAGAGGAGGGCAACAAAAATGATATGTGGAATGGAAGGGACAGACTATGACAGCAGGCTGAGAGACCAGAATATGTACACCCTGGAGGATAGGTGGGATGGGGACATGATAGAGACATTCAAGAATCTGAGGGGAATCAATAAGGATGGGACAGATGGGGTCTTTAAGTTAAGGAGGGGGGTCACCAGGGGGCATGTGCAAAGAATAGAGGGGGAAGATTTAGGAAGGAAATGAGACACTATTTCACAGAGAGTGTGGTAGCAAAATGGAATGTTCTACCAGAATGGGTGGTATCATGTAAATCTGTGAACAGTTTCAAAAGGGCATGGGACAGGGAACAGGGGAGAGTGAGGGTAGGAGAGGAGGGGTGCCAGTGGGATGACAAATGGTAGGAGAGGTGGGGCAGCTGAAAACTAGGGGTGCTAGCTGCACACTCGAGCAGACTTAGACTGGGTGGTCTGTTTCTGCTGGCACATTTGTATGTTCATATGTAATGGCAATAATGTACAATGTAGTACTGAGAATAGAGCAATACTGGCAAAAATGAGCAATGTAGTACTGACAGTAAAGCAATAATGGCAATAATGTACAATGTAGTACTGAGAATTAAACAATACTGGCAATACTATACAATGTAGTACTGAGAATAAAGCAATACTGGCAATAATATACAATGCAGTACTGAGAATAAAACAATACTGGCAATAATAAACACTGTAGTACTGACAGTAAATCACTAATTGCAATAATATACAATGTAGTAGTCAGAATAAAACAATACTGGCAATTATATACAATGTAGTACTGAGAATAAAACAATACTGGCAATAATAAACACCGTGGTACTGAGAGTAAATCACCAATTGTAATAATATACAATGTAGTAGTCAGAATAAAACAATACTGGCAATAATATAGAATGTAGTACTGAGAGTAAAGCAATAATGGCAAAAATATACAATGTAGTACTGAGAATAAAGCAATAACGGCAATAATATACAATGTAGTACTAAGAGTAAAACAATACTGGCAATAATATACAATGTGGTATCGAAAGTAAAGCAATACTGGCAATAATACACAATGTAGTACTGAGAATAAAACAATTTGGGCAATAATATACAATGTAGTACTGAGAATAAAACAATACTGGCAATAATATACAATGTAGTACTGAGAGTAAAGCAATACTGGTGATAATGTACAATGTAGTACTGAGAGTAAAACAATACTGGCAATAATATATAATGTAGTACTGAGAGTAAAGCAATACTGGCAATAATATACAATGAAGTACTGAGGGTAGTGCACTAATGGCAATACTGTACAATGTAGTACTGAGAATAAAACAATAACGGCAATAATATACAATGTAGTACTAAGAGTAAAACAATACTGGCAATAATATACAATGTGGTATCGAAAGTAAAGCAATACTGGCAATAATACACAATGTAGTACTGAGAATAAAACAATTTGGGCAATAATATACAATGTAGTACTGAGAATAAAACAATACTGGCAATAATATACAATGCAGTACTGAGAGTAAAGCAATACTGGTGATAATGTACAATGTAGTACTGAGAGTAAAACAATACTGGCAATAATATATAATGTAGTACTGAGAGTAAAGCAATACTGGCAATAATATACAATGAAGTACTGAGGGTAGTGCACTAATGGCAATACTGTACAATGTAGTACTGAGAATAAAACAATACTGGCAATAATGTACAATGCAGTACTGAGAATAAAACAATACTGGCAATAATATACAATGTAGTACTGAGAATAAAATAATACTGGCAATAATACACGATGTAGTACTGAGAGTAAATCACTAATGGCAATACTATACAATATAGTACTGAGGGTAAAACAATATTGGGAATAATATACAATGTAGTACTGTGAATAAAGCAATACTGGCAATAATATGCACTGTAGTACTATGAGTAAACAATACTTGCAATAATATACAATGTAGTACTGAAAATAACGTAATACTGGCAATGATATACAATGTAGTACTGAGAGTAAAACAATACTGGCAATAATATACAATGTAGTACCGAGAATAAAACAATACTGGCAATAATATACAATGCAGTACTGAGAATAAAGCAACCCTGGCAATGATATACAGAGTAGTACTGAAATAAAGCAGTACTGGCAATAATATACAATGTAGTACTGATAATAAAGCACTAATTGCAATAATGTACAATGTAGTACTGAGAATAAAGCAATAGTGGGAAAAATGTACAATGTAGTACTGAGAGTAAAGAAATACTGGCAATGATATGTAGAACTGAGAATAAGGCAATACTGACAATAATATACAATGTAGTACTGAGAATAAAATAATACTGGCAATAATATATAATGTAGTACTGAGAGTAAAGAAATACTGGCAGTAATATACAGTGTAGTACTGAGAGTAAAACAATACTGGCAATAATATACAATGTAGTACTGAGATTAAAGAAATACTGGCAATAATATACAATGAAGTACTGAGAGTAATGCACTAATGGCAATACTGTACAATGTAGTACTGAGAATAAAGCAATACTGGCAATAATGTACAATGTAGTACTGAGAATAAAATAATACTGGCAATAATATAGAAAGTAGTACTGAGAGTCAACAATACTGGCAATAATATACAATGTAGTACTGAGAATAAAATAATACTGGCAATAATATACAATGTAGTACTGAGAGTAAATCACTAATGGCAATAGTGTACAATGTAGTACTGTGAATAAAACAATACTGGCAATAATATATAATGTAGTACTGAAATAAAACAGTACTGGCAATAATATACAATGTAGTACTGAGAATAAAGCACTAATGGCAATATTGTACAATGTAGTACTAAGAATAAAGCAATAGTGGCAAAAATGTACAATGTAGTACTGAGAGTAAAGAAATACTGGCAATGATATACAATGTAGAACTGAGAACAAGGCGATACTGGCAATAATATACAATGTAGTACTGATAATAAAACAATATTGGCAATAATATACAATGTAGTAGTGAGAGTAAAGAAATACTGGCAATAATATACAATGTAGTGCTGAGAGTAAACAATACTGGCAATAATATACAATGTAGTACTGAGAGTAAAGAAATACTGGCACTAATATATAATGTAGTACTGAGAGTAAAACAATACTGGGAATAATATACAATGTAGTACTGAGAATAAAGCAATATTGGCAATAATATACATTATTAAATGGCAAGAAAAAATCTAGAAATCTCATTGGCCAAGACAGATCAGCTGACTGTACATTAATTCTCTGTATACGCACAGTCATCCTGGTCCTAAACCACATTACACAATGAGCAGATCAGTCCTCCTACAAGCAGAACTATCTTCCATCAGTACCCCTACAACCAGAACTGATCTTCCACCGCAAACATGGCCGCTACCTTTACACTGTAGAAACCTTCAACTGGGCCCCAAAATTAAAATGATCTTAAATATAAATTAAAAGAAATTAATTAAATGTTGTTTACCCGATTGTAATACTCTCCTTACACACATAAACAAATTAGAAACATTAAGTATTGTTTATAGTTTTCATTACAACTGTTTGTTTGCTAACAGTGAAAACTCCCCCTTCTATCTTTACCTGCTCATCAGGGAAATCTCTTCTGCTTTCCCTGACAAGTAAGATAATTGAGTCTCTGGTTCTAAAACAGGCCTTTGTTGTCTGTGTGTACAGTATGTTAGTAGAGGAACATTCTGCTAGTAGAACTGAGCAGAATTTTGAATCCCTGTATTCCATGGTAAACATTCCATGATAAACATTCCATTTCTTGAATGTGGGGAAACACAGAGGAAAAAAAAAGAATGAAGAAAGTAAGCAATAATACTATATAAACAAAGAGAAAAGGTGGTAAATGACTCACCCAGCTGTTTATCTTTTAGGACAGAGTGA
The DNA here is from genome assembly GCA_016271365.2 of Neoceratodus forsteri. Taxonomy (NCBI): domain Eukaryota; kingdom Metazoa; phylum Chordata; order Ceratodontiformes; family Ceratodontidae; genus Neoceratodus; species Neoceratodus forsteri. The sequence goes on from CM057459.1 coordinate 1,370,294,629, forward strand.
GCAGTTCATGATGCTGTCAGTGAGTGTGTCAGTTTTGAACCACACTCCTGCTTGCAGCACTGGGGAACTGAGAAGCCTCTGTTATGGCTTCCTTTTAGTTTTGTCTACAGAGTGAGGAGAATTAAATAAAATAAGGGGGCTATATGTCATACTTAGAATGAGAAAAATAGCACTTGTGAATTGTTGTGGCTGGCAGGGGAAATTAAGCTTAAGGGGGCAGGGAGGCACACACTGTATAACACTACTTTAGTCTAGCACCAATAGGCAGAAGGACAATTTTATGTTAAAAGCACAGGTTCACTTACATTTTTACTTATTTAAAAACGTGTTTAAAAATAAAAAAAATGCTTCTAAAAATAAAGGGACATTTTATAAGCGCAATAAGACACTCCAGGGTTGTGCATTACAGTGTGATAACCGCACTCCTAGGGATGACCAGCACTCGGCCTTTGGCCTCGTGCTTAATTATGCACCTAGGAGTGCGGTTATCACACCATCATACACACACACTGTCGTGTCTTATTGTTTACATGTAGTATTGACAGTAAATCACTAATGGCAATAATATACAATGTAGTATTGAGAATAGCACAATACTGGCAATAATATACAATGTAGTACTGAGAATAAAACAGTACTGGCAATAATGTACAATGTAGTACAGAGAATAAAGCACTAATGGCAATAATGTACAATGTAGTACTGAGAGTAAAGCAATACTGGGAATAATGTACAATGTAGTACTGAGAATAAAGCAATCCTGGCAATAATGTACAATGTAGTACTGAGAATAAAGCAATACTGGCAATGATGTACAATGTAGTACTAAGAGTAAAACAATACTGGTAATAATATACAATGTAGTACCGAGAGTAAAGTAAAACTGGCATAATATACAATGTAGTAATGAGAATAAAGCACTAATGGCAATAATGCACAATGTAGTACTGAGAATAAAGCAATACTGGCAATAATATACAATGTAGTACTGAGAATAAAGAAATACTGTCTATAATATAAAATGTAGTACTGAGAATAAAGCAATCCTGGCAATAATATACAATGTAGTACTGAGAATAAAGCAATCCTGGCAATAATATACAATGTAGTACTCAGAATAAAGCAATACTGGCAAAAATGTACAATGTAGTACTGAAAGTAAAGAAATACTGGCTATAATATAAAATGCAATACTGAGAATAAAGTAATCCTGGCAATAATATAAAATGTAGTACTGAGAGTAAAGCAATACTGGGAATAATATACACTGTAGTACTGAGAATAAAACAATATTGGCAATAATATACAATGTAGTACTGAAATAAAACAATACTGGCATAATATACAATGTAGTATTGAGAGTACAGCACCAATGGCAATGATATACAATGTAGTACTGAGAGTAAAACAATACTGGCAATAATATACAATGTGGTACAGAGAGTAAAGTAATACTGGCAATAATATACAATGTAATAATGAGAGTAAAACAGTACTGTCAATAATATACAATGTAATACTGAGAATAAAGCAATGCTGGCAATAATATACACTGTAGTACTAAGAGCAAACAATACTGGCAATAATATACAATGTAGTGCTGAGAATAAAGCAATACTGGCAATAATATACACTGTAGTACTAAGAGCAAACAATGCTGGCAATAATATACAATGTAGTGCTGAGAATAAAGCAATACTGGCAATAATATACACTGTAGTACTAAGAGCAAACAATACTGGCAATAATATACAATGTAGTGCTGAGAATAAAGCAATACTGGCAATGATATACAATGTAGTACTGAGAGTAAAACAATACTGGCAATAATACACAATGTAGTACTGAGAATAAAACAATACTGGCAATAATATACAACACGGTACTGAGAATAAAGCAATCCTGGCAATGATATACAATGTAGTACTGAGAGTAAAGCAATACTGGCAATAATATACAATGTAGTACTGAGAATAAAACAGTACTGAGAATAATATACAATGCAGTACAGAGAGTAAAGCAATTCTGGCAATAATATACAATGTAGTACTGAGTATAAAACTATACAGGCAATAATATTTAATGTAGTACTGAGAGTAAAACAATACTGGCAATAATATACAATGCAGTACCAAGAATAAAGCAATAATGGCAATAATATACAATGTAGTATGGAGAGTAAAACAATACTGGCAATAATATACAATGTAGTACTGAGAATAAAACAATATTGGTAAAACCAGGAATTGTTATTATCTTGTCCAGTTGGAACTGACCTTTTACAATGGAATGGAGTGCAATGCCAGAGGGTCAGGCACAAGCATGGGGGGGGGAGGAGAAATGCTCTTAAGTTAGATTTGAAGTGGCCTGTTTTCACTTCCGATGAGATAGGAGCAGGCAGGGCATTTTGCCAGTGGAGTGCCCTGTAGAAGAAGGCTCATGGCCCAAAGGATGTCCTACAGTGTGGAACTAGTAGGGAGGCTTTTGAGAAGCTACTGATAGCCCTCGGATGGGGAGCAGGCAGAGTTAGGTTATGAAGCCCTGGTGGGGAAGAGTTTGTTGAAAATTTTTCTGGCAAGCAGGCATGAGTGATATTTAAGCCTGCCAATGAAATTAAGGCAGTTTGTAAGCCTGTAGAGGTTACAAGTATGGGTCCACCTGTCACACCTAGCTACCAGTCAGCAGGCTTTGTTCAGGGCAGTCTTGACACGGCCAAGAGCAGTGCTGTCGGCCGCACTATAGAAGAATATCCTGCAATCAATAAGGAAGAGGATAGAAGAGATCACCTCTATATAGAGTGCTTCAGGTGGCATACAATGTTTGTGCCTGTATAAGAGTCCAATTCTGTAATTGATGGCCTTGCTTAGTAGATATATGTGTTCATGGTAGGTAAGGGAGGAGGAAAGGGTAACACCCAAGAACTTAAAGGATTTAACTTGTTCCAGTGGGGTGCCCTGATAATTAAGTACTTGTAGTTGAAAGTTCCCATGACTGCTTTGGCAATTGGAGAAGACCATAGTTTTAGTTTTATTGTAATTCAACACAAGTTTGTGTGCAGTGAACCATGCTTCAGCTTCCAAGAAGAAATGTTGAAGGGCAAGTTGGGGGGAGGTTGAGTGACTGTAGAAAATGACAGCGTCATCTGCATACAATAGCATCCGACCACAGCAAACCTTGGGGGAATGAGTTCAGGAAGAGACCAAATTGGAGGGGGCCCAGGATGGAATCCTGGGGAACCCTTGAGTGAAGAGGGAGGCTGGTTGGTAGAGCTGAGCTAATTTTGACCTGTTGAGGTCTGTCACTTAAGTAGTGCTCAAACCAGGAGGTGGCTTCCAGTGAGAGCCCCATAGAGGGCAGGGTCTTGAGGAGGAGGGCATGATTGACAGTATCAAACTCCTTAGTTAGGTCTATGTAAACAGACTCATCTATGTGTCTGCTGTCTGGGGCTTTGTGAATAGTGGTGGTGTATTCCAAAAGGGCAGTGGTGGTACTATGACCCTTTCTGAAGCCATGTTGTTCTTGACAGAGCAGGTTGTATTTTAACAGATAATTGGTGAGTTGGTTGGATACAATTTTTTCTAGAGCCTTGGTGATCACAGGAAGAATGGAAATGAGGCAGTAGTTATTCAGGGAGGCGTGGTCACCACTTTTCAGTAGTGGAGTGACAACTGCCATTTACAAAGGGTTGAGAACTGGCCAGGACAGAGCAAGAGGTTTTGAATTTTGGTAAGAGGGGTGAGGACAGTATCAAGGGTGAGGTGGAAGAGTTTTAGGTTGAGGGTATCACCACTATGAGAAGACTTGCCCAGAAATTTAGATAAGTAGGATCTGGCCTCATGGGTGAAGACTGTCCTGGTATGGAAAAGCAGAGTATTAGCATGGAGGCGGGGAGGAGGTGATGGCTCCAGAGGAAGGTCAAAGAAGTTAGGGGGAAGGGCACTACTAAGGTCAGAAAATGTGGAATTAAGAGTATTAGCTATGTGCTGTGGGTCTTGAGTGAGTGTTCCGTTAACGGTGAGTTGATGGGGGGGATGCTGCTTTACCATTGAGTTACTTAATGTTTTCTTAGAACTTGTGTCCTGAGCTCCAAGTGGATGAGAGGGCCTCCTGGAAATGGGCTGCTTTAGCTTTACAAAGCTTCCAGGTACACTTATTTCTGGCTTCCCTATAGCGTTGTCTATCTAAAGGTAAGCCAGAAGCAAGTGCTATATGCCAGAGACTGTCCCGGTGGTGCATGAAGTCAAGAAGTGCCTGGGAGATCCAGAGAATGTTGTGGCCTTTGATAAACTGTTTTGAGACTGGGACAAATAGGTCACATGTGGCGTTGAAGGTGGCAATAAAATGAGAGTGCACTGTCAATGAACAAGGCCAAGTCAATGAGGGACCAGTGACAGTTCAGAAGGTGATTTTTGAAGTTGTTCAGGGAACCCTTTTTTAGTCATTATTGGTATATAATTATGGGGGTTGCATATGGGGTTTTGTTTGTCCACTGGCAGAGTATGGAAGAGTGGTCACTCAAGGCATCAGGGAGTACTGTGGTCCCATAGCTGCATCCCTGCATCTCCGGAGCTTGGACTCCCAGGTCACTAGTATATGAGCTACAGGTGTAGGGTTCCCCAGTCCTGTCCCACATACCACACCAGTTATAACTAGCCCTGCCCACTGTCCACCTGCCATGTACCCTTCCACTCACCGTTACAGCACTGTTGAGCCACAGAGATGGTATAGTAGTACATGCTACTTCACTATGCATTGCACAACTACTGTGGGCATTCCTAATGTACATAAGGTCCCCAGACATAATGGGGGTGGCATCGCTCCATGACATGGCAGTGGGTTGCCTGATTTCACAACAGGGAAATACAGTTACAGTTAGTTTAAATGGGCAGACTAGGTGGGTCAAGCAGTCCCTATCTGCCATCAAAGTCTATGTTTCTATGTTACATACAGTCTGTGTGGGCAGGGAATCATACTAGTACTCATGTCGATGCCTCATGTCTACACATCATCATGTTTTATACTGTAGGTGACTATGCCCCTTGCCCACAATGTCATCCCACCCTTCACAGACCTCTTGTCTCCACACATGGGCGCACTGGCACTCATGGTGCTGTGCTCAGACTCCAGCCATCTGTACCTGTATGTCAGGACAGTCTTAGAGCTAGGGTAGGATCCCTATGCAAGTGTTAGCAATGTCGGCACAAGGACGGTGGCCATCGATGCATCCCTGGACCTTGCCACACCTGCACACCAAGATGTTTCACTTACTGGTACCACAAAATACACTTATGGCAGGGTCCCCCCTGCCATTACTTCTGCACCCCAGTGTGCAGCACTCTGCATGATTCCGAGCCTTTGTGAATCACATGGTGTACTGTCATGTCCCTGACACTCCCCCAGACTGTTCATGGTACGTAGTGATTTGGCCGGGAGATCCAGCACACATCTGACCAGTGCAACCATGGTGAATGCCATGGGACTTCCAATGAGTGATATTCATGCATAGTGTCGCCAACATGCCTCGAATAAGTGGCACATAGGCATACAGCATAGGGCCCATTGTTCTCACCTTTCCCAATTTAGATGGCACAATGTGGGAAAAGGAACTGGAAATACAATAAAACATACACAGTAGCAATGATCAGTACAAAGTAAAGTGCAGTTGGAGCACAGTTTAACATGGTACAAGTGTTTACACAGTAGCAATGATCAGTACAAAGTAAAGTGCAGTTGGAATACAGTTTAACATGGTACAAGTGTTTACACAGTAGCAACGATCAGTACAAAGTAAAGTGCAGTTGGAATACAGTTTAACATGGTACAAGTGTTTACACAGTAGCAATGATCGATACAAAGTAAAGTGCAGTTGGAATACAGTTTAACATGGTACAAGTGTTTACACAGTAGCAATGAGCGGTACAAAGTAAAGTGCAGTCAGAATACAGTTTAACATGGTACAAGTGTTTACATAGTAGCAGTGATCAGTACAAAGTAAAGTGCAGTTGGAGTACAGTTTAACATGGTACAAGTGTTTACACAGTAGCAATGATCAGTACAAAGTAAAATGCAGTTGGAGTACAGTTTAACATGGTACAAGTGGATTGGCTAGTAGGTAATTTCAGCCATGTCCTTATCACAGCATAACTTCAAGATCAGCTATTACTATGCCAGGCAATGCGTCATCACCACAGGTCTCAGTGTACCCCCCCCCCGGGTACCATGCTATCTCTTGCAGCTATTCCAGAAAGGTGACTGTGATCTCGGAACTGCTGTCAGGTGTCCCCCCCACACACACACACACACAGACTGACAAATTATTTATTTCTGTAATTCCCTAAAACTTTTCTTTTTAACTGAAGCCTGACTTGTGTTGCATGCTGTGGTTCCCAGCTGTGGTTGAAGCCGATTGCAATAAAGTCAGAGAACCGAGTGCCGCGGACTCTTAGTTCACATACTGTATATAGTGAATATTTACTTCCTTCCAGTAGTTGTCTATGGTTGGATTACATACTGTCACATTTTTTAATTCTGTACATATTAAGATGCATATCTCATTTACTTGGGGGTTCATGAAAGGTTTAATTCAGTAGGGTAAATATTGCAGTAATTGGTGTGAATGACAGTGTATTAGGACTCTTGTACATATATCTCCTTCTAACTAGTTATCTTTCCCCTGGAAAGGGGGGATGGGGGATTTAATTCCTATCAGTTTTTATTCAGATTCCTTAGACTGTTTCTGAACATGTTTGTTATACACTGACACTGTATTGAAATCTGTATATATCAGACTCATGGTCCCAATTTCTTGGTGGTCCTTGACAAGTGTTTTTTTTTATTTGGCATTTAAACTTACAATTGATGGTATCATATAAAATCCTGTTACAACACTGAAGGCCTTAAGGTTTATGGAATATATTAACTGGTTGAGAGTATAGTTGGGAAAATGTCTCAAGCTAAGTTCTACCTTACATTATGTGTAAAACAGTTGCTCGCTTTGAATAAACTTCACTTTAAATCCTCTGTATGCTGTATATATCTATATTTTTATATATATATATATATATATATATATATATATATATATATTCATGTAAAAAAATCCATTTAATGCATCAGTTAGGGTTGTTCCACAGCCACAAAAGCAAGGAAATTCGGTGTTAGGGTTGAAAACCCTAGCTATGCATGCCCCCCACCACTACCACACACACACACACACACACACACACATGCAAATAGGGGAAGGACTAAGGCAACACAACCAATCACACACATCCAGCAGGAGGTGTATACCTGTGTCACTGTAGGAAGTGGAAAAATCCAACTTTATATATGATACATTACTTACAAAGTTGTTCTTCGAGGTTAGTTCGCATAAAGGTGAACCAAGCTGGCAGTAGCGAAAATGGTGTACCTCGCTCCGTGTTCAACATATGGGTGGCGAAAGGCGTCATGGGCACTGCAATGTGAGTCTAAAGCAAATTGCTCAATTTTGGAACAGTGTAACTTTGTAATCCTTAAGTATTTTAGCACAATAGCAGGAAAAAGCACATCTGTGGGACCAGGTCTTGCCACCCTGCAAATGTCAGCCCAAAGGACCCAACCATGGGCAGACTGGATGGGCCATGCGGTCCTTATCTGCCGTCAACTTCTATGTTTCTATGTTTCTAATCATTTGCTTGCAGGATGATGGCAAAGATGTGCAGTCATTAGGAGCATACTTTCATAAAATACTTTCGCAAACATGAAAGTGTCATAGCACAATATGTGTTTAGCGGTGCGCGGAATGTCCGAGATGACAGTTAGCAGTGACGAGCCCATGCCACAGCCCGATGGGAGCATGGGTGTGTGGCTTTGAGTGTATATATATTTATACATTGGGGCCCAGATATTCAAAAGGGTTGCGCCATGCGCAACTCCAAAAATGTGCCATTCTGCGATATTCAGAAGGGGCCAGTTGCGCCACCAAAAACATGCTGAGCAACAGCGCCAATGGAAATGAAGGCATGCGCAACCCGAAGGGGCGGGTCCATGCATAAAGTCTTAATCACGATAATCGAACACTAGCAATCGCGCAAGAGTGGCTCAGCCGGAAGTTCGCAGTAGCGGAATTGAGCCAAAATAAAAGGCTCAAGGCGAGCGCCAGAACCCTAGCAGCCGCAAACTGGGGAGAGAGACAGAGAGAGAGAGAGAGACAGGAGCTGGAAGGGCAGAGGGACAGTGGGTCCAGGAGGACAGAGAGGCCAGTGGGGGTGCCGGTGCAGTGGAAGCAGCAGTGGGGGCAGCGGGGTAACACAGGAACAGCAGCGGGGGCAGAAGCCAGGGAGATGGACAGTGCCAGCTTCCACATGGAAGCTGTAATGAGGAGGTGAGACACCATGCTGCAGGGGGCGTGGCAGCGGAGGGGCCCGTCGGTATACCCCCACAGGCAGTATCCTGCCGCATCAACTTGAGCTGTACACAGGCAGGTCGAGATTGTGGGCGGTACCGCCTGGAAGGGGCAATACTGAGGCGGCTCTGCGAGCTGTGCAGTGATGTGATGCAGGCACCCTCATGACGGAGTCACGCTCTGTCCATGGAGACCAAGGTGACAGCCTGCATGTGCCTGCTCACCACGGGCACCTTCCAGAGGCCAACAGGGGACACCACAGGCATGACACAGTCGGCCACATCACGCATCCTCACCCAATTCCTCAGCGCACTGCTGCCTCATGCTGCGGAGTACATCCATTTCCCCAGCACCGCAGCAGAGCATACAACAAACATGCAGGAGTTCCACAGGGTAGCACGTATGCCTGGCATGCTAGGGGCCATAGACTGCACCCATGTGGCCATTCGCATGCCACCTGACCCCGACGGCCAGGCATATCGGAATCAAAAGGGGTTTTCCAGTGTCAACTGCCAGGTGGTGTGTGATGCCACTGGGCGCATTATCAATGTCTGTGCCACACACCCTGGCGGAGCACATGATGCCTTCATATGGCACCAGTCTGCACTGTGCCATCGATTCGAGTGGGGACATCCCCACGGGTCATCTAGTGGGTGAGTACACATGTATGGAATGCAAACTCTGGGCAAGGGTGGGAATGACACGGTGCCATGGTAGTGGCACACAAGGATATGGGCAATATGGACCTGACATGACACTGATCTCCACTATCTCAACACAGGTGACTGCGGATACCCACTCCGTCCCTGGCTGCTCACTGCACCTGTCGGTGCCCCACGACCAGCGCAGCTATGCTTCAATGAGGCACATGCCACAACCACGTAACATCATAGAGCGGGTGTTTGGGATGCTCAAGGCACGCTTCGATGCCTGGACACCTCGGCGGAGCCCTACAGTACAACCCCCAAAAGGCCTGTGGGATATTCCTGGCCTGTTGCATCCTGCACAACATGGCCAAAGACCATGGGATAGCCGTACAGGTCCAAGAGGGGCACAGCGATGGGGACGCCAGTGGTGCCGGTGATGTTGGTGTTGAGCAGCCCCCCCTAGGACAGAGGGAACCCTGACTGACCCGGCAGGCCCAGCTGCACCGGGACACCATTGCAGAAGAGCACTATGCCCAACACAGGTAAGTCAAGGGGACATGTGCGGGCAACACTGTCCATGCCCAAACCACAGGCACACAGGGGAACACACCGTGCATGAAGGTCAGGGGAGTTGAAGGTTCCAGGCATACCAACACACCATCAGAGAGGGGTGAGCACTCATATGGACACACACACACCAGGCAGCGTACATGGGCAGCAGCACAGCACTGCGGAAATGACATTGCCAACACACAGCACCACCAACCACCCCCACCACCTGGACTGTCCACATATGTGTGTCAGGACCTGGGCACCCTTGCACCTTGGTGTACAGTGCAATGCAGGCATCATCATGCACGCACTTGTGGACAGCAGTTGGGAGAGTGTGCAGGTGGTCCGTGTGTCAGCGTGGTGAGCAGAGCACCCAGCAGTGCACTGCCCACCATGACACACATTGCACACAGGGCAGCACCAGACAGGGCCTGCACTGGGAGACAGCTCAGTCAGGTAGCACTGTCCCACGGCCACCACAGATGCGTGGGCGGCCCCGCCGTGGCCCAGCAGCACTGGCAGGCTGAGCAGGGGCCACATCGGGTGGCGCTGGTGCACCACCAGGGGTCCCACTGCGCGAACGCGACCTTGCCCACACAGGGGTCTGCATCCTGCCAAACAAACTTGCACCAGGGGTGCTCGGGATGCCCACAGCAGAACCCGGCATCGACAGGCCTGGTGTCGCATGGCGCCCGAGGAGCAGGGAGTGGAGGCGCACTGTGTGGGGTGTGTGGTACAGGGCACCTGACAGTGTGGCCAATGCATCCACGACAGAGACCACTGCCTGGGTCAGCCTGTCAATGGCAGCGGTCACATCCGTCCGCATAAGGACCAGCTCAGCTCGGTCCTGAGCACACTCCCTGCTATGCCACTCCATGGACACAGACAGTGCCTCCACGGACCTTGCAACCCACCCCTGCAGCTGTACCGAGTCCTGCAGCAGGCAGGTGTGCGCATCCAATGGGTACTGTGCCCCAATGGCATCGTGACCCCCAGGGTGTGGACGGTCCTGGTGCACAGCACCCCTTGAGGGTGGGCACTGTTCACCAGGACCAGGTATGGGCGGATCAAAGGGCGGTGGACATGTGCCACTGCTTGACACTGTACCCCCAGACCTGGTGTGTGACTGCTGCTGCCGCCCCTCCAACTGCTGAGCCCCCAGGTCCACCTGTTCCACCTCCATGCTGACAACAGTGCCAGACACCTGCACAGCCACTGGTGCTGCCCCACCGGTGCTGACAGGCACAGCCTGGGACTGTGCCAGCATGCTGGTACAGGTGTGAACCAGAGAGGCCCAGGGGCACGTGCTGGCCTGCCATGGTCCGTCATGGGACACACACCTATCACTGCCCATTGCAGGCCTGCTATCATCAATGGTGCAGGTGCGTGCCACTGCCACAGGCACAGCATGCGGCATACCTGCATGCCAGACTGCTGTGACACAGGCTGTGCACCCCCTGCACCCGTATCACTGACACCGGGTTGTTGGCCCAGCGTGCATGCTGCTGCTGCAGTGCCTGCAGGCTGGTGGCGGAGGTGGATGGTCCCTCCTCCACGTCCAGCAGGTCTGCATCACTGTCTGGACCCACCACCACCACCGTCTCCTGAGGCAGACAGGATCTGTAACAGAAGAGAGTACATGTGAGTGCATGTGAACAGCCCCCCAACAACACCACCATGTCATACCATGCAGTGATGGGCTTCCACCTGTCTGGAATCCTCCGCCTGATGCGCCCTAATGGCACTTTCGGCTGCGGCGCGACCAGTGTCTCCTCTGTAAGGGTCAGCTGCAGCACCACTGGTGGGCCCCACCAGTGCCAGCCGTCACCGCCCTGAAGGCTGCCACCTTCTCCTTCAGCCCCTGCGGTCAGTCCCCATCTTCTTCTTGCATTCCTGCACGGGCGCTGGTGGCTTCCGTCCAGGTTGCCGACCCGAGCTACCCCTCCCATGCAGCTGCACGTTCCTGAGGGGTGCCCCTCCGTCCACTCACTAGTGGCTCATCCTCCAGGTAGGCCTGGAAGAGGGCCTCCGTCTCTGCCACGGTGAAGTTCGGCCTCCTCCTATGCCCGCCGTCCACATCCTCAGCTTGGCTCTGGTCAGTCATGGTGATCTGTATGGGTGGAAGTGGACACCTGTCACTGTGCAGTCGACAGCATTTCCCCATGAGCATAGCTGCCGGCCTGGGGGGGCGGAAGCCCCCCACGTTTCCTCTCCGCATGACAGATACTGATAGAAAGGGTGCCCTTTGTCCCTTTCTAAGTGCCCTTTTCATGCTCAGCCCCCTCAGCCTTTATCATCCTCCGCCCCCATGGCATTGTCCTGAGCATCACACAGCATGTAACTCACCTCTCACCTGCAGTAACCAAATCTGGCCAGCACAACCCACTGTCGCATTTTATGTGCAACACATGCAAATGAGTGTGGCGCAACTTTAATGACATGCTAATCCGCCACTGCGCCTTTGAATGCCTGATCGCATGATTTGCATATGTCGGCTGAATATCGCGTATTTGCGCTTTGCACAATACGGAAGGTCCGGCTGAGCCAATGGCGCAGGTTTGTGGCTGTGTGCCACACTGCATTGCGCATGCCCAGATAGCTTACACATTCGTCTATCGCGCTGCAGTCCTGCTGAGCGTGATAGGCGATTCAGGCCATGGCCACCATTGTGCCAGTGGCGCTACAGCACTGGGCACTATATGGCACTGTGGCACTACTGCGCGATAGTCCACTGTGGCACTGGTGCGCAGCTTGGCAGTCGTGCAGGATGCCTATACATCCGATGGCGCTGTGCGTAGCCTTGTGTCATTGCCGTGACCTTGTGTATGCCCTCTGACCCCTGGCGCTGTTGGCATGCCATGTGTACGTCCCTATTGCGCTGTCTGGTGACAGCGCCATGTGAAATGACGGCGCTGTTCGAACAGCGCGATTGGAGCCTGTGGTGGTCTATTGTGCAACAACTCCACGTGGGGTTACGGCGCAGCGGGGCGCATATTGCCTGCTGTAAAGTTGGTGCCATGCCTAGGAGGAGGGCGGTGTCCTGGAGCCAGATTGAAGTGGCTAACCTGGTGGCCCTAGTTGAGCCACACTATGATGGCCTGTATGGTGAGGCGCCCCTCACCAGTGCCAGGACTCAGCTGTGGCAGCAAGTGGCCACTGACCTGGTGGAGATCACTGGACGGGGCCGGTCTGCTGAGCAGTGCCGGCACCGGTACAGTGACCTCCACTGGAGGGAGCCAGAACATTTGTCATGGCTGCGGTCGCGTGCCAGGTGGGGCATAGTGCCTAGGCCAGGTGAGTGTACCATCTATGCACCTATATTCTCTGTAGGGGTGTGTGTGTGCTTGGGTGGCTGTGCATAGGTGCCGGCTCAGACACGGTTGGCTGTGTCAGTGTGTGCAGCTGTGCGATGGATGGTTATGGCTGTGTGGGCAGGCACTCTCACTGGGGCAGGGGGGCACTCTGCTTTTGAGTCACACTGATGTTTGTCTCAACATATGTCTCCCACAGGCCGGAATCTGAGGACGCAGGGCGATGGTGACATGGGCCGTGCCAGGGCCCCGGTGCCAGGGGGTGTTGTGCCCCAGCAGCAGCAGCAGCAGCAGCATCAGCAGCAGCAGCGGCAGAGCCAGCTGCTGGAGGAGTGTGAATATCATTACTTCATGGATGCTATTGCATGCTGGGGTGGGGGGCAAGACCACCAGCCATGCCCAACACAACTATGCAGGAAAGGGGAGGTCATACTTCCACTATACAAGACACTGGTGAGGCCCCACCTGGAGTACAGTGTACAGTTCTGGAGACCATACCTACGTATGGACATGGACTGGGTAGAGAGGGTTCAGAGGAGGGCAACACGGATGGTGCATGGATTGCATCACAAGTCCTATGACGACAGGTTGAAGGAACTGAACATGTACTCCCTGGAGGAGAGGAGGGAGAGGGGGATATGATGGGGACATACAAGTATCTTACAGCAGGGGGGAACAGAGTGCAGGAAAACACTATTTTTAAGCGTGAAAGATGTTCCAGGACTAGAGGGCATGGGATGAAGTTGGAGGGGGGACGATTCAGAGGAAACATGAGAAAGAATTTCTTCACAGAATGGGTGGTGGACAAGTGGAACACCCTGCCAGAGGAAGTGGTGGGGGCTGACTTGGTCACGGGATTTAAGAATGCACGGGATAGACATAAAGGAATTCTGGAGGTCAGGGGTAAGGGGCAACAGACTTATAGGAAAACAGAGTGAACTTACAAGCTCAAATGGGCAGACTGGGTGGGCCATAGGCCCTTATCTGCCGACACTGTCTATGTATCCATGTATGTAGGCACGACACGGGTGACATGCATCACTGTGCAGTATCACAGCGCGTCTGTGTATCGTCACTGGTGGTCCAGGCATGCACTGGGCACATAGCTGTGTAACTGGCATCCACCACGTTGCCACGTCACTTGCCAGCCTAGTTTGTACTGTGATTGACGTGGGCAGTGTGTGTGGGCGGTGGTGCGCATAGCTGGTGCCGCCTGTTTGTGATGGCCATGTGCATGTTCACTGTGGGTGGGTGTATGCCATCACAGGTGCGGGACATTGGGCTATATGGCTTGCAGGTTGGGTGGTGTTCAGGGTTGTGTTCAGTCACAGCCATTGACTGTGTTTCCATTTTCCTAGGCCTCGAGGTGCTGTGGAGGATGGAGAGGGATGTCAGAGCCATCCGCCAACTTGTGGGGCAGAACGCTGATATCCTGCACTTTATTCACCGTCATGGTGTGCAGAGGAGGCGGCACAGACCTGCAGGACACCAGCAGGAAGGCGGGCAACCAGCTGGGCCATGATTTCTCCGCCCTCCACTTCTCCCATCCCTACCACCCTGCCTTCCTCTCCAAGTTTGTAATCCCTACCCCTTGACCAACCCAACTTGTACCCATCCCCCCTTGTAAATAGTTGGACTTGTTTCTATACTGTTTGTTGTTGTTTAATACATTTTATATGTTTATCTACGAATAATGTGTTAGTCTGTGATTTGCAGCTGCCTATGGGTGCCCAGTTGCAGGGGTGTACATGCCATCTGGGCTGGTATGGTCCTAGGTAGTGTGTGTGTGTGTGTGCATGTGTGTGCATGGGAGTATCTCCAGCATGGCAGTGACTTTCAGTTGGTCTTGCCATCTGCTGCCACCCACTGCTGGGTGCACAGGGTGGGTCTGGCTTGTGGGCTTCTGTGTTGCACGGGCTGGCGAGTGCTGGGGGACTGCATGGTTTCCTGCAGTGCCAGTCACTGCACATGGGTGGTGTCCTGGGGTCACAGTGCAGGGTGTGCTGTGTGTACGGGGGGCTGATGTGCACTGTGGTTGTCAACCCCCTGTGTGTGGCACTCTCCGCCTGCCAGTGGTTGTGCTGGGGTGTCATGGCTCTGCTATGCTTTGTTGGCTTGTCCCCATGGGCACGTGGATCATCCGTCCCATCCCCAGTGATGCTGTGCTTGGGGTGTGCAGGTGTGGTGTGGGTTCTGCAGTGTGTTCCTGTGCCCATGTGTGGCATGGCTGGTGGTGGGCCCCAGCCTGCCTCCCTGGATGTGCAGTTCCATTGCTCTGGGGGCGGGGCTGTGCTTGTGCTATGGCAGCTCTGGAATGCTCAGCTGAGCTTCCCTGGTTGCTCCATAGCGCAACATTTTGGCTCAGCTTCTCCTTCCTGGTTGCGCGATGACGCAGTATGTGCGATATGCAGATGTTAGTTGCTTGCGCAATTTGCTCTGCTCCATGTTTGAATATCGCACCTGTTGCGCATTTGCGCAACTGGTTTGTGCTTGCTCCTGCTGTTGCGCTACTTTTGAGCGCAGTTTGAATATCTGGGCCTGTATGTTTTGGATAAATAACAGTATACAAAATGATATCTGAGGTGGCCAGTGAAGATAACATTGTTATCTTCATGTTCCTGTATGTCATTTGTTATCTCCACGTTCCTATTCGTCATATCGAAACTTATTTAGTTGATCCTGCCACTCTGAGCGCTTTCACTTTCCCTGTAATCATAGCATGACTGAGCGCTATCCACAGTGATGGTTGTTACATTGCCAAATGTTTCTAGGAGGTACCCTGGGTTCAGAGAGTCAGAAAACGCTGTGCTTTATACACAGCTTATTGCCATTTGTTAAAAAAAAAGCTGCCGACTGCACACAGACTGCAGCAGTGACTGAGTCGGCGACAGATGCTCGCGCTTCCCTCTGCTGTTCTGAAGCCGTGAACTCATTTACTGCAGTCTGTCGCGTCGCGCTTTCAACAAATGACACTAAGCTGAGTATAAAGCAGCCGTTCTGACTTTCTGAACCCAGGGTACCTCCTAGAAAACTTAGGGCAATATAGCAACCATCAGTGTGGATAGCGCTCGGTCACGCTACATTTAGAGGGAAAGTGAAAGTGATCAGAGTGGCAGGATCAACCAGATAAGCATTTAAAATATCACTTTTTCACAAAATAATAGCAGGATCAACCAGATATTTTTAGTAACTTTAAATTGACAGGATCAACCAGATAATTGAAAGCCCTATATAATCTGTTATGTTGGGGGGGAGGGCATGTGAAGCTCTGTTGGGGGGCATAGCAGGATAAACCAGATAACTCTTTTTAAAACTAACCATAAATAGCAGAATCCGCCAGATATTTTTTAAACAATAAATGACATCTGCTGTTTTGACAATGTTTCTGTAAGTGGGGTTGTATTGCTAGGGCCATCACCTTTATGTCACCCATTGCATTGAGAGGGGCATGTGGTGAGTTGTGTTGAGGGGGCAAAGCATACATTGTATAAACAGAACATGACATGTCCTGACTGAAGATATCATATTTATCTTCACTCGAGGCCAGTGATATCATGATATCTCACTCGTGGCTTTGCCACTCATGAGATATCATGATATCACTGGCCTTTGTAGAAGATAAATATGATATCTTCAGTCAGGCCATGTCATATCCCATATATATATATATATATATATATATATATATATACATACACACATATATATATATATATACATATGCATATATATATATATATATATATATATATATATATATTCTTGGTTCTTGGGCAGGATCTCTTTTTTGCATTGGGGACTTTTTGTATTTTTGTAAGTTTTACACATACCCCCGACATGCACCCCCTGGAGTTGATAATCTTTAATTAGGGGTGTGTGGGGGCAAAGGCTGGGGGCACAGCCCACCACATATCATGTAACCCATCACCAGTTTTGTAGTCACCATGCGTGTACATCACCATTATTTATTTTCAGCGATGCACACTCATCAAAACAGCGACTGCCATTCGGTGATCGCCACTATGACATAGAACTACTCCTCCCTGGTCGACTGCTCTGGTGACCCAGTTGGAAAAGTCGATCATATTGGTTTGACAAGAGCATCCTGCTGCAAAGCCATGTTGCCTGGGGTCAATCTTTTTGCTATCTTCCAGGTACTTCACTATCCACTCCTTTAGCAATGACTCCATAATTTTTCCTACCACCGAGGTCAAACTGACTGGTCGGTGTCACAAACGCACTCAGCAGATCAGGCCCTCTGCTCCCACAGTGCCAACCTCAGAGTGCAATAGTGTGAACAGGTAATATACAGGGTAACCCTCCTGTCTGCTTGTGGGTCTGAATCACCTTTAGCCTCAAGTTCTGGGGGGATTCAAACTGTGAACCTTATGCTAGCGTACCCAAATGTACAGGCTCAGATAATATTCTCTTCTGGAGGGGTGCAATATATCTTTTGCCTAAGGGCACCTAACCAGGTATCCAAAATAAACCCTTTAAACTCTGTAAGAGACCTTAGGTGTATTCTTACCTTTTCCCAGTTTAGTAACACCATCAAGCCCTTCAAACAGCTGTCAGACTTAAACACGTATACATCACATGCAAAAAGAACTTGGAAGACACACCCAGGCAGTATCTTAAGAAAATGTACTTTACTAAAAGGTAATAAAAATATGAAAAATGTAAACACAGAACACTATATCAAAGAGCTCACAATTACATAAAAGAACAAGGGAAAATTACAAAGCAAAACTCCTACCACAATACAGTTAGATTTTTGCTATCTAAGGTATTACATCTGGAAGTGCGTTTTAAAGTTAGATCAGAGAGTTGTGTCTCTCTAGAGTCCCAAGATGATATGACATTCATTTCAGACACAAGTATCAGTTTACACTCTGTGTCTCCACACCCCTTCTGTGAGTCATCTAGGTCCTCCTTTTAGAACATAAAATTACAAAAAATTATTTCCTATCAGGAGGTATTTTAAATAAGGTGCCATCAGAAGAAAAAAGACATTTCCTATATATAACTCTTTAATTACACATGTTTTCTTTGAACTTAGCAATCCCACACTGGCACCAATGTGTTAAAAAACCAACATGAATCAGCCTAATGATGTCCTGTTTCTGAAGTCATAAAGTCACATTTGATTTCCACTTCAAAAGCCTAGGCATGTCATAAAAATGTAATAAAATGCCATTCTGAAGGAAGTCCGTTAATTAAATGGTTCCTGGTCAGTTTACGTATCCTGTAGCTTCACTGAAACCTGTTGGGGGGGGACCCATGGAAGCACAGGCTGTCTTATGTGAGACAATCACATGCCATATTTTTATATTACAAATATCATACAATAATCATAATCAGCTGGCCAAGTGTCACAATCCTCCCCACCTAGACTGAATGTGGGGGCTCTATCCCCTGCATGGGATTAGCTCCCTAAGTCAGTTCACTCCTCATATAGACACGACAAGCCATCTGCGTTCTGATTGGTCGCTCCAGCCCTATGTAAGATCGTCATGTCATACCCTTGCAAGGCAAGACTCCATCTTAATAGTCTACCATTAGTTTTTCCCATTTGGGTCAGCCAAACCAGGGGGCTGTGGTCAGTTTGTACCTCAAAATGCTGCCCGTGTAAGTATGGCTCTAACTTCTTTGAGGCCCTCACTATGGCAAGACACTATTTTTCTACAGTAGAGTAAGCCTGCCCCTTGGGAAGTAACTTTTTACTCAGGTACACTACAGGGTGATCTTTCCCTTGGTTGGATGTCTGACTCAGTACTGTCCCAATATCCACATCTGAGGCATCAGTCTGGACTATAAAGGGTCTGCTATAGTCAGGACTTGTAAGTACAGGAGCACTGCACAGCGCCTCCTTCAGTCTGGTAAAGGCTTTTTCACAGGCTGGTTCCCAGGTAATTTTCTTAGGCATCTTTTTCTTTACCAGGTCAGATAGGGGAGTAGTCAGGGCACTGTAACTAGGTACAAATTTCCTATAGTACCCTGCTGTCCCTAGAAAACTCCTGACCTGCTTCTGCATTTCTGGTCTGGGCCATGCCTTGATCACCTGTATTTTTACTTGGTTAGGACGAAGCTGTCCCCGGCCTACAACATGCCCGAGGTATGCCACTTCAGCCATGGCCACCTGGCACTTCTCAGCTTTGACAGTGAGCCCTGCCCTCTGTATCCTGCCCAGCACCTCCCTAAGGTGGTACAGGTGTTCCTCCCAGCTGGTACTAAAGATGGCAGTGTCATCCAGGTATGCCACGGCGTACTTCTCAGCACCATTTAACACCTGGTTCACCAACCTTTGGAAAGTGGCAGGGGCGTTCTTCATTCCAAAAGACATTACTTTAAATTCAAATAAGCCTATTGGAGTGATGAAGGCCGACCTCTCCCTAGCTCTGTCAGTTAACTCTACCTGCCAATACCCCTTTATCAGGTCAATAGTCGTAAGGTGTGTCACCCCTCCCAACTTGTCCAGGAGTTCGTCCGTCCAGGGCATCGGGTGGGCGTCTGACTTTGTGACTGCATTCAGTCCATGATAGTCCACACAGAAACTAGTAGAGCCATCTGGCTTGGGCAGAAGGACTACGGGTGAGGCCCAGGGGTTATGAGATCTCTGGATTAACCCTAAATCCAGCATTTCCTCCACCTCCCTCCTAATGTCCTTTTGGACAGCCTCTGACACCCGATATGCTGTCTGCCATATGGGTGTCTGTGTCCCTGTCTCCACATCGTGCATCGCTAAGGGGGTTAGTCCAGGCTTGACGCTAAACAATGGTGCAAAGTCTGCTAAAACCTCCCTTACTTCCTGGAACTTGTCCAGGGCCAGCTGGGGTGACAATTTAATTGCCTCCACAGAGGACTCCCACTTGCTTTCTTCCAGCAAGTCTAGAAGGGGATCTCCGTCATCCGTCCCCTCCCCAGGACTACATACTGCAAACACCATGTCAGCCCTATTAGCATATGGCTTCATCATGTTGACATGGTACATTCTTTCTGTATGTCTTCTGTCAGGTAACTCCATGATATAGTTCATGACATTTACCTTTCTAACTACTTTGTGCAGTCTTGCCCACTCAGCATGCAGCTTGTCTTTCCAGACCAGGATAAGGACCATGACTTCCTGACCCACCGTGTCTGAGCAAGCTCTCTCTCTGCGGTCATACCATACTTTTTGTTTCTGTTGGGCAGCTGCCAGGTTGCTCTGTGCTGTCCCTATAAGCTCCTTCAGCCTTTCCTTAAACCCAAGGATATAATCCACTATGGGAGCGCCCTGGGTGGTGTGCTTGCCTCCCCAGTCCTCCCAGATCAAGTCTAGGGGCCCATGTATCCGGCGTCCATATAAAAGCTTGAAGGAGGAAAATCCTGTCGACTCTTGGGGCATCTCCCTGTATGCAAACAACAGGTGGGGAAAGTATTTCTCCCAGTCCCTCCCATGCTGTTCAGCAAACACTTAGAGCATTGACTTCAAGGTACCATTAAATCTTTCCACAAGCCCATTGGCTTGTGGGTGATAAGGTGTTTTGCACCTCTGCACCACCCCACACTTCTCCCACAAACATTTCATCAGGTCCGACGTGAAGGAACCCCATCGATCGGTGATAACCTCCTGTGGAAACCCAACATGGGAGAAAATCCCAAGTAAGGCATCTGCCACTTTGTCTGTCCTCAGTACGGATAGGGTGACTGCCTCTGGATACCAGGTGGCATAATCCACCACAGTCAGGATGAACCTCTTCCCGGAGGAGCTGGGTGTATTTAAAGGCCCCACAATATCCATTCCCACCCTCTGGAATGGCTCCTCCACTATGGGCAATGGAATTAGGGCATCTTGGGTTTTCTTCCCTGCCCTCCCTATTTCTTGGCACCGGTAACAAGACCTGCAATACTCCTTCACCTACTGGATGAAGTTGGGCCAATAGAAATTCTGAGCCAACTGCTGCATAGTGCGCATGATTCCCAGATGACCAGACAAGGGAATATTATGTGCAATCTTGAGCAACTGCTCACGGTACCCCTGGGGAATGACAAGCTGCCTGCCTATCACCCCTCCCTTTGTCTTCACAGCCTGAGTATACATGAGTCCATTTTCCCAATAAACATTATGTTTTCTGTCACCTCCCTGTGCTCCAGCAGAGTCTGCCCAAGCCCTCAGCTTCTCTAGACTAGGGTCATGTCTCTGAGCAGCTGCAAACTCCTTACATGTTCCCAAGGCATGGGACAGGTCCCCTTCAGTCTCTAAACTAGGGTCCCTAGAACTAGCATCAGGGCACTCAGGATCACTGTCATCCCTTACCCTCTGACAATGGTTCACCCCTCCTTCTTTGGAGTAACCCTCCATAGCTGTTTGGTTAACTGCTACTGGGAAACTTTCTACCCCCTTTCATTAGTCTCCATATCAGGGGACACAGGCTGGGGAACCAGCCTCCCAGTGGTTTCCACAATGGCTTCTATGTGGTCCAGAGAACTACAATTTTCCCTTGCCACTTGGCTACGGGTAACTGCACACACCATCCCCTGTTTAAGATTGTTGCCCAGGATGACATCATCTGCTAAAGTTTTGGCTACAGCCACCTGTTGCACAGTTTCCCCCTGTTTCACCCCAGTCTAGGAGAACACTAGCCAGTGGCAATGTTCTCTCCTCACCAGTGAACCCTTGTACAGTTATAAATTTATTGGGTATAAGCTGACCAGGCTCTACCAGATCCCCTTTTACCAGCATCAGGGATGCCCCTGTATCTCTACACTCTTGTGTCTGTACACCATTAACTGTGACTGGGTGCATGTGTTCCTCATGTTCACAGGCATGCTTCCAGGGACACACAAACAATCCACTTCTTTCCTAGCCCCATTCTGCATATTGCTCATATTTTTTGAACACTGTCTGGTAATATGCCCAGTTTCTTTACAAACCCAACATTCGTTTCTTTTCTCAGAAAAATCTTTTCTTTGAAACCTGGGGCTAACTGGTTTTGGTGGAGCCAGTGAGGGAATTAGCTGCCCTGAAGGTATACTTTTCTCTTTCTGCACTGCCACACCCACCCCATTCGTCTCTCAGAACAGGTCTGCTCTTGGCATAGCAATCCGAGAGCTCAGCAGCCTCTTGCACTGTTTTGGGATCTCGGTCCTCTAGCCAGGTTTTCAGCTCTGCTGGGCATGCCCAAAAAGACTGCTCTACCAACATAGCATTTTCAATTTTATCTACAGAGTCTGCTTCAATTTCTTCCCACCAACTTTTTAAAAACTGACGTTGTTTCATGTCTAGCTTCTTGTAGCTCATGTGATGGCTTCTCCTGAGCTTACAGAATTTAGCTCTGCATGCTTTAGCAGTTAAATCAAACTTTTTAAAAAGTGCAGCTTTAAGTTTGCTGTAATCATTACTGTCCTCATTGTCCATTTGACCCAATGCATTCTGAACTTTCTCGGTAAGTAGCAGGGCTAACTGGAAGCTCCAGGACTCTCTAGAAATTTTTGCCTGAATACAAACTTTTTCAAAGGAATTTAAAAAGGCATCCATCTCCTCCCCTCTTTAAATTCAGCTATCAATTTGGAATTTAATTTGTAACCCAGTCCTGTAGTTCCAGTTAACCCCAAGCTACTTACCTGCTCTGGTGCTGGTGGTTGGAGTCATAGCTTCTCCAGTTCATGTTGCCTCTGGTGCTCATGCTCCTCTCGGTCTGCTTCTCGCTGTTCACAATCAGCCTCCCACCATTCTCATTAAGCTCTTGCTGTTCTCGCTCCCTTTTCTCCTCTGCTGCTCGTTTCTCTCATTCCGCCTCTTGCTGTTCTTGTTCAGCCTCCCTCTGGAACTCCAGCTCCATTCTGCACAACTCAATCTGCAGCCTGATTGCTTCTGGCTCCAGAATGCTGGTGACCTTCCCCTGCTGCTGTGTCCCTTGGCTTGCACTGGCCCTGCTGTCCTCCTCACTGGATCTGGACACTGCACTCGCTGCTGGTCCCTCCATGCCCAAGGTTTGGTCCTTTACAGTCACAGTCAGTGACTCGATGCTCTGGGCATCTGCTGCCATCAGGGCACCCATGAGGTTCTGCTTGGTGGCTCTCCCTTCATACAGGAGTCCTCTGTCCTGGCACAACTGCCTCAAGTAGTCTACAGTGTACCCACTGTAGATGGAAGCTCTTCTTCCCTAGCTACGGCTACTCTAACTTGCACTTTAGAAAAAAAAATAAAACATGTAGGAACTTGAATGTAAGCAAAATTATATAGTTCTGTTTCCTTTTTAAAAATAAATCACTGCCTTATTTTGCAAGTGAGCTGTACAGTACTAAGCTGACATACTGAACAGTTAAAGCTTGTGTTACCACATTTTTCACACTGCTACCAACTAAATCTGTCACAAACACACTCAGAAGGTCAGGCCCTCTGCTCCCACAGTGCCAACCTCAGAGCACAATAGTGTGAACAGGTAACAGACAGGGTAACTCTCCTGTCTGCCTGTGGGTCTGAATCACCTTTAGTCTCAAGTTATGGGGGGATTCATACTGTGAACCTTATGCTAGCATACCCAAATGTACAGGAACAGATAATATTCTCTTTGGGGGGATGCAATATATCTTTCGCCAAAGGGCACCTAACCAGATATCCAAAATGAACCCTTTAAACTCTGTAAGAGACCTTAGGTATATTCTTACCTTTTCCCAGTTTAGTAACACCATTAACCACTTCTAACAGCTGTCAGACTTAACCATGTATACATCACATGCAAAAAGAACTTGGAAGACACACTCAGGAACTATCTTAATAAAATGCACTTTACAAAAACATGATAAATATGAAAAATATAAACACATAACACTATATCAAAGAGCTCACAATCACATAAAAAACAAGGGGAAATTACAAAGCAAAACTCCTACCACAATACAGTTAGATTTTTGCTATCTAAGGTATTACCTCTGGAAGTGCACTTTAAAGTTAGATCAGAGAGCTGTGTCTCTCTAGAGTCCCTAAATGATATGAAATTCATTTCAGACACAAGTATCAGTTTAAACTCTGTGTCTCCACACCCCTTCTGTGAGTCATCTAGGTCCTCCTTTTAGAATATAAAATTACAAAAAATTATTTCCTATCAGGAGGTATTTTAAATAAGGTGCCATCAGAAGAAAAAATACATTTCCTATACATAACTCCTTAATTACACATGTTTCCTTTGAACTTAGCAATCCCACACTAGCACCAATGTGTTAAAAAAACTAACAGGAATCAGTCTAATGATGTCCTGTTTCTGAAGTCATAAAGCCACATTTGATTTCCACTTCAAAAAGCCTAGGCATGTCATAAAAAGGTAATAAAATGCCATTCTGAAGGAAGTCCGTTAATTAAATGGTTCCTGGTCAGTTTACGTATCCTGTAGCTTCACTGAAACCTGTGTGTGGGGGGGGCACCCATGGAAGCACAGGCTGTCTTATGTGAGACAATCACATACTATATTTTTATATTACAAATATCATACAATAATCATAACCAGCTGGCCAAGCGTCACAGTCGATAGTTTCCTTCCCCTTCCCTGCTTCCGCTCTTGTGTAAAGGTGCCACTGTTGCCCTTTTACAGAACTGAGGTATTATTCCACTTTCCAATGACTTGCTGAAAAGCTCAGCCAGTGATGTGACAGGTTCTTCCCGAAGCTCCTTCAGTACCATTAGGGTGGATGCCATCTGGCCCCATTGCGTTATCTACCTTGAGCCTATTCAGCTCTTCTAGGACCCTTTCCCATGTGAAATGTCTTGTGTCTGCTCCTGTGGTGTTGTGTACTGACCTGCTTAGTGTAGGTCCCTTCCCGTCGTTTTCTATGATGAAGACTGAGCAAAAGAAACCATTTAGTAAGTCTGCTTTGTCTTCTGTCTCTGCCATCTTGCCTTCCTTTGTTACTAACCTGACTATTCCCCCTTTTTGTACTTTGATCTAGAACAGGACCTCTTGCTTACTTCTGTTGTTGTGCAAATCTCTTGAAATATTTTGTGTCTAGTCTCTCTAAGAAAGTAAAATCAGTACAAAGAAGCATAGAAAGAGATTTTGTTGGCAGAAAGAGACCTTTACTCCCATCCAGTCTTCACCTTGTCCCTGCCTATTCTGTCACCCCAACCCTATTTTGTCATCAGTGTTATCCTGTCACCTGTTCCTCTATGTAATATGCCCCTGTGCCTATACCATGCATACCTGAAGCTTCCAACAGTCTTTGCCCCCACTACCTCCCCTGGAAGGCTGTTTCAGTCATCCACTACTCTTTTCTTGAAGAAGTATTTCTGCACATCTCTCCTAAACTTTCCCCTCTTAGCCTCTTTGCATGCCCCATTGTTCTAATGTCTTCCTTTCTCTGAAACAGATCCTCCACTTGCACCTTGTTCACTCCTGTGAGGTATTGTAGGTTTCAGTCATGTTCCTTCTCACTCTCCTCCCACACTGGGATTGGACTTGCACCTAAAAATCGCTGGCATCCGAGTGCAGTATTGGGGGGTGCTGTACTGCTGGGGTGTGCCGTCCTTTGGATGAGATGTTAAACCGAGGTCCCTTCTGCCCATCCTGGTGTTGCCCTGGTGGGTGTCCAGGTGGAGTAAAAGACCCAGGGCACTCTTACAAAGCAGAGACATTCAGGTGTCTGGACAACATTCCCGTTCCCATAAAACCGGTTCATGCAATTATCCAGGCTGTGTGTGGGTGATGATGTGCGATATGGCCGCCACCACACATTCAGTCACTTCACTACCAGTCTAGCATTGCTTGTAAAGTGCTTTGGATGTAAGAAAAGCGCTATATAAATGCTGATTCTTCTTCTTCTTCTCATCTCTTCCAGGGAGTACATGTTGAGTTCCTTTCCTCATATGGCTTCGTGTGCAACCCCCCTCACCATTTTGGTTGCCCTCTTATGTTCCGCGTCCACCCTTTCAATGCCCTTATGGAGGTGCGACCTCCAGAACTGGACACAGTACTCCAGGTGGGACCTCACTGGTGAGCGATACAGCAGCAGCACCACCTCCCTACTCCTGCTAGAAATCCCTGTCCCAATGCACTCCAGCATCCTGCTAACCTTTCCCATTGCTTTGTCATTCTGCCCAGCTACCATGAGATGCTCAGATATGATAATGCTAGGTCTCTTTCTTGCTTGGTGACTGTATGCTCCACTTGCCCCACCTTATACGTAGCCCCTGGGTTGAGCAACCCTAAGTGCAAACCTTACACTTTTTGGCACTGAAGCCCAACTGCCACTCTAGACTATTCCTCTAGTTTCTTTAGCTCCCTTTGCATTCTCTCCACTCCTTCCTAAGTGTCAGCCCTGTTGCAGATTTTTGTATCATCTGCAAAGATACACATCTTACCCTCAAGCTCTTCTGCAATATCGCTTATGAAGACATTGAAGAGGACCAGTCCCAGCACCGAACCTTGTTGCACCCCACTAGTCACTGTCCGATCACCTGAGTGGCTACCATTTACCACCACCCTTTGCCTCCTATCCCTTAACCAGTTTGATACCCAGCGTGTCACTTACTCCCACACCATGAGGCTACTTAGTTTCTTAGCTAGCCTCCTCTGCCGCACAGCGTTGAAAGCCTTACAGAAGTCCAGGTAGGCTACATCTACTACTCTCCCTTGATCCTCTTCCCTGTTAACCCAGTCAAAGAAATCTATGAGATTAGTGTGACATGACCTCCTCCCTGTGAAACCAAGCAGCTGGTGGTCCTGTAGCTCTTTGCCTCTAAGTGCTCCACGAACCTCTCCTTCAGTAGTGTCTCTATTACCTTCCCGATCACTGATGTGAGACTGACTGGCCTCTAGTTGTTAACATCCTCCCAACTGCTGCTTTTGTGCAGAGAAGTTGTTGGCTTGGGGTTAGCTTTTGGTTTAAATCTAGGGTTGATTATTAAGAGTTCACTCTAAATAATACTATATATGTGTTACAGAGAATGCAGAAATTCATATAAAGTTGCATAAACAAATAATACCTCTCCAGAAGGAAGCAGATAAACAAAGTATTCATCAGAATATGCACCTTTTGAAGCACTATGCATCTCTCAGTTGGTGTTAGTGTTTGAAAAGGAGAATATGAATTCTCTGTTTGCCGGCTTCATTCTGCCAAGCTATTATTAGTTTATTGAAGTTTATGTGAATGAAAATAAAACTTTCTATATGAATTTAATATACTAACATACTATTTGCCAGCAGATTAGGCCTTACGGTCTATCGAGTCTGCTCGAACCTCAGATCCCTAGTTGGATGCTGAGGCCCTCCCCTCCCTTGTGTTCCAGAAACCCCTATCATCCATCCCCACCCCCCTGGGACAGGCCATCATCTGGTACGTCCGCTTTCTGTGTCTGTCCTACCCTCTCTTGAAGCCCTCCACTGTGGATCTCTGAACCAGCTCGCCAGGCAGTGCATTCCAAGGGTCCACCACACTCTCAGTGAAAAACCTCCTTCTCTTTTCCCCCCTCACCCTTCCACCTTCCAACTTCAAACCATGCCCTCTGGTGATACCTCCCTGCTTTAGTTTTAATATCCCCTCCATGTTTACCTTATTTATTCCCTTGAGATACTTGAAGACCTCAATCATGTCCCCCCTGTCTCTCCTCTCTTCCAATGAAAACAGGCAGAGATCCTCAAGTCTGTCCTCATACGTCAAATCCCCTAGCCCTCGTATCATCTTAGTTGCCCTCCTCTGTACCCTCTCCAGAAGCTGTATGTCCCTCTTCAAGTGTGGTCTCCAGTACTGTACACAGTACTCAAGGTGTGGTCTTACCAGTCCATTGTACAGTGGCAGAATCTCTTCCTTGCTCCTAGAGGTGATCCCCCTTACGATGCATCCCAACATCCTGTTTGCTTTGCTAGCCACTCTCCTGCACTGCTCAGAGTTATTGATACATGCATCCACCATGACCCCTAGGTCTTTTCCCATATTGAGGCTTCCAGCACCTCCTCCCAGGGTGTACCTGTGTTTGGGTTTCCCACCCAAGATGCAACACCTTGCACTTGGTGATATTGAAATTTAATTTCCATGTGAGCCCAGCTTTCCAGGGTGTCCAGGTCCCTTGCAGGGCCAACCTCCCTCTACTCCTCAGCTCACTACTCCCATCTTGGAGTCATCAGCAAAGAGACTCATTTCACACCCTATACCCTCCCTGATGTCTATATGTATGCATTAAAACAGGATCGGACCCAGGACCGAGCCTACGCGGTACCACTACCAACCTCTCTGGGGTTGAGGCTCCCCACAGACCACTACTCTCTGGGTGCGTCCAGCTAGCCAGTTTTCAATCCATCTGACCATCAAAGGGCCTACTCCTAACCCCATCAGTTTCTCCACCAGACCATTGTGGGGGACAGAGTCAAATGCCTTACTGAAGTCCAAGAATAATACATCCACAGGCTTTCCCTTGTCTAGTTCTGATGTTACCCATTCATAGAACTCCACAAGATTGGTTTGACATGATGTACCTGGCACAAACCCATGTTGCCGACTATCCAGACCTCTCACCTCCTCCAAGTACACCCCCAATCATTCCTTTAGTATACTCTCCATTAATTTTCCCACCACCAAGGTCAAACTGATGGGTCTATAGTTACCTGGTACTTCCCTCGACCCCCCTTTATGGATTGGCACCACATGTGCCTATCGCCAATCCCTAGGTACCCTCCCTGTCTCGAGTGACCTGTTGAAGAGCTCTGCCAGGGGTGCAGCCAGTATGTCCGCCAATTCCCATAATACTCTTGGATGAATGCCATCCAGCCCAGGAGATTTGTCTTTCTTTAGGGCCTTGAGGGCTAACCACACCCTTTTGGTGGAGATAGCATCATCCGTCCCCTCCACCTTACTGGCCTTTTTATCCGTATCCAGATGTAACACCCTGGGGTACCTCTCCCTCCCTCCCTCTTGCTCCATTTCTGTTGCTCCCCTGATCCCACTTACTGCCACTTCTATCCCCATCATGCCGTGCTTTGTAGATATCCCATACCCCTCCCTAGTGAACACAGAGGCAAAGTACTCATTAAATACCTATGCCTGGTCCCTCGCCTCTTCCACCCACCCTCCCTCCTTCTGATCTCAATCTGCTGAGATGGGCCTTAGTTTTTCTCTGCTCCCCAATGTACCGGAAGAACCCCTTTTCTCCTCCATGTATCCCCTGTGCCAGCCGCTGCTCTTTACTGGATTTTGCTCCCCTCACCATCTGGGTGACTTTTCTAGATGCAAGATGGTACATTTCCTTATCCCTATCCCCTCTTGTTGTTTTATATTTTTTGTAGCCGCCTTCTTTTCTCTGACCACTACCTGTACCTCACTGGACAACCAGCATGGTTTATGTGACCTTGCTCCCTTACGTTTCAACTTAGCGCAGATCCTGACTGCCTCATGAAGTCCCCGGTTTATGACCTCCCATCTCCTTTCCACACTTTTCATTGGTGTAATCCCCTTCAAGTGATCCTTGAGAATATTTCCCATGCCCACAAGGTCTGCCCCTCTGAAGTCCACTGCCAGTGTCCTAGATTTCACCCCCCATGCTTATTTGAAACCAGACAGTATTGTGGTCACTCCCAGTCAGGGGGTCCTCTACAGTCAGGTCCCTTACCAGATCCCCATCTGCCAGAACCATGTCCAGGACATGCCCCTTCCTTGTGGACTCCATCACATACTGTGTTAAAAACACATCCTGGAAGCCGTCCAGCAGCCTCTGCTCCTTGCCACCTTAGAGGACATGGTTCCCCAGTTTGTACCTGGCATATTAAGGTCCCCCATCAACACCACTCCTTCCCCTTTTGGTCCACACTAGGCAATGATGTTGTCCAGCAAACCATCCTCTAGAACATCACTCATCCCGGGGGGCCTATATACTACACCCAGCTTGACCTTATCTCCTGCTAGGGATCGTAAGGTGATCCATAAGGCCTCCATGTTTCCCACTGCCTCTTCTACCCTACCAATTTCTATGTCATCTTTAATGAACATAGCCACTCCACCCCCTCTGCCCTCCTTTCTGTCCATCCTAAGCATAGTGTACCCCCACACATTTAGGTCCCAGTCATGGTTTTTGTTGGCCCACGTCTCCGTGACTGCTGCCACATCCACCCTGCCTCGAACAGCATGGCCTGGAACTCTGGCAACTTGTTTCCCAAGCTCCTGGCATTTACTAACACCAACCCCCAACCCTTATCCCTGATCCCCTTTGTCGAACCCCACCCAGGTTCCTTATACTTCCATCCTCCCTCTGCTCCTCTTGAAACCTCCACCCCCAGTCTGTTTCCCCCTCCCCTTGGGTTTGAAGGCTACTCTCCTCATCTGGAGGAGAGGGCTTCTGGTCAGCCCCTCCCTTATCCCTCCCTCACAAGTTTAAACCCCACCTTTCTTGAATGTAGTCAGCCATCCCCTGTTTAAGGACTTCCTTCCCTAATGAGGCAAGATGAAGCCTGTCCTTGGCATACAGTCCCTTATCCTCCCAAACTCCTTTCCAGTTCCCTAACACCCCAACCCACTCTCTTCACCCCACTTCCTGAGCCAGTCATTAACCTCTGTGATCTTCATTTTTTTCTCCACTGAGGCCTTTGGTACTGGCAATATCTCCGAAAAGGAAATGTTGCATCCATTATCCCAACAGACTCTGGCAAGTTCTTGGAACCTTGCTTGGATTTCTAAAATGCTATTTCCCTCTAGATCGTTAGTTCCCAAATGCACCAGGAAATCCGGTTTCCCTCTACAATCCCTAACCAGTTCATACACCATGAACTTTGCTTTATGCACTGTCAGCCCAGAGATACTCACTACCTTCACCTGGCTATGGCTTCCACCCCCCCTGTCCCTCCCACTGGATAGTCCTAATCATTAAGTCTCCCAATAACAGAACCTTAATACTGTCATCATCCTTATGGTTGCCTCCACTATGCCCTCTCAGCCCCCCATCCCCCCTTTATTCATGATCTCAATTCCATGGGAGCCTTCCTGCCTTCTTAGAGACCCCCTTGTCACCCTCCCTTTTCTGCCTCCCTCATTATTTTACCCACTTAACACAGACCCCCTCTGAATAGGTGTCCCCTTTAACCCTCTCTTATCTGAACCATTTATCCTGGCCCTGATGGTTTCCCCTTCCCCAACACCACCATCCTACCCCCTTGTAATAGTACCCCTGCCTCCAGAGGCTCTCTGTGGGTCCCCTTTAGCTAGGGCCCCATCCTTGGTACTGACCGCCCTGCTGAAGGGGGGCTCCTCTCCCACCTCTTTGTCTCCTAGTTTCTCTCTAGTCATGCTCTCCTCCCTCATGTCTGCAATGTGTTGCATCTTCCCCATCTGCTTAACATTTATGTTTCCCCTTCTCCCTCTGGGACTATTTCTATCCTTTCCATTGCTGGTCTGTGATGCCCTATGGGTATCCGACTCCCTCCCCCCGGCCTCTGTATCAGTTTCCTCATTTCCACCAACCTTTTCCTCCCCCTCTAGGTTGCTTAGTAGCCCAAATTTATTGTGACACTCTATGTCAGCCTCCATCAAGTAACCCGAGTTTCCCCTAACTGCACCTCTAAACTGCCTCTCTTCCTCCCCTCTTGCTCTGTTCTCCTTAGGCGCTCCCTTCCCACAGTCTGCTGTTTTAGGCTTCCCCACAAAAGCCCCTCCCTTCTCAATGTCTGCTCTACTAGGCTTCCCAACAACAGCCCCTTCTGACTCTTCCCTCTCCACTCTCTTTGTATTCGGAATGTTCACCCCATACACTTTCCCCTTAGTGTCAACATCCCTATCTAAGGGTCCTCTGTCCCTAATATCCCCCCTCCTGCTTGCTGTAACATAACGTCCTGTAATTTCTGAGTGTTGCCCCAGCCTCCCCTCAGCCCCACCCTTCTGCTGCCTATAACCACACCCCTTATCCTTGGACACTCCCCCAGCTCCCCCAGCCTACTCCTAAACCAATATACCTCACTCCTAATACAAGATAGCTGTCTACAGAGTGGGCAGCCTCCCTCTCTCCAGACCCAATTGAGAATTATTGCCATCCCACAGCCTGTGCAGCCTACAACCCTTCTGAAGATGCCTGCCATGGTGGAATATGACCAGCCTGTTTGTCCCCCTCTGTTTATAATGGCACACACCCCTTTTCTCAGTCCCTTCCCCCTGGAATACAGGTTCTCTCTATACTGACTGCAGTTATTTACAAACCCAATTTCAACCCCACCAATAAAGTTCCCAAGTCTCACAAACACATACAGTCCAGTGTGTGTCCAGTCCCACTAACAGTGTGTGTATGCAGACATCAGGTATCGTATGATGTTACAGGCCCACCAGTTCCTGTTTCTTTGAATTTCAGTCCCAAACAGAAATACACAGCCCTTCAATCCCAACCCCAGTGGCTTTTCAGCATTTAGAAAGCCTACAAAACAGGGTGGGTGGGAGGCTTACCAACACCAGGCAAACATCACATTTAAATTTCACCCTAATTATCACTGCAAAACAAGTGTTCCCAAGCCTCAAAAGTTACAATATCACAGCCCAAGTAACAGTTCTAACTCAAAGTAGTAATTTTTAACACATAGAACTAATTTCATGTACAAAACTATTCAAATATTTCAGTTAAAACAGAATATAACCCCAGACCTCTGTCCTTACCAGCCTCCTGCTTATGTTCCCCGTGTAAGATATGTGAAATGAGAACAAGACAATGTGAATGAATATATGTTTTGTAATTTTAGGACCGGATACCTTGACAAAGTTTACAGTCAGCAGATGAAACGCTGGGAAGTATATGATACATATATGCAGCTGTGAAGCTGTGTAAATAATCAAAAAAGGCATTAAAGAAGTGATTTCAAAAATTGCAAGTCTGCTGTGGGAGGCAGTATCTACTTTTCTTTGTGATCATTTCCTGTCTGAAAAATCTGACCCTGGTGACTGTGGCTATTTCAACACCTGTGTTGAGACGGGGGGGGGGGACATCTGATCTAAAAGCCGGTCAGGCTCACATCAGTGGTGGAGAAATCGATGGAACCCCTATTAAAGGAAAATTTAGTAGAGTATCTGGAATCCAATGGCCTACGAGACCCAAGGCAACACGGAGTCATGTGGGAAGGTCATGCTAGATGAGTCTGATTGATTTCTTTGACTGGGTGACTAAGAAACTAGAGCAAGGGAAGGCAGTGGATGTGGTCTGTATGGACCTTCAACAGTGTGCCACATAAGAGACTGATAAAGAAACTGAGCAGCCCAGGGGTGGATCCAAAGTGGTGAACTGGGTAAGGAACTGCTTAATGGATCAGAGGCAGAGGGATGTAGTCAGCAGCATTCACGCTAATGAGGGAAGAGTGACCAGTGGGATGCGGCAGAGTTCAGTACTGGGACTGGTCCTCTTCAATGTCTTCGTAAGTGAAGTTGCAGAAGAACCATAAGGGAAGATATGCCTTTTTGCAGATGACACCAAAATCTGTATTAGTTTGGATACTCAGGAGGAGGTGCAGAGAATGCATAGGGACCTTGGAAAACTTGTGGTGGGGTTAAGAGCATGGCAGCTGAGGTTCAATGCCAAAAGGTGCAAAATTATGCACCTAAGGCATAGCAACCCAGGAGATGAATGTAGGATGGGGAGAGGTACTTAGAATCACTAAGCAGGAAAGGGACCATGGGGTTATCATATTTGATTATCATTATTTGATAACCTCAGAGTTTCAGGGAAATGTAACACAGCAGTGGGAAGGACCAGTGGGATGCTGGGATGCAAAGGGAGAGCAATGAGCAGTAGCATGAGGGAGGCGGTGATACCCCTGTATCACTCACTGGTGAGACTCCCACCTGGAGTATCACTTGCTGGTGAGACTCCCACCTGGAGTATTGCATTCAGTTCTTGATATGCAACTCAGCTATAGACAGGGTGGAGGCAGTCCAGAGGAGGGTAACTAAAGTGGCAAAGGGACTGCATCAAAAGCCTTACAATAGGAGACTGAAGGATCTCAGTATGTACACCCTTGAAGAGAGGAGAGTGACAGGGGACATGATAGAGACATACACATACCTCACGGGATTGAACAAGATACAGGAGGGGAGTCTCTTTCCAAATGAGAAAGAACAACAGGACCAGAGGGCATGCTATGAAGCTGAAAGGAGGAAGTTTAAGTGGGATGTGAGGAAGTACTAGTTCACTGAAAGAGTGGTGGATGCCTGGAACAGTCTGCTGGCAGGAGTGATGAAGGTAAAAACAGTAAAGGGCTTCAAGGAAGTATGGGATAGATATAGGGAAATATGTAAGGAAAAGGACACAATGAGGTGTGGTATATGGCCTGATAAGAGCACTCCCCAGGTGCATAATGAGGCACAAGATGCTTGCACCCCAAGTATTTAAACTAGTCAAGGGGGGGAGGCACTGAAAAGAAGCAGGGGAAAAACCCAGCCTCCCCCCACAAAACACAGTAGTTAGAGAGGTAAGCACCAAGGTAGAGAAGTCAATAGGGAGCAGGACAGTGGTAAATGCAGAAAAAGGCAGTACAGACAGGGATGGGGCTAAAAGGGGTAAGGCCATAAAAAAATGGAGGGTAGTGAGTACCAGTGCCTGTAGTCTATCTAACAAGCTCCCTGAGCTAGTGGCCTTGATGGAAGAAGGATGCCTGCATATCATGGCAGTCACAGAAACATGGCGCATCGAGAACAATGACTGGGATGTCAACATACCAGGGTACACAATCTACAGGAGGGACAGGGAGGGTAAAAGAAGAGGAGGAGTAGCTCTCTATGTAAGGGAAGGGATCAATGCAATGGAACTAAAGAATAAACAGGGAGTAGATGAGGCATTGTGGGTCACCCTGAAGACAGATTATGGCACCACAATTCTCACAGGGGTTATATTCAGACCCCCATCTCAGTGGGAGGCAATGGACAAGGAAATAATAGAAGGCATCCTTAGAATGGCAGAAAAAGGGGAGATATTCTAGATGGGGGACCTGAATATATCAGATGTTAGCTGGAGCACCCTGGCTACAGCCACATCCAAAAGCAGGGTTATTCTCAATGCCCTACAGAAGGCATGCCTCAGACAGCTAGTGGTGGAATCCACTTGGAAGGGAGCAATCTTAGACCTGGTACTGTCAAATGGGGATGGAGAAAGGATCTCAGATTTAGAAGTTGGTAGCCATCTGGGAACAAGTGACCTCCAAACAGTGTGGTTCACAATAAACACAGCCATAGAGTCGAGCCATACAAAATCAAGAGTGTTGGACTTTAGGAGGGCTGACTTTGGGAAAATAAGAGAGTGCCTCAGAAAAGCACTAGCAAATGGGCAAGAAAAAGGGGTGGAGGAATAAAGGGGAAAAATCGAAAGAGCCATTACAGAGGCAACAAGCCTTTGTGTGTAGCAAATCAACAAAGCAAAATAAAGAAAAAAAAACTATGGTTCTCGAAAGAGGTGGCGGGGAAGGTTAAGGAGAAAAAGGTAGCATTCAAGAAGTATAAGGAAACACAGAAGGAGCAGGACAGAGAACTGTACCAGTTAAAGCAGAAGGAAGCGGGGAAGGCAGTCAGAATAGCAAAAGCACAAAAAGAGGAAAAGATAGCCAACTCAGTTAAGAAGGGGGATAAAACCTTTCATAGGTACATTAGGGAGTGAAGAAAGACCAAGGGAGGGACAGTGAGGCTTAATAAAGGGAAGGGAGGGTGGGCAAAGGGTGACAGTGAAAAAGCAGGGATACTGAATGAATATTTCTGCTCAGTATTCACAAAAGAAGAGGAGGAGGAGATACCTAAATCAAAGAATAGAAGCACTCTGAATAGGGAGGTCGATACCAGTCCATTCATAGAAGAAAGGGTTCCAAAAGAACTCTTAAAACTGAAGGTGTACAAAGCAATGGGGCCCGATGGGATTCACCCAAGAATTTTAAAAGAACTAAGGGTAGAACTAGTGACACCACTGACTACCATTTTTAACAAATCATGGGAGGATGGAGTGGTACCAGAGGACTGGAGGAGGGCAGATTTGATTCCCCTTCACAAAAGTAGGAGCAAGACAGAGGCAGGAAACTACTGACCTGTTAGTTTGACCTCAGTAGTAGGGAAAATGATGGAATCACTTCTAAAGGAAAGAATTGTTGAGTTCCTAGAGGCCAGTGGGGCATAGGACCCAAGGCAGCATGGATTCATAGCAGGAAGGTTATGTCAGATGAATCTAATAGATTTCTTTGACTGGGTGACCAGTGTAGTAGACCAGGGAGGAGCTGTTGACATGGCCTTTCTAGACTTTAGCAAGGCATTTGGCACAGTTCTACACAAAAGATTAATATACAAGTTAGCCAGCCTTGGAGTGGGTCACAAAGTGGTAGCCTGGGTAAAAAATTGGTTGGACAAAAGGATACAGAGGGTAGTAGTAAATGGAGTTCACTCCGAAGAAAGGGGGTTACTAGTGGGGTACCACAGGGTTCAGTACTGGGACAAGTCCTCTTTAATGTCTTTAAAAGTGACATTGCAGAGGGACTGGAAGGAAAAGTATGTCTCTTTGCAGATGACACAAAGATCTGCAACAGAGTTGATGCACTAGGTGGAATGGAAAGGATGAGAAGGGACTTGGCAAGGTTACAGGAATGGTCAAATGTATGTCAGCTTAGATTCAATGCAAAGAAGTACAAAGTAATGCACATGGGAAACAAAAACCCAGGGAAAGAGTACACAATGAGGGGTGAGATACTAACAACAACAAAAATGGAAAGGGACCTGGGAGTAGTCATATCAGATGACCTTAAGGTGAGCAAGCAATGTTATAAGGCAGAAAGGAGGGCAGGTGGGATACTGGGATGCACAGGGAGATGCATCACCAGTAGAAAACAAGAAGCTGCTATCCCTCTGTACAGACAGTTGGTGAAACTCCATCTGGAGTACTGCGTCCAGTTCTGGAGACCCCATCTCCACAGGGACATAGACAGGATGGAGGCTATCCAGAGGAGGCAAACTAAAATGGTGCAGGGTCTACACCAGAAGACATATGAAGAGAGATTAAAGGAGATTAATATGTGTACCCTTGAGGAGAGGAAGGAGAGGGGGGGGACATGTTAGAAACTTTCAAGTAGATCAAGGGAATCTACAGAGTCCAAGAGGGTAGCATCTTTCAGAAAAAGAGATGTGCAAGAACGAGGGGGCATAATTTGCAGATAGAGGGGGGTTGGCTCAGAGGTAATGTGAGGAAGTATTTTTTCATGGAGAGGGTTGTGGATACATGGAACAGCCTTCCTGAGGAGGTAGCGGAGTCAAAAACAGTGGGGGAATTCAAGAATGCATGGGACAGACATAAGGCAATTCTAGTGGGGGGGTAGGAGGAAGTAGGCTGTTGGTTAACTAGGATCTGCAGCTTATCCATTAGGTAGGGAAATGGGCAGACTAGGTGGGTCAAGCGGTCCTTGTCTGCCATCCAATTCTATGTTTCTGTGTTTCTATGTTTCTATGTTTAGCACCTGGGAAGTGCTCTTATCAGGCCATAAACCACACCTTGGAGTGTCTTATTCCACTTGAGTCCCCCAGTAAAAAAAAGTAATAAAAAGTATACATAAAAAATGTAAATAAAAAGGGTAAAAATATGATATTAATATAAAAACACAAAAAGTAGTCCTTGTCTTTGTATTCTGTTTGTAATGTCTCACACACACACACACACACACACACACACACACCCCTCCTCGATGTGCTTTTTTTTGGGTTGATTTATTTATTTATTTTCAGATTTCTTACTTTGGTTGTGTTTTCTTAATAGGGACCAAGTGCCTACCAAGTTTTAGTAAGAGCAAATGTGTCCCATATCTTGTGCCGTATTTAGTGCTGTTGTTAATAGCGCTTTCCGAAGTCAGTGCTGTTTTATGTTTTTTTTATGTCTTATGTTTTAAAATGTAATAAGTAGTAATAATAAATAAATAATAAAGTTTTCTTTATATGGCGCCTTATCCAAGACCAAGGCGCCTAACAATTTAAAACAAAATCAAACAATAATACATTATCAGTAAAACAACAATAAAATATTCATCAGAAGGGAAGATCAGTCATTAAATGCCTGAAGCCATAAAAAAAGTTTTTAAATCTTGTTTAAATCCTTCCACAATTGTGCACTCCTGTAACCGATGAGGTAGATAATTCCAAAGGGTAGAGGCTGCATACATAAATGCTCTCTCCCTGATGATTTCAGACCTACCCCTTGGAATCTCTAGCAACCCCTCGTCGGCCAAGCACAGTGATCGTCCAGGGCAGTAAGGAAGGAGGCACTCTTTCAGGTAGTCTGGGCCCAGTCTGTGTAAGGCTTTAATAGTCAGCTGACTGACTTTAAAGGTGATCCACCACTGTACTGGCAGCCAGTGCAGTTTGCGTGGCACCGGCGAAATTTGACATGATCGAGCAGTTCCCGTCAAAAGCTGAGCTGCCGTGTTCTGAACCAGCTGCAAGCAGCGGATTTCAACCCCAGGAAACCCTAGGTAAAGGGAGTTGCAATAATCCAAGCATGAGGTCACAAAGGCGTGGACCAAAGTAGACAAGTCACCAGATGGAACCAGGTGCCTAATCCTGGTGAATGCAGAGTCAACCCTTCATCAAAAATTACCCCCAGGTTACGCACCTGTTCAGAGGTTGGGAGTGAAACACCACAAAGAAATAATCCCAAGGGTGAACCAACTGCCAATCCCCATATCCGGGCAACCTGGGTCCACAACCAACACCTCAGTCTTTTCCGAGTTCAGCTTCAGCCAGCTGGAATCCATCCACTCCTGGATTTCTTTCAGACAGTTATTAAAGACCGAGACAGCTCCATCCTGGTTTGGTGCAAAAGAGAGGTAGAGCTGGGTATCATCAGCATAGCAGTGAAACCTCAGCCCATACCTTCTTACAATGTCTCCGAGGGGCAGCATGTACACTGCGAACAACATGAGTGATAGCACTGAGCCCTGAGGGACCCCACATGACAGAGAGATGGGGTCTGAGAAAAAGACCCCAGACACCTTTCTCTGAGTTCTACCTATGAGGAAAAATGTAAACCACCTGAGAACCATACCAGACAGTCCACAGATGTACATCAGGTGACCAAACAACACCCCATGGTCCACAGTGTCAAATACTGAAGAGAGATGTAGAAGAACCAAGGTGGAATGGTTCTTCCGATCTCTAGCCATCAGGAGATCATTAAGCACCCAAACCAGTGCTGTCTCGGTACTGTGTCTCTTTTGAAAACCGGACTGGAATGGTTCATAGATGTCATGGATGGTCAAATGGTCCTCCAGTTGTGCTGCCAATACTTTCTCAATCACCTTACCTAAAAGGAGGAGGTTAGAGATGGGTCTGTAGTTCGCATGGCAGTCTGGGTCCAAGGTAGCTTTCTTCAAAAGCAGTGTAACCACCGCCTCTTTCAGGGAGCTAGAAAACTCTCCAGATTCCAAGGAGCACCAGACTATCTGAGCAAGGACCGGACCAATGACATCAATACAACCCAAAATTAGGGAAGTAGGTCCAGGATCCAAACTATACAGCATGTAGGGCGCACACCTTGGATGATCCACATGACATCCATGAACTCCGGTCGGTTGAAGGTACTTCAAGAAGGCTGAGGCTCAGCGACTGTGCACTGATAAAAAGCAATGCCCATAAAGTGTTCCGGCTGAAGTACTGCCCTGATCTCAGCCACCTTATTAGCAAAGAACCGAGCAAGTTCATCGCACTCTAATTGCGAAAAGGCTTTCTGGACATGTAGACAAGCTGGGTTGCACAGTCTGTCCACAGTACGGAAAAGCTGAGCTGATCGATTCTGAGCAGCTGCAATCCCTCTGGACAGGAATTCTGCCTTCTTATGGGTGATTGCAGATTGATAGACTTGATACTGGTCCATCAATCTAAGGCGGTCGGTATCAAGGGTGGACTTCCACCAGCAATGCTCCAACCTTCGTCCTAGTTTCTGCATCTCCCTCAGAGTCCCATCAAACCAAGGCGATCGAGGGTGAAGGGAGAGGGGATGAACACAGACTGAAGCAATGGAATCCAGAGCTGCTGAGATGGCTGAATTATAGGCTGTCACAAGGGTCTCTGGATCATTGCTTGCCAACAAGAGGGATGATAGGTCAAGCACTGCCGCCAGGCTATGAGAACTTATATCTCATAATGGACGGTATCTAACCATCTCCATAGGGGTAGGCCTATGAAGAGGGGTGCTAAAACTGAACCTCATGATGTAGTGTTCGGACCACCCAACTGGTTCCACCCGAAGTCTGATGTTTCGATCCCTAGAAGGAAGACTAAGTCAAGAGTGTGTCCGTGTTTATGAGTGGCAGTGGTAAGAACCAGTGTAAGGCCCAGTGATGTCATCAACTGGAGGAAGTACTGACCAAATTGTGAGAGTTCATCGTTGACCCAGGCATTAAAGTCGCCCAGAACCATCAGTCTGGGTGACTCAAATGTCATGTCGATGACGAAGTCCTCCACTTCCTGAAGGAATCACTTCTCATCACCGGGTGGGCGTTAATTTAGGGTGATCCGATAACCAACGCCAGCCACTACAACACACTCGAATGACTCAGCCTCCTCAATTAGTACATTTGTGAGGGCTAGTTCGGTCTTGAAACAGTCCGCAACCCCCCCCGTGGTCCAATCTCGGGTGGTGTATCACCGAGTACCCGGCTGGAGTTAAAGCCTCCAAAATGGGGCCAGAATTCTCATTCAGCCAGGCCTTGGTGATGCATGCCAGATCCACCATTTCAACAAGATCTGCAATAACTGCAGTCTTGTTCTTGGTAGATCTGGCATTGTACAACACTGCCCGAGTTGGACTTTAACCCTCCTAGGTCAGTCTGAGCCACCTGCCCACCACAATCAGTGGTGCTCTTGGGTATGGAAACCAGACATGAAAGACCATGTTCTGGGTTCCATTTCACCCCAGGGTGTCTTCTGGATCCTACTACCTCAAAACAGTGACCCTTCTCATTCACCCTCCACTGTACATAGCCCCCCACCCCCTTCCATCTCCTACACACAATACCCAGCGCTCTACAGCACTGGTAAGTTGTAAACTGAAGGGGAGGAGTGAAAAAAGGGTGGAAGGCATGAAGAGTAGAGGGTGACTAGCGCACAACTGTGGGGGCAGGCACCCAACACATTCCACACAACTCAAGGAACAAAGAAAATCTTCCTTAATGCAATAAACACCCTCCAAATCCAACCCTCCAGACAGCCCTAATTAACACTCTATCCAATAATACTTCTAAAAAACCCACCCAAATCACACTATTCTCACTTAAACAATATTTCAAAACTCATTACCCCTATCAAAAAACATAAACACAGCGACAATATAAGAACCATAAAACCACTATAAACACATCTTTAATCAAACCACAAAATAAATACCCTCAATCACCCACCCCCATAACAAGGAAAAATATAGATGACTAAACTCAAAAACCCAAATAATAAAAAGTCAGCCAGAGAAAACCAGTCATAAAATGAATGATACAGTTCTTTAAAGTTATAACTGTAACTTAGGTCCAGGAATGTGAGATTAATAAAAGAAAGAGTAAAAGGTGGAATTATTTAAGGAAATTACAGTGCTTATGAAGAAGCGTCCACCTTGGCTGGGAGTGAGCATGTCCTTCATCAGCCACAGTAGAGAGCAGATAGAATCAATCTTTTGCGTTTCCTTCATCATCATTTAAAGTATTTTGATATAGCCTGTGATTTGAAAATATCCGATTGCCTGGTTTTTCGACCTTGTGATTTGCTAGATAGCAGGAGGGATGAGGACTAGACACTGGAGGAATGGAGAC
Source organism: Neoceratodus forsteri (assembly GCA_016271365.2). Classification (NCBI taxonomy): domain Eukaryota; kingdom Metazoa; phylum Chordata; order Ceratodontiformes; family Ceratodontidae; genus Neoceratodus; species Neoceratodus forsteri. The sequence goes on from CM057459.1 coordinate 1,370,336,258, forward strand.
CACGATAGCATGAAAGGTCAGTATTAGGTAGGTGCTGTTTGAACAGCATGTGCCAGTGCTGTGGGATGGACGATGGAAAAAAGGGCAGCAGTGGAAAAAAAATGAGTAAATTAAGTTTAGCTGCTGTTCGGGGTGGGGGCTGAGCTTGGACACAGATACAGATGTCTGTAGGTGGCCGTACATTCTCGCTGCAAACGCTGAGGTTCCGTAACAGGCTGGGTGAGGAGCCACAGTGGAAGGTCTGTTTCGGGCAGGGAGGCTGTGGCACATGTAGATCTGTGACTGTGCTGCATTTTGGTTGCCATAAGTAGTACCAGTTGCCAGTATATGTCCTGATAAGGACACAGCAACTGGTACCTCTCAGCCAACCAAAACACGGGACATTTTCTACCCATTTTATAATAGTAAATAGGCAGAAAGTAAGGAGAGTTGTCAGAGAGTAGTTAGGGCCTGCAGAGACAGACAAGGCAGGGACCTTCTGGGCAGACTGGCTGGGCGAAACATCCCTTTTCTGCTGACAAATTCTATGTTTCTGTGTTTCTAAATTAAAATAGAACATCTCAAAGTACTGTACATTACCATTATCTGGGCAGCATCTGCATTTCAGACATATTACGTTACTTACAAGAATATTTCCTTGTTACTATATTCAGAAGGTAAAGCTATCTTGACCAGCATGTCTTATTTAAGAGTAATAAAAAAAAGATAAGTCTTTTATTACAGCAATCTATCAGGGAAAGCTGCTCAGATTCTCCAAATCATAAAGAACTATCTGTGTGGCTTGAATTCCTGGCATTTTGTTGGCAGGTGATCTGGGCTATGAAGCTTGCAAGAGAGAAGAATGATGGTGCCTCGTGTGCCTCATAAAATATGTACAGAAACAGAGCTTGGTGTTAACCCTTGATGGGAATTCGGTTTCAGTGTAATGCACTTAGGAAATGAAACGAACTCCAGAGTGCATGACATTACACTTGTTGAGTGTTACTTATAAACTAAATGTACATTAGTAATGGCATTTCAACTAATGTTATGAAACAAATCAAAAGGGGAGAAATGTAAAGATAATAGACACTGCAGAAAACAGAGAAATATAAACCAGGGGTGATTTCCTGATGTTCTGACTGATGGAAACGCAACTTTCATTTAGCAGCTGAGACCTAAATCTCCACATCTAAGGCTCATTCTATCTTGTGTTCCCATATTGAGTCAGATTAAGCAAAGGACGGTTACAATGCCATATGGCGTTGCTGGTAAGAATGGTTAAACAGCTGAGTCCTAACTTGTCCTATCTAAAGCAGCTCCAGGAGCTGATATGTAACTCTCCCCATTAAGGGCACCTCCAGCAGTTAAGACCTAATGTTCCCTGTCTAAGGCAACTCCAGCAGCTGAGACATGACTCTCCGAGCCTCAGGCAATTCGAGCAGCTGAATCCTAACACTCCCAGTTTGTGGAATAGCAAGGAGCTGAGATCTCATGCTCCTTGTTTAAAGCAACTTCAGCAGCAGAGACCTAACTTTTCCAGTCTAAAGCAACTAGCAGCTGAAACTTAACTCTCCCAGCCTAAGGCACCTTCATCAGCTGAAACCTAATGGTCCCTATCTAAGGCAGCTCCAGAATATTAGACCTCATTCTCCTAGTGTAAGGCAACTCTAGCATCCGAGACTTAACTTTTTCTGTCAGTGGCAACTCCAGCAGTGGAGAATTAACTCTTGCAGTCTAGAGCAACTCCAGCAGCCAAGATCTAGCTCTCCCAGTCTAACTGAATTCCAGCGGTTGAGCCGTAACTCTCCCTGTGTATAGTAACACCAGCAATGGAAAACAAACTCTTCCTATCTATGGCACCTCAAGCAGATGACACCTAAATCTCCCTACCTAAGTTGGATCAGCAACTGAGACCTAACTCTTACCACTTGAACTTCAGCAGGCCAGACCAAACTCAGCCTGCCTACATCACTATTATCCAAATGTGAGAGCACCTACAATAATATGTGTAGATTTGCTCTTTCCATGAGTCATGCAACTCATCATTGTGACCTCTACAACCACCTGGGTTGGCTGTCTTCATCAAACATTCACCTATTTATCCTAGGCTACTTTACCGACAAAGCAGAACAGGCACCCCACCCCCACTCCCGCTTCTATTGCATCCCTGCTAAACTTTTCTCAGCTGCCCAATCTCCTATGTTCATATAACAAATCATTTCCTGTTGTCCCCAGGACTTCTACCCTAATGGGGGACCAGGCCTTCTGTGCTGGCTGCTGCACCCACGGTTTGGAACTCTATCACACTCTCAGTCTGTAGCTCCTCCACCCACTTTCAATTTAAGAAATCCCAGTGGGCTCGCCTTAAGGCCAACCCTAGTGTCTGCATGTAATCCTTGCATAGTCCTTATGAATATCTGCCTTAAGCTGATAATCTTGCCATCAGAGCTGCCTCAGCTGACACTGCTGCTATGTGATTTCTTCATGGCTAACTGCATTTGACTATGCATTGCCAGGTATTATTTGTATCTATGCTATGTCAATATTCCTGCTCCATTCATTCAGTATTTCATCTCCTGTATTGTATTTTACTATTTTATATTGTCCTATGCTCTTTTATACTTTACTGTATTGCATTGTAATCTTTGTATCTATGCTATGTTATTATCATTGCTCAGTACATGTACCTCCTTGTACTCTACTGTTTTATAATGTACTATACTGTTTTACACTTTACTGCATTGCATTGCATTGTTTGTACCTATGCTATATTGATATCCTTTCTCAGTACATGTACCTCCTTGTACTATACTGTTTTATACTGTACTATACTGTTTTATACTTTACTGCATTACATTGTACTGTTTGTATCTATGCTATGTTGATATCCCTGCTCAGTAAATGTACCTCCTTGTACTATACTGTTTTATACTGTACTATACAGTTTTATACTTTACTGTATTGGATTGAATTGTTTGTGTCTATGCTATGTTAATATCCTGACTCAGTACATGTACCTCCTTGTACTATACTGTTTTATACTTTACTCTGTTGCATTGTATTGTTTGTATCCATGCTGTGTTATTATCCTTGCTCAGTGCATGTACCTCCTTGTACTATACTGTTGTGTACTGTACTATTCTGTTTTATACTGTACTATACTGTTTTATACTTTAGTCTATTGCATTTTATTGTTTGTATCTATGCTATGTTGATAGCCTTGCTCAGTACTTGTACCTCCTTGTACTATAATGTGTTATGCTGTACTATACTGTTTTATACTTTACTGTACTGCTTTGTACTGTTTGTATTTATGCTATGTTAATATCCTTGCTCAGTACATGTACCTCCTTGTACTATACTGTTTTATACTGTACTATACTGTTTTATACTTTAGTCTATTGCATTTTATTGTTTGTATCTATGCTATGTTGATATCCTTGCTCAGTACTTGTACCTCCTTGTACTATACTATTTTATACTGTACTATGCTGCTTTATACTTTAATGTATTGCTTTGTATCGTTTGTGTCTATTCTATGTTAATATCCTTGCTCAGTACGTGTACCTCCTTGTACTATACTGTTTTATGCTGTACTATACTGTTTTATACTTTACTGCATAGCATTGTACTGTTTGTATCTATGCTATGTTGATATCCTTGTACAGTATGTGTACCTCCCTGAACTCTACTGTTTTATACTGTACTATACCGTTTTATGCTTTACTCTATTGCTTGGTATTGTTTAGTATCTATGCTATGCTAATATCCTTGCTCAGCACATGTACCTCCTTGTACTATACTGTTTTATAATGTACTATACTATTTTATACTTTACTCTATTGTTTGAATTGTTTAGCATCTATGCTATGTTATTATCCTTGCTCAGTACATGTACCTCCTTGCACTATACTGTTTTATAATGTACTATACTGTTTTACACTGTACTATACTGTTTTATGCTTTACTCTATTGCTTTGTATTGTTTAATATCTATGCTATGTTAATATCCTTGCTCGGTACATCTACCTCCATGTAATATACTGTTTTATACTTTACTGCATTGCATTGTATTGTTTGTATCTATGCTATGTTGATATCCTTGCTCAGTACATGTACCTCCTTGTACTATACTGTTTTTTACTTTACTGCATTGCATTGTATTGTTTGTATCTATGCTATGTTGATATCCTTGCTCAGTACATGTACCTCCTTGTACTCTACTGTTTTATACTTTAATGTATTGCTTTGTATCGTTTGCATCTATGCTTTGTTACTATCCTTGCTCAGTACATGTACCTCATTGTACTATATTGTTTTATACTTGACTGTATTGCTTTGCATTGTTTGTATCTATGCTATATTGATATCCTTGCTCAGCACATGTACCTCCTCATTCTATACTGTTTTATACTTTACTCTATTGCATTGTATTGTTTGTATCTATGCTATGTTATTATCCTTGCTCAGTACATGTAACTCCTTGTACTATACTGTTTTATACTGTACTATTCTGTTTTATACTTTACTGTATTGCATTGTATTGTTTGTATCTATGCTATGTTAATATCCTTGCTCAGTACATGTAACTCCTTGTACTATACTGTTTTATACTGTACTATACTGTTTTATACTTTACTGTATTGTATTACATTGTTTGTATCTATGCTATGTTAATATCCTTGCTCAGTACATGTAACTCCTTATACTATACTGTTTTATACTGTACTATACTGTTTTATACTTTAGTCTATTGCATTCTATTGTTTGTATCTATGCTATGTTAATATCCTTGCTCAGTACATGTAACTCCTTGTACTGTACTGTTTTATACTGCACTATACTGTTTTATACTTTACTGTATTGCATTATATTGTTTGTATCTATGCTTTGTTAATATCTTTGCTCAGTATGTGTAACTCATTGTACTGTACTGTTTTACATTGTACTGTACTGTTTTATACTTTATTGCTTTGTATTGTTTGTATCTATGCTATGTTAATATCCTTGCTCGGTACATACACCTCCTGTACTATACTGTTTTATACTTTACTGTATCGCTTTGTATTGTTTGTGTCTATGTTATGTTGATATCCTTGCTCAGTACATGTAACTCCTTGTACTATACTGTTTTATACTGTACTATACTGTTTTATACTTTACTGTATTGCATTGTATTGTTTGTATCTATGCTATGTTAATATCCTTGCTCAGTACATGTAGCTCCTTATACTATACTGTTTTATACTGTACTATACTGTTTTATACTTTAGTGTATTGCATTGTATTGTTTATATCTATGCTATGTTATTATCCTTGCTCAGTACATATAACTCATTGTACTATACTGTTTTATACTGTAGTGTACTGTTTTATACTTTATTGTATTGTTTGTATCTATGCTATATTAATATCCTTGCTCAGCACATGTAACTCCTTGTACTATACTGTTTTATACGGTACTATACTGTTTTATACTTTACTGTATTGCATTGTATTGTTTGTATCTATGCTATGTTAATGTCTTTGCTCAGTACATGTAACTCATTGTACTATACTGTTTTATACTGTACTATCCTGTTTTAAACTTTACTCTATTGCTTTGTATTGTTTGTATCTATACTATGTTGATATCCTTGCTCAGTACATGTTCCTCCTTGTACTATACTGTTTTATACTGTACTATCCTGTTTTAAACGTTATTGCTTTGTATTGTTTGTATCTATGCTATGTTGGTATCCTTGCTCAGTACATGTACCTCCTTGTACTATACTGTTTTATACTTTACTGTGTTGCTTTGTGTTGTTTGTTTCTATGCTATGTTAATATCCCTGCTTGGTACTTGTACTATTTAATTTCCTATATTATACTGTTTTATATTGTACTGCCTGTCTTGTAACCTCCTGGCATTGTAATTTTTATTGCCTGTCTTGTAACCTCCCAGGTCATAGCTGAGAATAGGCACATTCTATGTCTTGTGTATTTACCTGGCCAATAAAGCCATTATTACACTAAATGGCTGGTCCAGGATGAACAAAACATGAGTGAAAATGGACACTTTGATACCCCTAACAATGTCTTGGTTATAGGAGACTCTACGCTGAGATATACAGATCACATATTATGCAGAAACAGAAACTGGTATACCACAGTTAGTGCCTTGCCAGGAGCAAGCATAAACAGCATTAAACAACTTTTTCCAGGATTACAGGAGCACACACAAACTCCACGTACCCTTATCCATGCAGAAATCAATGATTTGGGCAGAACACCCATATTAGATAGTCAAAGGGATTTTAAATCAGTAGGGGACTTGATCAAAAATCAAGGTGGTGATTTAATTATATCAGGGCTCATGCCTGTCCCTAGAGCAAGCCCCTCCAAAAGAAAATATGTTTTTACACTAAATGGCTGATTTAAGTGATGGTGCTTTAGAGAGGGTTTCACTTTCCTGGAAAATTGGGATGGGTTTTTTAACCCGGGTTTATTTGCTAGTGATGGCCTGCATTTAAATAAACTGGGCAAACTCATTTTTGCTAACAGGCTTAGACAACAAATAGTCCAAAATTTAAACTAGTATACAGGGGGGAACTTACTACACCCACAGGTAAAAAAAATAGCAAAAGCCCTTTAAGCCCCACAAAATGGAATTGTTTACTAATTAATGCTAGAAGCCTCAGTAATAAATTTGACAAACTTAGGCTCAGTCTTTATCAGCAGAATATTCACATATGTGCAATTACTGAGACCTGGTGGAGGAACAATGACCCCTGGGATAAGAATATCCCAGGGTATACATTGTTCCACAAAGACAGAAACAACACCAGAGGAGGTGGGGTAGCGCTTTATATCTCTAACAATATAAACGCTGAAAATATAGAATTAATGCAATGGCCCACTATTGAAGCCTTGTGGGTCAAATTATTCCCAAAGTCTTCAACTTGTATAAACCTGGGGGTAATCTATACGCCCCCTACAGTTTCACATAGGGAAGATTCCCTGTTGTTAGAATATGTAAATAGATTATCATCCACTAATAGTGCTATACTTATGGGGGATTTTAACCTCCCAGGAATAAACTGGAACACTCTACGATCAGTAAACCTTGCAGAGGATGCCTATTTGAAGACTTTCTTAGTGTCTAACATGAAGGAAATTGTTAAGCATAATACAAGGGGTGAAAATATATTGGACTTGGTCTTGAATAATCTGGGTAGTAATATTGTTGATTGTAAGGTTATCCCCCCCTTCGGGTCCAGTGATCATTCCATGGTCAGATTTACTTATAAGGGCAATTTAGGACATGATATTAGTAGTACAGTTATATATAAGTTCACTAAAGCTAATTTTGCAGGCTTCATTAATGAAATAACATTTTGGCACTGGAATCAGGACTTTATTAACAAAACCCTTCTTGATATGTGGCAGATCTTTAATGACAAACTTTCTGCAGCTATAAAAAATATATTCCCTTAATAAAAAAAAAATGATAAAGTGAAACAAAAAAATGCCATGGATAAATGCTACTGTAAAAAACACATAAAATGTAAGAATAGAGCATTCAAGAGGGCCAAAGCAAGTGATACCCAGAAATGTTGGGAGAAGTATAAAAAGCAGTTGAGGGTGACTAAAATTGGCATTAAAAAGGCAAAAAAAAAGTACGAGTTGAGATTGGCATGCAGGGTCAAGAATAATTATAAATCTTTTTATGACTATGTAAACAAAAAAGGGGAGGTACTCCCACTATTGGCCCATTAAAAGACCAGGCAGGTAATTTAATAACTGATAAACCACAAAAAGCAATATTATGCAACCAATACTTCTCGTCAGTTTTTAACACTAGAACCATTGCTAATAAAAGTCATAATGATGAATTAAAGACTGAGGAGTTTATTGTGGAAACAGCCAGAGTACAAAAGTTGTTACAAGGGCTAGATCCTAATAAACCAGCAGGCCCTGATGGCCTACACCCACGCATTCTAAAATAACTAGCTATCCTCTTATCTGGTCCAGTTGCTGCCCTGTTCACTAAATCTATAGAAGAAGGACAGGATATAGATCTATGGAGACAAGCCACAGTGGTTCCTATTTTTAAGAAAGGATCAAGCCAGGAAGTGATTAATTACAGACCTATCAGCCTGATGTCTGTCCTGGGAAAAATCCTCAAGGGTATAGTAAAAGATCACATTGGGGAAGTGATGCAGACTGATATAACTCAGCATGGGTTTGTGAAGGCAAGATCATGCCTGACTAATTTGTTGGATTTTTATGGTGGAGTTAGTAAGGCCCTGGATAGAGGTGAGGCTGTGGATGTTATCCTTCTCGACTTCTCCAAGGTATTTGATAAAGTACCCCATAGAGAACTTATTGATGCCATTATTAACATAGGCATAGGGGGAAATATTTCATGATGGGTGGAGTCATGGCTGACTGGTAGAACTCAGCAGGTCTGTGTAAAGGGTTTTCGCTCTGGATAAGAAAAAGTGACCCCAGGGTTCGGTGTTGGGACCCTGTCTCTTTAACATCTGTATTTTGTCCCTTAATACTACAACTGGAGTCTGGCTAACACAATTTGTGGATGATACCCGCATAGGCTATACAGTAAATAATCCTGAACCCATTAATACCCTACAGTATGCCTTGGGGGAATTAGAAACTTGGGCAAGCAAAATGAAACTTAATTTTAACGTAAATAAATGCACAGTGATGCATTTTGGGAGGAACAATTTACAATACTATATGTTGTGTGGCAGTGTATTGAAGGTTGTCGAGGACAAATGGGATTTGGGTGTAAGAGTTAAAAATGATTTGAGCTCTAAACTACATTGCCAACAGGTAATTTGGAAGGCTGGAAGTATTCTTCACTGCATAATTAAGCACATAAAATGCAGAAGTAGTGAGGTTTTGTTGCCACTGTACTCTTCTCTGGTGAGGCCTCACTTGGAGTATTGCACCCAGTTCTGGTCCCCAGGCAATAAGGGTTCCATTAATGCCCTTGAGAAGATTCAGAGGAGGGCAACTAGAAGGATGGATGAAGTTAAGGGTATGGATTATGAGAACAGATTAAAAAAAACTTGGATTCTACACATTGGAGTTCCGTAGAATAAGGAGGGACTTGTGAATGGTCTACAGAGCCCTGCATGATGATCAACTATGGGAACAACTAGGTCTGGAACTAAGGAAGGTGGTTTATGACACCAAAGCACATCCACTACAGTTAATGATTGAATGTTGTAGGACAAAAACAGAAGTCCCTGGTTCTCATTTAGAGTTTCCAAATTATGGAATGGTTTGCATCTTGAGGTGGTTGCCAGTGAGAGTATGGACACATTCAAGAAACGTCTCGACGTTTACTTGGGTCAAAATTCCATAAAGGGTTACAACTAAAATCTAGCGAGCAACATGGACAATAGTCTTTTAAGTGCTGAATTACCTATGAACCTATAAAGACAACTCCAACATCTGATGCCTAACTCCTCTTATCTAAGAGACCTCCAGCTGCCATGATCTATAGGTAATATGATCTACAGTTAACTATCCATGCCTAAAGCAACTTCAGCAGCTGAGACCTAACTCTTCCTGTCTTAAGGAACTCCAGCAGCTGATATATAACTTTTGTAATCTAAGAAAGCTCCAACAGCTGAAATCTAACTCTCATGATCTAAGACACCTCCTGGAGCTAAGGCTTAACTCTCTCTCTCAGTCTTAAGGAACTCTAGCAACTGAAATCTAACTTGTATAATATAAAATGCCTCCAGTAGCTGAAATCTAACTCTCACAGTCTAAGACACATCCAGGAGCTAAGACTTAACTCTACCTGTGCAAGGCAGCTCCACCAGCTGAGACCTAACTCTTTCTATTCAAGGTAACTCCAGCTTTGGAGATCAAACTCATCCAGTTTAAGGGAACTCTGACAGCTGAACTTTAACTTTTCCTTCATCAGGCAACTCCAGCTGCTGATATCTTACTCTTACTGTCAATGGTAACTACAGAAGTATAGACCTAATTCTCTCTGTCTAAGGAAACTCCCGCTGCTGATACCTTACTCTTACTGTCAAAGGTAACTACAGAAATAGAGACCCAATTTTGACATTATAAGGAAACTCCAGCTGCTGCTACCTTTATCTTACTGTCAAAGGTAACTACAGAAATAGAGACCCAATTCTCACAGTATAAGGAAACTCCAGCAGCTGATACCTTACTCTTACTATCAAAGGTAATGGATGTTTGTGAAGCTGGGATTTAATATAAATGTTAACAAACTGTGGTGCTAGTGAAAATGCTAAAAAAAGATGTATTTTTTTATTCTAAACAGGGCACTCTAATGTTAATTGAGAAAGCAGAAAAAATTATTTTTGGTTGTGGCTATTGGTTAAGGGCTACTTGGATAACGACTGTACTTTACAATCGTTGTTCTTGTTTGTACATAAAAGAGAAATGGATATGAACTAGGAGCCATGCATTCCCTGGAGTCACAGTATAATGGAGAAGTAATGTGGAAATAACTAGTTTGTCTATATATTTTACAGTATTGTCTGTTAAGAAACTTTAAAACCCAGACAACCTTGAAAAATGAAATATTTGGAGTGAGAAGACATTTTTGTGTGGCAATATAAACTACTGTTGTATTTAAAATGTTATGGATTTTATTCTGAATAGTGAATAGGGAATGTAAGCTACAGTATATGTGATTATTATTATTTTTACACACATACAGGAGTGTTCACTGTTGAAGGATGCTAATTCTGAAACGTATGAAATAAGCACACTGTATACCAAGTAATATTATACATGAGAAGAATAAAAAAAACTAAAAATAAAAAAATAAAAATTTTTGGTGAGTGTGCTCAGTTGCTACCAATCTATTTCCGTCTTAATTGGTAGTGGGCTACTCCCTTAATGAGTATTTCTGTTTAAATCAAGGTTGGCTGTATCAAATCCAAATCCTTCTGAAGTCCAAGTAGGCCATGTCCACTGCCCTTCCTTGATCAAGTTCCCTGGTCACCCAGTCAAATAAATTGATCAACTTTGTCTGCCATTACCCTCCCCCCCCACGCCCCATTAAGCCATGCTGTATTTTGTCTTGTAGCCCATTGGATTCAAGATATTCCACTAACCTTTCTTTAGCAGGGTTTCCATTAATTTCCCCACCACTGACATGAGACTTCCTGGTCTGAAGTTGCCAGTCTCCTCCCTGTTGCCACTGTTATAGAGCAGGACTGTGTTTGTTCTCCTCCTGTCCTCTAGGATCACTCCTGTTTTCAGTGAAATGTTGAATAAGGCCATCAGTGGTGCAGCAAGCACCTCCCTGAGTTTCCTTAACACCCTCGGTGTATTTGGTTTAGTCCCATGGTCTTGTCCACTCTCAGATTTACAGATCCCTTCAGACTCTTTCCTCTGAAAATGGACTTCTGTTCACTCCACCTTCCCCAGTGTTTCTGGTGCTCCTCGGTGGTCTGTTCACTCCTTATTTATTTATTGAAATGTTTCACCAGGAAAGGTACACTGAACAACAAGTTGCTCATATCACGATATGTCCTGGGGAAGGGTAACAACTGAGAAAATGTTGTACATAAATGACATAGATATAATAAAATACAGTAATGACAAACATACAATTGCATCTAATTGCAATACCCAGTAAGTGCATTATTGGTGGAAGAAGTGCTCTGGGATGAAGGATAAAGAGCAGAGAGGTTAGAGAAGTTGTGTAGAGGCACGGAGCCATGTAATCACTAGGCACCTCTGGTTGTTTAAAACACATGAGCAGAGGGATGAGGGTGTGGGAAGACTGTAACTGGTCGGTAAGGAGGGGGACACTAGCAGGAGCAGCTGATGATTAGATAGTTGTGTAGGGCAGCAGTTAGAGAAGCAGTGGTAGATGAGTGATGGATTTGTGGGGGGAGGAAGTTCCATAACCTTGAGATCCAGTAGGAGAACCCATTTTGCCCTGCATTTGTTCAGCTATGGGGATGACTAGGATCCTTGTGTCACTTGATCTTAGTGTGTTAATAGAAGAGGGAGGATGGTTAGAGAATCAGATAGGTAAGTGGGGAGGGCACCAAGCCAGTATTTTGAGATAAAGTTTTCTGAGTGCAGGGTACATCTGTTACTGAGTGAGGTAAAGGACAGAGAGCAGTAGAGATCACAAGGATGGGTTAGGGGAGAGTAGTCAAGAGCAAAATGGCAGAAGGAGTTAAAAAAGGTATCCAGTCTGGCTAGGAAGAACAATGGAGCAGCACTGTAGACTATATTTCAATAGTCAACTATAGGGAGAATCATCTTCTGTACTATCTCTCACTTTGCCGAGACCGGGATGCAGCTCCTGTGTCTGAACAGGGTGCCTAACTTGGGGCACAGTTTCTTCAGAATGGCATCTATATGCACAGAGGTACTGAGGTGTTGATCAAGCCAGACAGTGAAGTAAGAAAAGGAAGAGGTGTTTTCTAGTGGAGTCCCATCAAGGGTGTGGAAGGTGGGTATATCAGTTAGCTAGCGAGTCTTTGCCTTGTGCCAAAGGTCATGGAGACTGTCTTTTTAGCATTGAGAAATAGGTGAGGCCAACTAAGCCAGAGCTGGACCTTACTGAAGGCCAGTTGGAGTCTGGTTGTCATGTCAGAGTTGGATTTTCTAGAAGAATATATAACAGTGTCATCTGCATACATATGTATGGATGCAGATGTGCAAACCATAGGGAGGTCATTCAGAAAGATGGAAAAATGGAGTGAACCAAGCACTGAGCCCTGTGGGACTCCAGTATTGATGGGGAGAGGGGAGACGGCATCTGCAATATGAACTGATTGCAATCTGCCAGTTAGGTAGGCCTTGAGCCAATGGATGGCAGAGGAGGTGAGACCAGCTGAAGAAAGGGAGTTCAGTAGGAGACTGTGGGAGACAGTGTCGAAAGCTTTGGCTAAGTCGACAAAGATTTTTTTTTTTTATTTCAATCTAGGATTACAATACCTTTGAGCCGAGGCTCTTTTACAAAGGTTCCACGTCAGTGTGTGCAACAGTCATCATTTTTAGTTAAAAACATATAGTCATTGACTTACAGACCTGTAATAACCAGTACAAAGACTTGAGCTATGAGCAAGACAAGGGAAGGGGGCAGGAAGTGAGGGTAGGAGATCGAGGGGGTAGGAGGTGCAGGGTTAGGGGAGTAAGGGAGGTGGTTGGGGTGGGAGGAATGGAGATATGGGGAGGTGGGCGAGGGCAAGTGACAGTGCAGCCAGTGGGCCTTGTCAAGGGAATATGACAGGTAAGGTGCTAGGGGTGCAAAGACTGATTGTAAGTGTTGGGTGCTGGGGCATGTGCAGCTGGAATGGTGGAAATGTTAAGATAGGCAATTGCAAGATACAAGCAGTGAGAGGCGCAGCTTGGACTTGAAGAGGCCGAGTGTTGGAGCGGTCTTTATGTTGCTGCCAAGAAAGTTGAGCCAGTTGATGCCCAATAGGTGAATGATCTTTGTCCTTGGGTTGTGCAACATTGTGGGATATGTAGTAGATGGGAATTGGATCTCCTTGTAGTGATGTTCCTATGTCTAGGCTTAAGGAGGGCACAGACACCAGGTGGGGCAAGCTCCATTATAATTTTCTTGGCCGTTATGCAGGTTTGGTATTTTATGCATTTGTCCAGTTGAAGCCATCCAGATTGGCAATAAAGGTCACATGTGTGAGTACGGCGATGCGAGTCAGTGATGAGATGACAGGCCTTATTCAGGGAGGCTGCAATACGTTTGAGAGCAATGGTAGTTGCAGACCCACATATGATAAGACCATAGTCTATGATGCTGACGATGGAGCTTTGGACAGCCACTGACAGTGCTTCTGTGGTTAGGTGTTTCCTGTGCCGGAATAATATGCCTAACCTCACATTGGCAGACTTTGCAACATTGCTGATATGGACAGCATATGAGAGGTGGGGATCAAGGGTGTTGCTGAGGTACTTGAACAATTGTGTTTGCTCTAGGATGGCTCCTTGTTCGGTTGTAATGGAGAGGAGGGGTTGTTTGTTTTTGTTGTGGGAGCTGCAGAAGACCATAGACTTGTTTTTTTTTCTGATTGAGAAGCATTTTATGATTTAGAAACCAGGATTTGATGGCGGAGAAGGCCCACTGAAGTTTATTTTATAATTGGATTGGATCAGGGTCCGAGGTGAGGATCACAGCATCGTTGGCATAGAGAATTATTTGTTCTGGGCAGCTGTCCGGTAGTGAGTTTAAGAATATGCTGAAGAGGAAGGGTCCCAGAATGGAGTCCTGGGGGACTTCCGAGAAGACCGGTCTAGGGTCAGAGAGTGTATCAGCGATTCTTACTGTTTGGGACCGTTCTTCAAGGGAGCTCTTAAACCAGCCAATGGAATCGGTTAACAGCCCAGTGTTCTGAAGCTGGACAAGCAGGAGGCGATGATTGACAGTGTCGAAGGCTTTAGTTAAGTCAATGTAGATTGAGCCTAGTAGTTCACCAGAGTCAAGTGCATTGTGGATTGCACTGGTGAATTCAAGTAGGGCTGTGGAGGTGCTGTGATCTTTGCGGAACCCGTGTTGCTGCTTGCACAGGATGCTGTGCGTATCCAGGTATTCTGTGAGCTGGTCCGAGACCAAGCCTTCTAGTGCCTTGGAGAGTGGAGGTAGTAGGGAGATAGGTCTGTAGTTATCATAGGCAGTTTTCTCACTACTTTTATGGATTGGGGTGACAGTGGCAGATTTCCATCTGTCTGGGAACTGGCTAAGGCTGAGGGAGCAGTTGAAAATTCTGGTCAGAGTACTAAGCACTTCATCAAGTGTGAGAGACAGGATTTTGAGATCAAGGGAGTCATTACTGAATCTTGATTTACCAAGGGCTTTGGTAACATATTTGAGTACTTGGTGAGCCTTGACTGCTTTGACGTAGAAGCGGGGGGAGCTGGTGGGAGTAGTGTTCATTGCGGACAGAGGGGCTTCATCATCTTTGAAGTAGTCCTGGGGTAGGACAGCGCTGAGGTCAGTAAAGGCTTTGTTAAAGGTATCCGCAATGGTTTTTGGGTTGCGGGTTGTGGCTCCATTGATGTTGAGTATTGATGGGGGGGGGTTTGGGTGGATTCCCAGTGAGTTCCTTTATGTTCTTCCAGAATTCTAAGGTATTATGGCCACGGTCCATTCCAGAACAGATGGAGTCGGTAAGCCTCAGTAGCGAGGTGGTGGTGGAGTGTTTTTTCCTAAAACCAGACTGGAAAGAAGTGAAGAAGGATGAGTGGTCAAGAAAGGAGGAGAGCTGAGACAGGACCAGGTGTTCCTGCAGCTTTTCTAGATTAGGAAGTAAGGAAATAGGTCGATAGTTGCCTGTTGAGGTAGAATCACTGCCTTTCAGGAGGAGGAATACAGTTGCATGCCTTCAGGCTGAAGGAACAGTGGCAGTCACAAATGACAGGTTTAAGAGGACAGACAGAGGGTATGAGATAGCTGAAGCAGAGAGACATAGAAGTTTAGGATCAAGGCTATCTGGGGAGTGGCCCTTGAATGGAGTTATTGTAAGGAGAGAGTTGAGAGTGTCAGTAGGAGTTATAGGAGACAAAGAAAAGGGAGTGGAGGAGGGACAGCTAGAAGGAAAAGGGGAGCAGAGTGCTGTTTGGAGGAAGGAGGCAAGGAGACCAGAGGGGCAGGTGGTAAAGTGCAAGTTAAAGCACTCAGCTATAGCCATGTGGTCAGTGAGGAGGAGGGTATTTTGCTTGATCATTGGAGTAGGTGAGTGAGCTGTAGGAGAAAAAAATATATTTACCACCTTACAGAAATTAGAAGGGTTGTTTATATTGGTCTGGAAGTTTGAACGAAAGTGTTCAGACTTTGCTTGCCTGATTGCCTTAGTACACAAGTTGTGAAGCATACGGTAGTGTTGGTTGTCACA
This sequence comes from Neoceratodus forsteri, assembly GCA_016271365.2. Taxonomy (NCBI): domain Eukaryota; kingdom Metazoa; phylum Chordata; order Ceratodontiformes; family Ceratodontidae; genus Neoceratodus; species Neoceratodus forsteri. The sequence continues at coordinate 1,370,352,121 of CM057459.1, forward strand.
GGGGAGATTAGTAGATTTGTGTCTCTACCAGGCTAGGTCCCATGCTTTTTGACAAGCCAGGAGTTCAAGGGTAACCCACGGCAGGTGATTTCCTCTTACCCTGGTTTTCTGATTTGGGGCATGGCAATTCCAAGTGGTTAAGAAAATTGTTTTGAAGGAGCTCAAGGCTTTGTCTACATTAGTGGCTGAGGTAACCAGTGACCAGTCTATTCTCGAGAGGTCATGGAGCAAGGGGGTCAGGTCAAGGGATCTGTAAGCACATGTGAGCAAAATGTTATGGGGTGCTTTGGGATGGTGGATCTTATGCACGAGGTAGATCAGTTGGTGATCACTTAGGGTGCCAGGTAGGAGGCCAGACTGCACTATCCTATGATGATGTGAGGTGAGGGCCAGGTCAAGTAGGGAGTGATTTTTATTTTTTTTTTTTTAGTTAATCCCTTTTCACATTCATTGCTCCCAGTCTGCCTGTATGTCCATGCATCCTCTACATCTGGCCACCGTCCAGTCCTCTTCCTAGCTTCCAGTAGTGCCCTCACTGCAATATACACCCATGGCTTACCTCCCACAGTGGGGCAGCAGAGACCCTCCCCAGTCTCTGCTTGAGACCGGATCCAGCAATGCAGCAATGTCCATTAAGCCAGATGTCCCATAGATGGCCATCAAGCTGCCATGACCGTTCACCATGTTTTTTTCCCTGTTCTGGTGTTGTCTTGGAGAGCCAGATGTGCAGTGGAGTCCAGGTGCACACGTGCCGATGACTGCCGTGCTCTCCCTCCCTCAATCTGCTCGCTACTGTAGTGCTGCTGGCCTCTACCAGCAGCCGTTACAGTGCGCTGCATTGCCCCAGCCCTCCCCAGAGAAAGGAGAGCAGTCATGGGACAAACGATCCTTCCTCTCCCCTGCTGATCCCTTGCAGCCCGATTCCATTCCCGAACCCAGGTCGCCGGTGTGGCGTGAGGTGTGGCGTCCAGTGCCTCAACCCTCAGTGCCACCGGGCCAGCTGGTTGTTGGTTTTAGTGTTTGGCTGATTGGGTCCTGTATCATTTGGGTGAGGTTGTGGGCTGTTATCTCCAAGCAGGCTTTGTTATTTGTGGGGGACAGCCAATTTAGGTTAAAATCACCCAAGATGAACAGTTCACCTGAGTGGGCATGTGAGATTAGTTTGGTAATGAGGTCTACAGCTATTTTTTTTTGTTGTAACATTTTTATATTTGCTTGCATGCATGTGCAAGAAACATAGTGCCATCATCCGAGTTTTCGTAGGTGTGGCACCCTGTCTTCCAATTCAGTCAGTGTGTTTGCAGGCATGGCCACAGTTCCCCAATGAATGCTGCAGCTGTCTATGACAGCAGTTGAAAATGCAGTGCCATACAGTTGAAAGGCAGAGCTCCACTTCAGTGAGCAGTGATAAGATATGCTGATTAGCATATTGCGTGCTCATGCATCTCCCCAACCCCACACACATGCATATTGCATGCTCATGCACCCCCCCACGCACACACTGCATGGCTGACGAGGGTGCCCAATCCCCCGTCGGTTTTGCTGCACTCCCCCCCAACAGAGTTCCAGGTGCCAGCATGGCAACAGTCCATATGGCTGACGGGGGTATCCAGTCCCCTGTCTGCTCCACTGCCCCCCCCAACAGACTTCCAGCTGCTACGCTGGGGTGGGCTCCCAGGTCTACAAAAAAAAGTAGCCTGCAAGAGAAACATTCCCTTGTTGACTGTCCTGACCCCCCTTCCCCCACCCACGCCCATCCTCTGCATACCCTGCCTCCCCACACCCCCACTTCACCCCATACTTACCTCTGGAGTCTGACGTGACGATCTTCGCTGGACTGGGAACACGTCTGCACTCTTTAAAGCACACCGTGAACTGAAGAAATGCCGGTAAGCTGTATAAAGGAATAAATAGGTTTTTTTCAACTTTGATGCATACCTCTGGCATTTTGGGAATTTTTTCACCAAATTTTCAACATGGGTTTTTTGGGACCCCACCGCATGAATTCTGTCACTATCATTTTGTTAATTGGCCCCGAAAGGTGATTTCGCGGTCACTGCATGGAACCACCTTTTGGGACTGATTTACAAAATGACAGTGTCTGAGTTCAGGAGGTAGAGCTCAAAACCCTATTTGAAATTGTGAAACTATTCCCCAAAATTACTGTTTTACAAGCAAGTGTTGCGCTGTTCCTACGCACGCTCATAAGTTCGCAAATTTTTAATATTTTCACTCCAGATTTTCAACATTGCCATTTTACCACACCTCCTTATGGGCGGTACAGCTGTCATTTTTCACATCTCACCCAAAATGTGTTTCTGTGCATGTAGCACACAATGGTACAGTCAATGTACGAAATCAATGTTCGGGACAGAGTATGAAAATCACAGTGGCACTGTTCATGAGCAGAGGTGTTAAAATGGCTATGATAAAAATTTGGTGAAAAAAGTCCATAAAATGACTGTGTTACGAGTGACCATTGTGCAGTTTCCACGCGCCCTCGTAAGTTCATGCATTTCTAATATTTTCAGTTCAGATTTTCACCACTGGCATTTTTCCACACTTCCTTATGAACAGTACAGCTGTCATTTTTTACACCATGGCCGAAATGTGTTTTCGCACTTCCAATGCAGAAATGCGTGGTCGCTGTGGGAAATCACTGTTTGGGACAGATTAAGAAAATCACAGTGACACTGTTCATGAGAGGAGAATCCAAAATGTCTGTGCTGACAATCTGCTGTAAAAAATCCTCAAACTAATTGCATTACGGGTGTGCGTTGCGCAGTTTCTACGCACACTCGTGACTTCACCAGTTTTTTTATTTTCACTGCAGATTTTCAAAACTGCCATTTTTTGCACCTCCCTATGAACAATACAGCTGTCATTTTTCACATCCTGTTCGAAATGTGTTTTCGCACCTGTGGTGCCAAATGGCGTAGTCGCTGTGCAAAATCAGCATTCGGCTAACAAACTGATATTGCCACTGTTCATAAGGTGGGGGTCACAAAAAAACAAATGTTGAAAATTTGGAGCGAAAATGCCAACAAATGCCTAAGGTGTTAGGGTTTCCGACCATAACGCCCCACCCTGTAGAGATTGACAGGCATCAGGGGTGTGACTTGGGATTCTCACTTGTAATGCTCATGCCATTCCACACCCTGCAGCCATTGAGAGGTATCAAGGTGTGCCTTGGAGTCTTCAGCCCCAAGGTTCAGCCCATTCTCTTATACAGCACCTGTCTCACCATATTTCCTGATGGAATGGGGTGCGCATAAGGGCCAAAGACCCCAAGGTACACCATGATACTTGTCGGTGTCTGCAGGGTAGGGTGTGGTGAAATGGCGTGGCCTTTATGCCTGACAACCCAAAGGCACATCCCAATGCCTGTCAGTCTCTGCAGGGGGATGGTGGGGTTGGCTTCAGTTCAGTACTTTAATGCCATTCCTATTATGCAACTCTCTAACTCCTACACTACCAATGCCAGTGCCAGCAAGCAAACATTCGGCATTAACAACTGCTTGTTTATTTTTCATATAAGAATACAGAATTCAACAGGGCCAATGCCTGTTGGCATTACAGCATTTGTACAGATAGTTAACCATATGGGAGGGGGAGGGAAGGGCGAGGAAGGGGAGGTAAAGGTGGAGGAAGAGACGGGAAGGAATGGGAAAGTATCAGCCATGCCTTCACAGTCTAGAAACTGAAACAGGATGGCATATTCACTCAGGGTAAATATTACATAGCTATCTTCAAATCAGGTCACTAATTTTGGCTTACAGTCAGTCTGCCAAACTTAAGCATACAAATTACTTAGCAACTGTATATGTAGCAGAATATCGTACTCACCGAGATGGTTCAATTATTGAAGATAGCTGTAAAGGGGGATACCTTGCAGGAGTAACATATCCAGCCAGATCCCTCTTCAAGGCCTTAGGGAGATAGTTGAGTAAACATGAACACTTTCTCTGCACAGTCTATCAGTGACCTACAACAGAAGCATAAATAGCCCAAAGAATCCAGTGCAAGTTAAGGCCAAATGTTTAGCATCTGGTCCTAAACCAATAGACCGGGAGAGGATAAATATGGGTACACTTCCTTAGAGGGTAAAAGTGAGGTCAAGAGGGGGGACCTGGAAAATGGATCAAGTGAAGAAAACCAGAGGGGAAAGATATTACAGAAGAAGCCAGAAGGTGAAGGAAGGAAACATATTCAATTCAGTGCTTCAGAGTAACTGATAACTGGTAGTTTTCTTTTAAACTTAGATTGTAGGCTTGTAGTGACACTATACTTTCTTTCTGTGTTGTCTTTACTTATAATTGTTTTTGGGCTGTTGAAAATTTAAAAAATAGTGGTGGTGTAATTCTGTGCTGTCTTTAATTGCTGCAAATTTTGCCCCACCTTCCCCAACTCTTAATTATATGCCCTGATAAATCTGATTGACAGGAGCTAAACACAGGTATAGTAAGAGGTGTGAAGTAGGAGGGTCATAAGGGAAGAAGACCACCCTCAGCACGACAAGTTTTTGACTCATTTATTTATTTATTGGTTTCTTTTTCCTTAAAAAATATATATCTGAGGATCAGTTACAGGATTTTAGTACTGTAAATAAATAAAAGAGAACTAAGAGAGCTTCAGTAGCAGATAAGTAGTGGAATTGCAGTATAATGTGGGGGTGGTGCAATGCAGTGGCTGTGGGGCAGCCATATTCAGGCAGACCTTCTGGACACTGAGGTGCTGCCCTATCTGCATGCATCTCTCGGGACTCGAGGATGAGGTAGCCAGACTCAGAGTGGAAGTAAACTGGGTCAGGAGTACCATCACCCTGTCCAGGAACCACCCAGTCCAATGCAGCTGCCTCAAAGGATGCCGAGAACGAGGAGCACTTGGATGACAGTGGGCTCAGGGAGGTTAGAGCAGTCAGGCAGAGGCACATCCCAGATCCTATTCCTCTCAAGAACTCATATGCCACACTGGCAAATGAGGACAACCAAATAGAGGTACCCAGGAAGTGGAAGGAAAGGATGTGGAGGTTAGGCAAGGAGGTGACCTCAGTGGGAAAGCAGTGGACCCCAGAGGAGGAGGAAGAGAATCCTGGTGGGGACTCCATCATAAGAGGGATCCAGCTAGGAACACAGGAGGGAGGACAGGGAGGTGAGGTGCCTACCAGGTGCCACGGCATGGAGGGATGGAAGGAAGATACTGGGATCACTGGGAAGGCAAGACAGGAGGGTGAGCTGGATGTCATTATCTACCTAGGTACTAATGACTTGGCAAATGGGAGCCAAAGGAAGTTCAGGAAGAGTTTAGGAAACTGGGAGGGTCTCAAGCAAGTAGCTACTTCTGTCACTTTCTCAAAGTACTACCTGTGAGAGGCAAGGGAGAGCATAGGAGTGCATGCCAGGAACTTTAACTCATGGTTGAAGAACTGGTGCTGTGAGGAAGGGTTTGGATTCATTGGTGACTGGGGACCCATCTGGAGGGATGGAGGTTTGTTCAAGCCTGACGGCCTGCATCCATCCTGGAGGGAATCAAGCACTCAATGACAAGTTTAAATGCTACATTGACAACATTTAAACTAGCAAAGGGGGTGAGCCAGCAAGGATGATACCTACTTGCTCACCCCCCACAGCTAGTAATGGAACCAGTGAACCAGAGGAGTGGCTATCTCTGCAAAGCAGTGTGCAAAAGATGGAGATTAGTGTCCAAAGGTGGATAAGCAGAAAAGGGGCAAAATTCAGCAGAAGGGCAGACAGCAAGGAGAACCAGGGATAAATGACAACCAAGGAAGGGGCTGGAGTAGAACAGTGAAGCAGTCTAGGGAGGTCAAATCATGGAAAGCCATGTGTGCAAATGCCAGGAGCCTTAGCAACAAGATGGAAGATCTGGAGGCTGTCATGGTACAGTCAGACCTGGACATTGTGGCCATCACTGAAACCTGGTGTAATGATAACCATGACTGGGAGATGGCCATACCTGGCTACAACATATTCAGAAGAGACAGAGCAGGCAGGAAGGAAGAGGAGTGGCACTGTATGTGAAAAATGACATAAGGGCCACACAGATCCAGGAGGAACAAATGGGAGAGATACTGTGGGTTAAGCTGAAAGGAAAATGGGCCAGCCATCCTCACAGGTGTGGTCTATAGACCACCAGCCCAGGAGGAAGAAACAGATAGGGAGTTGATGCTAGCCATCCAAAGGATGGCAGACAAGAGTGAGGTAGTACTGGTTGGAGACTTCAATATACCAGACGTGGACTGGAGCATCCCAGCAGCAGCATCAACTAGAGCAGATTTATCCTGGACTCCTTCAGGGTGCCTTCCTCAAGCAACTGGTCATGGAACCAACTCGGCAGAAGGCAATACTGGACCTTGTGCTCACAAACAGGAACAGTGTGATGGGGGTAACAGTGGGGAGCACCTGGGTAACAGTGACCACCAGTCATTGTGGTTTGAAATCACAGAAGAGCAGAACCAAACCACACAAAAACACGTATCCTGGATTTTAGGGGCAGACTTTGGGAAAATGGGGAGATGCTTGAAAGAGGCATTAAGGGAATGGGACAGGAATCAGGGGTTGAGGAACAGTGGGCAGTATTTAAAATGGGAATTATAAGAACAACAGAATTATGCATTAAGCAGGTTAGCAAGAGGAAAAGAAAGAGGAGACCATTATGGTTTCCAAAGAGGTAGCAAAGAAAGTGAAAGCCAAAAAGATTGCATTCAGGCAATACAAAAGACACAGGCAGAAGGGATAGGGAGAAGTACCAGGAGAAACAAGGGAGGCAGGGAAGTCAGTAAGGAAGCCAAAGCTCAGACAGAAGAACATTGCAAAATCAGTGGTTAAAGGGACAAAACCTTTACAGGTACATAAGTGAAAAAGAAGGACAAAGGGAGGGATAGTGAGACTGAAGGGGAGGATGGGAGCCACGTGGAGGATGACAACAGTAAAGCTGACATATTGAACAGGTATTTCTGCTCAGTCTTTACTAAGGAAGAGGAGGCAATGGGTCTGAAGGGAGTACAAAGGGTGAGAATGGTGCAGAAATGGACACAAGTCCCTTTACGAGAAAGGGTCCTGAAGGAACTGGAAGTAATAAGAGCTGATAAAGCAATGGGGCCAGATGAGGGTGCACCCAGGGTCCTTAAAGAACTAAGAGAGTGGTGGCTGAACCTCTGGCTATCCTGTTCAGCCAATCACTGGAAACAGGGAGGTACCCAAAGACTGGAGGACAGCAGATGTAGTCCCCTTTATACAAAAGTGGGAACAAAGAGGAAGCAGGGAACTACAGACCAGTCAGCCTCACCTCGGTAGTGGGAAAGATCATGGAAGCACTACTGAAGGAGAGATTGGTGGAACATCTGGTTGTCAATGGACTACAGGACCCAAGGCAGTATGGTTTCACCAGGGAAGGTCATGCCAGACCAACCTCATTGAATTTTTTGACTGGGTGACTAGGGAGGTGGATCAGGGGAGGGCAGTGGACATGGCCTATCTGGACTTCAGCAAGGCCTTTGACACTGTGCCACATAGAAGACTATTACACAAACTGGGGAATATGGGTGTGGGCAGGACAGTAGTGTGGTGGGTAGGTAACTGGCTGGGTGGCAGGACACAGAGGGTGGTGGTAAATGGCTGTCACTCCACAGAGGGAAGAGTGACCAGTGGGGTACCACAGGGATCAGTGCTGGGACCGGTCCTATTCAACATCTTCATCAGTGACATTGCACAGGATATAGAAGGCAGAATTTCACTGTTTGCTGATGACACAAAGCTCTGTAACAGAGTAGACACACCAGAGGGTGTAGACAGAATGAGAAAGGACCTGCAGAAACTTGAAGAATGGTCAAGGGTTTGGCAGTTGAAATTCAATGCAAAGAAGTGCAAGATAATGCATATGGGGCACAAAAACCCTGGCACAATATATCAGTTGGGGGGTGAGGATATAGCATGCACCAAGCAGGAAAGGGATCTTGGGGTTGTCATCTCTGATGACCTCAAGGTAGAGAAACAGTGTGACAAGGCATCAGGTAAAGCAAATAGGATGCTGGGATGTATAGGCAGGGCATCACCAGCAGGAAAAGGGAGGTCATAATTCGCTATACAAGACACTAGTGAGGCCCCACCTGGAGTACAATGTACAGTTCTGGAGACCATACCTACGTAAGGACATAGACAGGGTAGAGAAGGTTCAGAGGAGGGCAACAAAGATGGTGCATGGGTTGCATCACAAGTCCTATGAAGACAGGTTGAAGGAACTGAACATGTATTCCCTGGAGGAGAGGAGGAGAGAGGGATATGATAGAGACATACAGGTATCTTACAGGAGGAACAGGGTGCAGGAAAACACTATTTTAAGTGAAAAGATGTTTCAGGACTAGAGGGCATGGGATGAAGTTGGAGGGAGGACGATTCAGAGGAAACATGAGAAAGAATTTCTTCACAGAATGGGTGGTGGACAAGTGGAACACCCTGCCAGAGGAAGTGGTGGGGGCTGAAACAATCACGGGATTTAAGAATGCATGGGATAGACATAAAGGAATTCTAGAGGTCAGGGGTAAGGGGAAATAGACTTCTAGGAAAACAAACTGAACTTACAAGCTCAAATGGGCAGACTAGGTGGGCCATAGGCCCTTATCTGCCGACACTGTCTATGTATCTATGTATCTATGTATCTATATAAATGACATGGGTTATCCAGAAGCTTTGTGAACTGCCAGGCAGTTCCTTTGGGAGGTCATACCCACCATTCAGAGTGCCTGCTTACAGGAATAGCTTTAACCAACTGGGTGCAAGGGAATTTAGCCGATGCCAGCCTGAGAGTTGCTTGGGTTCTGAGAGTTCATAAAGTTTAAATAAGGAGTCCAGCACAGTTTAAATGTGGTCATTTGATATTTCTGGAGGTGAGAGATCCTGTTCAATTTGGCCAGGGATGAGAGAGATGCCAGAACTTCTATCAAGGTTGGAGTCAGAGGGGACCTCCATTTACAAAGCAGGGCTCTCTCGGTTTGAAGAGTCAGCAGAACCAGCCATCTGATCTTGGAGGGGGTCATTTTTGGGAGAATGACCCAAATACCCAGAATGCAAAAAAGGGGACTGAGAGGGATCTGTTTTCCTATCATCTTGCATGCAGTGTCCTGGATGCCTTGCCATAGGGGTTGTATTTGTGGACAGGACCAGAGTATATGCAGCAAATCTGCCCCAGACCCTTGGCATCTCCAACAGAAATCTGAATCGAGGAGTTTGGCTGTAGTGAGAACAGCTGGGGTTTTGTACCAGGAGTGAGCTATTTTGTTTTGTATTAGCCTTGGTCTGGCATCAGTCAGCCAACTATGCGTATCTTTCCATGCTTGTTCCCAGGCCGTAGAAGAGACAGGGGTCTGGAGCATCTGTTCCCATTTGTGTTTTGCCGTCTCGGAGTATGGGGGAAGAGTATCTCTCAGTTTAGCATAAATACTGCCTGCTTGTCCTGCTAGATGTTGTATCCAGCTTTGTAAATCTGCTGTACTTAATGTGGATATGGGTGAGTGCAGAACGTATTGGAGTGCCACCCGGAGTTGAAGATATTTCCAGAATTCTGACTGGGGAAAATTCCAGATTTGTTGGAGGGGGTGAAATGGATGACAAGCCTTAAGATTGTGGTCCATCAGGTCCTCCAATATATGGATACCCTTGTCTGCCGAGGATTTCCAATAGATCTAATGGGTACCAATGGTGATATCAGGGGTATGCCACAGAGGAATGTAAGGGAGAGGGAAGGGATTCTGTTTCAATCTTTTGTGGGTGGCAAGCCAGTTGGACCTGGCTGCCTCTACCGTTAGTGAGATGGGTAATGATTTGGGACCACCTGGGGGACAGGGTCCGTGGGCCCTGTGGGATACCAGAAGAGAAGAAGAGTGGGTTGTCTCAGTTATAGCTAGCTCAATATGGATCCACTGTGGGGAGAAAGCTGTAAGAGGGTGCATCCATTTGACTTATTGAGCTAGAAGAAATGCCTGACGGTAACCCTCTATCCATGGGAGGTACCAGCCCCCACGACTCCACTGTGCTCTAAGTTGGGAATGGCTGAATCTTGGTTTACCGCATTCCCAAAGGAAGTCTTCAATGAGTCTATCTAAGGCCAGATGCCATTGTTTAGGTAAGGAAATGGGAATGTGCATTAAAAGGTAAAAGATTTTGGGAGCAGAAACCATTTTAATTGCTGCAATTTTGCCTGCTAGGATTAGTTTGAGAAGCTTCCACCTATCGAACTCAGTTTTTAGGGACGAAGAAGAGGCTGGACATTAGTCTGCCAGAGTGTCTCTAGGGAGGGTGTGAAGGTAATTCCCAGGTAAGTAATACCATTTTGAGCCCGTAGTAGCCCTGCGGATTCTGCCATCTACTGGGAGCAGGTTCCATTCAGGGGGAGTAGCTCAGTCTTAGTTTGGTTCAATTTCAACCCTAAATACTTAGAAAATGATTCCAGGGGCTTCAGTAAGGGAGGTGTGGATCTTTGTATGTCCATCAGAGGGAGAAGCAAATCATCGGCATACATAAGAGATGTATATTCTGTATTTCCCACCTTAATGCCGTTGATGTCTGAGTGACTCTGAATGGCATTAGCCAGTGGTTCTACTGTCAAGGCAAAAAGGAGTGGGGAAAGGGGGAAACCCTGTCTTGTTCCTCGCTTGAGTGGGAATGGGGAGGAGAGTATAGAATTCGTATTGACTCTGGTCGAGGGAGATGAGTAAATGGCTTGAATTCTGGAAAGGAATTTTGTGTCTAGGTCAAATTCTGCAACAGCCAGGTATAAATAATCCCACTCAATGGAGTTGAAAGCTTTTTCAAAATCCACTGCAATGGCTGCAGCTGGTGTGGGAAGGGATCATGCAGTATGGATAAGATTGATTAGGGTCCATAAATGATCAAAGCTGTGATGTCCGGGAATGAAACCCACTTGTGAGGGGTGTATCAGTCCTGCCAGAAGTGGACTTAATCTGGATGCCAAGATTTTAGCGTATAGTTTGCTATCGATGGTAATCAGAGATATCAGACGATAATTACTGGGGTTTGGGGGATCCTTACCTTTTTTAGGTATAATTACAATAGTTGTCTCTCTTAGGGACAGGGGAAGACCTCCTTTAAGTTCAACTTCCTGAAATACTTCTGTTAGAAGAGGGGTAATAATGGGGGCCAATACCTGGTAAAAATCTGCTTTGTATTCATCATTTCCAGGGGATTTCCACACTTTGAGACGATTAATAGCTAGACTCACCTCCTCTGGGAGATAGGGAGCTCAAGGAGTTGCGCTCGTTGGGTAGTAATTTAGGGGGGCTGACAGGATTGATGGAAGGGCTGTATTTCACTATTCAGATGCGTATGTGTAGAGGAATATAAAGTTCTATAAAAGGAGGCCATGATATCATTTATCGCCTTTGGGGCGGTGGCCATAGTCCCTTGTTTATCTTTCAGTCTGGCAATAAACCTACTCGCTTGCTGCTTACAAAGCTGGCATGCAAGTATCTTGCCGGCTTTATTGCCACCTTCCCAAAAGGAGTTCCTAAGGCGCAATATTGCTACTTCCGCTTTCCTGTCTAGGAGCTGATTGATTTCAAAGAGCAAACTTAAAATGGATTTACCTATTGGGGAATAAGGGGAAGAGGGGGTTAGAGACTTAAAAAGGGTTTCAGCATGCCTTAGTTTCTGTTCTAGTGTTACTAAGTGTTGCTCCCTTTCTCGTCTCTTAGCTGCAGCAAATCCCATTATGCTGCCCCACATGGTGGCTTTAAAAGCTTGCCAAGAATTACCCGCAGAAGTATCTCTGATGGGACTATGAGGTAGGAAGAGAGCATCTTTGTTTCAGGCCCAAGGGATAAAGTCAGGATCTCTCACTAAAGGGGGGGTCTAACCTCCAGTTTCAGGGCGGGGGGACAGGGTCCCATTGGAGAAGGAGTTGGACCGGGGAATAGTCTGAAATTACCCTTGGGAGAATGGTAGCATTGAGAGATTTTGTAGTAATGGCAGATGACCCCAGCCAAAGGTCCAATCTGCTATATGAGGCGTTGGGCTCTGAATGGAAGGTATAATCCCTGGTTCTGGGGTGGAAAAATCACCAAACATCTGATAGAACTTGGTCCAAGAGCATATGTTGCTGTGCATTATTTTATTTTCTTTAGTTATTTTATTTATTGAGAAATTGGATTATAACCTTTGAGTCAGAGACTCATTTCCAAAGGCTCCACATCAGTTTACAAGACATATACAAGAAGCAGTCATTACACAATAATACAATGGGGTAGAGGGAGGAGGACAACAGGGGATAAACAATGCATGACAAGTATAAGTTGTATATAGAAAGAAGGAGACATGATAAGAAATAACAGGGCATGAACAGGGTTGCTAGTTCTATAAAGGTGGAGTACCTAGACAAGTCCTTCAGGAGACTTGTGAACGTCAGAAAGAAGTTTGATTAGCAGTTATTGCAAGGCCTATATGCTTAGTAGTTCATGCGAGCAGTCGTATTGTCATAAATACACCGTACCAGGGATGGGGATGTTTGTGACCTATAGGTCTAGCAGTCTGGGCAAATATCTGCTTATTAGTGGGAACAATGGCAGAGGCGGGCGGAGATTATGTGGTTCTTGAGGGTTGCTTTGAAGGGGCCTAGTCTGGTAAAAGAGGTGATGGCCTGGGGGAGTTCACTGTACCAGGAAGGTGCTCTGTAAGAGAAGGACCGCTGAGCCAGGGAGGTTGAGACCCTGGGAACAGTCCACATTAATCTATCTGCCACCTGGGTGTTTATTGTGATATGTGCCGTGCAGAGGGAGGTTGAGACTCCAGTGTGAGTGAGGCCTAGTTGGATTTTCTTAGTAAGTAGACATGTTCGATAATGTATTCTTTCATCTAGGGTTAGGATTTTTGTTACTGCATACAGGGTGCAACTATGGGTACGCTTGTCCATACCAGCAAGGAGGCTACAGGCTTTGTTAATGGATAGGTGGATTTTATTTAGTGCAGTGCAGTCAGTGGCTGAGTAGACGGAGAGCCCATAGTCTACAAGGGAGAGAACAGAGGAGGTAACAGCAACGTTTAGGGCCTTTGGGGTTAGGCAGACTTTGTGCCAATACAGCAATCCTATGTGTATATTAATGGTGAAGGAAAGATTACTTATATGTGAGTGGAATGAGAGACTAGGATTGAAGGTAATGCCCAGATATTTATAGATGTAGACTTGTTCCAGCGTGAGGAGGGTTTTGGAAAAGATTGCTAGCTGGGCATTGTGGTCCTTACTCACGGTGGGTAAAGAGCATTGATTTGGTCTTTTTTACATTGACCACGTGTCTGTGGTCCGTGAACCAGTTTTCAACATGGTTGAAGGCAAGTTGTAGGGGAGAACTGAAGGATTGTGGGATCCGAGTGGGTGGCACACATTACCACATCATCTGCATAAAGGTAGGGTGTTCAGGAAAATGCTGAATAGCAGCTGGCCAAGGATGGAGCCCTGGGGAACCCCGAGTGGACTGGTAGAGCAGGTGAGAGGGTGTACATTGGGACCTGTCTGTACGGTAACTTGTGAACCAGGAGGTGGGTCCGGGGGACAGGCCTGTGCGGTGTAGAGTATTTATAAGGAGGGGGTGGGAGACTGTGTCAAACGCTTTCAACAAATCAATGAATACGGCTCCTGTTAGCAGCTTTTTAGGGCATTGTGCAGCGAGTTGGAGAACTCTGTGAGGGCAGTGGTTGTGCTGTGTCCAGCTCTGAAACCGTTGTTCCCTGCAGAGGATGTTGTGCTCTAGTAGGTAGTCTGTGAGTTGGGTAGCAATGATTTTTTCCAGGACTTTCGAGAGTGGAGGGAGTATGGAGATGGGCCTGTAGTTACTGGGCAGTGTGGGATTCCCACTCTTTATTATTGGAGTGATGGTGACCACTTTCCAGTCGTTTGGGAATTGCCCTAGGCATAAGGAGAGGATAAGGAGATCGGTCAGGGTGATAGCACCAAGTCGAGTACCAGGTTAAGGAATCTCATGTCAAAGGAGTCTTTGCAGTAGTTTGAACCCCCATTGCTATTTTTCAGTAAGAACTTGCTTCCTTCATAGTAATGACCCTGAGGTAGAATGAGGGGTAGGTATTGCTGGGTTCAGGTGACTTAGAGGTGGGGTCGAAAAAGTTGCTTGGCAGAAATGTGCTCAGATCAGAAAATGCAGCATTTAGGATGCTGGCGATAGTGAGTGGGTCCGATGTAGTATTATTGCTGACAGTTAGCTGGGTGGGGGGAGGCGTCCTGGACTTTCCATTTAGTTCCTTTAGGTTGTCCCAAAACAACCTAGCATTTCCCCAAGTTGAGGCCAGGGTGGATTGGTATTAGTTGGATTTGGCCATGCTAATGGCACAGGTATGCTTGTTGTGAGCCACTTTATATGCCAGCCAGTCCGACTGCACACCAGAGGCAGTTGCTTTACGCCAGAGGTCATCACAGCTCTTCAGCTGCTTGAGCAGTGCTGGTGTGCGCCAGGGGGCGTTTCATTTTTTGGTTTGTACTAATACTTAATACTTCATTAATACTTTCAGTGTGTGTTTCTTTACCCCCATTGTTCCTTTTGACTGATGGAATAAGGGTAAGATTAAAGTCTCCCCCAATAAGGAGAGGACAATCAGGGGAGCTAAATTCCAGGATAACCTCTGCAAGATTATGGAAAAACTGTGGGGTGTCCTCATTAGGGGCATAAAGGTTGCAGAGAGTAAGTGATCCTGAGGGAGTATCACATGTTACTAAAATCCATCTACCATCAGAGCTAGACAGAGTCTTAGTGGGGGTCCAGTGTAGAGATTTGTGAATTAGAATGAGAACTCCACATTTCCTGGTAGGGGTATTGGAGCGAACAAGTTGTCCCACCCAGTCTTTAGACATACGAGTATTATCCTCCACTGTGAGTGTAGTTTCTTGAAGAAATGCCACCTTAGAGTGGAGGCGTTTCAAGTGGGCAAGAACTTTTTTCATTTCACAGGAGAATTTAAGCCCCGGACATTCTAAGTGTGAAGTGTTAGGTCCAACATGCTAATCCTGTACGGGTGTGCAAGAGGGAGGATTAGAACCCAGTAAGAAGGTACAGAAGTAATGTGGGACAAAAGTGTCACTTCTTCAGTAGAGAGGTGGCTTTATTAGGTGAGATCTCTGGGCTGAAACGTTACCCCTTGGGGGAAGGGAAGGGAAAATGGAGAGCACAGGAAAAAAACTACAGAAAAACATCCCTAGATATGGGGATATGAATTTCTGCTCTATGCTGTATGCCACAAATAGTACTGTCTAAAACACTATTTTCATTCAGTTCTTATATAATCAACAATAAGTACAAAAATCAGAAACAAAACACTAGTGAGAATGGTGAGGGACTTAATCGGCTGGAATCCAGCCAATGGTATGCCTGCTCACATCTTCGAGGTGGACTGAAGCGGAGTAGGGTAAAAAAAAACTAACTGTAAGCTACCACAGTAGTAGTAGTAGCTTAGCCAATAGAAATCACTCTCGGGGTTATACTAAGAATAAAATTTGCACAAGCTGAAAGCCATAACCCAGAGCCTAACATGAACTACCCCCAAGCGACTCCACCCTCCTGGGAGAGTCAGGTCTGGGGTAGGTAACTGCAATGAGAGAGGTGTATAGATTATATGAGGTTTTGGGGGGGGGCAACTGTTAGTAAATATGAAGGTAAAGAAAATGGGAGAGGGGGCAAATAAACTGAAGGATTGGTCTATAAGTTTCAACCTCAATTCCCCATACTTGTCTGGTTCACCCATGTCCACCCCTGTAAAGAGCAAACATAGGGTGAGGTTCCTATACAGGCCATAGAGGGAGCTGAAAAACGAAGTGTGGTTAGAAATCACCCTCGCAGCTCACTAATCATCTTTACAGTATTTGGAGTAACATTAAACATATATGCCAAGTGACAATTGCAAGCAACAATGGTGTACCTCCGAGGTGGAGTGTCTATTGGGGGGGTACCATAAAGAGGCATCTCCCGTCTTGCTATGCATGAATAAGCATGAGAGATGGGTAAGAGCCCTGTCAAGGGCTACCCTCACAATGACAGAGACCCAGTACTCAGCCCCCTTCAGCTATTTCCCCAGTCGTCTCCTTATAACCCTCCCGTTACCCCCCCAGACAAGACCTTGGGTACTTATCTGAAACAAGCAGACGGTCAACTAGCAAATCATCTCAAGAAGAGATTAAATCCTCAGATGAGTGGGTCACCAAGTTGCAGCCTGGCAAAGCTCATGAAGCCGCCAATTGTATTTTCTGAGTCCTATAGGGGTGAAACAGCATCTACGCCCGCAGTCCCCATGAGTTCCTTGCCCCTTCCGAGTCTGACCCAGGCCGATCAGTAGATGGAAGATCCATATTGTCTCAGGAGTCATCCTCAGGGTGAGGGTCAAGCAGAGAGTATCTGTTTCGAGAAAAATAAGGGCTAGTGTAGACAGTCTCATGTCGTTCGTCGGGGTGAGAGTTCTGATCTTTGTCATCTTCCCCTCGTCTATGATCCTGTGGGTGCTCACACTTAGACTGAGTTGTTTGTGAAGGTCTCTTCCAAAATTTAGGGTTCTGAGGCCCTAGCTCAGTCTTAGCTGCCTAGTAGGCCCTTGGCCCTATGGTAACCGGGGGAGTCGGTTTTAAGTGGTGATCTCTTTGAGGGCTGAGAGCTGGGACAGACCAGGGCAATGTCCTGGGTCGATGTATTTGGAGGACCAGTATTCGTAGACCATGTTGCCAAAATATAGGCAAGTGCCGCTTCAGGATTAGCGAACTGGTGCGAAGTACCTTTTACAGATATTTTTAGCAGGGTAACGGAGGGCAAAAGTAATCTGCAGCTTGTGTAGCCTATGACGTACCTCTGTGTAGTCTTTCCTTTTAGTTGCAAGTTCTTTTGAGTAATCTTGAAAGATCATAATTTTATGACCTTTCCACTGAAGAGTACCTAGTTCCCTTGCTCTCACCTGAATAGCTTCCTTTATCGGCAAAATTTAAGACCCTGGCAATGACTGGCCTCGGTCTGTCCCCTTGAGCAGGTTTAGGCTGGAGAGAGCGGTGCACCATTTCTATTATTATTCTGGTAGCAGGTGGAAGATTAAATATTTCAGGCAGGGCTGATTGTAAGAAAAGCATAGTTTTGTCCTCTTCACAGCATTCTGGGAAGCGTAGGAGCTGCAAGTTATTGTGGTGGCTCCTGTTCTCAAGGTCGTCCAGCTTTTCTTGTAGTGCAATAATTTGTGCAGCTTGGCCTTGTAGAGTAGCACAGTGGCCCTGCATGATGTCATCTTGGGCAATTGCTTTTTGCTCTGCACGGTCTAGTCTGGCATCCATCTGTTGTATAGAGACCGCAGTGGTATTAGAAGCCAGCGTTAAGGCATCAACACTAGTTATAATAGAAGCAAACATTTCCTGGATTGAGAGATCCTCACTCCCCTTCATGCAGTGCACCATGTGGCCTTCTGTAGAGGAAAAAGGGTGATATTAAAAGAATCCTGCGTGAATTTACCTCAAACTTGGTCTGATACGAGGTCTGATATGCCGATCTGTTTTACCTCAGAAATACCCAGGAGGGGTTTGACTATTGGCAGGGTTCATATGGGTTCTCGGCTCTAGGCATGTGGCATGTGAAATTAAGTCACCATCTTGTCTGCTGGTTGGCCACGCCCATTGTCTACAGCTATTTTTGGGGGGAGCCATGAGCAACAGTAAGCGCCAGCAATAAAATTGTAGCAGTAAAAGAGAGTGAGATATTTAGCAGGATTGCCTCATAGGTAGAGTGGTTTGAAGTGGATAGAGTAGTAGTAAATTTTAAGTCAGAAGAGATGCATACAGCCACTCCACCTTCCCTGTCAGTTCTATCTTGGTGGGCAATTGTGTAGCCAGGGATGGAGAAAGCATGGTTTGGGATGGAACTGTTCAGCCATATTTCGGAGATAATGAGTATGTCAGGGGAGTAGGAGATTACCAAGGATTGTAGTGATGCTATTTTTGGTACAAGGATGCAGATGTTTAGGTGAACAATCTTTAGGCCTTTAGGGAGGCCAAAGGGCGTACTAGGTAAGTGGGTGGTGGTAGGCAGAGATTTACATAGATACATAGACAGTGTCAGCAGATAAGGGCCTACGGCCCACCCAGTCTGCCCCTTTGAGCTTGTAAGTTTACTTTATGTTTTCCTAGAAGTCTGTTGCCCCTTAACCCTGACCTCCAGAATTCCTTAATTCTATCCCATGCATTCTTAAATCCCATGATTGTTTCAGCCCCCCACTACTTCCTCTGGCAGGGTGTTCCGCTTGTCCACCACCCATTCTGTGAAGAAATTCTTCCTCACGTTTCCTCTGAATCGTCCTCCCTCCAACTTCATCCCATGCCCTCTAGTCCTGGAACATCTTTTTCGCTTAAAAATAGTGTATTCCTGCACCCTGTTCCTCCCTGTAAGATACTTGTATGTCTCTATCATATCCCCTCTCTCCCTCCTCTCCTCCAGGGAGTACATATTCAATTCCTTCAACCTGTCCTCATAGGACTTGTGATTCAATCCATGTACCACCTTTGTTGCCCTCCTCTGAACCTTCTCTACCCTGTCTATGTCCTTACGTAAATAAGGTCTCCAGAACTGTACACTGTACTCCAGGTGGGGCCTCACTAGTGTCTTGTATAGTGGAATTATGACCTCCCTTTTCCTGCTGGTGATGCCCCTGCCTATGCATCCCAGCATCCTATTTGCTTTACCTGCTGCCTTGTCACACTGTTTCCCTACCTTGAGGTCATCAGAGATGATAACCCCAAGATGCCGCAGGCTGAGTGAGCATTAGGGCCAGGGCTGGGATTAATGTCCCCTGCAGCAAGGAGAAGCAGAACTATTATAAGGTGGTGAAGCTTGGGGCATTTGTATGCATCATGTTTGTTGTGAGAGGTAGCCAAACTGGGGATGGAAAGGTGTAGCATAGAAGCCATTACTGAGAGGCGGAGGGTAGCTACGGTGTTGGTTGAGGCAATTAGAGAGGGACGTGGAAGAAGAGGGAAGTGGTGCCAGATTAGGATGGTTGGGGTTGGAGTCATCGCAAATAAGAGTACAGGGGTGTGTGGGATTGTGGTGAATGAGAAAGTATCATTTTGAACTCACGGGCAAGGGGAGTAAGGAGCGGGAGAGAGAACAGCAAGAGGCAACCACAAGCCAGCAGCAATTTTTTTTTTTTTACTTAAATTATGTTGGCCAAAAAAAGTAGGCAGGGCAACATTATGCAGCAGCTTACAGCAATGCAAATTCTGGTTCAGCAGAGGCAATCTAGATATGAGTTGTAATGATGCCCCTAGTGGATGGACTGTATAAGGAGCTAATGGGAATGCCCACACTTAGGAGAAAGGAACACCAAAGCACATGACCTACTGAGACTATAAAAGAAATAGCCAAGATAGGGTGGGTGGGGAGCCGGTCCAAAGCACCGGCAGGAAAAAGGCTGTTTCAGCAGCCATACCCTCTGAGGAGCTTCAGCCGGCAGCAGAGCAAGGGTGGAGGGCGTGGAAGTGCCAGCTGTCTGCTGCAGTGTTCAGCTTGTCAGGGGAGCTTGTGAGCCCAGGTAGAGCTTCTCACAGCTTGGGAGGGAAGCAGAGAGATGGGTTAAATAGGTAATTTAGGCAGGGGCAGACAAAAGAGGAGACAGAGAAACAGCAGGAGGTAGAGGGCAGGAACTCGAGGTGATAGATTTAAACAATAGCGAGAAAGTGGCGAAGGCAATTTATCAGCAATTAACTCAGCAAAAAATGCAGGCAATCAAATACTTAGATTTTAATAGCAATTTTAGGTTACAATGCTAAGGAGCGACTAAACTGCCAAAATTGTTTCAAATATGAAAGGGAAGAAAGAACTAAGCTGAGAGGAGCAAGGAGTTTTTTCAACCAATAGGAAGTCATAGTCAGAAAGCGCTGAAATCCGAAATCTTCTGAGGAACTTCAACAGGCAGCAGAGCATGGGCGGCGGGCGTGGAAGTGCCAGCCATCCGCTTCAGTGTTCAGCTTGTCAGTGAGAGCTTGTGAGCTCAGGTAGGGCTTCTCACAGCTTCTGAGGAGCTTCAGCGGGCAGCAGAGCATGGGCAGTGGTCATGGAAGTGCCAGCCATCCACTTCAGTGTTCAGCTTGTTGGTGGGAGCTTGCAAGCACAGGTAGGGATTTTCACAGCTTTTGAGGAGCTTCAGTTGGCAGTAGAGCACTGGCAGCAGGCATGGAAGTGCTGGCCATCTGCTTCAGTGTGCAGCTTGTCAGAGGGAGCTTGTGAGCCCAGGTAGGGCTTCTCACAGCTTCTGAGGAGCTTCAGCGGGCAGCAGAGTGTGGGTGGCCATCCACTTCAGTATTCAGCTTATCGGCTGGAGCTTGTGAGCCCTGGTAGGGCTTCTCACAGCTTCTGAGGAGGTTCAGTGGGCAGCAGAGCATGGACAGCAGGCATGGAAGTGCCACACATCTGCTTCAGTGTTCAACTTGTCTTTGGGAGCTTGGGAGTCAGGTAGGGCTTCTCACAGCTACTGAGGAGATTCAGTGGGCAGCAGAGCATGGAAGTGCCAGCCATCCACTTCAGTGTTCAGCTTGTCAGAGGGAGCTTGTGAACCCAGGTAGGGCTTCTCCCTCCTTTGTGAAGACTGAGCAGATGTACCTGTTCAGGATTTTGGCATTTTACTGATCCTCCTCTGTGCAGTCTCCCTCTGTCATCCTCCTTATCCTAAGTATCCCTCCTCTGACCTTCCTCTTCTCCTTTACGTACCTAAAGAAAGTCGTTTCCCCTTTTGCTACCCCTCTGATTATCCATTCCTTTATTTGTGCCTTTGTTCCCCTCACTGCGTTACCTGCTTCCCTCTGTTTTACCTGGTACACCGCTCTATGCTCTACACTCTGTGTTCCTTTGTACCTCCTGAATGACTCCACTTTTTTCCTTCACCTTCATGACCACTTTGTAGAGTACTATAACCCTTTTTTTCCCCTCATTCTTTTGGTTACTTCCTTCATGCAGAGGTTGGTTCCCTTCACTATGCTGTCAATTAATTTTATCCATTATTCCTCTAGCTCATCCTGTTAATCCTCCCCTTATAGGCTGCTTCTAAGGCTGCCTCTCTTTTCTTTAAAACCCATTTTTGTGAAGTGCAGGACCCTCATCCCTTTGTGGTTTCCCTCTGCATCTGGCTTAATGCCAAACTGCACTGTATGGTGATGACTGGTCTCCACGGGACTGCCCACTGTGACATCTCCAATACTCACTCTGGTAGTAAGCACCAGGTCTTGTATTACTCAATATTACTCAGTATTACTTGGTATTTAAAAGGCGGAAAAAGGCGAAGCCCATCATGACCACCTTCCCTGCACTAGCAGGGAGTATTTAGAACCTGGCTTTAATAGGAATGCTTCTAGAGATTCCTTGAATTTTCCCTTTGATTTTATATTAACTAGATAGTCAGGAAATGAATTCCAGAGTTTGCCTTCTCTAACTGTGAAACAGCTCTTTCTTTTGTTTGTGCTAACTTTAGGAATAAAATGTTGCCTACCGTGACACCTTAGTGCTTCAGGTTTTATAGCCCACCTAAGGTTAAGGTCAGACATTTGATCAGAGTCATTCAAGATGTCAAATAATATAAGGAGGTCCACTCTGGTTCTTCAGAATGTTAGGTCATAAAGATCTAGGCATTTTAATCTTTCCATGTATTCTAAATGATACATTGCTGGGGCAATCTTTTTCCAGATATGGTGCCCAAAATGAGGCTGCAAAATCCATAATTAGTCTAACATATGTTGTATATGTTGGTAAGAGACATGCCTTCTACAGTACTTCTATTAATAAATGATTTTTTTATCAATGCTGCAATTCTGTTTGCTTTTAATGCTGTTTGCCTGCACTGATCAGACGATGTTAGGTCTTTATTGATGATTATCCTGAGATCTCTTTCAGAGTCTACAGATTTAATTAGTGCCCCATTCAGACAATAGGAACTGTTTGTGTTCTTTCTTCCTAAATGAATTACGGAGCATTTGTCTCTGTTGAATTCCATTTTATTGGTTCCATAGATACATAGACACTGTTGGCAGATAAGGGCCTTCGGTCCACCCCGTCTGCCCATTTGAGCTTGTAAGTTCCCTTTATGTTTTTCTAGAAGTCTGTTACCCCTTATTCCTGACTTCCGGAATTCCCTTATGTCTATCCCAAGTATTCTTAAAGGGAAATGTCCATCTAGGATCCAATTAATCAGTATCATTACCAAAGGAAATCTGCTTTACATAAGCTATTGACTGAACTTATAATACTGTTAGGGCCAGAATTATATCCATTTAGCTTCCCCTTCCTTTATAGCTGAAGGCATCCATTTACTATAGCACAGGCACAGGAAATGACATCACACCTGGGGAAACACATATAGTCAATAAATATTTTAACCAGGAGAAGCACACTAAGCTGAAGCTTGAGTCCAGGTACAACTTGAGAGCACAAGAAGGTTAAATGACTTGCTCAGGATCATGCAGTATTGCAAGTAAGAACTGTGGGATTTAAACCCCCCTCCCTAGGTTTGTAGCCACAGAGCCTTAAACCACTGTACTATACTGCTTCTTGCAAAGTAAGAGGGAAAATAAGAGTTAGACCTCTTGACAAGCTGTCACAAACAGCCACCTAATAGTTTAGTGATTGCACCTGGCAGCATCAGGGAAGCGAAAAGGTGTTATCTCAAAAACAAGGTGCTAATGGAGATTTCCTGCTGGAAAGACAGAGTGAAACAGTTGGAATCATTAAATGAAAAAACAAATCTGCTGTGTTCTTTTCTTTTACTTTGATGAAAAGAAACCTATTTCTGGATGGTGTTTAAATAAAGATTTTCTTTTTATGTTGCAACCTTCAGAAGGAGGTGCTGGAAAATGAAGAAAAGTAAGTGTGCATATGTGTGTGTGGGGGGGGGGGCACTGTAGTAATATAAGACCATGACTACTTCCCTTCTGACATTGCATCATTGCATGCATTTAGGAGTACTTTGAATGCTCATGGGCAAAAGTGGGGGGTGTCTACCCCCCCCAACACACGCACCTGTAGGTTCAGGCACCTATGTTCAGAAGGGTTCTGTATTGAAAGCCATCTATCTTATCACACACCGACACAAAGCAATAATTGTGTTACAACTTATTTATCCAGGATAGTCCAGCTGAGATGTGCCACCTCATTTCCGGTGGGGTCCTGCTGCTATTCATTTCTGCTGCTAGGTGGACAGGAGCACGGGGGGTTATGTGACTTACTCAAGGTCACACAGTTAGTATTTGACTTTACTGAGGTTTGAATCTCTCATCTCCTTGGTCCCAAGTTTGTGCTCTAACCACTAGATCACACTCCTACAAATGACAGACCATGATGCCAACAAAATAAATTTAAACACAACTACTTCAGTGCTAACAAATACTGGAACTAAATAGGTACAGGAATAAAAATTATTTACAGTGTTACCACAGTAGCAGACTATTCTGCAAATCACACTGGCCCTAAACATTTTACTACACTGAAATGTCATAAAACATTGTACAAAGCAATATAAACCCCAAAGGAGCTTGGGAACTGTTGGCACTGGCAGTACACACCTTTTGTTTATTAACCTCTTTAAGATTAGAGACATGTTCACATCCCCATGGACAGGGTAAAAGCATTATTTGTTTAATTTCTTTTGCCTTTCAAAGAGGCAGTATAGCACAGTAGTTTAAGGCTCTGAGCTGTAAACCATGACACCTGTGTTTGAATCCCAGTCTTCACTTGCATTACTGCATGATCTTGAGCAAGTCACTTAACTTTCTTGTGCTCTCAGGTCGTACCTGGACTCAAGCTAGTGTGCCTCTTCTGGTTAAAATATTTATTGACTGTCTGTGTTTCCCCAGGTGTGATGTCATTTCCTGTGCCTGTGCTATAGTAAATGGATGCCTGCAGCTATAAAGGGAGGGGAAGCTGAATGGGTATAATTCTGTCCCTAACAGTGTTACAGGGTCAGTCAATAGCTTATGTAAAGCAGATTTCCATTGGTAACGATACTGATTCATTTAATCCTAGGTGTACGTTTTCCTTTAAATCCCATGATTGTTTCAGCCCCCACTACTTCCTCTGGCAGGGTATTCCACTCGTCCACCATCCGTTCTGTGAAGAAATTCTTCCTCATGTTTCCTCTGAATCATCCTCCCTGCAACTTCCTCCCATGCCTCTAGTCCTGGAACATCTTTTTCGCTGAAAAATAGTGTATTCCCGCACCCTGTTCCTCCCTATGAGATACAGAACAGTATGTCTGTATCACATCCCCTCTCTCCCTCCTCTCCTCCAGGGAGTACATGTTCAAGTCCTTCAACCTGTCCTCATAGGTCTTGTGATGCAATCCACGTACCATCTTTGTTGCCCTCCTCTGAACCTTCTATACCCTGTCTATGTCCTTACATAGGTAAGGTCTCCAGAACTATACACTGTACTCCAGGTGGGGCCTCACTAGTGTCTTGTATAGTGGAATTATGACCTCCCTTTTCCTGCTGGTGAAGCCCCTGCCTATACATCCCAGCATCCTATTTGCTTTACCTGCTGCCTTGTCACACTGTTTCCCTACCTTGAGGTCATCAGAGATGATAACCCCAAGGTCCCTTTCCTGCTTGGTGCATGCTATGTCCTCACCCCCAAGTGATATGTTGTTCCAGGGTTTTTGTGCCCCATATTCATTATCTTGCATTTTGCATTGAATTTCAACTGCCAAACCCTTGACCATTCTTCAAGCTTCTGCAGGTCCCTCCTCATTCTCTCTACACCCTCTGGCATGTCCACTCTGTTACAAAGCTTCATGTCATCAGCAAACAAGGAAATTCTGCCTTCTAGGTTTGGCACAATGTCACTGATAAAGACTTTGACTAGGACCAGTCCCAGCACTGATCCCTGTGGTACCCCACTGGTCACTCTTCCCTCTGTGGAGTGACAGCCATTTACCACCACACTCTGTGTTCTGCCACCCAGCCAGTTACCTACCCACCGCACTACTGTCCTGCCCACACCCATATTCACCAGTTTGTTTAATAACCTTCTATGTGGCACAGTGTCAAAGGCCTTGTTGAAGTCCAGATAGGCCACATCCACTGCCCTCCCCTGATCCACCTCCCTAGTCACCCAGTCAAAAAATTCAATGAGGTTGGTCTAACATGACCTCCCCCTGGTGAAACCATGCTGCCTTGGATCCTGTAGTCCACTGGCAACTAAATGTTCCACCAATCTCTCCTTCAGTAGTGCTTCCATGATCTTCCCCACTGCCGAGGTGAGGCTGACAGGTCTATAGTTCCCCGCTTCCTTTTTGTTCCCACTTTTGCATAATGGGACTACATCTGCTGTCCTCCAGTCTTTGGGTACCTCCCCTATTTCCAGTGATTGGCTAAACAGGATTGCCAGTGGTTCAGCCACCACCTCTCTTAGTTCTTGCCCAATCCTCTAGTCTACACCAATCCAAACGAATGTGATCAATTTTGGATTGCGTATCAACTTCATAACTTAATTTTGTGTTGTCTGCAAATTTTGACAAATGGCACTGAATACCTGTATTCATATCATTAATAAAGATACCAGATAGTATTGGACCCAATACGGAGCCTTGTGGAACACCACTTGTCACACAGCTCTCATTAAAAAATTGATCTGAGAGTCTGACTTTTTGTGTCCTATTATATAACCATTTTGCCCCATCCCTAGTCGATTTGCTGATTAACTGATGGAAAAATGCCCCCAGCAGGGAGTCAAGTGTGCCCCTGCTTCTAACCTTGCTGTCTTCCTGCCTGCAACCCCCTTTCCTCCACCTTTTCTGCTGGTGCTGCTCCCGAACTGCTCCCAACTCCCCTCTTCGCTTGTTACTTTTTTTGTTTCTTGTCTCCTCCACACCTCTCTTTCTGCATTTTTTCTTCTTTCTCCCTTTGTCCTCCACCTTGCCTCCAACCCTTCATTTTGTGGTCTTGCCTGGGGGAATTTTCTCCCCCTGGCACTCTCTCCCTCCCTCCCTCCTTGTTGCTTTATCCTGCAGGGGGAAGTTCATACCTCCATTGATAATACCACCTCCCCCTTCAGCTAGTTTAAATGCTTGTCCAAGTAACATTTAAACCTACATAGATACATAGATACATAGATACATAGACAGTGTCAGCAGATAAGGGCCTATGGCCCACCTAGTCTGCCCATTTGAGCTTGTAAGTTCAGTTTGTTTTCCTAGAAGTCTGTTTCCCCTTACCCCTGCCCTCTAGAATTCCTTTATGTCTATCCCATGCATTCTTAAATCCCGTGATTGTTTCAGCCCCCACCACTTCCTCTGGCAGGGTGTTCCCTTATCCACCACCCGTTCTGTGAAGAAATTCTTTCTCATGTTTCCTCTGAATCGTCCTCCTCCAACTTCATCCCATGCCCTCTAGTCCTGAAACATCTTTTTCGCTTAAAATAGTGTTTTCCTGCACCCTGTTCCTCCCTGTAAGACACTTGTAGTCTCTATCATATCCCTCTCCCTCCTCTCCTCCAGGGAGTACATGTTCAGTTCCTTCAACCTGTCTTCATAGGACTTGTGATGCAACCCATGCACCATCTTTGTTGCCCTCCTCTGAACCTTCTCTACCCTGTCTATGTCCTTACGTGGTATGGTCTCCCAGAACTGTACTGTACTCCAGGTGGGGCCTCACTAGTGTCTTGTATAGTGGAATTATGACCTCCCTTTTCCTGCTGGTGATGCCCCTGCCTATACATCCCAGCATCCTATTTCTTTACCTGATGCCTTGTCCCACTGTTTCCCTACCTTGAGGTCATCAGAGATGACAACCCCAAGATCCTTTCCTGCTTGGTGCATGCTATATCCTCACCCCCCAACTGATATAATGCTTGAGATTTTTGTGCCCATATGCATTATCTTGCACTTCTTTGCATTGAATTTCAACTGCCAAACCCTTGACCATTCTTCAAGTTTCTGCAGGTCCTTCTCATTCTGTTTACACCCTCTGGTGTGTCTACTCTGTTACAGAGTTTTGTGTCATCAGCGAACAGTGAAATTCTGCCTTCTAGATCCTGTGCAATGATGTTGAATAGGACCGTCCCAGCACTGATCCCTGTGTACCCCACTGGTTACTCTTCCCTCTGTGGAGTGACAGCCATTACCACCACCCTCTGTGTCCTGCCACCCAGCCAGTTACCTACCCACCACACTACTGTCCTGCCCACACCCATATTCCCCAGACCCACCACACTACTGTCCTGCCCACACCCATATTCCCCATAACCTCCCACTGAGGACTGTGGTCCCCTTCCCAGAAGGATGAAGACCATCAGCTCTGTAGAGGCCCATATTCTTCCAGGTTTTCCCCCAGTCCCCAGTGAAGTCAAAATCCTTCTCTGCATACCATGCCTTCAGCCAGCTGTTGAAGTTCCAGGTGTGGCATACTCTGCCCTCCTTTCAGCTGTAAACAGGTTGTACCTTGGTGAATGCCACTATTCATGTTACCTTCTTTAAGCCCTTCTCCGGTTCCAAGAACTCACCCTACACTGCCTCTACTCCATCCCTCACCAGGTCATTAGTCCAAAAGTGGACAATGAAATCCAGATACCTCTATGACTTGCCACCATAGTGATCCCCAAGATCCACTCCACATCCATCGAAGCTGATGCAACAGTTAATAATAATAATAGTAATGATAATAATAATAAACTTTATTTCTCTAGCGCAATTCAAGATATCAAAGCACTTTACAAAAATGCCAAGGTTAAATAAGTAAATAAATAGTTAAAATAGACAATAATACAAAATAATCCAGATTAGTTCCTCAATTACAGAAGGAAAGGTTAAATGAGTAAGTTTTCAGTGTTGCTTTAAAGTTCTCCACCATCAGGCACTCCGGAACCCGACGAGGTAGAGAATTGCGCAGGCTACATAAGCAAATGCCTGAGCACCAGATGACTTCAGGCAAACTCTGGGAACCTCCAACAATCCCTCATCGGTGGAGCACAGTGGGCGAGGGGGGCAATAAGGGTGCAGATGCTCTTGTAGGTAGTGCAGTCCCAGTCCATGTAGGGCTTTATAGGTCAGCAAACCGACCTTGAAGGTGATCCTCCACTGTACTGGCAACCTGTGCAGCTCATACAGCACAGGTGTAATGTGACTAGATTGATAGAGCCCAGTCAGTAGCCTGGCTGCTGCATTCTGCACAAGCTGAGCCAGTGGATGTCAACACCAGGCAGCCATAGGTACAGGAAGTTGCAGTAGTCCAAGCGGGAGATCACAAAGGTGTGAACCAGTGTCAGCAAGTCGTCAGATGGAACCAGGTGTTTAGTCCAGGCGATACTCCTCAGATGGTAGAATGAGGTCTTGACAAAAGATGACACCTGAGCCTTCAGTGTCAGCCCCTTGTCAAGAATGACACCCAGACTCCGCATCCACTCAACGGTCCTCAGCTGGCAGTCAGCTAGTACAAGACCAGTTGACTGAACTGCTAATGACCCCTCAGCTCACCAACATCTTAGTCTTTTCTGAGTTCAGCTTCAATCAGTTGGCACTCATCCAACACCGGATCTTGGACAAGAAGCTGTTAAATACCGAGACCACAGTGTCCTGTTCAGGCGCAAAGGACATGTACAGCTCAGTAGCATCTGCATAGCAGTGAAAACTCAGCCCTTACCTCCTTACAAAGTTCCCCAGTGACAACATGTACACCGCAAATAACATGGGAGACAGCACAGAGCCCTGCAGAACCCCACATGGCAGGGAGAAAGGATCAAAGGAACAAATTCCCGACACCATTCTCTGGAATCTGCTAGTAAGAAATGATTGAAACCAGCTGAGGACTGTACCCAACAGCCCACAGATAAACCGTAGTTATTCCAGCAGTATCCCATGCTCCACAGTGTCAAATGCAGTGGAGAAATCAAGGAGGACTAAGATGGAATGACTCCTCCAGTCTCTCGCTATGAGGAGGTCACTGAGCACTCGAACAAGAGCAGTCTTGGTGCTATGCCTCTTCCTAAATCCTGATTAGAAGGGATCATAGATGTCATGGATGGCAAGATGGTCCTCCAGCTGCAGTGCTACCACTTTCTCAATAACCTTCCCTATGAAGGGTAGGTTACAGATTGGCCTGTAGTAAGTGAGAGAGTCTTGGTCAAGGGAGGATTTCTTCAGGCAGAAAGTCACCGCTGCCTCCGTCAGGGAGTCCAGAACCTCTCCAGTCTCTAATAAATACTGGATGATCTCAGCTAGGACTGGACTAATGATCTCAACACATCTCACAAAGAGATGTGTTGGGCCTGGGTCCAAACCACAGTAGGTCGACTGGATTTTCTGGATGCCCATCATGGCATCCATGATTGCCACCTGGTCAAAAGTCAATCAAACATCCCAAGGTGGTGTGATGTCGCGCTGATCACTGCCGCTCCCACTGGAGTGAGCCAAGCAGATCTCTAACCAGATATCGGCAACCTTATCTGCAAAGGAGTGAGCAAACTCGTGACATTTCTATTGTGACAAAGCTCTCTGAAACTGTAGACAGGCTGGATTGCACAGTCTGTCCACAGTTATGAAGAGCTGGGCCAGTCGGTTCTGTGCAGTCGTAATCTCACCGGACGGGAACTCTGCCTTCATACGTGAGATCATGGATTGATAGTCTTCATAGTGTGCCTTTAATCAAAGGTTGTTGACATCTATGGCAGATTTCCACCAGCGACGCTCCAGCTACTCCCTCCCCTTACTAATCCAAAGTCTATCCCCCTTATGATTGAGTCACCCATCAGCAGCTGTTTAGCTTAGCAACGTAGCCCTTATCTCGTGCTCTCCCTTGATCTTCATGTTTTGTGCATGTAACATGTTTTTGATATATCCTACTCTGGAGGTTTCTCTGACTGTATGTTCCCACACCACCTATCTGATTGTAACCCTATGAAATCTTTCACTGTAACACAATATGTCATCTATCAACTTGTACTGTTCTGTTACCTGTATGTTATTTTTTGACCCCCGGGTCGCCCCTGAAAAAGGGACCTCCGGGGCCCAGTGGGCCTACCCGGTCAACAAAATTCAATAAATAAATACATTTATTCATCTGCTGGGGGCCTCTTCCTCCCACCTTGCAGCTTCCTATTCTGATGACCCACACATCCTCCCTTGCTGTTACATCTGGGGTCTCCTCCTGTCTATCCCGTCCAACCAGAGTGATGAACCCTTACCTGGACTAGAGAATAATACTGCCTTTTGTGGCTCAGGCTTTGAGGTGTACCTGATAATTCCCTGATGTCATGCAACAAAGTGTGTCATAAGTCCTGCAGGGTGTGCGCACGCCCCCTGGGAAGTATTTGTCATAGAATAATTTTTGTAACCATAAAGACAGATTTATTCCATAAGCCATGTACTAGATGACTATGTAAACAACAAAAAGTTTGCAGTGTTACAAAGAACCGTTTAATTACTGTTATGTACTGAACACGTTAAAATCCAACAGTATGTGCTAAAGGGCCTCTCATTGTTAATTCACTGATATAAGAATAGGCTATCCTATTCTTTCGGCTTGATAGCATAATGAAAATTGTAAAGTGAGCATCTGTAGCAAGCACCCACAGTAACACAAAGTAACACAATGAAAATTGTAAAGTGAGCATCTGTAGCAAGCATCCACAGTAACACAAAGTAACACAATGAAAATTGTAAAGTGAGCATCTGTAGCAAGCACCCACAGTAACACAATAAAAATTGGAGAAACAGGCCAAAACATATAATTATTAGTTGTTTGCCACAACAACAATTAAGAACAGTGAGCACTGAACAGTAACAAATATTATGTTTTCTTCAAATTGTGTATAGATTATTGTTCACAGAAAGTGCAATACCCAGGGAATGGTGATGTGGCTAGACAATCACTTTAACACAGCATGTATTTATGTTATGTTATGATACCGTATGACGGGTATTAACCTGATGCAATAAGCTACATGAGCTCGTCCAAAGGGGAGCGTTTATGATGCTAGTATTCTGTGGTTTGTTCCACTGCATGTTTACAGGTTACTATAACTGAAACAAATGACCGGTACCCTATAAAGATTATCTTTATCAGAAATGCTGTGGAATAAGTATATCCGCATGGATGATCCACACAGTCCTTGTTCACTGAGTTACATATGCACTGAATTAGTAGAAGGTTGAGGTTATGTACTACCCTTAATAATATCGCTCATTATGTATATCTTCAACTTAGTAGTATCACAAAAGTGTGGCACACCACAGTTTTTACTTAAAAGGACAACCAGATATCTATAAATACTTTAAAGTGGTGATTAATGGACCATATCATTTACTACCAATAGGGTTTGTATTTAACTACCTATCACGTTGTATTGATCATGCTTTTTTTACATCCTTGCATTCATATGATCATTGTAGGTTCTAAGAAAATGGCCCCAGGGCCATGACGTGTTGGTGAATCTATCGTCTAAGGTGGCAAATATATTAGCATACTAATAGAAATAGAAATATTGTTTTGAAATATTTCTAGTAGTTAGAGTCTTTCTTATCCCATCTAGCACTATGCTTTAGCAATTGCCTACCCCTAGTGTGCTGCTATGGTCACCCAGTTGAAGAACTGAACCAGATTCATTTGGACAGACGTTTCCCTTTTGAACATATGCTGTCTGCGGTCCTCATGTGCCGTGTTCCCTACTAGAAAGTCCATCAGGTCCTGCCTCAGTTGAATCCCCATGATCATCCCCACTACAGACACTAAGCTGACTGGTCTATAGTTCCCCGGCTCACCCCATCCCCACTTTTGTCAAGTGGAACCACATCTGCTATCCTCCAGTCCTTAGGGACTGCCCCCGTGGCAAGCCTACAATGGAAAATATCGCTAGTGGCCCGTTACCTTACAGAGCATCCTTGGATGTAAGCCATAAGAACTAACAGATTTATGTACATTCAATCCTACTAGTTTATCAGTCACCCTTTTCTCTGTTATCTGGACCTTTGCCCCAGCATCTTTGCTCCTAATCATTGGCAATATCCTGAGCTAGAATGCCCAGTGTGGGCATGTTGTTAAAATATGTAACAGCATATCTGGCAGTCCAAAAAGGCACTATAGAAACTGATCAATGAAGGTTTTACTGCCCTTGTACCAGTTATTGGTCCTCCCACATTAGTGGTGGCGAAGTGGCCCCAATTCGCTCCGTGAAGTGATCTGCGGAGTGAAGATGAATTCGTGGAGTGCTCCACAATGTGAAGCAGAGCACTTCGCATTGCAAATGGGTAACACGAAGTCCATTGAAAACAATGACTTCACATTACTCCACCTTCCCAAACCACTACTCCACCAATTCTTAAAGCAAAGTACATTGAAAACAATGTACTTCACCTTATTTCGCCTTGTTTTTAAGCTCCAAAGGCAAATTTTGCAGTGTTTCATGGGATTTCAGGTCACATGGGCTCTAGATTGTTCTGCACAGCCCCAGTTTGGGGTAGTGTGACTGTAGGAAGCTGTAGGAAACAATCTGCTCTGAGAGCTCTCTGCAATTCAAACCTTCAAAAAGCTGTTAAAAAAGCCTTTTTGAGTAATTTGTTTTTTGCTGAAACTTTAGTTCATTGATTATAGGAAACCCTTCTGTGCTCATATCATCGAGTGTTTATTGTTTGTGTATGGATTTTGAATGTTAATGTACAACATTCAGTCTGTGTAGTGAGAGACAGTGGAAGTGTGCTTTGGGGAAGGGGTGTATCTGTGGTGTAGGTAGATTAACTTGGAGAAAAAGACAGTGCTTTCTGTTTTATTTATTTATTTAAGAGATTTACCAGGAAGGCATACTGAACAGAGTACTGCTCGATTCCAGATGCGCCCTGGGGTAGGGGGTTACCGAGTGCAGTAAATAAGACATAACAGTACATACATAATTTGCAGATAACAAACAGTGGCCCAGTAGGATGGGTGTAGTAACTGAGATGCATAACGGTTTGTACAAAATGAAGAGTATTACAGACAGTGATGTAGCAGCATGGTAGAAATATTTCAACAGTTACATACAGTGAACAAAAATTGATTTGAATACAATATAGGTAGGCGTGCATATCTACAGCAACAGTAGAAGGCACAGTGGTCTATGGTACGGATTAAGAAATGGATCCCAGGATAGCTGATAAGAGTTGTGCAGGGAATTCAGCGATGGGGAAAGCATGTGCAGTTGGTAGCAAAATGTGCTTTGAGAAGGGCATTACATTGGGGAGTACTTGTAGTGAGTCTGATGTCGGCTGCCAGTGAGTTCCATAGCTTAGGCAGTCTGAAACTGGAAGCTACCTGACCTGATCGGGTGGATCTGTGGGGAATGTTAAGGAGCCTGGAGTCAGTGTTCCTGAGATCATAGGTAGGTGGGGGGACGGCAGTTAGGGATGTTGATAGGTAGGAGGGCAGCGTATGTGCCCAGTAGTTAGCAGTAATTCTAGCATAGTGCAGCAAACGCCGGTTCTGGTGTGATGGGAGGTCAAGGACTGGTAAAGGTCGCAGTGGTGGGTGTTGGGAGGATGGTCCAAAGTGAACCGGCAGAAGGAGTTGAATATGGGGTCGATCCTGGCAAAGGATGTTTGGGGGGGCGGTACCGTAGATGACATCGCCATAGTC
Source organism: Neoceratodus forsteri (assembly GCA_016271365.2). NCBI lineage: Eukaryota > Metazoa > Chordata > Ceratodontiformes > Ceratodontidae > Neoceratodus > Neoceratodus forsteri. The sequence continues at coordinate 1,370,385,748 of CM057459.1, forward strand.
CAATATTGGGAGGGTCATTTTTTGTACTATTGCTTGCCTGGTTGGTAGAGGGATGCAAAACTTGTTACGATGGAGAGCTCCCAGCATAGGATGTAGTTTTTTCTGCAGTGCGTCTACATGTGCTGTGAAGTCAAGGTACTGATCTAGCCAGACGCAGAGATAGCAATATGTGGAGCAGACCTCAAGCGGAGTTCTATCCAAGGTATAGAATGTGGGTGCGTCAGTAAGCCGGGTTAGTTTGGCTCGGGAGCCGAAAGTGAGGGAGACAGTTTTTTTTGAGTTTAGGAATAGCTAGTTGTCAAGGAACCAGTGTTGGACGGAGTCGAAATCCTTTTGGAGGCATGCTGTTACGGCGGTTCCGGATGGGCCAGAGGTGAACAGTACCGTGTCATCCGCATACATATGGATGCCAGAATTTGTGCAGACAGCAGGCAAGTCATTGAGGAAGATTGAGAAAAGCAGCGGGCTGAGTACCGACCCTTGAGGTACGCCGCTGGTGACAGGGAGTGGGGAGGATAGAGCCGTACCGATGCGGACTGCTTGTGACCTGCCTGTTAGGTATGAGTGGAACCAGCTGAGTGCTGCCGTCGACAGACCAGTTTGGGCCAGTTTAGATAGCAACAGGGGGTGTGAGACCATGTCGAAAGCTTTTGCCAGGTCTATAAAAATAGCTGTGGTTATTTCCCCTTTGTCAATGCCTGTAAGGATGGAGTTGGTGAGGCGAAGGAGGGATGTGGTAGTGGAGTGATTTTTTCTGAACCCGGCTTGAAAGGGGGTGAAAAAGGAGATTGTATCTAGATAAGTATGTAGCTGGGATAGGACAAAGCGCTCTTGAATTTTGGCTAGGATGGGGAGCAGAGATATAGGCCGATAGTTTGATGGGGAGAGGTCCCACCCTTGGGAGAGGAATGACTGTGGCCTGTTTCCATTTTGTGGGGACAGCCCCTAATTTAAAAGACAGATTATAGAGCATAGTTAGGGGGTAAGCTATAGCCGGGGCAGAGAGTTGTAGCATTTTAGAATCTAGTCCCAACGGATATTTACCTCTGGAGGTGTTTAGTGAGTGTAGAATTTTTTGCATCTGGTCTAGAGTGACGGGGCGGAGCGAAAAGGAAGCCCGGGGGTGTGTGTTGGGGAGAACAGGGGGAACTTTGGGGAGAATGAGAGATGGTGGGTGGGGGTGGCAGTGGCAGGAGAGTAGGGAGGCAGTGGCAGTGGAAAAAAGGGCATTAAACTTGGTGGCAACCAGACAAGGGTCATTTATGATTTTGCCTGCGAGGTTGAGAGTGGGGGTGGGGGTTGGGTTGGTGGGGTGAGGAGGGGTTTTATGGACTTCCAGAATTGGGAAGGGTGGGTGTGATTTTTGCTAAAAGCCATTTTGAAGTAGTTTGATTTGGACTGCCGTATGAGTCTTGTGCAGGCATTTCGAAGAGACCTGTACTTTTGCTGGGCTGGTTGAGAGCCTGTGGCCTTGAAAGATTTCCAGGCCCAGTCTCTGGCTTAGAGTTGTTCCATGAGATTTGAAGTTACCCAGGGTAAGTGGGAGCCTCTGACTCTGGATCTCCTTAGCGGGGCACATATATCCCAGATTGTGAGGAATTTAGTAGTGAAATAGCTCAGGGCCTCGTACGTGGTGGTGGCACTAGGGATGGGAGACCAGTCAATGGTGGAGAGGATGTTTAGGAGCGCAGGCAGATCCAGTGAGTTGTAAGCTCTGCAATGCAGGAACCGGGGTTGGGGAGCTGGGGGATGGAAGATTTTGCGCACTGTGTAAATCATATGGTGGTCGCTAAGGGAGTCCGGTAGGAGGCCGGCTTTAATTATCCTATGTGGTTGAGTAGTGAGTGCCCAGTCCAGTAGCATGTGTTTATTTGATTTATGGTTTAGGTGGGTAGATTCCTTTATTTGCTGGTGCAAGTTTAATGCGCTTATATGGCTACGTGTCTTTGATGCTGCACATCCCAGCCAGTTCTGATTGGAATCCCCAAGGATATGGAGTTCACGCCTTCTGTAAGGGCCCTCAGGTTGCCTAGGTGCTCAAGGATGCTGGGTAGCGGTGTGTCCGGTGGACAGTATGACCCAGATATGCATACTGGGATAGAGTGGGACAGGGGGATTTTGATCAGGAGGGAATCTATGTTTATTAGGGGTGTTGGCGAGGTGATTACAGAAAACTGGAGATTTGAGGCGACATACGTGGCAGTGCCGCCACCCTTCTTCCTACCCTGCCTGTCCTGGTGGATTAGTGAGAAGTTGGGTATTGAGAATTCCTTGTCCAGGTGATGGGGCTTCAGCCATGACTCTGTGATGATCATGATGTCAGGGTGAAGGGCAAGGACAGTTGCTTGAAGGGCAGATATTTTATTTAGGATACTACATATATTTATGTGCACCATTTTGAGACCTTTGGGGAGGTGAGTGGGTGATGCTGATTGTTGGGCAGCAGTGGGTGCCTGAGGACCAGGGTTCCGCTCAACGTCCTCTGCTATGAGCAGTAAGAATACCAGGGCGTGTCTTAATAGGCGCATGATCTTTATTGGTGCACCCCTCCTGGTGGGTTGATTTGCGGGAGTTAGGTTTGCCTTTGGGGGTGAAAAGAGTGGGAGATAAAGGACAGGTGTTGTGGCGTGGAAAGAGGGGGGGAGGACAGAGGCCCCCAGGGTCCAGTTTTGCCCCTGGTGTGGGTATTGTTTAACTGGCGCTGAGGAGGAGTGGGGTATAGGCTTGGGAGATAAGGTGGGAGGTGATAAGGGGACTGGTAGGGTAGGATTGACTGAGGGAGGGAGAGAGGATGAGGCTATGCACAGCATAGTGATAATTGCAGTGAGAAACTGCATTTTTTTTTTTTTTTTAGTAGGTTCCTTATGTGTAGAGGAGGATTTTGACAGTATGCTCAGCAGTGGCCGCTAGTGGTGGAGCTATATAAGGGACTAATGGGAAAGTGGGCTGATGAGGCTGTTTTGGTGATATTTTTCTTGTATAACTGTGTTAATGTACACACAGTAATATTTTCAATGTTTCTTGCCATTTTTTGCTGATTGTTGTGGTGCAGCAGTGCATAATTTTAGTTTGTTTAAAATATGTGGTAATATTACTGAAGTTTTCAATTTGCTATGCATTACTTAGTGTGTATGTGAGTATGTGTGTGACGCGTGTCATCAAATCAGACACCTTTTATTGTGGCACACAATAATTTCAGCAATGTGAACCTGCTATCCACTGCAGCTGTGTGATTTTTGTATTTCTCTGTGGTATCTTTACTGGTACTGGTACTAGTACTAGTGACTGTTACTGCAGCAGTACAGTACCTGCCCCAGTGACCTGTCCCAACAGGTAAAGATATTCTTTTCAGATTTGAATTTCTGATGGTGAGCACTGGTTAGGTGTTGTGCCTTTGTGTCTGCATCTCTTCAGTGCACAGTGCAATCTTAATCTGTCTGTGCATTTGCATCCCATTAGGGCCCAATCTCCATCTGTAACTTAAGTCACAGTTGTTTCTTTGGCTTCCCTTCAGAGTACTGAACAGGTGTGGTGCTTAGTTCTGCATGAACATTGTACTCATTAATATGCATTTTTAAGTCAGGACCATCATCACGAGTCACTCGTGATACAAATCACGTTCATCATCATCACAGTCACAAATGCAGTTACAAATCGCGATTCACGATCATTCACGTTACGAATCACAACATTAATTTTTTTTCTAGGTACTTGGATGTATTGTAAGCCTGTTTTGTAGCATCTCTCCAGGCTTCACCACCCCACCATTGTACTCACTGATATGTGTTTTTAAGTCGGGGAGTTTTAAGCTACAGCTCATCAGGGCCAGGGAAGTACAGCCATAGGCATTCATGTTTCTTCATCATCATGGTCACAAATGCAGTCACAAATCACAATTTACGTTCATGTCATGAATCACAACATAATTTTTTTTAATAGTTACTTGGATGTATTGTAAGCCTGCTAGTCATGGTGCTGAACGGGGATGGGATCCACTCCTGGGCCCGGGGGAACAGGCAGATCCTGCTCCAGGGGACCTGGTGCTGGACTTGGTGGTGATAGTGGTTCAACTGCCTCAGAGTCAGGACAGGAGGCGGTGCTGGTCCTGCTTTGGGGGGGCACTCACAAGTTTTGAGCGGTCCAACAGGAATGGGTGCCCATGCCCTCCACACATGCACACAGTACGATGTTTACCCCACCACGCTCTCCCAGAGCTGCCCCATCCCAGACGTTCCCTCACCCTGGTCCATCTCTCCTATTGAGCTCCCTCAGTCCGAGCAATCACTACTCACACTGTCACACAACACACGCATGCACACAGACAGAAAAACAACTAACTACTTATAAAAGTAAGAAAAATAAAACTGACAGAAAGAACAAATTAAGTAAAAAAGAGTACAGAAAAGACAAAAAAAAATGTAGCTTTTAAAAAAGCTGTTGGGTCTAAATCAAAGTTTAACTGTCCTCTTCGCTCAGATCTCAAAGTATCAGTAGTCACAAAACACACTACTCTCTCTCCGTCTGCACAGGAGAAAGTAAAAGTGTCTGCTTGTATGACTCACTTCCTTCATGCCTAGCTACAGAGCATGTGACTTACAGTACTGTAAGCCATGTGATGTGTGGGGGGGCTGCCAAATCTGAAACACCAAGTGGATCACTTAGAATCATAATGAGGAGCGAGAGTCCACTTAAAACAATGACTTAGCCTTGCTTGGCGTGCCATTCCACCTTAGCATAAAGTGGTAATGACACGGTGAAGTAGGCACTTTGCAATACCACTCCGTAGCAGAGTAGCAACAAATGTGCCCACTTCAAGGCCTGTTTCGCTGGCGAATTTTAAATTTGCTGCATCTCTAACCCACATTAGGAATATGTTATGCAGTTCTGGGCATGCTACCAGAGGAGTGAAATGATGACATTAAAGAGAGTTTAGAAAAGATCAACTGTATTGTTGGTGGGTGGAGTGGTATGACGTACAATGACAGATTGTTTGAATTACAGCTTTTCTACCTAGAATATAAGAGATTGAGAGAGGGCATGACCATGTTCTACTAGACTGCCAAAGACCATTTACTCCTTGAAATGCTGCACCTTAGCAAACAAACTCACAACAGGGAGACAAAACAGAGAAACTGTTCAGCCAGGGGGAGAGCTATTTGCATCTAGAAAGCAAAGACACTTCTTTAATCAGATCACAGCAGACCTATAGAATGGTTTGCCAGATTCAGTAATTGAGTGACACTATTAATTCCTTCAAACACAACCTAATTAAGCATCTGAGAGCTAGAAACCACAAGGTTTTTAACTATTAAGAAGTGGGGCACTGACTCGAGGGGCTTTATATCCTTCATGCATCTTGATTCCTAATTTCCTCTTGTTCTTAACTCCAGCACTTGAGATCTAACCATTCTCCTTGTCTAATGCAACTCCAGCAATGGAAGCCTTGCTCTCCTGGTAAAGTTCCCAGCCAATGCCTGAAAAACTGTAACTCATAAGTGCTGTAACCCTAAGAACACTATGCAAAACATTTCTCCATCAATCTTTGCTAAGATACTGTGAAAACTGTAACACTCATTCTGTCTTTTTTGTACTCCTTTTCTGGGACTGGGTCATGCCTGAAATGGGTTAACTAGTAGTAGTACTGGGGTGCTTGGGGGGCATGATCTGACTACCAGCCAAGATGGATGTTTAACTGAGAGCTCCTGCACATTGCTACCAGACTCCACCTTCATCTGCACATAATACTGTTTTATTTTGTTCATCTACAATAATCAGTCTGGGCTAACACCTGATAGCCTTGCTGCAAACAATTTTGAGGTGCCACTGGAGCTGGTGTAATTCTGTTTTTGTGCTCTCAGCTAGGCACAATTTTCCCAGACCATGACTGACTACTGGCCACATAATGGCAGAGTGTCAGCCTCATAAGAGAGGCCTCCCTCTATCTCTGCTGCTATCGATATTAATCTGTATAGATGAGTGTGAGGAGTGACACGTCGGTCTTTTTCTTTGCCATGATTCGAATTATAATATAATAATTTTCTTGCATTCAGGTAATAACAGGCACAATTTACTTGGTCTGAGACTGAATCAAATATTCTATGCATGAATACGTGTGGTCCAGATCATGTTTTGTAGTATTAACAGTGTTGAAAAACTGATTTTGTTTGCACATAGTAATTTCTAGCAGACAGCGTATGCAACCCCAAAAAAGCAAAATGTTTAGCTGCTCATGCCTAAGTAGCACAAAATTCCTAATCCTAGGGAATGTTAAAAAAATGATTTATTAAAGATGGGTGGCACCCCTCCAAATAAAAAAGCACACACAGGTCGACGTTTCACACTGCACTGAAACGTTGACCTGTGTATGTTTTTGAAGGGGTGCTACCCATCTTCCCAGATTTCCAATTTTGTTTGTTAGCCATTTCGGGGTTTTTCTTTGTCATTTGTATTTTTTTAACAAATGTATTCATAATGTTACATATGACAGTTTTTATTATTTCCCAGCATTCATTTACTGGCTTGTCTTTCAGGTCTTGGTGCCAATTCATAGCTGGTAATTCCCTGACAATTGCTTCTTTATCTGCTGTTCTATAAATATAAAATTGAGTACATCCTCTGACTATTGTTTCTTGGCTTGTCAGTTTAAACATTACAGTGATGTGAACACTGTTCCTATAGAGGGCTAGGACCTCACAATTACTTTTGTTTATTTCCCCGTTTGTCAGCACTAGAGCTAATGTATTATTTAATCTGGTAGAGCTCAATACGTGTTGAATTAGGTTACTTTCCACTTGGTTCCCCAAAGCTACAAGGCTGGCAGCAGGAAGGGTCGAGAGGGCAATGGTTGTTTAAAAGCCCTCCCCAGCTCCCCTGGGTTCCCCGAAGCTACAAGGCTGGCAGCAGGAAAGGTCGAGAGGGCAATGGTTGTTGAAAACCCCTCATCAGCTCCCCTCGGTTCCCTGAAGCTACAAGGCTGGCAGCAGGAAGGGTCGAGAGGGCAAAGGTTGTTGAAAAGCCCTCCCCAGCTCCCCTCAGTTCCCCGAAGCTACAAGGCTGGCAGCAGGAAGGTACGTGATCTCAAGACTGCGCTCGGTTTTAAACCTTGGTGCCTTTTTTCTGCTCAGCTCCCTGGCTCTGTAGTACTCCGCTGCTGCAGCCACTTTAATCCCAAGGAAATTAATGTATTTCGACTCACAAGACTGTGCCTAAGACTGTGCCTATGATACACTCTAGCCTGCCTACCTTGATTTAATTAACTTTTGCTGATTCCGGTACTCTGCAGCTGCTGTTTAATTAATTTTAGCATATCCTCTAACACAGCAGCTGCTTGCAGGCTTGAAATTTTTGCCCACACCCCCACCCCCTCCTCCACCATTAATTAAATACACTAGTAATCCTGCCCACTTTTGTTCCAACCTATAAACTCACTTGAAGGGCAGTCCTACCCCTCCCCCTTGCTGCATCCATCCTAATTCAAACCAACGAGGCAGTCTTTTTCTTTTTTTTTTCTCCACTCGCTCTAGCCTATTCTCTATGTTTGCCTCTGTTCTACACTTATTTTGTCTGGAAAAGTAACTCAGACTGAGGGTATCCCAGTTTTATCTTTTCCCCTCACCTTTTCAAACTCCCCCTGCTCCTGTCCGCCCCTCATAAACTACACTCTATTGGAATACCTGCCTCTTGTGAATAACTTGTAAAATTGACTGCCAACCTCTGGCCACTAAGGGTCTCACTCAAACTTCCTTCACTATAGGTGTCACCCTGCCCTTAAGTCACCACTTCTGTCACTTATATTCTACCCTTATAAGGGACAATCCACCTCTGATTTACAGAGGTTTCATACAATGCATACATAATGTTCTCTCTTGCATGCACAACGTCACTTCTGGTGGCATCAGGATTACTACCCACCATAATCGTCCTCTCCTATCTCTCATGTAACATACCAGCTGGATACCCTGGGTCCCACTGCCATGAAGAATTCTCCTTTGTATTCTCCAACCTTATACCGACTAGAACCTTGCTCCCTTCTCCTAACCTGTCCCTCCATATAACTCATCCTTCCAAATTAGGGCATTTCCTTCTCTACCACCCCCCTAGCATGCCCAAATACCTCAAGTGCAATTACAGATTCTACAAAGAAGTTTGGGTGATGCTTCTGTGCTTATGCTTATCAGGAGACATAGAATCTAACCCTGGCCCCCATTGGAATGCCAGGTCCATGGATAACTCCTCATGGTTCTCCACTAAGGGCATGAAAATTGCCCACATGAATATTAGAAGTTTACCAGCAAACTTTCCTGAACTTGAAGCCTGGCTAGCCCTCTACTGTCTGGACATACTTGGACTAACTGAAACATGGCTCAGGCCAGAGATGCCTGATTCCATGTATAAAATACCTGGCTAGAGCTTGTCCAGATCCGATCGCCCACCAAACAAAGGGTGGAGGTTGCCCTTTATTATAAAGAGCATCTCAATGTCTCTGTACTCCAGTCTTGGATAACAAATCACTGTAAAGCTCTGCTTACAGATCTACAACTAGGGGGTGATAAAAGGCTAAATCTGATCTGTGCCTACAATCCTCCAAAGGGGACTATCCCAGGCTTAAATGGGCTCTTGGAGTATCTGGCCACTCTAAAGGGTAGATCTGAAGTCATACTAATGGGAGACTTCAACCTAGACCTATCAGGGAGTCACGCTGGTACATATACTGAAGATCTCGCCCTGCTTAACCTCGCTCAACTTATCTCTAGTCCTACACGCATCTCTTCCAACTTGGAGCACCAGTCTCTCCTGGACTGGATGGTTACAAATAGAGCAAATAAAATATTTGCTGCAGGGACCTTTTCGGATTCTACTAGTGATCACCTGCCTACGTTCTGTATCTGGAATGGCCACTGCCTTAACCCCCCCCAAGAATCATTCAATTTCAGGATTTTGCCAAACTAAACCGAACTGCACTTCTTGAGGATATCAATAATATAAACTGGTTTCCCATCTATCACACTGATGATGTAAACACAGCACTTGAATACCTGATGTCTCAGCTTCTGGCCCTTCAGGATCTGCACATCCCTCTGAAAAAAAGGCGTCTCAGGGGCTCCCCTAATAAATGGCTAAAAAAAGACCTCCTTCGAGCCATGATAAAAAGAGACAAGGCCTGGACCTTGGCAAAGAAGTCCCAACAATCAGAAGACTTGGTTTAAGTATAGACAACTGAGAAATGCCTGCAAAAAAGATATTTGGAAGGCTAAAAGGAACTACTGCCTTAAGCTTCTCCAATCTTCAGCGGGTGATACCAGGGGTTTTTGGAACCACATCAAAAATTTCATTGGGCAAAGGCCCAAGACAGCCATTACCGACATGACACTGAATGATGCAAACTATAATAAGTTACCGACTATTGCTAATGCTCTTAATGCACAATTCTCAGATCTTTCCGAATACACTGAGAACTTCAATCAACCTTTTTCACCTTATCCTGAGGTGCAACTTTCGCATGAAACCCCTTTTCGTCTCACAGTAGTCTCCTCCACCGAAGTGCTGCATCTCCTCAAATCAGTATCCACCTATGGATCTGCTGGCCTGGATGGGCTACTGCCAAGCTTCATGAAGCAGGCAGACCCTGCCCTTGCTGTTCCTATTGCAAGAATCTTTAATCTTTCCATAATAACCCAAACTGTACCAACATTGTGGAAAACCGCTCACGTTGTCCCTGTTCACAAAAAAGGGGATACCAAAAATTTGTCAAACTATAGACCGATTGCCATTCTCTCTACCCTAAATAAACTTCTTCAGAAGGCCATCGCTACTCAGGTCACAAATTACCTGCACCTTCACAACCTTATATCCCCTACCCAGCACAGATTCTGAACAGGACAGAGCACCACAACTGCTCTTCTTCAGCTGACAAACACAGTCCTTACAGCGACGGATAAGAGTCTGCTCACTGGGGCCATATTTATCGATCTCACAAAGGCATTTGACCTTGTGAATCACTCTCTGCTACTTTCCAAATTGTCCCGCCTTGGTTTAGACCTGTCAACTATCTCCTGGTTCGATAGCTACCTCTCAGGAAGGTTACAATTTATCCAAATTGAATCCACCATCTCAAATATTTCCCCTACCTCTGTTGGAGTCCCCAAGGATCTATTCTTGGCCCACTACTTTTCTACCTTTTCATTAACAACTTTCCCTCCCTTCCCTGCTCCTCCTCATTAATCCTTTATGCTTATGACATGGTGCTTCTCTCGAGTGGTAAAGATCCTTTATCAGTAAGAGCACATCTTCAAGCAGACTTCAACTGCATGCAGGGGTGGTTACTACAGAACAGGCTTCTAATGAATGCTAAGAAAACTGTAACTATGCTTTTGGGCCCCTCCATCAAGAATCAGATCTCTTACTCCAGACTTATTGATACATTCTCTAGATGACTCCCCTCTTGAATTTGTTACCTCCTTCAGGTATCTAGGAGTCACTCTCGACCTATCTCTTGACTTTAACCTCCACATTGCGGCTACATGTAAGACAGTTTACTCAAAACTTGGTCTTGCCTTTAAAATTAGGTCCTCCCTCAGTGATGCTGCCTGACTTGCTATTGCACAAGGATTTCTCCTCCCTGCTCTGACATATTGCTGTCAGGTTTACCTTAAAGCTAGCAAAGGAGCACTCCAGAAATGGAGCACCTGCTATAACAGTATATGCAGATTTGCTCTCTCCGCCACAGACTTACCCATCATTGCCTGCTCTACTCGAAACTAAATTGGCTCTCCCAGACTCACTCAGACACTATTCTGCAGGCTGTACAATTGATAATATAGATCAAGAACAGGGTCCCTGATAATATAGTCAGAACAGGGTCCCTAAATAGCTTGCCAAACTATTAACTCAGCCCTCCCAAAGCATACCTCCTCAGGCATCTGCTCAAACCCAACTTGAAATTCCCAGATATCTCACAAAGGAGAATGATCCTTGCCATATTTGCCCCCTGCTCCTGGAACTCATTCCCTCCCACATCAAACTCAAATCCCTAGAAGGCCTTTAAACTGGGTCTTGGAGCACACCTCGTAGAATCTGACTGCTGCTCTTGTGCTGTAACATTGAGCTTCTCTCCTAGCATTTTCTCCTTCTTATGACACTTACTGATTTCCTGCTGGTCTCAAAATCTGAAAGTTTCCCACATCCAGCAGAAATTCTATTGTTATAATGCTACTTCATTTAAGTTTTGTTTGCTGTTTGTCATTTCAATTTAGTCATCGATGTATCATCAGATGAAAATAATTAATGTAATGTTATCTGTTTCTCTTTGTCACCACTGATAATGACTGTACCTGGCTGTATACTCTTCAAATGTTTGTTCTGCCACATGCTGCACCATGAAATACTCTTTAATGTTGACTCTGGTCTCCCTTGTCTGTACTCTCCCGGGTCGTGCCTGAATATAGGCAACATTGTTGTCTAGTGTACTTAACCGGTAAATAAAAAACAAATAAATAAATAAAGTTCTAAAATATCTCTGCTATGTTTTGAGCTGGCAGTGTTATTTTTCCAGTTAATGTCATCTAGTTTATATGTGAGACACAGACCAATTATTATGCCACATCGGATGCCCCCTGCTCTAATTCAGTCATACAGATGTGAAATATGCAACATTTGCTCCTTCTATGTACAGAATAAAATCTCCAAGTTGACCCACAAAGTTTTCTGTGAGTCAACTTGGAGACAGACAATGGCACCACAATCCACACCTGGGTTATATACAGACCTCCATCTCAGAGGGAGGAAATTGACAAGGAAATGATAGAAGGTATCCTTATAATGGCAGAAAAAGGGGAGATATTGTTGATGGGGCACTTTAATATGCCTGATGTTAACTGGAGTGCATTTGCTGCAGCCACATCCAAGAGCGGGGTCATTCTAGATGCCCTGCAGAGGGCATGATTTAGATAGCTAGTATTGAAACCCACTTAGAAGCGAGCAATCTTAGATCTAGTACTCTCAAATGGAGATGGAGAGAGGACCACAGATTTAGAAGTGGGTAGCCATCTGGCAACAAGCAACCATCGAACAGTGTGTTTCACGATAAACACAGCAGTATAGTCAAGCCATACAAGGGCAAAAGTGCTGGACCGAAGGAGGGCTGACTTCACTCAAAATGGGTGAGTGCCTAAGGAATGCACTAGCAAATGGGCAGGAAGGAGGGTGGAAGAACAATGGGGAATAATCAAAACTGCCATCAAGGAAGTAACAAGCCTTTGTATGAAGCAAATAAACAAAACAAAATGATGTAAAACCACTATGGTTCTCAAAGGAAGTGGCAGTGAAGGTTCAAGAGAAAAAGAAAGCATTCAGGAAGTACAAGGAATCACAGAAGGAGCAGGACAGAGAACTGTATCAGTTAAAGCAAAAGGAAGCTGGGAAGGCAGTCAGAACAGCAAAGGCCCAAACCGAGGAAAAGATAGCCAACTCAATTAAGAAGGGGGATAAAACCTTTTATAGGTACATCAGGGAGTGAAGGAAGACCAAGGGAGGGATAGTGAGGCTTAATAAAGGGAGGAGGGTGGGCAGAGGGTGACTGTGAAAAGGCAGAGATACTAAACAAATATTTTTGCTCAGTATTTACAAATGAAGAGGGAGGTACCTAAAACAAACAGTAGAAACACTCTGGATACAGAAGTTGATACCAGCCCATTTACAGAAGAAGGGTTCTGAAAGAACTCTTAAAACTGAAAGGTGGACAAAGCAATGGGGCCTGATGGGATTCATCCCAGAATTCTAAAGAACTAAGGGTAGAACTAGTGACACCACTGACTACCCTCTTTAACAAATCATGGGAGGATGGGGTGGTACCTGAGGACTGAGGAGGGTAGATGTTAGTGGTAGGAAAATGATGGAATCACTTCTGAAGGAAAATTGTTGAGTACCTAGAGGCCAATGGGGCACAGGACCCAAGGCAGCATGGATTCACAATGGGAAGGTCATGTCAGACGAATCTAATAGATTTCTTTGACTGGGTGACCAAAGTAGCAGACCAGGGAGGGGCTGTGGACATGGCTTACCTAGATTTTAGCAAGGCATTTGATACAGTCCCACACAAAAGATTAATACACAAGTTATCCAGCCTTAGAGTGGGTCCCCAGGTGGTAGCCTGGATAAAAAATTGGCTAGACAACAGGACGCAAAAGGTAGTAGTAAATGGAGTCCACAGTGAAGAAAGGAAGGTTACTGGCAGGGTACCACAGGGTTCAGTACTGGGACTGGTCCTTTTTAATGTCTTTATAAGTGACTTTGAAGGGGAACTGGAAGCAAAAGTGTGTCTCTTTGCAGATGACACAAAGATCTGCAAAAGGGTTGATACACCAGATGGAGTGGAAAGGATGAGAAGGGACTTGGCAAAGTTGGAGGAATGGTCAAATGTATGGCAGCTCAGATTCAATGCAAAGAAGTGCAAGGTAATACACCTGGGAAACAAAAACCCAGGGCAAGAGTACACAATGGGGGGTAAGATGCTGACAGCAGTAAAAATGGAAAGGGATCTGGGGGTAATTATATCAGATGACCTAAAGGTGGGCAAGCAATGTGAGAAGGCAGTAAGGAAGGCTGGGGGGATGTTGGGATGCACAGGGAGAGGCATCAATAGTAGAAAACAGGAAGTTGTTATCCCTCTGCACAGACAGTTGGTGAGACCCCATCTGGAGTACTGTGTGCAGTCCTGGAGACCCCATCTCCGCAAAGACATAGACAGGATGGAAGCTGTCCAGAGGAGGGCAACTAAAATGGTGCAGGGTCTGCACCAGAAGACATATGAAGAGAGACTTAAGGAGCTTAATATGTATAGCCTCGAGGAAAGGAGGGAGAGAGGGGCCATGATAGAAACTTTCAAGTACCTCAAGGGAATCAACAAAGTCCAAGAGGGTAGCATCTTTCAGAAAAAGAGATGTGCAAGAACAAGGGGCACAATTTGAAGATAGAGGGGGGATGGCTCAGAGGTAATTGAGGAAGTATTTTTCACAGAGAGGTTGTGGATGCATGGAACAGCCTCTCTGAGGAGGTTGTGGAGTCAAGAACAGTGGGGAATTCAAGAATGTATGGGACAGGCATAAGGCAGTCCTAGTGGGGGGTAGGAGGAAGTAAGCTGTTGGTTAATTAGGATCTGCAGCTTATCTGTTAGGTTGGAAAATGGGCAGACTAGGTGGGCCAGGCAGTCCTTATCTGCCATCAAATTCTATGTTTCTATGTTTCTATTTCCTATATAGTATCTGTCCCAAACCGCACTTGCTAGACTGGATGTACTGTATCATAGGGCTTTAAAATTTGTGACCGACTCATCGTATAAAACTCGCCACTGTTTTCTGTACGCCAAGTTAGACTGGACCTCATTAGTTACCAGAAGGTGGCACAATGCCTCTATCTGGACCTTCAAAGCCCTTATTAAGAATCTCCCCCAGTACATCTCCGATATCTTTAAATTTCTGCCGTGTGCATACCCCCTCAGAAAATATGCATTCATACTGCCTGATGTACGATGGATTAGAACCCAGTTTGGCTCCTCCTCGATCAGCAATTCCCAACCCACCCCTGTGGAACTCCCTCCAAAGGATCTTAAAGTTGACCCACCTTGCCAGACTATCTTCTTTCAAATCGCTGTTAAAACCACTGCTAAAGGAGAATTGACAATGCTACTCCTAACCCCTTCCCCTTTGAGGTCCTGCATGGCACTTATACCTTCTTAGTTTGCCTCTGAGCTCCCTGTCACCCCCCTCATTACTTATCCCCTATCCCTCTTGACAATCCCCTGGCCCTGTCTACATCTTCTGGCCTGTGATCACCCACCCTACATCCTCTAGCCCTTGAGAACCTTCGCTCTCTCTGTCACAGTACCCATCTGTCATAGTACCCCACTGTCAAAGTACCCCTCTGTCATGGTAACCCTCTGTCACAGTACCCCTCTGTCACAGTTCCCCTCTGTCACAGTACTCCCCTGTCATAGTACCCCACTGTCAAAGTACCCCTCTGTCATGATAACCCTCTGTCATAATTCCCCTCTGTCATAGTACCTCTCTGTCATAGTGCCCCTCTGTCATACTACCTCTCTATTATGGTACCCCTCTGTCATGGTACCCCTCTGTCATAGTACCCCTCTATCATAGTACCCCTCTGTCATAGTACTCGAGTCCACACTTTCCATACTTTTCACCTACCATTACACTTTGCCTTCTCGTCTACATTCTCCTCTGTCACCTAAATTGCTTGGGCACTAATATGTGTACTCATGCCATGGCCTGTTATACTGTATATCTGTTATGCCAGCTTTGATCTTGTATTAATTGTGAATTGTAACTGTGTTCCATTGTTGTACCTTGTGATATTCATCCAGGACCACCTTGCAAATGAGTATCTCAATGATGTCTTTCCTGGTAAAAATTAAACTGAATTGAATTAAATTGGTCTAGTGGATGGAGTGAGCTGGAGAGGATCAGAAGGGGGGGTCCTTGGCTTTGCTTTGGTGATGCGCAAAAAGCATGGATTTGTTTTTTTTAATATTTATGATAAGTTGACAGTCCATGAACCAGTTCTCAATTTGACTGAAGGAGTGCTGGAGAGAGGACTGGAGTGCAGAAGGGTCAGAGTGGGAGGTGAAGAGGACCACATTGTCACCATAAAGAGGAACCCTGCATGAACAGAATCTGGGCAGAGTGTTTAGATAAAGACTTAAGAACAATGGGCCCAGGATGGAGCCCTGGGGGACACCAGAGCATACAGGCTGGGTACTGGAGAAGGTGGTGTAAATTTTTACACATTGGGACCTTGAGGAAATGCAGTTAGAGAACCAGGAGAGGGGTCAGTGAGAGAAGCCAAGTTTGTAGAGTGTGTTCAGTAAGGGGGGGGTGTGATACCCTATGAAAGGCCTTGGAGAGGTCTATAAAAATGGAACCAGCGAGGTGGCCCTTGTCTAGGACGGAGTGGAGGAATTTAGAGAATTCCATAAGGGCAGTGATCATGCTATGGGCAGATCGGAAGCCATACTGCTCCCTGCATAGTAGGCCATGGGTGTCAAGGTACTCTGAGTTGATCATCCAGTATTTTTTTGAGATCTTTGGAGAGTGGAGGGAAGATGGAGATTGGTCAATAATTGTTGGAGGAGGAGTGATCCCCACCTTTCAGTATGGGGGTAATGACTGCCATTTTCCAGGCAGTTGGGAACTGTCCAAGACACAGAGAGTGGTTGAGTAAGTCTGTGAGTGGGGCAAAGATGGAGTCAAGAACCAGTCAAAGTAGTCTCATGTCAAGGGGATCATTGCAGGGGCTAGTGCCACTGAGTGCTTTGGTTAAGTAAGGCTTGGTTTCTTGCAGACTAATGGCCCATAAGTGGAATGGTGGGCAGTAGAGTTTAGGCTCCGGAGAGGGTGGAGCAGGGTTGAAAAAGTTGCCAGGGAGGACTGCACTGAAATCAGAAACGGCAGTGCTGAGGCAGTCAGTGATGCTTTTTGAGTCTGTGGAGGTGGTGCCATTAATGTCGAGTTGGGATGGGGTGGAGAGCAGGATTTCCCATTAAGTTTTTTTATAATGTCCCAGAACATGCTGCCACTCCCCCAGGAGGCAGCCAAAGAGTATCTGTAGTATTCTGCCTCAGCTTTACATATGGCCAAGGTGCAGCTGTTACACTCAGTATTATAGGCTTGTCTATCTGTCTGCTGGCCAGAGGTGATGGCTTTCTGCCAGAGGTTGTCCCTCAGTTGCAGTTGTTGAAGAAGCATAGAAGTGATCCAAGGTGCATTACGCTTCTTGGTAGGGGTTTTGACAAATGGGGCGAATATATCACGGTCCTTGTTGAGGGAGCTAGTGAAGTAGTTGAGGGCCTCATCTATGTTCTGGCCAGTTTTATGTGAGACCAATCCTAGCAGGCTAGGTAGTGTTTGAGCTTACTAAGGCTGCCAGGTCATAGACAGCAACAGGAAACAAAGCTGGGCGGTGGTTTGGGTAGCCAGCAGGACCAGGTGAAGACTACTGGAGAGTGGTCGCTCAGTGAGTTATGGAGGACCACAACATCCATGATGCTGTGGGGGTGACTGGTTAGGATGCCCGGCAGGGTGTGTGAGCTGCTCTAGGGGCTGGATCTAGTGGGTTGTGTTACCAGCTGAGTTAGGTCTAGGGCTGGGAAGGTGTCCTTGGCATGGGCTGCTGAGCTGGTGAGCTAGTTTACATAGAGATCACCCACCAATATCTGTTCTACTTTGTGGCAGAGGCTGGAGAGGTAATCAGAGAGGGATACGATTGCAGGTGTTTGGTTCTGTGGTGGGATATAAGCCACAGTGATAATAAGGGGAGTCCTGGTGGGATCAGGAGTGAGTTTTAGAGAGAGGGCTTGTGCCCCATGGTCCAGCATATGGGTGGGGAGTGCTTGGCACAGCAAGGAGCCTCAGATGTAGAAAGCACAGCCACCACCATGCTTTCCCACTCTATCCTCTCTGAAGATGAAGTAGCTGGGGACAGTGATGAAGAAGTCAGGGTCATTTTAGAGAGCCAAGTTTCCACCAATGCCAGTATGTCCGGTTGATGTTGCACTAGCCAGCATTGGAGGGATGCAGTATTCTTCAAGACGCTGCTGCTGTTCATGGAGGTGATTTGTGGCCCTTTGGGGGGTCAGCAGCTGATTGGAGGTAGCAGGGCCTGAGTTGGGATGGATGTTACCAAACAGTAAGAGTAGTAGGGAGATTATCCTGAGGAAAGCTGAGAGGTGTTTATTAATTGCTGGATGATGTCTGTAGGTGGACTTTATGAGGAGTGAGCAGAGGATGGGCAGGGAAAGGAGGGCTGGGAAGCCAAGGTAGAGCAAAGGGCATTGAGGGTTGAGAGACAGCAGCATCATGGGGAGGGGAGCAGGGGAGTGGGTGGCTGAGGGGATTGTCAGGGTGAAGAAGAGGAGGGTGGAGGGAGGTATGAGGGGTACATCTGAAGCAGAGAAAGTGGAACAAAAATGGGATTGAAATTCAAGCAGGAGGCAGAGAAAGTGAAGCACAGAAAGAGAAACAACAAGCATTTGTCAATGCCAAACCTTCGCTTGCAGGTATTTGCAGTGGTGTTTGGCATGTATGGTGCTTTACCCTAATGCCCTGTGCGATTGCTGGTATTTGCACAATAAATTGTCAGCATGACCTTTTTGTTACCACCATTGTGCACTACATAGGCAGAAACACGTTTTGGGCAGGATGTGAAAAATGACAGCTGTACTGCTGGTAAGGAAGTGTGGTAAAATGGCAATGTTGAAAATCTGGAGTGGAAATATTGAAAATTTGCAAAGCTAGGAGCGTGCGTGGGAACTGTGCAATGCACTCTCATAAAACAGTCATTGTTAGGAATTTTTTCACCAAATTGTCAATATTGGCATTTTAAAACCTCTGCTAATGAACAGTGTCACTGTGATTGTCTTACTGTGTGCAATACATTGATTTTGCACACCGACTGTGCCATTGTGCACTACATGGGCAGAAACACATTTTGGGCAGGATGTGAAAAATGACAGCTGCACTGCTCATGAGGAGGTGTGGTAAAATAGCAATGCTAAAAATCTGGACTGAAAATATTGAAAATTTGCAGACTTACAAGCGTGCGTAGGAACTGTGCAATGCACACTCGTAAAACAGTCATTTTTAGGAATTTTTCTCCAAATTTTCAACATTTCCATTTTAAAACCTCTGCTAATGAACAGTGTCACTGTGATTTTCTTACTGTGTCCCATACATTGACTCCGCACACCGACTGTGCCATTGTGCACTACATGGGCGGAAACACGTTTTGGGCAGGATGTGAAAAATGACAGCTGTACTGCTCACAAGGAGGTGTGGTAAAATGACAATGTTGAAAAATCTGGAGTGAAAATATTGAAAAGATTCACGAACTTACGAGTGTGAGGAACTGCAATGCACGCTCGTGAAACAGTTATTTGTAGAATTTGTTTAATCAAATTTTCAACATAGCCATTTTAAGATCTCTGCTCATGAACAGTGACACTGATTTTCTTAATGTGTCCCATACACTGAGTTCACACAGTGACTGTGCCATTGTGCGCTACATGGGCGGAAACATGTTTTGGGCAGGATGTGAAAAATGACAGCTGTACTGCTCATAAGGAGGAGTGGTAAAATGGCAATGTTGAAAATCTGGAGTGAAAATATTGGAAATTTGCAAACTTCCGAGCATGTGTAGGAACTGCACAACGGACGCTCATAAAACAGTTATTTGTAGGAATTTTTTCACCAAATTTTCAACATAGCTATTTTAAGATCTCTGCTCATGAACAGTGACACTGTGATTTTCTTAACGTGTCCCATGCACTGAGTTCACGCACTGACTGTGCCATTGTGCGCTACATGGGCGGAAACATGTTTTGGGCAAGATGTGAAAAATGACAGCTGCACTGCTCATGAGGAGGTGTGGTAAAATGGCAATGTTGAAAATCTGGACTGCAAATATTGAAAATTCGCAAACGTATGAGCGTGCATAGGAACTGCGCAACGCACTCTCGTAAAACAGTCATTTTTAGGAATTTTTTCACCAAATTTTCAACATAACCATTTTAAGACCTCTGCTCATGAACAGTGTCACTGTGATTTTCTTAATGTGTCCCATACATTGATTTCACACACCAACTGTGCCATTGTGCACTACATGGGCGGAAACATGTTTTGGGTGAGATGTGAAAAATGACAACTGTACTACTCATAAGAAGGTGTGATAAAATGGCAATGTTGAAAATCTGGAGTAGAAATATTGAAAATTTGCAAACCTACGAGTGCATAGGAACTGCGCAATGCACGTTCGTAAAACAGTCATTTTTTGGAATTTTTGCACCAAATTTTCAACATGGGGTTTTTGGGACCCCTTCTCATGAATGATGTCACTGTCATGGCACTATTCAGGCCCGAAGGGTTATTTCATGCAGTGACTGTGCAGTGACTGTGAAATCACCCTTCAGGCCTAAATAACGCCATGACAGTGACATCATTCATGAGAAGGGGTCCCAAAAACCCCATGTTGAAAATTTGGTGCAAAAATTCCAAAAAAAGCCTGAGATATGCAACAAAGTTGAAACCCCCCATCTAGCCCATTATACAGCTTACCAGCATTTCCTCAGTTCGCGTCACTTTTGAAGAGTGCAGACATGTTCCCGGTCCACGAAGATCATCGCGCTGGAGTCCGGAGGTAAGTATGGGGTGAGGGGTGTGGAGAGCTGGGTGCACAGTGGGTGGGTGCGGGTTGTGGGAGAGGGCTGGGAAGCCGTGGGACCATTTTATTTTACAGGTTTAAAAAAAGATGATGTGGGACATTTGCCATGCTGGGGTGGGCTCCCAGCATGGCAGAAGAGCAGGGGGGCCATGAAGCCGACGGGGATTGGGCACCCGTTGACAAACAATGTTTGCCACGCTGGGGTGGGCTCCCAGCATGGTACCAAAGCTTTGGGGAGGCGGCGTGACACGCATGGGCGGGAGCGCGTGACGCGAGGGGGGATGGTGTGATGCAGTGCTCAGTATTTTGCTTTGAAGCAGAGGAACACTGCTGTCATACAGAGCTCCTGCACCCATTGGTGCAGGACCGCCATGCCTGCTCAACAGAGCACTGCATTGAAAGGGAGAGGCACACCTCCAAAGTGTGCTAATCTCCCAAAACGTTACTTGCGCATGCGCAAAAGTGAACGTAAAAATGGTATTATTTGCAGGGCATAGTTTACAACTGTGGCACAAATGAAACCTGTTCTACACAGAGAACTATAATACTTTAAAACCTAAAAATCCTATACTCTAAAGGATCCTGCACTTCAAACAACCCTTGAAGTGCGAAATTGCTATAAACAGGCTTAGGTTCACATTTCAATTAGCATTCACAGACAATTTGGAGAAAGTTAACCAGTACTAGAATCAGTAAATAAAATTAGCTTAAAGTCCAAAAGGAGTTGCAAAGAATTTAAAAAGTGGAGCAGCCAATCAGCAGACAGAGCTGATGGTTCCAGCCAGTTGGCATGGAGATACCCAAAGTTTCAGCAGCATACCTTTGGTCTGGTGATCGGCGGGCAGTTCAGCGAGGAAGGCAGCAAGTGGACAGAGGGGATCTCCCAAGCTGCTTGCAGCAGCAGAGGCACCCGTGTCAAGGGTGAAGCTTCAGTCTGGTGATCGGCCAGCAGTGCAGTGAGGTAGGCAGCCATCAGACAGAGGAGACCTGCTAGGCTGCTTGCAGCAGCAGAAGCACCCATGTCAAATGTGAAGCTTTGGTCTGGTGATTGGCGGGCAGTACAGTGAGGAAGGCAGCCGGCGGACAGAGGTGGACCCACCAGGCTGCTTACAGCAGCAGAGGCACTCATGTCAAGGGTGGAGCTTTGGTCTGGTGATCAGTGGGCAGTACAGTGAGGAAGGCAGCTGGCAGAAGGCAGCCGGCAGACAGAGGGGACCCACCGAGCTGCTTGCAGCAGCAGAGGCATTCATGGCAAGGGTGAAGCTTTGGTCTGGTAATCGGCGAGCAGTACAACGAGGAAGGCAGCCAGTGGACAGAAGGGACCCACCGGGCTGCTTGCAGCAGCAGAAGCACCCATGTCAAGGGTAAAGCTAAGGGGGTTATCATATCTAATGACCTGAAGATGACCAAACAGTGTGAAAAGGTAGTGGGGAGAGCAGACAGAATGTTGAGGTGCACGGGGGGGTGCATAACAAGCTGGAGGAAAGAGGTGGTGATGCCACTGTACAGATCACTGGAGAGGCCGCAGTTGGAGTACTGTTTCCAGTTCTGGATGTCACAAACCCACTCAACAGTTCAGCCCTCTATTCCCAAAGTGCCAACCTCCTCACCGGACCTGGACACAGCATTGGTCGCTAGCCCTGCCACATTCGACGTTTGGTCCCTTTCCGTCACAGTCAGTGACTCACTGCTCTGGGTATCTGCTACCATCAGGGCCTCTATGGGGGTCTGCTTTTTGGCTGTCACCTCGAACTGGACTCCCCTGTCCCTGCACAACTTCTTTAAGTATTCTACAGTGTGCCTGCTGTAGTTGGAAGCCATCTTTCCTGACTACTGCTACTCTGACTGGCACTTTAGAAAAAAAAATGGGTAGGAACTTGACTGTAAGCCAAGGGATATAGTTATGTTTCCTTTTGAAGTAAAACACTGCTTTTCTTTTTTCCAAGTGAGCTGAACAGTCTCAAGCTGACACACTGAACAATAAAGCTTATACCACCAAACTTTTTCACACCACTGCCAACCAATCTGTTACAAACCCACACAGCAGGTCAGCCCTCTACTCCAAAAGTGCCAACCTCTGAGCGTAGAATTGTGAACAGTGAACAGAACAAGGTAACCCTCTTGTCTGTTTTGTGGGTTCGAGTCACCTTAGTCCCAAGTTCTGGAGGGATTCAAACTGATAACCTCTTGTTAGCGTACCCAATTGTCAGGCTCAGATAATTCTTTCTTCGAGGGGACAGATATCTTTGCCTATAGGCACCTAACCAGGTATTTTAAAATAAACTCTTAGAACTCTATGCAAGACCTCAAGAACTCTTTCTGTTTCCCAGTTTGGTACCACAGTAAGCTTCTGCACAGTGTCAGCTATAACCATCTAAGCTTCACTTATATAAAAAGAAGTTTCAAGGCACATCAGGCAGTTTCTGTTTTTAAAATATATATATTTTCTTTAAAATAGGTAAAACAGGAAAACTGTAAAATGCAGAACAAGATATCCCAACATGTACAATCTTAAAAACAAAACAGGTTTTAAAGTTCAAATTCCTACAATACATGCACTCAGACTGGTCTTATCTAAGGTCTCCTTACTTCTTAATCTTTCAGTGCGCTGTTGTTCTTCTTTTCTCAGTCAGTAAATATTGTCCCTCTGTGAGGTCTGCTCAGTATCTCTAAAGCAGTCTTGAGATGGCCTTCTCTCTGAGGTCATCTAACTCTGCATTGGTGTATTAAAATGTATATTTTATAACACAGGATGTCCTACTAAGACATTTAAAAAAAATAATAGGTGACATAAATGTGACTTGCCAAAACAGGTCTGTGATCTGCTTCACACAGACATCACAGTCTCTTTGATATAATTCTGGCTTCCTTAGATGACACCTCCCAACACATGCATACTGGACTTCTTGAACCAGTCTGGGACCTGCTTCACACAAACATCAAAGCCTCTTTGATGTATTCACTGGCTATCTTGGGAACCACCCCAAACAAATGCTTATGCCCTTTTTCTCATGACACCTAGTGCAAATCAAAGGATTTCCCTGAGGATGTCATGAATGGATATTTTATTTCTTGGGCTTTAAAGAAAACTTAACAAAGTAATTGCATTTCAGATATCTGCAGTTTAAGCTACCTCCTGTCCTTTGAACTTATCCCTGGGGGGGTTTGATGTATCAATTTCAGCAATACAGTATTTCCTCCTGACAGACCCTCCCTTACATATTTTATATTGCAGAAAAAATATCATATTGAAAACAGAACCAGCTGTCCACGTGTCACACTGGAGACCACATCTCTGGAAGGACAATGACAAAACAGGCAGTCCAGAGAAGGGCAATGAAGATGGTACATGGACTGCACAAAAAACACCATGAGGAAATACTTAAATACATTAATATCTATTCACTGGAGGAAAGAAGGGAGAGGGGAGATATGATAGACACTTTCAAGTACCTTAGGAGAATAAACAGGGCACAGGTGGAAAGCATATTTCAGAGAAAACTCTGCACAAGAACAAGGGGGAATGATATGATGCTGAATGGTGGAAGGCTCAGGGGTAATATTAAGAAAGTACTTTTTTCACTGAAAGGGTGGTGAAGCCATGGAACAGCCTTCCAGCAGAAGTGGTGGGGATGAAAACAACACAGGGGTTCAAGAGTGCATAGGATAAACATGAGCGCACCCTGGAGATGTGCAGAGTAGGAGAGTCACAGATCAAATAGGATCTAGGGCTGCAGCAGTGAGGAGGGAAATTGGCAGACTAGGTGGGCCATATGGTTCTTATCTGCTGACCAATTCTATCTTTCTATGTAAGTTTTGAGCGGTTCGGATTTACTGGTCTTGATCAAGTCCCAATACACCCACAGGGAGGGACAGAAAGGCCAAATTGCTGTAAAAAGAATCAAAATGTATTTTCACTTTAAAGACTCACTCTGTATTAGGTTTAAACAGTCAAAATATTGATATTACTCCATCTTTGCGAGTGTAAGGAGTGACACTTTTTCCTTTGCTATGATTTGTACTATAATATAATAATTTTCTTGCATTAATGTAACAGCAGACAAAATGTATCTGGTCTGAGATAGAATCAAATATTCTGTGCATGAATACGTGTGGTCCATATCGTGTTTTGTAGTATTAATAATGTTGAAAAACTGATTTTGTTTGCACATAGACAGTAATTTCCAGCAGGCAGCATATGCAGATCATTTGAGATTTAAAAAAAGTTTCTTCCCTATTTAATATAGTTATTTTTAGTGGTGCTTTCATTGCCAGCCTATAATAATGTTGCAGTCTGTCTTATTATGGTTGCAACTCTGTCCATTGGACAATTTGATTGCATTTTTATGACTAATTTGGTCAAATTCAAATTATTCAGTATTTAATTGATAGTAAGTATTCACATTGATGAACTGGTTCAGCAACCTAAAATATTAGAAAAATATTGCACTTTAAGGGTGTTTTTCTATTTTCTATTTTAAGATACACTGGTATAACATATTGGTATTTGAATATGGCACTTCAATATGCAGTTTCTTGTATATGTTGCAAAATTATGTACTGTCACTTTAAAGTGTGTAGAGTTTAAATGGAGTAAGCCAGTGGCCAGACTCCACCCCCTGATGTAGCATCACATGTTAGACACAAAGCGTTGAGGTTGAGAGTGCTTCCCTTGGCTCTCTTGTAAATAAATCTTTATGGCAGGTATTTATTGAGTCACTGCATTTAAACATTGTTTCGGACTTTGGGAGTGCACTGTGGCGTTTAGGCCCTATCTCTACTGAAAGACTGTTTCAGCCATCAACCACTCTTTCAGTGAAGAAATACATCCTCACATCCCTCACAAATTTCCCCCATTCCAGCTTCATTGCATGCCCCTTGTTCTTGTGCCCCTTCACTTATAATACTCTCTCCCTACACCTTATTCACCCCCATGAGGTACTTATGTGTCTCTGTCATATCCCCCCTTCCTCCTCTCTTCCAGGATGTACATATTGAGATCCCTCAATCTCTCCTCAGGGCTGCTAATGCAGCCTCTGCACCATTTTAGTTGCCCACCTCTGGACAGCCTCTACTCTGTCTATGTCCTTCCTGAGATGTAGTCTCCATATTTAGACACAGTACTCCAGGTGGGATCACACCAAGGATCAATACAGTGGTAACACCACCTCCCTCTGTCTGTTTATGATATCCCTCCCGGAAGTACTCCAGCATCCAGTTGATCCTACTGTACCGATTGCCTTGTCACACTGCCTCACCACCTTGAGATCATTACATATGTTTACTCCAAGGTCCCCTTCCCTGTTTTGTGACCATCACTATGTCTTCCCCCCATTTTACACACCGCCTGTGTTTCTGTGCCATAGGAGCATAATTTTGCACTTTTCCACATTGAAACCTAGCTGCCAAACCCTTGATCACTCCCCGAGTTTTCTTAGGTCACTGCACATTCTCTTCCCCCCACTGGAGTGTCTACACTATTGTAGATTTTGGTATTGTCATCTGCAAAGAGGCATACATTCCCTTCTAGCTCTTCTGCAGTGTCAATTATAAAGACATTAAAGAAGACTGTTCTCGGTATAGAGTCCTGAGATACCCTACTGGTCACACTCCCTTCTCCTGAGTGAGTATTGTTTGTCACCACCCTCCATCACCTTTCCATCAACCAATTTTGTACCCAGTTGACCACCTTAGAACACACTCTGAAACTGGCCACCTTCCTTATGAGCCTCCTATATGGTATGGTGTTGAAGGCCTTGTTAAAGTTTTAGTAGGCCATTGTCACCGCCCCACCCTGCTCTATGTTCCTGGTCACCCAGTCAAAGAAATGGATCATAGAAACATGGAAACATAGAATTTGATGGCAGATAAGGACTGCTTGGCCTACCTAGTCTGCTCATTTCCATACCTAATGGATAAGCTGAAGATCCTAGTTAACCAACAGCCTACTTCCTCCAACCCCCCCCAGACTTGCCTTATGTCTGTCCCATGCATTCTTGAATTCCCTCACTGTTTTTGACTCTACAACCTCCTCAGAAAGGCCATTCCATGCATCTACAACCCTCTCTGTGAAGAAATACTTCCTCACATTACCTCTGAGCCATCCCCCCTCTATCTTCAAATTGTGCCCCCTTGTTCTTGCACATCTCTTTTTCTGAAAGATGCTACCCTCTTGGACTTTGTTGATTCCTTTGAGGTATTTGAAAGTTTCTATCATGTCCCACCTCTCCCTCAATTCCTCAAGGCTATACATCTTAAGCTCCTTTAGTCTTTCTTCATATGTCTTTTGGTGCAGACCAGATCAGCTTCATCTGACATGACACCCCCATGAATCTGCGCTGTCTCGAGTTTTGCAACCTGTTGAATTCAGTATACTCGACAAGCCTTCTCTTTAAAATCATCTCGATTAACTTCTTACCACTGACATCAGCCTCACCAGCCTATACCAATAGTTTTTTGAGTGTGACTGGTGTGTGTGATGGGTGTCAGCTTTCTTCTTTTCATAGTATAATAGTTGATAGCACAGGCACTGTCACCCTTGGAAGCCCCTTAAAGAAATACCTCTAAGGAGGTGTAGCACCTGTATTACATCCTGTGGAATGTCCTGAAGTATTAGTGTAAAGCAACTCCTATCTGTGAATGGTTCCATATAAACAGAATGAATACAAAAATTGGGACAAAGTTCATGCTCTGTTTTGTCAACCTCAGTGAGAATGGTCTTATTCAACAAATTGGCTGGCAAATTCTGGCATAGCCATCTATCAGTTTAATGACATGGGGGGGGGGCGCCTGCTCCATAAAATTAACAATATAAAAATAACATGGAAACATGTAACCCTCCTGTAACCCTGGGTTACTAGAATCCCACTAAGATCTAGTGGCAGGCAAGGAAAGGCAGTTTGTGAGACACCAGTTAAATGGGTTTCACACTGTCTCACTCTGTCCTCAGTCTCAGCTGAACTGGAGGATGACATCACTTAGAATTCTTGCAGCAGCATAAGCCACAGTGGAATGCTGCAGCTGGGAGTTAGGTTTGAATGCTCGGGTTTTCAAAGTTAGTCTAGTGGGAGACTCAAGAGAAGCAGGAGGTGTGCTGTAGTTGGCAGCCCTTCAGAATCTAGGTCTGTTATAGAGCTACAGTTAGAAGAGGGTGTGTGTTTTTGCCCTAGAGAAGGACACAGAAGATCACAGCAGAAGTGGTAGAGACTGCTCCCCAAGTTGTTCCAGTACCCCATCCCTGGAGGGATGGGGGAAAGAATTCAGCATTGCAGGGGCAACCCCCTGGTCCTGCTGGGAATGGGAAAAGCTGCCTGAGAAGAGTTTCTTCTGAGTTACCAGAGAATTTTGTGTTTCCTCTAAGGGAAGCCTTGGGGCACCTGCGAACCATGGTGAGTCTGCTCTGACATGGAGCCCATGTTTTCACCAACAAAGTTGCGTGAAAGTATCTGCCTACTGTGGGGTCAGGAAAGGACTAGCCAAGTACAGTACTTTTAAATTATGTGTATGACTTGAAATGCATCTAACCAGTGGGGGTCTACAGGGATGGACATAGCCACTTACAGTACGTTGCAAGTCAGGACACCAGTAACATAGAGAGTAGAATGTTAAATGTGATATACATTTCAAGATAGCGTCAACAACCAGAGAGTTTCCATGAAAGGTGTTCATTCCAAATGAATGGCCAGATATGGATTTGGGAACAAGAGGTGGGAGACCCCCCCCCCATCTGGAGTAACCAGGTTTACCTCTACGGATTCACTTTGGGCACCTATAGCTTTCTCCCAGGCACTTAGCCAGTGTCTGCAGAATGTACCCAGAAGTGGGATGAGAGTTTCCCTTTAGAGCTAGGAAGTGCTTGAGGGTGGTTGAGGCAGCCACCACAGAAAATCCATGCCATATGGAAGTGTGTACTAGTGCTGGCTGAGATGCCATGCCAGGGAATCTAAGAGTGAGAGTACCAGTTTGGGCTGGGAGCCCAGTGTGTTCAAAACCTGAGGGTTGTTGTGTGTTGAAGAAGATGTGTTCTGATCTCTATAGATCCGCATATTCAGTGAGTGTAGCCCCGTGGGGGTCCATCTTCCTTTGTATTCTTGTGTTGAAGTGAATAAAAGCCACACTTTAGAATCCCACTCCTGGTTTGGACATTTTCAGTTCTTGCTTCCTGTGTCCGGAATTATTAGGGTGCCCCTGACCAGAGGTGCAAACCTAGCTCAGATGCTGAGCGAATGTTTTCTCTCCGAACCCAGGCTAGCCAGGTAGTGGGGTACAACAACAACAAAATTTACACCACACATAGAGCTGGTTACAAATTGGAGGCACCGCTCACCCCTGGTTACAAACATAAATATAAACACAGAAAAGGACAGGAGAAAAAGACCATTGGTCCTTTCTGTCTGCTCTGCTTTACCTTATCCTTTCCTGGGACCTAATGTTTAGTCAGGGTTATTGTCCTGACCTTCCCCTCTTTTCTCCCTGCCTCACTGCTTTCCCCTTTTGTAACTATGAAGCAGAGGATGTGTCTGAAACCATTAATGGTTCTTGCACCCAGCACTTCTGCTAGTAGACATTTCCAAGGCTCTGCCACTTTCTCTAAAATTCAACTTTCTCACATCCTGCTTAATCTTTTCCTGCCAGATTCCACTCATGTCACTGTGTTCTTGAGTCACCAGTCCTGCTGATTATTTCCCCACAATCAACTTTGTTCTTTTCTTGAACTTGAATATCTTTATCATATCTCCCTTCTGCCTTCCCCCTTCTGGTCTCCTCCAAATACATGTTCAGGGCCTTAAGGCAGTCCTCAAAGGATCTGCCCTGCTGACCCTGAATCATTTTGGACACCACATGCTGTACCATCTCTAGACTGTCTTGGTGCTCTCTTTGGTGGGGGCTTCAGAACTGGGCACAGTATACCAGATGTGTCCTCATCAGTGATCTGTAGAGAGGCAGTATAACCTCCTTCCTCCTGCTGTCAAACCTCCTCTTGATCCACTTTAACATCCTGGTTGCCTTGCTGTAGGCCTCGTAACAATGCCTAGATTGTTTTAGGACTCTGCTTCTGATGACTACCTGATCCCTTTCCTCAGTGATAGGGTACAGCTTAATCCCTCCTATCCAGTATTCTTTGTTGAGGTTCTTGTTCACTGTGTACATTACCTTGCTATTTATGGCATTGAATTCAAACTGCCAAACTTTGGACTACCTCTTCAACTTTTCTAGATCCCTCTGCAGCTCACCAACCCTTCCTCGCTGTCTACCCTGCCACAGAGCTTAGTGTCATGTTTGAAGAGATACATCTTGCCCTGTATTCCTTCTCAAACGTCAGTGATGAACATGATAAACAGGACCAACCTCACTGTCCCAGTAGTGCTGAGGATTGAGGCACTGGATGCCACACCTCATGCCATGCTGGTAATCTGGGTTCGGGAATGACCTTGGATCATTGGGGTGCCAGAATGGGAGGGGTAGAACAGGATCAAGCAGCCTAACAGCAGCTCTCCACTCCTGGGGTGGTTGTTTCCCTTCCGTGGTTCCACTGCCACTGGGTGGAGGTCCGGTGGCAGCACATGTGGTAGGAGGTAACCAGTTGGGAAGGCACTTGAGAATGCAATGCTTGCATTCCTCCACATGAGCGCATGCATGCCCAAGGAAGGGGACAGGAGAAAACGGGGCCAAAACCACATAAAAACATAACTGGAAAAAAAAAATAGGCCCAACCCCAGGACTGACCCCTGTAACACCCCGCTTCCCTCTCCCCTGCTTTGATCCCATCTATCATCACCCTCTACAATCTCCCCCTAACCAGCTTCCCACCCATCTAACTAGGTCCTTCACGGTGCCCAGATTTTCTGACTTATGTTATGATCCTCAGAGATACTGTTCTGAACTGCTTCAAGTTGCAACAAGGCAATTCAATGACTCAGCAATTCAAAATCCCTGGTGCTAGTGACCCCCCTCCTCCTCCCACCCTCTGATCACCAGTCCATAGTACAACAGAAAACACTTGCTGACATCCTGTGGTCCCCGGGCACCAATTCATGATACTGTCACTTGCAATGCCATAATACCTAGCATTTAGTAGCTCCCACTGTGGAACCAAACACCCACCCCCGGTCAGCTTACCAGTGCCCTTGGTGACGTGGCTGCATACAGTAACTGGTGCAGCCCTCCTCACACAACCTTGGCTGTCTGCTGTACATCCAGGCAGGGAGCAGGCCCCTTATTTATAGGACAGAGCACATCACACTATCCTATATATAAAAGGCAAGCTCCCTGCCTGGATATATGGGGACCAGTTGAGAAGATGTGAGGAAGGCTGCAGCCGATTGCAATATGCCCGTGGCACGAGGGGGACTGGTCTGGGGTGGTGGTGATTGGTGCTTGTGGTGGTGGGGTGGTGGGGAACTAAACAATATGGATTATGACATTGTAAGTGATGGTACAGTGGATCGGTGCCCAGGAGGGACCACTAGCTGCCAAGGAGGGGTTTCTGCTGTTGTATGGACTGGTGATCAGAGGGAGGGGGAAGGGGGACCTGTAGCACCTGGGATTTTATTTAGTACAGTACAGGCTGGTGATTAGGGGGACCACTAGCACCAGGGATTTTTTATACAACAGTATGGGCTGGCAATTGGAGGATGGAACCACTAGCAAAAGGGATTTTGTTGATGGCAGTATGGGCTGGTGATTGGGGGACCGCAACCACCAGGGAGTTAATTTGTTCAGTGAGGCTGGTGATCAGAGGGAGAGTGCCAGGGACCACATAGGTCAAGTGTGCTCCCCCAGCAGCCAACCGACTAGGTGGCTGTATTACCTTTAGTAACTACTAGGGTTGCCAGGAGTAAGTCAAGATTTTGTTTTGCAGTATTTGCACTGCAAAAAAAAGACTATGCTACACCCTTTGGCACAGTACAAAGCTACTGAATATATGATAGTATGGCTATTTATAGCCATGCCTTTCCCTTGCCTGCCCACATGTATTAATTCTGCTTGGGGTCTAACTATCTTTGCTTGTGCAACAGCCCCTCTTAAATATGAGGATCAAGCAAACCCCAGTTTGTGAGGGCAAAGACCCATTGTCATCACTGCAAACTTTAGAATGATGGCCCCCTGTGATTTACAGTATGTAAGCTGTTGAGAAGTATTCTGTGATTTACTGTATGTAAACTGTGGTGAACAATTCTGTGATTTACTGCATGCAACCTGGCGAACTATTGTGTGATTTACAGTATATTAACTTTGGAGAACTATTCTGTGATTTACTGTACAGTATGTAAACTCGAGAACTGTTCTGTGATTTACAGTATGTAAAATGTGAAGAACTATTCTGTGATTTACCATATACAACCTGGAGAACTATTGTGTGATTTACAGTAAGTAAACTTTGGAGAACTATTCTGTGATTTACAGTATGTAAACTCGAGAACTGTTCTGTGATTTACAGTATGTAAAATGTGGAGCGCTATTCTGTGATTTACAGTATGTAAACTGTGGAGAACTGCAAGTGATTTTTATTTTCTCAGAAGAAACCAGAAGGGGAAGGAAACAGATTAATTTCAGTGCTTTACAGTAATTGTACATTACTATTTTTGTTTTAAACTTAGATTGTGAGCTTTTAGTGACACTGTAATTTCTTTGCTGTCTTTACTTAGAATTGTTTTTGGGCAGTTGGAAATTTAAAACCTAGTTTGTTGTGCTTGCAGTGGTGGTGGTGTATTTTTTTGCTGTCTTTAATTGCTGCAAATTTTTGCCCCCCCGCCCCAACTCTTAATTATATGCCCTGTTAAATCTGATTGACAGGAGCCAAACACAGGGGATAGTAAGGGGTGTGGAGTAGGAGGGGCATAAGGGGGAAGAAGCCCACCCTCAGCACGACAAGTATTTTGACTCACTTTTTATTTATTTTTTTAATTTTTAAAGAAAAGTATCTGAGGAGCAGTGGCAGGATTTTTAGGACAGTAAATTAATAAAAAGGGAACTAGGAGAGCTTCAGTAGCAGACAAGTACTAAAATAGCAGTATAATTGCGGTATAATGTGGGGAAGGGTGCAATGCAGTGGCTGCGGGGCAGCCATATTCAGGCAGACCTTCTGGACACTGAGTGCTGCCCTATCTGCATGCATCTCTCTGGACTGCAGGATGAGGTAGCCAGACTCAGTGCGGAAGTAAACTGGGTCAGGAGTACCATCACCCCTGCCCAGAGACCACCCAGTCCAATGCCACTGCTGCAAAGGATGCCAAGAATGAGGAACACTTGGATGACAGTGGGTTCAAGGACGGTTAGGGCAGTCAGGCAGAGGCACATCCCAGATCCTATTCCACTCAAGAACTCATATGCCACACTGGCAAATGGGGACAACCAAATAGAGGTACCCAGAGAAGTGGAAGGAAAGGATGTGGAGGTTAGCCAAGGAGGTGACCTCAGTGGGGGGAGCAATGGACCCCAAAGGAGGAGGAGAAAGTGAATCCTGGTGGGGCCTCCATCATAAGAAGGATCCAGCTAGGAACACAGGAGGGGGAGGACAGGGAGGTGAGGTGCCGATGAGGTGCCACGGCATGGAGGAATGGAAGGAAGATCCTGGGGATGACTGGGAAAGCAAGATGGGAGGGTGAGCTGGATGTCATTATCCACCTAGGTACTAATGACCTGGCAAATGGGGAGCCAAAGGAAGTTCAGGAAGAGTTTAGGAAATTGGGGTAGGGTCTCAAGCAAGTAGCAACTTTTGTCACCTTCTCAGAAGTACTACTTGCGAGAGGCATGGGAGAGCATAAGGGTGCATGCACCAGGAACTTTAACTCATGGTTGAAGAACTGGTGATGTGAGGAAGGGTTTGGATTCATTGGTGACTGGGGACCAACCTGGAAGGATGGAGGCTTGTTCAAACCTGATAGCCTGCATCCATCCTGGAGGGGAATCCAAGCACTCAATAATAAGTTTAAATGCTACATTGACAAGCATTTAAACTAGCCAAGAGGGGTGGCAGGCCAGCAAGGAGGGTATCTAATTACCCACCCCCCACAGCTAGCAGTGGAACCAGTGAACTGGAGGAGTGGATATCTCTACAAAGCAGTGTGCAAAAGATGGAGATAAGTGCCCAAGAGGTGGATAGGCAGAAAAAGGGATAAAATTCAACAGAAGGGCATACAGCAAGGGGAACCAGGGATAAAATACAACCAGGGAAGGGGCTGGAGTAGAACAGCTAAACAGTCTAGGGAGGTCAAATCATGGAAAGCCATGTGTGCAAATGCCAGGAGCCTTAGCAACAAGATGGAGGATCTGGAGGCTGTCATGGTGCAGTCAGACCTTGACATTGTGGCCATCACAGAAACCTGGTGTAATAACCATGACTGGGAGATGGCCATACCTGGCTACAACATATTCAGAAGAGACAGGGCAGGTAGAGAAGGGAGGAGTGGCACTGTATGTGAAAAATGACATAAAGGCCACAGAGATCCAGGAGGAACAAAATGGGGGAGAGATACTGTGGGTTAAACTGGAAAGGAAATGGGGCAGCCATCCGACACAGGTGTGGTCTATAGACCACCAGCCCAGGAGGAAGAAACAGATAGGGAGCTGATGCTAGCTATCCAAAGGATGGCAGACAAGGGTGAAGTAGTACTGGTTGGAGACCTCAATATTCCAGACGTGGACTGGAGCATCCCAGCAGCAGCATCAACTAGGAGCAGATTTATCCTGGAATCCCTTCAGGGTGCCTTCCTCAAGCAACTGGTCATGGAACCAACTCAGCAGAAGGCAATACTGGACCTTGTGCTCATGAACAGGGACAGTGTGATGGGGTAACAGTGGGGGAGCACCTGGGGAACAGTGATCACCAGTCATTGGGGTTTGAAATCACAGAAGGAGTAGAACCAAACTACACAAAAACACATACACTGGATTTTAGGGGGACAGACTTTGGGAAAATAGGGAGATGCTTGAAAGAGGCATTAAGGGGAATGGGGCAGGAATCAGGGGTTGAGGAACAGTGGGCAGTATTTAAAATAGGGATTACAAGAACAACAGAATTATGCATTAAACAGGTTAGCAATGGGAAAAGGAAGAGGAGACCATTATGGTTTTCCAAGAAGGTAGCAGAGAAAGTGAAAGCCAAAAAGATTGCATTCAGGCAATACAAAAAGACACAGGCAGAAGGGGATTAGGGAGAAGTACCAGGAGAAGCAAAGGGAGGCAGGGAGGTCAGTAAGGGAAGCCAAAGCTCAGACAGAAGAGCACATTGCAAAATCAGTGGGTAGAGGGGACAAGACCTTTTACAGGTACATAAGTGAAAAAAGAAGAGCAAAGGGAGGGATAGTGAGACTGAAGGGGGAGGATGGGGGCTGCATGGAGGATGACAACAGTAAAGCTGACATATTGAACAGGTATTCCTGCTCAGTCTTTACTGAGAAGAGGAGGTAATGGGTCTGAAGGGAGTACAAGGGGTGGAATGGTGCAGAAATGGATACAAGTCCCTTTACATGAGAAAGGGTCCTAAAGGAACTGGAAGTAATGAGAGTTGATAAAGGTCAGCCAGATGGGGTGCACCCCAGGCCCTTAATGAACCAAGATAGGTGGTGGCTGAACCTCTGGCAATCCTGTTTAGCCAATCACTGGAAACAAGGGAGGTACCCAAAGACTGGAGGACAGCAGATGCAGTCCCCTTATACAAAAAGTGGGAACAAAGAGGAAGCGGGGAACTACAGAGCAGTCAGCCTCACCTCAGTGGTGGGGAAGATCATGGAAGCTCTACTGAAGGAGAGATTGGTGGAACATCTGGTTGTCAATGGACTACAGGACCCTAAGCAGCATGGTTTCACCAGGGGGAGGTCATGTCAGATCAACCTCATTGAATTTTTTGACTGGGTGACTAGGGAGGTGGATCAGGGGAGGGCAGTGGACATGGCTCATCTGGACTTCAGCAAGGCCTTTGACACTGTGCCACATAGAAAACTATTACACAAACTGGGGAATATGGGTGTGGGCAGGACAGTAGTGCAGTGGGTAGGTAACTGGCTAGGCGGCAGGACACAGAGGGTGGTAACAAATGGCTGTCACTCCACAGAGGGAAGAGTGACCAGTGGGGTACCACAGGGATCAGTGCTGAGAACGGTCCTATTCAACGTCTTCATCAGTGACATTGTGCAGGACCTAGAAGGCAGAATTTCCCCATTTGCTGATGACACAAAGCTCTGTAACAGAGTAGACACACCAGAGGGTATAGACAGAATGAGAAGGGACCTGCAGAAACTTGAAGAATGGTCAGGGGTTTGGCAATTGAAATTCAATGCAAAGAAGTGCAAGATAATGCATATGGGGCATAAAAACCCTGGCACAATGTATCATTTGGGGGGTAAGGATATAGCATGCACCAAGCAGGAAAAGGATCTAGGGGTTATCATCTCTGATTACCTCAAGTTAGGGAAACAGTGTGACAAGGCAGCAGGTAAAGCAAATGGGATGCTTGGGATGCGCAGAAGCTGAGGGCATCACCAGCAGGAAAAGGAGGTCATAATTCCATTATACAAGACACTAGTGAGGCCCCACCTGGAGTACAGTGTACAGTTCTGGAGACCTTACTTACGTAAGGACATAGACAGGGTAGATAAGGTTCGGAGGAGGGCAACAAAGATGGTATATGGATTGCATCACAAATCCTATGAGGACAGGTTGAAGGAATTGAATATGTACTCCCTGGAGGATAGGAGGGAGAGAGGGAATATGATAGAGACATGCAAGTATCTTACAGGGAGGAACAGGGTGCAGGAATACACTATTTTAAGCGAAAAGATGTTCCAGAACTAGAGGCATGGGATGAAGTTGGAGGAGGACGATTCAGAGGAAATGTGAGGAAGAATTTCTTCAGAACAGGTGGGGACAAGTGGAACACCTTGCCAGAGGAAGTGGTGGGGCTGAAACAATCACGGGATTTAAGAATGCATGGGATAGACATAAAGGAATTCTGGAGGTCAGGGTTAAGGGGCAACAGACATCTAGGAAAACATAAAGTAAACTTACAAGCTCAGTTCGGCTGACTGGGTGGGCCGTAGGCCCTTATCTGCTGACACTGTCTATGTGTGTATGTATCTATGTCTATTCTGTGATTTACAGTCTGTAAACTGGAGAACTATTCTGTGATTTACAGTATGTAAACTGAAGGACTATTCTGTGATTTACCGTCTGTAAACTGAAGAATTGTTCTGTGATTTACAGTATGCAAACAGAACTATTCTGTGAGTCACATTATGTAAACTGCGGATAACTAATCTGTGATTTACAGTATGTAAACTTTGGAGAACTATTCTGTGATTTACAGTAGGTAAATTGTGGAGAACTATTCTGTGATTTACAGTATGTAAACTGTGAAGTACTATTCTGTGATTTACAGTATGTAAGCTGGAGAACTATTCTGTGATTCACATTATGTAAACTGCGGATAACTATTCTGTGACTTACAGTATGTAAACTTTGGAAACTGTTCTGTGATTTACAGTATGTAAACTGTGGAGAACTATTCTTTGATTTACAGTATGTAAACTTTGGAGAACTATTCTGTGATATACAGTATGTAAACCATAGATAACTATTCTGTGATTTACAGTATGAAAACTGGATAACTATTCTGTGATTTACAGCATGCAAAATGTGGAGAACTATTCTTTGATTTACAGTATGTAAACTTTGGTGAACTATTCTGTGATATACAGTATGTAAACCATAGATAACTATTCAGTGATTTACAGTATGTAAACTGGAGAACTATTCTGTGATTTACAGTATGTAAAATATGGAGAACTAGTCTGTGATTTACAGAATGTAAACTGTGGAGGTTTATTCTGTGATTTACAGTATATAAACCATGGAGAACTATTTTGTGATTCACAGTATGTAAACTGTGGAGAACTATTCTGTGATTTAATGATATGTAAATTATGGAGAACTATTCTGTGATTTTTATCAACTCCACAGTAATCCCTGTGGCTGCAAAACTGTAGACAATCCAGCATTTTGAAACTACGCCCCTTATGTCATCAAACTGTATTATGGAATTATGTTAGGATGTTGCTAGTTTATTTAATCTTGTGAAACAATATCTCAAGCTTGTCCACAATAAAGACACTGCTCCTGGAAATACAGATACCTGAAAGAGCAACTGTGTGATGTGAACTTAATGCAAAGTTTAGAAGCTAATGCTGGTTGGGAATCTCCCTGCCTGCCAGACTATGCTCTTCTTTTTGTTTTATTTTATTTATTTATTAACTCTTGGATTAACACCTTTTTTAGCAAGAACAGCTCATTTACAAAGGTTCCACATCAAACAGGATGCTACACAACAAAACATGGTGAACATTGGTACAAAATTATACAGAGACATACACAGATGATAAAAAACCTACAGAGGTGAACTTCCTTACTTGAATTATACATAATTACACAAACAAGATAGGGGTAAAAGTTAAACAACCTGAGGTGCAGGAGAAGAGACTAGCTGTGATGGGGTGCTAAGTAGAGCTAGGAAGAGAGATTGGAGAGGCACATGAGTAGTAGACAGTAGGAAGATAGCCAATAGGGGTAGGCGGGCTAGAGGGCCATTGTCAAGGTCGGGGGTGTTATGTTCTAACATTTTTTCTGGTCTTGTTCAACAAACTCACACTGCAACAGGAGTAGAGCAGCTTTCATTTTTATTCAGGTGCCTCTCTGGTCTCAGCAACAACACACTCTGACTGCTTTCTTTCTAGCTTACACATATCGGGATGCTGCTCTCAAGTGGCAGAGTAACGCAATGCATTACCATTTCACATACATAACATTTCCTCCCCACTAAATTATATTGTTACCAAATGAACAAGTATTAGCATTATCCGCTATTATTAAGATGGTTCATTCGATGCTAGAGGTAGGGGGTAGACTGCTCCAGGCCTCGAACCAGTCAAGGGGATTATTCTGCCCCAATAATCTGATCTGGCTCTCTAACTACACAAAACATTTGTTTCTTTTAAATGTCTCACAGGTTACAACGATCTGGATGTTTTGAAATTCGGGATGGATAACGTTTCTCGTGAGCTACCCTTGGCATGGCTGCCCTGTCTGGTACCTCCCTCCGATCCTCGGTTGGTGGTTGTACAGCCTCACCATTTCTCCTCTCCACCTCCTACTCTAACTCTTCAGAAGGTGTTGGGCCTTCCATAGTGGGGCTTCTGTAAGCTACAGCAGATGGAATCCACATTTCCCGTGGGTTTTCTTCCCTGAAAGTGTCCCCATCCGTGTGCTGCTGAAGATCTAGGAGCTGATCAGCATGCCGTTTCCATTTCCCTCCAGTTTCAACATCAACTGTATACGACACTGGACCCATCTGAGATGTCACCACACCAGAGGTCCACTTCCCCCTTCCGGTAATCTCGAACAAGCACCTCTTGACCAACAATGAACTGCCTGTCCTTTGAATGAGCTTGCCAGTGCAGTATTTAAGATTCTTGGTTCTTCAAAACCTCTGATGCCACATCTGGTTTAAGCAAATCAAGATGGGAGCGAAGCTTATGCCGAAAAAATAACATTGCTGGAGATTCTTTTGTTGTAGCATGGGGTGTATTTCAGTATGCCAGCAGGAAGTTATCCAACTTGTATTGTAAGGTCAAAGACCCCTCCGCTGATTTCAGAGCATTCTTCATGGTTTGCACAAAATGCTCCGCTAGACCATTAGTAGAGGGGTGATATGGGGCACTACGAATATGCCTCACACTATTGGACTTCAAAAATGCTGCAGAGTCACTAGAAATAAATTGTGGTCCATTGTCACTGACCAGCTGTTCAGGAATCCCGTAACAGCTAAATAGTCCTCGCAGCACTTGAATGGTCTTACTGATAGTAGTGGTGTCCATGACTTAAATTTCGGGCCACTTTGAGTGGGCATCTACCACAATTAAGTACATGTGTTCCTCCCACGGCCCCGCAAAATCTACATGAATGCACTGCCACGGTGCACCTGGCCACATCCAGGGATGTAGAGGTGAGGGACACGGCATTTTCTGAACACGTTGACAGGTAGTGCATGTTTTTGCTTGTTGCTCAATTTGCAAATCAATCCCTGGCCTCCAAATATAGCTTCTAGCTAAAGCCTTCATTCTCACTACACCCAGGTATCCCACATGAAGCTCATCCAGAACACGAATGCGTAGTTTTGAAGAGACAATCACCCGGACACCCCACATCAAGCAACCTTGCTGTACTGAAAGCTCATTACGCCTGACGTAAAATGGTGATAACTCACCTTGAATGTCCTGGTTCACAGTAAAATTCCCTTTTGTTACTAAGTCCAAGACTTGAGACAACACAGGGTCAACTTTTGTCTCCTTTTTAATTTCAGAACTTGTGATAGGTAATTTCTCAAGCTGACTAACGTAGAAGACATCGACAGTGTCCACCTTGTCACTGTGGGCTACCTGCAGAGGCAATCTTGAGAGCCCATCAGCACTGCCATGAAGAGCCGCCTTCTTGTATTCAATGCGGTAGTTGTGAGCTGATAACAAGAGAGCCCAATGTTGCATTCTGGCTGCTGCCATGGAAGGAATACCTTTGTGGGGGCTGAAAATGGTCATGAGGGGATGGTGATCAGTGAGAAGTGTGAATTCCCGACCATAGAGGTATTGGTGGAATTTGCGAACTCCGAACACTATTGCCAAAGCTTCTCTCTCAATTTGGGCATAGTTTTGTTCAGCTTTGCTGAGAGTTCTGGATGCAAAGGCAATTGGCTTTTCATCCCCATTCAGTAGAACTTGAGAAAGAACTGCTCCCACCCCATAAGGTGAGGCATCACGTGCCAGTCTGATGCTCAGCTGTGGATTATAGTGAATGAGCACATCTTGAGAAACAAGCTGCTTTTTGGCCTTCTTAAATGTGCTCTCGCAGTCCTTTGTCCAACACCAGGACTTCCCCTTGCACAGCAAGCCATTAAGTGGGTTGAGAATCATAGCCAGATTGGGAATAAACCTGCCATAATAATTAAACAGGTCCAAGAACAACCGTAACTGGCTCACATTTTCCGGTGCTGGGGCATCCACAATTGCTTTTTCTCTCTCAGGCGATTTGTGTGAGCCCGCTGCATCTATGGTATGGCCCAAGTACTCCAATGAAGTCTTGAAAAATTCACACTTCTCCTTCTGGACACACAAGCCAAAATCTTCCAATCGCTGCAGAACTGCATCCAGGTTCTTCAGGTGCTCTGCATCATTTCTTCCGGTCACCAGGATATCATCCAGGTAACAGTGAACATTTGGAAGACCTCGTAAAACCTGGTCCATAGCTTGCTGAAATATGGTTGGAGCTGTTGCAATGCCAAAAGGTAGGCGATTATAGCAGAAGAGACCCTTTTGGGTGGTTATTGTGAGATATTTCCTTGAGTTTTCATCTACTCTCATTTGTAGATAAGCACGTGACAAATCCAGCTTACTGAAGCATTGGCCCTGTGCCAGCGATGCAAACAAGTCTTCGATCCATGGAATCGGATACTGTTCCACACACAGAACTGGATTTATGGTTACTTTAAAGTCTCCACATATTCGCACGGACCCATCTTTCTTTACCACTGGCATTACTGGCATTGCCCAGTCACTACACTGTGCAGGTGACAAGACTCCAGCTTCATTAGGCGAGTTAATTCTGCCTCCACTTTCGGTCTAAGTGCATAAGGTACTGGGCGAGGTTGACAAAACTTTGGTTTGTGCTGTGGCTTCAAAGACACTCTTGCCTCAATGCCCTTCATTGTGCCTAGCTCCCCTTTGAATAAAGGAGCATGTTTTTGCAACACTGCTTCTAGAGTGTTGTGGTCACTCGTATTAACAGTCCTTATCTCCTGCCAATTGAGGCGTATTTTCTTCAGCCATTCTCAGCCTAAGAGTGAAGGGTAGTTACCTTTAACCACATACAAAGGCAGTAGTGCCATTTGCCCATTTGTTTTCACCTGCACCTTGATGACACCTTCAGGTGAAATTGCCTTGCCAGTGTATGTCCTCAGTACAATGTCAGTCGTTTGCAGGGGTAGATGTCTCAACATAGTTTCATACTTGTCTGTAGAAATCAATGAAACTGCAGCCCCTGTGTCCAATTCCATTTTCAGTGGTTTCCCTTCAATTTCAGGAGTTACACAGATGGTTGCCGTTTCCCCTTTAAGAGTCAGCACGTGCAATGCTAATTCAGTATCAGTGTCATCACTGCATGTTCCCTGTGTTTCCACACAATGTACTTCTCTCTTTCTACATTTTGCAAATTGCTTCCTTTTGCTTCCATTGATTTCCCCTCCTTTCTTTTTCCCTCTGCACACTCTCCCAATGTGGCCTTTCTTCCCACAGTTATGACATGTCTGTTCTTTAAATCAGCAATCCTTATCACTGTGATTAGCCTTCCCACAATGACCACATTTATTAGGCTTCCTAAGAGAAGAGAAGGATAAAGCATTTACTTTCAGGGAATCACTTAAGTGCTGAGCCTCCCGTGCAGCTGTTCCCATCGATACAGCGATCTCTATCGCTTTCTTGTATGTCAGTCCTGCCTCCGTTAAAAGACGCTTCTGTGTCACTTCACTTTTCAAACCGCACACAAATCTGTCCCAGAGTGCATCATCTAAATGGGTGCCAAACTCGCAATGCTCAACTAATTTCTTTAGAACAGCCACATACTGCGCAACAGACTCACCCTCTGCTTGATTTCATTTGTGAAAGCGAAATCTTTCAGCAATCACCAGACACTTAGGAGAGAAATGTATCTGTAAGACCTCCACAATACTGGCAAACATTTTC
The DNA here is from genome assembly GCA_016271365.2 of Neoceratodus forsteri. Lineage (NCBI taxonomy): Eukaryota > Metazoa > Chordata > Ceratodontiformes > Ceratodontidae > Neoceratodus > Neoceratodus forsteri. Next base: position 1,370,427,756 of record CM057459.1, read on the forward strand.
TCCCCAGGCTTTTCTGGTGCTATTAGACTTCTCAGCAAACTGTACGATGTGCTGCCCATGACACTCAGTAACACAGCAACTTGTTTTTATCATTTATATCATTTGCTGTGACAAAATGTCCAAATCTCTCAATATAAGTTGTCCATTGTTCCACATTTTCATCAAAGGCATCAATATGTCCTATAGTCGTGGCCATCTTTATGTATCTCTCGCGTGTTCACTCATGGGTCCAAAAGTTACGTCTCAGGGGAAACCCTCACAGCTGTAGTTTGTTCTGGTAAGGTACCAGAGAGTAATTAGACACCTCGTCGCCAGTTATGTTATGTTCTAACATTTATTCTGGTCTTGTTCAACAAACTCACTGCAACAAGAGTAGAGCAGCTTTCATTTTTATTCAGGTGCCTCTCTGGTCTCAGCAACAACACACTCTGTCTGCTCTCTTTCTAGCTTACACATATCAGGATGCTGCCCTCAAGTGGCAGAGTAATGCAATGTATTACCATTTCACATACATAACAGGGGGGAATGAGGGATAAGTGCTGGATGGTTTGAAGGAAGGGGACAATGGGGAGAGAAGTGCTAGTGTAGGTGAAGACGGGGGATAGGAAGCAGAGTAGGTGGGGCAAAATGTGTGGACTAGATAGCAGTAGTTGACTGAAGGAGAAGAGATGGAAAAAGGATGAACAGGTGGGATTAATGGAAGTGATACCCCTATGCAAAGCAATCACAGGTACTGGAGGTGGTGAGGTGTTCTTGGAGCAGTCGTTTGAATGGTCCAAGTTTGGGGGTTGTTTGGATATCCCGGTTGAGAACATTATACCAGTGTGGTGCCCTGTAGGCAAATGATCTCTACCCTATAGAGGTCCAACGACTGGGGACCTGGCAGGTTTGGTTTATGGCATTCTGGGTATGCTAAGAGCTACATTGCGAGATTAAAAGCTTTTCTACACCTGGTGGCACAAGGCCTAGGAGAACCTTTTTTGTTAACAGACAAAAAAAAAAAAAGCAAAAAGGAAATCCAAAAAACTTCTGATCATAGGAGGCTCCATGATTCGGGGAGTTGATACCTATCTCCAGCCAGGGCTAATGGTCATATGTTTCCCCAGTACATCAGTGTGGAGAGACACTGACCACATTGCTAAAATTATTCAGGAAGCAAGGGAAAACATTGATGTCCTGGTACACATAGGGACTAATGATCTTGCCAGCTGGTCAGTTGTGGAGACCAAGGAACACCTGACCAGGCTGGGTGATAAACTATCATCCTTCTCGTCTGGCATCTCCTTCTCTGAGATCCTGCCAGTCTGGGGGGGGAAGATGGTTGGAAGGTCAGAGAAGGGGAGATAGGGGAGCTTAGCATGTGACCTAATGGCTGATGCCAGGAAAAAGGACACAAATTTGTAGGGAACTGGCAACAGTTTGGGGAGCGAAAGTTCTTTAAATTTGATGTACTGCATCTGACTAAGGAGGGAGTCAGTGCATTGGGGCAGAAGTTTGACGTCTTTGCAGAATATTTAAACTAGCAAATGGGGAGATGGGTGCAGCACCCCATACGTCGAATCGGAAGCACACTCCTCCCCCCTCATCTAGTGGTCAAACAGGAGTTCGGCATGCTTGCAGTTCATTTGCATCATCAGGTAAGGAAAAAGGTCCAGCTCCCCATACGATGCACTGGGGAAATGACAGACCTCACCTAACAACTAACACACCGAAATCTGGCCAATGGAAAATCATGTACACAAATGATCACAGTCTGGGAAACAAAATCCCAGACCTGCAGGCAATAATGACAGAAGCTAAACTGGACATAGTAGCAATTAACCAGATGTGGTTTACCAGTAACCACACTTGGGAGACTTCAGTACCTGGCTATGTACTGTTCAGAAGAGACCGAGGTGCAAAGGGGTGGAGTGGCCCTGTATGTCAATGAAAATATCAAAGCTACAGAAATTCAGAATACACTTAAGGAGCCAGAAGAACGGTGGGTCACCCTGGAAACAGGAAATGGAACAGCCATAGGGACTGGGGTTGTCTACAGGACCCCAGAGCAGGGGAAGGACATAGACACATTACTGTTAGAAGATATACAAAACATGACAGCTAAAGGGGAGGTTCTGATAGTGGGAGACTTCAACATGCCAGATACAGATTGGTCAGTACCAGCAGGAACATTTGCCAGAACTAGACACATGGTGGATTTCCTGAAGGGGGAGGGTCTCAAACAACTGGTACAACAACCCACAAGAGACAGGGCTATCCTAGATCTAGTAATGACTAACAGGGAAAGGATCATAGTTCTCAAGGTTGAAGATCACCTGGGGGCCGGTGACCATCACATGGTATGGTTCAGTTTGGCCACTACAACTAAATCATCCCATTTCAAAGCAAAAATATGGGACTCCAGAGGAACTGACTTTGGTAAGATGGCCAACAGAGTTAAGCTAGCCCTGGCAAAAAGAAATACTGGTGAGGGGGTACAGGCAACGTGGGCAAGCATTAAGGATGCAATACTTGAAGCAACATCCCATTGTATTAGACAGAAAAGGAAGTGCAAATGAAGAAGGAAACCACTTTGGTTCTCAAAATCAGTAGCAGAAAAGGTCAGAGCCAAAAGGCTGGCCTTCAGGAAATATAAGGGAACTCAGTGGGATGAAGATAGGGAGGCATATCAAACTTCCCTAAGGGAAGCAGGGACGGCAGTAAGGTAGGCAAAGGCCCAAACCAAGGAAACACTAGCACAGACAGAAAAAGAATGTGACAAGACTTTCTATAGCTGCATTAGTGAAAGGAGAAAGTCCAGACTGGGTATTGCTAAGATCAAAGGTGATAAGGGGGCGTGTGAGGAGGAGGACCATGTAAAAGCATCTATCCTAAATAGATACTTCTGCTCAGTATTTACTGAAGAGAAGGTAGGGCAGGGCCCATAGCTCAGCACCATGGACACAGGGTGAGGGATGTGAGCCCTAGTCCCTTCACAAAAGAAAGGGTCCTACAAGAGCTCGATAAGCTCAGAGTAGACAAGGCAATGGGACCTGATGGCATACATACATACCAGGGTACTAAAGGAGCTAAGGGTGGAACTATCAGAGCCATTATCAGAACTGTTTAATGAGTCTGTGAGCACAGAAGAGGTCCCAGAAGACTAGAGAAGGGCTCATGTGTTCCTGCTCCACAAGAGTGGTAGCAGGGAGGAACCAGGGAACTACAGACCAGTCAGTCTTACCTAAGTAGTGGGCAAGATTATGGAGGCATTCCTTAAGAAAAGGATAGTGCAACACCTGGAATCCACAGGACTACAGCATCGAAGACAGCATGGGTTTACAAAAGGAAGTTCCTGTCAAACTAATATCATAGATTTCTTTGACTGGGTAACCAGAGTGGTGGACCAAGGGGGAGCAGTTGATGTCGTCTACCTCGACTTCAGCAAAGCTTTCGATACTGTTCCACATAGAAGATCGATTAATAAGCTGGGTAGGCTCTGGGTGGGTCAGAAGTTGGTCAACTGGGTGGCAAACTAGTTGACTGCCAGAAAATGGAGAGTAGTGGTAAATGGTATACAGTCAGAAAAGATGCAAGTCTCAAGTGGGGTACCTCAGGGATCAGACCTGGGGCCAGTACTCTTCAATATCTTCATCAGTGACATTGCAGATGGACTGAAGGATAATGTTTGCCTGTTCGCAGATGACACCAAGATCTGCAACAGAGTAAATGATCCAGCTGGGGTGGACAGAATGAGAAGAGATCTGGATAAACTAGTAAAATGGTCGGAAGAGTGGCAACTGGGGTTTAATGCAAAGAAGTGCAAAATCATGCACATAGGGAAGAGAAATGCGGAAGCCACTGATAGGCTGGGAGGGGAGTTGCTGGCAGTCACAAGGGAAGAAAGAGACTTGGGCATCATCATCACCGATGACCTGAAATCATCCAAGTAGACTACTAAAGCAGTGGGTAAGGCTAGGGGGATGTTAGGGTGTATTAGTAGAGGTATCATAAGTCAGAAGTGGGAGGTAATAATCCCTCTTTACAAGACACTGGTTAGGCCCTATCTGGAGTACTGCCTGCAGTACTGGAGGCCACACCTTCACAAGAACATTAACCAGATTGAGGCAGTCCAGAGAAGGGCAACCAAAATGGTGCAGGAACTGCATCTGAAAACATATGAGGACAGATTAACGGAGCTCAATATGTATATCCTAGAGCAAAGAACGAAGAGAGATGATATGATCGAAACATTCAAACACCTTAAGGGCATTAACAAGGTGAAACAGTCTAACATGTTTCAATGTAAGAAAAATAGCAGGACAAGAGGACACAGTATGAGATTAGAGGGAGGCCAATTAAGGGATAATGTGAGGAAGTTCTTTTTCACAGAAAGGGTGGTGGATGCATGGAATGGCCTACCACAGGAAGTAGTGGATATGAATACAGTGCAGGGCCTCAAACAGGCATGGGGTAGGTATAAGGGTGCAATACAGATGTGTATGAATAGATAGGCCATTGACAGAGCAAAAGCCGATGGCACATTCATAAGGTAGAAAAATGAATGGATAGACTGGATGGGCCTTGCGGTCCTTATCTGACTTCAACTTCTATGTTTCTATGTAGGTCTGATATTGAATCGTGCATTGGAGTGGAAGCCATCCAGCTTGGGCTTAGAGGTCTCAGGTATGAGTTAACCAGGCAGCACCAGTGAGAAGTCTACAGGCTTTATTAAGCACCACGGTGATCCTACGGAGGGCCATAGGGGAAGCAGTGCCATAGATGGCTAGACCATAGTCGATGATTGAGGTGACAGAGCTGTGGATTGTCAGTCACTGGGCATCGGTGGGCATACAAAGTTTGTGCCTGTGTAGCATTCCAATCCAAATGTTTACAGCCTTCACAACATTCACAAAGTGACATGTAGCACTGTTCTTGCACCAATGGCTCTTCTCCCTCAGTACCCATCTCTCTATCCCTCCCATCTCCTCCAATTTTGGGATTTTCAGCTGCTGGTGATCATCTTGTCTTAGTGAGAAGCATTGTTTATGAATGCTGAGTTTAGCACATCCAACAGATATACTGATTGCTTCAATATCTCCTAAGCTGCCTCCCATGCAGTTTTTTCCCCTTTAAGAGAATCACTTAGTGTTACTGCAGTGTTCATATGACACCTACAGAGTACTTAATTAGTTTCATCTGCTAACTCCCCAGCACGCCTCCATTGCTACTGATTGAATTTAATTAACACCTTCATTCTTCAGATCTATATATACTGCACACATTAATTTGACTCCCGCACCACTCACTTGACTTTACCTATGTTCTTGCCACTGACAGATATAAAATGGTGCTTTGTAGGCATTGAGCTATTTCTGAACTCCCTTTAAACCTCTGAGCCTAATAGACTGGGATGTGTGGTACAGGAGCAGCATTTAGAAAGGCAGAGTTTTTTCCTCCATTTTACATCTTTTTTAGAAATGCCTGTATTTTCTGCCACCTGGGAGTACACTGTTCACATGCACATGCAGTCCCCCATTAGGTCTATCTGCTTATCCTCCCTCATGGATGGAGAAAGGGTGCTGGTGACCCTGGGAATCCCTCATCTATGCATACTGTAGAAACACAGAAGTTGATGGCAGATAAGGACCGCAAGGCCCATCCAGTCTGCCTGTTTTTTCCACCATATGAATGTGCCATAGGCCTTTGCTCTGTCAATGGCCTATCTATTCATACTCATCTGTATTGCTCCCTTTTACCTATCCCATGCCTGTTTGAAGTCCTGCACTGTATTCATATCCACCACTTGCTGAGGTAGGTCGCTCCATGCATCACCACCCATTCTATGAAAAAGAACTTCCTCACATTACCCCTTAGTCAGCCTCCTCTAATCTCATGCTGTGTTCCCTTGTCCTGATATTTTTCTTATATTGAAACAAGTTAAACTCTTTCACCTTGTTAATGCCTTTAAGATATTTGAATGTTTTGATCACATCACCTCTTTCCTTCCTTTGCTCTAGGGTATACATATTGAGCTCCATTAATCTGTCCTCATATGTTTTCTGATGCAGTCCCTGCACCATTTTGGTTGCCCTTCTCTGGATTGCCTCCATTTTATTAATGTCCTTGTGCAGGTGTGGCCTCCAGTACTGCACGCAGTACTCCAGATGAGGCCTAACCAGTGTCTTGTAAAGAGGGATTATTACCTCCCTTTTACGACTTGTGCTACCCCTACTAATACACCCCAACATCCCCCTAGCCTTACCTACTGCTTTAGTAGTCTGCTTGGATGATTTCAGATCATCTGTGATGATAATGCCCAAGTCTCTTTCTTGCCTGTGATTGCCAGCAACTCCTTTCCCAGTCTATAGTTGGCTTCAGGGTTTCTCTTCTCTGTGTGCATGATCTTGCACTTCGTGTTAAACCTCAGATGCCACTCTGCTAGTTTTTCCAGATCTCTTCTCATTCTGCCCATCCCATCTGGATCATCTACTCTGTTGTAGATCTTGGTGTCATCTTCTAAAAGGGAAACCTTACCCACCGGTACATCAGCAATGTCACTGATGAAGATATTGAAGAGGACTGGCCCCAGGACTGATCCCTGAGATACCCCACTTGTGACTTGCATCTCTTCTGACTGTATTCCATTTACCACCACTCTCTGTTTTCACCACATTTGCAGCATCTTCTTGTGCATATAAGCAGGCTGTGCATTTATTCAATTTTTGTTGATTTAGGAATGATGGCAGGAGCGTGAAACATGAAAATGTGGTAGTGCACTTGGTCTCAAAAAAATACAGTTCATCAATTTAAAACTGAATCTAAAGGGAGTTCAGTCAAAAACACTGAATTAAATAATGTGCCTTACCCTGCATTACCAACGAGCAGGCTTGATAGACCACGTTGGCCTCCTTCTGCTGGCTCTTTTTCATGTTAATAATATAGCAGTCCTCTCCAACAGACTCCCAACCAATGCGCTGCAGTCACAGAAATACATACAAGCCAGCGGCTTAAAGAGCTAGTGTCCTGCCTAAAACTAATATTAGTTTTCATAAGCAGTCAGCCATTACCCTTCACATCTGAGGTCATTTTTCTTTTCTCTCTGGTAGAGTAGAAGATTGTTTACCCAATGTTTGTAGGTGTGATGTGTGGAGCAGATGACAGCTGACATATCTAGCTCTAGTCCCCATGACCTACATTGTCAGCAGCATTGAGAGCGCACCAACTGTGACATCACTGCTACTTAGTAACAGTCACTTAGTAGCTGCCAGGTCAGCCAACTGTGATGTCACTGTCAGTGAGATCACAATGCAGATAACTGGGAGGGGGGAGATACAGCTAGATTTATCAGTTGCCAGGCTGAGAACTGTTCCACACATTCAGTATAACATAATCACATAGAAAACTTTCTAATGAGCAAGAGGAAAAAGGAAAATACTTAAGAATTAAAAGGTACAACTGACTACTTCTTAAAATGCGTATTTTTGTTTTACTGTTTGCCTGTTGTGGCTCCACTAGCTCTTTGAAGGAGCCCTAAAGTAAAACCAGTTCAGATATATGTTTCCCAGTATTTCCAGTGTTGTTATTCTATGCTCGCTGTGCCAGTGGTAGTGTTTAGTTTATTGACTTTTTAAAGAATGCACACCTCCATTTTCAGTGTGGGGATCTCCATTTTCAGTGAGGGGATCTCCATTTTCAGTGGGGGATCTCCATTGTCAATGGGGGATCTCCATTTTCAGTGGGGGATCTCCATTTTCAGTGTGGGGATCTCCACTGTCAGTGGAGGATCTCCATTTTCAGTGGGGGGTCTCCATTTTCAGTGTGAGGATCTCCATTTTCAGTGGGGGATCTCCATTGTCAGTGGGGATCTCCATTTTCAGTGTGGGGATCTCCATTGTCAGTGGGGGATCTCCATTTTCAGTGTGAGGATCTCCATTTTCAGTGTGGGGGATCTCCATTTTCAGTGGGATCTCCATTTCCAGTGAGGGATCTCCATTTTCAGTGTGAGGATATCTATTTACAGTGTGAGGATCTCCATTTTCAGTGGGGGGATCTCCATTTTCAATGGGGGATCTACATTGTCAGTGGGGGATCTCCATTTTCAGTGTGGGGGATCTCCATTTTCAGTGGGGGATCTCCATTTTTATTGTGGGGATCTCCATTTTGAGTGGGGGATCTCTGCTTTCAGTGGGGGATCTTCATTTTCAGTGTGAGGATCTCCATTTTCAGTGGGGGATCTCCATTTTCAGTGTGAGGATCTCCATTTTTCAGTGGGGGATCTCCATTGTAAATGAGGGATCTCCATTTTCAGTGTGAGGATCTCCATTTTCAGTGGGGATCTCCATTTTCAGTGGGGAATCTCCATTGTCAGTGGGGGGTCTCCATTTTCAGTGTGGTGATCTCCATTGTCAGTGGGGGATCTCCATTTTCAGTGAGGGATCTCCATTTTCAGTGTGAGGATCTCCATTTTCAGTGTGGGGGATCTCCATTTTCAGTGTGGGGGATCTCCATTTTCAGTGAGGGATCTCCATTTTCAGAGTGAGGATCTCCATTTTCAGTGTGAGGATCTCCATTTTCAGTGGGGGATCTCCATTTTCAGGGTGGGGATCTCCATTGTCAGTGGGGGATCTCCATGTTCAGTGAGGGATCTCCATTTTCAGTGTGAGGATCTCCATTTTCAGTGGGGGATCTCCATTTTCAGTGAGAGATCCCCATTTTCAGAGTGAGGATCTCCATTTTCAGTAGGGGATCTCCATTTTCATTGTGGGGATCTCCATTTTGAGTGGGGGATCTCTGTTTTCAGTGGGGGATCTCCATTTTCAGTAGGGGATCTCCATTTTCAGTGTGGGGGATCTCCATTTTCAATGTGGGGATCTCCATTTTCAGTGAGGGGATCTCCATTTTCTCATTGTTTCTGCTGCTGCCCTTAGATGCTGTTTCCGATGATGCACCAAGCTTCATGAGACTGTGACATAAGTTTGTCCTAACTTAAACAGCATTACTGTATAACATTACAATGACCCAAGAAGTAAATTCTATCATTTTTTTATGTTTGCTTGTGCACATGTGAAAGAACCATTCTGTGGCATCTTGTGGTAGTAGCAGGTTTCAGAGGTGTGGCAGTGTTGTGGCAGTGCTGTCACTGCATTGTTGGGCTTGTCTGTTTGGCACCAATGAATAGGCATGCTGTCTGTGACAGCAATTTTGAAGCATGCCACCAACCTGAAATAAATTTGCCACCGCAATCAGGGAGTTCCCTGTCATTGCAGGGCATAGCTACTGATACGCCTGGCATGCCAAGGCATGCAGCAGATCGGGGAGGGGTAGCAGGAGACGGGTGGTGTGTCTACAAATTCTCTTTTTTCTGTTTGCTTTTTCACATGCTGTCCCGGGGCCATAAAACTTTCTAAAATTTCTAGGTGGCGGGGTCTCATCAGTGACGTGCATGCCTGTGGTGTGTTTAAAAGCCCCGGAAATAGACTGCCAGTTCCATGTTGTTACTGGTTCTGCCGCATGAGAAGTATGTGACCGGAGCCAGAGAGGGAGCACAGCCACCAACCAAGCTGCCATGTCTAGAAGCTACTTCAAACAGCCAGGCCAGGGTGGATGGTGCCGAAGAATGACTGGGAATGGAGCCACGGGAGTTGGGAGTCTGAGCTTTTGCTTGCTCTACCAGCGCCCTGCATTCCCAATTGATGGCTGACCAATGCCAACCAGAAAGAGTGTGAGGAACCTAAAAACCATGACTAGCAAGCAAGAAGACATCTATTCTAAGTGCCCAGCCTGCTTAACCGATCTGGCATAGCCAAAGAGAGAAAGAGTCAGAGGAGTTGTGACTTGTGCTGCTGTACCTACTGGTACTTTGGGCTGCCTGAAGAACTGAAGACCATCCCCAACCCCAAGAGACAGGACTTACAGTCAACACTCACTCAGCTATGCACTCAGCAGAAACTTGTACAGGTAAGGACCTCTGCTCAGTCTCAGCTCCAGAACTTGCTCTTTCCAGTGACTAAAGTTGGCAAAGTTGCCCAAAGAAGGCAACTTGGTGATTATTATTATTATTATATGTTAATTTCTGGCTTTTGCTAGCTGTTTCTATTTTTAAATCTTGTATGTATATCTTTCACATGGATGTGTTTTTATGAAACTTCTACCTAATGTTGCAAATTGCAATAAAATAATGACATCGTTCAGTTTTTTTCAAGAAGTGTGATATTGACTTTGACAAAAATTGTCTAAGAAATTATTTTATTTATTTATTTATTTATTGCAATTGTTTCACCAGGAAAGGCACACTGAGCAAAACGATGCACATCTCCCAGTGCAACCTGGGGGAGGGGTAAACAGGGAGGATAACACGCAGGTTATCACAATAGAGATAACATTAAATAGATGTAAAGAGTTACATACGCAATAAAGATACATCAAACAGATATACTGTAGCTTGGAATTACTTGGTTACTGCATTTTAAACCAAGAGAAAGTCTGCTCTTATGATTTGTTTGGTAGTTGTGATTCATTTGCACTATTAAGAAAGAACGCTGAGATAGTGGGACAGAGGAACTAGCTGACATTGTTTCCACTTTATTTATTTATTTGTTTATTGAAATGTATTTAATCCAAGCAAGCATGCACATATCAACAACACAAATCTTGTTTCCAGTTGTGATCGGGGATTGGGTTACAATAAGCACTGTGCTGGGAAGGGGCCACTCACAGGCAAGATGGTGCATATAGTGTAACCGAACTACAAGGCAAACATAAAACCCTTGCACACACAATACTGGTGAAACTAATTGACTCCAACACAAAAATGGAAGCAAGGAAGCTTTATTTACTTACAATTGTACCAAATTGCTAATAATGTGCTGGGTATATCATCAAAAAGCTGCAATCCTTCAGCCTACTAAAATCAACCCAACAGTTTTTCTCAAGGATAAAAGTAAGCAGTCAGATGTTCAGTTTACACTGCATTGAGACATGAGGTTATCACACCAACCATTGTTTTTTTTGTGTGCTCTTTTTATCTCCTGCCACCCTGCCACTTACTCCTTTGGTCAGCCATCCCCATCCACCACTCTCCTGTTCTCACTGTCCGCTGCCCCTGCCACTCAACTGGCCTGACATATCCCTTCATTGAGGGAGCCCCCCTTACATGTGGGGGCAACCGGCAGGGGAGATTGATGTGCTGGAGGCACTTCCTTACATCTACTTTGGGCAACAAGAATGCAGCTCAGGGATGTTCCAGCTTTGCGATGGTTAGGCGGGGCAGCAGTCATCAGGCCAGCTAGGGTGCCCATTTTTTCTGTACAGCTCTCCCACACTAATTGGACCCCTGAGCCAGTGGTGACCTGAGGCAGGAATGTTCCAGGGTGTGTCAAGGCTTTACGCCACCACTGCACATCCCCAATCTGCCTCCAGGTGCCGAGGGCTGTCATCACCCCCCAAGAGGGAAGCGTCCAATGGACTGTCTGGAATCCCTTCCTGTCAGTCTCCGCTCCTGGCACCAGGGCTTGGGACATGAGCTTGCACTGTCAGCATGCTGAGTGAATCCCTTTGATCTGTGCCATGGAGCCGGCTCCAGCCATTAGGTTTTAAAGTGACACTTGAAATGTTAAAAGGTCTTATATGGTGAAATGCTAAGACAACTATTTAAACAACTGATACAGTATGTAATATAATATAAAATATTCAATAAGAAACAGTCTTAGGTAAATGACTGAATGAACAGCGTAACAGTCCAAAAAGTAACAACTTTGAAAGGAATTGCAGAGTAAGAAGTTCTGTTTGTTTTTTGTTATGCCATCTGAGCATCTGAGCAGATCCAACAGTATGGAAATGCCTGACTGCAGATCACACACTTTTTGTGTGCCTTTGGTGGAAGCTGGAATTGTGCACGTATCAGTCTTGGGGGTTTCTTGTAAACAGCAGTCTGCATATGTCCATCATTAGTGAGTCTGACTCCGATTTCCAGGAAATTGATGCTGGTGTGGGAGTATTCAATTGCAAGTTTTATAGAGGGAAGAAAGTTGTTGAAATCCTGATGGAACTGTTTAAGGGAGTGTTTAAAATCCCGGTCCAAATGATGACTTTATCTATATATCGAAGGTGGACTAAGTGAGTGGTAATTAAGACAACAGGGTTGGGGGTGGAGTAGGGGGATACCCGCACTCCAAGGGCATAGTGAGTCCCTATGCAGCAGGCAGGGGCCTTACAGTTCCTGGAAGTGTGACTATCCCCCAACACTCCACGCCCTGAAGGTCTCATCACGCCTAGAAAATGAATTTTTGCACTAACAACATTAAAAAAGAAAGTACTATAAAAGATTTTAATAACAAGTTTTATATGTAAAATAGTCCTTGTGCAAGAACAGTACCGGCTCTTTATTCAGAGGCTCTGATAATATCAGGTTTTAGGATTTTTTCAGACCTTTTTTAATGGTTTATAGGGCTGATGTTTAAGAAAATCTTTTTCTAGGTTGCTCATGAAATTTGCATGTTGTGACACCATGACTGAACCCTTTGCTGTCAACATGATCTGCAAAAAAGGCCTTTCATTAAATGTAAAGTTGTATGTCAGAATGAATCTGTTAGTCTGGCTACTGTTGGTGGTTGTATGGCTAGTGGTGTAGTGGCATGGCTAGTGGTGTGTGACTGGACCTCTGTGGGACTGGCTACCTTGATGTGGTACAGAGGCTTCTCACAATGCAATATTGTAACTAAAGCCAGGTTGGTGGTGTGGCTAGTGATGTGGTGGCATGGCTAGTGGTGTGTGAATGGACCTCTGTGGGACTGACTACCTTGATGTGGTACAGAGGCTTGTCACAATGCAATATTGTAACTGAAAGCCAGGTTGGTGGTGTAACTAGTGGTTTGGTGGCATGGCCAGTGGTGTGTGAATGGACTGCTGTGTGGTTGGCTAACTTGATGTGGTACAAAGGCTTGTCACAATGCAATATTGTAACTAAAGCCAGGTTGGTGGCGTGGCTAGTAATGTGGTGGCATTGCTAGAGGTGTGTGAATGGACCTCTGTGGAACCTGGCTACCTTGATGTGGCACAGAAGCTTGTCACAATGCAATATTGTAACTAAAAGCAAATCTGTTAGTCTGATGACTGTTGGTGGTTGCATGGCTAGTGGTGTAGTGGCATGGCTAGTGGTGTGTGAATGGACCTCTGTGGGACTGGCTATCTTGATGTGGTGCAGAGGCTTGTCACAATGCAATATTGTAACTAAAGCCAGGTTGGTGGTGTGGCTAGTGGCGTGTGAACTGACCTCTGTGGGACTGGCTACCTTGATGTGGTGCAGAGGTTTGTCACAATGCAATATTGTAACTAAAGCCAGGTTGGTGGTGTGGCTAGTGGTGTGGTGGCATGGCTAGTGGTGTGTGAACTGACCTCTGTGACCCTGGCTACCTTGATGTGGTGCAGAGGCTTGTCACAATGCAATATTGTAACTAAAGCCAGGTTGGTGGTGTGGCTAGTGGTGTGGTGGCATGGCTAGTGGTGTGTGAACTGACCTCTGTGGGACTGGCTACCTTGATGTGGTGCAGAGGCTTGTCACAATGCAATATTGTAACAAAAGCCAGGTTGGTGGTGTGGCTAGTGGTGTGGTGGCATGGCTAGTGGTGTGTGAACTGACCTCTGTGGGACTGGCTACCTTGATGTGGTGCAGAGGCTTGTCACAATGCAATATTGTAACTAAAGCCAGGTTGGTGGTGTGGCTAGTGGTGTGGTGGCATGGCTAGTGGTGTGTGAACTGACCTCTGTGGGACTGGCTACCTTGATGTGGTGCAGAGGCTTGTCACAATGCAATATTGTAACTAAGACAGTCTGTTACGCTGACAACTGCTGTGCTAGTGTGGCTAGTGGTGTGGTGGCATGGCTAGTGGTGTGTGAATGGACCTCTGTGGGACTGGCTACCTTGATGTGGTGCAGAGGCTTGTCACAATGCAATATTGTAACTAAGACAGTCTGTTACTCTGACAACTGCTGTGCTAGTGTGGCTAGTGGTGTGGTGGCATGGCTAGTGGTGTGTGAACTGACCTCTGTGGGACTGGCTACCTTGATGTGGTGCAGAGGCTTGTCACAATGCAATATTGTAACTAAGACAGTCTGTTACTCTGACAACTGCTGCGCTAGTGTGGCTAGTGGTGTGGTGGCATGGCTAGTGGTGTGTGAACTGACCTCTGTGGGTCTGGCTACCTTGATGTGGTACAGAGGCTTGTCACAATGCAATATTGTAACTAAAGCCAGGTTGGTGGTGTGGCTAGTGGTGTGGTGGCATGGCTAGTGGTGTGTGAACTGACCTCTGTGGGACTGGCTACCTTGATGTGGTGCAGAGGCTTGTCACAATGCAATATTGTAACTAAGACAGTCTGTTACTCTGACAACTGCTGCACTAGTGTGGCTAGTGGCGAGCTTGTACACACCACGGAGAAAATGACGCAAGTGTCGGGTGAGAGGGCACGAACAGGGCATGGATAATGGGGGTGGGGAGGATAGCTGACCTGAACAACGGGGGGTTGGGGGTAGCAGTGAGTCCACTTGGTGTATAGATCTGAAATTCCTGGCTACACCCATCTGCTTTTATTCAGTTTTACAGCCAGGTGGAATGAAGTATAGGGAGGTTAAAGCAGCAGTACCATGTAAAAAAAAAACTGCACTTTTTCAACCGTTTATTTCCTGTGCTCTGTTGAGCATGTCATCGGTACTCTTTCTTGCTGGCATTGTACTATATCTCCATAATCTGCTTATTGTCCTTTGTTTTTGTTACATTTCTGCCACCCACCATGTTGACAGCAGGAGTAAAAGATGGGCAGACAGGCAGGTGCCATGTTTTCTGTAGATCTACAGAACACTGAAATTAATCACTTACTGGATAAGTAGTACTGCTGCTTTAAATGACTTGCTCAGGGTCACACCGCATGGAAATGGCTGTGTGGGATTTGAAACTGGGAATCCTGGTTCCCATGCCTTTGCTGTAACTACTGTTGGTGTACACACCTCTTTAATTTATTTTTTTAATTAGTCCAGAACAAAGGAAAATGTGGAGTATATTTGGTTTGTACAAATACATAGAATTTTACTTTTCTTGCATACAATTTGTGCTCGGCTTGGGCTGTGTGTGTTAGTGTGTGGTTGGGAACTCCAATTGGTTTCTGTAAGTGGAAATATTGTGAGGCTAAAACCTGAAGGACCCTTGTTGTGTGTGCATGTGTGGTGTTTTTCAGCACAGCATTTTCCTGTCTTGGAACACAGTATCATGACACTGTGGTGCCAGAAAGACTGACAGGCATTGGGGATGTGGCTTGGGGGTCATTGACTGTAATGCTTATGACAATTCACTTCCACGCCCACCATGCAGCCACTGACCAGCATCAAGGTGTGCCTTGGGGTGTCCAGCCCCAACGTTCACCCCATTCTCCTATACTGCACCCATCTCAGCTTATTTCCTAATGGAATGGGGTGAAGGTAAGGGCTGAAGACCCCAAGGTACACTGTGACATCTGTCAGTATCTGCAGGGTGGGGGCTGGCGTTAGTTCAGTACTTCACTGCCATTCCTATTATGCATCTCTCTAACTCATGCAGTGCCACTGCCAGTACGAGCAAGCAAACATTCATTGACAAATGCTTTTTTCAATTACTTCTGTGCATTACCAGCATCCACATTAATAGTATATGGATGTCTGACAAATCCTAAAATGTTGTTTGATTCTGTATGTTTCATGTGGGGGTGTCTCTTATGGTTGTTGCGTAGCTGAGGATGAACTGCTGGTGGGGCCAATGCTGCCTCAAACGTAAGAAATAAAACAGTGAAAAAAATAATTACATGAGCGTCTCCTGCTCTACCACTGTTCAGGAGGTTTTGAAACTGGCAAGGGGTAGCCAGTGTATTTCATGCCCTTTGCTGCTGCCTGCCTTAACAAATTAGAAGACATGCTGTTAACACTAATGGGCAGACTGGCATTATCTTCTGCATTGCCGCTGCAGCTTTCATGGACAAAGGAGAGTTCACCTATCAGCAAATAGAGACATCCAGGATAGCTACATGGCTATGATCGAAAGTAAAAACAAACCACTCAAATGTTTCAAACCCCTAACAGCTCCAGAAATTGAGCTGATTAGTGACAAATAAAAATTATAAAATACAGTAGGTGTGGATTTACATCTCCTTTTAGTACCTCAGTCACTAACTCAGTAATTAGCCACACATACAGCTCATTAAACACTCATCTACAAGTAACAGGCATTTTGTGGCTAGACGTTACCTTCCTTTATCATCCAAGTTGTGTGTATACAGTAATCAGGATATACACTGAGTGCAGCTGCTCACTTATCCTGTTGGTTATGAAAAAAGTCTAGGTGCACAATGTCACACTATGACACCACACACATTTCTTGTGCTTAAAAACTCATTTATTGATGAGGGAATAAAGGTGTTATGGTACTTACAAGCAGCACCAGATGGATCAAGGTACCAACATATTATGCATTTGAACACTTTCTCAAAGCCTTAAAGTGATAAATGTGTGTGGTGTCCTGTTATGGCATTGTGCACCGAGGCTTTTTTGTAACCGTGTTTGAGTTGTCTGTAGCCCTACCATTCTAAAAGCAGCTGGCAGTTGCCTTCTCGCACCTTCTTAACTGGAGAAAGGGTGCAGCTATTGTGACACTGGGGTGAGGGACCTGGGGGTATAGTTGAAAAAAGTTGTAGTAATGCTTTACCTGTGTTAGCAGTGTACACATTTCCCTTATTATATTATCTTATATTTATTATTTAGACTTTTTAGCAGATGAGCAAATACTGCCTGTTTTCACATATGAAATAATGCAAACATAGTACATAAGAATTCATCATACAGTAACAATTACAGTTGAAATTTGAATATATTAATTTTTTTCAATCTTGCTTTGAAAGTGCTTAGTCCTGTCCAAATGGTAATGTCACAAGAGATCATGTTGTAAAATGAAGGGGCCCTGTAAACAATTGATGTTTGTCCAATGGTGCAGTAGTCTTCAACTAGGGAATTTAAAAGTTTAATTTACTTTGAGACTTACAGTATTAACCAAAGGAGTTAACAGCAACAGAAAAAAGTGAAGCAACTGTTTCAGGATATAATCCCAAATTAATTATATATGCAATAGAATACCGACTCTCAGGTTTACCCTATCTGTAAGTGCTAAACAATCCGCCACCTTATAGAAATGACAATGGTCAGCTTTCCAGTTATTTGTAGAGCATTGTCTACTACATATCTTTCACTAATACCCCTGTATATTTAGAGCCTACAGTCCAGTATTGAAAACAGTAGGCTATGGGCTAGCAACCAATGGGAATCAGGAATTACCAACTCATGAATTCTGATTAATAGGCCCAGTCTCTGGGAAATACTTTTAATAACCTGAGAGACCTGGGGCTCAAATAAAAGGGAGGAATCCATAATCACCCCAAGATACTTAGAACTCTGGACAATGTCAAGGATTTCATCATTCAGCTCTACACTGGATAAATAAATCTGAGCTACTGTCCTTGGACCCACAAAACCAATTCATTTGGTCCTTTTTTTCAGTTCAGGACCAAATTCCATGGTCATATTTGGAAATGAGCAAAAATCTTTCTGAACTTTAGAAGCAATATCACTTAGATCTGGTCCTGAACTATGACCATATTGTCTACATACAATATAATTACCAACAAGTATTTGTCAATGCTGAATGTTGTCTCGCTGGCATTGGCATTGGTAGTGCCAAAGTTAGAGATGCATAATAGGAATGGCAGTGAAGTATTGAAGTGATACCAACCCCACTCTCACCCTGTAGAGACTGACAAGCAGTGGGGTGTGCCTTTGGGTCATCAGCTATAACATTCATGCCATTGTACCTCACCCTACCCTGTAGACACTGACAAGTGTTGTGGTGTGCTTTGGGGTCTTTGGGCGTTATACTTACCCCATTCCATAAGGAAATACGCTGAGGTGGGTGCAGTATAGGAGAATGGGGTGAACTTTGTGGCTGAACAGTGGAAGGCACACCACAATGCCTCTCACTGGCTGCAGGGTGGGGGTGGGGTGGAATGGCATGAGCATTACAGCCGATGATCCCAAGTCACACCCCTGATGCCTGTCAGTCTCTACAGGGTGGGGTGCTACAGCTGGAAACCCTAACACCATAGGCGTGTGTTGGTATTTTCACTCCAAATTTTCAACATGGGCTTTTTATGAGCCCACCTCATGAAAAGCGGCACAATCAGTTTGTTAGCTGAAAGGTGGTTTTGCACAGTGGCTATGCCATATGGTGACACAGGGCAGGATGTAGAAAATGACAACTGTATTGTTCATGGGGAGGCATAAAAAAGTGGCAACATTGAAAATCTGGAGTGAAAATATAAAAAATTGGTGAAGTCATGAGCATGCATAGAAACTGCGCAACACACATCCGTAACCCAATTATTTTGGGGAGTTTGTTAGCCACATTTTTAACATAGGCATTTTGGGACCTCCCCTCATGAACAGTGGCTCTGTGATTTTGTTGAGCTGTCCCAAAAGTTGATTTCCCACAGCGACCACGGCATTGTGCGCCACAGGTGCGTAAACACATTTTGGGCAGGATGTAAAAAATGACAGCTGTACTGTTCATAAGGAGGTGTGAAAAAATGCCAGTGTTGAAAATCTAGCATGGAAATATTGCAAATTTGCAAAGTTACAAGGGTGCGTGGAAACTGCGCAACGCACGCTTATAACACAGTCTTATTATGGACTTTCAGCGCCAAATTTTCAAAATAGGCATTTTAGGACCTCTGCTCATGAACAGTGTCACCGTCATTTCCTCAAACAGTCCCGAAAAGTGATTTCACTCAGTGACTGCATTATTCTGTGCTGGACATGTGAAAACACATTTTGGCCAGGATATGTATAATGGCAGCTGTGCTGTTCATCAGGAGGTGTGGAAAAATGCCAATTTTGAAAATCTGGAGTGAAAATATTACAAATTCACGAAGGTATGAGCATGTGTGGAAACAGTGCAATGCACACTCGTAAAACAGCCATTTTGGGGATTTTTTTCACCAAATTTGCAACATAGGCTTTTTGAGAGCCCTCCTCATGTACAGTGGCACTGTCATTTCGTTACTCGGTCCTGAAAGGTGATTCCACGCAGTGACCATGAAATCACCTTTCGGGATGGAATAATGCCACAACAGTGACTGAATTCATGAGGAGGAGTCCCAATAACCCCATGTTGAAAATTTGGTACAAAAATTCCAAAAGATGCCTGAGATATGCACCAAAGCTGAAAAAACCCTATTTATGCCATTATACAGCTTACCGGCATTTCTTCAGTTTGCAGTCAGCTTTGAAGAGTGCAGACGTGTTCCCGGTCCACCGAAGATCATCACACCAGACTCCAGAGGTAAGTATGGGGTGAGGGGGGGTGTGGGGTGGCAGGTGTGCAGAGGGAGGGCACGGGTTGCGGGAGGGTGTAGGGAGACGGAGAGGGAATGTTTTCTTTTTTCACAGGGTTAAAAGAAAAAAAAAGCATTGCGGGATGGTTTTTAATTTTCAGGAGATTTGGCATGCTGGGGTGGGCTCCCAGTGTGCCATCTAAGTGTTTTGGGGGGGATGATGTAGCCGATGGGGGATTGGGCATCCCCGTCAGCACACATGAAAGTGGAGGGAGCAAGAGCCAAGGGGGATTGGGCACCCCCCTCAGCACATAACAAATGGGGACGTGCATTATGCTGATGGGGAGTGGGCTCCCCCATGTCGGCACATTCATTGGGGCAGGGCATGCTGACAAGGGGATTGGGCACCCCCTGAAGTCAGCATTATGGCAGGCAGTGTGCCACCATGTTCATTTTTTTTATTCACCAGGGAAAGCACGTCGGGAGGTCCGCTGCGTATGATGTGCTTTGCTTACATTGCAGTGGACCTTTCCTTAGATATGCTCGCCACATTATGCATGCATGGTATGGCACTGGCATTCAGGCTTATTGGGGAATGAGGGACACACCTACTGATGCGTGCCCTGCATTCGCCCAACAGTGACCGCGCCTCCCAATCTGCTACTACTGCAATATGCTGACTGCTCATGAGCGTGCCCATATAAAAATGTAAGGGTTGAGGGAACATAGTTTAAAAAGAAAGAAAATAGTTGGGGACCTGGAAATGATCCTTGGGACACCCCACATTGGAGAGAGAGACAATCAAAGAGATATCCTGAGATCAGAGTTTTGTGGGTCCTACGTTTAAGATAACCAAAAAAAAATTTAATTACATCCTCATAAAATTTAATATCAGCAAGACAGTCGAACAAAAGGTCATGACTGGCCAAACTGAAAGCCTCAGTGAGGTCCACAGAAACAGCTATGGCACAGTGACCTCGGTCTGAGGCTCCGAGCATACAGCTAGTAAACCTCACCAAGCCTGTCTCGGTGTTATGAAATTCCTGGAAGCCATGTTGGGTAGTTGCTAAAACAGTACATTGAGAAAGATAAAGAAAAAACCTGGTCAAAAACAATCCTTTCGAGGATTTGTGAAAGGGGAAGCAAGAAGAGAAACAGGTCGATAGTTTGAAATAACCTCCATGCTTCCAGCTTTATGAACTTGGTTGGGGAACTACCCCATAACATAATGAAAAATTAAAGATAAGAGCAAGGACTTGTACAAGTACATCAATAACCGTCTTCAAAATATCGTACTCAATATTATGAGGGCTGACTTTGGTTGTGGGTTATCAATCAATCAATCAAAAACTTTATTTTACCAGGCGGAACATCATTGAGACAAGCTCATTTAGAAACATAGAAACATAAATTTTGACAGCAGATAAGGACCGCTTGGCCCACTCAGTCTGCCCATTTCCCTACCTACTGGATAAGCTGCAGATTCTAGTTAACCAGCAGCCTACTTCTTCCTACCCCCACCCCCTAGAATTGCCTTATGACTGTCCCATGCATGCTTGAATTCCACCACTGTTTTTGACTCCACAACCTCCTCCGAAGGCCGCTCCATGCATCCACAACCTCTCTGTGAAAAATACTTCCTTAAATTACTTGAGCTGCCTCCTCTATCTTCAAATTGTGCCCCTTGTTCTTGCACACTCTTTTTGAAAGATGCTACCCTCTTGGACTTTGTTGATTCCCTTGAGATACTTGAAAGTTTCTATCATGTCCCCTCTCCCTCCTTTCCTCGAGGCTATACATATTCAGCTCCTTAAGTCTCTCTTCATATGTCTTCCAGTGCAGACTCTGCACCATTTTAGTTGCCCTCCTCTGGACAGCCTCCATCCTGTCTATGTTCTTGTGGAGATTTGGTCTCCAGAACTGCACGCAGTACTCCAGATGGGGTCTCACCGTCTGTACAGAGGGATAATAACTTCCTGTTTTCTACTGGTGATGCCTCTCCCTATGCATCCCATTGCAAGATGGACCTGGGGCAAAACAATTGCCAACAGGGTTAAGACATCACAGGTTGAGTGAATGTACATACCAATTACATGGTAATAATAACAACATAATAATACATAACTATCACATGTGACAAGATAATTCCAGCAGAACATAGCAATAGGTTCAACAGGAGGTAGTGCCTCCCAGAGATGGGAAACACTTCTTACAGGAAGTAGCAGACTTCCTCGTCGATATGTCGTTTGAGTTGCCCAGATTGATGGTTCTGAGCAACTTTAATGCCTGGGTCGATGATGAACTCTCACAATTTGGTAATCACTTCCTCCAACTTATATCTTCTTTGGGCCTTACACAGGTAGCTTCCACTGCTACACATAAATCTGGGCACTCTTTGGATTTAGTCTTCCTCTTAGGCATTGACTCATCTGACGTGGGGGTGGAACCAGTCGTCTGGTCTGACCACCACACAGTGAGGTTCAATTTTTACACCCCCCTGAGAAGGCCTTCCCCTGTGGAGATGGTCAGGTACCGCCCATTATGGAATATTACTTCCCAGGGCCTTGTGGCAGTCCTTGACCTCTCATCCCTCGTGTTGACTAGCAGTGACCCAGAGGTGCTGGTGGTGGCCTATAATATGGCCATTACGAGCACCCTGGATTTTATTGCTCCTGTTCGTGAGTGCCCCCTATCCCTTCACCCCAGGTCCCCTTGGCTTGATGGGACAATGAGGAAGTTGCAGAGACAGGGGCGAAGGTTAGAGCGTTGTTGGCGCAAATCCGCCATTGATGCCAACCACCTTAGATTGATGGAACATTATTCTATCTCTCAATCTGCAATCACCCATAAGAAGGCAGAATTCCTGTCCAGGAAGATTGCAGTTGCACAGAATCGACCGGCTCAACTGTTTCGGATTGTAGACAGACTGTGCAACCCAGTCTGTCTGCAAGTCCGAAAGGCCTTTTTGCAAGTAGAGTGTGAGGAGCTCACTCGGTTCTTTGCAACTAAGGTGGCTGACATCAGGACGGGCTTGCGTCCGGCACTCTCTAAGGGTGATGTTGTGGAACAGTGTGAGCTCAAAATACCTCAGTTCTCTTGGAGTTCCTTTCACCGACTGGAAGACACGGATGTTATAAGGATCATCCATAGTGTGCGGCGTACGAGCTGTAGTTTGGACCCTGGACCAACTCCCCTAATTTTGGGTTGTTTTGAGACCATCGGTCCAGTTATGGTGCAAATAGTCTGGTGTTCCTTAGAGTCTGGGGAGTTTCCTAACTCTCTGAAAGAGGCGGTGTGATACCATTCTTGAAAAAAGCTACTCTGGACCCAGGCTGTTTTTCAAACTACAGACCTATCTCTAATCTTCCCTTTATTGGGAAGGTTATTGAGAAGGCAGTGGCAGCCCAATTGGAAGACCATTTAACCATCCATAATGTCTACAAATCCTTCCAATCCAGTTTTCGTAAAAGACACAGCACCGAGACTGCACTGGTTCGGGTGCTTAATGATCTTCTGAGGGTGAGAGATCAGAAGAAACATTCCATTCTAGTTCTTCTTGATCTCTCGTCAGCTTTTGACACTGTGAATCACTTGGTGTTGTTAGCATGCCTGAGGTCAATTTGTGGAATGTCGGGAACTGTTTTAAAATGGTTCACTTTATTCCTTACTGGGAGATCACAAAGAGTTGTGTCGGGGGTTTATTCCTCTGGCCCAACTCCTTTGTTGTGTGGGGTGCCTCAGGGTTCAGTGTTGTCACCCATGTTATTTGCAGTGTATATGCTGCCCCTCGGAGACATTATAAGATGGTATGGGCTGAGGTTTCACTGCTATGCAGATGATAACCAGCTATACTTGTCTTTTGCACCTGACCAGGATGGAGCACTCTCGGTGTTTAACAACTGTCTGGAAGAAATCCAAGGTTGGATGGATTCTAGTTGGTTAAAGTTGAACTCAGAGAAGACAGAAGGGTTAGTAGTGGACCCGGGTGGTCAGATAGCGAGGTCACATGGTGGCACGCCTTCTGGAATTTTTCTTGGTGGTGTGTCACTTCTGCCCTCTGAACAGGTGCACAACCTTGGGATTGTCCTGGATGATAGGCTGACCCTTCAATCTCAAGTATCGGCCATTGTCAGGACTTCCTTTTACCATCTTAGGAATATTGCCAGGGTGTGTCACCTTGTTCTGTCTGACTCCCTACCAACATTGGTCCACGCTTTTGTGTCCTCGCGCTTGGACTACTGCAACTCCCTTTACTTCAGGCTTTCTGGGGTTGAAATCTGTTGCCTTCAGCTGGTGCAGAATGCTATAGCCCGGGTGTTGACTGGGACAAGGAGATCCAGTCATATTACACAATTGCTGCTCAAACTGCACTGGCTTCCTATACGGTGGTGGATCACCTTTAAAGTAATTTTATTGACTTTCAAAGCCCTTCATGATAAGGGTCCGACCTATCTGAAAGAACTTCTGGTGCCTTACTGCCCTGGCCGATCGCTCCACTCAGCCGACGAGGGGTTGTTAGAGATTCCAATAGTGAATTTAAAATCTTCTGGTAGCAGAGCATTTTCTTATGCCGCACCCACTCTTTGGAATTCTCTACCACGCCGGGTAAGGGAGTGCACCTCCGTGGAGGTATTTAAGAAAGATTTAAAAACCTACTTGTAGGATTTGGCTTATCTGGATGATTAATGGAAACTATAAATATCTGCTATTGTATGGATGATTGTATGGCTTGTTCTAACTAAATGTTGTTTTAATGTATTTTTATGTTTTTAAATTTATATTGTATATTGTGTTTGATGTAAAGCACCTTGATATTTTTGAAAGGCGCTTTAAAAATAAAGTTATTATCACTGTAATACTATTATTATTATTTAAATAAAATTGCATGGATGCAGAAATATGGACGTAAGGTAATGAGCTAAAGTTTATACAGTAAACAGCATTGGAGGAATCATAGTGAACAGGATTGACAGTTCCTCTAGCGTAAAAGTGTGAAGAAGATTGAGATGTAAGAGTCCTTTGATAAATACTGTAGGCATGGCCTGGAAAGTGGGGTGGGAAGGGGAAGGGTGTATAGGGAGTGGGGAGGGAAGGTCAGCCGAGATAGGAGAGGGTTGGGCATGATGGCCTAGGGAGGAAGGACTGTTTGAAGGGAGAACATGACAGATGCCACAGACAGTGGTTGGGGTTTAAGTCCAATATTTGAAGCAAAGACAGATCATGATGTTGGGACCTTGATTTGGACAATGACAGAAGGGAGGACTCAAATGACGCCTCAGGCAATGGTTGAGGTTTAAGACCAGAATTTAAAGCAGTAACAAATCGTGATGTTAAGACCTTGACTTGAAGCAATGACAGACCTCAGAGAAGGTCCTCAGGAACAAGGATTTGAAGAGGGAGAATGTGACAGGGGTAGTAGCCTTAAGGTTTTCTGGATCTTATTCCAGAGCGTAGGAAGAGTGAAGCTTGTTGAGGCTCTACCAAAGAGCGTTTTAACTTTAGGGATAGCCAGAGATAAGATGTAGTTCTTGACTTGTTCTGGGGTCACACAATAACAACATTTCAATAGATGGTGTTTTTTCCCATTAACCCATGTTTTCCTCTCTGGCATAGAACCCTTATTAATTCTAAATATTTTGAAGTCACCAAAATAATCATTAAATACTTTGGCTTCCACAATAGCATAAGTAATGAACCCATAATCGGTCTGACTAGTAAAGGTACCATCATTGCTCTTCCTACCAACTAGTTTATCAAGCATTTGCCAGGTTTTCTTTGGATTTCGGAGATCACTAAGCTGTTTAAAACTGCAATAATTTTCATTTTCTCTTCTTACTGTCATTTTACATGTAACCCCTTTGTTACCCAGGGTTACTAGAATCCCAGTAAGACCTACTGGTAGGCACGGAAGGCAGCTTGTGAAACTCCGGTTAAATGGGTTTCACACTGTCTCACTCTGTCCTCAGTCACAACTGAGACTGGAGAGATGACATCATTATATAGAATTGTTACAGCTGCATGAGCCACATTTGGAATCTTCAGCTCAGAGAGTTCTTAGAACTTTGGGATTCAAAGAGAGAGTCAGTTTAGTTTTGTTCTTGAGCAAGAAAGAAGCATCAGTCTGTAGTTTGAGTTTTGCCTCCACACAGAAGGAAGTTTTTCTGTGTTTCACCATTTATAAAGTGGTGGAGACCGTCCCCTCGGTCTCAGTGCCCCCTTCTTCCGGGGGGTAGGAAAAGGTCTCTGTGGGTTCCAGAGGCAATCCCCTTCTCCCGCCAAGGAAAGAAGCTGCCTGATTTTGTGTTGGCTGTTCTACAATACAGCAAAGGTTAAAGGACTTCGCCTGTGGGGCCCTGCAACGATTGGGTGAGTGTTTGGCTCCAGTTTAAAGGGCAAACAACTGTTTTTTCAGTCAGGAAATGTTATTGGGGACTGCTGTTTGGGAGGACTATATACACTAGGACAAACATATGGAGCAGTCAATTCAGTTTCAAGTTTCAAATGGTTTTATTGGGGACTGTTGTTTGGGAGGACTATATACACTAGGATGAACAAATGGAGCAGTCAGCTTAAAGTTTAAATGGATTTAGAGTTTGCAGTAGAGGGGGTTCGTCAGTTCATCCACCATGCAATCTACATGTTACAGTCCTAAAGTTTCTGTGTGTTCAGAGAAATGGCCGGGTATGGGCTGTGGGAGCTGGAGGTGGATAAATCCCCATCTTTAGTAACCATGTCCACTTCTACAGATTTCTTCTGTTTTTGCTACTCGCCTCATGCGCTTGGCCAGTGATGGGGTGGGTACCCAGACGTGGGTCGCAACATGAAAATCTCTCTAGGAGTCAATGACTTCAAGTGGAGTGGGGAGCCACAGGATGGGAAAATTACTCCTTGTTGGATGGGAGTACTCCTTGTTTGATGGGAGTTTCATTTTGGAAGTACGAAAACAAAATCTCTCTAGGAGTCGCAGACTTCAAGTGGTGTGGGGAGCCACAGTTTGAGAGCCTCCTTGTTTGATAGGATGTCTTGCCAAGTAAAGTTTGGGTTCATTCTTCAAGTGGACCATCAGTCGAGTGGCCGGCAGGGGAGCCAGGCCAGTCGGGCTGTGTATCCAATCCGCTTGCAAAGTCTGGGCTGAGTGCCTGGTGGGTCCAAAGCCAGACAACTGTTGTATTGTGTTCATTCCTCAAATGGACTGCTGTGTTTAACCTCTAATCTGCATTACAGTTACGTAGCCCTTTGGGGGACCATACAGTGCTTTGTTTATGTTCAGTGAGTTAATATATAAAGCCACACTGAAAAATCCCAATTCTGGTTCTCGACATTACAGTTATTGCTTCCTGTAGTTGGATTTACTTGGGTGCCCCTGTGCAGAGTAGTCAAACCTAGGTCTCTTGTGTCAGGGAACCTTATCCTTCTCCGAACCCGTAGATACACATATGTATATCCATGTTACAAAAATGAACATATGGCTTACATACATCTACTGTAGAGACATTTATTCTCCTGTAGAACTATGGGATCTCTTAAACTTTTAATTTTTTTTCCTGGCTTCATCCCTAATTTTTGTCAGGCGCAAAACCTCAGATGTAACCCACTATTTGTTGCATTATCTAATTCTCACTTTTTTTTCCTATGGGCAATTTTGTCAAAAACATCACCAAATGCCGGCCCGGTGCTGCTGAGAGTTGAATCACTGGATGCCACACCTCGCACTACGCCAGCGACCTTGGTTCAGGAATGGACTCAGGCCGCTGTGGGTTGGCTGGGTAGGAAAGGGATTGAGCATCCGTTGCACTGCTCTCCCTCTCCTGGGGAGGGTGTTTCCAGTGTAGGTACGTTGCTGGCTCCTAGCAGAGACTGGGACACCACCACTGCACATAAGGAGCAAGTGAGAGGGCAGGCATTGAAGGTAGTGCATGCGGACACATGTGCACTCCCTCCATGGGCGTCATTGCATGTCCCCCTCTCTCTCTGGGGAAGAAAATGGAAAATGGTGGCATCCCAGGTCTTGGCAGCTTGATGGTCATTCGATGGGTGCCCTGGCTTCAGGGACATCGCTGGAGCTAATTCCGGACTTGGTGGTGAGTGTAGGGGGACTCCCACCACCCCACTGTGGGGGCAAGCCACAGGAGATTACCGGCGAAGGTTCCTAAGCAAGACAGGGTTCTGGACAGTGGCTGGAACCAGAGAGATGCATGGACGGGGTAGCCGACCGGGATACCAGGTAGGAGAAAAGCGAATAACTGTAAAAAAACCAAAATCACCAAATAATGTATTACATCTTTTCAAAATCGCATCAATATCAGTAGACATTTCCAAGAAGGAACAGTCAAGTGAACTAACAGCATCCTTAAGGGTCTCGGCATTGAGGCATTTTAAATTTCTGGAATAAATATATGTGGGGTGGGCTTCTATGCCTTATTATAAACCAACTACAAAAGGTCAGACAGTGGTCACTCACAGCATCTGGATGCAACATTGATGTTGCCACTTTGGAAGAGTGAGTGACCAGTGTCCAATCAATTGTCGAGTATGTGCCATACTTATGATTTTAACTAGTTGTTTCAATTATCAGATGCTGTACCCCTAAATACAGAAATAGTTTCTTAGCCTCTCCAGCCTGTTCAGAGCCCCAGTTCAAGGTCATGAGGTAGCTGCTGCTGGATATGCCTTCTACAGAAAGGACAGACCCTCTAGAAGAGGGGGTGGGGTCCTGATATATGTAAGGGACACAATTACGTCCTCCCTTGTTAGTATGCCACTAGGCCAAACCCCGGACGCTGAAGCAATATTCATTCGGCTCACTCTAGGTGGGGCTAACACTCACAATAGGCTGCGCTTACAGCCCACCCACAAATGCGCTCGGCTCTCTTGTTGCCCTCCTGCAGAACCCAGCAGTAGAATCTGCTTCAGAAATCATCCTACTGGGTGACTTCAACCTAAACTGGGCCCTTGAGATGAAATCTGCCATCAATGCTAAACTAAATGACTCCCACCTCACCCAAGTCATCACCTTACCAACCAGAATGAACCATGCCACAGGAAGGCATACTACAATTGACTGGGTCCTGACCTCTACCCTAACAATGTAAAATGGCAGGGACCTTGGCAGATGCATTGGTGACCACTGCGCCTGTATTAGCCATCTGGAAGAATTGTGCGAATAAAGTCCATGGAAGTTTTTACCTCTAGGGACTACTCTAACTTCCCCCTGACCAATTCATTCGCTACTTAAATGGTATCGACTGGAGCAATATAAGACACCTCCCAGTCTGGAGGATGCCATCAAATTCTTCCAGACATCCCTCCTGAGAATTATGGACCTTTTAGCCCTTTAAAACCTACAGAGTAAAGGAAGCTGCTACAAATGGATCTTGCCTCCTCTAAAGCCATGATGTCCACCGGACAAGGCCTGGAAAAAGTAGGCAACCGGGGACCTAGCGCCTACAGAGCCCATAGAAACCATTGTAAAAGGCCATTAAACTAGCGAAGAAAGCATATATCACCAACCTCCAAAAACTAACCTTGGCAATCCAAGGCTTTTCTGGACGCACATTAATGAACTCCTCAAAGGGAGCATTAAAACATCACCCAGCCCAATCCTGGCTAATGGGCAACTAATCTATAGGGGATCTCACATTGCTGAGACCCTTAACACTTACTTCACGAACCTGGAGGCATATAAGCGGGGACCTCCTGACACGAATAGTAAGCCGGTTTCACAATGGCCCCAGGACCTTGATTGCCCTTTGTTTCACCTGAGGATGGTCAGGGAAAAAGAGGTCCTCACCACCCCTAAATCCCTACACCCAAGAGGATCTGGGGATCTGATGGGATCCAAACAAGAATCCTAAAAGAGGGAGCCCCAGCCTTAGCTAAACCCCTAACCTGGCTGATCAATCGGTCCATAATGGAGGGATCAGTACCCAAGCTCTGGAAACAAGCACTAGTGATTCCCATACACAAGGGAGGAGCAGCAGAGCCCATTGAGAACTACAGGCCTATCTCCTTATTGTGTTCCATAGCTAAAGTACAGGAGAAGCTTGTTTACTCTCAACTCCGGGACTACCTAGAAACTCACCGGGTAATCTCACCATCTCAGCACGGGTTCAGGGCTAACCATGGGACGGACACTGCGCTAACTAAATTCTCAGCTGAAGTACTGAGCAATAATGATGGAGGGGTCAGCACAGGGGCGGTCTTCATTGACCTATCCAAAGCTTTCGACCTGGGAAACCGCAACCTCCTTCTACAAAAAATGTGTTCTCTTGGCCTTGATACTCACTCACTGGGATGGTTCAAGAGTTATCTCTCCGAACGCACCCAGAGGGTTAAGTGGGAGGATAAAGTCTCTAAGCTAGCTCCACTTAAAGAAGGGTACCCCAAGGGTAATCCTGCCCCTTCTTTTACTCTGTTCATTAATGATCTGCACAAAACTGCGGTAGTAGCAGTGCCATTCAGTACGCGGATGATGCAGTCATTTATAGAGCCTCCCCTAATTTACCCAAGTTGCAGACAGCCCTCCAAGAAGACATCCACTTGATGGAGGACTGGCTCTCTCTGAATAAAATGGTTCTAAACACCAGCAAAACGAAGGTAATGTTCTTTGGCCCTAGATCCCTGGGAGCAGAGAGGTCACACCACCTACAACTCCAGTCCAGCGGGGGTGTAAAACTTGAGGTGGTCTCCTCCACCAAATACCTTGGCCTTACCCTGGACCAAGGTTTTACACTAAAGAATCATGTATATCAAATCACAAAAGCCATCCATGGGAAATTAGGCATCCTTTATAGACTAAAGGACCAAATCATTCCTGAAGCCAGGGTAGCCATTGCCACAAGTGTACTCCTCCCAAAGCTCACATTCGGGGCTCCGATCCTCCAGGGTGTGGCCGCGATGGAATTAGGAAGGCTGCAGACTCTGTACAATAAGATAGTCCGCTTTGCCACCCTGTCTCACCCGAGGACTCACCACTGTGAGGCCCAATCCAGGCTCAGGTGGCCGTCGCTTGATGCTTATCTAGCCTACCCTTCCCTTTGCCTTACATTCAAGATACTGGGCCCCTCACCTCCCCCCAGCCTGGTTGGGCTCATCAGGGCGAAATCCAACCCACTGCACCTGCGCTCATCAGGCCAATCTCTCCTCGAGGTTCCTAAGATGAGGACTAAAGCCAGGTCTAGGTCCTTTGCGTACACCACCCCTTCCACCTGGAACAACCTCCCCTTGGAGGTCCGGGAGGCTGAGACTGTTTCTAGCTTCCGACTTTGCTGGAAGGGACACCTGCTCAATAGGAGCATATGTCAATGTCACAGTACCTGACCTAGCTCAGCCTCTTGGGCAGCTCACTTGTCCTCCTAACAGCCATCTTGGCAGTATAATGGTCCTCTTCTTGCAGAAGGGGTGCACTTAGGTCCCAAATTTATCCCCCTTCCAATCCTGCAGGCACAGCAGCTAACCCTAGGTCTACAGGCGCTGCTTACTATTCCTGAGGACCTGGTATCTAATCTACTACTAGTGATGCCTAATTGTTTAATGTATGCATTATTTGTAACCTTCATGTCCATACAGCCTATATGTCTTCCACTTCCTGGCGCCTGTAAAGATATGTACTCTTATTTTTAAAAACTATCCATTCTCCAGACTGTACTGAACTGTTACCTGTATGTTGTTGTTGCACCCGGGTCGCCCCTGAAAAAGGGACCTCTTCGGGCCCAGTGGGCCTACCCGGTCATCAAAATTCCATAAATAAATAAATAAATAAGGTCTAAGCCATGGTAACACATGCTCTACTAATCTAAATAGCACATTGAATGGTTTATTAACTAATGCCATAAGTTTTTCTAACAGGTTTGAGAAGTTTAAGCTAATTCTGGCCATCCAGGACATTCATGTAGCATGTGTCACTGAGACACGGGGCAATGAGAAGGACACATGGGAAAAAAATATACCAGGATACAGATGTTTCATAAAAAATAGGAAATACAGAAAAGGTGGAGGGCTGGCTATTTACATCCATGATTCCATAAAAGCTGAGGAGAGTCCCGATGGTGTTGAAGATCTAGAAGTACTTTGGGTTAAATTACATCCCATGGTCTGTGCCTCTGTAAGATTTGGCTTAGTATACAGGCCAGGCCACCTTCCATATCCTTAGAAAATGACACCAAATTATTAAAGCATATCAGTGAATTGAACCGAGCAGATAATATCTTGATGCTAGGAGATTTCAATTTACTGAACATTGATTGAATGACACACACTGGACAAAGCAAAACAGATAACTCCTACCTCGATCTTATAGTGCAGTTAGGTTTTGTACAAATAGTCCCTTTTGCTACCAGGTATGATAAAACACTGGATATAATTCTATCCAACATGAATAGTAGAGTAGCTAATGTCAGCATTACAGCTCCAGTTGGTAATAGTGATCGTATATGTGTGAAATTCCAGATTCAGGGCCAAGTTAGGCAAATTGAGATGGGAGTTACAAAAAAATTAAACTTTAGAAAGGCCAATTTTAATGCTATCAAGAATAATATGGCAAAGTGGGATTGGGCTAGATTTTTCAGGCCACACAGTTGATGAAAATTGGGAACTACTGACCTCTAAACTAAAAGGAAAGCAAGCTATGTATATACCTAATATAAAAAAAATTACTAATAAAAAACAACCCCCAGATGGATGAAGCCGTTTATTAAAAAAATAATCAATAAAAAGAACAGACTATTTAAACGTATTAAGGGTGGTAATCATCATTTAATTCCAGCTTATAGGGCCTTGGTTAAGAAAATTAAAACAAATATTAAGTATTCCAAAGCACAACAGGAAATAACATTGGCCACTAAGGTTTGTGACAATAAAAAAGCCTTCTTTTCCCACATTAACAGCCTAAGGGGTACTACAAATTCAGTCGGCCCATTTATAAACAGCTTGGGGATACCTACTAATGACAAAGAAATGGCTGATCTGCAAAACAATTACTTTTGCACAGTATTTAATAACAATACTGTAAACTCCTTGGAGGATATACCATTACCCATACCAGGACAAATAACTATTGGTCCAACAGATGTCCATGGAAGACTAAAACACTTACCAGTTAACAAATCTCCTGGGCCAGACAACATACACCCTCAAGTCCTGCATGAACTTGAGGATCATATATTTTTGCTCCTGACACTCATATTCCAACATGCCTTGGACTCGGGTGATATACCACTGGGTTGGAGGGTTGCCACGGTGGTACCCCTTCTAAAAAAAAGGACCCCAGACTAAACCTGAAAATTTTAGACCAATTAGTCTAACATCACTAATGGGTAAAGTTCTGGAGGGTATAATTAAAGATTATATACATCAGCACCTACTCACATTGGGACTTTTGGACCCATGCCAACATGGTTTTACTAAATCTAGGTTTTGTCAAACCAATCTTTTGTCCTTTGATGAAAACGTCAGTAGGGAAATTGATAACAAGAATCCAGTGGATGCAATATTCCTGGATTTTGCCAAAGCATTTGATAAATTGTCCCATCCTGAGCTGGTTAAAACATTAAGGGACCTCAATCTGAGTAGTAATATAACATGTTGGATTGCCAACTGGTTAAAAGGGCGTCAGCAGAGGGTGGTGGTTAATGGTGTCTTTTCTGAATGGGCTGGACTCACTAGTGGGGTGCCCCAGGGGTCGGTCCTGGGTCTGATTTTTTTTAACATATACATATCCTCACTACAACTGGAGTTCTCAAGTATTTGGTTGTCTATATTTGCAGACGACTATCATTTGGGAGCAGTGGTAAATGGGATAGAAAGTACCACTGCATTGGAAAAAGCTTTGGACCATATTTTTCATGGACTAAGAATAGCAGATTGGCTTTGAATGTAAGTAAGTGTAAAGTCATGCACTTAGGTTCACATAACAAACAGTGCAAGTACTTTTTAAATAACAAACTTTAATTGAAACACTCTGTGAAAAAGATATTGGTGTAACTATCAGCTTTGACCTTAAATTTCACACACAATGTAGGGACCAAGTGAAAAAAGCAAATCAAATACTGAATTGTATTTTCAGGCATATTTCTAGTCAAGCTAAGGAGGTGATGCTCCCCCTGTAAGTAACATTGGTCAGGCCTCACCTGGAATATTGTGTTCAGATTTGGTCCCCATATAACAAAGAAGGTATAAAAAAGTTGAAGCAGAGCAAAGAAGAATGACCAGATTCATAACCGACTTAAAGAGGAAATCTTATCAGGAAAGACTAACAACACTTAATCTGTATTCTTTACAATATAGAAGGCACAGGGGGAACTTGTGTGTGTTATTCAGAGCAATAGATGATTGCATCCTTAGAACTGACCTTGGCCTAGTTTTAAACCACAGTAGATTTAGCAGTAGGAAACACACTAAGCAACGCTACTTAGAAAAATGAAATCTGTTATTTAGGAAACACTGGTTCAGTCAAAGGGCAATTTCAGCATGGAATGTGCTACCTGGAGTAGTTATTGGAAGAAAAGATATGAACGCTTTTAAACATAACTTGGATAACATTATGAGTGATGAGGTTACATTTGGGGGTTGTATATAAATCTTAATTAGGGCTAGTTACTTATAAAAGGCAAACATTATGGACGTAAGTCTATTTAGCTTGAAACAATCTATGAGATCTATGAAATTAAAATCTCCCATCAGAATCCGTTCCATTTTCTACGGAAGACTTTTTTCAGTGAAGAAACCCATAACAAACCAGTGTTGTGTAGTCGTGGTGGAACATGAATAGTACTAATGACAATTTGTTTGTCAGAGACCAATATAAGTTCAATTTAAAGGATATCATAACCATCTTGCTTTGAGGGTGATTGAAAATTAAATGATTTACATTTAGTTAAAACGTATAATGATACACCATCAACTCTTTTCCCACATCTGCTATTCCTAAAAATGGAGTAACCTTTAAGTGAAATTTAATTAACTTATTGGTTAATCATGTCTCTGTTAGGCATATAGGGCCAGATATTCAAAAGAGTTGTGCCTGCACAAGTCCAGAAATGCACCATTCTGCGATATTCAGCAGGAGGCAGTTGCGCCCCCCCAAAGCACACTGAGCAACAGCGCAATGATAAAGAATGTATGCGCAACTGAAGGGGGAGGAACTATGCATAAATGGCGCAGTGTGATATTTAACAACATGCGCCATGCGCAATAGGGGAGCCAGCGGAAGTTGCGCCATAGCGGAAATGAGCCAAAATAAAAGGGAGCAAGGGAGAGGCACAAGAATGCTACAGGGAAGGCACATGGGGCCGAACACTAGCAGGACAAACTGGGAAGCAGGGACACACAGGACAGGCCAGGAAAGGGCACCTGGAATCAACAAGCTCAGGGGAAGGTGTGGGGAGTCACAGTACAGAAGGGGGAAGTACTTGCCACACAGCAGTGAGGCCAGCACAGGCAGGTGTTCCAGATGCAGGGGAAGTAGCAGCCAGGACAGCAGGGGGAATACAGAAACAGCTGCTGGGGGGTGAACACAAGCCAGGGACATAGCCAGTGCCACCATCCAGATGGAGGCAGTAATGAGGGGAGGTGAGAAGGCGGGCAGCAGGGGGCGTGACCGTGGAAGGACCCTTCAGCGGTATGCCCCCAACAGGCAGTACCGAGCCTGCACCAGCTTCGAGCTGTATAGTGATACAGAGATCGTGGGCTGGTACCGTCTGAATCGGGCAATTCTGAGGTGGCTCTGTGAGCTGTGCAGTGATGTGATGCAGACACCCACACAATGGAGCCATGCTCTGTCAGTGGAGATGAAAGTGACAGCTTGCATGTGCTTGCTCACCACGGGTACCTTCCAGAGACCAACTGGGGACACTACAGGCTTAACCCAGGCAGCCACATCATGCCACCTCACCCAGTTCCTCAGTGCACTGCTGCCACATGCTGTGGAGTACATCCATTTCCACAGCACACTGGTGGAGTGCACAGCAAACATACAGGAGTTCCACAGGGTAGCACATATGCCTGGCATGCTAGGGGCAATAGACTGCACCCATGTGGCCATCCGCACACCACCTGGCCCCGAGGGGGCCACATATATAAATCACAAGGGCTATGCCAACATCAACTGCCAGGTGGTGTGCGATGCCTGGGGGTGCATAATCAATGTCTGTGCCACGCTCCCTGGGGGAGCACATGATGCCTTCATCTGGCACCAGTCAGCACTATGCCACAGACTCGAGAGTGGGGATATCCCCACTGGCCACCTAGTGGGTGAGCATGCAAACCACATGGACAATCATAGAGCCTGGGGGGGCATGGTTAGAGGTGACATGGGTAGTGGCCTACATGGCCCGGGGTAGGGCGATGCTGATCACCAAACTAACCTCCACCCTCTACACACAGGTGACAGTGGATACCCACTCCATCCCTGGCTGCTCACACGCAACCAGCAGCCCGTGATTCCATTGCAGCAACGCTACAATGAGGCACACGCCACCACATGTAATGTCATTGAGCCGGTGTTTGGTACGCTGAAGGCACATTTCCATTGCCTGGACACCTCCGGCAGTGCCCTATAGTACAGCCCCTCAAAGGCCTGCAGGCTATTCCTGGCCTGTTGCATCCTGCACAACATGGCCAATGAATTGTGGAATAGCCGTACAGGTCGAAGAGGGGGACAGCGATGGGGACAATGAAGTCACCAGTGACAATGGTGATGGACAGCCCACCCCTGGGTGATGGGATCCCCGACTGTTTCAGCTGGCACAGCTGCACCAGGACACCATCATGGAGGAGCACTTCAGCCAACCCAGGTAAGTCATGGGGCCATGTGTAACCACCAGTGACTAAGGCACAACCCACAAACACGCATGGACACACACCAGGGGTGCATGCCATCAAGGGAGCTGGCCGGGCATGGAGCCACACACACAACCAGGTATGGGTGAGGAGTAACATGCCACACGGACACACACACACACACACACACAAAATGCACCAGACATGCACAAAGGGTAGGAGGCACACTGACCCAGAACACCACCCCTAGCCACACACATGTCCACAGACCACCTCGCCCACTGCCTGTTCTTGTACGTGTGTCAGATGCTGAGCACCACTGCACATTGGTGTACAGCGCAATGCAGGTATCATCATGCACACACAACTGCAGACAGCAACTAGGAGGGTGTGCAGATGGACTGTGTGTCCGTGTGCAGGGCTGGGTACCCACCCGTGCAATGCCAGCTGAATGACACAATGCACACAGGACAGCACCAGACAGTAGCTGCATTGGGAGACAGGTCAGTCAAGTGCCAATGTGCCCCGGCCACCACGGATGCGTGGGCGGCCCCAATGAGACCTGCCAGCAATGACAGGCTGACCACTGACCTCATGGGGTGGCACCGATGGTCCCCCAGGGTTTCCACTGTGTGAAAGCGACCATGCTCGCACAGCGGTCTGCAGCACACCAAACATGCCTGCACCAGGCGTGCTTGGGATGCCCACAGCTGAACCCGGCATCGACAAGGGTGATGTCGCACGATGCTGGGAATGGGGGTTGGACAGTGCACTGCATGGTGTCTGTGACATGTGGGCAAATAACTGTGTGCCCATTGTGGCCATGACAGCAGTGAATGCCTGTGTCTGCCAGTCAATGGTACTGGACACATCATCCCGTAACCGGTCCATCCCTGCCAGGATCAGAATGGTGTCTCTGCTGCAACGCTCCTCTGCCCACTCCAGAGCTGCATGCAGTGCATCCACTGACATCGCAAGCTGCATCTGCTGGTTGACTGATGCTTGCAGTATGCGGGTGTGCTCATCCAAGAGGTCATGTGCCTCCTTGGCATCCTGTCCCTCAGGGTGTGCTTGGCCCTGATGCTCAGCACCCCTTGAGGGTGGGCGCTGCACACCAGGACCAGGTCTGGGCATGTCCGCAGGTGGTGCACCGATGCCGCCCCCTGACACTGTACCCCCAAGTCCATTAGCCGACTGCTGAAGCTGCCCCTCTGGCTGCCACTCCCCAGGGCTCACTGGTGCCACCACAGTGGCTGCAACAGTCCCACTGTCCTGTACACACACCAGTGTTGCCCCACTGCTGCTGGCAGGCACAGGCTGGGACTGTGATGACACGCAGGCCTCCACGGTGGCACCACCCACAGCCATGGCTGTGATGTTACCTGCTGTGTGGCCATCCCGTGGCACACATGTGTCACTGCCCATGGCGTTAGTGACATCATCATCGGTGATGGACCTGGCACCAGCCCGAGTCACAGCATGCTGGCATCTGTGGACGCTGGCACGCTGGGACACGGGCAGGGCCTCCTCTGCACCTGTTCCAACAACATCAGTCTGGACAGTCAGGTGGGCCCACTGTCACACTGAGCCACATATACCTGTGGAGGTGGATGGGCCCTCATCCATCTCCAGCTGACTGGCCTCAGTGGACAGGCCCACCACCGCTGACCCATGCAGATGCTCAGGATCTGTAAGGGAAAACAAAGTCGCGTTACTGCATGTGACCTACCCTGCCCCCCCAATACACAGATCATGACCTACCATGCAGTGACGGGCTACCACCCGTCTGGAAGCCACCACCTGGAACACCCTCAATGGCACAACGCTGCATGCTGCCAGCAACCCTCTCCTCCTGTGGGGTCAGGTGTACCACCTCCGGCTGTCCCCCACCTGTTGCAGCTCATGCTGCCCTGATGGCAGCCACCTTCTCCTTTATCCTCCTCCTGTCTTGGCCCGTCTTCTTCTTGCACTCCTGCATGGAGCACTGGTGGCTGCCATGCAGGTTCACTGCATGTGCCACGTCCTCCCATGCAGCAGCACGGGCCTGTGGTGTTCCCTGCCATCCGCTGAGAAGTGGCTCCTGATCCAGGTAGGCCTCAAACAGGGCCTTCATCTCAGCTTTGGGGAAATTAGGCCTCCTCCTCCTCCCACCACTGTGTTCCTCCTCTCCCACAACTCACTCTGTCATGATTTAGCCTGTGAGAATGAATGTTGTTACCTGTGACTGTGCAGTCCCATGCATGTCCCAAAATCCACAGTCCACACTCCCAAACAGCATGCAACTCACCAATAGACTGCAGTAACCAACTATGGCCAGTGCAGCCCAATGTCGCACTTTTATAGTGCAACCCATGCAAATAAGGTGAGGCGCAACTTTAAATGGGAGGCAGTATAGCGCAGTGGTCTAAGGCTCTGAACTGCAAATCTGGTGACATCCAGCAGACCAGACCTGGGTTTGAATCCCACAGCTTCCACTTGCATACTGTGTGACCCTGAGCAAGTCACTTAACCTCCTTGTGCTCCCAGATCGCTCCTGTAAAAAAGCTTTCAGCTTAGTGTGCTATACCTGGTTAAACAACGAAATAAAAAAAAGTGGATGCAAATTGCAATACTGTGCCATTGAATAGCTGATTAGCTGATTTGCATATGATGGCTGAATATCATGCTGTTGCACTTTGCACAATTGTGTTGAACATGCTGAGCCAAGGGCACAGTTCTGTGACATGCACAGTACACACCTTACTGTGCACGCCTGGGTTGCTGATGCAGGTACCTGCAACGTTGCTGACCTGCTGTGCACTGGAGGCAATGGAGGACACAGCCACCATTGTGCCAGTGGTGCTACAGCGATGTTCACCTATATGGTGCTGCGGCACTGGGGCACCGTAGGTGCACTGGGGCAACAGCGCTGTAGGCCGTTACTGGAGGTAGCACACAGGCACCCAATCACACTACGCACATTGTGTTCCAATGGTGCTGTGTCTGTCCATGCGCCAGAGACTCTTGACCCTGTGCCCGACCTTTGTCCCCCAGGCACCATGCATCAGGCATGGGTGCACCACTATCGCACTGTTCGGTGACAGCACAATAGGGAATGGCAGCACTGTACCATGCAGCATCTGCATGTGGTGGAACTGCGCTGCAAAGAGCCATTTTGAACCTACTGAGCAAGTTAGATGGTGCAGAGGAGAGCTGCCCAGTGGACCCAAATTGAACTGGCAAACCTGGTTGCCATTATTGAGCCACTATATGGCCCACTGTTTGAGAAGACACCCCTGGACACGTCCAGGAGCCGGGTGTGGCAGGAGGTGGCCAACACCCTGGAGGAGGCCACAGGAAGGGGGCAGATGGTGGAGCAGTGCCACCACAGGTATGGGGACCTGAGGCGGAGGGACCCAGACCTGCTTGTCCGCCTGTGGAC
Source organism: Neoceratodus forsteri (assembly GCA_016271365.2). Taxonomy (NCBI): domain Eukaryota; kingdom Metazoa; phylum Chordata; order Ceratodontiformes; family Ceratodontidae; genus Neoceratodus; species Neoceratodus forsteri. Next base: position 1,370,467,332 of record CM057459.1, read on the forward strand.
ACGTGCCAGGAGGGGCAGGGTGCCATGGCCAGGTAGGTGTGATGTCCACACACTTTTATCTTCCATATGGGTATCATGGTTGCATGTGTCCGGAACATGGGGGAGGGACTGTCCAGTGTTGGCTGTGGTAGTGTTATCAGGGTGTGGGGTGGGTAGGTCTGGCTGGGTGGGTGGGATTGCACACACATGGAGGCAGGGGAACTTTGCTACAGGATTGTACTGATGTTCCTCTCTCCATGTTTGCATCACAGGGCCAGAAGAGAGGTGGCTGGCCAGGGAGCAGAGGTACCAGCAGGAAGACAGGGCCATTAGGAGGGGCAAAGGTCCACAGCACCAGAGGGACCGGCCGGATGATGGTGAGTGCCTTACCTCCATGATTACTATTGCAAACTGTGTAACAGGGTGGGCAGCGGGCATGGCCACCATCCATTGGCACCACTGCCATGCATGCAACTTGTTACAGTCAGCACTGTCCAGTGGCACTGCATGTCTGGGAGTGCATCAATGGTGGTCCATGTGTACACCGGGTACATGGCTGTGCCACTGCTTTCGCACCGCATAGCCAAGTTACTAAACAGCCACAGTGGTGCTGTGCAGGACTTGGCCGGTGGGTGTGTGCAGTGGTCCGAATGGCTGTATGTGCCTGGGTGGGCAGGTCTTGTGGACGTGATCACTGTGGGTGGTCACACACCATCACAGAGGAAAGTCCCACTGCTGTATGCCATGCACAGTGGGTGGGCTGTATGGGGCTGTGCATTCACACCTATTGCCTGTGCTCCCTTGTCCTAGGTGTCCGCCAGCTGCAGACAATTCAGGAGGCACTGCAGGAGATATTGACTGTGGTGAGGGCATCACTGGACATCCTTCGGGGGTTTGAGTGGCTGGGTGTCTGGCGGAGACATGGAAGGCGGTACAGCTGGAGTGGGGAATGGGGCTCCCAGTGACCATCTCTATGCCCCTGATTTCCTCTACACCCCCGGACCTACCCTCACACCCCTCCTTTCCTGCCCCATTTGTTCACCCCTGCCCCTTACCCACCCCCACCTTGTTTGTGGCCCTCCCCCCACACAGTTGTACATAGTTGTAAATAGTTTTGTTTGATGTTTTTCATTACAAGTCTTTTGATATGAATACTGTGGTGGTCTCTGATTTTCAGTGGGCTATAGGTGCTCAGCTGCAGTGGTGTGCATGGTGTCAGGGGTGGTGCAGTCATGGGTATGTGTGTGTGTCCGTGGAGAAGTGACTATGGTGTGGGAGTAACTATCAGTCAGTGTCTGTGGTGTGTGTGTTGTTCCCATGCACTGCATGACTGTGTGCAGTGGTCCATGGTGCATGCTCTGTATCCATGGTGCACCTGTCAGCCTGTCCATGGCCTGTGCAGCTGACACCCTTGCATGTCTGTGACCTGCACAGTCTGCTGGCATGTCAGTGGTGGCTGTCCATGCAGAGCAGCCACTGTACCCATCACAATGCTGGGTTGCCTCCTGTCACTGGTGTGGTGCATGTCTGCCTCAGGTGACACTGTGGCCTCTGTGGTTGTTGTGCCACCTCCATGCTGTGGCTTGTGTGTGTTGCAGGAGATGTGCACCACTGTCTGTGACTTGTGCTCTGGGCAAATGACGGTGGTGTACAGGTCCACAGTACCTGCGCAGGGTGACTGGCACTCCTGTGCCATGGAGGACTGCTGGCTGTGTGTACACGGTTTCCATGGGCCCATGCTGGGGGCTTGGTTGCCCCGCTACTGCGTCCCTGTGTTGTTGTGCCCTTGGGTATGGGTGGGTGTTTGTCCATGCACTATGTTGCATCCGGTGTGGTGCATGCTTCCACGCACCACTGTGGGTGTCTGCACTGGCTGTTGTGGCCAGTGCTGGGTAGGGGTGTGTCCTTGGGATGGTGTGCAGGGTGCTGTACCACTGGTGGTGGGGTTCGGGGCATGCCCTGTCATGTGTGGGGTACCTTGTGTGCCAATGCATGCTCAGTCTCTCAGCTGTACCTCGGGGGGGGCTGTGCATTGTGGCACTGTGTATGCTGTTGTTGCATCGCTGTGTGCTGCCACCTGCTGATGGGTGCTCATGGTTGGGCTTCCTTGCATGGTTCTGTGGTGCACAGGGTTGCATTGTCACAGTTGGGGTGGTGGCATGCATGGGGTATCCTACAGTGGTGGACGCTGCTTCTGGGCAGGGTGTCTGGGGGTCATGGTGCAGGGTGTGCTCTGCATTGGGGGGATGGTGTGGCATGTGGTGGTCGGCCCTCCTTGTGTGCCAGTCACAGCTTGCCAGAGGGAGTGATGGGGCACCATGGCCTAGCTGTGGGTTGGTTGCTTGTCTCCATGGGCCAGTGGTTATTCCAGCTCTCCCCCGGTTGTGTAGTACATGGGGTGTGGGGGACGATGTCTGTTCTGCTGTATATTCCTCTGCCCATCTGTGGCATGGGTGGTGGGCCCCTGCATCCCTGGTTGTGCTGTTGCGTTGCTGCCCTGCTGCTGGGGGGCATCCCTGGTTGCGCTATGGCACCTCTGGACTGCTCAGCTGTACATCCCTTGTCGCGCTATGGTGCATCAAATATGCTCAGCTTCCCCTCCTTAGTTGCGCTATGGTGCAGGTGGTGCGATATTCAGTCATTGGCTGTAGGCGCATCTTGGCCGGTTCAGTTTTTGAATATCATGTCTCTTGCACATGTGTGCAATGGACTTGCGTTTGCTCCTGCTATTGCACACTTTTTGGGTGCAGTTTGTATATCTGGGCCATAATGTCAAAATAATTTTGAATAACTCAAGTCTCAAATGATACATATTTACTGTAGCTGGTAAACTTTGGATGTTAACATGCACAACTCATAGACCTGAACTACTAGGTATAGTAGAAAAATGTGATGAGTGAAGATTCCCCAAGGTTCTTTGAGGACCAAGATGAGGAAGAACTCTACCAGAGATAAATAGTAAAATCACTAAACGTCAGTCTTCAAAGGTCCTTAAATTTTCTCTACTTTTAACCCAAACTATTTTCAAGTGTCTATGGCCCTAACTCCCATTATACTAGTTATAAACATTGTTATGCCCATCAAGTGTAGTTAATTACTTGACCTGGAAACAAGTACTTTGGTCAGTGGCTATTAAATTAGACCCTGCATATGTAAATTTATGAACTATATGAACTGGAAAAATCAGTTTAACACTGGTACCTAAACCTATTTCTTTAAGTTTTATTTTATTTATTTATTTATTTATTTATTTATTTACGGAGATCTTGGATTAACACCTTTGAGCTGAAAGTTCTTTCATAGGTTCCACGTCAAGTTTGACACAAACAAGAATACAGATATGTTTCACAGATACAGATGCAGCATGAAACCATTGAAAACTGTCTCCAGGCATAAATTAACCACACACACACAACCACAGGAGGTGGATTGACAGCCTCCCAGATATAAATAGTACTCTCTTGGTCAAACTGAGGATTTTTAAAGCATTGGACACACAGAAGTAATGTTACTCACACTATGTAAAGAAACATTCGACAATTAAACTGAATATAAAAACTAAAGTAACATAGTAAAACCCACATTAGAAATAACACAAAACTTTTCAAGTTTCCACCATATAAACTAAAAATCTTTTACAAAGTAGCCTCCTGGCAGCCTCCCACCATGAACTCTTGATGGTGATTCTGGCCATTCAAGTGTGAGCTACTCACCCAGAGAGCCACTAGAGTGAGCCCATATTTATCTGCTGCTTAGTCATGTCCCCTGTCATAGATATGCCATGCTGAATGAATGCTACCTTTCCTTAGCTTTACTCCATAAATGTATGCACCTGTGTCTCCCAACCTCAGTTCTAACGATGCCTTCCTTCCTCTTTCTTTCAGGTATTGTCTGTTGTTTTCTTGTTTGGCTAAATTTGTACTTTACTGTTGGCCACCTATTCATTTTCTGTTAATCCTGTTGATTGCTCAACTGTATGTAACTGACTCCTGTATGCCACTACCTTTGTAACCCTCCCAGGTCGCACCTGAAAATAGGCACTTGGCTGTCTAGTGTGCCCTACCCAGTTAACAAAAACAAATAAATAAATAAATTAATTATTTCAGTTACACTATAGATGCCAATGGCATGGTACAGTATTTATAACAGGATGTCTTGTCTATGAATAGAAGAGTGCAGAAAACGACAGTGTATAAATATGGCCTCCCTCCCATTTAACATCACCTAATGGCTAGTAGGAAGCTTAAGGAAATTAATAATCTAGCAGTAGGTTTACCTTCCTTGCAACATGGCCCAATTGATTCTGGGTGTGGTACAGAAACCTGCAGTTTAGTAATATGGCTTCTCTTCATTGCATCATGACTTAATGGAAAGTGGCTAAAATACAGAAAGCAATATTGGATTAATATGTCTTTGCTTCATTTAAACATGATCCAATGAATGGTAGCTAAAGTATTGAATATAACAGTGTAGCAATATGGTTTCCCTGTGGTTCCATGTGATGTGAGCAAAGAAAAAAACAGTGAGTGCAAAACAGTGAGTGACAAAAAGCGAGAAAGCAAAGGATGACTATTACTATACAACGAGGTCCGAATGGGCAAAAATACAGTTTTACCTGTTATCGGGGGGCTTCGTTCCCACATCCCCCGATGTGTGGGGCTTCACCCTTACACCCCCCCCCTTCTAGAGATACTCAATTGTGGTGGTGGCGGAACTTGGGGAGTGAATGAAAGCTGTTGGTCACCTTTTCCGTCATCACCGTTATTCCTGGTTGCTCTTTTACGTTTGCCATTTTCCTTCACCATAAATTCAGTCACCTTTTACCCTTTGCCCATATAATGGGATACCTTCCCTCCCTGTCAACATGACTCAGTAGACAGTGTGAAGAGTACAGAAACTAACAGTATAGAAATATAAAATCACACATGCCCCCATAATGCAAAGCATCATGGGCTGCATATGTAAATCACCACAGAATATTATGCAGGTTCAACTGTAAGGAAAAATGCATGTCTTCCTTCCAATTTGACATGCTCCGACAGATAATGGGTACAGTATGGAAAATAACCATATAGAAATATGGTTTCCCTCACTTTCAACATGACCCGATGGATCCTGTGTACAGTATGTAAAGTATAGTGGAGCCAGCCAGGATGAATTGCTATAATTTGCAGTAAATAACATCACTTACTGGAAGAAATGTAAGGTTAATGACTGATCTTGCTTGATTTGTAAGAATAATATAAGAAATTGCACTTTGTGTCAAAATTGCTGTATGTTCTTTGCATGACCATGCAAGAATTTTACCAGATGCACACACTATTCTTTCTTGCATGAAAAAATACAAGATTATTGCAAGTACAGACAATTTTTTCTTCAAGATCCTAATATAAATTTTAACCCTAGTTAAGAACTCTGCAAGTTCAAAGCGTAGTGTGATACAAAATAATTATACTTGTATGTTTCTTGACTAGCTTAAACACATGATTTTTTCTTGTACTACTCCTACAAACATGTATACTTGTTTTAAAGGAAAAAACATTTTTATTTTGTGGTGCTCGTAAGCTTTCTCCCAGGACCATTTTCACATTTGGAAAAGTATGGACATGCTTTAAGCTATGCGTGTGAGTTTAAACAAGAGAAAAAAGAAATAAAGAACTGGCCAAAACCTGTTAAAGGAGATACGAAGGAGACAATGTCTTTTTCCTTCAACAAACAAAGAAGTCTGTGACTTTGGCACTGAGGATAAGGCAACTGAGCCTCGAAAACACGTGAAGATGCCATAATTTATTTATTTATTTACGAGTTTAACCGGGAAGGCATACTGAGCAGTGTTGCTTGATTCCAGATGTGACCTGGGATAATAATATGAATTTCCTGAGGAAAGGAAAAATGGGTAACGTGACTGTAGAAAAGTAACTTTGAAACCTGTTTGAGTGAAATTAAAGTCTTTCATAGTTTCCACAAAAGAAGGATACGGTAATGAAAGTGTCTAAAAGAAAAGTGGAAATAGTTTTAAACTGCTGTATTAAAAACACAAATCAGAAAGTGGTACTCTGAATCAGTGTGGAGCCTTTCTAGAAACCTGAGTGCATATAAACTTGTTCTTTTACAGAACAAACCACTACACGTATACTTGTTTGTATGAGTAGTGCAAGAAAATAAAACTGCGCTTACAGTAGTCAAGAAACATGCAAGTATAAAATATTGTGTTTAAGGATGAATGACACCTTTGTAAGAACTGCGCAAGGTGGATTGCTCGGTTCTGTATGTTTACAAGTAAGAATGCATGTCTTCTTAGTGCTGGTAGAATTCTTCAAGTACAATCTGAGCTGTAAAAAGTTGCATGCACCTCAGTAATAACTATTAAAAAATTTACTACTTAGTTACTATTCAGCTAATATATCTTAGATATCCTTTTCCTGTCATTACTGAGAAACCTTTTATGAAAGCAGGCTCTCAATCTTTTGTAGTTTATCTACCCTTATTTCTTACTCCCCACTTGAACTCAAATCACAGAGAGTTGTTATTATTGCATGTATGCATTTTCATACTCACTGTCTCTTTAAAATTGTTCTTATTTAAAGCAGCAGTACTAGATAAAAAAACTGGATCTTTTGGAACACTTTGTTCCCAGTGCTCTGTTGAGCACTTACCTGGTAATCTTTCTTGTTTTGCTGTATTATCACCCTGTAATTTCCTCAGTTTCTTTGTTAACATTTTTCTTACCAACTGTGTTGAACTGTAATCCTCTGTTGCTAACTGCACATGTACATGACTCATAGTACTATGAAGGAACAGTGGGAATGAGCAGCACAGGATCCCATGGAAGTAAACAAAAAATGTGATGTGACATGAGGGGCTGTAAATTAGGTACCAGACATATTTATTGTGGATCAACAACAATGGAATTACATTTTACATATCTAATAAACTAAAGATCACTGGAAAAAATATTTACAGACATGGAAACTGAAACTATGGTTGCATGCTTCCAGCCAAAAAGCAGTATTTTGATAATCACTTCCTGATTATCCTGTACTGCTGCTTTAACCCTATCAGTTACGTGGTGCCGCACTCCCTGATGATGCGTTAGGAGAACTCAGTTGAAGCTTTTTGGTGGCTGTGCTCCCACCAGTGTCTCTTTGTGGGGCTAACACTAATAGGTACCTGGCTGTTTTTGCTAAATAAATTTTTTTAAGTGCATACATAGTCTTGTTGTAGTGCCAATTTCTTCTGGCCTGATGATGGTTTATGTTGGTTTCCTCACTCTGTACATGACCTGATGGATAGTGGGTAGGCTGCAGAAAGACACAGCGTAGAAATATTGCTGCCCTCCCTTTCAACATAAACTAATGCCTAGTGGGTACACTGTGGAAAGTAAAAAAAAAAGAACAGAAATATAGTTTTCTCCCTTTCAACAAGACAACAGATAGTGGGTAGAGTGTGAAAAGTAAAAGTGTAGAAGCATGGCTTGCCTCCCTTTCAACATGACCTGATGTAGAGCAGGTCCAGTACCGAGAACAGCAAAGAGAAATACGGCCCACCTTCATTTCAACATGACCCAATGCATAGAAGGTAGAGTAGTGAAAGTAATAGTGTAGGAATATTCTCTTCCATCCCTTTCAGCACGAGCCCATGGATGGTGGGCAGAGTGTGGAAAGTAAAAGTGTAGAAGTATGGTTCCCCTTCCTATCAACGTGGCCTCATGAATAGTGGGAGGGGCAACAGGCTGAAACCAATAGCTAGAACAACAAACTGAGATAGCTACCCTGATGCATGGGTGTGCTAAAAGTCAAAGCACCAGAAGAGAGCATGGAAACCAGCACAACCCACTCTCAAATCACAAAAAATCAGCACCTCAAGAAGGCTATGTCTGCACAGAAGTCATATATTTAGCTAAAACACGTACGTGCCTGTTAGTGACAGTCTTACAGAAAGACACTGGTGGGATTATGGCCACCGAAAACCTCAGACCAGTTTTGTCTAAAGCATTATCAGTGAATGTTCCACCACGTAACAAACAGAGTTAAAAAAGGACAATTTAAGAGACAATGAGTATAAACATACATACATACATACAATATTAACAATTGTCTACGACTATAGTGCAGTGTGTCAGCATATGCAAATATTGTTGGAAGTTTGTTACATGACATGGACAACAGATAATTCTACTAAGCATAGTAATGTTCCAGACAATACGCCCCCCAATGTGATTCATTTTTTGGTATTTTAGCTCCGTTACTCGGTATATATTAAGGGCATTCTGTGATATTGCATGCTGTTTATTCTGGGCACAGCTTTCTGATGCTTCTTGTCTACTAGAGATGGGTGCATTAAACATAGAAACATAGAATCTGATGACAGATAAGGACTGCTTGGCCCACCTAGTCTGCCCATTTTCCTACCTAATGAATAAGCTGCAGATCCTAGTTAACCAACAGCCTGCCCCTCCCCCACAATTGCCTTATGTCTGTTGCATGCATTCTTGAATTCCACCACAGTTTTTTACTCCACAACCTCCTCAGGAAGGCTGTTCCATGCATCCACAACCCTCTGCATGAAAATATACTTCCTCATATTACCTCTGAGCTGGCCCCTCTCTATCTTCAAATTTTGCCCCCTTGTTCTTGCATATCTCTTTTTCTGAAAGATGCTACCCTCTTGGACTTTGTTGATTCCACTGAGGTACTTAAAAGTTTCTATCATGTCCCCCCTCTCCTTCCTTAACTCGAGGGTATACATATTAAGCTCCTTTAGTCTCTCTCCTCATATGGCTTTTGTTGCAGACCCTGCACCATTTTGGCTGCCCTCCTCTGGACAGCCTCCACCCTGTCTATGTCTTTGCAGACATGGGGTCTCCAGAACTGCACGTAGTACTCCAGATGAGGTCTCACCAACTGTCTGTACAGAGGGATAACAACTTACTGTTTTCCACTGGTGATGCCTCTTCCTATGCATCCCAGTATCCCCCCCAGCCCTTCTTACTGCCTTCTCACATTGCTTGCCCACCTTTAAGTCATCTGATATAACTACCCCCAGATCCCTTTCCATTTTTGTTGTCAATATCTCATCCCCCATTGTGTACTCTTCCCCTGGGTTTTTGGTTTTTATTAGCTGCATTACTCTGCATTTCTTTGCATTGAATCTAAGCTGCCATACACTTGATCACTCCTCCAACCTTGCCAAGTGCCTTCTCATCCTTTACACCCCACCTTGTGTATCAACCCTATTGCAGATCTTTGTGTCATCTGCAAAGAGACATACTTTTCCTTCCAGTCCTCTGCAATGTATCACTTATAAAGACATTAAAAAGGACCAATCCCAGTACTGAACCCTGCGGTACTCCATTAGTAACCCCCTTTTCTTCACTGTGGACTCCGTTTAATTTTACCCTCTGCGTCCTGTTGTCCAGCCAATTTTTTATTCAGGCTACCACCCTGAGACTCACTCCCAGGCTGGCTAATGTGTTTATGAATCTTTTGTGCAGGACTGTGTCAAATACCTTGCTAAAATCTAGGTAGGTCATGTCCATATCCCCTCCCTGGTCTACTACTTTGGTCACCCAGTCAAAGAAATTGATTAGATTCATTTGACATGACCTTCACACTGTGAATCCATGTTGCCCTGGGTCCTGTGCCTCACTGGACTCTAGGTACTCAACAATTCTTTCCTTCAGAAGCGATTCTATCATTTTTCCTACCACTGAGGTCAAACTGACAGGTGTGTAGTTTCCTGCTTCTGTCTTGCTTCCACTTTTATTTGTACACATTTTGGACTCATGTTAAATGTTCTCATGTTATTACACCATCTCAAGTGGACAAGAGGCATTTGAAAGCTGTGCCCTGAATAAACAGCACCAAGTATTACAGAAGAACCTTAATATATTCTGACTAAGGGAACTAAAATACCAAAAAATGAGCCACATTGGGGTTATATTGTCTGGAAAATTACTATGCTTAGTAGAATTATCTATGCATCTATATCATATAAGAAACCTCCAACAATATGTAAACACAATGACACACATGCACTACGGTCATAGACAACCGTTAATATTACAGGTATGTATTTTTGAACTCACTGTCTCTTTAAAATTGCTTCTATTTAATTCTATCTGTTATGTGATACAGCACTGCCTAGTCATGCTTTAGACAAAACCTGTCAGAGGTTTGGGTGGCAACGTTCCCACCGGCAACTCTCTGTGGGGCAGCCACTAACAGGTGCCTAGCTATTTTTTTGCTAAATAAATCTTTTATGTGCATGCATATTCTTGTGTGGTACCAGTTTCTTGTAGTCTGATAGTGGGTTGTACTGGTTTCTTCACTGCATACTGTTGTTTGACTTTTAGCACACCCGCACAGCATGGCGGCCATTTCTGTTTGTTGATTTTCCTTGCTTTCAGCATTACCCGATGGATAGTACAGTAGGCAGACTGTAGAAAGATACAGGGTAGAAATATAACTTCCTTCCCATTCAACATAGACTAACAGCTAGTGGGTAAAGTATGGAAAATAAAAACATAGAAATATGTACTGTATACTCTCCCTTTCGACATGACTCAATGGATAGTGGGTAGAGTGCTAAAAGTACCTGTAAAAGTATAGAAATATGTCTTCATTCCCTTCCTTTCAACATGACTGTATAGCAGGATCAGTACAGAAAGCAGCAGTGTAGAAATTTGCCTTCCCTCCCTTTCAACATGACCTGCTATATGGTGGGTACAGTATCAAAAGTATAAGGGTAGAATTATGTCTTCCCTCCGTTTCATCATGACCCCGATGTATATAAATATGCCATCCCTTCATCACATCATGATCCAGTGAATGGTGGCTAGAGTGTGGAATGTAAAAGTGTATAAATTTGGCTTCTATCTCATTCAACATGATCCAACAGATATGAAAATAGTATTAAACATAACAGTGTAGAAATACAACTTCCCTCCCTTTCACAAGACTTGACAGTGTGTACAGTACAGAAAGTAACAGTATAGAAATGTGGCTTCCCTTCCTTTCAACATGACCCAAAGGATGGTGGGTAAACTATTGAAAAATACAGTGTAGAAATATGGCTTCCACCCCTTTGTACATGACTTGACAGACAGTGTGTACAGTATGAAAAGTAAAACTATAGAGCTATGGCTTCCCTCATTTTCAACATGGCCCAATGGATTGTGGGTAACGTGCACAATAAGAAACATAAGACTGTAACAGTGTAGAAAATGTCTTCCCTCATTTTCAACATGGCCCAATGGATTGTGGGTAACGTGCACACTGTAACAGTGCAGAAAAATGGCTTCCCTCCCTTTCAGCATGGCCCAATGGATTGTGGGTAACGTGCACAATGTTACAATGTAGAAAAATGGCTTCCCTCCCTTTTCAGCATGGCCCAATGGATTGTGGGTAGAGTACAGAAAGTAATAGTTTAGAAATATGTATTCCCTCCATTTGAACATGAACTATCAGATGGTGGGTACATTATGGAAAGTACCAGTATAGAAATATGGCTTCCTTCCCTTTCAACACACCCCAGTGGTTAGTGGGTAGAGTATGAGACACTAGGTTAGAAACATGAATGTCAGCAAAGCACCATCAAGAACAGCACCGTACAAACAGTACTGTTAACAACAGTAGCAGGTAAAAATGCTGTCACTTCAAACATTGCCAATGGTAGTGGTCTTAAACCTCACCGATGATTGCTGCCATTGCTACAAACAGATTATACACTTTTATTTTGTGGGGCACTATGCAACCTGCACCCCCCAACACAAGGGTCTCTACCCTCTGCACCCCACATCATTTAAATAAACTCTGAGGTGGGATCTCGGGGAAAACAAGAAATTTGGGGGGGTGGAATTTTTGTCTCAGGTGTTAGACAAATTATGTACACTTTGGGCTGGGGAAAAGTGACGCTGCATGTGTTGGGAAACCAGGAACAGAAGCCTGGTCTCCCATTCTGTGCTGCCCAAGCTGCTGCTTCTTAATCCTCTCCACCATGGGAGCAGCTCAGCCAGCTGGCACACTTTTCTGTTACTTATGCATCCTCATCATTGCCAGAACAGTTACAGATTAGCGGTACTTGACATACTGTATGTTATGCTACTCCTGTTGGTATTCATACATTATGCAGTCCTGACAGCATTGTTTAGACCATGCTCTTCAGGTGACACTATTTTAACCAGGTACCAGAGTAAGGAAAGTAATAGTGTAGAAATTCCTCTTCCTTCCTTCCTTTTGACATGAACCAATGGATAGCAGGGTCAGAACAGATTGTAATAGTGTAGAAATATGGCTGTCCACCATTTCAATGGGCCCTATGGATAGTAGGTAGAGTAAAGAAATTAATAATGTAGAAATATGTCTTTCCTTCATTTCAGCATGATCCAATTGATGGTTGGTAAAGTGCAGAAAGTAAAGGTGTAAAAACATGGCTTCCCTACCTTTCAACATGACCCAATGCATAGTAGGTACAGTACAGAAAGTAATAAGAGTGAAAAATGGCTTGTTTCCCTTTTAACATGACCCGACAGATAGTGGATAGAGTGTGGAAATTAGCAGTGTAGAAAAATGACTACCCTCCATTCAAACATGACCTGATGGATAATGGGTAGAGTAAAGAAATTAATAGTGTAGAAATACGTCCTCACTTCATTTCGACATACTCCAGTGGATGGTGTGTAGACTGTAGAAAGTAAAAGTTTAGAAATATGACTTCCCTCCATTTCAACATGACCTGATAAATTGTGGGTACAGTATGGAAAGTCAGTGCAAAAATATGGTTTCTGTCCCTTTCAACAAGATCTGATAAATAGCAGGTAGAGTAGTTTATTTTATTTATTTATTTAACACTTCAGAATTAACTGAAACTAACTTACATACTTAATCTGGAAGTACAGAATGTAACAGTATAGAAATCAGGCTTTCTTCCCTTTCAACATGACCTGAGATAGAGTAGGTTCTTTACAGATAGCAGTCGTGTATAAATATGGCTTCCCTCCCTTTCAACATGACCCAATATATAGGAGATTCAGTCAGAAAGCAGCAGTAGAGCTAGGAAATGGCTGCTTAACTTCTCAGCTTCTCTGACTCTGGCAACAATCTGCGGCTGTATGGCTTGATCTTGGGGGATCCTGACCCCAAACTAAGTTGTTTTACTCGGGATAACGATCCCTATCGCCCGGTGCGACTATTTTGTGGACATACGTTGGTTTTCATTTGTTACAAGCACCGCCTTCTTTAGTGTTCGCAAGTCGCCTGTACGACTAGGCTGTGGGAGCCGCAGCCCTGTCCTCAATTTGCTCACTCTGCCATGACCTGAGTAGTCTTCCATCAAACCCAATTTATTTGTGCAAATCTGATGATCCTTACCTTAGTGCACGATGGAAAGCAGCAATTCTCCCTCAGTTGCCCAGAACCAGATGGTGGCAGTCTCCCCTTCTGGATCAGTGGGAGAGTCTTTGAACTGTATAACTCAAATGCTAGAAAAGGTGCTATTTAGGGTAGATGACATTAACTCATTCACTCCCGGTGAATATTTTGGGTGCATTCTAGCAATGGATGGTTCTGACACCATATGGCGTCTATGGGAACAAATACTCTAACGGGCACCACAGCAGATGTCAGATCCCAGCAAGGCTGGCTTAACATGGTGCAACAAAGAGGTGAGCCTTTAGTATTACAGCATGCCAAACTCCAGCACACAGTCTTGTATCAGGCGGAAAAATTTGGGTTTTGAATGGAGAGGATGGAGGATCAGGAGAACAAAGGGCGCTGACACAATCTCCGAATCATCAGAGTACCAGAAGGAGCTGAGGGCACCTCCATGGAATGATTCCTTCATGATGAGCTCCCTGTTGTGCTTGGAAACTGATGGAGGGGCCTAGTGGAGGTTGAGAGAGCTCATTGAATCATGGGAAGAAGACACAGATCAAATGCTCCTCCAAGGCCAATAGTGACCTATCTTCTTAGGTACTACATTAAAGAGCACATACTTAGAGCAGCTAGAGACCTGAGCGAGATTAAATGGCATGGAGTATCTATTTCAATTTACAGAGACTTCGTTCAGGAGACTGCCAGCAAATGGAAGGCCTTTGGTCCTATGAAAAAAATCCTGGCAACACACAATTTTCAATATCGCTTCAAAGGGCTTACCAAACTGCTGGTACACTAGGAAGGAAGAGAGATGGTTGCTGATGGCCCTGCTGATGTGGACCATTGGATCACAAGATTTTGGCCTAATCTGCCTCTCCTGACAATGAATCCCAGAAGGCTTTGGGAGCCCAATGATGCCTCATCCACTAGGAAATTTGTTCTTGCCAAGTCACCCTCCAGGGAACACTTTACAGCTGTACCAAGCCCCTCTAATAAGTCTTCCCCCACAGTCAAGAATCCTGATCGCACAGCTCTATTTAACTCAATCTCCACATCTGAGCAATCAGTCCTCCCCCCCGGTCCCACAGGGGCTCATGTGCATTTTAGTTAGCGGTCACGAAGTGGCCAGTTAACTCGGGCTGACCAGGTTGAAAATGCTGCTCCGGCTAAAATACCAAGGGATACATCTCCCCACATAACTCAGAACGAGCATATATTTGGCACAGATTCACATCAGGAGGCATCCATGGACTGGGCAGATATCCCGGACTCCTCCCTGGTGGAAGCGGTGGACTTATCCAGCAAAACCAAGCCTGGAGATAAAACATATGCCACCATGGTCTTAGCAGCCCTGGATAATACCTCGACTCATTTGACGCACCAACAGGAGGATGGTGCTTCTGCTGCGAGCAGCAAGAGTCCGCCTGGCTGAACTTTGCAGTATGTTACTCTAGAACTGGGTTTGTGGCTGTTTTATTGAGTAACAAATTGATATGTGATGAAGATGTGGTTAAAACTCTATTAGAGGATTACATAGCCAAAGATGTGGAGGGCTGGCTAAATCTTAAGGTTCCCCCACAGTATATGTAATGGGGCCACTCTCAGCAGTACCCTCTTCCTTTCCCCCACTCCCCTTCAACCGCACGCCTGACTGGTAGTCCCTAGCAGGAGGTATCACCATGGCCTAATGAGTACCTGATTTACGGGGACCCTCTTAGTGGGTATAGTTCCCCCTCTTGCCCATGTCGGTCCGCGGTTAAAGGGGCCATATAGTGAATGATAGGGGTGAATTATCCAACTCCCCCCCTTTTCCATCCCCTTGTCCTGCCATCCTTCCTCTGCCCCTCACCTCCTTCCTCCCTCGTCTCCTTCACCCCCCTCAGGTTGACCTGACTCTCTTGGTTGGAATGCCAGATGAGGAGAGGCTTTCTTGTTGGTTGCCTCTTTTCCTTGTAGTTCCTTGAGCATGAATGCTTGTGTAGCTGAGGGTACTCAGACTTGTGGTATCCTCTTTCATAATAGCATCCATTGCTTTCAGCATAAATCGCTTATTGTAATCAGTTTTAGTTTCTAGATTTGCAACTGCTTTATCTTTAATCTAAATATAGTTCTAGATTAGCACTTGGTACTGTTAAATTGTTTACTGGCTGTTACCAGTATGTTCTGACTGACTTGTTGTTGGGTTTGACAAACTCCCAATTCCAGTACTAGGGTACTTCCTTTTGTTCACCTGTATGCACCCTCACAACCTGACACTAACCTTATCCTGAGAGACAACATTCAAATACCTTTGACCGCCCATAGGCTATAATTTTCCCCCACCTCAGATACCCTCTCCCATTAGGCAGCTAATATGGATGGCACTAAGATACCCAATCTGAGACTGGTGTCATGGAATGTAAAAGGGCTTAACTACCCCGTTAAGCACACCAAGGTAATACAGTACATTCGCTCCCTTCACACGGATGTAGCTCTCCTACAAGAGACACATCTTCTCAGAAAATCCACTCAGTGGCTTAAAAAATTGTGGTTCAGTGCACTATATGGTAGCTCCACCAAGTCCAAAACAAAAGGGGTGGCCATCTTTATCAGACACTCCAGTATCTGTACTGTAGAGGAGACCAGAACCAATAAGCAGGGGCACTGAATCCTGGCCAGATTGGCCTCCCCTACTGGCAAGCTGATACTGGGCAGCATATATGCCCCCACTGCTGATCAGGCTGACTTCTTTCATGAAGTGAGTCAAGCAAGTTCCATGATAGAACAGTCCAATGGCTCTACCCCACTACTACTGGGAGGAGACTTTAATTTGGTGTCTGGTATATTCCTAGACAAATCCACCCCCACCCCCCAGACACACTCCAAATCCCACGCTGCCCTTCAAGCATTACAGGAGGAATGGGGCCTGGAAGAAATTTGGAGAAATTCCCATCCCTCTGGCTGGGATTACTCTTACTTCTCAACCTCACACAGGGTCCACAGTCAGACTGACTACTGGCTAGCCAATAAGGCTGCATCTGGTGATGTGTCGGATAATACTATTGGCAGTATCATCATTTTGGACCATGCACCTGTGTTGACTATGTATACCCCCTCGGAGTCTCACCCCAACAGTACAAGATAGAGATGTAGCCCCCTCCTGATTAAAGACCCAGAATTCCAAAGTGCAATGCATAAAGTGGTCCAGGAATATTTTGCTTTAATCATGGATTGCAGAGTGTCAGTAGCGACAGTGTGGGACGCCTTCAAAGCCAATATTAGGGGACACATCATCGCTTTTGCCGCCCATTGAAATAAATCCAGGAACAGATCCGTGGCCAGACTTAAAACAGAATTAGCCAGTCTAGAAACCCGCGTTAAGGCCTCCTAGCCTGCTAGCAAAGACACTACACTTATACACAGTGTAGCTGGGCTCAAATATAAAATCAACTCCCTCCTCTCCAAAAGGGCAGAATGGCTGCTACTGCACTCTAGGCACTTGTGCTGGGAAGGGGGGGACAAGAGCAGGAAATTGTTGGCATATCAACTGCGCAAGCAGCAAGCCTCAACTAAAATTTACACCCTGCGCTCGGCCTCTGGTACGACTATAACAGACTCAGCCAGCATTACTAAAATTATGCAGGCCTTTTACCAGTCCTTGTATGAATCCCAGTCCTCTCAGACGATGGTTCAGTTGCCACTCAGTCTTTCACAGTTCTGTCGAAACTTTACCACTCCCACCCTGTCAATGGAACAGTCCTACCTGCTGGAAGCAGCCATCAAAGGCCCTGAATTGCAACAAACAATATCCTGTCTACCCAAGGGTAAAGCTCCGGGCCCAGACGGGATGACGACGGAACTTTATCAAGTCCTGGAAAAGGAGATTTCCTTCCTCCATTGCAGGAGCTGCAGGTGGCCCACTCCACTAGTTCACTACCATCCTCGATGAATGAGGCCCTGATTACCTTGCTACCTAAGAAGTCAAACAAGCCTCTCAATTGTGCTAATTTCCACCCTATCTCTTTGATTCCCGTTGATTCCAAAATCCTGGCCAAAATCTTAGCTACTAGGTTGCAAACCATCCTTCCCTCTGTAATATGCTCCTCTCAGGTAGGCTTCATGTCTGGCAAAATGGGCTCCGAAAATACTGGATTACTTCTAAATTTAAAGTGGATAGCAGCTAGATCTAAAATCCCTATGGTGGCACTGGCTGTCAACTTTGCCAAAGCATTCGACTCCTTGGAATGGAACTATTTGCACAAACTCCTCCACCTATATGGCTTTGGGCCCCAATTCTGCCAATGGGTACTGACATTGTATAACTCCCCTAAGGCCATATACTAACAAATTCAGATATTTCTCGTCTCTTCCCGTTACATAGAGGCACACGGCAGGGATGCCCATTATCTCCTCTCCTCTTCCTGCTTACCCTAGACCAGTTGATCAGGGTCATACACAGTGCAGATGGCCTTTCTGGTATGTCTGTACTCGGAAGAGATTATGACGTAGCAGCATACGTTGATGACTTGCAACTTACCCTGTCCCATTCCCACTGGTCCTTACCAAAGCCACTAGAACTCCTACAGAAGTTTGCATTGTTATCTGGTTTGCACGTGAACCAGAGGAAAACTACTCTGGCTTCCCTTAATTCACTATGTACACAAGATTGTGACTCTGGCACTGAGCTGAGTTGGGCTGCTCGGGGCTTCACCTACCTTGGAATCTTTACACCCACTAAATGGACAGACCTGGAGTCTTCTAATTTTGGCCCTCAGCTAAAACAGTTGAGCACGGAAATAGAACGTTGGCACAGATTGCACCTATCAATGCCAGGAAGGGTGGCAGCCGTACGTATGCTCCTCCTTCTCTAGGTCACATATCTGCCTAACAACCTCCCAATACCCCTCTCACATAAACCTTTCTCCTCACTTGAGAAGACTGTTGCATCTTTTATCTGGGAGGGTAAACCACATAGATGGGGGAAACACAAATTACGGGCTCACTGGACAAAGGGCAGGCTTGGGGTACCTTGGTTTAAAGGATACCACCTGGCAAGTACAACAGCACAAACCATTAAGTGGTTCACCCCTCCCATTCTATCCTCCCCCAAATGGGTGGAGCTAGAATCCAGTATAGCCTTGCTCACTCCACTTCAGGCTTTATTGGAACAGGGACCCATAGGTGATGCCAAACTCTCACCCATAATGAGCAAACCTCGTTATGCCTAGCATAGATGCATGACCATCTTACATACCACCAAGATCTCCTGGAGCCCCCCTCTGAGGTATGCGACCCTATGGCATAATACCTCACTTACCATAGGCGGCCAACCTATTAGCTGGCCCTTATGGGAAGCCAAAGGAATCTGTAGGGTGCAGGATCTTTTGATCCTGGACTCAGACACCATGTTATGCTTTTCCCAGATTCCGCAGAAATACCAGCTCCCCAGCACTGACTTTTGGAGGTTTCTTCAAATTTGTAGCACCATCACATCACTCCTTTCCCAGAACAAACCAGACAAGCAATGGCACTGGCTGGCTACCCTACACAAATCCACCTCAGCGAAAGGCCGTATTAGCAAGATCTATGCTATTATCCGAGATGCCCAGGATGACCACATGAAATCCTGCAGGGCTAAATGAGAGGCCAAACTCAGGACAGATATCCCACCAGCAGTATGGTCCAGTTCTCTTAAAGATGCCCACAAGGCATAAAAGGACTCTAATAGCAGCTTCTTGTAACTCAAAATACTGTTAAGATGGTAAAGGACACCAGCCTTCCTCTATGCTGCGGGAATTCTTTCCCACTTCAATTGCTGGAGGTGCAACCAATCAGATGTAAACATCCTACACATTCTGTGGAACTGCCCTTGAATATCAGCCCTCTGGGCAGCCATTATACAGGATTGCTCTAAGATACTGAGGACTACTCTGATTCCTCGGGATCCTAAATGATTCCTGGGTGACACAGCTAGCCTGATACTGTTGCCTCAAATACACAAAGAATGAGTCATGCTAACATTTCTCAAAGCCAAAAGGCTCCTACTGATGCACTGGTGACAAGACAAAATTCCTAGCCTGGACCAGTGGCATGCTGCCATGGAGAGGCTGTCCTTGATGGTGAGGCTGACCTATTCCCACTGTGGCCAGTTGGAATACTTTCACAAAAAATTGGGTGCCTATCTCCAATCCCATGTGTCCCCCCCAGTTAGTGGGTTTAGAATTTAAGACTCTGGACTTTATTAATCCATAGATAATGTATGCTTTATGGGAGTATTCGACTGTTACATCCTTACTGTTTGTTTTTAATTTTGCATAGCAATACTAAATTTAATATGTATATTATGAGTCTTTGGGCTTGCTGAGACCTACTATGTTACGATTGTATACATGTGCCCGTCTAAAATGTAACATCTTAACAAAATTCTAATAAAATCTTCTATGATAAAAAAAGAAAGCAGCAGTAGAGGAATATGGCTTCCTTTCATTTCAACATGATCCAATGGATAGAGAAGAGAACAGTGAAAGTAACAGTGTAGGAATATGCCATCTCCCCCTTTCAACATGACTCGATGTATTGTAGATTCATAGAATCATCGAATCTTGACGGCAGGAAAAGATCCTCTGGTGCATCTAGTCTGCTCTATTCCACCCCTTTATTTATTTCATCCCCTCAGTGCAGAAAGTAGCAGTGAGAAATATGGCTAACTTTCATTTCAACATGACCCAATAGATAATGGGGAGCGTATGAAATATAATAGAGCAGGAATATGTCTTCCCGTAAAAGCAGATACTCTGAACAGATTCTTCTGTTCAATCTTCACTGTGGAAGGGGAGGGGGGTGGACCTCATAAACACTGCAGGAACACTGGGAGGGAGGGAGGTAGACACAAGTCCATTTCAGAAGGAAGGGTATTGGAAGTACTTATGAATCTGAAAGTGGATAAAATAGGGGGCCGGACAGGGTACACCCAAGGGTGCTGGGAGAACTCAGAGAGGTACTGGCTGCACTTCTAATAGTCCTATTCATCAACTCACTGGAACCAGGAATTGTTCCAGAGGACTGGAGGAGAGCATATGTAGTCCTACTTCATAAAAGTGGTAGAAGGGAGGTGGCTAGCAACCATAGGTCGGCCAGCCTGACATCAGTGGTGAGGAAGTTAGTGGAGATGCTTCTGAAGGAAAAGCTAGTGAAGTACCCTGTAACTCATGGATTACAAGACCTGAGACAGCACAGGTTCATGGAGGGGAGGAGGTCATGTCAGATGAACCTGATTGATTTCTTTGATTAGGTGACTAGGGAAATAGATCAGGGTGGAGTGGTGGTGGACGTGGTTAAATAAAGTAGACTTCAGCAAAGTCTTTGACACTGTACCACATACTGTAGGAGGCTTATAAAGAAATGGGTCAGTTTGAGGGAAAATCCCAAGGAGGTAAACTGGGCATAAAATTGGTTGATGGTTAGGTGCTAAAGGGTGGTGGTAAATGGCACTCACTCTGGGGAGGGTACAGTGAGCAGCCAGGTACCTCAGGGCTCAGTATTGGGATGAGTCCTCTTTAATGTCTACATAAGTGATATTGCAGAAGGGCTGGAAGGGAAGGTATGCCTTTTTGCTGATGACACCAAAATCTGTACTAGTATAGACATTCCATAGGATGTGGAGAGAATATATAGAGACCTGAGAAAACTTGAGGAGCAGTGAAGGACATGGCAGCTGACTTTCAATGCAAAAAGGTTCAAAATCATGTGCCTATGGCACAGAAGATCAGAGGCAGAGTATAAAATGGGGGCAGAGGTACTGATCATTTAACAGAAAATGGGCATTGGGGTAACCATATCTGATGACCTCAAAGTAGCAAGGCAGTAGGTTGGGCCAGCAGGATGCTGGGGTGCATAGGGAGGGTATCACCAGCAGGAGGAGGGAGGTGGTGTTACCACTGTATAGATTGTTGTTGAGACTCCACTTGGAATACTGTGTTCTGTTCTTCAGACCACATCTCAGGAAGAACATAGGGCAAAGGCTTTTCAGAGGAAGGCAACTAAAATGGTGCAACGCCTGCATCAAAAGCCTTAAGAGGAGAGACTGAAGGATCACAACATGTACAGCCTGGAAGAGAGAAGGTGAGGGGGGGGGACATAAAAGAGACCTGTAAATACTTTATGGGGTTAATAAAGTATAGGATGGAAGGATTTTTCAGAGGAGATGGTGCATGAGAATAAAGGGTCATGCAATGAAGCCGGAAGGTGGAAATTTAGGAGGGATGTGAGGACATGCTTCACTGAAAGAGTTGGTGGATGTCTGGGACAATCTTCCAGTAGAGGCTGTTGGGGTGAAAACAGTGGTGGGCTTCAGGCATGCATGGGACAGACACAAAGAAATATTGGTAGGAAAGTGGAAGAGGGAGCTAGCCAGAGATCAGGTAGGGTCTGCAGTGACAGCACAGACAGGGAGAAATGGGCATACTAGGTGGGCTAGGTGGTCCTTATCTGCTGAAAAATTCTATGTGTCTATGTTTCCCTTCATTTCAACATGATCTAGTGGGTTGTGGGTAGCACACAGAAAGTAATTGCAAAGGAATGCAGATTTTCTCCCTTTCAACATGATCCGATGGATAGTGGGTAGAGCATGGGAAGTAATAGTGTAGGCATATGTCCTCCCTTCATTTCAACATGAGTCCATGGATGGTGGGTGGAGTGTGATAAGTAAAAGTATAGAAATATGTCTTCTTCCATCCTTAGAACATGGCCTGATTAATAGTGGGTATAGCATAGAAAGACAGTGCAGAAATATGACTTCCCTTCCTTTCAACATGACCCAAGGTGTACTAGGATCAGTACAGAAAGCAGCAGTAGAGAAATGTGGTTTCGCTTCATTTCAACATGACCCTGTGGACAGAGGGTAGGGTATGGAAAGTAATAGTGTGGCAGTGTGTCATTCCTCCCTTTAAAGATTCCCTTCAATGACCCTTGCCACCACATGCCACCCTCCTCAATTTAGTGCAAAATGAGTAAGGTACCCCTTGAGGTCTGGTGAAAATGCCCTGTTGAACAGTCCCAAATGTAAGACTAGAGTTTGGGAATCCTTTTTTGATTTTGTAGCTCTTACAGTATGGAATTCCATTCCAATTGCAATTCAATTATGTCTCTCGGCTATCTTCTGTCTCAGTAGGTTCCGTAAATATCTTCTTAATGTGTCCCAGCATTCCTGCCCTTGAGTTGCAATATTTAGTTACCGGTATTGTTTTGGTTACTTGTATTGTTAAATGTATAGACATGGTACGTGGCATAAATGCACTGTATAACCATGACTACTGTTTATCATGTACTCTCCATGTCTTTATACCACTGTAGTAATGTATGTTTGACTTGTTCTTGCCCATATCTGTTGCACAAATTTTAATTTCCTTCAACTGTCATTTCCTTCTGTCATTCTCTGCAGTTTAATCTCTGCAGGTAACCTCTTGGGTCATGCCTGAAAATAGGTATTTGTTTGCCTAGTGCACTTACCTGGGAAACAAAATCTGTTTTTTTTCCAATTCTTTAACCAGGTGAGACACACTAAGCAGAAAGCTTGTTTACAGGTGCATCTAAATTAATAATAATAAAAGTTACCCGATGGATGGTAGCTACAGTATGGAAAATCAGTGTAACAATACGGCTTCCCACCCTTTCAACATGACCTAATGGATAGTGGGAAGATACAGAAAGTAACAGTGTAGCAATATGACTTCCCTCCCTTTTGACATAGCCTAATGGACAGAGTAACATTGCAATAAATAGTCTGTAACAACGTAATGGTATTGGTTGAAGTAGCACACATGATCCAAGTTCAACCATGCATTAATTCTTTAGTAAGGCCTGCCTGATGTTGTAGTTCCTTGTAAAGCTACTATAAATTTGCAACGCACCACTGTATAACAACAGCACATGTTGTTCCCACCCACCCACCCAGTGGAACTCTGAAAACCCTGGCAAATTCTTATCGTTGGAGCGCTGTATCGAAAATCAACATGACAGATACCTATGATGTTGCATTTAATGTGTGTGGAGTCATGGGGATCGTGGCATGGGTTGACCAGAAGTTTGTTGAAAAAAAATTCAAATCCTGCTCCTCCCAATAATACAGGTAATAATACAGGAAATGCTGTCATTGCAGCTCATTTGTCACTGAAAAAAAGAGAAAAAAAGCACATTGAGAGAAATAGTGAGCATTCACTAACGCAAATGAGCAGTACGAGACATGCTACTCTCTCCTTCTAAGAGCACATGCAAATGTCATCCCAGAATGCAGCAGAACCCTCCAGGAAACATGTGAGAGCCATTTTTTGAGATTTGTAGAGATAGTAGAATTAATATTTGTCCAAGTTAGAAATAGTGTCAGTATGTATGAACAATTACAACCCCCCGAACATTCATTAATTCCACAGTAGAAGCCTCCTTTGTTGTGGCTTAATGCTTACGTGGATTGAGTACAGAAGGTTTATTTATTTATTTATTTGTTTTAATTTTATTAACCAGGTAGGTCTACTGAGAGCAAAGGTCCCTTTTTCAGGGGCAACCCGGGTTTAGTTACAAAGAGCAAAGCACTGACAGTAGTTACAATTTGTTACAGAGGATAATGTACTCATAAGCATGTTTGACTGTTAAAGCCATTAAGTCTGTCTACCCTTAGTAGTAAACTTCTGGAGAAACTTACTCATCATCAGGTGTCAGACTTTGTAACCAACTATGACCTGCTATCTCCTGCTCAGCATAGCTACAGACCAGGCTGCAGCACCTCGACTGCCCTAGCGCAATTCACTAACGACAACTCAACCACCATGGATAGAGGCCAACTTACGAGGGCTGTTTTTACTGACTTAACAAAGGCTTTTGACTCGATCAACCATTCATTGCTCTTGCATCAGTTAGGTTCACTGGGTGCCTCCCTGTCCACTATTGCTTGGTTCTTCAGCTACCTGCACAATCATACCCAGTCTGTCTCCTACCATAGAATCCTCTCCTACCCTGCCACTCTATCTGCTGGTATTCCACAAGGTTCCATCCTTACGCCCCTGCTCTATTCTATATTTATAAACAATCTACCTACCATACCCACCCACTGTCACAGCTTACTCTACACTGATGACTTGATCCTCTATACCTTCTCTAGCTCCATCTCTGACATTAATTCCCACCTGTCTTCTGACCAGCAATGAATCCAAACATGGCTCACATCTCACCACCTCATATTAAATGTTGCCAAGACCCAGACCATGCTCTTCAGGTCCAGCAAGAAGCTCAGTGCCCTAAACCCTTCATTTCTGGTCTCTTGTCTCAATGGTTCCCTGGCACAAGTAACCAACTCCTTCAGATACTTAGGGGTCACTCTGGAACCATGTCTCAGTTTCACTCTCCAAGTTAATGTGGTATGCAAGTCTGTCATTGCCAAAATTGGGTTGGCTTATCATGTCCGCCACACCCTGACCCCTGCTAATAGGCTCTCCATCACCAAAGAACTTCTGCTCCCTGGTCTTTGCTATGCACGCCAGTCTTTGCTCAAGTGCAGGCAAACGTCCTTCAAGAATGGGATGTTGCCTATAACAATGTTTGCAGATTTGCCTTGTCTGGCCTTCAGCTTAAACACCATTGCACACTTTACTCTGACCTCCGATGGTGATCCCCCTCCTCCCAGCGTTTATATTCCATAGGCTGCCTGACCGACAATGTAATTCGTTCTTCTCTCCCCTCCTCCCTTGCAGCCATGTTCACCCGAGTTGACTGCCCCCAATTCCTCTGGTCCTCAACTTCAGTTCTGGTCACTGTCCTTAGTTGCTCCAACAAAATGGGTGAACTTGTCTTCTCCGTCTATGCTCCCAAATTCTGGAACTCCCTACCATTTTTCCTTAGAAGCTCCAGTTCTCACCCTGTCTTCAAACACACCCTCTTTAATTACGTCACCTCCCTAGATGCATGTAAATGTCTTTAGTTCATTTATTACACCTCTTTACTTGCTCTAGTTCATGGAACATACCTCTTTACTTGTCATTGCACTACTATGCCCTTCCCTGTACCATACCCTCATCCTATGCCACTATCACTGCTGTTATGCACTTATGTTATTGATCTCTGTGAGCTGATTTTATCTCTTTTGTACAGTAATGCTTATGCAATGTATGCCATCACTTTCATGCTAAGTAATTATACTGTCGTGTAAGGTTGTTGATCTCTTTATGTACTGCATTGTATCAGCTCCTCCCTGTACTATTGTTTGTAACTTGTTTGAACTGTAATCTCCTGGGTCATGCCTAAAAATAGGCAATCCTGTCTAGTGCACTTACCCAGTTACCAAAAGCAAATAAATAAATAAGTACACAGGAGGCAATACAAATCAACTGCTGCAGGACACAGTAGTATGGTGCCTGTCTGGCTATTAGTTACTGTACAATGCAATGAGGACCACATTAAACAGACTTTACTGGAAGTGCCATATGAGATTCAGGGGTGCTGACTAACATCTGCGGTACTTTTGTGGTTTCAGGGAAATTAGTTGGGACAGTTGCAGGTGCTGCTGGTGGAGTGGTGCCCTTTTAGTGAGCGCCTGAATGGGGGGAGGAGCTGCTTTCCAGAGTTACTGGGAGCTTGTTCCAATAATGAGAAGTTTTGTATTTAAAGATCATGTGCAACGTTTTTTACATATTTTTTAGAGATGCTTAAAAGCTGAAATTCAAGTCCTAGTCTCATAATTAGTGTTTCCTGAAAATTTCACACTGTTTGGTTTTGTGGTTTTCTTTAAGTGAGCATTTGTTAACTTGCTCTACAGTGGCTGAAAACAGTGAAGTTATTTCTGTCCTCTCAGTCAAACTTAGAGAGCGGTGACATCATTTTGGAGTAGCTTGCTGTTTCAGATTCCCAATCAGAGCAGCACGCTGTAGAGTTTATGGTTTGCTGAGCTCTCTAGGTTTCTTACTAATCCAGTCTCTGGTTTGTGTTTAGAGCTGCTTAAAATGTATCATTCTCTCCCTTTAAAAAGCTGATCATTTCATTTTGAATGCTGAATTGAAGTAGTGGAAATCTTTTTCTGTGAGAAATCAGCTTGTCTGTATCACAGCTCTTTTTATTTGCAATCAAACCTTGATTCTTTTTCTGAGTATATAATGCAGGGCTGTTTAATGAATATAAAATAAATCTAAATTTTGTTTATTCACAGAAACAGTTGTTCTTTGATGTAATCTACATAAATACAATCATATAAGTACATTTTTTCATGTCAGATTAACAAACAGGTGCTTGTCACACTCTACTACAGTATTTCAAGCACATGTACTGTTAGAACTCACAAATTTTTAATTTAGTTGTTTAACCAGGTATAGCACACTAAGCTGAAAGCTTTTTTACAGGAGCGACCTGGGAGTACAAGGAGGTTAAGTGACTTGCTCAGGGTCACACAGTATGCAAGTGGAAGCTGTGGGAATCAAACCCAGGTCTGGTCTGCAGGATGTCACCAGATTTGCAGCTCAGAGCCTTAGACCACTGCGCTATACTGCCTCCAAATGTCAGTTCTTTGGTGGTTTCTGTGTGAAAATACATCATGTATGTGTATAACTAGAAACACTAGATGGCATCCTGATGCAACATGTCTCTGCCCCACAGTTGAGGCAGCTGCAGTCTACTGCCACCAGTCCCCTGCCCGATAACCCCCCCTGCCTTGTGCTCCACATTCAAGGTTGCTGCACCCTGCTACCCACCGTGTTCTCCCACACAGTCAGGGATTGTGCACCCTGCTGCCTCCATCCCCTGCCTAAAGAATCAGGACTATTGCACCCTGCTGCTCCCCCACCCTCACAGTTAGTAATGCTGCACCTGTTTCCCCCTGTTCCTGTTTCCACAGTCAGGGCTGCTGTGCTGTGCTAATCCCTAGAGTGCCAGGTTCACTGCCTCCACAGCTGGGGCTGTCACACCATGCTGCTCTAGCCACCAGAGGTGGAGCATTTGTTGCAGTCACTACCCACTTCCATTGCACCAAAAGGCCAGGGTTGCTGCACCACGTGTACCCCATCGCACAGTCAGGGCTGATGTACCCTGATTCCCCATGTGTCCTGCTCCACAGTTGAGGATTCTGCACCATGCTATCTTCTATCCCCTGTCACCACAGACAGGTTACTCCACCCTCCTCCTTTCTACATAGTTGGGGTTGCTATGGCCTGCTGTGCCCTACAGCGCCATGCCTCTGCAGTTACGGCTGCTGCACCATGCTGCCACATGCCACAAGATTCAGGGCATTTGCTGCACCCTGTTGCATGCCTCCACAGTTGAGGCAGTTGCACCCTGCTGCCTCCTTGCCACCAGAGTCAGATCTTTTGCTACACTCTGCTGAGACAGGAACAGGAGGCAGCATGTGCAGTGTCCCTGACCGTGAGGGTGAGAGAGAGGGTAGCAGAGTGCAGCAACCCCAACTGTTCAGGAAGGGTGCAGCACAAGAGTAAGGGCATTTGCTGCACCCTGTCTCCTGCCTGTGGAGGCAAGGGACTCTGTGGTGCAGCAGGGCACAATGGTGGCAGGGGACAAAGGACACCAGCCTTGACTGTGGGGCAGGACACAGGTGGGCATCAGGGTACAGCAGCCCTCCCAATAGCACAGGGTGCAAATTGTGTAGCAACCCCCAGTCCATTTGGGGCAACAGAAGTGCATAGCAGGGTTCAGTAGCCCCAACTGTGGATGCAGGTGGCATGAGACTCTAGGGTATAACACAGCACAGTAGCCCTGACTGTGGAGATAGGAAAAGGGGGCAACAGGATGCCATGGCCTTGGCTGTGGGGGTGGGGACAGAGGGCAGCAGGGTGCAGCAGCCCTGAATGTTCGGGCAGGAGATATGGGTGGCATCAGGATACAGCAGCCCAAACTATGGGACAGGTGCAACAGCTATGCCTATTTGGGACAAGGGATGTGGGCAGTAGTGTGGAGCAAAGGATCTGACTCTGGTGGCAGGGGGACAACAGGGTGCAACTGCCTCAACTGTGTAGGCATGCAACAGGGTGAAGTAAATGCCCTGAATCTTGTGACTAGTGGCAGCATGGTGCAGCAGTCCACACTGCAGAGACAAGGGGCTCTAAAGCACAGCAGGCCATGGCAACCCCAACTGTGTAGAAAGGGGCAGGTGCAGCAGCCCTTTCTCTGGTGACAGGATAGAGGACATCATGATTCAAAAGTCTTGACTGTGGTACAGAACACGGGGCATCAGGGCACAGCAGCCCTGACTGTGAGATGGGGTACAGTTGGTGCAGCAGCCCTGCCTATTTGGGGCAATGGAAGTGGGTAGCAGGGAGTAGTAAAAGCTCCACCTCTGGTGGCTAGGGCAGCATGGTACAGCAGTCCCAGCTGTAGAGTCAGGGCACCTGGCACTCTAGGGCTTAGCACAGCACAGCAGCCCTGTCTGTGGAGACAGGAACAGGGGGTAACAGTTGTAGCTTCCCTACCTGTGAGGGTGGTGTAGAGAGGGTAGCAGGGTGCAACAACCCCTACTGTTTGGGCAGGGGGTGGCAGGGTGCAGCAGTCCTTATTCTTTCAGCAGGGGATGGAGGCAGTAAGGTGCACAATTTCTGACTGTGTGGGAGAAGACAGTGGGCAGCAGGGTGCAGCAGCCTCGAATGTGGAGCAGAAGGCAGGGGGCTTGTGGGCCAGGGACAGGTGGCAGTGGACTGCAGCTGCCTCAACTGTGGGGCAGAGACACGGTGCATCGGGATGTCACATTCTGTTTCTAGTTATACACATACATGATGTATTTTCACACAGAAACCACCAAAAAACTGAAATGTGTGAGTTGAGACAGGTGCCTGTCACACTCTGCTACAGTATTTCAAGCACATGTTCCATTTGTCAATCTGACATGAAAAACAATGTTCTTACATTAATGTATTTATGAAGGCTACACCAAAGACAGACTGTTTCTGTGAATAAACAAAATTTAGATTTATGTTATAGTCATTTAATAGTCCAGTGTTATACAGTTAGAAAAAAAATCAGTTCTGATTAGAAAGAACTAAGAGCTGTGACAGACAAGCTGATTTCTCACAGAGAAAGATTTCCACTTCTTCAGTTCAGCATTAAAATTGAAATGATCAGGTTTTTATGAGAAGATAATAATATATTTTAAGCTGATCTATCTAAACACAAATCAGACAGTGGGTTTGTAAGAAATTTGGAGAGCTCATAAAACCATTAACTCTACAAACTACTGCTCTGACTGGGAATCTGAAACAGCAAGCTACTCCAAAATGATGTCACCACTCTCTAAGTTTGACTGAGAGGACAGAAATAACTCCACTGTTTTCAGCCTCTATAGAGCAAGTTAACAAATGCTGATTTAAAGAAAACCACAAAACCAAACAGCATGAAATTTTCAGGAAACACCAATCATGACACAGGGACTTGAATTTCAGCTTTTCAAGCTTTTATAAAAAATATGTAAAAACCGTTGCACATGATCTTGATCTTTCAAATGTCATTCGCCCATCCGCTGTGCTTACTTTTGGTATCCCTAGGGGGAGTTGAGATGAAGAGTAGAGAGTTCGTTCATGCACCCTGTGTTCCACTAGGTTCTGGAGGTGAGGTATGTGGTTATGCAGTATTTTATACATTAGGCATAGTGAGTAGTGCTTAAGCATCAAATTGGGGCCAGTTCAATATACTGTAGCTAGCGCCTTGCAATGGTATTCTCTTCTGTCTACTTGGGCTGCAAACCTACTTATTTTGTGGTAGAGCATGCAGAGTGTGTTTAGTTCAGTTTCTCTTAGGGTGGCTAATATTGGAGTTCTGTAAAGGAGCATAGGAAGCAGTTGGCACGTGTTGTTGGTGAGATATTTCCTTATTCTGTACAGTAATCCAATTTTTTGATGTAATGCTTTTTAGTGTGCTCGAAGTGAGGTTTAAATGTCAATTCTTGGTCTAATCACATTCCAATGTATTTCATACCACTTGCAATTTCCATCATGGTCCCCCTGGTATCTGAGATCCTGAAGTTTGTTTCTATCTGCTCCAAGTCTTTTGGACCCAAAAAGCATGGTCTTGGTCTTCTTTACATTTAGCACCATGTGGTTAGACAAAAGCCATCTACATAGTTTGGAGAAGTCTTAGTTTAATCCTTTCTCGATATCCGCAGTGTTGCTTCCATCTCTGAACAGGACTGCATCATTCATGTACATGATTGTTCTTGCTTCTCCACAGTTGGATGGGAAATTATTGATAAATACAGAGAAAAGTAGTTTTCCAAGTATCAACCCCTGGGGAACTCCGTCGGTTATCGCTCGGTGTGGAGATAGTTTTTCCATCCAACAGTTTTATTTTGGCCTACTGGGTAGCTTTTGAACCATGTAACAGCATATTGGTCCAGCCCAAGACCCTCACATTTAGGCAGTAGTGCTTCATGTTTCACCAGGTTGAAGGCCTTGGTGAGATCAATGAAGATGGCCCCTGTGGCTTTTCCCTTCTCTGTGGCTTTCAGGATTTTCAATGTGAGGTACACTAGGGCTATGTCAGTCCTATAGTGCTTTCGGAATCCATGTTGTGCCACAGTCATTAAATTGTGAGCTTCCAGGTGAGCTGTGAGTTAGTTATAGATGAGGCACTCTTGGATTTAAGCTAGAGCACAGAGATGTGAAATAAGGTGATAGTTTTCAATTGAGTTCTTGGTACTTCATTTGTGAATGAAGACCACACAGGCATTTTTCCACAGAATGGGGAATTTGCCATTAAGCAGGGACATATTGTATAGTCGGGTCAGAGGGGCGGTGAGTACTGGTGTTGCGATTTGGAGGAGCTTGGGTTCCACTTCATCATGTTCAGCCAACTTGTCAGGTTTTATCTTGAGTAGGTGCCATACAACTTTTTTTCTGGTTACAATTTTATAGTGGAAGTTGGGTGGGCTGGTGGGGGGGAGAGAGCAGCTTCGGTGGAGTTGGGTTGTTGAGATTTTGAAGTGGTCTAGATCAGAAAAGTAATTGTTGAACCTTTCTGCCATAAGTTGAGGGTCCTCAGTTAGTGACCCACACATTTAATTCCTGACTGTAGACTGTTTGGTGCCCTTTTAGGCGTCGGTTGATTTGAGCCCAGAAGAGTTTGGGATTCTGTAGGTTTCCAGTTTGCAGTGTTTTTATGTAGCTGATCTTAGTTTTCTTTAGGGTGGCCTTGCATTGATTCTGTATTCTTCTATACTTCTGCCAGTCCTGTGTTGATCCTGTGGCTTTGTATGTACTCCAAACCCTATCATGTTCTTTCAATAGAGTGCAGTGATTCAGGGATAGCCACCTGGAGCACAGGCGTTTGTATCTCCTCTGTGTGAGTGGGACATGTCTGTTCATTACTAATAAGAAGTTATTTGTTACAAAGTCCATGGATTTGTTTACATCTGTCATGGTGTCCATGTCTTTCCAGTTGACTTTAGACAGGTCCTCAAGAAAAGCCTCAATGTCGAGCTTGGAGTAGTCTCTGGTAGTGGCAATCTTTTGGGGGGTTGAGGGAGCAATTACTCCAGATACAGTAGGTGGGGGAGTGATCACCTAGTCGGGGAAATCCATGCTGCTAGGCATCTATCTGGTCTAGTTACAAGGACCCAATCAAGCAGAGTGTGGTTCCCTGATTTGCTGTTGTGTCTGGTTGGTTCCTTGATTATTTGGTGAAGGTCAGCATCACTGATTGGTTCTTGTAGCCCTGAGATCCTTTCTCCATCCAGTTGAAGTTGAAGTCTCTGAGGATTATATGTTTGTGAGTGGCTAGCTCATGGAGGCAATCCATTGGCTCTGACAGAGCTGGTTTTGCTACGGTAGGAGGGCTGTAGCTTCAGGCTATGTAGAACGGTTTGGTACTTCACAGCAGAGGTTTGACAAGGATTCATTCACTGGTGTCAAGTGACTGCATCAGGACCTCAGTGGCTGGGAAGGAATTTCTGACATGCAGCTGGACTCCTCCACCTTTATTTATACCCTTCCTATCCTTTCTGTATATGTTGTAGTCTGGGATGTCCACTACACATGGATGGATGGCTGGTTTCAGCCATGCTTTAGTAATTGTCATGATGTGGGGGGAGTAGAGGTTCATCCAGGCTTCAAGGTCAGCATCTTGGGACTCAGACTATTGATGTTAATGTCAGTTGCTTTTATTCCTTTGTTGCAGATCCCGGAGGGATCAGAGGTGGATATAATCCTCCAGTTTAGTAGCCATGGGCCTGGATTGGGTTTGCTGTCTCCAGCTGTTAGCAGCAATAGGAGTAGCTCTACTTTTATAAGGGTTTTTGGAGGAAGGACAAACTCTGTTTTGCATGTCTTGACCAGTTCAAGGTATGTACCATTGATTCTTTTTTTGGTTGTTTCGCAGTTGTTTACCAGGAGTGGCACACTATGCTGAAAGCATGTTTACAGGTGTCACCTGGAAGCAAAGGGAAGTTAAGTGACTTGCTCAGGGTCACACAGTATGATTGTTTAATCAGGAGAGACACACTAAGCTGAAAGATTGTTTACAGGTGTGACTTGGGAACACAGGGAAGTTAAGTGACTTGCTCAGGGTCACACAGTATGATTGTTTAACCAGGAGTGGCACACCAAGCGGAAACCTTGTTTACAGGTGTGAACTGGGAACACAGGGAAGTTAAGTGACCAGTTCTGGGTTAGGCAGTATGATTGTTTAATCAGGAGACACACACTAAGCTGAAAGCTTGTTTACAGGTGTGACCTGGGAACACAGGGAAGTTAAGTGACTTGCTCAGGGTCACACAGTATGATTGTTTAACCAGGAGTGGCACACTAAGCAGAAGGCTTGTTTGCAGGCGTGACCTGCGAACACAGGGAAGTTAAGTGACTTTGCTCAGGGTCACACAGCATAATGTTTTAACCAGGAGAGATACACTAAGCTGAAAGCTTGTTTACAGGTGTGACCGGGGATCACAGGGAAGATATGTGACTTGCTCAGGGTCACACAGTATGATTGTTTAACCAGGAGAGACAGACTAAGCTGAAAGCTTGTTTATAGGTGTGATCTGGGAACATAGGGAAGTTAAGTGACTTGCTCAGGGTTACACAGTATGATTGTTTAACCAGGAGATGCACACTAAGCTGAAAGCTTGTTTATAGGTGTGACCTGGAAGTTAAGTGACTTGCTCAGGGTCACACAGTATGATAGTTTAACCAGGAGACACACACTAAGCTGAAAGCTTGTTTATAGGTGTGATCTGGAAACATAGGGAAGTTAAGTGACTTTCTCAGGGTCACCCAGTATGATTGTTTAACCAGGAGATGCACACTAAGCTGAAAGCTTGTTTACAGGTGTGACCTGGGAACACAGAGAAGTTAAGTGACTTGCTCAGGGTCACACAGTATGATTGTTTAACCAGGAGAGGCACACTAAGCTGAAAGCTTGTTTACAGGTGTGACCATGGAGAACAGGGAAGTTAAGTGACTTTGCTCAGGGTCACACAGTATAATGTTTTAACCCGGAGAGATACACTAAGCTGAAAGCTTGTTTACAGGTGTGATCTGGGAACATAGGGAAGTGACTTGCTCAGAGTCACACAGTATGACTGTTTAACCAGGAGACACACACTAAGCTGAAAGTGTGTTTACAGGTGTGACCAGGGAACACAGGGAAGTTAAGTGACTTGCTCAGAGTCACACAGTATGATTGTTTAACCAGGAGACACACAC
Source organism: Neoceratodus forsteri (assembly GCA_016271365.2). NCBI lineage: Eukaryota > Metazoa > Chordata > Ceratodontiformes > Ceratodontidae > Neoceratodus > Neoceratodus forsteri. The sequence goes on from CM057459.1 coordinate 1,370,501,332, forward strand.
TAAGCTGAAAGTTTGTTAACAGGTGTGACCTGGGAACACAGGGAAGTTAAGTGACTTGCTTAGGGTCAGACACTATGATTTATAACAAGGAGTGACACACTAAGCTGAAAGCTTGTTTACAGGTGTGAACTGGGATCACAGGGAAGTTAAGTGACTTGCTCAGGGTCACACGTTATGATTGTTTAAGTAGGAAAGGCACACTAAGCTGAAGCTTGTTTACAGGTGCGAACTGGAATCACAGGGAAGTTAAGTGACTTGCTCAGGGTCACACAGTATGATTGTTTAAACAGGAGTGGCACACTAAGCAGAAAGCTTGTTTACAGGTGCGAACTGGAAAGTCAGGAAAGTTAAGTGACTTGCTTAGGGTCACACAATATGATTGTTTAACCAGGAGAGACACACTAAGCTGAAAGCTTGTTTACAGGTGTGACCGTGGAGAACAGGGAAGTTAAGTGACTTTGCTCAGGGCCACACAGTATAACGTTTTAACCAGGAGAGATACACTAAGCTGAAAGCTTGTTTACAGGTGTGACCGGGGAACACAGGGAAGTTAAGTGACTTGCTCAGAGTCACACAGTATGATTGTTTAACCAGGAGATGCACACTAAGCTGAAAGTTTGTTTACAGGTGTGACCTGGGAACACAGGGAAGTTAAGTGACTTGCTCAGGGTCACACACTATGATTTATAACAAGGAGTGACACACTAAGCTGAAAGCTTGTTTACAGGTGTGAACTGGGAACACAGGGAAGTTAAGTGACTTGCTCAGGCTCACACAGTATGATTGTTTAACCAGAAGAGACACACTAAGCTGAAAGCTTGTTTACAGGTGTGACCTGGGAACACAGGGAAGTGAAGTGACTTTGCTCAGGGTCACACAGTATAATGTTTTAACCAGGAGAGATACACTAAGCTGAAAGCTTGTTTACAGGTGTGACCGGGGATCACAGGGAAGATATGTGACTTGCTCAGGGTAACACAGTATGATTGTTTAACCAGGAGAGATACACTAAGCTGAAAGCTTGTTTATAGGTGTGATCTGGGAACATAGGGAAGTTAAGTGACTTGCTCAGGGTTACACAGTATGATTGTTTAACCAGGAGATGCACACTAAGCTGAAAGCTTGTTTACAGGTGTGACCTGGAAGTTAAGTGACTTGCTCAGAGTCACACAGTATGATTGTTTAACCAGGAGAGGCACATTGTTGAAAGCTTGTTCACAGGTGTGACCTGGGAACACAGGGAAGTTAAGTGACTTGCTCAGGGTCACACAGTATGATTGCTTAACCAGGAGTGGCACACTAAGCTGAAAGCTTGTTTATAGGTGTGATCTGGGAACATAGGGAAGTGACTTGCTCAGAGTCACAAAGTATGACTGTTTAACCAGGAGACACATACTAAGCTGAAAGTTTGTTTACAGGTGTGAACTGGGAACACAGGGAAGTTAAGTGACTTGCTCAGGGTCACACACTATGATTTATAACAAGGAGTGACACACTAAGCTGAAAGCTTGTTTACAGGTGTGAACTGGGATCACATGGAAGTTTAGTGACTTGCTCAGGGTCACACGTTATGATTGTTTAAGTAGGAAAGGCACACTAAGCTGAAGCTTGTTTACAGGTGCGAACTGGGATCACAGGGAAGTTAAGTGACTTGCTCAGGGTCACACAGTATGATTGTTTAAATAGGAGTGGCACACTAAGCTGAAAGCTTGTTCACAGGTGTGACCGTGGAGAACAGGGAAGTTAAGTGACTTGCTCAGGGTCACACAGTATGATTGTTTAACCAGGAGAGGCACACTAAGCTGAAAGCTTGTTCACAGGTGTGACCTGGGAACACAGGGACATTAAGTGACTTGCTCAGGGTCACACAGTATGATTGTTTAACCAGGAGAGGCACACTAAGCTGAAAGCTTGTTCACAGGTGTGACCTGGGAACACAGGGACATTAAGTGACTTGCTCAGGGTCACACAGTATGATTGTTTAACCAGGAGAGACACACTAAGCTGAAAGCTTGTTTACAGGTGTGACCGTGGAGAACAGGGAAGTTAAGTGACTTTGCTCAGGGTCACACAGCATAATGTTTTAACCAGGAGAGATACACTAAGCTGAAAGCTTGTTTACAGGTGTGACCGGGGAACACAGGGAAGTTAAGTGACTTGCTCAGAGTCACACAGTATGATTGTTTAACCAGGAGATGCACACTAAGCTGAAAGTTTGTTTACAGGTGTGACCTGGGAACACAGGGAAGTTAAGTGACTTGCTCAGGGTCACACACTATGATTTATAACAAGGAGTGACACATTAAGCTGAAAGCTTGTTTACAGGTGTGAACTGGGAACACAGGGAAGTTAAGTGACTTGCTCAGGCTCACACAGTATGATTGTTTAACCAGGAGAGACACACTAAGCTGAAAGCTTGTTTATAGGTGTGATCTGGGAACATAGGGAAGTTAAGTGACTTGCTCAGGGTTACACAGTATGATTGTTTAACCAGGAGATGCACACTAAGCTGAAAGCTTGTTTACAGGTGTGACCTGGAAGTTAAGTGACTTGCTCAGAGTCACACAGTATGATTGTTTAACCAGGAGAGGCACACTAAGCTGAAAGCTTGTTCACAGGTGTGACCTGGGAGCACAGGGAAGTTAAGTGACTTGCTCAGGGTCACACAGTATGATTGTTTAACCAGGAGTGGCACACTAAGCTGAAAGCTTGTTTATAGGTGTGATCTGGGAACATAGGGAAGTGACTAGCTCAGAGTCACAAAGTATGACTGTTTAACCAGGAGACACATACTAAGCTGAAAGTTTGTTTACAGGTGTGAACTGGGAACACAGGGAAGTTAAGTGACTTGCTCAGGGTCACACACTATGATTTATAACAAGGAGTGACACACTAAGCTGAAAGCTTGTTTACAGGTGTGAACTGGGATCACATGGAAGTTTAGTGACTTGCTCAGGGTCACACGTTATGATCGTTTAAGTAGGAAAGGCACACTAAGCTGAAGCTTGTTTACAGCTGCGAACTGGGATCACAGGGAAGTTAAGTGACTTGCTCAGGGTCACACAGTATGGTTGTTTAACCAGGAGTGGCACACTAAGCAGAAAGCTTGTTTACAGGTGTGACCTGGAGAGACAGGAAAGTTAAGTGACTTGCTTAGGGTCATACAATATGATTGTTTGACCAGGAGAGACACACTAAGCTGAAAGCTTGTTTACAGGTGTGACCTGGGCTCGCAGGGAAGTTAAGTGACTTGCTCAGGGTCACACAGTATGATTGTTTAACCAGGAGAGACACACTAAGCTGAAAGCTTGTTTACAGGTGTGACCGGGGATCACAGGGAAGATATGTGACTTGCTCAGGGTCACACAGTTTGATTGTTTAGCCAGGAGAGACACACTAAGCTGAAAGCTTGTTTACAGGTGTGACCTGGGAACACAGGGAAGTTAAGTGACTTGCTCTGAGTCTCACAGTATGATTGTTTAACCAGGAGACACACACTAAGCTGAAAGTTTGTTAACAGGTGTGACCTGGGAACACAGGGAAGTTAAGTGACTTGCTCAGGGTCAGACACTATGATTAATAGCGAGGAGTGACACACTAAGCTGAAAGCTTGTTTATAGGTGTGATCTGGGAACATAGGGAAGTTAAGTGACTTGCTCAGAGTCACACAGTATGATTGTTTAACCAGGAGAGACACACTAAGCTGAAAGTTTGTTAACAGGTGTGACCTGGGAACACAGGGAAGTTAAGTGACTTGCTTAGGGTCAGACACTATGATTTATAACAAGGAGTGACACACTAAGCTGAAAGCTTGTTTACAGGTGTGAACTGGGATCACAGGGAAGTTAAGTGACTTGCTCAGGGTCACACAGTATGATTGTTTAAAAAGGAGTGGCACACTAAGCAGAAAGCTTGTTTACACGTGCGGCCTGGAAAGACAGGACAGTTAAGCGACTTACTTAGGGTCACACAATATGATTGTTTAACCAGGAGAGACACACTAAGCTGAAAGCTTGTTTACATGTGTGACCTGGGATCACAGGGAAGTTAAGTGACTTGCTCAGGGTCACACAGTATGATTGTTTAACCAGGAGTGGCACACTAAACTGAAAGCTTGTTTATAGGTGTTATCTGGGAACATAGTGAAGTTAAGTGACTTGCTCAGAGTCACACAGTATGACTGTTTAACCAGGAGATGCACACTAAGCTGAAAGCTTGTTTACAGGTGTGACCTGGGAACACAGGGAAGTTAAGTGACTTACTCAGGGTCACACGTTATGATTGTTTAAGTAGGAAAGGCACACTAAGCTGAAGCTTGTTTACAGGTGCGAACTGGGATCACAGGGAAGTTAGGTGACTTGCTCAGGGTCACACAGTATGATTGTTTAACCAGGAGTGGCACACTAAGCAGAAAGCTTGTTTACAGGTGCGACCTGGAAAGACAGGAAAGTTAAGTGACTTGCTCAGGGTCACACAGTATGATTGTTTAACCAGGAGTGGCACACTAAGCTGAAAGCTTGTTTATAGGTGTTATCTGGGAACATAGGGAAGTTAAGTGACTTGCTCAGAGTCACACAGTATGACTGTTTAACCAGGAGATGCACACTAAGCTGAAAGCTTGTTTACAGGTGTGACCTGGGAACACAGGGAAGTTAAGTGACTTGCTCAGGGTCACACGTTATGATTGTTTAAGTAGGAAAGGCACACTAAGCTGAAGCTTGTTTACAGGTGCGAACTGGGATCACAGGGAAGTTAGGTGACTTGCTCAGGGTCACACAGTATGATTGTTTAACCAGGAGTGGCACACTAAGCAGAAAGCTTGTTTACCGGTGCGACCTGGAAAGACAGGAAAGTTTAGTGACTTGCTCAGGGTCACACATTCTGATTGTTTAACCAGGAGTGGCACACTAAGCAGAAAGCTTGTTTGCAGGTGTGACCTGCGAACTCAGGGAAGTTAAGTGACCTGCTCAGGGTCAGGCAGTATGATTGTTTAACCAGGAGATACACACTAAGCTGAATGCTTGTTTACAGGTGTGATCTGGGAACACAGGGAAGTTAAGTGACTTGCTCAGGGTCACACAGTATGATTGTTTAACCAGGAGTGGCACACTAAGCTGAAAGCTTGTTTACAGGTGTGATCTGGGAGCACAGGGAAGTTAAGTGACTTGCTCAGGGTCACACAATATGATTGTTTAACCAGAAGAGGCACACTAAGCTGAAAGCTTGTTTGCAGGTGTGACCTGGGAACACAGGGAAGTTAAGTGACCTGTTCAGGGTCACACAGTATGACTGTTTAACCAGGAGACACACTCTAAGCTGAAAGCTTGTTTACAGGTGTGACCTGGGAACACAGGGAAGTTAAGTGACTTGCTCAAGGTCACATAGTATGCAAGTAGGGGCTGTGGGATTCAAACCCAGGTCTCCAGATTTGCTGCACAGAGCCTTTAACCACCGCACTATACTGCCTCCCCAATTTTATCACTTTGCTGCTTTTTTTTTTGCCTGGTCAACTGGGGATGTCTGGGATTGTGGTCATAGTAGAAGAATAGGGTTGCTCTGAGGCAATGTGTTGAAGGGGAAGAGGGGTTCAGTGAGGAGAAAGAGTGTGGCATAACTTGCAGTACTTGCTGTGGAGCCAAACCTTCCTATACGCACCTGGAATAAGTAGACATTTATAACCTGTAGGTGTGGGTGCATGGGGGGGGATGGCTCTGACTAACACAAGGTGAATGAGACTGCTGGGGGATGCTAAAATCAGCAAATGAATGCAGGTCAGGCATACGATAATGTCAAGCAGGCACCAATTCTTCTCTATGGGTAATGGAGCAATAGATTATAGCCTGACACTCAACTTGCTCAGCTTAGGTGCTTCCGCCCTGGTGCTAGCAAATGGTGGTCTTCTCTCTTGTGGAGAGCTGACAGTCCTAGCCGTGCTTATCGTGCTGGAGGAGTACAGTAGCAATGGTGAGCATGAGTGGAAGTATGGGCTGCCCCTGAGTTATAAAGTATTATAACAACCAAAGTTCAAGTGAAGAAGAGTGAGAATGTAAAGCTAGGGCTGTGACGCTTCTCTGATACTTTAAGTCTGGAGATTATGTCTTTGCTACACTAGGACACTGAAACTATAGTGCTTTGCTATTTCTAAAAGACAGTCATATGCAAAGTGATCAGTCTAGATTCGATAGGCTGAGGATACGGAGTTATTACTTTTGCTCTGAGACAAAAATATTGCTGAGAATCTTAATCTTGCAGGCAGTCACAAATTCTGGTACATCAGGAGACAGTGTACAGTAAAGTAACATCTATGAGTACAAAGCAGACAAGCAAGATCCTGTTATGTTTAAACTAGAGAGCCACCTGAGTATAATGCAGCTGATGGTTTTCCAGGGCAGGTCAGGACCACTGTAATAGCATTCAGTGCCTCCCTCCAGGAAGAGGTCAGTCAGTGCATCAGATCTAATCCAGAGAGCCACAGGTCATGCCTACTAGTAGGTGTCAGTCTATCAAGGTTCTGCTAGTGAGTGACTGCATGCTGACGTCACTCTGCTTTATAGGTAATTGGGTGGGTGAGGTGGGCATGTCATAGAAACATAGACGTTGACGGCAGATAAGGACCGCAAGGCTCATCCAATCTGCTCATTTTTTCTACCTTATGAATGTGCCATAGGCCTGTACGCTGTCAATCACCTATCTATTCATACTCATCTTTATTGCTCCCTTATGCCTGTCCCATGCCTGTCTGAAGCCCTGCACTGTATTCAGATCCACCACTTCTTGAGGTAGGCTATTCCATGCATCGATCACCACTCTTTCTGTGAAAAAAAACTTCCTCACATTCCTCTTTAATCTCCAATTGTTGAAACTGGTACTTGGGATTCAGGGGCAGGTCTTCTCCACTGAGTCAGTGGATGGTGCAGTTAATTTTAAATTAAGAGTTCAGAATCCACAGTTTCTCTGGTGCAGGGGAAAGAGAGGTAATGCAGTTGAATCCTCCAACCCCTGAGTGAAAGCGGGTCTCCAGTTGTTGAAATTGGCACTTGGGATGCAGGAGCAGGTCTTCTGCAGTGAGCCAGCAGATGCCGCAGTTAATTTTAAATTAAAAGTTCATAGTCCATGATTTCTCTGGTGCAGCAGGAAGACAGGTAATGCAGCTGAAACCTCTGACCCCTGTGGGTAGAGCAGGTCTCCAATTGTTGAAATTGGCACTTGGGATGAAAGAGCAGGTCCTGCACCAAGCCAGTGGATGTTACAGTTAATTTTAAACTAAAAGTTCATAGTCCATGGTTTCTCTGGTGCAGGAGGAGGACAGATAATGCAGTTGTTGAATGCTCTGACCAATGTGTCTGGAGTTGATCTCCAATAGTTAAAACTGGTACTAGGGATGCAGAAACTGGAGCAAGTCTTCTGCGCCGAGCCAGTGGATGCTGCAGCTAATTTTAAATTAAAAGTTCAAAGTCCATGGTTTCCCCAGTGCAGTGGGAGGAGAGGTAATGCAGTTGAATCCTCCGACCCATGTTACTGTGGCTTCCCGTCAGCAACTGTGACAGTGTAGAAATATGGCTTCCCTCCCTTTCAAGATGACCCGATGGATGGTGAGTACAGTATGGAACGTAGCAATGTTGAAATACAATAGTCTTTATTGACAACATGACCCAATGGATAGTGATTTGAGGGTGGAAGGTAAGAATATGGAAATATGGCTTCCCTCCCTTATCAAAATGTCCTTATGAATAGTGTGTACAATATAGAACGTAACAGTGTAGAAATATGGCTATCCACCATTTCAACATAACCTGATGGATAGTACAGTAGGTACAGCACGGAATACAAAATGGTAGAACTATAGCTTCCCAACCTTTCAACATGCCCCAGTGGATAGTGGGTCGAATATGGAAAATGACAGTGTAGAAATCTGGCCTCCCTCCCTTTCGGCATGACATGATGGACAGAAGGTTCAGCGCAGAAAGCAACTGTGCAGAAGTATGGTGTCCCTCCCTTTCAACATGACACAATGGATGCTGAGTAGAGTGTGAAAAGTAAAAGTGTAGAAATATGGCTTCTATCCCTTTAGACATCACCTGACATATACTGAGTAGAATGTGGAAAGTAACTGTATAAATAATCTTCTCTCCCTTTTAACATGACACAACTGATAGTGGGGAGAGTGTGGAAAACAGAAGTGTGCAAACATGTCTTCCCTACCTTTCAACAAGACCCAATGGATGGTGGGTAGATCATTTAAAGTAAAGATGTAGTAATAAGGATTCTCTCCCTTTCAACATGACACAACAGATATCGGGTAGAGTATGGAAACTAGCAGTATAGAAATATAGCTTCTCTCCCTTTCAACATGACACAACAGATAGTGGTTTGGTCACAGAAAGTAACAGTGCAGAAATATGACTTCCCTCCTTCTCAACATGACCCGACTGATAGTGGGTAGAGTCAAGTGTGGAAAGAAACATTGTAGAAATGTAGCCTTTCTCACTTTAAACATGACCCTGACAGATATATGGTAGCCTGTGGAATATAGAGTATAGAAGTATGGCGTCCCTCCCTTTCAATATGACCCAACAGATATCGGGTAGAGTATGGAAACTAACAGTATAGAAATATAGCTTCTCTCCTTTACAACATGACCTGAAAGATATGGGTTGAACATGGAAAGTAGAGTAGATATAAGTATAGTTTATGTCCCTTTCAACATGTCCCAATGGACAGTGGGATGCATTTCATTAGACCATCAAGACTGCTGTCAAGCTTTCAGAACCATATACTGTAGGTCTGTTCCTCAGGCAATCATGTCAGATTTGTGTGCCATACATAAGATGTTACAGTACACAAGTGTCTGAGATATAGGGCCCTTCTGTTATGCTGTGGGTCCCTTTCCACAATGAACAATATGGCACTTAATAGGTACAAGTAGTTCACAACTATTTGTAGTAACTACAGTACTAAATGCATTTATTTAGTTAGTTATTAATAAAAGTTGGCCACAAAGGTAGAGCAAGTGATACAGCTTATTTCTAGGTGCATCTGAGGTGAACGAGACAGTGGAATACAAATGTACAGATTAAACAGCAAACATTGTATAACATAGAGGATTGTGTATGATCGCTCATACACAACAAGGGTATGTTTCACTTGAGAGGTTTTCATGGTAACTGGAGACCTCGAGAGCGCAGCTCAAGAGGTGCCATTGCCATGGAAACCTTGAGAGTTGAAAAATACCCTTGTTCTGTATGAGCAATCATACACAGTCTTTTATAGTGTATGGTCTCTCATACATAGAGTGCACCTACTTTTTCCCAAATTTGTGTGCAGTTTTTTCATCTTCTGGAATGTTTCATCTCCGCGGTCATTCCGGTCGCCCGATCGTGCATGTGCACCCAGCTTCCATGCATGCGCACCCACCTGTTAGGTGTTATGCTGCACTAGCTATGCAGCTAGCGCAGCACAACAGCTACGATGACGTAGCTAGTGCAGCACAACAACACTGTTGGGAGCTTGGATTTCCATGCTTAACAGCATTCTACCATACACTATAATATAAGTAAAACCATAACATGTGCAAACTGTAGCAAGTCAAACCATTTCTACAGAATACAAATAACAAAACGTAATAGGGACCATTGCAGTGAAAGAATCAAACACCCTAAAGGATACTATTGCAACCCAAGAAAAAAACACAGAGGACTATAATTACTGGTGATCATTTTTAATATCTGGGTAACCAGATCTTAAAATTATGTTTAAACCACCCATTTGTTATTTCACGTTACAACCATGCAGTTGTAATCATCAGCTATCAATCACTCTTGCACTCACATAGACACGAATGCACCAAAACAACTACCGCTTTCAGTTTCTCAAACATGCAAACCCACGCTGATTAAAAATAATCACCATCAATTATAAACAAGCATTTGTCAATGCCGAATGTTGTCTTGCAGACATTGGCATTGGTAGCACAGGAGTTGAACAGATGCATGATAGGAATGTCAGTGAAGTATGAAAGTGACGTCAAAACCCACATCACCCTACAGAGACTGACCAGCACTGAGGTGTGCCTTTGGGCGTTGGCTATAATGTTCATGGCATTTCAGCTCACCCTACCCTGCAGTGCGACAAATATCACATTGTGCCTTGGGGTCCTTTGGCCTTACACTCACCCCATTCAGCCATAATGCTCATGGCATTTTACCTCACCCTATCCTGCAGACACCGTCAAGTGCTGAGGTGTGCCTTGGGGTGTTCAGCTTTACAGTCACCCCATTTCATAAGGACATATGCTGAAATGAGCGCAGCACAGGAGAATGGGGTGAACTCAGGGGCCGAAGAGTCCAAGGCACACCTCGATGCCTGTCAGTGGCTTGAGGGTGGAGGGATGGTATGGTGTGAGCATGACAGCCAGCAATGCAAAGACACACCCCTGTCTCCTGTCAGTCTGTACAGGGTGGGATGTTATGGTTAGAAACCCTAATGCCCCGGCCATTTGTTGTTATTTGCACTACAGATTTACAACACAGCATTTTTGTGACCCCCATGTCATGAAAGTGTTTGGGACCTCTGCTCATTAACGGTGGCACTGTGATTTTGTTAATCTGTCCCGAACATTGATTTCTCACAGCGACTACGCCATTCTGCACCAGATAGAGGAAAACACCATTTGGGCAGGATGTGAAAAATGTCAGCTCTACCATTCATAGGTAGGTGTGAAGAGATGGCAGTGCTGAAAATCTTAAGTGAAAATATTAAAAATGCTTGAATTTACGAGCATACATAGAAACTGCACAATGCACACTCATAACACAGACTTTAAGTGGAATTATGTTACCAAATTTTCAACATAGGCATTTTGGGATCTCTGTTCATAAACTCTGTCACTATGATTTTCTTCGTCTGTCCTGATCGGTGACTTCCCACAGCAACTGTACCATAGTGCACCACTTGTGTGAAAACACATTTTAGGCTGGTTCTGAAAAATGACAGCTGTACTGTTCATAAGGATATGTGCAAAATTGACAATGTTGAAAATGTTGAGTGAAAATATTACAAATTGTCGAAGTAACGAGTACGAGTGGAAACTGCCCAATGCACACTTGTAACAGTTATTTTATGGACTTTTATCACCAAATTGTCAACATAGGCTTTTTAGGACCTCTGCTTATGAACAGTGTTGCTGTGATTTTCATAATCTGTCCTGAACACTGATTTCCTACAGTGACCACACTATTCTGTGCCGATAGTGCGAAAACACATTTCAGCCAGGATGTGAAAAATGACAGCTGGACTGTTCATAAGGAGGTGTGAAAAAATGCCAATGTTGAAAATCTGGAGTGAAAATATTACAGATTGGTGAAGTTACAAGTGGACATGTAAACTGAGCAATGCACACTCATAACACAGTAATTTTTGGAATTTTTTTACCGAATTTGCAACATAGGCATTTTGGGAGGCCACTTCATGAACAGTGGCACTGTCATTTCATTACTCGGTCCTGAAGGGTGATTCCACCCAGTGACTGCAAAATCACCTCTCGGGACTGAATAATACCACAACAGTGACTGAATTCATGAGAAGGGGTCCCAAAAACCCCATGTTGAAAATTTGTTGGCAAAAGTCAAAAAAACATCCAAGATAGCCACATAAGTTGAAAAAAAACCCATTTATGCCATTGTACAGCGTACCAGCATTTCTTCAGTTCACTGTAGGCTTTGAAGAGTGCGACGTGTTCCTGGTCCACCGAAGATCATCGTGCTGGGCTCCGGAGGTAAGTATGGCGTGAGGGGGAGGTGTAGAGTGCACAGAGGGTGGGCGTGGGATGGGGAGGGGCCACCATACTCGAGGGAACATTTTCTGTTTTACAGAGTAAAAAAAAAGCAAAAAAAAACATTGCGGTACTTTTCTTATTTTATGGGACATTTGGCACACTGGGGTAGGCTCCCAGCATGCCACCTGGATGTTTTTTTTGGAGGGGCTGTAGCTGATGGGGGATTGGTCACCCCACCAGCCATACAGAATTGGGGGGTCACATGAGCCGAGGGGGACTGGGCTCCCCCTCGGCACACAAGAAATGGGGGGGTACATTATGCTGATGGAGACTGGGCACCCCCATTGTCAAATTAACTTAGGGGGGGCATGCCAACAGGATTGGGCACCCCAGTCAGGTTTCAGAGGGACTGTGAAAGGTGGCAGCTATCCCTCAGCTTCTGTGGTGACTATTAGAAACTGATGGGGAAGCTGCCGCCATGTTGCTTGACTGGGACACCAGACGAGGCAAACAGTAATTGGCTGCTGCAATCAGGGACCGCCCAGTGGTACTCCCTCATTGCAGTGGCTAATTTCTTTCAAGGTGGTGGCAAATTTCTCAACTGCTGTCATAGACAGCGTGCTATGCCATTGGCACCACAGATCCCGGCCACAAAAAGCAATAGCGCCATTGACTGCAGCAGGACTGCACCTCCAAAACCCGCTTCTCCACTGAAGCAATCACAATATGTTGCCTGCACTGTATGCACAAGGCAGCATAAAAATAAAATATGGGTGGGCGTCTGTAGAACCAGAACTTTATACATACCCTCAGTGTGGGATGCTTGTATAAACCCCTTGAGTTTCACTTTTGGGGTCTATGTAGCATCCCACAGCTCAAAAAAATACAAAATCACACATGCCCCCACAATGCAAAGCATCATGGGCTGCATATGCAAATCACCACAGAATGTTATGCTGGTCCAACTTTAAGCAGAATTGCATGGTGCTGAAAGGCCTCTCACACAGTTTGAAAAGGGTGCTAACAGAAGACATAGACACGTGATTCATCCTACCAGGACTCATCAGTATGCCTCATCTGTTTGACACCCCAGTGGAATGGACCAGCTACCCTTAAGGCAGTGTGCCTTCAATATATTGTGGTGAACCCATTAAAATAAAAAACTATTTAAAAGACAAAGAACCTCTGTGCGCAAACACTAAGGCAAGGGTTACCCCAAAGGGCATTTGGCTGGGAAGCCAAGTTTCAAGAAAATGCAAAATTACACATGCCCCCACAATGCAAAGCATCATGGGCTGCATATGCAAATCCCACACCTCAGGTATGTTTAAAATTCCGGTTACACACTCACACACACACACACACACACACACACACGCATCCATTCTATTTATTGCAGTCACAGAAGCAAACACCATAATAGGGACCAGTTCCGACAAAGAAAAAAACACATAAAATGGATCATTGCAGCCAAACAAACAAACACCTAAAAGTGATCACTGCAGTGAAAGAAACTAACACCTTAAAGGGGACCACTGTAGCAAAATAAACAAGCACAGTAAAGGAGACCATAGCAGACAAAGAAACAAACACCTTAAAGAGGCCATTGCAGCCAGAAGGGCTGGATCCTACACCCCTCCACAATAGTAGGTATGGCAGCATCTGAGCCAGACTCCAACCTTGGCATATCTTGGATGGTTGGGGGAATGTTATCATCACCACCAGAGCAGGCACAATGATGTCTTATCTTCTGAACAGAAGGGAGACCTTGACCTCACCAGAGAAGCTGGAGCCGTGTCCTTATGCTTACGGGGATAGCTGGAAAATACTGATCTTGATAACCTCTCGTTATCCTTATCCTTATCCTTTTCTTTAGTGTCCTTGAACCCTCATGATCATGTTGACGAGCCCATCAGTGAGCACCAGGGAGATTTCATGGTGGGACCATTGAGTGAGAGGGAGAACCTGGCTTTGAACCCTTGACCTTAGTGGCAGCATCCTTGGCCTTCATTGCAATGAAGATCTCTAGAGTTTTCATGTGGCATCTTCTTGGGGCCTGATTGAATCCCTGACAGATATTTCAAATCATCAGGTTGTGGGATAACCTCAAATAGCAAACACAGACAGTGTGAGGGTTATCTTTGCAGTCCCTGTAGCTGCTGTACAGGCACAAAACATAAATAAAGATTCTTTAAATGGTGACATAAAGTTACAACTAACAAGGTCGAAAATGAAGGCATTGTTTCTCAACATTTCCAACAAGTGGTTAACAGCAGGAGAAAAGAGCTTAAGAGTGATGGGGCTGATGTCATATGTCATTGTGGGTGGCCTCCAGCTAGCAAGTTTCCGAGTGGTCCTGATTCTGATGACCTACAGTTCCAAAGGTGTGACCCAATAGACAAGATATGACCCAACGAAGGAGATATTCCTGATTACAATCATCAGAATTTAACAGTACTCCACAAATTGACAGAACATTTGCATTCCACCATTTCTGAAAGTTTTGATTTGAGAAGCAACTCTACCATTATTAACAACATAACACCACTACACCAATAATTTGTTTTAACTTTAGTGCATTCTAATTTTTTTGTTATTTTGTTTTATATTTCCCTGTTGTTACTCTAATGAATATTGTAGAGTGCAGTAATTATTTCACTGAGTTCTTACTGTCCCCGTTGACCTCACAATTGCTGTCTGTGACATCATAGTCTGTTGCCATGGTGAGCACTATGATGGTGTAAACAAAAGCCCTGTGATATTAACTGGGGAGAGGCAAAGCTTTTTATTCAGATTTTTGACTAGACTACCAAGATGTGTTATAAACCTTGCAAAGGATCACATTGAAGAAAGAGGGGTTACTTTCACTCTGAAGAAAGAGGGGTTACTAGTGGGGTACCGCAGGGTTCAGAACTGGGTCCAGTCCTTTTTAATGTCTTAATAAGTGACATTGCAGAGGGACTGGAAGGAAAAGTATGTCTCTTTGCAGATGACACAAATATCTGCAACAGGGTTGATACACAAGGAGGTGTGGAAAGGATAAGAAGGGACTTGGCAAGGTTGGAGGAATGGTTAGAAGTATGGTAGCTTGGATTCAGTGCAAAAAAGTGCAAAGTAATGCACCTGGGAAACAAAAACCCAGGGGAAGATTACACAATGGGGGGGGGAGGTAGTTACAACAACAAGAATGGAAAGGGACCTGGAGGTAATCATATCAGATGACCTTAAGGTTGGCAAGCAATGTGAGAAGGTGGTAGGAAGGGCTGGGAGGATACTGGGATGTATAGGGAGAGGCATCACCAGCAGAAAACAGGAAGTTGCTATACCTCTGTACAGGTAGTTGGTGAGGCCCCATCTGGGGTACTGTGTCCAGTTCTGGAGACCCCATCTCCGCTAGGACGTAGACAGGATGGAGGCAGTTCAGAGGAGGGCAACTAAAATGGTGCAGGGTCTGCAAGAGAAGCCATATGAGGAAAGACTAAAGGAGCTTAATATGTATGCCCTTGAGGAAAGGAGGGAGAGGGGGACATAATAGAAATGTTGAAGTACCTCAGTGGAAAAAACACATCAACAAAGTCCAAGAAGGTAGCATCTTTCAGAAAAAGAGATGTGCAAGAACAAGGAGACACAATTTGAAGATAGAGGGGGGACGGCTCAGGGACAAGGAAGTATTTTTTTCACAGAGAGGGTGGTGGACGCATGGAAACAGCCTTCCTGAGGAGGTTGTGGGGTCTCAAACTGTGGAAGAATTCAAGAATGCATGGGACAGACATAAGGCAATTTTTGTGGGGGGTAGGAAGAAATAGGCTGTTGGTGAAATAGGATCTGCAGCTTATCCTCTAGGTAGGGAAATGGGCAGACTAGATGGGGCAAGCGGTCCTTATCTACCATCAAAGTTTATGTTTCTATGAAAATATTAAAAACATATGAAGTGTGGGAGGATGTTTAGTGTCCAACCACATAGAAAAACTTAGAAAGGAGATTGAGGGTCTGCAGGAGGAACTAAGACAGGCAAGGCAGATTGAGGGTGGGTTTAGCCCAATACTGGAGGGAGGAAGAAGGGGAGATGAGGGAGGGTGATTTAAGCCAACAGTGGTGAGGAGAGGGTCAGAAGAAGGAAGAGACTAAGGGCCCAGGCCAGAAGAACAATTGCTGGGGAAACCAGGTCAGGAGACAAAAGACAAATGGAAGGAGGAGATAGGGACTTGTGAGGGGAGGCGAAGAAGTGGCAAAAGTCATGGAGTGGAAAGGAGAGAACAGGTTACTATGCAGAGAGAGGGAGCAGGCATTTGTGAAGGGTCTTCAGAAAATAGTTGTGCACTGCTAGAGAGGAAGAAGGTGGAGGAGGAAATGATGAAATTAGAGGAGTAATTGATAAATGCCTGGACCAAACTGGAGCGGGGGGAAGTTCTGCTGGGAGAATTGCAACAGGGGTAAAAGGGGAAAATAATGTGCAGGAGGAAGAAGAGGAGCTGGAAATGAGGGAGGGAGATGAAAGGAAGCAAGCAGGGAGTAAGAGGGGTGGAATCTTAGTGCTGGGGGACTCAATACTAAGAGGAGTTAGGTGGGGTAGCAAGGGGGAGAGGCATAGTCGCATTTGGGTGGAGGCCATGCCAGGAATGACAGCAGAAAGGGTGGGACGGTCTGTTCTGAAATATGCTAGAAGGGGTAGGGACAAGCCTCATTTAATTATACATCTTGGGACAAACGACCTGGCTGACAAGACAGTAGATACAGTCCAGAGGAGGTTTGAGGAACTAGCACAATTATGTGAGGGGGCAGGAAGATCAGTAACTTTTTCAGAGATACTTCCAGTGCCAAAGGCAAGCACAACAAGAAAGCTGAGAATAGAGGAATTTAACGGATGACTAAGAACCTGGTGTTGTGCTAAAGGGTATGGGCTGTTGGGGGTGGGAAGGACCTTGGAGGACAGTAGTCTCTATGCCAAGGACAGACTACACTTGAGTGAGGAGGGAAAGAAAGTGTTGAAACAGAGGATGGAGGAGTACATAGAGGAAGTTGTGAATTTAAACTAGGAGTGGGGAGTGGCAGTTGGGGAAGAGATATGCAGAGACCACAGGTTGGGAAACCATATGAGCTTACCCCCCATAACAGTGACAAAGGACAAATGGCAAGTACTATTGGTGATGCTAGGAAAGGAGGGCAGGATGGGAGGGGGAAGGGTGGAAGGTGGTTACCCTTAATGCTAGGAGCCTTGGGAGGAAAACTGCAGAGTTACAGGTTCTCATGGCACAGGGAGAAGTGGACATTGCAGCCATCACGGAAACATGGGCCACCCAATACAATGACTGGAACCTGTCTGTACCAGGGTACAGATTATTTCATAGGGACAGGGTGATTGGGAAAGGAGGGGGGTAGCACTATATGTGAAGAAAGGACTGAAGTGTGTAAGGGAGGAAGGGAGGAGGTAGTAAGGGTCACTTTGATGCAAATCCAGGATTCCAAGAATAGGATTCTTAGAATGGGATGGTGTACAGGCCACCATCTCAGATGGAGGAGTTAGACAGGGAACTAGCGGGACAGATCAGGAGGACCTGCGAGAAGGGTAGTGTGGTGATTGTGGGGAACTTCAACATGCCAGGAATGGGCTGGAGCACCCCAACAACCAGGAACAGAAGGGAGCAGGTACTGCTTGATGCCTTCCAGGATAGCTTCCTGCTGCAAATGGTCAGTGAACCAACCAGGTTAGGAAATACCCTTGACCTTGTGCTGGCAAATGGGGACTTTGTGAGAGAACTTACAGTGGAGGAACCGCTGTCAGGGAGTGACCACCGCTCAGTATGGCTCACATTGGATATGGGCGAGGAAGGAGTGGAATTTGGCACAATAGTGCTGGACTTCAGGAGGGCGACTTTGGGAGGATGGGGAAGTGGTAAAAGGTACCTGGCCAGAATTCAGTCTAGTATGGACACTAACCAGAGGTGGGAGCTCATAAAGCTGGGGATAGTGGAGGCAACCAAACCTGCTGCAAAGCCCAGAGCAAGAAGGCTAGGGCTAAGAAACTGATCTGGTTGAGCAAGGAGGTCATGGAAAAGGTAAGGAGGAAAGAGCTGCCTTTAGGAAGCACAAGAAAACAGGGAGGGGGAGGACAGGGAGGAGTACTTGACAGAATCGAAGGAGGTGACAAGGGCAGTAATGGGAGCCAAAGCATCTACGGAACTCAGGCTGGCACAAGGCATTAAGAAGGGGGAGAAGGACTTCTTTAAGTACATCAGGGAGAAAAGGAGCTGTAAGGACCACATAGTAAGGATTAGGAAGGAGGGGGTTGGGTGGAAGCAGGGTGTGATGAGGAGGAAGCACTAAATGAGTACTTCTGCTCAGTATTTACTAAAGAGAAGAGGGGGGTGACACCCAAGGTGGGAGAAATGGCAGAATTAGTGGGGAAGTGGTGACAGATGGGGAAATCATGGAAAGCAGAGTTTGAGAGGGTTTGAAGGCACTGAGGGTGGACAAGGTGCCAGGCCCAGATGGCATCCACCCCAGGGTACTGAAGGAGCTGGCAGAGATCCTTGCAGGACCTTTGGCAGACCTATTTAATGCCCCACTACATTCGAGGGGTGTACCTCAGGACTGGAGGATGGCTCATGTGGTGCCCCTCCACAAGAGTGGCCCCAAGGATGAACCGGGAAACTACAGACCAGTGAGCCTTACATCCATCATGGGTAAGCTAATGGAGACTATCCTGAAGGAGAGGCTGGTGGCCCTCCTAGAGGCCAAAGGACTACATGACAGCAGACAGCATGGCTTTATACATGGCAGATCCTGCCAAACCAACCTGGTCGAGTTCTATGACTGGGTAACTAGGCAACTGGACAGGGGCCATGCAGTGGCTGTCCTGTATCTGGACTTCAGTAAGGCATTCGACTCAGTGCCACATGGAAGGCTGGGAAGGAAGTTAGTAAGCAGAGGGGCAGATGCAAAGCTGGTGAGATGGGTAGGAAACTGGCTGCAGGGAAGGCAACAGAGGGTGGTGATGGGTGGGGAGCTCTCACACCCAAGGACAGTGACGAGCGGTGTTCCACAGGGCTCAGTGTTGGGACCAGTGTTGTTTGGGATATTCATTGCAGACATATTATGGGACATCAAGAGCAAGATCAGTCTGTTTGCTGATGATACCAAGGTTGGCACGGTGGTGGATGACCTAGGGGATGGCAGGGTTGCAGGATGATCTGGCAAAGCTTGAAACCTGGTCAGACACCTGGCAACTGGGCTTTAATGCCAAAAGTGCAAGGTGCTGCATTTTGGGATGAAGAACAAGGAGGAGTTACCAGCTAGGGGAGTGCAGCTACCCAGACAGAGGAGGAGAAGGATCTGGGTGCGCTCATTACAGGGTCAATGAACAACTTGGCACAATGTAGGAAGGCAGCTGCAAAGGCCAACAAAATGCTGGGTTGTGTTGCAAGGGGTATATCCTCGAGGAGAGAGGAGGTGATTCTGCCACTGTATGGGTCATTAGTTAGACTACACCTGGAGTACTGCGTGCAGTACTGGCGTCCGTATCTGAAGAGGGACATTAAGTTACTGGAAGGGGTGCAGTGCAGAGCGACAAAGATGATTAAGGGGCTGGGTGACTTATCATATGAGAGGAGGTTGAAGGAGTTGAACATGTACTCACTGGAGGAGAGGAGAGACGGGGTGACATGAATGAAACCTTTAAATACATGAAAGGAATAAACAAGACGGGTACAGAGGGGCTGTTCAAAGTAAGGGAGGGGAGGGACACCAGGGGTCATGATATGAGACTGGAGCAAGGAAGGTTCAGGAGGAGATGAGGAGACACTTTTACAGAGAGGGTGGTGGCTGGGTGGAATGCGTTACCTGCTGAAGTGGTATGCAGTAGAACAGTGGACTGCTTCAAACAAGGATGGGACAGGACAAGGGGGAGAGTTAATGAAGGGGAAGGGTGGAAGGGAAGGGCAGCTGCAGAATAAGGGGTGCTAGCTGCACATTCGAGCAGGCTTGATAGACCTCTAGGCCTTTATCTGCTGGCAAATTTCGTATGTTCGTATATTGTCTAGTAAATAGCATTAGTTTAAATTAATTTTTATGAATGTACATGAAGAACTGCAGATCTGATTTTTAAACACTCCAGTTTGGGCTATATATTTTGTTGCAGGCAGTTTGCAAGTTTTATGGTTTGACAACTTGAAGCTTTTTTTCTCCGTACAGTTAATTCTACAAAATGATATTAATTGAATAATTCTTCACATGAATTCTATGTTCCATTATACACCATAAAGGTATCCAATGATGTGGAAGACTCAAATTGAGTGACTAACTTTTGAGTGACTCAATTTGAGTGCCCACCAAGACAGCAACCTGTAGGGAAGCATGCTTGTAGGGAATAGGAAGGAGAGGGCTGACAGAACAGTGACTAAGCAGTGTGGCAGAGTTAGGTAGCTTTAGTTATGAACAGTTGTAGGAGGGGGCAGTGTTGAGCTGCTTGCATTGCATAGTGGTCTGGGTGCTGGTCTGCGATGCCGATGGGCTCGTGTCTGGGTGTGGGTGTTTTATTTTATTTGTTTTGGGAGATGTATGTGTTATTTTTATGTTTGCTTGCATGCATGTGCAAGAAACATAGTGCCGTGAACGGAGATTTCGGAGGTGTGTCACCTCCTCCTCCAATTCAGGCACTGTGCTGGCAGGCACGGCCCCTGTAAGTCAATGCATTTTGGAGCTGTCTATGACCACGCTCCAAAATGCAGTGGCACCTCAGTTGAAAAGGGAGCTACGCTTGAGTGAGCAGCGATAAGGAGCTGCTCACGCCGCAGCTCCCCCAGCCGCAGGCGCAGCGCCTCATGACGCAGAGCAGCCGACGGGTGCCCAACCGCCGGCTGAACTGTTTGTCTCCTCCTCCCATAGTTGCTGCCACGCTGAGCCCACCCCAGCGTGGCAATCCGGTATGTTGCGACCGGGTGCCCAATCCCCGCCGCTGGAACGCCCTCCCCAAAACATTGTGCCACGCTGGGAGCCCACCCAGCGTGGCAAACGGGTCCTGCTTTTGTTTTTTTTTTCTGCCGACGGGGTGCCCAATCTCCCGCCGGGCTGAACGCCTCAAAGTCCTTGTGCCACGTTGGGAGCCCACCCAGCGCGGCAAGCGGTCCCGTGACGCTCTTTTTTTTTGTACCCTGTAAAACAAAAACTGTCCCACGGGCTGCCTCGAACCCCTCCCACAACCCGCACTCACCCACTGCGCACCCAGCCTCCCCACATCCCCCTCACCCCATACTTACCTCCGACTCCGCGATGATCTTCGTGGACGGGAACACGCTCTGCACTTTTCAAAGGCGACGCTGAACTGAGGAAATGCTGGTAAGCTGTATAATGGGCTAGATAGGAGGGTTCAACTTTATTGCATATCTCAGGCATTTTGGGAATTTTGCACCAAATTTTCAACATGGGGTTTTGGGACCCCTTCTCATGAATGATGTCACTGTCATGGCGTTATTCGGGACTCGAAGGGTGATTTGCACAGTGACTGCACAGATGACTGCGAAATCACCCTTCAGGACTGAATACCGCCATGACAGTGACATCATTCATGAGAAGGGGGCCAAACTCCATGTTGAAAATTTGCGCCAAAATTCCAAAATGACTGTTTAACAAGCGCATGCTATGAGTTCCTACGCAGGCTCGTAAGTTCTCGAAATTTCAATATTTCACCCAGATTTTCAGCATTGCCATTTCACCACACCGCCTTATGAGCAGTATAGCTGTCATTTTTCACATCTCACCCAAATGTGTTTCCACCTTGTAGCGTAGAATGGCGCAGTTGAGTTATCTTGAAATCAATGTACAGGACAAATTAAGAAAATTGTAGTGACACTGTTCATGAGCAGGGTCTTGAAATGGCTATGTTGAAAATTTGGTGAACAAATTCTCAAAAATGACTGTTTTATTTATAGTGCTTTGCAGTTCCCTACGCATGCTCATAGGTTTGCTAATTTTCAATATTTCCACTCAGATTTTCAACATTGCCATTTTTCCACACCTCTTATGAGCAGTACAGCTGTCATTTTCACATCTCACCCAAAACGTGTTTCGCCTCATGTAGCGCACAATGGCGCAGTCACAGCGAACTCAGTGTATGGGACATATTAAGAAAATCACAGTGTCGCTGTTCATGAGCAGAGATCTTAAAATGGCAATGTTGAAAATTTGGTGACAGAATTCCTTAAAATGACTGTTTTATGAGTGTGCGTTGCACAGTTCCCACGCACGCTCGTAGGTTTGCGAATTTTCAATATTTCCACTCCAGATTTTCAACATTGCCATTTTTCCACACCTCCTTATGAGCAGTACAGCTGTCATTTTTCACATCCTGTCCAAAACGTGTTTCTGCCCATGTAGCGCACAATGGCGCAGTCGGTGTGCAACCTCAATGTATGGGACACATTAACAAAACCACAGCGTCACTGTTCATGAGCAAAGGTCTTAAAATGGCTATGTTGAAAACTTGGTGAAAAGATGCCTAAAAATGACTTTTACGAGCGTGCGTTGCACAGTTCCTATGCATGCTCGTTAGTTTGCAAATTTAATATTTTCACTCTAGATTTTCAACATGTCCATTTTATCAAACTTCCTTATGAACAGTACAGCTGCAATTTTCATATGTCACCCAAAATGTGTTATCGCGACATGTAGCGCATAATGGTGCTGTTTGTGTGTAAAGCAATGTTTAGGACAGATTAAGAAAATCACAGTTACACTGTTCATGAGCAGAGGTCTTAAAATGGCTATGTTGAAAATTTGTGACAAAAGTCCATAAATGACTGTGTTACAAGTGAGCATTGTGCAGTTTCCACGCATCCTCGTTAGTTCATGACTTTGTAATATTTCCAGTCCAGATTTTCACTAGTGGCATTTTCAACACTTCCTTATGAACAATACAGCTGCCATTTTTCACAACATGGCCAAAGTGTGTTTTCACACTTTCAGTGCAGAGATGCGGTCGCTATGGGAAATCATTGTTCGCACAGATAAAGAAAATCACAGTGACACTGTTCATGATCGGAGGCACCAAATGCCTGAGTTGACAGTCTGCTATAAAATATCCCCAACCTACTTATATAACGGGTGTGCGTTGCACAGTTTCTATGTACGCTTGTGACTTCACCATTTTTTTAAATATTTTTACTACACTTTTGCAACATAGCCATTTTTACACCTCCCCATGAAAGAGTACAGCTGCCATTTTTTACAGCCTGTTCGGAATATGTTTGCATCTGTGGTGCTAAATCCTGTAGTCACTGTGCATAAGCAGCTTTCGGCTACCACACTGATATTCCCCCTGTTCGTGAGGTGGGGTCACAAAACAAACATGTTGAAGATTTGGAGTTAAAATACCAATGAATGCCTGAGGTATTAGACTTTTCAACTAAATCGCCAACTCTATATAGAATGACAGGAATCGGGGTGTGACTTGGGATTCTTGCCTGTGATGCTCATACCATTCCACACCCTGCAGTCACTGAGAGGCATCGAGGTATGCCTTGGACTCTTCGTCCCCAAACTTCACCCCATTCTCCTATATCGCACCCATCTCACCATATTTCCTAATGAAATGGGGTGCGCATAAGGGCCAAAGACCTCAAGGAACACGTGACACTTGTCAGTCTCTGCAGGGTGGGGTGTGGTGAAATGGCGTGGCTGTTATGCCTGACGACCCAAATGCACACCCCAATGCCTGTCACTCTCTGCAGGGTGGTGGTGGGGTTGGCTTCAGTTCAATACTTCACTGCCATTCCTATTACGCAGCTCTGTAACTTCTACACTACCACTGCCAATGCCAGTAAGCAAACATTCGGCATTGACAAATGCTTGTTTATTTTCATTTGCTGATGTCCCATTTCCCTGTCATTGTCCCCCCCATGTTCCCCCACCATGCTTTCCCCCTCCTGACCTGTGTCGCCTTGAGTTGTGCCCCCCCCCCCTTAGGTCTCTCTCCTTCACTGACATGCACCCCTCGAAGTTGGTAATCTATAAATGGTGTGTGCTTGATACAGACCCCCACATAGAAATTTAATTACAGTTGTTCCTCCATGTCTGGAGTGTTTCCTGTTGCTGTTAACGTTTTTGGTGAGGATTGTACATCGTCGTTCTGATTTTTGATGATGTACACTCGCTGTAACGGGACTCGCTGTTTTGCAGTTGCC
This sequence comes from Neoceratodus forsteri, assembly GCA_016271365.2. NCBI lineage: Eukaryota > Metazoa > Chordata > Ceratodontiformes > Ceratodontidae > Neoceratodus > Neoceratodus forsteri. The sequence goes on from CM057459.1 coordinate 1,370,525,281, forward strand.
ATTATGACATGGAACCCACCATAAGATGCTATGCCCGGGGGAGCACAAGAGAACTTTTTTTTTTTCATTGTAACCACTAGGCAACACTATTGAATCAACATTTTTGTCTGATCTGTAACCAAAGGTATTGTACTTGTCTCTGAGGACTTTAAAGATCAAAGGAAATATACAGACAAAAGGATTTCACACCTTGCATATGCCCAGGCCACAGTTTATGACCTTTCAGGAATCTTAACATATTATGTGACCCTGGATCTCAACAGTTCATCCTTTCCTCTGGATGTAATTAACCATCAGTATTTTCCTTTTAAATCAACTTTACATGTACTTTTTTATTGTTTTTTTTTTCTTCCTCCTACTCAGGACACCCTGAGCCTAACCTCCTGGGTTCCATCATGAGGGCTAGGCTGTGGCTATTCTCTCTGTCACTCATCTATATCACTCTAGATGAATAATAGCTGCTTTCACTTCCTAACTGGGGAGAGGAACCTAACATTATACTATCCTGTAATGTGACCAACAATGATTACTTTTGTGCCGTTAACTCCCCATGGCTACAGTCTAGGACTCAGCACTCCCTTTATGGTGGGACATGAACTGAGCTCCCTATGAGGCATCTACCACCTGCCTTCCACACTGTCAATCATCCCCTGCACCTCTCAGTCATGGTGTTACTTTGTGCTACAATAGGCTGACCGAATGTCAGAAAAGGGGAAACCTTATCCCAATCTGACTACCCACAACGTCACGCCAGGTCCAGGAGCTATAAACTATCCTGCACTGCACTAAAAAAGCTTCTATTACTATTGCTTATAAGCTCCAGCTATGTAGAGCTTAATCCTGGTCTTCAAGCTGCCATCACTTTGCCCTCGGACCTAGCAAAGATCAAAGGCTTGCGATTCCTCCATGTCAATGTATGCAGCCTGCTAAAAAATATCACCATGATTTAGGCGTGGATCTACCACACCTCACCACACTTCTTAGTGATCTCGGAAACCTGGCTCAGGCCAGCAACAGCTGACAGGGAGGTCAACATCCCTAATTATTCACTGTTCAGAGCTGACAGGCAATCAAGAGGTGGTGGGGTAGCCATATACGTCAAGGACAAATATACAGTCTCCTGTCTTGACTTGGCAGCCATCACGAATGAATTCAAATGTTTGTCCCTCAAGGTAGTAATCTCACACAACACATCGCTGTGTATTATAGGGTGCTACAGACCACCATACACTGGCCTACAACTCCTAACGTATCTGGGCGCTGTCTTAGGGAATGGTTCTCTGGAAACAATTATTCTAGGGGATATTAACTTAGACTGGCTAGCCAAGACTTCAACACTGCTCTCATCCTTCTGCGATGCCCGTGGGCTAACGCAAATCATTGACAAATCAACGCGTTTAAATTAAAAGAACCCTAGCAATAGTACACTTTTGGATGTTATACTAGTGAGCAAACCACACCTGTTCTCACATGCAGGCACCTTCTTCAGTGTTGTCAGTGACCATTGCTTCATAGCTGGAGTATGATCAGTTGTTACACCTCTGTCCTCCTCAAAGTTCTCTGTTAAATGATCCAAGCAGAACTTTGACCCATATGCCTATCTAGACGAGCTAAAATACTCCACACGATGTCAGGATTTTTACCTGGTGAGAACAGTACAATCAGCTTACGACATCCTCAATAACATAATACTAGGGGCTTTAAACAAATGTGCCCTTCTAATAAAAGTACGTGTTAAGAACAGAACATGTCGTTGGTTCTCCACTGAACTCAGATCTGCTCTATTAGAGAGGGACAAGCTTTGGAAGAAAGCTAGTAGATATAAGACCCCATCGAACTGGTATGCATTTAGGAGGGCCAGAAACCTAAGTACCAGGAAGATTAGAGACACAAAAGCTGCATACTACGAAACAGAACTGGACTTGGCCACCAAGCACCCAGTCAAATTCTGGAATACCATCAAGGACCTCTCTGGTCACACACCTGGTACTGTAACTCTCTCCCACCTAAGATCATTTCAGGTAACAGCACCATCACTAAGAGGGTGGGAATTTTGAACTCATTTAATAACCAGTTTACAACAGCAGGGCTAGCCTTCAATAACTCTCCTGCGAACCTGTTATGCTGCCAGCTGGGATCTCAAACTAATGAAGTCCAAAAGACAAACTCTACATTCTCTCTGCAACCTGCCTCCCTGAAACAGGTTGAAGACCTTCTATGTCAACTGGACGTAAAGAAAAGTGCTGGCGTTGAATCCCTAGACCCATACTTCCTAAAGACTGCTTACCACGTACTAGCTGTACCTATAACACACCTATTTAACCTATCATTTAGCCAAGGAGTCCTTCCATCAATCAGGAAAACAACCCATGTTATACCTCTGCTTAAATCAGGAAACCCCTGCGATCTCAACAACTATAGGCTGATTTCCCTTCTCCCTGTCCTGTTGAAATTATTGGAAAAAATTATAAGTACACAACTGAGATCTTATTTAGAACTATCAAATCTGCTAAATCCTGCCCAGTCTGGATTCAGAGCTAACCATAGCACTATCACAGCCCTCGCAAAAGTGACTAACAATTGGCAGATTGAACTGGAAAAAAAAAACGTTGTGCAGTATTCCTGGACCTAAGCAAGGCATTCGACACTGTCGACCATAGCCTACTCCTCTCATCCTTGCAGTCTATAGGCTTGGACTCTCTTTCCCTTCGGTGGTTTGCAAATTACCTTACTAACAGTTTACAGCAAGTCAAAGCAGAAGGTGAACTCTCATCTATTAAACCTCTACTAAGAGGAGTGCCCCAGGGATCTATTTTAGGTCCCATTCTGTTGGCGATTTACATCAATAACATCAGTGACAGTGTAACTAAGGCTAACGTCCACCTATTCGTGGATGATACGGTGCTTTACTTAAACCACCCATCACCTCAAGCTGCATGTAGTGACCTTCAATCTGAATTTAACCTACTTCAAAAACAGCTCCTAAACAAAAAGCTCTTACTTAACGCAAAGAAAACTAAAGTGATGCTCCTCTCTCCTGATATACATGCAGCTATCCCAGCAACTACAGGAACAGTACTGCAGGACTCTACAATTCTAGAGGAAAACCTAGAATTCGTTACAAAGTTCAAGTACCTAGGAGTCTGGCTAGACCATAAACTATCCTTCATTGAGCATATCGAGAATTTGCTGAAAAGGCTTCGCCAGAGACTTGGTCTCTACTTCAGGATCGGTCACCAACTCACAAACGATGCGAAGATGAGGTTGGTGCAAGCTACATTTCTCTCACTAGTAGATTATGCAGACTTTCTTTACGGCCACTGTCCTACCACTTACCTAACAAAACTGGATATGCTGTACCATAGAGCTCTTAGATTTATTACCAGTCTCCCCCTCGGTACGCACCACTGTTTGTTATATGCAGCCGTAGGATGGACCTCCCTCCAGTTTAGGTGGGAAAAAAATGCTGCTTTATGGACCTACAGAGCTATCGCAAAACAACTTCCACAATACATCTCGGACTACCTATGCCCTGAGAAGTCACTCTTACATCTCATTAAAAATTCCCAAAGTCTACTCTCGCCAAAGCAGAACAGCCATCAGCTTTGCGCTGCCCTCCCTGTGGAACAATTTATAGAAAACCATAAAATTGAATGCATTCATCAGCATCGGTTTATTCAAAACCTTGTACTCTCCTTTTATTAAGGAATCATGCAAGTGCTTTTCTCGCCATTAATCGGAACCAATAACTGCAATATCACCATACTGGCTGTCATTAACCTGTCCTCTTTTACATACATTTCCCTTAATCCTTTCTCTTCTCATGCTCTATCCTCTGTCTGCTGCTTTCCACTGTCTTCTGTTGATTTACCTAGCCTATCTCCGTCTAAGCTACCTATTAATAATTATGTTCTATTCTGGCCCTGCCTTATGAAGATATATTCCCCTACTGCCTGGCTTCTTACTTCCAGGTCTACCCTAGTCCCCTCCTCTACTATTACCCACCTAACCCAAATTAGCATACTGTCACTTAAATCTGAGATATCCACAATTTGTCACTTCCAGATAATACTGCTGCAACATTGTTTGTTCTATGCTGTTGGCTGATGTCTTGTATGCTATGACCTATATGTATCAAATTGTTCCATTGTCATTAGATATGTATCCCTCATCTTTTGGATTCTGTCTGAGATTTTATCATTACCAGGTCCATCTTGCAAATGAGCTCTGCTCAATGATGTTCGCCTGGATAAATAAAGATTTTGATTGATTGATTGATATTGTAAGGGCTACTACCCCCTGCCTGTGTGGCTATGCACAGATTGAGGGGATGAGTTCTCTAACAGGGTGCCTCCACCCAGAGTAATGGTATTGGGATCGCTTATCTGCTCTGGTATAGCCCTCTAGGAAGCTATATCCCCCCACCAACCCTCCTAGTAGCCTAGTACCTAATACAGTGGTAAATGCACAGACAATATGAAACAGTAATAATATGCGCACACCCTTCACACTTACCACCAGGGATGGACCTTCAGTAGTTTCCCTTGAGACCCCATGTAAAGTAAGGTTAGCAATGCAATAGCACTGTCTTAATACTGTAACCCAACTAATAATATGCACATGGGCCAGGTTAAATGTGAACAAGACAATCAGGTTTATTAAGGGGACATGAACAAGGAAGGGGTGTGAATCTAGTTATATAATTTGCATTCTGATTAAAGCCAGACTTTACTGGCATGCACTTTAAGTCCCTGTTATGCAGTTCAACAACACTGGGTACCCAGAATGTTATGCAGGCTAGTCTGAAGCATTGTCCGGGGGCTGGCTGGCATTGCAGCTGTTTTTAAGAGCCCTTAATGGAAAGAAAGCAGTTAGCATGCACAATGACAAATATTTATTTGTAATCCTGAGCCAGATGGCTCAGTCTTTTGTAGACCCAGAAAGAAAATGAAATCAGATGGTACCACAGGAGATTTGAACACTTGTTGCAGGGTGCTACCCGATTGTGCTCATGCTACCAGGCTTCTGTTGAAGTGCAGGCAAATTGAAGATCTTGTAATGTTTGTTGATAGGCATGGAGAAACAGGGCTGACTCGACCCAGCTTCTCTCCTCGACTTCTCTGCTGGGTGGCTGTAACCTGTGGGTTGTTGTCGTTGTGCAGGTGCTGGATCCTTGAACCGGTCTCTCACTGAAACAGTCTCTGGTGCAGGAGTAGTGGCCTAGGCTCAAATGAGCAGTCTGGCAAAGTTTGTGGTCTTCTGCTGGTGAAGCCTCCAGCTGGCGAAACAGATTCATTCATGGGGAACCAATCTCGATCCATGAAACACATTCAGCACATTTAAACCTATATCTACTTCTGACAACAGTTCAGATTCAGTCTGGTTTCAAATCAACAGCTTTACTGCGCAAACCTTTCAATCCGAGTATATGTCACACACAAGCTGGGCCGATCACTTCAGGAGTAGTTCTTCAGTCCAAATCACCAGTTGCTCTAACAAATTTCTTCTTTTCTACTGCCCAAGTTCCAGATGAGACTCGTACAGGTCCGATGTCTGCAACTAGGCAGTTCAATGCAGGAGAAAGTGGCAGGAGGCAAGTTACACCTCTTCCCACTAATTCCAATATGCTCCTTCTGGAAGCAGATGTTCGAAAGCTTGAGCTGTACACACTTACACCTCCAACTCTAACTGATCCACTGTCTCTTATCTCTCTGGGGATTTCCCTTGTAAATCCAGGTCTTCGGTTGACTGAAAGAGCTGTCAGTCACAGTCTGGGCTCTCCCTCCAGGCCAGTTTAGGTGCCAACAGTAAAACTACAAAAACTACAGTTTTTCTTCCCACAAGACCCCTTGGGCAGGATCCATTTTAGGCCCCTGCAGTCAGATAGATCCAAATACTGGAAGTCCAGGACCAAACATGGTGGCTCCCATCCAAAAGATAAGCTGCAAGGAAAGCAGGTTAGACAAACATCTCTAGTTCTAATATAACAACAGACAAACAGTAAATAAGTACAGATCCTATATAAGCTCCCTCTGCACAAGTGGTGACTGCAGAATGGAGCAAATCGGAGCACTGTTTGGCCAATTGCAAGCGTTAAATCACTTGGACCTAACACAGACCACTTTCTTAACACAGATTTGCTATTCTCTTAAAGGGACAAGTGTGGAGGCTCAATAGGGCTCTCTCACACAGATGTGCAAAATTAGTTAAGACAAGACACCAGCCTGACAGTGGGCTTAAGGAGCCCAGGAAGACACTATAGTAAACATCAATTTGTTTGGGGGTTACGTAATTTCATTTTATCTCTTTTACTAGGAAAAGCTCCATCGAGCAAAGCTCTTTTTTTTTTTTACCAGGAGAGACACATGAAGCTGAAGCTTGTTTACAGGTGCGACCTAGAAGCACAAGGAAGTTAAGTGTCTTGCTCAGGGTCACACAGTGCGGATGTGGGATTCAAACCCAGGACTCCACATTTTAGCTCAGAGCCTTAAACCCTATACTGCCTCCTCATTTGCAAGGAGGTCCTGGTTAGGACAGGACAGAAACAAGCATTTGTCAATGCCGAACATTCGCTTGCAGGTATTTGCAGTGGTGTTTGGCACGTATGGTGCTTTACCCTAATGCCCTGTTCGATTGCTGGTATTTGCACAATACATTTTCAGCATGACGTCTTTGTTACCCCCATTGTGCGCTACATAGGCGGAAACACATTTTGGTCAGGATGTGAAAAATGACAGCTGTACTGCTCATAAGAAGGTGTGGTAAAATGGCAATGTTAAAAATCTGGAGTGGAAATATTGAAAATTCGCAAACTTACAAACGTGCGTGGGAACTGTGCAACGCACGCTCATAAAACAGTCATTGTTAGGAATTTTTTCACCAAATTTTCAACATTGGCATTTTAAAACCTCTGCTAATGAACAGTGCTATTGTGATTTTCTTACTGTGTCCCATTAAGATGGAGTTCGGGATACTGATCCGCTTAACAGCGCCACAAGGGCTAAACATGTTTTGGGCAGGATGTGAAAAATGGTAGCTGTACTGCTCATGAGGAGGTGTGGTAAAATGCCAATGTTGAAAATCTGGAGTGGAAATATTGAAAATTCGCAAACCTACGATTGTGCACGGGAACTGCGCAACGCACGCTCGTAAAACAGTCTTTTTTAGGAATTTTTTCACCAAATTGTCAACATTGCCATTTTAAAACCTCTGCTAATGAACAGTGTCACTGTGATTTTCTTACTGAGTCCCATACATTGATTTCGCACACCAACTGCGCCATTTTGCACTACATGGGTGGAAGCACGTTTTGGGCAGGATGTGAAAAATGACAGCTGTACTGCTCATAGGGAGGTGCAGTAAAATGGCAATGTTGAAAATTTGGAGTGAAAATATTGAAAATTTGCAAACTTACGAGCATGTGTAGGAACTGCACAACGCATGCTCGTAAAACAATTAGTAGGAATTTTTTCACCAAATTTTCAACACAGCCATTTTAAGACCTCTGCTCATGAACAGTGTCACTGTGATTTTCTTAATGTGTCTCATACATTGATTTCGCACACTGACTGCGCCATTGTGCGCTACATGGGCGGAAACACGCTTTGTGAGATGTGAAAATGACAGCTGTACTACTCATAAGAAGGTGTGGTAAAATGGCAATATTGAAAATCTGGAGTGGAAATATTGAAAATTCACAAAACTAACGAAGCGCAAGAGAATCCGCGCTAACGCACGCCAGTAAAATAGTAATTTTTAGGAAATTTTTCACCAAAATTTCAACATTGCCATTTTAAGAACCCTGCTAATGAACAGTGTCACTGTGATTTTCTTAATGTGTCCCATACATTGATTTCGCACACCGACTGCACCATTGTGCGCTACATGGGCGGAAACATCGCTTTGGGCAGGATGTGAAAATGACAGCTATACTGCTCTTAAGGAGGTGTGGTAAATGGCAATGTTGAAAATCTGGAGGAAAATATTGAAAATTACTAACTTTCGAGCTCATGTAGGAACTGCCGCGAACGACGCCAGTACTTTTTGATCTTTGCACTAATTAACATGAAGTGATTCTTCATGAATGATAACACAGCCATGAGCATTGGCTCGGCGCCATGAGTGACCGCGAATCACCTTCTCGCCCGAATAACGCCATGACAGTGACATCATTCATGAGAAGGGGTCCCAAAATCCCATGTTGAAAATTTGGTGCAAAATTCCAAAATGCCTGAGATATGCAATAAAGTTGAAAACCCCTATCTAGCCCATTATATAGCTTACCAGCATTTCCTCAGTTCACGGTCGGCTTTGAAGAGTGCAGAAGTGTTCCCGGTCCACCGAAGATCGTTGCGCTGAGCTCCGGAGGTAAGTATGGGGTGAGGGGGGGTGTAGGGAGGCTGGGTGCGCAGTGCATGGGTGCGGGTTGTGGGAGGGGGGACTGGGACCGTTTTTGCTTTACAGGTGAAAAAAAAAAAAAAGACTACGTGGGACGTTTGCCACGCTGGGGTGGGCTCCCAGCATGGTGGAAGGATGGCTGGGGGCGAGAGCTGACGGGGATTGGGCACCCCGTCCAGCAAACAACCTGTGACGCGTCGCCACGCTGGGGTGGGCTCCCAGCGTGGCAGAAGGATGGCTTGGGCCATGGAGCTGACGGGGATTAGGCACCCCATCGGCGAAACAATGCGGGACGTTGCACGCTGGGGTGGGCTCCAGCTTGGCACCAAAGCTTTGGGGGGCGTGAGGCCTACCAGCGTGAGGCTGACAGCGGTGGTTTTAAGCGAAGACCACCGCTGTCATACACAGCTCCCGCATCCATTGGTGCAGGACTGCCACGCCTGCTCAACAGAGCAGTGGATTGAAAGGGAGAGGCACACCTCCAAAGTGTGCTACTCTCTCAAAACATTCCTTGTGCATGCGCGCAAGCGAACGTAAAAATGATCAGTGGTGACAAGCATACAGAGTGAGGAAACATTATAAATTACATTAGTATATATTCAGCGACGTCATTACAAAGATACAGTTGCAGAACTGAAGCAAAAACTTTCACAGCAATCGGTAGCAGACTGAAGTATCAAATGGTAGCAAATATTAGGAACCAAGCACAGTTGATTCCATCTTGGTACTATGATGGCATTGGAACATTTAAGCTTTGCTTCCATAGTTTGTGATATCAGAATCCCTTGATGGAATCATAGCTTTGCTGTGCATGTTTCCCCAGGCACTATTCTACATGCTGCAAATGACCTGCATATAACTGTGCAATTGTCTCTTTATGAAGCAGTCACAAAGGACCTTGGAAGACATTAATTACCAGTAACTATCCTCCTTTCCTAACTGACATTGCTCACAGCAATTTCACCATCTTCAATAGGAAATATTTAACAGCAGCCCCGATTCTGGTACCTTTCAGCAGAGCTAAATTACACTACAAAGCCTTGGCATGACAGCGTTTAATAATTTAACATTCCCAATAAGCAGAATGTATGCTGTAAAGAATGGAGATCTTAAGCAAAGTCAGTCACACCATCCCTACCATCCCTCTGCCCTGGGATAGGACACATTTATCACTTTTTAATCAGAATATCTGTGTGACAATGTTTTTATGCTCTCGTTTTAATTGCATTGCTTCAAGAGCTAGTAGAACCAGAATAGCAGACACAAAAAGGTTACAAACTTTAAGAAGTCAGTTGTGTGTAACTTTTTATTTCTGAATGCTCATTTTTTTTTACTTTTCCTTACTAGAAAGTTTTCTAGTTGGTACTATGCCGGATGTGTTGAATGGCATTCTGCCTGACGTACATTTTCTAATTGTATTCATCCCACAACATTAACAGCCTGTGACCTCACTGACAGTGCCCTCACAGGTGACACACTGCAGCAGCTCTGATGCCACAGTTAGGGAGGTCGCCATGCTGATGATGCAATGAAACCTAGCAATATAGAAACACAGAAACATAGAATTTGCCAGCAGATAGGGACCACTTGGCCAACCTAGTCTGTCCATTTTTCTCTGCCTATATTACCACCACAGATCCTACTGGATCTCTGGCCTATTCGCCCCCTTCCCTTTCCCTAAGATTCCCTTATGCCATGCATCCTTGATTTGAACCCCACCATTTTCATCCCCACCACCTCTGCTGGAGACTGTTCCATGAATCAACCACTCTTTCTGTGAAGAAGTACTTTCTCACAGCTCTCCTGAATCTACCCCTCTCCAGCTACTTATCATGCCTCCTTGTTCTTGAGTACATTTTTTTCTGAAAAATACTTCTTTCCTGTACCTTATCTACCCCGTGAGGTATTTAAAGGTCTCTATCATATCCCCCACTCTCTTCTAGGGTGTATATATGTAGGTTATTAAGTCTTTCCTCATAGGACTTATGATGCAGACCCTGAACAATTTTAGTTGCCATCTTCTGGACTGCCTGCACTCTGTCAATGTCCTTCTGGAGATACAGTACTCAAGGTGGGGTCTTACTAGCGATCTATACTGAGACAATATTGCCCTCCTATTTTTTCTGGTAACACCCCTCCCTCTGCAGACCAGTATCCCACTAGCTCACCCAGGTGCCCTGTTACACTGCCCGGCCACCTTTAGGTCATCCAATATGATCACACCCTGGTCTCTTTCCTTCTTGGTGGTTGTCAGTGACACTCCTCCCATTTTGTACTCTTTTACTTTTCTGTGCCCCAAGTGCATTACTTTGCTCATTATGTTGCTTGCACGCATGTGCAAGAAACATAGTGCCATCATCTGAGTTTTCGGAGGTGTGGCAGCCCTCTTCCACTTCAGTCAGTGTGTTTGTAGGCACGGCCACAGTTCTCCAATGGCTGCTCGAGCTGTCTATGACAGCAGTCCAAAATGCAGTGGAGTACAGTTGAAAGGGGGAGCTACGCTTCAGTGAGCAGCGATAAGCTATCGCCTGCTCATGCGCGCTCCCCCTACACACACACACATATACACACCCACATGCATACTGAGTGCTGCCCCCCCATGCATACACTGTATAGCCAACTGGGGTGCCCAATCCACCATCGGCTGTGCTGCGCTCCCCCCCAACAGAGTTCCACATGCCACGCTGGGAGCCCACCCCAGTGTGACAACAGATGCTATCGCCGATGGGGGTGCCCAATCCGCCATCAGCTCCAGGCCCCCCAAACAGCTGTCCTTGTGCCACACTGGGAGCCCACCCCAGCATGGCAAATGTCCCACATCGTCCTCTTTTTAAAAATAAAAAAAAAAACTGAAACACAAAAACGGTCCTGCGCTGTCTCTGCTCACACCCCGCACCCACCCACTGTGCACCCTGCCTCCCCACACCCCCTCACCCCATACTTACCTCCGGACTCTGGTGCGACGATTTTCAGTGGACTGGGAACATGTCTGCACTCTTCAAAGCTGACCGCGAACTGAGGAAATGCCGGAAAGTTGTATAATGGGATAGATAGGGTTTTTTCAACTTTGCAGCATATCTCAGGCATTTTTGAACTTTTTGCACCAAATTTTCAACATGGGGTTTTTGGGACCCCTCCTCATGAATGCTCTCACTGTCATGGCGTTAATCGGGCCCGGAGGGTGATTTCGCAGTCACTGCATGAAATCACCTTTCAGCACCCATTAATGAAAAGACACTGCCAGTGTTCATAAGGTGGGTTCTCAAAAAGCCTATGTTGAAAAGTTGGTGGAAAAAATCCTAAAAATAACTGTTTTACGAGCGTGTGTTGAGCAGTTCCTACGCACGCTCATAAGTTTGCGAATTTTCAATATTTTCACTCCTGATATTCAACATTGTCATTTTACCACACCTCCTTATGAGCAGTACAGCTGTCACTATTCACATCTCACCCAAAACTTGTTTCCACCCATGTAGCGCAAAATAGCGCAGTCGGTGTGCAAAATCACGGTATGGGACACATTAAAAAAATCACAGTGACACTGTTCATGAGCAGAGGTCTTAAAAATGGCTATGTTGAAAATTTGCTGAAAAAATTCCTAAAAATGACTGTTTTACAAGCCTGCATTGCGCAGTTCCTACGCACGCTCGTAAGTTTGAGAATTTTCAATATTTTCACCCAGATTTTCAATATTGTCATTTTACCACACCTCCTTATGAGTAGTACAGCTGCCATTTTCATCTTGCCCAAAGCGTGTTTCGCCCATGTAGCCCATAACGGCGCAGTCGGTGTGCGAAATCAATGTATGGGACACATTAAGTAAATCACAGTGACACTGTTCATGAGCAGAGGTCTTAAAATGCCTATGTTGAAAAATTGGTGACAAAATTCCTTAAAATTACTGCTTTATGAGCGTGTGTTGCACACTTCCTACGCACGCTTGTACTGTAAGTTCACAAATTTTCAATATTTTCACTCCAGATTTCCAACATTGCCATTTTACCACACCTCTTTATGAGCAGTACAGCTGTCATTTTTCACATCTTACCCACAACATGTTTCTGCCCATCTAGCACACAATGACGCAGTCAGTGTGCAAAATCAATGTATGGGACACATTAAGAAAATCACAGTGACACTGTTCATGAGCAGAGATCTTAAAACGGCTTTGTTGAAAATTTGGTCACAAACGTCTTAAAAATGACTATTTCACGAGCGTGCATTGCGCTGTTCCTACGCACGCTCGTAAGTTTGCAAATTTACAATATTTGCACTCCACTGACTTCCAAATACCTACACAGCACATACAAGCAAGCAACATTCGGCATTGACAAATGCTTGTTTTTATGTTGAAATCCAGCTGCTCCATCCCCCTGACTGTCAACCCTATTGTAGGCTTTGGTGTCATCCACACAGAGTCAGACCTTCCTCTCTAGCTCCTTTACAATATCATTTGTGAAGACATTAAAGAGGACCAGTCCCAGCACCGATCCCTGATGCACCCTGCTGGTCACTCTTCCTTCCTCGGAATGAACTCTGTTTACCACCACCCTCTGTCACCTATCCGCTAACCAATTTCTTAACCAGTTTACCACCTTTGGACCCACTGCTAAGCTACCCAGAGCTTATTATCCTCCTACAGTATGTGGAATGGCGTTGAAAGCCTCACTGAAGTCTAGGAAGGCCACATCCACTGCTCCACCCTCATTTAATTCCTTGGTCACCCAGTAAAAGAAGTCTATCAGATTCCTTTGATACGACCTCCCCCACCCCATGAATCCAGGCTGCCTCAGGTCTCGTAAATTCAAGATATTTCACAATCCTTTCATTCAGCAGTGACTTCATTAACTTTTCCTCCACCAAAATCAGGTTGACTGGCCTACTATTGCCAACATCTTCCCTGCTAAAACTTTTCTTAAGTGGGACTACATCCACCCTCCTCCAGTCATCCAGAACCACTGTTTCCAATGTACTGTTAAATAGGACTGTCTGAGGTGCAGCCAGTTCCTCCATGAGCTCCCTCAATACCCCTGGATGCACTCCATCTGGCCCCATTGTTTGTCCACTTTCAGATTAGTGAATCCCTTCGGAATACTCTACTCTGAAAATGTATTAGTGCCTACCTCCCTCCCTCCAGTACTCCTGTTACTTTTTTGTGGCCCCTCCCCTTCTCCTTCCTTTGTGATTACCAAACAAAAGTATTTGTTCAGGATGTCTGCCTTTTCCTGGTACTGCTAGGCACAGTCTCCCCCTTCCCTTTTTAATTTTATGATCCCAGTTAGGTTTTCCTCCTTTAGCTTACATACCTGAAACATGCCTTGTCCCCCCTTTGACACAGCCTGGGCTATCTCTCTTCAGTTTGCCACTTTGTGCTCCTTAAAGCTCCCCCCAGTTTCTCTCTGTTTCCCTTGCTACACTTCCCGACCTTCCTCCCTGTTCCTCTCCTTATACCTTCTGAATGCTACCCTTTCAGTCTTTACCTTTTCTGTCATCTCTTTTGAGGTACATAGCAATCTCCTTTTCCTCTTGTTTTTGCTTACTTGCTGGACACAGAGGTTTGTTGCCTTTTCTTTGGCCATTTTTAGCTTTGCCCACTTTTTCTCCACCCCACTTATGTAATTCCCTCCCCCACCAGGCCATCCCTGAGGCATTTGCTCATCTTTTTAAAATCTGCCCTCCTAAAGTCCAGCACCCTTACCCTTGTGTGGTTCAGTTTTGCAGCCAGCCTTATACTGAAACACACTGTACAGCCATCGCTCTTCCCCAGGTGGCCTCCTACCTTGATGTAAATGGGAGGAACAAAGATACTGTGGCCAGCATATTCAAAGCAGTTGCGCATGGTGCAAAAGAGTAGCACCAGCACAAGTGCGGACTTGCGCCAAGGAGCAACATTCAGTGGGAGTCATTGCATGGTGCAAATCCCATTGCACCAATGTGCAACTATAATGAATGCATGCACAAGAGCAAGGGGCGTGCCTGTGAATATGCAGTGTAGTGCGATATTCAACCATGAAACCATGGCACAAGTGCAGAGCAAACCCTGGATGCACCAAGCAGACTTGAGCCTATAAATACAGGGTGCAAGCACACAGACAGCACTTGTGCCAGGGGAGAGGGAGAGAGAGAGACAGAGTGGCAAGAGAAGGAGGAGAGACAGTAAAAGAGACAGAGCAAGGGAGACAGAGCCAGTGAGGGACAGAGTGACTGGCACAGCAGCCACAGGGGTGTGGGACAGAGGTGGCAATGGAGAGTGAGCTAGGGGCTGAGAGAGTGGGAGGGAGAGGCAGGCAAAGTGCCATGCAGTGCACTAGGGTGGCATACAGCCCGCAGCAGCCAACTGCCCGGGGAAGACAGGACATCAGGTGCCATGACCAGTGCACCCTTCCTAATGGAGGCTGTAATGAGGGGTGTGAGGAGGCAGGAGGAACAGTGACATGGCCGTGGAAGGGCCCATCAGTGGTACACCAGGAACAGGTGCAACTGTGCCCACACCACCTTCGAGAGAATTACACTGATACAGAGATTGTGGGCTGGTATTGCCTGAACAGGGCCATTCTGAGACAGCTCTGTGAGCTGTGCAGTGAGGAGATGCAGGCATCCTTGAGATGAAGCCATGCTATGTCAGTGGAGACGAAGATGGCAGCTGTCATGTGCCTGCTCACCACGGCATCTTCCAGAGACCAACAGGGGACACTACAGGCATAACCCAGTCAGCCACGTCCCACCTCCTCACCCAGTTCCTCAATACCCTGCTGTCACATGCTTCAGAATGTATCCAGTTCCCCAGCACACAGGTGGAGCGTACATCAACCATGCAGGACTTCCACAGGGTAGCACGCATGCCTGGCGTGCTTGGGGCCATTGACTGCACCCATGTGGGCATCCGCATGCCACCTAGCCCCAAGAGTGTAGCCTATATGAACCGGAAGGGGTTCCCAAGTGTGAACTGCCAGGTGGTGTGCGATGCCAAGGGGCGCATCACCAATACCTGCACCACACACCCTGGGAGTGCACATGATGCATTCATCTGGCACAGCTTTGCACTGTGCCACAGGTTTGAGCATGGGGACATCCCCACGGGCCACCTAATGGGTGAGTATGTGACAGGCAAGGGGTGCCGGGCAGAGCATGGGATGGGGGAGGGCAGGGTGGGAGTGCTGATGAGGATGCCAGAGATAGGCAAGGGGCACAGTAACAGAGGACACAGGGCTAACCATTTCATTATCCACACAGGTGACAGCAGCTATCCTCTCCGGCCCTGGCTGCTCACCCCCTTTCAGTGCCTGTCGTTCCCAACAGAGGAAGGGTACAATGAGGCACACCCCAGCATGCAGAACATCATTGAGCATGTATTTGGGATGCTGAAGGCACAGTTCTGTTGCCTAGATAGGTCTGTCGGTGCCCTACAGTACAGCCCCTCGAAAGCCTGTGGCCTATTCTTGGCCTGCTGCATACTGCACAACATGGCCATTAACTGTAGGATAGCTGTCGAGTTTGATGAGGATGACAGTAGTGAGGATGATGAGGGCAATGGGCTGGGGGGTAGTGGACAGCCCCCCCCGGGGTGGAGGGATCCTCGGTTGCAGAGAATGGCAAGCCAGCACAGGGACACCATCACACAGGAGCATGATGGTGCATGCAGGTAGGTGGCACCACACCCACGCACTGGCCACACACACAGGGACAGCACACAGGCAGGGGCGTGCATGGCAATGGGCATGCACATTCAGAGGCATGGTGCAGGGGTGGGGGTGTCAGTGCCACACAGCCACACAGAACTGCACACAGCAGCGAACAGCAACACACATACACACACACACACGCACACACACACAAATGCCCAGGCACTGGCATGTGGCGGGGATCAGATGCAGTGCACTGATGCACAGGCGCAACCGGTGCAGATCTGCGCTCATCACGGCTATGCCACATAGGCCAGCAGCCGGGCAGGCATGCACACAGGCAGCATGCAGCATGACACACAAGTGCCACACCTGTGGTATGCACACACACACACACACACACCACCCATGCGCGCACAGGGCAGTGGCAGCAGACTGCAGTCAGGGCAGCATGCACATCAGGTCCACTGCAGAGGACCATGGCCACCGCAGCCACAGGGTCAGCCATGCCAGGGCTGATTGGCAGACATAGGCTGCACATCGGCCACAGGGGGTGTTTGCTACAGCCCCCAGAGATTGTACTGTGGGACCGCGACTGGGTCTGCACAGGGGTGTGTAGGCACCCAAACAGGCCTGCCCCAGGTGTGCCTGGGATGCCAACAACAGAGCCCAGCATTGACAGGGAAGGTGTCACTTGACGTCGGAATCATGGAGTGGACAGTGCACTATGTGGTGTCCAAGGTGGCTGGCCATGCTCTGTGGTAGCCAGCAGTGCAAGGCCATCCATGATCACATTGTCTATGTGATCTTGGGATGTGGTTGTGTCCTCCTGCAAGCACTGTATAGCCACCAAGAGCTGCACAGTGCCTCTGTCATGCTGCTTGGCCACCTGGCGCACCTCCACTCTCAGTGCATGCACCCCAACTACCAGCAGCACCTGTTGCTCCACGGAGGCCTGCAGCAAACAGGTGTGCTCTGCCAATGGGTTGGTGCCCAGGGGAACCTGAGTGGGGAAGCCGACCCTCCTGTGGTGAATGACTGCGCTGCACAGACCCCCACTCTGGGGGATGCTGCACAGTGGGGTCCCCGTGGGGTTAGTCCCTATCAGGTGCCCCGGCAAAGGACCCCATGCCCGGCTGCCCTATGGCCACTTCTGCCTGCTGCTGCTGCCCTTCCAGCCGCTGCTCACTGCCCAGCACCTGTGTGGCTTCACCTCCACCACCACATGGCACTGCCTTGGCAGTGCATACAGCAGCACCTGCAGTGGTGGTGGGCAGCTGTCCCACCGCTGTGAGGCCGCTGGGTGTGCTGCCTGTGATGGTACCTGGTATGGGCATCTCCCCCACAACACCACCCATACTGGCCAGGATCATGGTCAGGTTGTCATTAGAGTCAGACCCTGCCCCGATCTGTGTCTCCATGCAGAGGCCGCAATGGCTGGCATCCTGCTGAAACACAGCCAGGGCCTCGTCTGACCCCATGGAGAGTGGTGATGTGCTGCAGCCAAGAAGGCCCCCAGATGACCGTGGAGGTGGATGGCTGGTCCTTTGGGGTGGGGCCTGCCTCCACAGCTGCTGCTGGCACCCCATCTTCCACATGCATGCTTGCTGGTGCTAAAAGAGAAAACAGATGTGTCAGTGATGCAAGGCCCTCATCCCCCCGGCCACAACTTGCTGTGCATGCCCAACATACATGCCATGCAGTGATGGGCTTCCACCTGTCTGTAAACCTCCATCCGGCACACCCTCCACAGTGCTCTGGTGCATGGTGGCTGCCAACAACTCCTCCTGCGCTGTGAGCTGTGGCACATCAGCAAGCCCCCCTCCAGTGGCTGTCTGGGCCACATGAACGGCTGCCACCTTCTCCTTGATGCGGCACATATCAGTGCCCACCTTCATCCAGCACTCTTGCACCGACTGCTGGTGGCTGCTCTGCTCGTTGATGCTCACTGCCACCTCCTCCCAGGCTGCAGCCCTGGCCTGTGGTGTGCCTGTGGCACCACTCAGTAGTGTCTCCCTATCGAGGTAGGCCTCAAACAGGGCATCTGCCTCTGTCTTAGTAAAGTTGGGCCTGCATTTGTGAGCAGGCCCAGGCTCCTCACTCTCTTCATGCTCCTACATAGTGCTACCTGTGGACATGGACATGTGTGTCAGTGTCAGCAGCAGCCTACTCCATCCACCCTGTTGTGCTGGCTGGGCTCAGCAGCATGCGCGCAACTTACCTCAAATGCTTACAATACCAGTCCATGGCCTCTGCTGGTCCGTGGCACTTTTACAGCGCAACGCATGCAAATGAGCATTGGCACAACGATAGTGACATGCTAATTTCTCCAGTGCGCCGCGCATTGACTGATGACCTCATTTGCACGTGGTGGCTGAATATCGCATACTTGCTCCGTGCACAGTGGAATTGCTCCGGAGGAGGTTACGGCGCAATGTCCAGGCATGCGCAGTGCGCTGGACCACAATGAGCATGCATCAGGTGGTGTGCTACCACCTATTGCGCACTGTGTGCCCACTGCACAATAGGGACCATGGCGTATTGTGCACCATGGCTGCTATTGCACACCGGCACACAGTGAGCCAGTCGACCCCTGACCCCTACTGTGACCCTCTGACCCCCTTGGGACTCCACCACCACATGCCTGCCAGGCCTCACTCATGTCGTGCATCTCTGGCATTGTGCAATTGGTGGACACAGTGCATGCCTCCACGAGGCGCACATCCCATGCATGTTGTGCACACATGCACCTCTGGCTGCTAATTTTTCTCCACACATCGCTGACAGTACAATGGTGCAGCAGGGAGTTCACCGGTCCTGTAAGTGGTCAGACATTGAACTGGTCAATTTGGTGGCCTGTATGCAGCCACATGCACCAGGGCTGTTTGGACAGGCGCCCCTGCAACAGCCAGGGACTGATGTCTGGCAGAGCATCGCTGCCAGCCTGGTGCAGAACACTGCAGTAGCCAGAACTGGGGATCAATGCTGCCACTGGCATGGTGACCTCATGCGACAGTACCCGGACTGCCTGAGACAGCTGCAGGCATGCATCTGCCGAGGGGCCATGCCGTGGCCAGGTGAGTCATCCTATGCTGCATGTGTGCCCTAGTGCTGTCTGTGGTGATGGCTTGGCTTCCTGGCATGCCCTGCAGAGGGGTACACTGTCATTGTGTGCATTGCAGTGTGGCATTGCCAGCCACAGCTTGTGTTGCAATACAGCCTTGTGGGACATGTCAGGCAGGGGCACACACTGTGCACAGGGGTGGGGGTGGTGGGCACATGCTGTTGGTGTTCTCTGATGTGTACCTGTCTTTGTTCCATTCCCAGGACCTGAAGACCGCTGCAGGGAAAGAGCAGCAGGAACGCCAGGGCCAGCCCAGCAGACTGCAGCAAGACCCAGCGGTGGTGGTACATCAGTGGGACAGGCACCAGCCGCAGTGGGCAGGTAGGCACTGTTTCGGTGGAGTGGGTGTAGCCATGGTCACCTGTGTCATGTGCCGAGTCAGCTGTGTGTTTCGCACTGTGCATGGTGCATGCTACTGTGGGGTGGCCATTGTACATGTGTACCAGCTGTTGGTGGGGTAGGTGTGCACCCGGCTGCCACTGGTGTTGCTGTGGTGCTGCTGGTGCCCTGTGCCATGTAATTGTCACTGTGCAGTTGGTGGCTATTGGGCAGCAGTGTCCAGCATTGTGCATTGTCATGGCATGCTGGGATGCTGGCAGGTTTTGGCCCACCCTCCTGTGGGTGTTCAGGGCGCCACTCCAGGGGTGTGTGTTCCCACTGCCAATTGCGCACAGTGGGTGGGCATGGTACCTTGGGACATTGCACTGATCACTTGTCCGGTCCCTTGTCATAAGTGTGCAGCAGAGGACAAGGCTGCCCATGTACTGTAGGCTGCTGCACCAGATCATCCTCATAACTTCCACCACCATGGAGACAGTCCAACAGGTGTTCCAGCTGTTGCTGGCCAAACAGAGGTGAAGGAGGTGCCAGGCAGTGGCAGGGTATGGCCACCCTTAGTTCCAGCCCCAGCTTTTCCATTTCCCCTGCTGTCCCTCCCCCATCCATCCCCCTTCCCACTGTACAGTCCCTGTTCCCTGTCCCCTTCCCTTGATTTCCTACCCTTTCCCACCCCTGGCTGTTGTATATAGTTTTCTACATTAGACTTATTTTGACTTACCTGTTTGTGTCTGTGTCTGCTTTGCAGCTAGTGTGAGGAGCCATGCTGCAGTGGCATGGTGTCTTTCTGTGTGGTGTGCATATGTCAGTGTGCAGGTCATGCAGCTGCAGGGCACTGCTGTGTGCTGTGGTGTGTCCCTCGGTGGTGGTGTCCTGACCCTTGGTTGGTGGCTGTGTCTTGGGGTGCCCATGGGGCAGCTGTCAGGGGTGTGTGTGGCATGTGTGGCCTTGCAGCATGGTCCTGGGTGTGGCTTGCTGGGGTCTGGGTGGGTGGGGGCTGGTATGCGGCCGGGGGATCGCTATTGATGGTCCTCCATTGGCCATTGGTGCCACCTGTTGCCTGCTTTCTGTGCTGCTGTTATGTTCCACGGTGGGGTTGTCTGGTACCTGTGTGTGCCCTGCTGGTGGTGGCCACCTGTGTCCTGACACTGTGCTTCCCTGGCACTGTTCCTGGGTCTCTTCCTGTGCCATGCCCCCTTCTGTTACTCTGCTGCTGTGCTCCCATCATTGCCTGTGGCTGCTCTTTGTGTGCCATGGCACGTCTGGTTGTGCCATGGTGCACGTCTGGTTACATCATATTGCAGATCTGTTTGTGCCATGGCACACGTCTGGTTACGTCATATTGCAGATCTGTTTGTGCCGTGGTGCATGTCTGGTTGCACCATGGCACATCTCTGTCATATTCGGCCCTGTTGTGCTGGCGCATTTCGGCATGCACAGCCTCTGAATATGGCACTCATTGCACTATGGCGTTTCAGATTTGCACTGTGCCGGACTTGCACCAGCCATTGGTACATTTCTGAATATCTGGCCCACTATGTCAGCTATGAGGCAGATTGCTGTTTCACACATCACATCCACTGACATAAGGTACAAACTCTTTTCAGGAAGACAAAAAAATACCTCAGCTATAAAAGGTAATAGTTGACCAGTTTTAAAACCTAATATTTTCTTTAGTCAGTACACAAGTGTTTTAAATATTATTTTGTAATAATTTACTTGTCTGTCATTTTTTGCTTTTTCTTTTTTTTAAACTTTGTATTTATGCCCCCTACAACTCCACGGACACCCTTTCCATTTGGGTCCCCAATGCACCATGCAGACCACGCTATGGGGACCTAAGGATGCCTGCCCCAATAGAGTGCTCTGCTCCTAGACATACCAGCCCTGGATGGCCCCCCGGGTGGGGCAGAGGGAACTCCTCCAATTCCTCCGGACCGCAGGAGGAGCGGACACTTGGAGATGATCACCGGGATCCCCCCAGTCATCGGCGCAGGGGCCCATCTCCTGCCATGATTGTGGGGTCTTTTTTCCTTGTTTCTGGCCCCCACCCTCTGCAGACACCAGCATGCAAGGAGGGCCAATGAGATGAAGGCACGCTGAGACATGCCTTTGCTCTGGCCCTCAGCTGAAGCCTTCCCCTCCCAACACTACTGCATCCTCGGCTGCACCTCTACCCATGGTCTCCCACGTGGTGGTATAGCAGCGAGGACAGCAGCCTACTCTCCACGGAGAAGGAGAGCGGCTCTGCAGGTGCACGATCCTTCTTTTTCCAGCTGGTCCACCAGCATCCCAGGCTTGCTACCAAACCTAGGTTGCTAGCGTTGCAAGCGGTAGCTTTATCGCTGTGCCAGTGGGCCAGCCTATTTTCTGCTTCCTTGTATTTGTTTAATATCTGCTTCTGCTATGTGGCCTGCAATGATCTTTAGGCCCAGTGAATGTATTCAGCTAGCAAGTAAATTGATTGAACTAGGATGTTGCTTCCAAAATCACACCGCTCAGCCCCGGAACACTGTTTTTATTTATTTAACACTCCCAATTTGGGGCTTACCTAATGCCTGTTAGCTCCCGTTTGCTCTCCTCCTTCATAGCACCTCCAGAATGCCTGCCATTATGTTTGAGTAGCCCTAGTCCTTCTGTGCCCTGTAGCCCCTTAAAACAGCCTCAGTGTGTATTTAGCCTATAGTGGACCCCAAATGCCAGCTGCGTCTCCCTGCTGCTCCCTCCAGTACCATGGAGACTGTGCATGCACAAGGCTGCGCCTTTGATTTCCCGACCGCTTAATCTGCAGTTGAGCAGGAGAGTGTTCAGCCATACCAGTCTCTGTATGGCCACAGTTGGGAACAGTGGCCGAAGCAAGGGTGATGAGATCTCATTTCTATGAATAATTAAAGAAATTTACAGAGCATCAAAGATTGGTTCTCATGAATATTAATGAGCCAGAGCCCTGATCCTATAAATATTCATGAGGGTATGTCTACCCCCCCCCCCAAGAAACAGTGATTTTGGCAGCTGCCAAAATTAAAGGAGTAAATGTAACTAAATAAAACAGCTGCTATGTTAAACATGTAAAAGGAAAATGTAAAAGGGGGACCCTGCTTAAATAAATAAATAAATAAATACTGGCTGCACCAGAAATGTTTGGGCTCAAATTGATATCCTGCCTGTTGCGAAGAGGGGTTACAAAATGTTGGCAGCAGCAACAGGAAAATGGACTAAAATAATTGCTATGTCTGGGCAGTGATTACAAGAATACACATATGACTATTGAACTATGGGGCAAGTCGGACAATTAAATGATTATTTTGGCTGAACCAGAACTTTATTAGGGACTGTATTAATTTTGTTTAAGGGACTGTGACCCAGATATTCAAACTGCGCCAGTTTGTGGCGCAAGCCTGTGCGCCGCTCAAAAGAGTTGCGCAGGGGTGTGGCCAGGACGATATTCAATGGAGTTGTGTTATGAGCAACTGCTTTGAATATCGCCTCATTACCCTCGACAAAAGGGTACAGTGGAACTGCGCCAGCGCAAGTGGTCAGAGTGGAGCATTGAGATGCAGTGGCGCAAGTTCCATTGCGCCATGCACAGCACCTGCGATATTCAAAGGGTGACATGCAAATGGGGCCATAATTTATGCAAGGCGCACGGGGGGCCATTTGCATCTGATTACAGCCCCATTTGCATGCCATTAGCATGCAGGTGCGCTGATCCCTGATGACTTGTGCCTGGCGCCCTGCCAGGCAGCAACCGTCGGGGACCAATGCCCCCTGCAGCCCAATCACGAGACGTCCCATAAGGGACAATGAATGTCTCCAATCCCTGGTGGTCCAGTGGACCGCCATTAGCCCGATCGCGGGCATAACTGTAACCTCCCCCCCAGTAGCCTGATCGCGGGCATAACTGTACTCACCCACAGTAACCCAATCGCAGACATAACAGTATCTCCCCCCCCCGAGTAGCCCAATCATGGGCATAACTGTATGTCCCCCGAGTAGCACAATCGCTGGCATAACTGTAACTCCCCCATTAGCCCAATCGCAGGCATCAGTACCCCCAAAGTCCAATATCCCTGGTGGTCCAGTGGACTGAACGAAGCCCGATCGCGGGCAGCATTCCTCACCCTCCCCCCAAGTCCGAAATCCCTGGTGATCTAGCGGACCCTCCACCCCACCTGCCTACAGAGCCCCACCACCCCGCTCCCCCATCTGCCAGCGGGCGGCAGCACCCCACCTGCCTGCAGCCCCGCCACCCACCAACTGACAGCTCAGTATGGCTGCACTCCCATTGGTTCAGAGCATGAGCCAATGGGCCTGCAGCCCATACCGTACTAGTCAGTCCAGATATGTGGCAATTGTTTGAATCCAGGGAAGGAGTGGCAATTTTTTGGAACTAGGGAGGGAGTGGCAAGTTTTTTGGAACTGGGGACAGGGAGCAGGAATTGTTTTTAGATTTTATTTCAAATCACCATGCTGCGGTTAAGTAAAAATGCCTCAATGTGATTAAGTTGAAATTGTCACTGGACAGATGTGTATATCCATAAGCCTAAATGATCCATATTTAACAATACTTGAATAAAAAGTGAGGTGAAAAACTGTACTTTGCATTGTTTTGTTATGGCTGTGGGCGGATCCTACAGCCATCTTGCTATTTGTAGCTGGAAAATGGAGTATCATGGAACACATGTTTTGGACTTTTCAATGTATCCTTCCACATCTACAAATCACTATGCCAACTGAAATAAAATACTCCCTTCTTTCTGTTAAACATGTTGGAGACATAACTCCAAGCTGCTAATCAGATGCCATTAGGAAACTGAAACAACTTGTTAAATATTTGTTAACTACTGGTTGCCTATTAACCTGGAAATTTGTTTACCCCCTTCGGAATGCAGCAACTTGCATATTTAAACACTATGGCCCAACAAAAAAAGGGTTGCTCCATGCACAACAGGGATGCGCCAGCTCAAGTCCGAAAATGCACCATTGTGCGATATTCAGCAGGAGGCAGCTGCGCCCCCCAAATCACAATGCACAAGAGCTCAATGGTAATTAATGCATGCACAACTGAAGGGGGAGGAACCATGAATAAATGGTGCAGTGTGATATTCAACAGCATGCGCTATGCGCAATAGGGAAGCAAGAGGATGTTGAGTGATAGTGGAAATTATCCAAAATAAAAAGGAACAAGAGAGAGGTGCAAGAAGGCTACAGGGAAGTCAGAGGTGGGAGAAAAAAACAGCAACAGAAGACAGGGAAGCAGTGAGTGAAACAGGAAAAGAGCAGGACAGGGCACACCTGGGAACATAGGGCAACAGGACAGGAGTGGGGAGCCTGTGCCACAGTGGACTGAGGGCAGTGGCAGTGGGCAGGACAGCCAAATCTTGGAGGAGTACCCAGTGCAGGGGGAGTAGCACAAAGGACAGTGGGGGGAATGGGATTACAGCTGCTGGGGAGGACACAAGCCAGGGACATGGCCAGTGGCACCATTCAGGAGGCAGTAATGAGGGGTGTGAGAAGGCAGGCAGCAGGGGGGCGTGGCCGTGGAAGTGCCCATCGGTGGTATGCCCCAAACAGGCAGTAAAGAGCTCACACCAGCTTTGAGCACTACAGTAACTGACCACAGCAGCCATCCACCCAGACCCCTGTGCACAGGATGTGCCCCTACCTGACATGTCCCGAACACCTGCACTGCTGCATCGCAATGCAAGAGGAAGCTGGCAATGTCACTCTGTGATGCACACAACAACAGTGTACCCCCCTACAGGGCATGCCAGGCAGTCAAGCCAATGCCACAGTACAGCACCAGGGCAGACACGCAACATGGGATGACTTACCTGACTGTGGTACTACCCCACTCCTGGCACGTGCCTGAAGCCTCCTCAGCCAGTCAGAATCTTGTCCCATCAGGTCACCATGCCAGTGCCTGCACTGTTCCCTGGTTCTGGACACCCCAGTCCTATGCTCCAGGCTAGCATTAATAGCCTGCTACACAGTCCCCCTGGCATGCTGCAAGGGCACCTGCCCAAACAGCTGTGGGATGTGGGGCTCCACACAGGCCACTAGGTTGGCCAATTCAACCTGGAACCAATTCAGGGCAAGTCTCCGTCTACCCTGTGCCATTGCTTCATAGCAGGTTTGGTGGCAAAAATGGCGGCATCAGGTGCATGTGTTTGGTACAGGTGCCAGATGTGTGATGCATGAGAGACTGCACAGTGCCCACCCATCGTGCAGTGCTGGACAAGCACAGTGGGCTTGGCTGGTGGGGTCATGTAGAAGACCCAGGGATCAGAGGTCAGCGGTTAGCACACAGTACACATGAGCACGATATAGGGAACATGCCATCATGCTCGAAGTTCACTTTGCTAGCCATGCACAGCTTGCACAGTGCCGATACATCATGCTGTTCACGCATCTTGTGCGAGTAACCCCATGACAGTGCAGTGCGCATGTGCACTGCAGGCCTGAGCACCGCGCATGTGTGGGCATTGCACTGCCACTTGCTCCAGTGCAATACCATTGTGCACAGTGCAATATCCCGATATTCAGACCCCGCATGCAAATGAGCTCATCAGCCATTGTGTGGTGCAGTGGGGTGCATTAACATGGCATTACTGTTGCGCTCAACCTCATTTGCATGTGTTGCACCTCATAAGCACCATGGACCAGTATTGCAAACTTGATAGGTAAGTGGTGGATGCCACTGCAGCACACTGGGAGCAGACAGCACTGCAGGGTGGGATGGAACAGGGAGATGCTGCCACTGACACACTGTGCTGTTCATGTCCACAGGAGGTAACATGTTGGCACAAGAGGAGGGCGAGGAGTGGGGGCCTGTATGGAAACACAGGACCAACTTCACTAAGGTGGAAACAGATGCCCTGTTTGAAGCCTACCTCAACAGGGAGGCCCTGTTGAGCAGTGCCACAGGCAAAGCACAGGCCAGGGCTGCTGCTTGGATGGAGGTAGTGACCTATGTGAACCAGCACAGCAGCCACCAGCGGTCAGCGCAGGAGTGCCACAAAAAGGTTGGGACTGACAGGTGGTGGATTAAGGAAAAGGTGGCTGCCATCAGAGCGTCCTGTAATGCCACTGGGAGGGCCAGTGGATGCACGCACACTGATGCCAACAGAGGAGTTGAAGGCAGCCACCATGTGCCACACCACGGTGGAGGGTGTGCCTGGAGGAGGCTTCCAGATGGGTGGCAGCCCATTATTGCATGGTACGTATGTCAGATATGCACAGCTGGTGGCCTGGAGGGTGCATAAATGGGCATGCTGGCATGCATGCGGCCATCATGCATATCATGTGCATGTGTGCGCACCCACAGGCATGTCATGCTGCAGGACACATGCAGCAGCAGTGTACGAGGGGGCACATGTGGGCATTGCATCACTGACACACCTTTCTTCTCTTGCAGCACCAGCACACCTCCGTGCAGAGGATGGGGCACCGGCAGTAGCAGCAGTACCCGTGGCCACCGGTACGGCCCCAGATGATGAACCTTCCACATCCACTGGCATCTGGGTGCCTGACAGGCTGCAGCTCAGCACCTTGGTGCCAGTGAATTTCCTAGAACTAGGGTCAGACGAGGCCCTGGATGTGATCCGGCAGGATGCCAGCTTTGGTGTCCTGTGTGTGGAAACACAGATCAGGGTGGGGTCCGACACCAATGATAACTGCTCACAGCTCCTGGACAACATGGCAACATTGTGGGCGTGTCTCCCCTGCTGGTATCACAGGCAGGTCCTGCGCCCAGTGCTCTGCCAGCAGCGGAACAGCTACCTGCCACCTCTGTGGGTGTGCTGGTGTGCGATGCCACAGATGTGCCCTGCAGTGGAGTGGCCACGCAGGCGCATAGCAGCAAACAGCAACCAGATGGGCAATGACAGCAGACTGTGGGTTCCACCGGGCAGTTGGCCACAGGGTCTGCTGCCAGTGCACCTGCTGTGCCCATTCCCCCTGTAGACCTCACTGTGCAGTATCCACAGGAGGGGGGGCTCTGTAGAGTAGCAGGTCACCACCAGAGGAATGGCATCCCACCCAGGAGCCCCTGGATGCTGACAGTCTGTCTGAGCACACCCAGTTGCTGTGGGCATCTGTTCAGCAACAGGTCCTGATCACCACTGGGGTGCATGCACTGCGTGCAGAGGTGTGTCAGTTAGCCAAGCAGCAGGAAAGGGGCACTGTGCAGATCCTGCAGGGGATGCAACACATGCAGGAGGCCACGACTGCATGCTTGGATAGCATTGGCAGTGTGATTTCGGATGGCTTTGCATTGCTGGCTGCCATAGGGCATGGCCATGCACAGGACCCCCCCCGGCAGTGTGCTGTCCATCCCATGGATCCAGTGTTGGGTGACCACAACACAGTCAATGCTGTGCTCTGATGTAGGCATCCCAGGCATGCCCAGGGTTGGCCTGTTTGAGTGCCTGCACCCCCCACCCTGCATGAGGACACTGTTGTGGTCCCATGGTTCCACCCCGTGGGGATGTTGCACACACCCCCAGCTGATGTGGGCTGCTGATTGGCCCTGGCACAGCCACCCCTGTGGCCATGGTGGTCATGGTTCTGTGCAGCAGCTACCCTGACAGTGGTCTGCAGCTGCTGCCCTGTGTGCACATGGGTAGTGTGTGTGTGCCTTACCGCTTTGTCTCAGTTGACCTATCTAGTCATCAAAATTCTGATAAATAAATAAAATGAATCCAGAAAGCAATCTGGTGCCAACTGAAAGCAACAATAAATGGCAAGAGAAACAATAACAACAGCAAAAAATTCAGCAAAATTCAACAGTCACTTCCCTGAAATGAACTGCCTTCTTCTTCTTGCTTCTTAGGAGAATTCAACAGGTAATCAACTATACCACAGTGACTTAGCCCCACCTCCAGGTAACAGTAAGCAGTAGCTCTGCTGAGGAGCCAGGACAGACAATTGGCACCCCTTCCCGAAGTTACAGGGTGAGACAATACACAGTTCCCATAGGCGGATTTGGGGAGGGGCTAAGGGTGCTACAGCTCCCCCATCATAGAGCTCCTCTATTAGTAACACTGCTGTGTTCTTAATCATGAAAGCTGCCTGAGCCACGCAGGTCTCATCTGTCCTCCAGCAGAGCTGGCCTTAGCTAGGTGCAAACTGAGCTCCTGCACCTTGGGGGCCCATGCTTTTTTCTTGAGGAAAAAAAATAATTTAAAATATTTAAAAATGCCTACAGTAAATGTTGCTAGAGATGAAAATGTTAACCAGCAAATGAAAGATGAAGACAACTGGCTCTGTTACTGTTACAAAAGGTGGGGGCAGCTTTGCTGCAGTGGAAGAGATTAGGTTAAATAAGTGCTAATGGTGTTAATGACCATACTTTACACTCTCAGGTCGACTACTTTCACAAACAAAGGGCTACACTGACAAGAGAACTTGTTTGTAACCTGGACATGTAGGTGAAACAATGAATGATATGACAAAATGTGTTTCAAAAGTATATGAGCACTCAAAGTGGCTCAAAAGCCTGACCAGCACAGAGCAAAACCAGATTTCCTGATTGGGACCCAGAAAACCTGACCACCAGGTAAAAAACCAGACAGGTGGCAACCTTAATGGTGTCTCATGATAATACTCTGTATTCTGTCTCATGCACACCTCCAGAAAAGTTAAGTTGTTTGCAAATCAGAGTATCTGAGGTGTGAGTGTCTAGTGATGATGTCCGTGTCCTTACAGAAATTAATACAGTAGTAGTACTGTACATACTGAAGTTCATGCTGCAGGCTCATTCAGATTCATTTCCAACGGTGAAGTCAAATAATTCATTGCAGTCAATTGCACTAATTAAAATATGCTGGTTAAACTAGTAGACCTGGCTGGTACTGTTTTAGTAATTCGGGACAGGAGGGTTAGTGAGGTATAAATGTTGGATGTGGGGGACCCACAGGGAATGGAGTGGTGGGGCCTGGCAAGGGGCTGCACAGGGGCTCAGAATAGTTATGGCCGGCCCTGCCCTCCAGTGTCCTGGTGGTGCAGCGAACAACTACCGCCACCCGCATTACATAGTTGATCTCCCCTATAAAAAGCGGGTCTTCAGCATGACTTTCTTACTGCGTTCATCCTGCGCCGTGTGCTCCAGTCCCAACACTGTGGCAGCAGTTGGTCTAGCCTTGGTGATCCTGAGCATTCATTCTCTACTTTTGCAGGCTTGGTGCAGCTCCTTAGTTCATGCTCAGTGGGGGGGGGGGGTTTGTGCTTGGGGAGGGTACAGCTGCAGCAACGCAGAGTGGACCTTAACAATACAAATCTCAACCAAGTTGCCTGGTGCTTGCTGCTCCTCATTTGCTGTTGCATCCAGTAGTGCATGTGGCTGGCAAGGGGCACCTTCTTTATATGTCTGGGATGCTGAAACAAGAGTGAGCCATAATTCAGTATCTTAGAAGATTAATGTTGGAGCAAGAGAGGAGCGAGTGTACTACTTAGGAGGAGACAGGGAGAGACAGTGGAGCCCACAAGTGAACAGCAAAGCATGAGGTTTCAGGTGGCAGCTGTCCAGTAACACGGGGTTGGTGTGGTCTTAGTAAATCAGCACAAGGAGTTGGAGTGAGGTTCCAGTCATCTTCTGGTAGCTAAAGCAAGCTGTAGCTGAGAGTTCTGCTCATTAGGAGTCATGGGGTCAGTGCGTGCTGTCTAGAGAGAGAGTTTGTTGTCCAGGTGACCAGAGACAGTACTCAATTAGGGGCACATAGACTTCAGCCTTCTGAAAATTGATCAAGTCTTCATTTTTATGTTGCTTGCATGCATGTGCAAGAAACATAGTGCCATCATCAGAGTTTTCGGAGGTGTGTCAGCCTGTCTTCCAATGCAGTCAGTGTGTTTGCAGGTGTGGCCCCAGTTCCCCAATGAGTGCTACAGCTGTCTATGACAGCTCCAAAATGCAGTGGCATACAGTTGAAAGGGAGAGCTCCACTTCAGTGAGCAGAGCTCTCCCCCCCACGCACACCCACGCGCAAGCATGCATATTGCGTGTTGATGCGCTCCCTCCCACGCACACACTGTATGGCCAACTGGGGTGCCCAATCCCCCATCGACTCCACCCCCCCAAACAGCCATCCAGGTGCCACGCTAGGAGCCCACCCCAGCGTGGCAAAAACTGTTATAGCCGACGGTGGTGCCCAATCCCCGTTGGCTCCAAGGCTGCACACCCCCAAAAAGCTTTCCCGGTGCCATGCTGGGAGCCCACCCCAGCGTGGCAAATCTTGTTTTGGCTGATGGGGTGCCCAACTCTCGCTGGCTCCATGTCCCCCAAACAGCTTTTCCTGCTGCCACGCTGGGAGCCCACCCCATCGTGGCAAACGTCCCACATCATCTTCTTAAAAACAAACCTATGAATAAAAAACAGTCCTCGTAGTCTCCTGCCCCCTCCCACAACCTGCACCCACCTACTGCACACCTTACCTCCCCATACCCCCACCCCATACTTACCTCCGGGCTCAGTGCAATGATCATCGGTGGACTGGAAACACGTCTGCACTCTTCAAAGCCGATCGAGAACTGAGGAAATGCCAGTAAGCTGTATAATGGGATAGAGAGGTTTTTTCAACTTTGTTGCATATCTCAGGCATTTTGGGGAATTTTGGCCCCAAATTTTCAATATGGGGTTTTTGGGACCCCTCCTTATGAATGTACGCACTGTCATGGCGTTAATCTGGCCCGAAGGGTGATTTCATGGTCACTGCACGAAATCACCTTTCAGGACTGATTAATGAAATGACACTGCCAGTGTACATAAGGTGAGCTCTCAAAAAGTCTATGTTGAAAATTCGGTGAAAAAATTCATAAAAATGACTGTTTTACGAGTGTGCGTTGCGCAGTTCCTATGCACGCTCATAAGTTCGCAAATTTTCAATATTTTCACTCCAGATTTTCAACATTGCCATTTTACCACACCTCCTTGTGAGTAGTATAGCTGTCATTTTTCACATCTTGCCCAAAATGTGTTTTCGCCCATGTAGCGCACAATGGCGCATTTGGTGTGTGAAATCAATGTATGGGACACATTAGGAAAATCACAGTGATGCTGTTCATTAGCAGAGGTCTTAAAATGGCTATGTTGAAAATTTGGTGAAAAAATTCCTAAAAATGACTGTTTTACGAGCGTGCATTGTGCAGTTCCTATGCACGCTCGTAAGTTCGTGAATTTTCAATATTTTCACTCCAGATTTTCAACATTGCCATTTTACCACACCTCCTTATGAGCAGTACAGCTGTCATTTTTCACATCCTGCCCAAAACGTGTTTCCGCCCATGTAGTGCACAGTGGTGCAGTCGGTGTGCTAAATCAATGTACAGGACAAATTAAGAAAATCACAGTGACACTGTTCATGAGCAGAGGTCTTAAAATGGCTATGTTGAAAATTTGGTGAAAAAATTCCTAAAAATGACTATTTTACGAGCGTGCATTGTGCAGTTCCTACGTACACTTGTAAATTCGCATTTTTTTAATATTTACACTCCAGATTTTCAACTTTGCCATTTTACCACACCTCCTTATGAGCAGTAGAGCTGTCATTTTTCACATCTCACCCAAAACATGTTTCCGTCCATGTAGCGCACAATGGCGCAGTCGATGTGCGAAATCAATGTATGGGACACATTAAGAAAATCACAGTGACACTGTTCATGAGCAGAGGTCTTAAAATGGCTATGTTGAAATTTTGGTGAAAACATTCCTAAAAATGACTGTTTTACGAGCGTGCGTTGCGCAGTTCCTATGCATGCTCATAAGTTTGCAAATTTAATATTTTCACTCCAGATTTTCAACATTGCCATTTTATTACACTTCCTTATGAACAGTACAGCTGCCATTTTTCATATGCAACCCAAAATGTGTTTTCGCATATGTGGCGCACAATGGTGCTGTTGGTGTGCGAAAGCAATGTTTGAGACAGATTAAGAAAATCACAGTTACACTGTTCATGAGCAGAGGTCTTAAAATGGCTATGTTGAAAATTTGGTGACAAAAGTCCATAAAATGACTGTGTTACGAGTGAGCATTGCGCAGTTTCCACGCACCCTCGTAAGTTCATGACTTTGTAATATTTTAAGTCCAGATTTTCACCAGTGGCATTTTTCCACACTGCCTTATTTACAGTACAACTGTCATTTTGCACAACATGGCCGAAGTTTCACACTTTCAGCGCAGAGATGCGTGGTCGCTGTGGGAAATCATTGTTCAGCACAGATAAAGAAAATCACAGTGACACTGTTCATGATCGGAGGCACCAAAATGCCTGAGTTGACAATCTGCTGTAAAAAATCCCCAACCTAATTATATTACGGGTGTGCGTTGCACAGTTTCTATGTACGCTCGTGACTTCACCATTTTTTTAAATATTTTTACTGCAGATTTGCAACATTGCCATTTTTTACACCTCCCCATGAACAGTACAGCTGTCATTTTTTACATCCTGTTCGGAATGTTTTTGCACCTGTGGTGCTAAATGCCGTAGTCGCTGTGCATAAGCAGCTTTCGGCTAAGTAACTGATATTCCCCCTGTTCATGAGGTGGGGTCACAAAAAAACCATGTTGAACATCTGGAGTGAAAATACCAATGAATGCCTGAGGTATTAGGGTTTCCAACCTTAACGCCCAACCCTGTAGAGAATGACAGGCATCAGGGGTGTGACTTGGGATTCTTGCCTGTAATGCTGATACTATTCCACACCCTGCAGCCAGTGAGAAGCATCGAGGTATGCCTAGGACTCTTCGGTCGCAAAGTTCACCCCATTCTCCTATATCGCACCCCCTGACCCATCTCACTGTATTTCCTAATGGAATGGGGTGCGCATAAGGACCAAAGACCCCAAGGAACACCGTGACACTTGCCAGTGTCTGCAGGGTGGGGTGTACTGAAATGGCATGGCCATTATGCCTGATGACCCAAAGGCACACCCCAATGCCTGTCACTCTCTGCAGGGTGGTGGTGGGGTTGGCTTCAGTTCAATACTTCACTGCCATTACTATTACACAGCTCTGTAACTTCTACACTACCACTGCCAATGCCAGCAAGCAAACATTTGGCATTGACAAATGCTTGTTTCAGGTACTTCTTGCTTTAAAAACAAAAGACTTTCGCAGTCACAAACTGTGATGGGCAGAGGGCAGCTGCTGGGATGGGACAGGACATTAGTGTTCTATCAAACTGGGAGCATAATAAATGTAGTACTAGTGTTATTAATTTCTAGTATGAGGAGCTTACATTCATTACATTACAACTGTTTAAGGTCACTGCTAATTTTGTCCTATATGGTAAATTGATTTTGGTGTGGATTTGCAGGAGAGTGAATTGAAGAGTAGTGCCCTCCTGTAGCAGGCTAAGAATGGTACAAAACTAATGCTGGTGCAGGTCTGGTCTCAGTAACAGCATGAACCAGGAGAGGTAGAAACTGGTACATGAGACCTTTGAACTGAGGTAAAAACTTCAGCATGTACGGTATGTCTAATCTGTGCGGTCTTTTCAGTCGTGGTTGTACAGTGTGAATGAGCACAGAGGGAAGTAATAGACATAGAGACTTTGAAGGTGTTCTGCTGTATGCTATGGCATGTGCAGGAGTTTCTGCATGCTTGGAGAGCAAAATTGGCAACAGAAGTCGTTGTTAGACTTTATTCGGCTTATTGACACAGGCAGTCACAAGAGCAGGAAAAAAAGTGATAAAATCAAATATTTAGTTTATGTAGTTCTATGTGTTGAATTGGGGGGGTGCAAGTTGTGATGTACCCAATCAAGTGTTGTTACTAATAAAAAAAAATGCAGTTTTATATTTGTTTAAAAACTGTTTTTCTGTCTGCTAACTGACTTTTTGGGCCTATCATAAAAATGAAATGCCTCATACCATGGGGTTATCCAAGTAAAGGACATTTTAAAACAATAACAAATATTTTGTTTATTTAAAAATATATTTTCTTTGGAATAAATTGTTCTATTGAATCAAATATGTTTTGCAAAAATAGCAAGCAGACTTGAAATTATATTTTCATAAACTAGATAGCAAAGTGACTTTGTTCCCATATTTCTATAGTTACTGTATTTTTTTTTTTTACTGAGATAAGATTGGGGGATACGTTAATCTGTACTGCAGGACAAAATGGGATGGGTTGGCTTTATGGTAATGTCATAATGTGCTTGAATGAGTAACATTTGCAGGGCTGGCGTTAGGCACCCGCGAGCCCCGCGGCCGCGGGAGGCCTCCGCCCCACTGGCACTGACCCACCCGCCGACCCCCGCTGCATGCATGCAGCAAGTCTAAGAACCTCACCGAGTCCGCGACACACCTCAACCTGACTGTCAACTGACTGTGACTGTAATACAAGTACAGCGCGCCAAAGTGCGCTTAGCGCCAAAGCGGAAAAAAAAGGCAGCGCCAGCATAAGCATTCTTTTTCACTCACATTAGTTGCTTCGGTTAGTTGGTTCCTCTTTCGCCAATCCCTTTACATTTTCACGAATCACGACGCTTAACGACCGGGCTGCAATGCAATTTAATGTCACTGGACGACGGGTGGCTAAGAACTGAAGTTAGCCGGGGCCCCACCGATCTCTCAGACAGCTGCCCACGTTGTTGTGCTGTGCATTCGGCTCCTGCCCGCCCCTCCATGCTGATTGTCCTGGTCCTGGCCACAGTGATAGAGAGCCTGTCTGAGACCATAAAAATGGCAGCATGTTTCCGCATGTTCCCCTATATGCTGCACATCATGGTGACGTGGAGGAGCAGTTGGAGCCAATCACAGGGCTCCACTCAGACCCTTGCTATTATTTGCACCTCCTCCCCCTCGGACCTGAAACATTTGGTTCCCACTCAGGTCCGTGAGGGCTCCATAAAGATGATCCCTTTGGCGCTCTTGGAGTCCTATTCAACCAAGGACTAGTTCCAGAGCGTTGGAGTAGTCAGATAAGCTCGCTGACTGTGTCGCTTACTCTACGCTATAATCGCAACTTGGAGGAGCCGATTGCAATTTGCCGGGGAGAGAGAGAGAGAGTCGGACTCGGGGAGACTAGAGAGCAAGAGAGAACGCCGCCGTGCCGTGAGACACAGAGAAGACCACTGCTATCTGCATCTGAAGCCACAGCCACTCAACTGGTAGCCGCTACCCATAGTAACCCGGTTCCTGTCCTGATCTTGAGAGTAAGTACTGCTGCTGCCTGCTGGCCTGCCGTTACCCTCGGTGCACTGTGCTCAGTATTGCTTGCTGTGCTGACTGCTGTGCTGTCTCTGTAAATCATTTATTTCTTTTAAGAAATAATTGTTAAGCTCAGCAAGCAGCAGCAGCAGCTGGCCAGAAGACCACAAATCCAGTGTCTGTACTACTGTAGTCTGCTGCCCGGATTTGAGGAGACTTACACCCACAGTCAGAGACCAAGTTTTCTGCTTAGGTAATAGGTATGTATATTTGTTTCAAATAATTGTTTGATGCTGTCAGTGTATTATACTGAATCTGATGCTGCCTGCAATTAAGGTAAGGATAGCTGGGAATGGGAGATGAGATGGCTGCTACTGACTCCTGACTGTTAAAGCCAAAAGGGTACTGCATTATAGACAGTTGCTTGCTTGCTTTAGATGAGGTTGAGATCCGGGTTTTGCAGTGTGTTTTTTTTTTGTTTGTTTTTATGTAGGTAGGTACTGAGATGGGATAAGTCTGGACAGGCAATTCTAGGGGTAGGAGGAAAGTTTGTGTTTAGCACGCCACTCCTATAAAGAAATTGCTAGTTACTGTAAATCCTGCTTTGTGAAGTGGTATTGGTTGGTTGGTTGAATGTTGTTGACCCGTAACCCACTGGGCCTAGAAGTCCCTTTTTCAGGGGTGACGGGGTGGGGGATACAGATGGTAAGCAACTGAATTTGAACCAGATTAAGCTGTTGGTGGTATTTTTAGTGAATGAGGGAAATTTGGCCAGGACACCAGGGAAATTCCGCTACTCTTTTTGATAAGTGCCATGGGATCTTTAACATCCACCTGAACTACCACCACTCCAGGCAGATGGGACCTCGGTTTGACGTCTCATAGTGGCTATACCATGCACTGTCTGTAGTGACCCATTATAAACAAGCAAAAGGTGGTATATGGTTATATAGGGCTGGCCTAGTGGCGATGAGGGTTGAGGTGCTGGACACCACATCTCACGGAAAGCTGGTGACCCAGGTTCAGGAATGAGCCCAGGCCATCAGGGGTCAGCAGGGGAGGGAGAGGATTGAGCATCCGAATAACAGCTCTCCTCTCCTGGAACTGAAAGGGAGGGGGTCCACACTTGGTGATTGACTGGCCTCTGGTAACGTGAGGAAGAATTTCTTCACAGAACGGGTGGTAGACAAGTGGAACACTCTGCCACTGCCAGAGGAAGTGGTGGGGGCTGAA
This sequence comes from Neoceratodus forsteri, assembly GCA_016271365.2. Lineage (NCBI taxonomy): Eukaryota > Metazoa > Chordata > Ceratodontiformes > Ceratodontidae > Neoceratodus > Neoceratodus forsteri. The sequence continues at coordinate 1,370,562,145 of CM057459.1, forward strand.
ACAATCACGGTATTTAAGAATGTATGGGATAGATATAAAGGAATTCTGGAGGTCAGGGGTAAGGGGCAACAGACTTCTAGGAAAACAAAAACTGAACTTACAAGCTCAAATGGGCAGACTGGGTGGGCAATAGCAGGCCCTTATCTGCAGACACTGTCTGTGTCTATATATCTATGGTTGTATCCAACAATGACTCAGTACACTCAGGATATTGTAGAATGCCCCAATACAGCACTGGAAGATCCAGCAAGCAGGGTAAGGGAGGTAATAACTGGTAAGTGACATAGCATGGATGCCCATGGCAAAATATCTCTTAAGTCACTACTGTGAGCATACTGTAGAAGTATAAAATTCCTTATTATGATGTCGGTAGACTTACAACAGAAGGCAACGCTATGCTACTAACAGCATTGGAATTGCACCTAAGGAGTTTTGGGAACTATTGGTGCTTCTGGGGTTTATGTCTTTAAATTTGCACACCCTTCCTATTTTAAGTCAATAACTGTGTAAGAGCTACCTACAGGAGCTTATTTCGAAGCTATGGAGGCTGAGCACTGGCAACTCTCCCATGTAATTCCAACATAAATGTAAAAAGAATGTTGTAAGGTGCAAGGCTTTAATTATTGCATTGTAAGGGGTAGTACAGTACACTGTCTTTACATTCGGTTCTCTTTAAGGCTCAGCTTCTATAGTCTATGTGGCAGATAAAGTTTAAAAGCTGTGTAGTGAGTCTGTACTAAAGGAGTTATTCAGTATTTGCAGTCAGAAGTCTGCAAGGCTTTCAAAAGTGTAAAAGGCAGTCAATTCTGCTTTGTTCCCTATTAGAGCCTACTGCATGCTGTAGAAGTCTTTTCATAGTAAATCAAATAGGCGTGTTACTAATGGAGAATGTATTGTGACAAAAAAAATTCTGCGTGAGGATTTTAGTTCTCTTGCTGTCTCGTGTTGTGGTTGACAAAGGCTTAGCCCTTTTGGGGTGAGTGATGGGGGCGGGGGTTAGGGTGCACTAACTTGTTTGCCATATGTAGTAGCACCTCTCTCATTTAGCGTTTGAATGAGCAAGTGTGAGTAGCTACCATTGGATAAGGTTTGTAAAGGAAGATGGATGGCTCTCATTTAACTAGCTCTGCACATTGGCTGGGGCTGGGGCTCACACCTCAGTTACGCCTATGCCGGGTTACTGTTATATAGTTAAGCCTTTTTGAGGCAGATGCACTTTGGTGTAGGGACCCAACTGATGGGTGGTCTACCTGGGTGACGACGTGCAGTAGGGCCTCTGAGGTGAATATCAAAGACCCACACTCCGTTTGAAAGCAAATTAAAGTGCCAATCCAGGCGGAAAAATATTTGTTGCATTAATTACATTTTTTTAGAGGTCTCTAGACCTGGAATGCTTCACAGCTGTGGGACATAATGTGTGATTAAGCTAAGTCATGACTCATTAGCAGATCTTTATGAGATCCAGACGGCATTAGTAGGACAAATGTTAAAAAATGCACGTGGCTGTGGGCTCATTAGCAGCTCTTTACTGTGCTCACCTGGTATTGTCTGTAGGACAATGTAAAAATGCAGACAGCTTAGTGTTGGAATTTAACTCATTAACAACTGCTTGGGTGTACTTGGTAGATACTGCATCACACACCAGGTGAACACTAAACATGTTAATGGGGAACAGCACTGAATTTGAAGTCATCTTGCTCACTGGAAGCAGTTTTTCAGTATATTTTCTAATTCTGTAATTGTTCCATTTCTAAAGGCTTTTAGTTACTTCAGTGGGTGTTTCTCATCTACCCTCTGCTGTTTAATATACATTTTAGAATTCTATGGAGTTTATGTCCTTCTCAGCCACAAAGTTCTACAGCAGAACATGGATGCATTGTGCCAACAATGAATGATCAAGCAAGGGTCATAAACTACATCACAGTTCTAAAAATTTTGCATGCAATGTGCAAACCAGAAATACAAGTAGGATGATTAAAGCAAAGCCTGTAGAGATGGCACCTATGACTGTGCTAGCAGAAACGGACCACCTGGTCCAGCTAAGTCTGCTAGAGTGTGCAACTACCCCACCCCTCCCATTTGTCATCCCACTGCCACCCCACCTCTCCCCTGTTCCTTTCCCATGCCCTTTTGAAACTGTTCACAGATTTACATGCTATCACCCATTCTGCTAAGGTGTTCCATTTTGCTACCACCCCTTCTGTTAAATAGTGTCCTCATTTCCTTTCTAAATCTTCCTCCTCTATTTCTTGGCACATGCCCCTGGTGACCCTCCCCTTATTGATTCCCCGCCTCAGATACTTGAACGTCTCTATCATGCCCCCCCCTGTCCCTTCTATCCTCCATGGTGTACATATTCAGGTCTCTCAGCCTACTGTCATACTCTGTGTCCTTCCATTCCACATCATCTTGTTGCCCCTCTTGCACCCCTCCAGTTGCCTGATATCACACTTTAGGTACGCATCCAAAACAGCACACAGTACTCTAATGCGGCCTTACCAGTGACCTGTTTAGGGACTAAAATTGCTCTCTCCAGCGTAGACGAAAACCACCTTGCTATGCATCCCAGCATTTTGTTCACTTTTGCAGCCACTCATGCACTGGGCAGTGTTGTCCATGGTCCCTGTTACCATTACTCCTAGGTCCTTCTCCTCCTCAAGTGATCCCCAGCTTAACCCCTCCCAGCCAGTACTCTCTCCTTGGGTTCTTCACCCCAAAGTGCATACACTTCTTTGCACTGAACCCCAGCTGCCACCACTCTGACCACTCCTCTAGCTTAATTGGGTCCCCCTGAGTTTGTTAAGCTGTGGTGTGTGGGTAGTTAAAGAAACAGCCAAGCAAAGTTCTGTTAAAAATTGCTTTTATTTACATGAACATACAGTGTGTGTGTGTGTGTGTGTGTGTGTATTCAGTCTAACTCACAGAGACATGCACAGACATGTGCAGTCCCACTGGTAAACATGCCTACCTGTTGATGTCCGCAAAATCAGTGTCTCTCTCAAATTTGGATATCCAGCTAAGACTCATGGCTTCGGGGTGGAGATGTGATCATCCTAGCATGGGGTATGAGGAACCAGGACTCTCACAGTGTAGCAAAATGGTGACGTGGCCATGGACTCCCTGAGGGGGGGGCCTGACACACCCAATCTTCACAGAGAGCAGGTCATTGCAAGTATTGCTGGATCCACAAAGCCAAAAAATTAAAATGCCTAATGTATTAATCTTCCAGTTAAGTGAATGGGGAAAGTACAAAGCTGTACATTTTGAAAATTTGGTGCAAAACATTTAATGGCATTTGCTTTTTTTGCACCTTCAGTTTAAAAACATGAAGCGCATATTTGTCAGGAGCTGCGAAGAGAAAGTTACACCAGAAGAGAGGTGATGACACAAAGCGGCAAAGAGGTGCCATTGAGAAATTTTTTACTACCCCGTCACATTCCTGTGAAAGCCTGGGAAGCGGAGCTGATCTTGAAAGAGCACCTGAACCTGGAGCACAAGTTCCTTCAACTGCTGTAGTGGAAGACATGGTGTCCACCATCACCCCAGAAGTTCTGCCTTCAGAGGAGACCAAAAATGCACCTGCCACGGTCTGTACTGTTTCCACCACCTGTCAACATATCATTCCAGGAGTTTTTCCTTCAGAAGAGACCACGAATGCACCTGCCACTGTCAGTACTGTGCCCACCTGCATAGATACCATCATCTGTGATTTAGCTGGATCTTCTGAAATTTCATTTGAGGATCTTGGAACTTGGCCAGACACACTAAGGGATGAGGTAGGAGTGTCATCTGTGAACATGGACCTGTTCAAGTCATACTGCCACAATTCCCAGTGAATGAGAAAAGAGAAGATTCACAGCAGAAAATTATTTTGCACTGTACCCAGTGGTAGAGAGTAAAGCGCACTTGGTTAACGTACTCTGTCTCCAAGGATGCACTGTTCTGCTTTTGCCTGCAAATTATTTGGACATCAAACAATCTTCTTTGGACTGAAGTTATCGGGCATGGAGAGAAATGTCAAAGCTCTAAGTTCATGACTGTGCACCGAACATGCAGCAAGCATGATAAAGTGGAAGGAACTGGAGACAAGATTGAAGAGCGGCCAGACATTGGATGAAAGAGACAGCTGCTAATAGAGAAAGAAGTAATACACTAAGCGTGGAGTAATGGAACGTATCATAGCAACTATTCAATACTTGGCTGCGAGGAATATGGGCTTCGCGGCACAAGTGACATGCTTCATACCGCAGGCAATGGAAACTTTTTGGGGCAGGTTGAATTCCCTGTCAAAGTTTGACCCACTAATGGCTGAATATATTCGTCCGGATTCAGAATAAGGAGATAATGGATGACCACTATTTGGGAAAGGACATTCAAAATGAAATTATTCAACTAATTTCTAGGTGCAGTTGTACGGACCATTGCATTACAGATACAAGAATCCAGATATTTTCCGTGATCCTGACTGTACGCTCTGACATTAGCTACCAAGAGCAGATGACACTTGTTGTTCGACATGTGGATGTTTCAAAAATGTCGCCATCAAGGAACATTTTTTGGGGTTCATACCTGTCAATGACACAACCGGAGAAGGACTGACTGACTCCTTTCTTCAGACTTTAAAGCAACATAATCTGGACATCAGCAACTGTCGGGGCAAGGATATGATAATGGGAGCAACATGAAGGCAAACGAGCTGGTGTGCAGGCGCATAAAGAACTGAACTGCAGAGTATTTTTATGTGCCATGCGCTGCCACTGCCTGAACCTCATCATTAGCTGATGGAGCCCATTCATCAAGACATGCTGTCTCATTCTTTGGTTGCTTGCAGAAGGTCTACAATCTTTGCTCTGCCTCAACAAGCCTCTGGCAAATATTGAAAAAACATGATCAGATCACTCCAAAGCCACTTTGTGAGACTCAGTGGGAGTGCCGCATAGAGTCTGTAAAAGCACTTCGCTATCAGCTCCAAGAATTTAGGAGTGCTTTGCAGGACATTGCAGAGTCTGTAAGAGCCAAAGATGCTGCAGCATATGCAGAGGCAAGGTCACTTTGTGCTGAACTCCTCTCATACAAATTCATTGTATGTCTCATCATCTGGCATGATGTCCTGCTTGAAGTGAACCGTGCAAGCAAGATATTGCAGAGTGCTTCAGTTGACATATCGACCTGTGTGAAGGTGCTTGCTTCAACTACTGACGTACTTAAAAAGTACAGAGAGAGTGGGTTTGAACAGGCATTGGCACAGGGCTCAAAGATTGCTGCAGAGCTGGATGTCCCAGCTGGATTCCGTCAGACAAGACACAGAAAGGTCAAGCGACTATTTGATTACAAAGGACACGACGATGCAGTGCAGGACCCAAAACTCAGTTTTCAGGTTGAGTTTTTCAACACACTACTGGACACCACACTGATGTCCTTTAGTGAACGATTTCAGCAAATGTCAGAGTTTGCGAAAACATTTGGATTTCTGTCGAACATAGAAATGCTAAATTCTGTTTCCATAGAAGACCTGATAAAACAATGTGAGGCTCTCAAAGAAAAATTAACAGACAGCACAAGTAACCACTCTGATTTTGATGCTCATGAACTTGCACATGAACTTAGGAACCTGGCAGGAATGGTCGAGAATGATACATCACCTATACAAGTGTTAAATTTTCTCCTTCGAAACCAGCTACATGAAATCTATATGAATGCCTATGTGGTGTTGCGCATTTTTTTGACGGTACCAGTAACTGTGGCTACAGCAGAACGCAGTTTTTCAAAACTGAAGTTGATAAAGACTTATCTGAGGTCATCAATGAGCCAAGAAAGACTGTCTGGGCTAGCAGTGCTGTCCATTGAGCACAAAGTTGGCAAAAGTCTCCCTTACAGTGACTTAATCAATGAATTCATCCACAAAAAAGTTCGGAAAGTCCCTCTGAAGCTTTAAAACTCCTGCACAATTTCACTGCACATACTGGGGCTGAGCTTGCCAAACCTTTATACACCTTAGAATGGAGGAAAACTAACCTTCAAACTGGTGAGCTCCACAGTAAAACCCTGTGAGTCTCTTACTGGCTGGAACACACTGTCCAATAGAAACATACATAGAATTTGATGGCAGATAAGGACCGCTTGGCCCACCCAGTCTGCCCATTTCCCTATCTAATGGATAAGCTGCAGATCCTAGTTAACCAGCAGCCTACTTCTTTCTACCCCCACCCCCAGAATTGCCTTATGGCTGTCCCATGCATGCTTGAAGTCAATCACTCTTTTTGACTCCACATCCTCTTCCGGAAGGCCATTCCATGCATCCACAACACTGTTGTGGAAAAAATCTTCCTTACATTACCTCTGAGCCGCCGCCCCCCATCTTCAAATTGTGCCCCCTTGTTCTTGCACAACTCTTTTTTTGAAAGTTGCTACCCTCTTGGATTCCCTTGAGGTACTTGAACGTTTCTATCGTGTCTCCCCTCTCCCTCCTTTCCTTGAGGCTATACATATTAGGCTCCTTTAGTCTCTTCATATGTCTTCCGCTGCAGACCCTGCACCATTTTAGTTGCCCTCTGGACAGCTTACATCTTGTCTATGTCCTTGTGGAGACTGGGTCTCCAGAACTGCACACAGTACTCCAGATGGGGTCTCACCAGGTTTCTGTACAGAGGGATAACAGCTTCCTGTTTTTCTACCGGTGATGCCTCTCCCTATGCATCCCAGTATCCCCCCCAGCCCTCTTTACTGCCCTCTCGCATTGCTTGGCCACCTTTTAAGTCATCTGATATGACTACCCCCAGGTCCATTTCCATTTCTGTTGTTGTTAGTATCTCACCCCCCCTTGTGTATTCCCTATCACTGAGGTTAAACTGACTGGTCTGTAGTTTCCCACTTCTGCCCTGCTCCTACTTTTGTGAAGCGGAATTGCATCGGTCCTCCTCCAGTCCTCAGGTACCACCCCATCTTCCCATGACTTGTTAGAGGGTAGTCGGTGGTGTCATTAGTTCAGCCCTTAGTTCTTTTAGAATTCTGGGATGAATCCCAACAGGCCCCATTGCTTTGTCCACCTTCAGTTTTAAGAATTTTCCGAACCCTTTCTTCTGTAAATCTGCTTGTATCAACTTCTGTATCCAGAGTGTTTCTATTGTGTTTTTTTTTTTAGGTACCCCCCCTTCATTTGTAAATACTGAGCAAAAATATTTGTTTAGCATCTATGCCTTTTCAGTCACCCTCTGCCCACCCCTCCCTTTAAGCCTCACTATGCCTCCCTTAGTCTTCCTTCGCTCCCTGATGTACCTATAAAAGGTTTTATCCCCCTTCTTAACTGAGTTGCCTGTCTTTTCCTCGGTTTGGGCCTTTGCTGTTCTGACTGCCTTCCCAGCTTCCTTTTGCTTTAACTGATACAGTTCTCTGTCCTGCTCCTTCTGTGATTCCTTGTACTTCCTGAATGCTTTCTTTTTATCTTGAACCTTCACCGCCACCTCCTTTGAGAACCATAGTCATTTCTTACATTGTTTTGTTTTGTTAATTTGCTTCACACAAAGGCTTGTTATCTCTGTGATGGCAGTTTATATTATTCCACATTGTTCTTCCACCCCTCCTTCCTGCCCATTTGCTAGTGCATTTCTTAGGCACTTGCCCAGTTTGGCAAAGTCAGCCCTCCTGAAGTCCAGTACTTTTGCGTTTGTATGGCTTGACTCTATTGCTGTGTTTATTGTGAACCATACTGTTCGATGGTCGCTAGTTCCCAGATGGCTACCCACTTCTACATCTGTGATCCTCTCCATCTCCATGTGAGAGGACCAGGTCTAAGATTGTTCCCTCTCGAGTGGGCTCCAATACTAGTTGTCTAAGGCATGCTCTCTGCAGGGCATCTAGAATAACCCCACTCTTAGAAGTGACTGCTGACATCTGGCATATTCAGATCACCCATCAGCAATATCTCCCCTTTTTCTGCCATTCTAAGTATACTTTCTAATAATAAAGCTGGAGTGCGGTTTACCCCACAAGACTGAAAGCAGGAGGACATCAGGTCTTAAAGGCAAGATGAAATGTTTTTTCCTGACCGATGGAGGTGGTCACTTTGCCGTAGTGGTCAGGCTTAATCATAATTCAGCTGAATGATGAGACTAAGAACCCCTCAACAATTTACAATAAGGAAGCATATTGGATTATATGGACAATGCAGATGTTTAATACAGCAGAGTGGGGGAGAGGTAATAGAGCAGTGAGAGCTCTGGTTCCTTAACTATATGCTTTTGATTGTAGAATGATTACTGGGGAGGGCCCCGCCCTGTCTGTGGAGCCCCAGTCATAGAGTTTGCTGGAGGCCCCCAAAGTCCTAAAACCGGCCCTGGACATTTGTGAACTTGTTTACTTGAATTGCCATTTAATTTGTCTAAAATTTGTCTTTATCGCCAAGTCTCTTTCAACTTTTCTCACTTTTATGTGTTGTGGATGTGCTGCTGCCCAGCTGCAGTCTTTTGATATTTTGTGTTTTTTTGGGGAGGGAGGGTGTTTTGGGCAACATACTGCCATGTGGACTGTAGGGACTCTGGGGATGCTGCTAGGGTACAACTAACAAAGCATGGGGAGGGAGGAAATGAGTAGAAATTGCATTAGAAATACCCTCCAAAATGCACCAGCATGAACCCAAATGTTAAAAATTCCTGGAGGCCTAGGTGGCCCACTACACCCCCGGCCTATTATTTTTATTTTTTCTCTGACTTGAGCTCCCCCATCTATAAGACTCCTGGATCCGCCCCTGGTTCAACTTCCTGCCCTAGAAAGTTAATGGCTTAAAAAAAAAGCACACATGATAAGCAGAACTGTTTCCCAAGTGAAATAAGTATAAAAGAACTAAAACCAAAAAAGAGCAGGTTCTGCACTGAACTGAACAGGACCAGAGGCTCTAGTAACTCCACTAGGGTAGGTAGGAGAGAGATGGGTTGATAGAAACATAGAAACATAGAATTTGACGGCAGATAAGGACCGCTTGGCCCACCTAGTCTGCCCATTTTCCTACCTAACAGATAAGCTGCAGATCCTGGTTAACCAACAGCTTACTTCCTCCAACCCCCCACTAGGACTGCCTTATGTCTGTCCCATGCATTCTTGAATTCCTCCACTGTTCTTGACTCCACGACCTCCTCAGGGAGGTTGTTCCATGCATCCAGGGGGCTGTGGACATTGCCTACCTAGACTTTAGCAAGGCATTTGACACAGTCCCACACAAAAGATTAATATACAAGTTAGCTAGCCTGGGAGTGGGTCCCAAGATGACAGCCTGGGTTAAAAATTGGCTGGCGAATAGGACACAGAGAGTAATAGTAAATGGAGTCCACTCTGAAGAAAGGGGGGTTACTAGTGGGGTACCACAGGGTTCAGTATTAGGACCGGTCCTCTTCAATGTCTTTATAAGTGACATTGCAGAGGGACTGGAAGGAAAAGTATGTCTCTTTGCAGATGACACAAAGATCTGCAACAGAGTTGATGCACAAGGTGGGGTGGAAAGGATGAAAAGGGACTTGGCAAGGTTAGAGGAATGGTCAAATGTATGGCAGCTTAGATTCAATGCTAAGAAGTGCAAGGTAATGCACCTGGGAAACAAAAAGCCAGGGGAAGAGTACACAATGGGGGGTGAGATACTAACAACAACAAAAATGGAAAGGGACCTGGGGTAGTCATATCAGATGACCTAAAGGTGGGCAAGCAATGTGAGAAGGCAGCAAGGAGGGTTGGGGGATACTGGGATGCATAGGAGAGGCATCACCAGTAGAAAACAGGAAGTTATTATCCCTCTGTACAGACAGCTGGTCAGACCCCATCTGAGATACTGTGTGCAGTTCTGGAGACCCAGTCTTAGCAAAGACATAGACAGGAAGGAAGCTGTCCAGAGGAGGGCAACTAAAATGGTGCAGGGTCTGCATGGAAGACATAGAAGAGAGACTTAAGGAGCTTAATATGTATAGCCTCGAGGAAAGGAGGAGAGAGGGGACATGATAGAAACTTTCAAGTACCTCAAGGAATCAGCAAAGTCCAAGAGGGTAGCATCTTTCAAAAAAAGGTGTGCAAGAACAAGGGACACAATTTGAAGATAGAGGGGGTGGCTCAGAGGTAATTTAAGGAAGTATTTTTCACAGAGAGGGTTGTGGATGCATGGAACGGCCTTCTGAGGAAGTGTGGAGTCAAAAACAGTGGTGGAATTCAAGCATGCATGGGACAGTCATAAGGCAATTCCTAGTGGGAGGTAGGAGGAAGTAAACTGTTGGTTAACTAGGATCTGCAGCTTATCAGTAGGCAGGGAAATGGGCAAACTGGGTGGGCCAAGCGGTCCTTATCTGCCGTCAAATTCTATGTTTCTATGTTCAGAAGTGATTCCATCAATTTCCCTACCACTGAGGTCAAACTAACAGGTCTGTAGTTTCCTGCATCTGTCTTGCTCCCACTTTTGTGAAGAGGAATCACATCTGCCCTCCTCCAGTCTTCGGGTACCACCCCATCCTCCCATGATTTGTTAAAGAGAGTAGTCAGCGGTGTCACTAGTTCTACCCTTAGTTCTTTTAGAATTCTTGGGTGAATCCTCATCAGACCCCATTGCTTTGTCCACCTTCAATTTTATTAGTTCTTTCAGAACCCTTTCTTCTATAAATGGACTGGTATTGACTCTATCTTTAGAGTGTTTCTCTTGTTTGGTTTAGGTACCTCCCCCTCCTCTTCCTTTGTGAATACTGAGCAGAAATATTCGTTCAGTATCCCTGCTTTTTCGCTGTCACCCTCTGCCCACATGCCCTCCCCTTTATTAAGCCTCAGTATCCCTCCTTTGGTCTTCTTCACTCCCTAATGTACCTATAAAAGGTTGTATCCCCCTTCTTAACAGAATTGGCTAGCCTTTTCTCAGTTTGGGCCTTTGCTATTCTGACTGCCTTCCCAGTCTCTTTCTGCTTTAACTTATAAAGTTTTCTGTCCTCCTCCTTCTGTGTTTCCTTATATTTCCTGAGTGCTGTCCTTTCCTCCTTAACCTTCCCTGCCACCTCTTTTGAGAACCAAGTGTTTTTTTCCTTTGTTGTGTATTATTGATTTGCTTTACACAAAGGCTTGTTGCCTCTGTGTTGGCTGTTTTGATTACTCCCCATTGTTCCTCCACCCCTCCTTCTTGCCTGTTTGCTAGTGCTTTTCTGAGGCACTCTCTCATTTTCCCAAAGTCAGCCCTCCTAAAGTCCAATACTCTTGCTTTTGTATGGCTTGATTGTATGGCTGTGTTTATCATGAACCACACTGTTTGGTGGTCGCTTGTTCCAAGATGACTACCCACTTCTAAATCTGAGATTCTTTCTCCATCCCCATTTGAGAGTACCAGGTCTAAGATTGCTCCCTCCTGAGTGGGTTCCAATACTAGCTGTCTGAGGCATGCCCTTGTAGGGCATCAAGAATGACCCTTGTTTTGGATGTGCCTGCAGCAAAGGTGCTCCAGTTAACATCTGGCATATTCAGGTCCCCCAACAATATCTCCCTTTTCTGCCATTCTAAGGAAGCCTCTATCATTTCCTTGTCCATTCCTCCCTGAGATGGGGGTCTGTATACAACCCCCATGCGGATTGTGGTGCCATTTCCTGCCTCCAGGGTGACCCAGAGTGCCTCATCTGCTCCCTGTTTACTCTTTAGTTCTGTTGCTTTGATCCCTTCCTTTACATAGAGAACTACTCCTCCTCCTCTTTTACCCTCCCTATCCCTCCTGTAGATTGTGTATCCTGGTATGTTGACATCCCAGTCATGGTTTTCTGTGTACCATGTTTCTGTGACTGCCACAATATCCAGGTAACCCTCTTCCATCAAGGCCACTAGTTCAGGGAGCTTGTTACACAGACTATGGGCATTGGTAGTTGGAAGGAATGGAGGGGTCACAACCCTTGAGCAGTGGAGTTACAGCAAGATGTTTCCGTACCAATGGGATGGAAGCTGTAGCAGAGTTGGAGAGCAGAGATGGAGAGCAGAGATTGGAGAGCAGAGATGGAGGAGTCCCTTTGGCAGGAGCTGACAGGCAAAGTAACTTAGGGTTCAGACCATCAGGCGAACTGCCTTTAGAAGGACTGAGAGCAAACAGATCTTTCAAGATGTCTAAGACAGAGATAATGGAGAAGGAAAAGGAGTATGTCAGGGGCAGGGTGACTGCGAGGAGGGGGTGGGATGACTGGAAGGGAAGATGGAGGGAGGAAGAGGAGGACTGAAGCACAGAAGGTAAAGTATATAGGTAGGGGACATGATAAAGACATTCAAGTATCTGAGGGGAATCAATAAGAATGGGCAGATGAGGTCTTTAAGCTAAGGAGGGGGAAGGTCACCAGGGGGCACTGGCTAAGACTAGAGAGGGGAAGATTTAGGAGGGAAATGAGGAGACATTATTTCACAGAGAGGGTGGTAGAAAAATGGAACACCCTACCAGAATGGAAGGTGTCATGTAAATCTGTGAACAGCTTCGAAAGAGCATGGGACAGAGAATGGGGAGAGTGAGGGTGGGGAAGGTGGGGGGTGGCAGTGGAATGACAAAGGGGGGGCAGCTGCAAACTAGGGGTACTAGCTGTACACTCGAGCAGGCTTAAATAGACAGGGTGGTCTGTTTCTGATGGCACATTCATATGTTCGTATGTTCATAAATTCAGAGGCAACATTTAGATGCTCATTAATCTGGGTGTTGTTAATCTTGAGGAGGGGGTGGGAAGAGAGGAAGGGGGCAGAAAAAGGAGTGGATCACTTTCCAGAATTTGGAAGGGCTATTAATATTTGCCTGGAAGGTTGAGCAGAAGAATTCAAATTTTGCTAAGCGAGTGGCTTTGGTGCATTTATTTTGCAGCGAACGGTAGATGCTGTAGTCAGGTGGCAGGTTTGTGACTTTGTGGGTTTCCAGGCCTGATCCCAGGCTCTTTGGCATGGCAGGAGTTCAGAGGTAATCCAAGGAAGGTGGTTGCCCCTGATCCTGGAGCATCCCAGTGGGGTGTGTTTGTTCCAACACTCCAGGAATTTAGTCCGGAAATAGCTGTAAGCATCATCACTGGAAGAGGCAGAGGTAATTGGTTCCCAGCTCATTTGGTTCAGTTCTCGCAGGAGGGGAGCAAGGTTCAGTGATTTAAATGACCGGTATTGTACCGTACTTGGAGATGCTTTGGTTCTGTGAATTTTACCTACAATATAGATCATGTGGTGATCTCTCAGGGCATCAGGTAAGAGTTCAGCTTTGACAACTCTGTGGGGGTGGGAGGTGAGAGCCCAATCAATTAATGAGTGATTTCCTATGCTCAGGTTCATACTAGTTGATTCGAGAATGAGCTGGTATAAATTTGGGGTGTTGATGTCATTTTGTGATTTACTGAGAGAGGTGGAGAGCCAGTTATGGTTAAAATCTCCCATTATGTATAATTCCCCGGAGGGAGAGTGAGAAACTATGCACCTAATGAGCTCAGTGACAGTTGAGAGTGGGAGGCCAGGGTGACAATAGGCACTGGCAATATAGATAGGGACAGAGAAAGTGAAGGATAATTTAAGAATGAAAACCTCATATGCTTTTGGGACTGACGTGGCAAGGATGCAGGTGAATTGGATTCCTCTGGCTGAAAAGGAAGCCGAGAATCAGCTGATCTAGCAGCAGACAGCGAGGATCATAATTGAGCCAATCAGCTTGGATCAGCCAGTTCTGCTGTCCAATCAGGCTGTAGCTGAGCAGAGGTGCTAGGAATCAAAAGTAAGCATCCTAGCTGAGCCTGAGTTGCACCGTACCTTTGGCCATACCTGATTCATAGGATCCTGGAAGTTCTTTGCTGGTAGGGGAGGTGGGCAGTGGCAGAAAGAAAGCCGCACTGCTGAGTCAAGCTCCCAGTCAGGGGGATGAGCTGTGGAAAGGAAGAAAAGAGAGAGGAGTTAGAATAAATAGCACAAGTAAGGAGCGGGGGTCCACAGAGCGATTCGGGATCAAGGTAGAGAAGAAAAGCAGCTATATAGGGGGCGTGAGCACAGGTGACAAAAAGCAGCAGGGGCTGGAGACAGGGAGGGGAGTGGAACAATTAATTGCAGTTGAATTAGGTCAGAAGCAGTGGGGGTGGGTCAGATTCAGTAGTAAAGAGCGAGGGAGCTGGGGGAGGGGGCAGTATGGGTCACACTGAGCACATGCAGGGGGATAGGAAGGTCAGAAAGGTAGAGACAGCACAGGGATGAGCAGAGACAAAGTACAAACAATATCAAGTAAAATACATTCACAGAACAGCATGGATTTAGCTCAAACAGCAATTAAGGCTAAGGACAAGTAGACATAAACACATTAGCTAACAGATTAAAACTGAGTTGCAAATTAGGCTAAAATACAGCACTGTAGAAATAGAGAGGTAGTATAGCTGGGAAATCCCAAGTTAGGCACAGTTGAAATTTAGCATTTTAAACTCAGTCCTTTGGCCAAAAAGCAAGCCAAGAATTGGCCGGTCTAGCAACAGGCAGCAAGTATCATAACTGAGCCAATCAGCTTGGCTCATTCGGCTCTGCTGTCCAATCAGGCTGTAGCTGAGCAGAGGCACCAGGAATCAAAAGTAAGCATCCTAGCTGAGGCTGAGTTGCGGCTGTGCCTTTAGCCGGACCTGATTCGGGGGATCCTGGAAATTTTTTGCTGGCAGGGGATGCAGGCAGCAGAGGAAAGAAAGCCGCACCACCAAGCTGAGCTCCAGTCAGGGGGCTGAGCTGATTCAGAGGGTCCTGAAAGTTCTTTACTGGTGGGGTATGCGAGTGGTGGCGAAAAGAATGTTGCACCACCAAGTCGAGCTCCCAGTCGGGGGCTGAGCTGATTCAAAAGGTCCTCGAAGTTCTTTGCTGACAGGGGAGGAGGGCAGCAGCAGAAAGAAAGCTGCACTACTGAGTCAAGCTCCCAGTCAGGGGGCTGAGCTGTGAGGAGTACCCTCTGGATCAATGAAAAGGGGGGAGGTGTAGAGAACCCTCCCTGTCCAGCAGAGGGACAACGTGTCTCACCAAACAACACCAGACCCGGGATCTAGCGAGCAAAAACTGGTCAGTCTTGCATTGTGTAGGGACACAAACTGGTCCAATTCTGGCCAACCCCACCTGTCAAAGAGGTCATCTAAGAAGGATTGCTGGAGTGCCCACTTGTGTGCTGTGGTCCTTGACTGGCTGAACACATCGGCCAAGGTGTTTTGTACAGCTGGAACATGGACTGCTGAGATATCCAGGTGGTGATCTATAGCCTAGTTCCATACCCTCATGGCTTTGCGACAAAGTTAGCGTGGGTATGTACCTGGACACTGTCCCCGATTTACTATGGGGGCAGGTCACACTTACGGTCTGCCCCCAATGGAACTGTCTGATACAACACACGGCAACACCCATGCACAGACCACTTGGGGTAGAGAAGTTTACATGCGAATAGGGTGTATGCCCAGGACCCCTCCAAAGAGGGGTCACCATGTGGCCGATCTCTGTCACCAGGTACAGCTGGCACACAGGGTCTGCAACAGGCAGTCACACACTGTGGATGGAGGTGGGCAAAGCAAAAGCCTAAGGCCAAGCTAGTGGGTGTGGCTTCATTGTGAGACGTCACCCAGGACCGTACTGGCATACAGGGACACTGATGAAACATAGACAAAGAGCCCCACCATGCATCACAATGGTGGCTGGCCCAGGGAAACACAGAACAATATGGAGCAACAGTATAACACCCCAGCACTGTACCAGCATCATACATCTACAGCCAGGGACCCATGTATACACAAGAGGTGGAACATTACAGGGACTGGGATGGCACACAGGCACAGAGGCCAGGTGATGGCCAGGTGCTCAATGGAGGGAGCACACATGGATACAGCCTGGCAACATGGTGGCCCACCCTAATACTGCCCTCACCCTGCACAGTGGATGGTGGCAGAAACATAGACAGCCACATGTGTGGTGTTGCTGAGGAGGGCCGGGGTGTCATACCCACAGGTGTGTGGCACACACAGGTTGCACAGTGACAGGGTGACATGGTGACATGGGCCAGTATGATGGGATGGCAGGCAACAGCCAATGGTGAATACTGGATAATGACAACACACAGCCACAGACAGCAGTGGCCATGATACAGGGTCGTTGGTGCATTGTGAGGCACCACCGCACATGGTGTCTGATGCTACACTGCCAGAACTGCCCACCACCGCCATGTGCTTGACAGTGTCCACACTATGCAGTGAGATGCCTCACCCCAGCCACAGGGCACGGCCATAGGCATACAAATGGCCAGCAGTGGCAGAAATGGGAACAACACAGTGTGAAACTGGAACTGTAACGTACCATAGCAGCATTGTAGGGTTGCACAGCACTGGTGCACTGTGCCAGTCTGAGGGTCTGACTGGGAGGGATGTTCCCAATGGATGTCAACAGTGCCTCGCAAATGAATGTAGCACAACACAGGGGGTGATGTCATGCAGTGCAGGGGCACACAAATGCTAGTGAACAGACAACAGGGAGATACGCAGCAGTGGGCACAACATGACTGATGGTCCTGTGGCATACCCTGCATGGGTGGTGGAAGTGGCCCATGACCATGTCTAGACATACTTGACATTGCAGGGTCCACAGGGGCTGTCAGCAGTGCATACCCAGATGACAGCACAATACTGCCACCACATGTGCATAACCTGCATCACATGTGCATGCACATACCGCATGCCATGGACCACAGTGTGCACTGCTGATCCCCATGACCCCATGTTACATGAAGCATCACATGTGTGTATTACCTGCATTGCATGTGCATGCACATACCATGGACCACAGTAAGCAAAGCAGGTCCCCCTGCCCCATGTTAATTGAAACACAACATGTGTGTGTTATGTGCGTTGCATGTGCATGCACATTTTATATTTTTTTATTTCGCTTTTGTTGAGCAGGTAAGTGCACTAGACAAATCCTGCCTATTTCCAGGCACGACCCGGGGGAAGGGGATACAGATGAAAGTCAACTGACCTTGAACCAGATTAAGCTGTTGGTGGTATTTTTAGAGAATGAGGGAAATTTGGCCAGGACACCGGGAAAATTTCCCTACTCTTTTCGATAAGTGCCATGGGATCTTTAACATCCATCTGAACTACCACCAATCCAGGCAGATGGGACCTCGGTTTAACATCTCATCTAAAAGACAGCACCTCAGAAGTGCAGCACCCCTCTCATGCTGCACTACAGTGTCAGTACTGGGATATTAACCCAAGTGCCAGATGTGGGAACTGAACCCACAGCCCTCTGATCTCCCGGCCTCAGGGGTGAGTATGCTACCTACTGAGCCACTGACACTGCAATACCACATGCCATGAACCATAATGGGCACTGCAGATCTCCCTTATCCCCATGTTACATAAAGCATCACATGGGTGCATTACTTGTATCGCATGTGCATGCACAAGCCACATGCCACAGACCACAATGGGCAAAGCAGATCCCCTATGACCCTATGGTACGTACAACATCACATGCACCTGATGCCCTGGGCTGTGACAGATGTGCTGCATTCTGTTTCCTGGCCTACCTTCCTCACTCATCATCACACTGCAGGCATCCCGCAGTGCCTGCCTGACTGCCTTCCTGTCTGCAATGGAACCACAATGACAAAGGCACAGTCAGCATGCAGCAACACACCTGTCACCCCCCCACACCCATGATCAATGCAGGTATGTGAATAACCAAACTACCGTGAAAGACTGCACAAGGTCCCCACCTTTGCTCACCACAGAGTGCACAACTGCAGTGGTGCGATATACAGTAGGGCTGTACAGTTCACCACCCTTCACCAGGGTTCACACAGTACAGAGTCATGCTACAGTGCATGTTGGACATCAGTGCACCATGGAAACCCTGCAAAGCCATGCGACGGGGCACCTGACCCATGCCATATATGTCCGGTAGATGGCACGTCTACTGTGGTCCACAGCCAAAGAGAACAGACTCCATGGGTGGGGGCCACCATGGGGTACACCACCAGTGTGCATCACGGGCACCATACACAAGTGATGGCCACATGGTCAGCCCAGCGCATAATAGGTCTACCACGGTGCATTACTGTACGTGTGTGATAGTGACTGGCTGCACAGGGGAAACAGAGGTCGTGCCCCCTGCATCCACACATGCATAGCAGCACCGTGCCATATTGTGAAGGCCAGCTGATGCTACACTCCCAGCCATCGGTACCACGCACCCTACACGCCCGCCATGCACGTGCACCACACATGCACATCTGTGCAATGCATCAGCACTGATGCCAGTGATCGGCACCCACACAGTGTACTGGTGTATTGTGGCTACTGTGTTTGTGTCAGAGGAAATGCACAATGTGTTTCCGTGAGGCACACTGAAA
Source organism: Neoceratodus forsteri (assembly GCA_016271365.2). Classification (NCBI taxonomy): domain Eukaryota; kingdom Metazoa; phylum Chordata; order Ceratodontiformes; family Ceratodontidae; genus Neoceratodus; species Neoceratodus forsteri. The sequence goes on from CM057459.1 coordinate 1,370,580,497, forward strand.
TGTGTGATGTGTTTCCGTGGGGCACACTGAAATGTGTGATGTGTTTCCGTGGGGCACACTGAAATGTGTGATGTGTTTCCGTGGGGCACACTGAAATGTGTGATGTGTTTCCATGGGGCACACTGAAATGTGTGATGTGTTTCCGTGGGGCACACTGAAATGTGTGATGTGTTTCCGTGGGGCACACTGAAATGTGTGATGCACAGCGTGATGCGCCCAGTGCAACTTTGCAATATTCAGCAAGGATGTGCAAATAGCCTCATTGCACAATTTGTGCCCAGTCCACACATTTGCATCTGATTGCTGGAATGTGTTCAGCTCATTTGCATGCACTGTGCCATAAGAGTAGCCCTGTGCTGCCCCTCTGCACAGGGGACAGAGAGGTACTGCAGCCTTGAAGGTAGGTGTTTTTTCTGTTACTGTGTGTCTGTCCTGGAACTGTGCATTGTTTCACAGCACATGCCACTGATGCTGTATCTGCCTCTATCCCTTTCTGTTTGTCCCACAAGCACCAGTGTGGAGTCTGAGTCTGGCAAATGACAACAACGTCTAAATTTCAAAAAGGAAGCACTGAAGTCCCTCATTGAGGCCTACGTGTTGTGGGAGGACCTCCTGAGCTGGAAGTTGGAAGACTGGGGCCCAGCAGAACTGGCACAGGGATGGAAGGAGGTGGCAGAGGCTGTGAATGCATAGGAGGAGTACAACAGTTCACCACAGGGGTGCATTAAGCAGATTAATGGTGCCCATCACAGCTGCAAGGAACAACTGGCCCAGGCCCATGCCTCCTGCTGTGCTACCAGTGGGGGACCATCCACAATCCTTGCCATGACAGCACCGGAAGCTCTCATGGTCACGACACTCTGCTGTGTGGCTGTGGAGGGTGTAACTAGTGGTGGATGTGAGATGGTTCATCACTGCACTGTAAGTGTGCAATACACAGGTCACGTACAGTCCTTCATGTGGTGTTGACAGTTGGTATGTGACATGTTACACATTCATTGTGGGACTGGGTGGACTCAGAGCTGTGGGCGCTGCGTGGCTGTGCATGCCAGTGATGTGGGCCATCATGACCACTGTACACAGGTGTTTCTGGCCTTGTTGGGGGTCTGTACCATCCACTGTCCATTCTATTTACAGTCACATGCACATGTGTGTCTGGGCCATACTGCGGGCCTCTGGGCTTTGTGTATGCATTGACCTCTATGGTGTATGGTGTGGATATGTGTACAGCATGTGCTTTGGTTTGAGGTGACACCTGATGACCTCTGTGCACTTGGTTGGTGCCTGCACTGCAAGGGTTGTGTGCAGACAGGGGGGCCTTGTTGAGTCTGCCTACCCATTGGCGTTAACTGGCCACACACCTGGTACCTGACAACCCCTCTGTGCAGCATGGCATGACTGTCATGAGTCCTGCTCACATTGTACTGCCCATGTGTATTACCACCTGCACACCTGCGACACACGTGCACCTCCCAGTGTCTCTTATTGTTCTGTCACCATGGACATGCAGCCCTGGTCTCACCTTTTGCTTCCACAGCACCATATCTTGGGACAGGTGCAGATTCATGGGTCCAGCCACAAGAACAGCAGAGTGACCTACCTGAGGCCATGGCTTCAGCCAGTGTGGTGACCTCTGCTGTGGATGAACTCACATAGGGGGTTGGGGATGTTGATGATGTTAATGTTGACATCTCCCTGCCAGGGATGATCTCCTAGATACCCTGGATGTGCTCGCATTGGACATGGATGATGCTGATATGACCCAGATTGAAAGTATCATCCCTGACACGATACCCCTTTTGGCCATGACGGATGCCACACATGCCACAAATTACCCTAGCTGCCATCTTGGGTCATAATGAGCAGCAGGTGGACCACCGCATGCATTCTGACATAGTGCAGGCTGGGGCGGACTGAGACGGCCTTCTGCTGAGGGAGCAGGGTGCAACGCTGCCCTGCAACAGGGTAATGTGGACTGACAATGGCCTGATCAGGCATGTAGTCAAGTGAAACCAGCAGGCTGTGTGGATGCATGCACAATATCCCCAGGTCTACAATGGCCAGCTGTGTGGCAGCCACAGGAAGCAGTGATCACACAACAGGCCACAACACCCCCTGCTCAGCAGCCCCCCCATACCACATATCCCCTAATGACAAGCTGCTGGAACACACACAGAGCTACTGAGGGCCTCCGTGGGGAGCCAGATGGTGCTCCATGAAGTTGTGCAGGGGTTGCAGGGGGCAGATATGACTCCTTGATGAGCAAGCATCCATTCGCCATGCTGAAATCACAGGGGCAATATGCCTCCTGCATGTGGACATGACCACAGGGCTCGACTGTATTTCGCAGGCCATACAGGAGGGGTGTGCAGCAATGGCCAGCCACGTTCACTGAAACAGCCACCGCACGTATAGCAGGAACCCCTGCACTCCCACAGAGCACAGTGAGTATGCTCTGCCTTTGAAACACTGTCCCCTGCCCTTGCACTACCACCCACCCCTGGTTTTGGTGTGTGCTTCTTAACCCCACCCCAACGCATAGCCAGTCTTGGTTACATGGTTCAACCCCCTTGGGGTGGAACCCTTACCCCATGTAGCATGGTAGATCTCACTGGGGTTGCCTGTGTCTGTGGTGCGGGGCCATGCATGGGTCCATGGTGGCCTCAAGCACATACACTGCCATTGGTAGGGACCATCTACCCAGTCATCTCCAGGGCTGTGTGCTGTCCACACCCTGTCCACACGGTGTCCCACACACAAACCCCTGTGTAATTGTATTGCTATTTGTGTGGCATCTGGGCCATGAATGTGGGCCATGGTGTCGTGGGGATAGCATGGGTGTGATGAGTGCACATTAGGCTTACTGCTGTGGGATTGTGCCAATGGTCTCTGTCTGACCCAAGCCTTTGCACTATATCCACTTCTGTGCATTCCTGGCATTGTTGCCCCTCCTGTGGACATGTGTGCATGTGACCTTGGCAAAGCTGTCTACATGTCATGCAGCTGCCAACATTTCCTGTTTCCTCAACATGGGGTGCACCATGCTCCCACATCTCCTGTGCCTGAGAGCATGCCTGCACTGACTCGGCTGCCTACAGCACTCACCATGGTGTGCACCGTGCTCCCACATCTCCTGTGCCTGAGAGCATGCCTGCACTGACTCGGCTGCCTACAGCACTCACCATGGTGTGCACTGTGCTCCCACATCTCCTGTGTTCTTCTGCATACCTGCCCTGTCTTGGCTGCCTACAGTACTCACCTTAGGGTGTACTGTGCTCCCACATCTCCTGTGATCTTCTGCATACCTGCCCTGTCTTGGCTGCCTACAGTACTCACCTTAGGATGTACTGTGCTCCCACATCTCCTGTGTTCTTCTGCATACCTGCACTGTCTTAGCTGCCTACAGTACTCACTTTTGGGGTTCGAAGTGCTCCTGCATGATGGTGTCCCTGTGCAGCTGTCCCCTCAAGCCAGTCTTGGGTCACTTCAGTCAAGCACCAACTGCCCACACTCATCCTGCAACTTATAGTCCTCCACACTGTTGCCCTCAGGGTCCTGGACAACTATTCCACTTTAAATGGCCATGTTGTGTAGTATGCAACAGACCAGGAATATGCCACAGGCCTTGTCTGTGCTATACTGTAGAGCACCACCGGACCTATCCAGGCATCTGAACTGCATCTTTAGCATGCTGAATACGTGCTCAGTGATGTTCCTTATCACGATATGTGCCTCATTGTACTACTCCTCAGCGTCGGCCATGGGCCGCAGTATGGGGTGAGCAACCATGGGTGGAGTGGAAAGGCACTGTCACCTCTATGACACTCACCCACAAGATGGCCACTGGGTATCTCCCCAGACTCAAAACGCGGGCACAGGGAGGACTGATGCAAGACATAGGCATCATGTGCACTCCCAGGGTAGCAGGCACAACCATCGCTGATGCACCCTGTGGCATTGCACATAACCTGGCAGTTTAAGGAGTCATACCCCTTCATGTTTATGAACACCTTCTTGTCACCACCAGGTGGTGCTCTGATTGCCATGTCGGTGCAGTCAATGGCCCCTAGCACATCTGGTAGTTGTGCAGCCTTGTGGAAGCACTGCATTGTTTCTGTCTGCTCTGCTGGTGTGTTACAGAATGGTATAAACTGACTAGTACGAGGCAGCAGAGCAGTGCGGAACTGGGTGAGGAGTCAGGACACGGTAGACTGGGTGATACTGGTGGTGTCACCCACCGGTATCTGTAAAGTGCCAGTTGCAAGCAAGCACAGTGCTGCTGTCGCCTTTGTCTCCACCGCCATGCCATGACTTCTGTGGGTGGGTGCCTGCAGATCTTCATGGAGCAGCTCACAGAGCCGTCTCAGAATTGCCCTGCTGAGCCAGTACCAGCCCATGATGTCTGTGTCACTGAGCTGTTCAAATGTGACATAGGGTTGGTACTGTCTCTAGTAGGCCTTCGGACCCTTCCATGGCCACACTGCTGTTGTTCCTGTCTCCTCACGTCAGCCATCACAGCTGTCATGTGGAATGCAGACCCATCTATTGTTGTTGCAGTGCTGCAGACAACCTCTGGTGGCTTGCTGATTTAGGCCATCTCCTTTAGTGCAGAACTTTGTGTGGTGCATTTTTGGTATGCACGGCACATGTGCCACTCATTTTGGATGAATATACAGTTGTGTTGCAGTTTCCGCACCCTTTTTCTGTGCTGCATATATTATTTCTGCACAATCGCACATCCGGATATATGCAGCACATCTCTCCCTTTTGAATACCGTGCTTCTGCGCATTTCCCAAGATGTGCCGCACATCCCCACTTTGTACCTCACATCTCTTAAACATCTAGGCCTCAGTGTCCAAACAGTTATCATGTATAGAAACACACACAGATATTTTTAAATGATACGGTCCAGATCTGCAAAATGAAAGTCTGTAAATGATGACAGAAGGTGTCTCTAACTGCACTCAAACAAACTATAACTCAGATAAATTGTAAATACCTGTCCTCAGTATATGAGACTAGCTGAACAAAAACATCGTTTCTCACACCGGGTTTATGAGTACAGCTTTTCACACATTGTTATCACAAGCACTGCTCTGCATGCAGGCAGCTCTGGTTCATTTATGAGCCAAGACAATTCTAGGTAACCGAGGTTCACGTGCTGAAAGCCATATTTTCCACTAAGTAACTGTGTGAGAATTAGAAACAAAAACTTAAAAGACTTTCTAAACTTTTGTAACATCCACAGCACCCTACTGTACATTCTCTATTCTAATTACCAAGACTGCAATTGATCAGAAATCACCATTGAAACCATACCGCTCAGCTGACCCCAATTTTCAGAGATATCCCTGATTTTGTCTCAGAATTTCCTCTGTCCCTCGTAACATTTATGTTTTTGTGACCAAACAGTGGGGATTGTAAGCACAAAACAAGCATTTGTCAAAACCGAATGTTTGCTTGCTGTCACTGGCAGTGGTAGTGTAGAAGTTACAGAGTTGCGTAATAGTAATGGCAGCGAAGTACTGAACTGAAGCCAACCCCACCACCACCCTACGGAGAGTGACAGGCATTGGGGTGTGCCTTTGGGTCATCAGGCATAACGGCCCGCGCCATTTCACCACCACCCTACTGTCAGGCAGATGACAAGTGTCACGGTGTTCCTTAGGGTCTTTGGCCCTTAAAGCCGACTCCATTCCATTAGGAAATATGGTTAGATGGGTGCGATATAGGAGAATGGGGTGAAGTTTGGGGTCGAAGAGTCCAAGGCATACCTCGGTGCCTCTCACTGGCTGCAGGGTGTGGAATGGTATGAGCATTACAGGCAAGAATCCCAAGTCACACCCTGATGCCTGTCATTCTCTATAGGGTTGGGCGTTATGGTTGGAAACCCTTATACCTCAGGCATTCGTTGGTATTTTCACCCAAATTTTCAACATGTTTGTTTTGTGACCCCACCTCATGAACGGGGAATATTGGTTTGTTAGTCCAGCTGCTTATGCACAGTGACATGTGGGTATTTAGCACCACAGGTGCAAAACATTCCAAACGATGTAAAAATGACAGCTGTACTGTTCATGGGGAGGTGTAAATGGCAATGTAATCTGCAATAAAAATATAAAAAAACTGGTGAAGTCATGATGCACATAGAAACTGCTGCAACGCACACCTGTAATATAATTAGGTTGGGTATTTTTTACAGCAGATTGTCAACTCAGGCATTTTGGTCCCTCCGTTCATGAACAGTGTCACTGTGATTTTCTTTATCTGTCCCGAACAATGATTTCCCACAGCGACCACGCATCTCTGTGCTGAAACTGTGAAAACACACTTCGGCCATATTGTGAAAATGACAGCTGTACTGTTCATAAGGTAGGTGGAAAAATGCCACTGGTGAAAATCTGGACTGAAAATATTACAAAGTCATGAACTCATTTAGGTGAGCGGAACCGCACAATGCCTCACTTGTAACACAGTCATTTTATGGACCTTTGTCACCAAATTTTCAACATAGCCATTTTAAGACCTCCGCTCATGAACAGTATAACTGTGGTTTTCGTGATCCATCCCAAACATTGCTTTCGCACACCAACAGCACCATTGTGCGCTACATGTGCGAAAACACATTTTGGGTGACATATGAAAAATGGCAGCTGTACTGTTCAGAAGGAAGTGTAATAAAATGGCAGTGCTGAAAATCTGCAGTGAAAATATTAAATTCGCAAACTTACGAGCATGCATAGGAACTGCGCAACCCACGCTCGTAAAACAGTCATTTTTAAGAATTTTTTCATCAAATTTTCAACATAGCCATTTTAAGACGCCTGCTCATGAACAGTGTCGCTGTGATTTTCTTAATTTGTCCATACATTGATTTTTCATAATCGACCGCGCCATTGTGCGCTACATGTAAGCGAAACACATTTTGGGTGAGATGTGAAAATGACAGCTGTACTACTCATAAGAAGGTGTGGTAAAATGGCAATGTTGAAAATCTGAAGTGAAAATACGTAAAACTTACGAGCGTACATAAACTGTACAAAGCACGTCTCGTTAAACAGTCATTTTAGAATTTTTTCACCAAATTTTCAACATAGCCATTTTAAGACCTCTGCTCATGAACAGTGTCACTGTGATTTTCTTAATTTGTCCCTTACATTGATTTCTAGACATTACGCGCCCATTGTAAGCTACATGGGCGAAACATGTTTTGGGTGAGATGTGAAAAATGACAGCTGTACTGCTCATAAGAAGGTGTAGTAAAATGACAATGTTGAAAATCTGGAGTGAAAATATTGAAAATTCATGAACTTACGAGCGTGCATAGGAACTGCACAATGCACGCTTGTAAAACAGCCATTTTTTGGAATTTTTCCAACAAATTTTCAAAATAGGCTTCTTGAGAGCCCACCTTATGAACACTGGCAGTGTCATTTGGTTAATTGGTCCCATAAGGTGATTTCACACAGTGACTGCGATATCACCCTTCGGGCCTGAATAATGCCATGACAGTGACAGCATTCATGAGAAGGGGTCCCAAAAACCCCATGTTGAAAATTTGGTGCAAAAATTCCAAAAAATGCCTGAGATATGCAACAAAGTTGAAAAAACCTTATCTATCCCATTATACAGCTTACCGGCATTTCCTCAGTTCGCGGTCGGCTTTGAAGAGTGCAGATGTGTTCCCGGTCCACCGATGATCATCGTGCCGAGCTCTGGGGGTAAGTATGGGGTGGGGGGGGAGGCAGGGTGTGCAGTGGATGGCTGCGGGTTGTGGGGCAGGGAGACTGCGTGGGACCATTTTTTCTTTACAGGTTTTTTTTTATTATGACGACACGGGACGTTTGCCACACTGGGTGGGCTCCCAGCGTGGCACAAGGTCGGCTGGGGGGGCATGGAGCCAATGGGGGATTGGGCACCCCATCAGCCATAGTATCTATTGCCACGCTGAGGTGGGCTTCCAGCATGGCACCCTGTACTGGGGGGAGACAGTGAAACCGACGGGGGATTGGGCACCCCCGGGAGCTATACCATTGAGTTGCCACGCTGGGGTGGGCACCCAGCGTGGCATGTGAAGGCTTTGTGGGGAGCGCAGCACGCCGACGGGGATTGGGCACCCCATTGGCATACAGTGTGCGTAGGGGGCAGCATGTATGCATGCGTGCGTGTGTGTGTGTAGGTGGTGTGTGGGGAGCTGCGATGAGCAGGCGATATCTGATCGCTGCTCATCAGCATAGCTCCCTTACAACTGTACACCACCGGAGTTTGAGTTGTTCATAGACAGCTCCAGCATGCATTGGCAGATCAGTGCGCGTCGTTAACACTGACTGAATTGAAGAGGGTGACACCTCCGAAACTCGAATGATGGCACTATGTTTCTTGCACATGCGTGCAAGCAAACATAATAATGGCAAACATTAAAGCTACAGATGACAGGCAGTTTCAATGTGGTCTTCTGTTTACACATTTTTATGTCTGCTTGCATGCATGTTCAAGAAACACAGTGCCATCATCTGAGTTTTCAGAGGTGTGGCACCCACCTTCCAATTCAGTCAGTGTGTTTGCAGGCATGGCCACAGTTCTCCAATGAATGCTGCAGCTGTCTATAACAGCAGTTGAAAAAGCAGTGGCAGTACAGTTGAAAGGGAGAGCTACACTGAGCAGTGATAAGATATCATGTGCTCATGCATGCTTCCCCCCCCACACACACACCCACACATGCACACTTCCCCCACACACACACCCACACACATGCACGCCCCCACACACACACCCACACACATGCACGCATACTGCATGCTCATGCCCCCCACACACACACTGTATGCAGACAGGGGTGCCCAATCCCCTGTCGGCTCCACTGCCCCCTCAAGAGACTTCAGGGTGCCATGCTGGGAGCCCATCCCAGCTTGGCAACAGATCATATGGCCAAAGGGGGTGCCTAATCCCCTGTCGGCTCCACAGCCCCCCCAAACAGCCTTCCAGCTGCCACACTGGGAGCCCACCCCAGTGTGGCACAAGTCCCGCATTGTCTGTTTAAAAAAAAAAAAAAAACATGAAAGAAAAACCTTCCCTCGCTGTCTTGACCTAATCTCCCCACCCGCCCACCCTCTGCACCCTGCCTCTCCACACCCCTCCTCATCCCATACTTACCTGGAGCTCAGCACGATGATGTTCGGTGGACCAGGAACACATCTGCACTCTTCAAAGTCGACCGCAAACTGAGGAAATGCCGATAAGCTATATAATTAATAAATAGGCTTTTTTCAACTTTAGTGCATATCTCGGGCATTTTGGGGAATTTTTTCAACAAATTTTCAACATGGGGTTTTTGGGACTCCACCTCATGAATTCTGTCACTGTCATGGTGTTAATCAGCCCGAAAGATGATTTCATGGTCATTGCATGGTACCACCTTTAAGGACCAATTTACATAACAACAATGTCACAGTTCATGAGGTAGGCTCCCCAAAACACTATGTTGAAAATGTGGTGAAAAAAATTCCAACAAATGACTGTTTTATGAGCATGCATTGCACTGTTCCTATGCACGCTCATAAATTCACGAATTTTCAATATTTTCCCTCCAGATTTTCAACATTACCATTTTACCACACCTCCTTATGAGCAGTACAGCTGTCATTTTTCACATCTTAGCCAAAACGTGTTTTGGCCCATGTAGTGTACAATGGCTCAGTCGGTGAGTGAAATCAATGTTTGGGACAGATTAAGAAAATCACAGTGACACTGTTCATGAGCAGAGGTGTTAAAATGTTTATGTTAAAAATTTGGTGAAATACGCCCATAAAATTATTGTGTTACGAGTGACCATTGCTCAGTTTCCATGCACCCTTGTAACTTCTAGATTTCTAATATTTTCTGTCCAGATTTTCACCACTGGCATTTTTCCACACTTCCTAATGAACAGTACAGCTGTCATTTTTCACACCATGGCCGAAATGTGTTTCACACTTCCAGCACAGAAATGTGTGGTCGCTGTGGGAAATCACTGTTTGGGACAGATTAAGAAAATCACAGTGACACTGTTCGTGAGCGGAGGTTACAAAATCCCTGTGTTGACAATCTGCTGTAAAAAATCCCCAGACTAATTGCAGTAGGGGTGTGCATTAGGTATTTTCCATGCACGTTCGTGACTTCACCAGTTTTTTTAATATTTTTACTGCAGATTTGCAACATTGCCATTTTTTGCACCTCCCCATACAGTACAGCTATCATTTTTCACATACTGTTTGAAATGTGTTTTCGCACCTATGGTGCCAAATGGTGTAGTCGCTGTGTGAAATCAGCTTTCGGCTAACAAACTGATATTGCCACTGTTCATAAGGTGGGGGTCACAAAAAAAACATGTTGAAAATTTGAACTGAAAATGCCAACAAACGCCTGAGGCAATAGGTTTTCTGACCATAACGCCCCAGCCTGTAGAGATTGACAGGCATCAGGGGTGTGACTTGGGATTCTCGCCTATAATGCTCACACCATTCCACACCCTGCAGCCAGTGAGAGGCATCGAGGTATGCCTTGGACTCTTCAGCCCCAAAGTTCACCCCACTCTCCTATACTGCACCCATCTCACCGTATTTCCTGATGGAATGGGGTGAGCATAAGGGACAAAGACCCCAAGGCATACCGTGACACTTGTAAGTGTCTGCAGGGTGGGGTGTGGTGAAATGGCGTGGCCATTATGCCTGATGACCCAAAGGCACACCCCAATGCCTCTCAGTCTCTGCAGGGTGGAGTGGGGTTGTCTTCAGTTCAATACTTCACTGCCATTCCTATTATGCAGCTCTCTAACTCCTACAGTACCAATGCCAATAACAGCAAACAAACATTCGGCATTGACAAACGCTTGTTACGATGTATTTCCTAGAATATGCCTGCTGATTGCTATCTATTTAGCCTGGATAGTTCACAGAAAAATGGCATCCTATTTTCAGGTAGTGCAGCACTGGCAGTAGGATGCTGGAATGTATCATGCATAGGCACGAGCTGTGTGCGGGTGATAACACCTAGTGGCCATACACCTCAGGTGCTTGTATGCAGAGCCGTCATTCCGGTGCCATTGCAATGCTCAGTGCAGGTGACAGCCAATGCTGTACCAACTCACACAGGTCCTAGAACAATCATGTAACAGCTGACTTCCCATTCATTTGTACAATCGGGGAACCGCAGACGCACTATCTATAGCCTGGAGTGTACACTGCAAATGGCACTGCAGGATACCACACCCCATGGCACCCAGGATATCTCAGCACTCTGGAGAGTGGCATGTTACACAGGGGAATGGGGAAGTGTGGGCCTGCAGTGGTGTATGACAGCAGGAAGATACAGCATCTATAAGGCAAGCATAGGAGGTATGTAAATTCCATCTTACAGTTTGCCAGAGACATACACACTCCTGCATACACTGGAGGGTCCATAGCTTATGTAGTGCCCCATGGCATGGTACAGCCACTTGGGTCATTCCGGAGTGCAGGTCCCTGGCTGGGTCCACAGCAGTAGGCGACTGACTGTGGCAGGGTGTGGAGGGCAGTGCCAGTCTCTGTAACAGGTTGGGCGTGGGGGGAGAGGGTGTGTGTGTGTACTGAAACAGTGGGTGGGGGTCCTCCATTCTATGCATATGGACCATGGTTTCCTCTGCTATGATTGGGTATGGGGGGGACCTACACTATGGAGCTCTTCGGGGATACAGTTGGATTGATCAGGGATGGGAGGGTACCTCTAGTCCACCAGGGCTGCCAGGATGCTGTGCACCTGGATGCACTTCCGCAGCCCACCTGTGGGTGGCAGGCTTGGTTAGGCCACCTATTCATGGCCTAACTGTGGGCTGTGATGCTCTTGACTGTGAGGGGCATATTCCCACTGAGTATGCAGCAGTATGGCATATGCATGGGAATGCACCCTTGACTTGCACGGCATACAATTTATGTGTGCCCTGGCCCATTCCCTTGCAGCCAGTGCATCCCGCACGTTTAAATATCATGCTGCGGCACCTTGTTGGAGTTGCATGGCACATCTCCCTTTTCTGCCAGGATGTGCCTCTCCTTTGAATATGGGGGCCTGGACTAGGCTACGCTGAAGAAATACATTATCAAATGGTAGAATCATGACCCCACTGAAAACAAGATATTACATCTAATCTGGGACAGCCTGAGTAAATACAGTGCAAACATGTCTAAATAAAGATCCCTATGACAATGAGATGTAGCATCTCCCCTGCACTACCCAGGATATAAAATATAGGATGAGAAATATTTAAAGGAAATCTACTGTAAACTGAACTTCACTGTGTTCACCCACATAAACAAACAGTTTCTTTATTGTTTTATAACATATTAGAATGCAGAATTTATTTTGAATGTTGTGGCCATGAGGATGGTGTGTACAGAGTGTGTGTGTGTGTGTGTGTATGAGGATGGTGTGTACAGAGTGTGAGTGTGTGTGTTTGCTGTAGCTCAATACTGTAGAACTCGAAATCTTCACTGTAAAAAAGTTTTCACTACATTCTCTGGAGACTCTTTTTCAGTGAAATAATTTTTACAGCAAAGTTTACTGCATTGTCATAGCATATGACATCACCAGCCACCAGCTTATCAACAACACACCTACCTGTCCTGTACCAGTGTGGACTGTATGTATGTAACTAGGAAGCATGTCAATAAAGATGTCGACAAAGCACGGCATCACCATGCCACCATGTCACCACTACTCATTCCTGCATTCCATTACTAAACTGTAGTTTGAAATTCAAGTATCCATTGAATTAACATTTACTTTATTCTACTTTGAAAGTACAGTAGTTGCCAATGGAGGGATGAAGGGACGGAGGGAGGGATGCCTGTTCACTGGATTCGTTACCAAGAACCACGTGGACGGTCAGTTTCACTTCCGCGTTACCCGAGAAAACTTTTGGCGTGCCTGTCGTGTTTGATTGGAAATACAACAAAAACAAAACAAATGGTAAGGTGAAGCAAACTCTTTATTGGAAACTATTGTGTGCAGAAAGTAAAAATTCCAAAATCTGATTCTCGATCAGACACAGTCCCACATATGAAGCTATTGCTGCTTCTCTCAGTTTATTTGTCATCTGTGGCAGGATCTGAAAAAAAAAAGAAGGTACAGTTAAGCTAAAATTCAGTGTGATTCATGACTAAGTTTTGCTTTGGTGTAAAAGGCTTACCATTTAGACATTCAGAGTGTGCATGTAGGATTCCGGCTTGCTCAAAGCCCCTCTTGCAGTCCTCAGATCAAGCTGCGAGTTTCATAATGCTTGTCACCAACCACTGTGTATGCCTATTTTTGATACTCAATGTATAGAGGTCAATGTTAAATTTTGTTTCTGGCTCACATTGTGTCATTTTGGCCACCACCTCACCGGCATACCAGTCTGTAAAACTAAGTTTTAACTCATCTTTCAGAATCTTGTTTACTGAAATGTCTAGTGGTTGAAGAAGGTTGGTGCAGGATGCAGGTACAAACACTGATACAATGTTGTGTTTGTCAAAAGCCTCGATGACATCAGGTGTAGCCATTAGATTTGAGATGCCAGCAGTGACAGAAAAACATCAGCATCCAAATTGTCGATCTGTAGGGCTGAGAAACCATGCTTACTAGCAGGTCTCTGATGTGAGTTTAACCATTTCACTAGAGACATCCTTCAAAGTTGATAATCCATGGAATAAAAGACCTTGCCGCGAAATGTTATATTGGCATGATCAGCTGACTGATCTCTTGAGCACGATATAAACTTTGTGCAAATATTTCTAGTTCTATTTTTCCCAAAAAGCATAGTAGAAAATGCCTGCTGATTGCTACATATTTAGTCTGGGTAGTTCACTGAAGACCTGGCATACATCTGAGACACCGCTTGTCAGATAGTGTCTTTAGAGGTTAAAACAGTGTAAATTATAGATTTGCTGGAAAAGGGTGACATTTATGAGGTATGAATCTTTCTTGAAAAACAGTACATTCCCAAGTGAAACTAGTAGCAAGAAGCTGCTTAAATACTGAGGCCCAGATATTCAGACTGCACCAGGCTGTGGTGTAAGCCTGGGTGCAGCGCAACTGGGATGCACAGGGAAGTTGACAGGGAGATATTCAATGGAGCTGTTCCATGGCACAGCAGTGTTGAATATCGAACCCTGGCCACCCGCAGTGTGCATGGCACAGTGGCACTGCACCAGCTCAAGTAGCCAGAGTGGAGCAGGGGGATGCACCAGCTCAAGTTCCATTGGGTTAGGTGCAACAACTGTGATATTCAAAAGTGCACATGCAAATGGGGCCGTAATGCATGCAAGGCACAAATGGGGCAATTTGCATGTCATTATGGCTCCATTTGCATGTAGGTGCACTGATACCCAGTGACTTGCGCCTGACGCCCTGCAAGACTGCAGCTGTCGGGGACCGATGCCCCCTGCACATTGCAGCAATATGCCCTACTGCCTGATTGTGGCCATATGTAGAATAAATTAATCGTCCAATATCCCTGGTGGTCCAGTGGACCATTTGCAGCCCGATCGTGGGCATATGTAGATTGTAAAAATGTCCAATATTCCTGGGTGGTCCAGTGGACCGCTTGCAGCCCGATCACCGGCATAAGCTGAATATTACAACATCCAATATCCCTGGTGATCCAGTGGACTGCTCACAGCCTGATCACGGGTGTCAGTATAAAGTAACGCCACACCACGCCAACCCTGGTGGTCTAGCAGTACCCCCATCCCCACCTGCCCACTGAGCCCCACCACCCTGTTCCCACCAGTCAGTGGCGGGCGTCAGTTCCCCACCCACTGATGCCCCGCCACCCATTGACTGACACCATACGGTAGGGCTGTACGCCCATTGGTCCACAGTGTGAGCCAATGGGCATGCAGCCCGTACTGTACTGCACAGTCCAAATATTCACATATCTAGAATGTGTAGTACAGAATGGTCTACACACTCATTGGCTCACGCTGTGGACCAATGGGTGTACAGCACTACTGTGTGGTGTCAGTCGGTGGGTGGCGTGGTGGCAAGCAGGTGAGTGGATGCCCGCCACCAACCAGGGGGAACAGGGTGGTGGGGGCTCAGTGGTAAAGGATGAGAAGGGGTACAGCAGACCACTAGGATTGGTGTGGTGTGGCATTACTTTGTACTGACACCCGCAATTGGGCTGTGAGCAGTCCACTGGACCACCAGGGATATTGGGCATTTTAATATTCAGCTTATGCCCGTGATTGGGATGCAAGCAGTCCACTGGACAACCAGGGATATTGGATGTTAATTTCTTCTACATATGCCCACGATCAGGCATGGGGGGGGCGCCACCACGAAGATGCAGCCGGATGTCAGGTGGCCACCCATAGGTGGCAGCTGCTGTGTTGCACCCTGCAGTATGGCAACTCACCTGTGGGTGGCCTGCTGTTGTTCCTTTTGTTTTTTGGCTCACCTATGTGCATGGAAGATAGGGGTTATGCATGCATGGGCTCAGCACATCCAGGGCTGAATATCGGGATGTGCGAAGTATGCATGGGCACTCCACCCCTACCAGAGCTGCAAACATTACTGATGCACTCCAGTACATTGGGATTTGTGCCAGGCTCAATCCCTGTTTGAATATCATGCTGTGGTGCATCAGTGGGTTGCGCATGGCTCAACAGTGTTGCGCCTGCACAACCCCTCTGAATATCCAGGCCTAAGTATTTAAATGTGCAAGTTGCTGCATTTCGAAGGGGGTAAACAAATTTCCAGTTTAATAGGCAACCAGTAGTTAACAAACATTTAACAAGCTGTTTCAATTTCCTAATGGCATCTGATAAGCAGCTTGGAGTTATGTCTCCAACATTCTTAACAGAAAGAAGGGAGTATTTTATTTCCATTGGCATAGTGATTGTAGATGTGGAAGGATACTTTGAAAAGTCCAAAACATGTGTTCCATGATACTCCATTTTCCAGCTAGAGATAGCAAGATGGCTGTAGGATCTGCCCACAGCCATAACAAAACAATGCAAAGTACAGTTTTTCGCATCACTTTTTATTCAAGTATTGTTAAATATGGATCATTTAGGCTTATGGATATACTGGAAGGTGTAGACATACAGAAGGCCGAGGCCTATATAAGCATGTCTCCAGCCAAGCTGGTATATACCAAATTTATTTATAGTAATAATATATCGAGTTTTTGTTTAAAACTGATATGACCAACATATCCAACTAGAGAACTAGGAAGGGAATTTCATAATGGAATTATCCTTTGTGTATAATAAAATGGTCTTTTATTTGTTTTAGGATATGTAAGGGTCAGTTGATATTTATGACTTCTTAAATCACATTTATGTATGTTGTAAGACATGTCTAACTGTGTACGAAGCTCATCATCATTTTGGATCTTGTGCATGAATAAGACATCCCCTCTTTTTCTTCTTTGTTCCAGGGAATACATTCCCAGCTCTTCCAGTCTTTTCTCATAACTTTTGTTTGAAATGTCACTCGCTAATTTTGTCATTCTCCGTTGAACCCCCTCCATTCTATTTATGTCTCTCCTAAGATAGGGGCTCCACAAGGGGGAACAATAATCCAGGTTTGGCCTCACACAGGCCCTATACAGCGATGTGATACATCTTCTGTCTCTGGATGCAAAGCTTCTCTTTATACATCCTATTAACCTATTTGTCTTAGTTATAATATTGTTATATTGAATTTGGAAGTTAAGATTAGAATCTATTGTTACACCTAGATCTTTTTGCTGTGTTACAGATCTTACTACACAACCCTTTAATGTATATTGGTAGTGTGGATTCTTTTTTCCAAAATGCATAATAACACATTTGTCAGTGTTAAACAACATTTGGTTATTGTTGGCCCATATTTCAATATTTTTTAAATCACCAGCGAGATTTGCATAATCTGTTAGGGTTTCAACCTGTGCTGTTATTTTAGTATCATCAGAAAATTTTATAGAAAAGCTTTTTAAATCAGATATCATGTCTTATATAAATATATCAAATAGGGTTGGACCCATGGCTGATCCCTGAGGAACTCCACTAGTCACTGATCTTATTCTGGATATGTGTCCTCTTATACTTACACATTGGGTGCAATTGTTTAGCCATTCTTCTACCCAATTTGTAATTTGATTCTTAATTCCCAAAGATCTAATTTTCTCTATTAAGAGTCCATGTAGCACTTTATCAAATACCTTGCAAAAATCGAGGAATACTACATCTAATGTTTTATTGTTTTCCAAGCTTTTACTTATGTACTCATAAAAAGCTATGTTGCCTGATAAACAAGACCTATTTTTTCTAAATCTGTGCTGTGATTTATCTTCCAGTCCCCTGTCTCGTAGGTCAGTTTCTAACCTAGTTTTGAGTATTGATTCAACAATTTTACCCACTATACTAGTTAAACTGATAGGTATGTAATTTTGTATGTGTGATTGATTACCCCTTTTGAAGATTGGCGTCACGATAGCTGTTGTCCAGTCATTTGGAACTTTACCAGTGTTTAATGACATATTGAAAAGTTTATATAATGGATTTACAAGCCAATCTTTTATTTATTTCAATAATCTTGGGTGTAACTTATCAGGTCCGGGTGATTTAGTTATATTTAATTTGTTTAAATTAATCTTAATCTCCTCTTTTGTTATTTTACTTACGACATCCCTTACAATTAAATTGTTTAATGATTGTTTTACAAATGTTGATTTGTTATTAAAAACTGAACAAAAATATTTATTAAATTCCTCAGAACTTTCTTGAAGTGATATTTCGTTGTTCTCTATGATTAATGGTTCTACAGTTTTTATATTGGATTTTTTATTATTTATATGAAAGTAAAAGCTTTTTCCTCCATCTTTAATATAGGCTAAGTTTGTTTCAAATCTTATCTTTTTGTTTTTTATTTTGGTTTTACATTTCTTTAGAAATGTCCTGTATTTCCATATGCTGTGCTCACAACCTTCTCTTTTCATGAGTCTGAAGTATCTCTGTTTTTGTTTAATTAATTTAAGAATGGATGGAGTTATCCAAGGTGGAATTTTACTTTTTTTGTTATACACAGTTCAATTTGGAATATATATTTTTTCCAACCTCAAAATTTTGTTTTGGAATTTTACCCATAAACCATTACACGTCATTAATTTGTTATCCCATTTCCAATTAAATAAATTGTGTTTTAATTCAGTAATATTTGCTCTATTGTAATTTTTAACAATTGTTTTACCTATTATAGATTTTGTTTGCGTAGAATTGTTAAAGGTAATTATCACGTGATCACTACATAACAATGGTGGCTTAACGATAATGTTTTTTATTTTATCTGGAATATCTGTTAATACTAAATCCAGTACATTGTTATTTCAAGTAGGTCTATGAATTATTTGATGTAAACCATTAGTTAGACATGTGTCTAGAAATGAGTTTTCATTATTGTTACTACCTATGCTATCTTTCCAATTTATCCTAGGGGAATTGAAGTTTCCCATTAGTATGGTTTCGTTATAATTTGACTTGTCATTTATGCTGTTTATGATGTCTAGATTTATTGTTTGATTCGAGTCTGGCGGCCTGTAACCAAGACCAATAAGAAGTTTAGGTAGTTTATCCCCCAATAGTTCAACTCAAATGATTTTGCATGCATGCTAATGATTGGATCAATAATTTGTTTTGATTTTATATTCTCTTTTACAAGTAAAGCCACTCCTCCCCCTTTTTTGTCCTTTCTATTTTTATAATATGTTTTGTAGTCTGGTATGGTATTGCACCATTCAGAATCATGATTCCACCATGTTTCAGTTACTACCGCTATATCTATTTTTTTCCTTATTTAAGATTATTTGGAATTCAGCCATTTTTGCTCCGTGTAAACTTCTTGCATTTGTTGATAGAAAATGTATTCCTGTTTTCTTTATGCATTTACTTCCTGTATTAATATTATTATTCTTTTTTGTATTAGAGATTTGTTTAAGATCAGGTTTAAGAGTTTTATCATTATTGATCAAAAGCTCCTTACTCCCCTTTCTTATTAGTTTTTCGGTGTAGTAATCGCATCATGGATAATGTACCCTAGTAATCTTGAACCTTGTTTATTTAAGTGCAAGCCGTCATATCCATACAGTTCATTTCTGTTTTCAAATTTTTCCCAAGTCCTTATACAAGGAATATTATTCATCAGGCACCATCTTCGTAACCAGTTATTAAAAGATTTAATTTTTCTGGTTCTGTGCAGGTCCAGAAACAAATGATTTGATACCTTTTATTGGACCAACATGGATGTTACAGAAAAGAACAAAGTGCTTTAGCATTCGAACCAACCAGGTCCTTCTTCAGAAGCTTTATGGCAGTTTTTTCAAATATCCCATACTATTAACACCAGATTATATAGAAAAAGCAGAAATAATTCTCATTGGTTTAACATATACATTTAAAACATAATAGAAGATTACGTCAGAGAAGCTAATTAACACCAGTATGCCTTTAACTGAGGAGCCTCAGAAGGACAAAGGTTATCAAGAATTCTCTACAGCCAGAGAGTTCTTGTCACATAAATTTTAAAATGTCTCAGTATGCCAAGAAATCATTCTAGTGATAAAAAAAAAACCTTGGAGTGGCATTCTCTCTCTAATACATGTAAGATGAGCTTACAACTTACATTCCAATTGTCCTGGTATATTAAAGGACAGATAATGAGAGACAAAATCCTGAAATTAGGTATAACTGCAAGTTGAAATCAAGCCTCAGATTAACCTACACATATAAACATGATGAATGAAAGTATCACATGTAAGTGCCAAAAAAAAAAATTGTTGTCAAGGACCCCCAAGAAAACGAGACCATGAGCCTGATAAGTGCAGATTTCAACACAGAGTCTGTGTATAACAAAAATGCACATCATCAATCTAAGCAATCTAAATGACAACCCAAAGGAATTACACCTTTTATGAACCCCCAAGTAAATGAGATATGCATCTTAATATGAGCAGTTAAAAATGTGACAATGTGTAATCCAACCACTGACAACTAATAGAAGGAAATAAATGCACACTATCTGTGAAAACTAATTGTTCTAGCCACATAACAATTGCCCCATGCCACGCTCCACCCACACATATGTGTGTACATACACCACACCACACTCCCCACACACACACACACACACCTGCACACCCCACACAACCACAACACACAACAAATATAGCAAACACATTCCAAACACACCACGCACAACAAACAAAACACACACACACCATACCCACAACACACAAAAACACAACACACACCAAACACACACAAAACACACACATACATACATACATCAGTATACACACACACACACTCAAACGCACTCACCACAGTGTTAAGGTGAGAAGTCAACAATGTAGACAACCATAAACTTACAAAATCAAAGGCCCACTGAAGAACTAAAGTGTTTATGTCCATCTTTTAAAGTAAAGGTCTGTGTAAGTTTAAGTGGAATAATGTGTCATGTACCCAACATCAATGTTCAGTCCATCCGCCACCATATTGAAAAGTAAAATAAGTCTAATTTCAGAAGCCTGTCTCTGTTGTGTACTGTTGAAATGTCCTTTTAAGACCATCACAGACATATCTGATATTGAGTGGTCATCCTGGGAGAAGTGCTGGTCTGGTTCTGTGGTAATTTGCCCTTGGTACTGGTAGAACTTCAGATATAATAGGATTTGCGTTTAGATCCTGTATACATTTGATAGAATTTCCCATGTACCGGATTGTTTCTTCTACCTCTTGCATCCCAAAATTATTAGTTCCAACATGTAAAACTATGGTTTTGGGTCCACATATATTTTCTAATATATCAGGGATCAGGTTCGTAATGTCTTTTATTAATGCACCCCTATAAGAACAGCTGGTGACATTTTCTTTGTTTCCCCAGTTGTATATCTGTCTGTAAACTTCGTTATGGAGTCCCCCAGTATGAATATTTGTTCTGGTAAATCCCGACCCTGGTTTGAATCCATTTCAAGTTCTAGCAGTGGTAAACTTTTTGGTGTGAGTGTAATTCCTGTAACTGATGTTGGGATACTGTGTGTGGCAACTTCTATAGGAACCGTAATGTTGGTAGTAGTAAAATAATAACAGTAGTAATTACATTTTGTACCATTATGTTTGGTGAAGTATTGACAAATCTGCATTATTTCTGTTGGTCATTTCATTATTTGCTAGGTCAGTAGAAGGTATGTTATACCCCTCAATTGTTGAAGCCAGTGGGTCAAAACTATTTAGCAGTGATAATCTAAAAACTTCAGCTTTCCTGCCCTTTTTTGTTGTTGGTCTTTTAATTTGGACCTTGTACCAATCATTATCTGGATTGTCTTGTGTGTCTAACTCCCTTGGTCTTTTCTTTGATAATGTATCACTAGAGTTAGTATTAGAAGGTGTAATATACGGAATTGATTGATGGTTAGATTCCATGTTGTTTGTGACTGGATCGGTTCCCCCATTTGTAGTGACAGTATTTGTTCCACCAAATGTTATGTCATTAAATTCTTCATTTACCATTTTAGTTATTAATTTATCTTGGCTAATTTCCAAAGCTTTAAGTCTAGTGCTAAACAATGACAATTCCACACTCATTTCTTTGTTTTGTTTACATTTTAAGCAGATGAAAGGTAAGTCAAGTATTGGTAGTTCAGAGAACAGATACATGTCACATTCATTGCATAGAACTCCTATTTTATCTTTGAATGTTATAGTCTGGTCCATTTTTACCCACCCTGTTTTATTAATACAGTAATTATTGATTTACTTGTAAGATTGATTCAATAATTACGACAAGCCTTGCTATGTCAGGCTAATAGTTTGATATTCTGTTTGAGTTTTCGCAAGCCGCGCAAAACACACTTAACACACATAACACACGCCGACACTCGTGTCTCTGCATGCATCTCCACGCGTGATGCTGCACACCCTGCATGCTTTCATCCTGCTCGTAGCAGAGCAGCTTAAAACTCCACAGGTCACCCGGAAGTAGTTTCTGGGGTTACCACTCGCTCGTGATGGCAAAGAACACTTTTAATTAAATATTTAGCTCAAAAGCAAGTAATTTGCTAATAGTGCTTTTCAAAGTGTATCCCCAGTTTGCAAAAATGCAGACAATGCAGATTTTGGGACTTCTATCCTAATGTCTACAGAACAGCTCCCCTCTTCCTGGTCCCTATGAAGTAAGAGCAGGGCTCAGTTAAAAGAGACACGTCTTACAGTCACAAACAAGTTATATTTAAAATAAAAAACTTTTTTTAGGCACATTAAGGTATATTGCACTGCTCGTTTATCAGAGCAGCAGCTAAGCAACATATAGCACTCACCCGTTCACAGCAGAGCAGCTTAAAACTCCACAGGTGACCCCGAAGTAGTTTCTGGGGTCACCACTTGCTCGTGATGGCAAAGAGCACTTTTAATTAAATATTTAGCTCAAAAGCAAGTAATTTGCTAATAGTGCTTCTCAAAGTGTATCCCCAGTTTGCAGAAATGCAGATGATACAGATTTTGGGAGTGCTATTCTAATGTCTCTAGAACAGCTTCCCTCTTCCTGGTCCCTATGAAGTAGGAGCAGGGCTCAGTTAAAAGAGACACATCTCACAGTCACAATCAAGTTATATTTGAAATAAAAAAACATTTTTTTAGGTACAGTAAGGTATATTGCATTACTTGCTTATCAGAGCAGCAGCTAAGCAACATATCTGTCCAGTGACAATTTCAACTTAATCACATTGAGGCATTTTTCCTTAACAGCAGCATGGTGATTTGAAATAAAATCTAAAAACAACTCCTGCTCCCTGTCCCCAGTTCCAAAAAATTGCCACTCCCTTCCTAATTCCAAAAAATTGCTGCCCCCTTCCTGATTCCAAACAATTGCCACTCTCTCCCTGATTCCAAACAATTGCCACTCCCTCCCTAGTTCCAAACAATTCCTGCTCCCTCCCTGGTTGCAAACAATTCCAATTCCCTACCTAGTTCCAACAATTGCTGCTTCTTTCTTGGTTCCAAACAGTATATGCCCCCCACAGCAACAAGTTGGCAGCGACTGACACAACAGCGCCAGGTCTCTGTACTGTTGGGGTTGGCCAGGCACTGTTTTCTGGGGGTCTTGTAGCCCCTCCCCAGTCAGCTTCAAATTGGAGTTGATTCATTTATTTGTGGAGATTGTAGGGGGCACAGCACCCTACTTGGGGGGTTCAGATGTGAAGCTCCCTGAAGAAAACATAGGAGGCAGTGACTATCTTTATGCCAACCGCAAATGCGGTCAACATGAAGGTGTTGCTGTAAGGTCGGTTGACAAAACGTTTGTCATGCTGGCATCATAGATCCATTTCAAGTAATTGCTTCTCCCTCCTGGGCTCCGAACAACTGCCACTTTCCCCCCGGTTCCAGGCAACTGCAGATCCCTCATCACCACCATTTCCATTTCTGAAAACCTGCTGCTCCCTCTCGCACATAGTTCTCTGTTCTAAACAATTGCTGTTTCTCCCCCACCATTTTCTGTTCAAAACAATTGCCATTACCTCCCCTACTTTTCCCCATTCTAAATAATTGTTGCTCCCTCTCCTCACCACCATTGCCAGCTTCCAAAAATTGCCATTCCTCCCATTCTCTGGTTCAAACAACTGCCGCTCCCTCCCTTGTTTCAAACAATTGCCACCAGGCCTGTGCCATGAAGAGAGATCTCTAAGAGGAGTCTGTAGTGATTTTAGTCTGTGCTTATCCTAAACCTACAAACTATTTTAAATGTTATTTGAATAGAAATTAGATGATTGTTTAAAAATATATAATGATCCAATAACAGTTTTCTGCAATATGATCAGCTCACATGGAGGTCGGCATCTGGGTATGATTTAACTTAGTGTATGTGGCAAAACTTAAGGGAGATAGGGAATAAATCCAGCTATTTGTATTATTGTTTCACTCAGGAATCATAGCAGATTGTCACTTTTTTAAGCTGTCTGTCATAGTCAGGACAGAGTTTTTTTAAAGAGACTTAGGGATTCTCTGTTCAGAAAGAACTGGGTGGGAAGGAAAGGAGGGGGTGTAGTGCTTTATAGATTCATAGATGCTTATGGCAGAAAAGGACCTCCTGGCCCATTCAGTCTGCCCATTTTTTCTCTACCTAATTTAACACTTCAGACCCTACATGGTCTCCAGCCTCCATCCTCCTGCCCACTTCCCTTGCTCATGGTATCTCCAGACCCTGTTCGGACACTGAGTCTCCTTTCCTACCAGTTTTTGTGATACCCATGTGTCTGTTCCATGCTTTATTATATCCAGTAACCATTTTTGCCCCCACTTCTTTCACTGGGAGGCAGATCCAGGGGTCTATCACCGTTTCTGTAAAGAAGTACTTTCTCCTGTTCCTTCTGATCCTTCCCCCCTCCAATTTCATATTGTGTCCTCTAGCCTTTGGTCATCTTTTTCTCTGAAAAATGTTCCTTTCCTGTACCTTGTTTATTCCCTTTAGGTATTTGAATGTCTCATGTCTCCCTCTCCCTCCTGACCTCGAGGGAGTACAGATCTAGATAGCCTTTCCTCATAAGGTTTCTGTTGCAGGCCTTGCACCATTTTGGTCACCCTCCATTAAGCCCTCTCCATCATGTCTATATCCTTACAGAGGTGAGGCCTCGAGAGCTGTACCACATACTCAAGGTGGGGTCTCACCAAAGATTTTATACAGGAGTGTTATCACATCCCTCTGCTTACTGGTTTTACCCTTCCCAATACAGCACAGCATACTGTTTGCCCTTCACACTGCCTCATCCCATTGTTTCTCCAGGTTTAGGTCATCTAATATTATAACCCCACGGTCCCTCTCCTGCCCTGTTGCTGTGATAGATTCTTCACAATTCATACATGTCCATTGGGTTTTTATTTCTGAATTGCATAATTCTGCACTTCTTGGTATTGAATCTCAACTACCAAATTCTAGACCGCTCCACTAATTTTTCTAGGTCCTCCTTCATCCTCTCTACCCCCCCCCCCGGATCTTCGATCTTATTGTGGATTTTTGCATTGTCAGCAGATTGGCCCACCTTCTCTTTTACTCCTTTCTCTATATCTCTGATGCAGATATTAAAGAGAACTGGGCCCAATACTGATCCCTGTGGCATCCCACTTACCCCCTCTCATCCCCAGAATGAACCCTATTTACAGTCACTCTGCCTTCTGTCACTGAGCCAACTTTCCACCCATTGTACTATTGTAGAACCCACCCCAAGACTACTCAGTTTGTTCACTATCCTTCTGAGTGGGATGGTGTTGAAAACCTAGCTGATGTTCAAATGGGTCATGACCACTGCACCTCATTAGTTCACAACCCTTGTCACCCAGTCAATAAACTCAATTAAGTTCATCTGGCAAGACCTCCACTTTGTGTATCCATATTGCCTCTGATCCTGGAGACCACTGGTTGTAAGGTATTCACCAATTCTGTCTTTAAGGAGTGTCTCCCTTATGTTATCTACCACCAAGGTAAGGCTGTCTGGTCGGTAATTTCCTGCCTCTTCTCTGCTGCCCCCTTTGTGGAGAGGTACCACATCCACCCTTCTCCAGTTCCCCAGATCCTTTCCCATGTCAACTGACAGGCTGAACAGTGATGCCAATGGTTCGGCCAGCACCTCCCAGAGTTCCCTTAGTACCTGAGGATGAACTGGATCCAGACCCATTACTTTGTCCTCCCTTAACCTGGACAGTTCTTTAAGGACACTTTCCTCTGTGAACGGACTAGAATCTACTTCCTGACCCTGTGTACCTTTGGTATGTAACACTGGACCATTCCTTTCCCCCTCCTCTGTTAAAACTGAACAGAAGTAATTGTTTAGCAAGTCAGCCTTCTGGTAATCCCCTTCTATTGGAACCCCCATTCCCCTACCAGCCTCACTACCCCTGACTTGGTCTTCCTTTTTTCACAGATGTATCTGTAGAATGTTTTATCCCCTTCTTTACCGATTTGGCTATCCATTCCTCAATATCTGCCTTTGCCTTCCTGAATATCTGCCCTGCCTCCCTCTGTATCTCCTTGAATTTAATTCTATCCTCTTCATTTTGCATGCTCTTGTACCTCTTGAAGGCTAGTTTTTTGTCCCTTTCTGCTTTCAATACCTCTCTGGAGACCCAAAGCAGCCTCCTTCTTTTCTTTCCCTTGCCGATTTTTCTTACATATAGTTCTGTAGCTCTTGCGGTTCCCTCCCTGACTGCAGCCCACTGCTTCTCAAATCCTTCCAGAGTCTCTATTTCTGAGACATCAGCAACACGGTATACCATTATATGGCTGGCTGAAAATGAGTGACTCGGATATGAGTGACTTGATTTCAGAACTCGTTATGTGCGCTACCCTGAAAGAGTAGCGAGGGATGAAGAGCGAGGGTATAGGGAGGTTTGGAAGAAAGGGCAATGACATAGGATGTTAACCAAAAGGGGAGGGATTATGAAGAAAGTATGCAGGAGGTAGAGGGCATGGTATTGCACAGCTGGCTATGTGGTGTGGTGGTTGGCTACAACGCAGTAGGTGCTGGGAATTGGTACAGTTTTTTTGTACTTAACAGGCAGAAGTATTTTTTTGTTTTTTTTACGAGTGTCTCCCCTTCCCCGACATGCACCCCCCAGGAGCTGACAATCTAAAGTAAAGGGGTGCAGGTGGAGAAGCCCCCCCAAGCAGTGCTCCAGATAACCTTTTAGGCCAAGAAACAAAAACTTCCCAGTTTTCCAATCTGGTAGTATTTTGGTATGCCAGGTAATATTTTGCAACACGATCACACTGCTCTGGTGGACTGAACTGTGAATGCGTGAAGTCAGTGGAAACACCTGGTCATGATGTTACTACCCAGGATTCTACACAGGGTGTAAAAAGGGCAAAAATGGGCTTCAAA
This sequence comes from Neoceratodus forsteri, assembly GCA_016271365.2. Taxonomy (NCBI): domain Eukaryota; kingdom Metazoa; phylum Chordata; order Ceratodontiformes; family Ceratodontidae; genus Neoceratodus; species Neoceratodus forsteri. The sequence goes on from CM057459.1 coordinate 1,370,607,394, forward strand.
TACACCGATACACCCCTTAACTGGACTACTGCTCCAAAGAGAGGGGAACTGGAGATGCAGCCTGTCACATAAATTCATTTTTTGTTCTTCATCCATGTTGTTGTTTTTATCACTGGGAGTGTACATCCCTGTTTTGCTTTTTTGTGATATACCGTACACTCGCATTTACTGCAATCGCTGTTTGGCAATCACCGTCATGACATGGAACCTGGAGATATAGTCTCTAGTAAGGGAAGGCATAAAAGCCACAGAGATATGGGGAATAAAGAGTGAGGTGGAGGTAATTTGGGTCACCCTGGAGATGGGGAAGCTGCAGTGATCTACAGACCTCAAACACAGGGGAGGAATTAGATAAGGCACAGGTGGAAGCCATTGGCAAGATGGCAGAAAAGGTGGTGGTGCTGCTGGTGCGGGACATCAACCTGCAAGATATGGATTGCAACCTCCCAGAAGCAGCAGCAGCTTCTGCTTGAAACAGGGACATCCTGGACTTTCTGCAGGGAATGTTCCTCAGGTAACTAGTCAGAGAACCCCCTCGTGTTGGGGCAATACTGGACCTCATACTCACTAGCAGGGACAGTGTTACAGATGTCAAGGTGGAAGGCCGCTGGGGACAAGTGATCATCATATAGTGTGCTTTGGTATCCAGTAAGGATGGTGGCTAAATATGAGCAACCATCAAAATGGTCACTTATATTCAGTGCTTTCATCCTGAGCTACCCTGCAAAGTTAGTAAACTGATGCAAAAGTGAGGGTAGTTAAGGGTGACAGGAAGGGGGGATAGCGAGGGACAGGAAGGAATTTTGGGGGACTGGTGTGCCTGCTGTCACCAAGCTTGCCATGTGTTGTAGTGGTGTGGATAACTAGGTGTGGCACAGCAGGTACTGAGTTTGGGGCTGGGTCCAGGAGTATTGTAATTATGCCACTACCTGTTGCAGCGGGACTTAATGTTGTGCCTGACATCTAGATTTTGCCCCCTTCCCAACATGAACCCCACTGGAGTTCAGAATCTAATTTGGGGGGAGGGGGCCAAGAACCCAGTGAGGGGGGCACGGGGAGTACAACCCCCCCCCCCACAAAAACACTTTTTAGTGTATCTGATGTCAGGTTGCCTGGGAGTGTATTTCACAGATTTGCTTTTCGGCAATATACACTCACCATAACGGCGATCCTATTTTGTGATCATTATTATAACATGGAACCATGTGGTTCAGTATAATGACAGCTGCGGAATCTGACCTCTCAAGGGTGAGTGTCCTGCACTTTGGCAGGGAAGCTATTAAAAAGATGAGTGAATGCCTCCGGGTTTACCTAGCATGAGGGGATGTCCGCGATGGGGGTGAAGAACAGTGGGCAAAGATAAAAGGGAGCAAAGTAAAGGCATCAAACTTCAGCATTAAACAAGTGAACGAAAGTAAGAGGGAAGAAAAAAACACTAGGGTTCTCGACAGAAGTGGAGAAAAGCCACAATGGAGTTGAGAGGATGCCAGAACAGAGGTGTCCAAATGCAGCTGAAATCAAGTTAGCACAGCTCCATAAACAAGCATTTGTCAATGCCTAATGTTCACCATTTTCACCATTTTCACTGGTGTCATGGAGGGGGGTGCTAAAAGTGACATTGATAGTTGCTTTAGTGAAGGAATAATTTTATTAACATTTACGATACAAAGTAGAAGTGATGGTGCTGGGCAGTTTAACTTTTTTCTTTGTTAGTATTTGTGGTCCAAATTTTCAACATACCCTTCTTGTGACCCCACCTCATGAATAAGTGCAGAGAAAATGTTCAACTCCTGGCCGAAAGGTGATTCAATGCAGCGACTGCAAAAATCATCTTTCAGGATGCAAAAACACATTTTGGCCAGGATCTGAAAAATGGCAGCTGCCACTTTCGTGAACTGTTGTGAAGAAATTGCTATGCTGAAGTTTTGGGGTCAAAATATTGAAAATTACCAAAGTTAGGAGCCTACGTCTACATATTTCAATGCAGGCTCATAACTTTGGTATTTTTTAAAGAGCAGCTCATGCCTCCAGGTGAACTTTAATTCAACATAATATTTACAGACAGTTCAGCTTGTATTTCACATTAGTTCCAGTTCAGCTTGTATTTCACATCAGTTCTGTTTTTTTCCTCCCATTATTTATTACTGAGGTCATTTGCATGAAAACAGAATCTTTGTTCCTGAAGAATTCATCCACTCCCTTTTGTTATTCCCTACCTAAGGTCATAATGCACTGCTTGTGACATCACAGCTACTCCCATGGCAACAGATTGTGATGTCACAACAGAGAATTATGACGAAGTAGGGAGTAAGGTACAGTATAAAGGCAGATGAACTCCAAGGGAACTCCAGGGGACAAAGATCATACATTAATGCAAATCTACTCAGTAATAAATAATGGGAAAAGGAAGTATACAGCATATATATGGAATACAAACAGAATTGTGCCAAAATTATTTTGTTTTTCAAAGTGTTCTGTGAGGTGTCAGTAGGTCTTTAATATTTTTACACCACATTTATAACACATCCTTCTTATGACCCCACCTCATGAGCAAAGGTGGAGAAAATGCCCAACTCCTGTCCGAAAGGTGATACCTCTCATTCTCTCTTCACAGCATCAGACAGTTCTGGTTTGTGGAGGTCCCACATGGGATATTAAAAGCAACTTGGCTGGCAAGCAACATCATTTAAGTAAGCAACAATGACAAAACTGTGTTAAGTGTTCCTGCTCTGTTCTGTGGAAAATCTTGATTTCTCAACCTTGTGATGAATTCTGCAGTTTAACTTATGCTACAGCTCTGCAAACTGCCTTGCTACGTCTGCGTCACAGACTGCTCAGCTCATGTGGGGCTTCCGTGGGATGAATACACTTGTCCACTGTGCACCAGAGTCTTGTATGTGGTTAGTACAGGATCCCTGATGTTCCTTACATGGCCTGCTTCACATGACAGCTTCAGCTGTGACCTGCAGCTTCTACCAATGCAGTAAAAATAGAGATATTAGTGATGATTAAAACCATGTAATAAAGAGTCAAAGAAGAGAATTGAGACTGGCAAGTTATTAAGGCCAGGATATTCAGAGGGGGGGATGTGCGGCACATCTAGTTGCACTGCCTGAAGTATTGGGCCGGCGCAAAAAAATGCTATATTTTTAAACAGGATACGTGATCTCATTGGCTGACGAATCCTCTTCCAATATAGTAACCTGTGCAGCAGATGCAAATGGAGGTGGATGAAAATGCACCAGTGCATCCTGGGTGATGGACTGTATACCAGGAATGAGGATGCGTGGTGCATCCCTATATGTGCCGGTCCCAAATTCCTGCTATTCATCCTGCATATGCAATTATATGCAGAGACGGTGGAGGGGTTCAAGAGGGGCTGGGACAGGTACAGGGGAAGGGTTCTGGAAGCAAAATCCAATGCAGCAAGAATATCCGGAACTGGGAAGGGAGAAGCCAGAGAAGGCGAGGGGGGCAGCAAGGTCAGCACCCAGGGTGGGGGCTGACCAATCGAGCAGACTCGAAAGACCGTTAGGCCTATTCTGCTGGCATTTTAGTATGTTAGTATGTTAGTAATTAGAGCCATCAGGCATGCAGGGTGCAAATGGGACATTTGCCTGCCCATTATGGCCTCATTTGCCTCATTGGAGGCAGTATAGCGCAGTGGTCTAAGGCTCTGAGCTGCAAATTTGGTGACATCCAGCAGACCTGACCCGGGTTTGAATCCCACAGCTTCCACTTGCATACTGTGTGACCCTGAGCAAGTCACTTAACCTCCTTGTGCTCCCAGGTCGCTCCTGTAAAAAAGCTTTCAGCTTAGTGTGCTATACCTGGTTAAACAACTAAATAAATAAAAAATAAAATAAATAAATAAATAAATTTGTATGCAATTTGCATGGCTTCACTTGGCAAGTTGCTCAGGGCTAGCCCACCTCCCCCGACCCATTCTCCAATTGCTGTTTCATACATCCCCAACACCAAAATCCCATAGTGCAGTGCCCCCACCCCATCCCATTCCCTGATTGCTGTTTCACACATGTTCAGTCAGTGGCTGGCTGTGGAGGTAAGTGGAGGGCTCTGCTAGTCGCTGGCATGGGTGGTGTCTGGGTGAGGGGAAGGGGTTCTGCCTACCAAGGAAAGGGGTGGGGGGCTGCTACACTATGGAAAAGTTTGCAAACAAAGATTTAGCAATGAATGAGGATCGCGACTAGCAGATGGGGTGGGGGAGAACACTATTCTGTGAAAATGTTATGGGGTGGGATTATGTGTATTGCTTGGGCATGGGGTACAGGGTTGGGGGACCCTGTACTATGGCATGGGTGGGTTCCTGCATGTCACCTGCTGAGCACTGGGCAGGTTGGGGTGCAGGTGCCCAGACATGAGCATCGGGGGCCATGGCTGGGGTGGGGGGGCATGCCACTGAGATGCGGGGGCTGGCAGGCTGCAGTGCTCCTTTGTGCACTACTGAAGCCTGCCTGTGGGTGGCCAGACATTAGGCATGTTTTTTCCATGCCAAACTTTGTTCCGCTCGTCCCCTGCACTTGGGCAGCCCATCTCCACTGAATATCCCAATGTGTAGGATATTCATGGGCACACTCCCTCGCCTTGGGCTGCATATATTAACTTTGACCCACAGCCTATTTAGATTTGGGCAGCCCTCGGTAGTATTGGCAGCCTTTAATTGGATCTGGACTAAGGGGGAGAGGTGATCCCTTCGTGGGCACAGGCAATTATTTCAGCAATTCCTAAACCAGGGACCCCCCATTATATGACTCTTATAGGCCAATATCTATACTAAATACGGACTATAAGCTCCTGACCAGTATACTGTATTGGTAAAACGACTTGAGAAAATACTTCCAACCTTTATTCATCTAGATCAGATGGGCTTTGTACCCGGTAGACAAACAATGGTTAATGTTAGACGATTGGTAAATATTCAACTGGATAATTATCAAACGTATAGAAACAATAGAAAAAAGAGTAAAGGTGATGGGATCTTGATTCATATTGAATCAAACCTGGTGTCTATTAGGCTTCAGACAGATATTATGGAGACAGGTTTAGAAACTTTAATATTGGAGTTAAAAATTCCATTTGGTAAATCTATGCTCCTCGGTGGTATTTACAAATGTCGTAAAACTAATTTGGTTGTTTTTGTTTCTCTCCAGATGTTCTTGCAAGTGTATAAAAGTTCACACTAAATTATCCTTCTTGGGGACTTTAATGTAAATTGGACAGCAATTAAGGAATCACATAGCTTGCTAAATTTTCAAATTGGCATGGGTTTGAGTCAGTTAATTCAGGGCCCTACAAGATTGAATAATAGGGATTATTTGAAATCTTCCACTTTAGATCTTAGTCCAAGTTTTTATTTAACTAGTGGGGTACTACCAGATACCTTTTTTAGAAAAAATCAAATAATTTTTACTATTCGAAAAAAGTGAGGGCATCTGGTCAAACACCTGGCTATATACATTTGAGAAATTTCAGGAAACTTGATTATAGTAATTTTAAACTAGACGTAAAAGGCATTGATTGGAACAGATTGTATCTTATCCCTAGTGTATCGGATGCCTGTAGTTATTTCTTGCAGGAGTTCATGCAGGTTTGTAATTGCCAGGTGTTTATCATAAGGAGAAAAGTAAAAGCTGGTAGTTTAAAATGGTATAACTCAAACCTATATAAACTAAAGCGGCAAAGAGATAAATGCTGGCGTAAAGCAAAAAGTGCACCTAATGAATCTAAGTGGCAGACTTATAGACAAACATGTAATGCATATAGTAAGGTGGTTAAAGAAACTAAACAAGACTATTTCAAAAATAAACTATCGATAGATAATAAGGTTAACAAGGGAACTTTCTGGAGTATAATACTGGGGCTCATAGGCACTGAAAAAACTAGATACGAAGGCAATTTTCTGATTAATAAACAATATATGTCAGCTAGTCCTGTGGTGGCTGAAGCTTTTAATGACTTTTTTCTTGAATCCGGAACTTTGGGGAATAAAAAATTTCAAATACAATCACCCCCACAAAAACAGTCCCCTTTTCAAGAACATGCTAGGTTCTTTAAAGGTGATCCAAAATGTATGTTTAAGAATGTTTCAGCTGAGGATGTACAATTGGAACATTTGAAAATAGATACAAAAAATCTGTTGGATTTGATGGAATACCATCAAAGTTTCTCCGGTATGCAGCTCCAGTCATTGCTTATCCATTATCATACATATTCAACCTTTCCCTTCAAACTGTGGCGTTCCCAGACCATCTGAAAATAGCTAAGGTAACTCCCATACATAAATTGGGTGCAGAAACAGATATCGGAAATTAGACCAATTTCACTCTTGTCTCGGATCTCAAAGATTTTTGAGCATCTGGTATCGCAACAGCTTGCCCATTTTTTGGAATCTGGGAAAAGATTAAATTGTAGACAATCTGGGTTTAGAGTTCACCAAAATACTCAGACTACTTTAGTTAAGGTCACAGGGGACATGCAGGATGTTTTGGATCGTGGGCTTTTGACAGGTGCTATTTTTATAGACTTGTCTAAGGCCTTCTACACACTTAACCATGTTACCTGTCTTTCCTTTTTGAGAACAATTACCCATCATTGATTAAAAATGTAAAAACTGACTTGCATAGATGGGATGCCCTGTCATTCCCATTCTATTCCTGACTGCAAATCATTAAAACCAATGTAGTCCCTAGGCTTATGTACCTCTTTCAATGTGTGCCCTGCATAATCTCAACCAGAGAAATGGTAGAATGGCAGAGGCTTTTGCTGACTTTCTTATAGGCAGGGCATAAACCCAGAGTCTCTTGCAAAACACTGTACCTTTCCAAGAGGGAAAGAAGCATGGCGTGCCCAAATTTACAAGACTACTAGACGGCTGCACATATGAAGATTGCACTTTTGTGGGCTCATGGGCATTATAAAGCTCATTAGCAACAGATACAACTACAGTAAAACACAGATTACACACCTACGATGCTCGTATTCTCCCATATAGACAGAAGACACAAACATCGAGAGTTGCTGACCACTATACAAACTACCTTACAGGGATGGCATGTAGGCAACAGAAGGGGATACACAGCTAGATGTAGTTGGAGTGTAGTTGGAAATACATCTGGTGGATAAGGGATAACAATTTTCAGCCTGCTAGTGAACACTCTTGGTTTCAGAGGCAAGCAGATAGAGGGATATGAACACCATGGCAGATGACACAGGCAAACACTTTACTGCCTTGTGAGAGCTTGGCTGGAAAGTTTGGGTGGAAAGCAGTAGATGTTATTCACTATTACCAAATAAGGGACAGGATCAATGTCACACTTAGAAACATAAACTTATTGGAGAATCCTTGGCCTTTCTCAGACGTATATGAAACAATCTGGGCCTCTTCTAGCCGTAATGGAGCCATTACTAAGTTATCCTGGATCCTGATAGCGGATTGGGCCCATACACTACAGGTCTGCCAACAGAAATGGGTCCAGGAAATAGGCGTCAAATACCATGATTCCACATGGCAAAAGATTTATCTAAGTAGTTGGAGGGTAACATCCTCACCGATATGGCAAGAATTTGCCTGGAAAATCAAATTTAGATATTTTTTAACTCCCCTAAAGCAGGCCAAAATGGGGATATACTGACCAAAGGTAAATGCTGGAGGGCATGCTGGGACCCCCAGGCTGATCTGTTGCATGTTGTGTGGTCCTGCTCATTGCTGAAAGATTACTGGCATCTAAAAGAACATTAAAAGTCATTGATTGGGGTAGAATCACAAATAGGCCATGAACACGCCCTGCTGGGCATCATACCGCAGGGGATCCAGGGGAAGGAGAAACATTACCTGTGGGCCATTATGGTTATAGCTGCCCTTAAAGCAATCACAAAGCACTGGCTGCAAACAAACCTACTGACTCTGTCAGAATGGGTTGAACTTATAGAAAGAATACAAACTATGGAGAGACTGACATACAAGATAAATCAGAGAATGGAGCAGTCCATGAATAGATGGACTAGGTGGGAATTATATAAGAAGAATGTGAAATAAGTCACTTGTTTTACCTGGATTGTGTATTTCACTCTCTCCCCCCATGTCTGCCTTCTTTCTTCCCATGTTTTCTCCCTTTGATGTCATTCTGGTCCCCTCACAAATGCTTCCCGTACAGACATATGTAGTATGTGTTTATGATCATAATAACGAATGCCAGCAGTAATTAACTATGCATAATTAAAAGATGAAGCTTGTCAATTTAGTTTTTAAGTTACATTTTATTTGTGTTAGTTACCTGATACTTGACAATGTATTATTGGACCGTAATCTGAACACTAACTCATAAAGTGGAGGGGAGAGGTCGCTGTCTTCTCTCCCTTCTCCCTCAATTCTCACACGAACAATGCATGACTGTAATCTCGGTACCATACTCCAGTGTAATTGTCTGGTTCATGATTGTTGTTTTTATCTTGATGTAATGTAGCCATCTCATCAACTCAATAAACAAGTATAAAAAAAATGATTTGGGCAGCCCATCTCCCTCCTTTGAATATAGGGATTTTTGGAGCAACTGTTGAGATGGGCGGCTCTGTTTGTTCCAGAGATACACCACTCATCTTTTTTGAAACTGGGGGCCTAAGTGTTCATAGTGTCTGAGTATGAGCAGAACTGCGTACGCAGGCAGCAAGCCATACATTCCATGCATTCCAGGCTGACTTTCACAGATCAGCTTGGCTTGCTGGGCTGCACAAATCAAACAGAATAGCTGTTTCTTGATTGGATAGGCTATTCCTTTTGAAGTTCATGCCATCTCCACTCACCAAGCTAAAACTCTGTCATAATAAGTGTGGCTGATGATTGGAGTGACACTGTACTGCCCTAAAACACTGCTCTGCATTGGACAGTGTCACACTCATCAAAAAGAAGTACTACTTCAATATGTTCACTTTGCGCTTATGCGCATGGCAAACAGAAAAAAAAAACCTCTGGCAGAGCCACAACGGCAGTAAGTGCATTAACTAGATAAGGGTGTTTTGTGGGCTTAAACATAAGCATGAATTGCTGTAGCATACAATAACTGAATCAACGTATGGTACATTGAGAAAGGGCATATATAAAAATAATGCCACCGTCTGTATTATAGTTACCTATATGTTTCACATTTTATTCTATGCACTGTTATAGCAATTGACTCAACAGAACCAGACCATCATATACATGAAGGTACTGTACCTTAACTGAAAACTGCTGAGACAACTATATGTTGTGACAAGGTAAAAGATGAACACAATGTTGAGACATATTTAGGAAGGCAGTCGATGTGGTTAATTGATTTTTTATGTTGGCTCGTGCTTGTGCAGTCAACATCTTGCGGTAGTAGTAGATTTGGAATCGCGGTCACTGTTGGGCAAATGCAGGTGTGTCTCTCATTCCCCAAAAAGCCAGCAGCAGGTGCTGACATCATGCATCCCTAATGTGGCCACCAGATCTAAGAAAAGGTCCACTGCAATAAGAGTGTAGCTCTCATGCAGCGGGACCACAGCACATGTCCCCACGTTCAGGCAACATGGCGGCAGTGACTGCCACCACCTGTCACAATGCCAATGGGGGAGCCCACTCCCCATCAGCATAATGTCCCCCCTCCCATTTCCGCTGTGTGCTGAGGGGGTGCCCAATCCCCTTCGGCATCATGTGCCACCTAAAAAAAGTATTTCTTTGCCGACGGGGGGCCCAATTCCCGTCGGCTTCAGTCCACCCTTTTCCCAGTTCAATCTGCCAGTGGGGGAGCTCACTCCCCATTGGCATAATGTCCCTCACCTGTTTGCTGTGTGCCAAGGGGGGTGCCCAAGCCCCCTCAACTCTCCCGCCCCCACTGGTATTTGCCGATGGGGTGCCCAATCCCCCCTCGGCTACAGCACCCCCCAGAAAATATCTCAGGTGGCACACTGGGAGCCCACCCCAGTAGTGTCTACAGTTCTGTAAAAAAAAAGACGCCCAATAATGTTTGTTTTTTTTTCTTTTTTACCTGTAAACAGAAAACGGTCCTCGTGGGCTTCTTGCCCCTCCCCCACCCCTCACCCATGCCCACCACCTGCACACACCACATCCCCCTTCATCCCATACTTACCTCCGGAGCATGGCATAATGATCTTCGGTGGACCGGGAACATGTCTGCACTCTTCAAAGCTGACTACGAACTGAAGAAATGCTGGTAAGCTGTATAATGGCACAAATAGGGTTTTTTCAACTTTGGTGCATATCTCAGGCATTTTTGGGAAATTTTGACACCAAAGTTTCAACATGGGGTTATTGGGACCTCTCCTCATGAATTCAGGCACTGCCATGGTGTTATTCATTTCCAAAAGGTGATTTCGCAGTCACTGTGTAGAATCATCTTTCAGGACCGATTAACGAAATGACAGTACCACTGTTCATGAGGGGGGCACTCAAAAAGCCTATGTTACAAATTTGGTGGAAAAAATCCCAAAAATGGCTGTTTTAAGAGCATGCGTTGTGCAGTTTCCACGCACGCTTGTAACTTCATGAATTTGTAGTATTTTCACTCCAGATTTTCAAAATTAGCATTTTTCCAAACCTCATTATGAACAGCACAGCTGTCATTTTACATATCCTGGCCGAAATGTGATTTCGCATGTCCGGCGCAGAATAGCATGGTCGCTGTGCAAAATCAGTTTTCAGGACAGTTTGAGGAAATGACGGTGTCACTGTTCATGAGCAGATTTCCTAAAATGCCTATGATGAAAATTTGGGTGACGAAATTCCATAAAATGAGTGTGTTACAAGTGTGCATTGAGCAATTTCCACGCACCCTTGTAACTTCACAAATTTGCAATATTTTCATGTCAGATTTTCAACACTGGCATTTTTTTACACCTCCTTATGAGCTGCAATTTTTCACATCCTGCCCTAAATGTGTTTTTGCACCTGTGGCTCACAATGGCGTGGTCACTGTGGGAATTCAACATTTGGGACAAATTAACAAAATCACAGTGCCACTGTTCATGAGGGAAGGTCCCAAAATGCCCATGTTAAAAATGTGGTTAAAAAAATCCCAAAAATAATTGGGCTATGGGCGTGTGTTGCACTGTTTCTATGCATGCTTGTGACTTCATCAATTTTTTATATTTTCACTCCAGATTTTCAACGTTGCCATTTTTTACATCTCCTCATGAACAATACAGTTGTCATTTTCCACATACTGTCCAAAATGTATTTTCATCCCTGTGTCTCTAAATGGCATAGCCCCTGTGCAAAACCACCTTTCAGCTAACAAACTGATAGTGCCGCTCTTCATGAGGTGGGCTCACAAAAAGCCCATGTTGAAAATTTGGAGTGAAAATACCAACACACGCCTACAGTGTTAGGGTTTCCAACTGTAGCACCTCACCCTGTAGAGAATGACAGGTGTCAGGGATGTAACTTGGGATCATCGGCTGTAATGCTCATGCCATTCTATCCCCACCCCTACTCTGTAGCCAGTGAAAGGCATCGTGGTGTGCCTTGCAGTGTTCGGCCACAAAGTTCACCCCATTCTCCTGTACTGCACCCACCTCAGTGTATTTCCTTATGGAATGGGGTAAGTATAATGCCCAAAGACCCCAAAGCACACCATGACACTTGTCAGTGTCTACAGGATAGGATGAGGTAAAATGGCATAAGCGTTATAGCTGATGGCCCAAAGGCACATCCCAATGCCTGTCGGTCTCTGTAGAGTGGGGATGGTGTTGGCGTCACTTCAATACTTCACTGCCATTTCTATTACGCGTCTCTAACTCCTGCACTACCAATGCCAATGCCAGCGAGACAACATTCGGCATTGACAAATGCTTGTTTAGAGATTGCTATACAGTACACACACACATAATTAGTATAATATAAAAGTGAATATACCCAAATGTCAATGTAAATCTTACACATTTTTCAAGTTGTTCTCTTGAAGGAAGATCTTACTGTACAATGCCTAAATAGGCATTAGGTAAAAGTAAACTGGGGTAGGTGTGTTCTTGAGGGTACTGCATGGTTTATCTTTTATTGCTACTCCACTCCAGGCACATACAATATGAAAATCAACAACCCCTTGATATGAAACAACATGAATTAGTTAGTACAAGGAAAGAAATAAGTAGGAGGCTGAGTAAGTGGGTAGATAAGCATGAGTATGGTAAGTCAAATAACATTTCAAAAAATCTCAGTATTATAATTATTTTTTTACAAATGGGTCTGCACAGTTGACAATTTCTGTAGAAAAATAATAACAATGGCAGTTATTCCACATATGTCCACAGGTGCCATGCATGCAGCTGAAGGGATTTGAGGTCTGGATGCACCAGTCTGCCATGTTCCTGAGTCAGAAGATTATGGTGGAGAGGCAGAGGTACTGGGGGTTCCGACGATGGCTGTTGAAGCAGAGGAAACCAAATCTGATGAGGCTAAAGAGAAGCTATTAGAATCATGTGAGTCCTTCCACCTGTTGCTTCTGGAAAACACTCTGAAGCACTGGGAAGGGAGGAAAGGCATACAAGAACCTCCCTGTAGAGCAAAGAGACAGCACGCCTCACCAGAAAACATCATGCCCAGGAATACACAAGCAAAAATTGGGTAGTTCTGCTTTGGATGGGGGGATGAAGAGGTCAATATTCGGCCGACCCTACAGGTTGAATAAGCTTTTGACCACCTCTTAATTTAGCTCCCACTCTTGAACCCTGACAGTGGTGTAGCTGAGACTGTCTGCCAGGATGCTGCCGATGCCCGACACAAGGGCAGCAGTCCAATGGAGGTAATGCTAGACTGCCCAGTACCACTCTTGCATCGCCTCCTGGCATAGAGGGTACAGGCGCGTGCCTCCCTGTTTGTTCAGGTACTAGCCCACAGACATATTCTTGATCTGAACCAGGAGTTTCCCCTGACATATAAGAGGCTGGAAGGCCTGGAGGGCATACAGCACTGCCCTGATTTCTAACACATTGATGTGTAGAGACACTTCCAGCTTTGACCATGTTCCCTGGGTCTGATGATCTCCTAAATGGGCTCCCCAGCATTGACACAAAGCATCTTTTATAAGGGTCATGGTAGGAGCAGGGCATTGAAAGCGGAACCCCTGTGGAGAGATTGGACAACTCCTGCCACCAAAGAAGATTTTGCTTCATGTACCCAGACGCTAGGACCCAGTGGTCCAGTTTGTCCAGCCACTGATCCCAATGGACACAAAGAGTCCATTGGGTCACCATCATATGCAGTCTAGCTAGAGGAACTATAGGGATCACAGCTGCCATCAGCCTGAGAAGATGGAGGATCTACCAGGCTGTTGTCCAGCGTGAGTTAGCCACTAATCTGGCCCATTCCTGCTAGGTCTCCACTCTGTCCAACGGGAGGAAGGCCCTGCCCTGGACCATATTCAGCACCACCTCAAATGAATTGTAGGCGCTCTGGGGGGAGAGGTGGAACTTGGGATAGTTGACTGTTACTCCAAGTCTGGAAAAAAGGTCCAGAGTGAAGGAGAGGGACTCCCTCAGACTGCTTAGCAATGGGGTTGACAGAAACCAGTCATGCAGATACAGTCACAATTAGATCCCTCTGTGGCATAGGGCCACTGCCACCACTGCTAGGTACTTGGTAAAAACCTGAGGTGCCGAGGATAGTCAGTGTCAGTGGCTCAGTAGGTAGCACACTCGCCTCGGAGGCCGGGAGATCAGAGGGCTGTGGGTTCAGTTCCCACACCTGGCACTTGGGTTAATATCCCAGTACTGACACTGTAGTGCAGCATGAGAGGGGTGTTGCACTTCTGAGGTGCCGTCTTTCGGATGAGATATTAAACCGAGGTCCCATCTGCCTGAATTGGTGGTAGTTCAGGTGGATGTTAAAGATCCCATGGCATTTATCGAAATGAGTAGGGGAATTTTATTGAGTAAATTGGGCTTCATTACAAACATAAACAACATCCTTTACAATATATGAACAAGACAAACAAGATAACAACAATCCAGAAGTCAGAGAAAACAATTTTGCCACAATAGGCGAAACTTAGAACTAGAAAAGGTGTGAAAATCACGCAGTCTAATATCGTTTAAAGCATGACCAATATTACTGATGACCTCTTGTATAGGTATAACTTTTTGGTGTAAAACTAACATACATCTTGCTTGCCATATGTAATATCTAATGACAATGAAAATAATATACAAAGTCTCAATATGATACTTGGTGTTCAAAACAGCATTGGTACAGAACATAATCTGATCATAGGTTAAATGAAGAAACAAAGGTTCAGACCAGAGATCGACTAAATTAAACCATAAATCTCTGGAAAAGGGACAGTCAAGAAACAAATGTTGTTGGGATTCAAAAACATCGAGGCAGGACTCTCTAGGGCAAAAACATGTGTTTAAAGCCTTATGTTTATGATTTCCTTTAACTCCCAGTTTACCGTAATTACATAGCCATACCATATCCCAAACATAGGGGGGAAGACGTGGATTATGAAGCTGTTGAATGACCCAAGCCACACAGGCAACGTGAGAGCAAGGAAAATGACTGGATCCTGTGCTCACCGCATCAAATCTCTCATATCATTTTCCTGGTTAATGTACAAAAATCTTGAGGGAAAACCCCAGGATAAAGCCAGTTTAAAACCTTCTTTCCCATATACTGGAATGGATAAGGAACGAGAAAAGAAATTCTTTGTTCAGGGTTCCAATGAACCAGACAAGATGAGAACCACAACATAAAATATGGTTTCCAAATAGTGCCCCTGGTTTAATAGCCTTACTATAATTATAACTAAAAAATAAACTATCAAGAAAACTCCATGGATGGATCATGTAGCCCATACCCTCTCGTATGGGCCTATCGTTATGTTCGTTTAAGTGGGTTGAGCAGGACCCCACAACCCTGAAAAATACCCCATATAATTTTGAAAAAAGCGTAAGAGGAGGTGGAAAACATAACTGAGATACAAAAAATTGAATCACCAAGTTTTTAAGTAAAACTACTCATTTCTTTTGCCAATCAAAGCAGATTTCAACCCTAATCAAGCCTCTCAGCTTTTTTAAGGCAATGAGCCAGTTATAAGAAGGCATATCACCCAGTCCAAAAAAAAACCCCAAATACTTAAAAGAATCAATTTTAACAGGAATTCCAGCATAAGTACCAGTCGGTGGCAGAGAGGTGTGACCTAAAGGTACACCCATACTTTTATCAAAATTAACTTGAGAACCAGAAACAGACGAAAAAGTTCGAAGGACCTTAACCAAGGCATCTTCCTTGGAAGCTTTATCCACCACCATGACTAAATCGTCAGCATAAGCTAACAATTTAATAGTAGGAAAGGAGGGAGTCCCCTTCAAACCAATAATTTGAGGGCAAAGCAGTATAGCTCAAATCAATGTATCAATGTAAAAGTCATAAAGAATGGGGCTTAAAGGACATCCCTGCCTAACCCCACAAGCAAGCATCACAGAATTCCCTAACCAACCATTTATATTAGGGATAATGATGACGTCCTTGTATAATGTCTGAATCCAGAAAAGAAACATATCCGGAAATCCAAAAGCCTTTATGACAGAGAACAAAAAATCATGAAGCACTCTGTCAAAGGCTTTTTCTTGGTCTATACCCAAAACCCACCCAGATACAAGTTTCCTATCTCCCAGCACAAATAATTCCCGTAGCAATATTAAGTTATCTTGCTGATGCCTACCAGGGATACCACACGTCTGAAAAGGACTTAAATAAATTGCAACCTTAAGCAGTCTAAGTAAAAGAATTTTAGCTAATATTTTATAATCAACATTTAATAAACTAAGTGGTTCCAGTTATGTAAACAGTAGCATCCCCTTTTAAAAATCAAAATTAGGAAGGCCTCCTTCATAGTTTTAGTCAAAACACCAGAAGTTAAAACTTCATTATATAGCAGGTTAATACTGGAGCCAATTCGGATGAAAATGTTTTGAAAAATCTTGCTTATAGCCATCAGAACCAGGAGCAGCTTGTAAACAAAGTTTATCAATAGCCTGTAGAACTTCAGACTCAGTAATGTCAGCTTTGTAGCAGCTTCTGATCAGAACTAGAAAGTTGAGGGAGGTTGAGAATTCAAAGAAATCAGCAGACTCACAGTCAGGCTTGCAACCCATATATTAAAAACATGTTGCTCAACAAGTTGTACCAAGATCTGGGGATGTAACTCAAATACCAGAAGGAGACCTCAGACATTGAATTAATTTAGAATTAACACGATTTTTACATGCTCTAAAGGGATCTAAGCCTTAATTATCCATTTTAGTCCCAAATCTGGCTTCTTGACCCAGTGTACTAGCCCTATCATACTGTAATTTCTTCATCTGAACACAGATAACTGAAATTTGACTGCTGTAATCAAGTCGAGTAGTATCAGCTAGTGAAATTAAGTGCTGCAACTGCTGCCTAAGAGATAGATTTTTTAAATATTTCTTATTTTGAGAAGCAGCAGTCTTAATCTGAAAAATTTGTTTCCAGCGGGATTTTGAGTCTTCCCACCAGTCAGCGACAGTGTCATATAAGTCCATAACAGACAACCTAGCTGCCCATTCTTTATGCCATAATTTCAAAAAGGAGGGGTCCTCCAAAAGGGAATCATTAAAATGCCAACGGTTTTTCTTACAGGGAGGTGCAGATTCCCAAGAAAATGATACACACAGGGCAGCGTGATCTGAGAACTCTACCCCAACAGTGGAACAAGAAAGGATACATAAAATTTTGGACAAAAAAATAAAATCTATACGAGTCCGCAAGGGCCCCTTAAAGAAAGTAAAACCACCTTTAGCATGGCAATGCCTGTAGACATCTTGAAGCTGGGCTGTGGTCACTATATCCTTTAAAGCCACAGAATCACAAAACATTTTGGGAGTTTTAAACCCCGTCCTCCTGTTGCAAACCACAATTAAAAATTCCAGCCCAAAGGATAATCTGGAAGTGTGAAGAAAAGGTCTAATTAAATTGAAAAAGAGACTCGCTTGGGCTTTGGACTGTGGAGCATAAACCACAACAAGGCAAAATTGGTCCAAAATGGTAAAATCTAACAGTAAGGCCCTCCTGGCAAATGTCCAACAATCTAGAAACATGAAAATTAGGATTAGAAAATAAAATACCGATGCCATCACAAGTGTCAGGGCCAGAGGACCAAAAGGAAGGTCTGTAGTCCAGGGGCCTTAGAGGCCTGTTGTAGCTCGGTATGGGATTTAAGTCTGGTATCCACCAGACAGACAATGTCACAATTAAGGTCTTTATCAGTCAAAAATACCTCCTAATCTCTTATGACCCTTAATACTGTTAACATTAAGGGAGCAAATCGACAAGAAGGCCATTTTAGTGCCACAGTAGGGGACTTACTCCCTTTGGCTTTGTCTAGTCCGCTTGGCTAGGATCCAATTCCTTGTTACTTATATCAGGACAGGACCGTATGGAGGAGGTGTCAGTATCATCCCTCCAGAGTCCTTATCAGAAAAACTCAGTAGCTAAAATGGCAAATTTAGTGGTAGAATGCCAGGTACCAACTACATGATCTTTACCACTTAATGGTCACAGCCTGACCTTTCCTAGTCCTTTATGGGTGACAGGAGTAAACCAGAGGAATCACATCAGAACCTGATTGTAAAGGGTGGGAGGAGGCATCTCAGTCTCTGGCCTGACACTTACAGTAGGTTGTGAGGGGTATCCGAAACAGTGGGAAGAACCACTTCAGCAGGGGTAACTATGTCAGAAGACAATCCAGTATTGTAAGGTCTAACATTAAAGGATCATGTTGTACTACCGCAGTAGTATCTCTTCCCATGTCACTAACAACAGCTTTCCTGGATTGTAATTGTTGTGCTATAGTTATTAAGCCATCATGAGAGGGACAGTCAAGTCTATTATGAGATGCCCATGGACAACGGCCATAAGCATGGCCAGTGCCATCACATAAATTACATTTAAAGGGATTGGAACAGCTACTAGAAGAACGGCCAAACTCAAAGCAATGGCTACACTTCATACTGTCACAAGCGAACTGAGGTGTGCACGGAACCACACTTGAAACATGATTTAGGCTGACCAGCATAAAAATAAAACCTTTATCCTTACCCAAATAAAAAGCTAGTAAATGTCGAGGTCCGGTATTAGAAGAAAATAATTTGACTCTGACTCTCCAGCTACCATCCCAGATTTGCTCACTATCTAGCATAGGAGTGGGTCTATTAAGTACCTCACATCTTTTATTAAGCCAGAATAGGATATCTTCCACGTTAACCCCTTCGTTTTTAAAAATAACTGTAATATTCCTAACAGCCGGTTTAGTTAACGGGATAGCCTGAAAAGGTGACCAGAGGGGCAAAGTCTGAAATGTAGAATACTGCGCCCAAAATTTATCCAGACCAGAAACCTGTTTAAAACTAATGTCAAAATTGGAGTTGCCAATATTAATTAAAGCAAAAATTTCTGAAGCAGAAAATTTCATGGACCCTTTAAGCAATTGTTTTGCAATATAAACTCGATCCGGGGGTTCCTCTAGCCCACCTTTATAAAGCAAACACACTGCATTCCGCCTAGGGGCTGGTTCACCTTTAGAAGTAAATAAGTCAGTTAATTTAAACCCAACAGGTTTATCTAAAGGAGTCTGTCCATAGTCGTAGAATTGGATCAGATTTAGAACTTGAACCAACCGTATCAGAGGATACATCCCTATGCATCGTATTTGTGTCATTAATAATGTGAGGCAACAAAGGATTAACAGAAAACTTCTCAACAGGGACAGCAGAACAAACAGTAGGTGAATGAACATTCAAAAGTCATTATGTAAATTAATACCCGGGGTTCTTTGGAGCTCAAGAAATACCAGGAGTAGCATCAGAGGATACTTTCTGCAGCATTTTCAAATACATAGGGTCTTGGGAGTCTGGGTCAAACACCCCTTCCCTTTCTCCCAACCAGCATTTTCAAGGGCTTGGTCCAAAGACCAAGACGATTCACGAAGAATGCAGGCAAAGTTTTAGGGAAGGATTAACACTCTAAGCGGATACCCACAGCGTTTGCTCCAACCAGGAGCTTTGTCAGAGAAAAAGTAAAACACCTGGTATCCTTAGTCTGTTGCAAGGAAGGTGTAGCTTGGTTGTGTAATTCGGTTTCCACACAGCGTTCTGGGACATTTGCACACTGTTGCCCTTGTCCAAAATTCGGTTGTACTGTTCCAGGCTTTAGGCACACCGAAACACAAGTCGGAAAACTGCCAGCCTCATTAGATTCAGGTGCTAATGCGGAAGTGAAAACTGGGTCCGTCACCTTGTGAGCGTCAGCAGGGGGCTTTCCAACCGCAGCATCTCCAAATGAAGCCGGTTCCTGGGACGTCCTCATACATGCCACAAGTTTAGTATCCAAATGCTGAATTCTGAGCAGCAGCGCCACTCGTTCTTCCTCCAGAGCAAAGCGAGAAGAGGGCTCTACAGACACAACGGTAACCTCCTGCTTATGTTCTGACCCCAAACTTTCAGCTGAAACAGCTTCAATAATGGTGCTAGCACTGATGTCAGCAATAGCTAATTTCTCGACTAAGGCCTCTGAAGCTTCAAGCACAGGAGAAGGGGCCCACTTCCCTGTACTCCCGACGTCCATCTCCTCCAGGGATTCGTGCACACTGGCCATCGTGCAGCCAGTAGCAGAGGCTCCACCTACAAAGAGTAGGGGAATTTCCCCGGTGTCCTGGCCAAATTTCCCTTATTCACTAAAAAAATACCACCAACAGCTTAATCTGGTTCAAGGTCAGTTGGCATTCATCTGTATCTCCCTCCCCCGGGTCGTGCCTGAAAACAGTTACCCGGTCAACAAAATGCAGCACCCACCACAGACCCCATGTCAGACACTATCACGACTGGTCAACAAAAGCTAAATAAAATAAATAGGCCAAAAAGGGAGAGCCTTGAACTGGTAATGTTCCCCCTAGAAAGTAAACCAAAGAATGTGACAGTGGTTCTGGAAGACAGAGATGTACAGGTAAGCATCCTGCATGTCCAGTGCACAAAGCCAATGGCCCTTGTAGAGAAGAGGTAGACGTCCCTTGATGGTGAGCATGCAGAACCTCTTGTACGTGATGTATAGGTTGAGCATGCTGAGGTCCAAGATGGGTCTCAGGTCACGCATTGTTTTGGGCACTAGAATAAAATGAAAGCAGTACCCTTTTCCTACCTGTGCCAGAGCCACGGGCTCTATGGCTGACTTTTGCAGAAGAGCCCAGATCTCATCCCCTATCAGAGATAGGTGCTTTGGAGGATAATGGAAGAGCCCTGGGGGGTTGTTCTGAGGCCTGTCTAGGAACTCTATGGCGTGACCTTTTGCTACTAACTGAAGGACCTAAGTCCATGGTTATGTCCTGTGACCCCAGAAGGTGGAGGGCAAATCTTCCCCCCCACTGGTTCTCCTACAGGATATGGAGGAAGCAGGGGGGCATCCCCCACAAGTTGGGAGGCTGAGGGGAGGGAGTCAGCAAATCCTCCAGGGTGCTTCTGGGACTTGGCAAGGAGAGTAGGGGTTCCTGATGCTGGATATCAGTATTTGGCCTGGTGTTTGGCAGGGACCTCTTTGATCTGGCACCTCTACTGCTGAAGAAAAGGCTAGTTGCCTTTGAACCCCCAGTACGTGAAGCGGATGTCTCGGATGGATTTACCGCAGTCCTGCAATTCAATGATAATAACCTTGGAGTCCAGGATGGAGGTCTGGACATCTTGTGCCAGGCCAACAATCCTGAGCCATGAATGTCACCGAAAGCAGACAGCAGTGGTTGTGGTGTGAGCAACTGAGTCTACTGTGTCATAAGGGGCCTGGAGGGCATGATGACAGGAGATTTTAACCATTCTCGTTGTCTTGGCAATCTCAGCCTTAAACTTCTGATCCTGGATAGCTTCCAGCCTGGACTTGAGGGAGGTCAGGGAAGATTTCCGGTAGGAAACCATATGAGCCACATAATTAAGGGACCTGAGTGCACAAGTGGAGGAGGAATGAATGTTGCGATCAAAATTGTCCAGATGCTTAGACTTCTTATCAGGAGGAGCCATGCTCAAATGTTTAGGTTTAGAGGACTGGTCATGTGCAGCCATGATAACAACCAAGTCTGCTTTAGGATGGCCAGTAAGGTGTGTGACCCCATTTTAGGGGTGGTACATCCTGTCTGCCTATTTTGAAACAGTCAGAATGGAGGAAGGCTGTTACCAGAGAGTGGACATCAGGTCTTCATGGGGCCCAGTCCAAGGCAACATGGGTATAGGAGCTGTGTCAGTCATGTCTAGATGCCCCGCAAGCCTTTTCTGCTTTGGAGCCTGTTCCTGGATAGCCTAGCCATAGGCATTTTGTACAGTTATGAGGAGTTCTGCAAAGGAAGTTCCCTCTGGAGGGGGACTTTGGGGACTCCTTAGGCTGAGGCTCTATAGGTGTATACGTACCAGAGCTGGAGGATGAGTCTGAGTCACAGTACCAAGAGTGCCTGCTGGGGGTCTGAACCCTTTTTAGAGAAGTGTTCTGTGTTTTATCCCTGACCTGGAATCTACAGATGCCTTCTCTGGAAAGGTGGGAATCCACAGGAGAGGCTGATCTAGGAAGTCAAAAAGGAGGCAGGAGTAAAGGCCACCACTGGTTTCCAATGGTCAAGCTCTGAGGCTAATTGAGTCCTGGCATCCTGAATCAGGGTCGGAAACACTGCCTGGATATCAGCCTGAGGCTGCTGTGGAGATAGAGACTGAAGCTGAGGAGAAGAAGGAGGTGGTGGAGGAGAGTACTGGTATAATGGCTAGCCCAGCATCTGATGTTGAGGGTATCCATGAGCTTGATAGAAGTAGAAACAGCCAGAAGAAGTATACCCTTGATTACACATAGCCTGGCATCTAGTACCCCAGTACATAATGGGGTTGATGACCAGGCATTGGATACCACAGTGAAGAGTACATTGGGTATTGTGGGAGCAGATAACCTGGAACATTGCCCATAGGTCCAGCCAAAGGTGAAGCTGTAGGCCTGGCAGGAGATGGGGCCGAAGGCACGGCAGAAGGTCCTGAAGGACCAGGCAATGGTCCCATAAGGGCATTGGAAGGGGCTGGCACTGGATCAGGCACATGAATGTACAGCACTGGAAGATTCAATGCCTGGGGACCAGACAGAAGACTGTCCAGCATTTGAGGAATGGCCAGAGTGCCAGACATACCCTAACATGGTGATGGGTCACCTGGAAAAGGGTCACTTGGCATCGGGGTATGAGTAAAATCCTACGGAAGACCTGCCATCATCTGGGGATCTGTAGTCCAAGATGGCGGAACCTGGTTATCCAAGGGGGCTTGAGTTGAGGAGGTCCTGATGGAAGGTCCCCAGAGGGATTAACAATAGGCCCAGTGGGTGAACTAGGAAGATACTGACCTGGCGAAGGAGGGGGAACCTCCAGATTATGGCTTTTGATCTTCAGGCAAGCCTGGAAGGTCCAGTTGGTTCAGTTGGTGTGAAGAACCCTCTAGAGACTGTTGCATGTCTGGCAGCTGACTCAACTCAACATCAGG
This sequence comes from Neoceratodus forsteri, assembly GCA_016271365.2. Taxonomy (NCBI): domain Eukaryota; kingdom Metazoa; phylum Chordata; order Ceratodontiformes; family Ceratodontidae; genus Neoceratodus; species Neoceratodus forsteri. The sequence goes on from CM057459.1 coordinate 1,370,629,954, forward strand.
GGAATACTGTACCCCTGATGGGAGAGACTCAGCTGTGTGGTCCCCAGAGGAACCAGGGAGTGACTTATCAGCCGCAGTTGTGCAGACATCAGAAGAGCTAACATCCAACTGATTGGCCTCGGCCATGCACACAATAGAAGAGTTGGAGTCTAGCTTATCAGCTGTGACCATGCACTCCTCTGAGTGACTTATTGATCTGGCTTCTGGCAATAGACTCTGAAGAAGATATGGGCCTAAGGAGCAGAATAGGGGTTCCATCATCCAAGAAGAGCTCTGACTGGACTTTTAGTAAAGCAGGTAGGGAGGCCATGGTCTGATCCACTGGAGCAGTAGGAGACCTCTCGGTATGGGTACTTACCAAAGTGGAGGCCCCTCAGGTGTCAGTGGTGCCTGATGGTTGCCACCAAGTGGATGGAGATCTGTCCTGGTCTTGGTGCCTCTCCTTGTTCTTTTCTTCTTTTTGGGTTCTGGCATTGGAGAAGAAGATTTTTCCTGCAGATTCTGCAGCTCCTTTTCCATGAAAGCTAGGCACTTATCCAGCAAGTGGGCTTCGAGCTTTTCCTGGTGCCTAATCCATGTGGAGTCCAAAAGCGAGCATTCACAATGTAGAGAACAAAATAAACTTCAAAAAGCCAAATGTACTGCTTAAATAGCCAATTTATTGCTGATCAGAACACAAGCCAGTATCCCCAGTACTTTGGCGTTCAAGCCTTCATTAGGGAGTGTGGCTTAGGAAACAAAAATGTTCTTTTAAATACTAAGTGATGACATCATCAGACTGTGACAAAATAGACATATACAAAAATTGTTGTTTACAAAGCAAATGGCTTGTGCTCTGGTCAGCAATATATTGGCTATTTAAGCAGTATATGTGGATTTTTGCATTTTATTTTTTTCTCTACATTGTGAGTACCCAATTTTGGACTTCATGTTGATTTGGGGCTAGCTGCCTCCTGCTTGAGCACCTACCTGGAAGCACCACATGTCAGGGGTGGATACACAATCGACATCCCCCACAGCGACACTGGGAGAATGCCACACAGCAACCCGATACACACTAGGCTGACAAACTGTACAGTGATGCAGCACCCACCACAGACCCCATGTCAGACACTATCACGACTGGTCACTGCATGCCACACAACTGACTAACATCACCTTGAGTGACCCGATGCAGGAGTGCCCCCCACCCCAATGGCACAGGTGACACCACTGAGCAGTGGGCTGGTACAAGGGGCAGCAGACAGACTCCGGAGGCACAGCAGCAAGCAGGGCATGGTTTGCAGCATACAGGACAGCAACAAGCACACTGCGGTGAACAGCTGACACCGGTCACAGCACAAAGGCGCATGCCAGGTATGCAGACACCCAGCTCAATGGACCATACAGGGTGCACTGCGGCAGTAGATGCATGACACTAGTGGCAGTTATGGGGGGCATTATACAGTGGAATGCATACAGTGCCCCCCCTGCACCCCGGAGCTGGAACCTGGAGGCTGCTATTCACTGCCAGCCCCAGCAGAGCTGACGCTGTGGTGGTTGAGTAGCTCTGTTTCTGTTGTTGCCGATGTGGCTATCGGGCTGTTCTGTGTCAGGATTGTGGTGTCGTTGTGGGGGTGTTGCTCTGACACCGTGCTTCCCACCTACCTCCTAAGTGTTGGCATGGTTCACATCTTGGTATTACCTAATCTGTGTGGCCTGGTTTAAGGACTGGCAGGGCACACAGCCCTTGACCTGGTATTTGGGGCCTAGGCATATCACGCAGTAGGAATGCTGATCTGCATGCAGGATCTGGGTGCCACAGGTCTTGCGCGTCTTCTTTTCATGCATCGCCCAACTGCTCGTGTTCCTGAATTGTACCTCCAACTATATCCCATGATGTAAATGTGTCACTGTTATTTATTTGCTTCCCCTTTCTTCTGTATATCCCTCAAGATATCTGTATTAGACCTGTTTATTGTAGACCTGTTTATATTGTATTTTTCTATGTAATTGTTTGATCTGGTGTTCTGTTCTCTTTTTTATACTTAACTGGATGTTTGTGTAAATGGGCATTTTTCAGTATAAAATAAAGATTGATTGACTGATTGATTGATTGATTAAAAACTGGACTGATAGACTTAAACCACAGCAGTTCTTTAAAAATCCAAACTGGCCATTCTGGGTGCAACTTGCACTAATACTGCTGGTCCGTTCACACTGGCTTCTCTGTTCAGTCCAACTTTACATATCTGGTCTGCCCCTGGAAGTCTATTTTTCAATCCTTCCTTGGTATGGTTGAAAATGGAACCATCAGGACCAGACCAGACAGGTAAAAGCCAGACCAGATCATCTGGAGTGAGTGGATCAGCAATATTTGTACAAGCTGTGCCCAGTCCAGATATTACAGCTCTGGTCCTGGTCTGGTGATCTGTTTTTTTACCCATACCCCACTGCATGTGGTTTAGTGACATAGTGTACAGATGAATGCAGAGTCTAAACCACTGAAGGTTAAAGTGTCAGAAAACCATTATGCTAAAAACACCAAGACTTATTCAATTCCTGATGATCCCCCACCCCCAAATCACACTTTGTCTTCTACCAAAGTCATGCTTAAATACTGGTGCCTCTACATCCACACCACTAAGTTTTTAATTCCATCATGCATTTTCTGCTGCCATGTGCTCCCCCATCTATGAAGTCCCATTCTGCTTGTGGCAGCCCCCCAACCTAACCAGGTAATTTTCAATGGAGCAGCTCTTTACACCACATCAACTAAATTACTGTGAAACTCCTTGTTTTTAAACATTTTGTTGAGAAATCTTTGTTTTAGTATATCCATGGTCAGGAGAAATTAATTTGTAAAAGAAACCAAAGCCCTATTTATCAGTTCATTTAATCACAAAGCAGCACATTATGAACTGATCAGATTCTATGTGTAATCAAAGTCAAACAATTAGACACACACATGCCTGCCTTTTTGCAAGTGAAGCAAATGTGGTTACTATCATTCGGTTGTAAACATCTATAGTCACAAATTGCAGATTAAGAACATTCAGTAGAATATAAACAGTAGCCCAGAACTGCCTGCCTGAGGAAATGAAGCTGGTGCATTATTTGAAAACAGGCATCACTGGGACTCTTTGCTATGGAATGCCCTACAAAGTAGCAGAATGGCTGCTCTTAGGATGGTGGTGTCAAATAGCTTAATGAGGTGTTCATAGGGGCTGAGGGCACAGCAAATCTTATTTGTTATGCAGAAAGCTCCAGGAAGTGTTTAATCCATTCTACTTCCAATAAATTTCTATGATTTCTGTACTATCCATTGGTAATTTGACACAGAATGACAGCCAGAAGACAGTGAATTAACTTTCTGTAGGCTCAATTAACTCCTCAAGCTAGAGGAAAAATAGTGCTGTACAGCTTCCTATACACACACAGGCAGGGTAGTAATGAGGATTCAGTGGAGGAATCTATTTTTAACACTCTATCATGTTGTTTGGTAGCAAAAATGACATCAGTCCTTTTCTGAATGCAAAATGTCTGCTAGGCTATGCCTACAACTGTAAAAACATGGGGCTGCACATTTAAAATGAAATAAAAATTGCTAACTGATATCAAGGTAACAAACAAAGCTTTGAAAGTCCAAAATGAATGGACTACAGTGGAAATAAAAGTCAGAGAAAAAAGAATATAATAAATGACAAAAGAAAAAAATACTGGATTATTAAAATTTACGTGCACTTGGTTCAGCTAATTCAGAGCAATTATTCCCATGATGAAGAGGCATGCAAACCTGGAAATGTTGGATATATGAAAAAGAAGTGATGTTAAATGACTGGAAAAAGAATGGAATGTACACAATAAATATTCTTTGAGAGATTTTCAAAGACAAAAATAACTTTTTGACTCAAAACTGATTTATTTATGAAAAGATAAAAATTAAATGGGTAGTATTCAGAAGGTAAAAGCAGATGCGGAGGGAGGAGGATCGGGCAATATATCAGGGGAAACAGAGGGAAGCAGGAGAATTGGTCAGGAGTGCAAAGACACAACCTGAGAAGAGAATAACATAAGATGTAACAAAAGGGGCAATACATTTTTATGATGTCTTGCACATGCAGCGCAGACGACATATTGTGGTAGCTTGGAGTGGAGTAGCAGGTTTTGGAGGCGCGGTCGTGTTGTGGCCAATGGCAGCACTGCTTTTTCGGGCTGGGTTCTGTGGCTCAAATGAAATAGCATGCTGCCTATGACAGCACTGCAAAAGCATGCCACCAACCTGAAACAATTTCACCACTGCAATGAGGGAGCTCTCCATCATTGCAGGGCATGTCTTGCCTGGTGTAACATTTCAATAAATATACGGTGGCTGTCGCCGTCCACTTCTCACAATCCTCAGCAAGCTGACTTTGGGGGTGCTCAATCCCCCTGTCAGCATGGTTAACCACCTCCCAAGATTGTGTGGCACACTGGGAGCCCACCCCAGTGTGCCTCTATGTTCAAAAGCTGATTGCAGCAGCATTTTCCTGCCCCCACCCACCCCCATTGTGTGCCACACTGGGAGCCCACCCCAGTGTGGCTAACATAACCCCCAAACTCATGGAACACACTGGGCACCCACCCAAGTATGCTCAACATTTTTCTACACCTGTACAAAAAGAAAATGTTCCGCAGTGTTTTTTTTTTATTATTATTATAACCTGAAACAAAGAAAACAGTCCCTCGCCATTAGGCCCCCTCCCCCAACCTGCACCCACACTCTGCACACACCACCTGCTCACACCCCCCCTTACCCCATACTTACTTCCAGAGTCTAGCGCAGGAACACGTCTGCACTCTTGAAAGTCGACTGCGAACAGAAGAAAATCACGGTAAGCTATATAATGGCATCAGTGGGGGGGGGGTTCAACTTAGGTGGATATCTCAAACATTTTTGTGACTTTTGGCTCCAAAATTTTCAACATGGGATTCTTGGGACCTCACCTCATGAACTCAGTCATTATCATTTCATTATTTAGTTCCGAAATGTGATTTTGCAGTCACTGCAAGGAATCACCTTTTGGAACTGATTAACGACGAAACAGCTATATAAGCCCCAGGGGACTACACAGCACAGGTGCAGGTGGTGGTGCTGCATGCAATAGTCAAATTGTAGTTCCTGCTACAGTGCATAGAAGATGCAACAGTAACAAGGTGTCTGGTAGTGTGAGGGGCACAGCAATGCCTATGGTGTGTAGGGCAGCAATGACTGCTGCATTCTACGCAGTGACAGGCCCATCTGACAGGTGTGTTCTGACAGTGAACATTACTGTCATGCTGTCATGTGACCCACAGATGCTGCACCACTGGCATGGGACACTCACAGTGACATACACATGGCTAGCTGTGTGTGCTGTGGTGTCTGTACAGAAATGTGGTATGTGGACCGTAGGGGGGCACAAATCGTCTGGCAGGCACACTGGTGTTGGGGTATTCCATACACTGGACCAATTGCACTGCGAGGATGGTCCCAGCCTTGTGGCAGCAACTGGTATGTGGTGCAGCCTGACCACCTGTACACCCTCCCCTCAACACCCTCCACACCCCCAGTGCTGCATGTGTGTGCTGGATTGTGTTGTTGTATCCCAATGGGGAGGACTAGAAATGCATGCTATATGGACACACTGCCATGGTGTCCACTGGGTGCTGGGGCACCCAATAATGCCAGGCGTGCCAGATGATGACAACATAGGAGGTGCCATCAGTGTTTCTTCCATGTCTCATTTCTTTCTATGTTTATTTATCACCTTGTCCAGGTAAGCACACTGGGCCAAGGCACATTGTCAGTAACCACCCAGAGCCACAACATGTGCAGCTGAAATAATACAGAGTACACTAAATACATACCATTAACAACAACACACAATTCACAATGTGCAACATAGTGCCACATTGCAAACCATTTCTGCTGCAGGTGCTGTTTCAGCTCAGTTCTGTCAATGACAGGATGGTTGACTTTTAACCAATATTATTGCATTATAGTGTATGGTAGAGTGTTGTTCTGTATAGAATTTCATCCCTTTCAAAATGCTGTTGTATCACAGTTCAAAGGTCATGGAATGTGATTCTACCCTACTGTGGGTAGAACAGCATTCTGAAATCTCAAAGAGACTGCATGAGTCAATTTCATTTTAAAAGCAAAAGAAGTCACGCACACAATTTCACACAGTACTGTGCACTATAAAAAATACATGATGAATAACTCTATGCACAACCAGTGTGTTCTGCCACCTCGGGGTTCTGATTCCCATGAACCCTGCAAATAGCCTTGTTCCGTGTTGCTGCTGTGTCCATGCCCCAATCCTTGGTACACCCAGAGTTAAGACTGTCTTTTCTTGGGTGGTAATTTGCACCACGCAAAGTGTTGTGCAAAGTCACGCAAACACACTTTGCCCAGCGCTAATGCACTGAATATAGCATGGCGACTGTATTCATGTACATGCCCCCTCTTTTTGCACATTGCATTCATTATACCTTTGTCTGGTGCTAATACAGTTTGCCCATGCAATTTGGCCTTTTGAATATAGGGGAGCCATGCAAACTCGGTGCAAACGGTTTGTGCCTAGTGCAATGTTTTGAATATCTGACTCTTTGTGTGGGGCTGAGCTGCTTAGTATAAAACATATGCTGGTACCATCATGATACATCCATACAGTATGTTCATACTGTGCATGTGTTGTTATGTACCTTCATATCATAAAACAGTCACAGTATGAATCTAGTACATACAGTTAACAGGTAACCTCACTGGAATAGAATATAGAGTTTTACAGATTGTAAATGGTGACCATCTTTAATGACTTAAGTCAGTAATTAACATTAGCTGTTAAAGCAGCTGCAAAATATCTAAAAGAAGAACTCAAAATGTATGGATAATGAGTCTAAGGATGTCAGAAATACATTTTTGCTAAAAAATATTTAAATTATTTGCTGACTAATATATTCTACTACTTTAAGTAACAGAAAAAATTTCTCTGACCACCGCAAAAGTTTTTGTCACTTGTCCACCTTTCCCAATTTCTCAGGTCTTTAATCTATCATTATTTCTACTCCGACCCTTTATGAATTTTTTTTTGTAAATAATAAGATACAAAATTTGTATTGGCAGGGTTCATATTTATGTACCGAGGTATTCATGTTACCAGTTTTTTAGTTGGTGTGAAAAACTGGTGAGACATCACACTGTTTTCCACAAACTGTTGTAGCTCTGAGAACTCAGAGCAGAGACGGTTGCATGACAAAACAGCATGAGTCAGTGTTACACCTCCACTTTATCTTTTTAAATAAATCATATTTTGTAATAAATATACATCAGCAGTGAGAATAGCACAAATCACATTTTATAGGTCTATAGATCTTTAAAAACATGAAATAGTGGAAACTATATTATGTATATATGATAATGTAAATAGGGCAATATATTGGATGGGTTATAAATGAAACATGAATGCAACTGTATTTTGCACTGAGAATGCATTGTCCATATAATATTCATACATTTTGTAATATATCTCTTCCATGTTATCAGTTTCATAGATCTAAAATATATCAATAATGGGACAATTTCTGAATACCGCATATACATTTGTGTCCATATATGAGAAATGTATATTTTTTCTGCATGGGAGGGGGATGCACTTACTTAATATACGTCCCTAATCTCTAGCCATGTAAGTGCTTGTCTGCAGAAAGCCATTTCCCCTGATCTTGGTTACCGCAGCCCACCTGCTACATATACTATTTACTATTGTCTTCATAAAATCTGTGACAGATTCTTAAACAAACCTCTAGCCATGGCTGGGGTCCAACACATAGTGAGCCAGGAGATGGTTACAGTAAAACAAAAAGCCTGCAGCTATCAGCTGCCCTGGGGTCCAGAACATTTTCTTGTTTATTTAAAGTTTTACTGTAAAAGATGTTTTCACGAGCCATCTCAGATTAGCTGAGCACTGCAGTGTATTAACATGGAGTTCACTTGATGTGGTGGCCCACCATCTGAGTTGCACAGGAACAGAAAATTGATGGACAAAAGAAGAGTTAATTGTCCCTCCATTTGGCCTGGTTCCTGCAGTCCCCACCAGTCTCAAACTGGCAGATCCTCATTCTGAGCCATCATCTTACAGTTCCACTTGGTTTGCCTCATTTCCCCCATTTCCCCCTCCCCCCTCATCCTGTAGAGTTAAAAATACTGTACGTTCCACTTCACTGCAAGTGCAGAGGAGGAAGTGAAGTGAAATGGGAACCAGCTGATACCTCCAAGTTACCCACTCAGGCTACACAGGTCCAGTGCTCATTTTTACACAGACAGGTGGGCACCCTCAAAACCCTCATCTGCTCTCTAGGAGCACTGCAACCCTTAAAGTCTGCTCAACAAAGGCAGTGATCAAAGTTTATGTTTGTCCAGCCTTCCTGAAATTCAGAACTGATGTTCATCATCATCATCATCATCAAATTAATCTACTCAGAAATCAAACAAGAGGTGAATAAAGCCATTATTGCGCCATTGAAGTTTCTTTTCTTTCTTTTTTATTCAGCTTCATTATCCCTCCACCACTTTGTCAGGGCTATACCCTTGCCCTAGGGATATTACCTATTATACAATGTTACTTTTAAATGTGCAAACCTGCTTGGCTGACTTGGGGCCAGATATTCAAAACTTTGCCCCAGGCAGCACTGCCCAGTGTGCTAATTTACCACTGACCCAGTAGCCTGCTCTATACAAAAGGGATAGCACTGGTGCTAAACCTGCTAAATATAGCATGCTAAGGAAGCCGGGCAAACTGGGCTGGGAATAAGACAGCTCTGAATATAGCAACCAGGAAGTGCAAACCACAACAGCATCCCAGTTCACACCAACATGAAGGAAGGTAGAGGTGGACTATGTGGCCAATGTGTGTGCTAGCAAAGGAGTGAAGTCAGTAAAGTTGCAAGCAGCAGCGCATGTGAAATTACAGTGTTCAACAATGTACAATATTTCTGAAATGTCTGTGTGACGCAAACACATTTGTGCAGGTTTAGCGTGAAGCTAAGCCATTTGCTCAGGGCAAAACTTTGTTATATTCAAACGTAACATGCAAATGAGCCTACTTAGGTAGTCTGTGGGCAGACATCCAGATTAGTATTTCATTATGACCTGATTTGCATGCAGTTTGCCCAGCGCTACTGCAGGATCCCACAGCTCCACCTGTAGGTCAGTCTGGCAGCGCATGGCAGTAGCTGCAGGCTACATTTGTACAGTTAGTATAAAATATTCTGCCCCAGGTGACTACACAGCACAGGCACAGGTGGCGGTTGCATGCAATTGTCAAACTGTAGTTCCTGCTACAGTGCAAAACACACTACAGTAGTAAGGGGGCCAGTAGCATGAGGGACACAGCAATGCCTATGGTGAGTAAGGCAGTGATGACCACTGCACTGTACACAGTGACAAGCCCAACTTGCAGGTCTGTACTGACAGTGGACATTACTGTTATGCTGTCGTGTGACCCACAGTGCTGCACCACTGGCATAGGATTCTCACAGTGACATATGCACAGCTGGCTGTGTGTGTGCTGTGGTGTCTGAACAGATGTGCAGTATGTGGCTGGAGGGGGCACATACCATCAGACAGGCACACTGGTGTTGGGGAATTTCCAACAGTGGCCCATGTACACTATGTGGCTTGTCCCAGCCTTGTGGCCGCACCCAATCTGTGGTGCCACCTGGCCACTTGTACATCCTCCCCTCAACACCCACCATGCCCACAGTGCTGCATGTGTGTGCTGGTGTCTGTTATGTCCACAGGAGGGTGGTCTGCAGGTGTGTGCTGTGTGACCATGCTGCCATGGTGTCCACTGGGAGCTGGGACACCGCTGACTGCCTGGCATGGCTGGGACTAGTGGCAGATGATGGCATCATGTGGATGACAGCAGTGAGCAGCATGTTTCCTCTATGTCTGGCTTACTTCTATGTGTCATGCCTATTGGTTAGGGTTGCGTAAAGCCATGCAGAAGTTGTGCAAAGCCACAAAGTCATGCAAAGCTGGTTTGCCCAGAGTTAAGACTACCTTTTCCTGGGTGGTAATTTGCACCACACAAAGTGTTGCGCTAAGTCATGCAAAAACCCTTTGCCTGGCACTATTCGCTGAATATAGCGTTGCACCTGTATCATGTACATGCCCCCTCAGTTTGCCCCTTGCATACATTATAATTTTGCCCAGCGCTAATGCAGTTTGCACGTGCTATTTGACCTTTTGAATATAGTGGACCTGCACTAACCCTGCACAAATGGTTTGTGCCCAGTGCAAAATCTTGAATATTTGGCACTTGAGCTCCATGAGTAAATTCCAGCATAATTCACGGATGAAGACCCAGTAAGCCACATCTGCCAAAATGTTAATCCAACCCCTTGAAATTCAAAACAAAAACACTGCCCTATTAATTCCCCACTGTAGCGCAACAAGAAACAGGGAGTAAACAAGCACATGTCCAAGAAAAGAGTGTTTTGCGTTACTGTCCCTCACAGCCCATTTTTTGTAGTACAGAAAAACGCTATTTCTGTGCACAGTCTTTTTTTCTGCAACCGGAAGCATGGCAGCAGCTCGTTCATGTCTGCCAAAATTCCCGTTAAGCTAAAGAAACACTGCAACACTTTGAGGAATGCTGAATTAGGGAAACCATGTCTTACTGGAAAACAAGGCCAAAAACTTGAAGAAATCATGTCTGAAAAGCCGAGCCGTGATACTAGGCATTGGACCATGCATATGCATAGCTCCTGGGTTATGAATATGAAATGGAGAAAGCCCAGTATCATGGCATGGTTTTCAGCCTTAATTTCTGCAACTTTTAGCTTTTGTGTTTCATTAAGGAGCATTTTCCTTACTTCAGTATTCCTCAAACTGTTAAAATACATCTTTAGATAATTGGAGATGGTGGAAGGCGTACACAAGCCTCCTAGACCTTTAGTGCCACACCAAACATCCACTGCAATACCGTTTTCCTGCTGTGTATGTGACATGGAGCAGATGGTTAGGGAACAGAGGGGAGGGGTGTCATTCCATTCACATGCAGCAGAGCCATCACAGCAATAATTAACTATTTTTCCTCAGCAACAAGGAACTATTTTTTCTGGTAGAGCAATAAAATCAATAAAAATAATGTAAAACTAAATACAACTCTTTTTCTTCATTTTTTTCTCACCAAAAAAGGGGGACATTGTAGAATCATAACGAACCACTCCAGGACGTCGGTTATGCTGGGATTTACCCTCCTCTGGTGTGGATTTGGTAACTCAGCCTGCAGCTTCGTGACCAAGCCACACCAGGCATGTGTAAATCCCAGCGTAACCCACACCCTGTCTTGGTTTATTGCTTAACTCAGGTCTGGTACTCCCTCATGCCCCTAGGTCCACCTTCCACCCAATAGCTCCCACAGCTTCCCCTCCAAGGGTAGGGGCTCTCTGGGGATGGCCGTTCCCCCAACAGAGCCCACCAGGTGGACAAGATCCAGTGCCAAAGGTGCTACAGTATGAGTCAGGGGAGCCAGGAGCTCTGGTCATCATTTACATGGCTCATGGGACTTTATTCCTGACTTTCTCCCCTGTCCTCCCTCCTCCCCTGGCAAGGGTGGAACCTGTTAGTGGCCTCAGATTGACAGCCTTTAGAAGAAGTTGGCTCCCCTGGCAGGGGAAGACCCTGTTGATGGCCTCAGAATGACATTCTATAGAAGGGGAAAGCTCCATTGACATGGGTAGAATGTGTTGATGGCCGCAGAGTATCATTCTGTAGAAGGAATTGGCTCCCCTGACATGGGTGTAGCCTGCTGATGGCCTCAGAGAGACATCCTGTAGAAGGATCTGGCTTCCTTGGCATGGGCAGAGTCTGCTGATGGCCTCAGAGTGACATTCTGTAGAAGGAGCTGCTCACCTGGCACGGGTGGAGCCTGCTGATGGCCTCAAAGTGACATTCTGTGGAGGGAACAAAATCCCCTGGTATGGGCAGAGTCTGTTGATTGCCTCAGGGTGCTATCCTGTAGAAGGAGCTGCTCTCCTGGCATGGGTAGAACCTGATGATGGCCTCAGAATGACATACTGTAGAAAAGGCTAGCTACCCTGGCATGGGCAGAGTCTGTAGATGACTTCAGAGCAGCATTTTGTAGAATGAGCTGCCTCCCTGACATGGATGGAACCTGCTGATGTCCTCAGAATAATATCCTGTAGAAGGAGCTGGCTCCCCTGACATGGGCAGAGTCTGTAGATGACTCCAGAATGATATACTGTAGAAGGGACAAGCTCTCCTAGCATTGGTGGAACCTGCTAATCACCTCAGAGTGGCATCTTGTAGAAGAAGCTAGTTCCCCTGGCATAGACAAACCCTGTTGATGGCCTCAGAATAATATCCCGTAGAAGGAGATTGCTCCCCTGGTATGGGCAGAGTTTGTTGATGGCCTCAGAGTGATATCCTATTGAAGAAGTTGCTCCCCTGGCAAGTGCGGAGCCTGCTGATGGCCTCAGAGTGACATACTGTAGAAGAAGCTGGCTCTCCTGGCATGGATAGAGCCTGTCAATGGCCTCAGAGTGACATCCTGTAGAAGGGGAAGCTCCACTGACATGGGCAGTGTCTGTTGATGGCCTCAGAGTGACATTTTGTAGGAGGAATTGACTCCCCTAGCATGGGTGGAACCTGCTGATCGCCTCGGAGTGACATACTGTAGAAGGAGCATTTCTCCTGACATGGGCAAAGTCTGTTGATGGCATCAGAGTGACATCCTGTCAAAGAAACTGGGTCCCCTGGCATGGGCAGAGTCTGTTGATGGCCTCAGAGTGAAATCCTGTAGAAGGAACTGGCTCCCTGATAAAAGCAGAGTCTGTTGTTGGACTCAGATTGACATCCTGTAGAAGAAGCTGAATCCCCTAGTATGGGTGGAGTCTGTTGTGGCCTCAGAGTGGCATCCTGCAGAAGGAGATGACTCTCCTGGTATGGGTGGAGACTGTTGATGGCCTCAGAGTGGCATCTTGTAGAAGGAGCTGCCTCCCCTGGTATGGGCAGAGTCTGTTGTGGCCTCAGAGTGACATTCTTTAGAAGAAGCTGACTCCTCTGATATGGGCAGAGACTGTTGATGGCCTCAGAATGACATCCTGCATATGGAGCTTACTCTCCCGGCATGGGTGGAGCCTGTTGATGGCCTCAAAGTGACATCCTGTAGAAGGATCGGGCTCCCCTGGCATGGGCAGAGCCTGTTCATGGCTTCAGAGCAACATTCTGTAGAATGAGATGTTCCCCAGGCATGGAGAACCTGCTGATGGCCTCAGAATAATATCCTGTAGTAGAAGCTGGCTCCCCTGGCATGGGCAGAGCCTACAGATGACCTTAAAGTGGCATACTGTAGAAGGGACACGCTCCACTAGCATGGGTGGAACCTGCTAATCACCTCAGACTGGCATCTTGTAGAAGGATTGGGCTCCCCTGGCTTGGGCTGACCCTGTTAATGGCCTCAAAGTGACATCCTAGAGAAGGAGCTGGCTCCCCTGGCATGGGCAGAGCCAATTGATGGCCTCAGAGTGACATACTGTAGAAGGAGCTGACTCCCTTGGCATGGGCGGAAACTGTTAATGGTCTCAGAGCGACATCGTGTGGAGGGAGCAAGCTCCCTTGGTGCACCACAGCAGTGACTGAGGCCTTCCCTTCTGATCACAGTGCAATGGTGAGCAGTAGCTTTAGAATTCTGGCCTACCTGCCACTGCATTAGCTCCTGGACCTGACTAGCCTGCAGAGCAGTACAATGCATTGCTGCTGAGCCAGAAGCTGCATCAAAAGTTCATTTTCAATGGAGTCCAGTGAGCTGCAGTGACTGCTGAGCCCAAGACTGGCTATAATAAACAGACAGTGAAAGGGTTCCTTTTCATGGCCTGCATCACCCTGTATGGTAGTTTTCAGCCACTGCTGCATCTACTATGCCCTGGTGCTGCATGTGTGCAAAGTTAGCAGAGATAATGCTGAAAACAGCAGTTTCTTGTCAGGTCTCTGTTGTGGACATTTGTTCCCTGCTGCACCAGTCTGATGTGCATGACGCCAGAAAGGTTGGCATAGAGTCAGCGGTGCTTCAATCCAAATTCAGCAATACACACGCAGTCGGGCACTCACCACCATTTTAAAAGATACACACCAGGCTTCTGCTGAAGTTGCTGTTTAAGTCATTTTATTCACAGAGTCAAGTACTCGCTCAGACAGGGTTTTATGTGATAATGGCGAGTCTTAAACTGCACCGACCACAAACAGCGAACGCAAAACCACCTGAAGTAAAAAGGGCAATCAATATAACACCGACAGTCACAAACAGTGACTGTCGATTACTTCCCCAATGACGGCAAAGGAGAAAACCATTTTTATGTGGGGGGCTATGGGCCTCGTGCCACCCAAACTTATTATAATCAACTCCAGGGGTGGAGTGCAGACACAGGGGAAAAGAAGAGACACACAAAAAAAAAATGTTTCTATAGCCAGACCCAGACCCAGGTCTATCACTTCCAGAGGTGGTGGCTCAAGCCACTAAGCTAAACACCTAGCTTTATAAGGCTTGGCCAAACAAATCCAGATATCCTGTTCGAGTGAGTGCAGCTTACTGCTACACTCACTATGAAGTACTCGTTGGTCTTTTTTGACAGTCGCTCATATTACAAGTGATTTTATTGAGTCACTCAAATTGAGCGACTCAATAAAACCCGCTTACATCACTGCTCACTCTCAGGCAGTAGTTGCCTGATGCAACATAAGCAGCAACTTTAATGGGAGCCCTGTGTATCTTTTAAACTTATGGCAAGTGCTTGACTGCTTGTGTGTTACCAGCCTGATGAACACAACTCTTGGCCCTCTGACAGTTTCCAGACCTTTTTTTTTTTTTGCAGTACCTTGTTTTCCTCCCCTGTCCCCGACCAGCCATCTGAACACTGTACACCGCAGCCCCAATTTCTTGATTTTCATCCAGAACATAGCATCATGAAAAGGCAGAGTGACCTGAGTATTCACTGGGTTTAGAGCTACCAGGTGGCTGGAAGTCAGTGGCCACCTACAGTAGGAATCCAATTTCCATGTTCTCCTTTTGCAGATGGGATGCAGAATGCCACTCAGATGCCTCCATGCATGCTACCACATGTCTGCAGCCGTCACTCCACCCCTTGTCCTCACAGTCCCTGCCTGCTGTACTCCCAGCCATTGCTATGGGCCGTGCCAGGGGCCAGGCAAACACGGGGTGCTGTGACCCTCCCTGGGAGAGAACAGTCACCTGGATGCTCTATTGTTTCTCACCCTGGAAAACCTCAGCACCCTGGGCCCATTCCCAAACCGGGTCACCGGAGTGGTGGCAGGGGATGCGCTCGGTGCTTCAGCCCTCCATGCCACCGGACAAGACCCATGTTTCTAGACCTTTTAAAGTTGGCTGAGTGGTGTTCATTGGAGGTGTCCCTTCCAGCTACAGGCCAGATCCTGCTTGGCTAATGACAGCTGGTGACAGTAAACTCCAAGGTAGTCCAGCTGCCAGAGCTCACTCGTACTGTTGCCAGATAGGAGCAATGGGAGGGGGGCTGACTTTAATGGCATGGACCCTGAGGGCCTCATATCCACCAAAGCTCATACAATGTTATTCCAACAGTGCCTCGATCACCCAGTCATGATGTCATGTTTTGTTTATAGCGAAATCATGATTATACGCAAATTTACATATCAGGGGATGAAAATACAGAAAAGTACCCCGCCATATTATTTTAGAGATGCCTTTTTCTGGAACCGTTTTCTACCATTTGTTGTCACAAATTTGGTGAGAAAGAAGTAATGTGACCTACTGGGAACTGAACCCAGGCTCCCAGAATACCGTTCTGGTGCTCTAACACCAGCAGCTTAATCTGGTTCAAGGTTTGGCATTCATCTGTATCCCCCTCCCCTGGGCTGTACCTGAAAATATGCAGAATGTTTCTAGTGCACGTAACTGATCAACAAAAACGAAACAATATTTAAAAAAAAATATACTAACCACTGAGCTACAGGCTTGCATAGTTTGCCTGTCTCTTCTTGGGCTCACTTACTTCCTCTGATATTGCAAATCCGGGAAGTCCGTGAAGAGTCAGGCACACCATGTCAGCCTATAGGTCAGTATTAGATCACCAGGATGGTATTCTGGGGGCATGGGTTCAGTTCCCAGTAGGTCACATTATTTCTTGCTCACTAATATTTGTGATCTAAAATTGCTCAGCAGTGTCTAACACTGCACCCAAAACACCTAGCTATCATCTTGCTTGTTCCTAGTTGCAGGATTTTCAGTACCAGAGAAAGGAATTGTGTCCAAGAACTCCATCTCCAACTACATGCGCCTACAACACAGAGGTTACAGCTCCAGGATGATATTCTGGGGACCTGAGTTCAATTCCCAGTAGGTCACATTATTATTGACTCAACACAATTTGTGATTTAACCTGATTAGCAGTGGCTAATACTGCACCAGAAACATCTAATTGTCATCTTCATTATTCCTAGTTGCAGGATATGTGATGCCAGAGAAAGGAAGTGTGTCCAGGAAGAGTCAGGTCAACAATGTGAGCCTATAGCCCAGTGGTTAGAACTCCAGGATGGTATTCTGGGGGCCTGGGTTCAATTCCTAATAGGTCACATTATGTCTTTCTTACCAAATTTGTGATCTAAAATTGCTCAGCAGTGGCTAATACTGCACCGAAAACATCTGTCACACACCATGTGTTGTGCAAAAATTATATTTGTTTTTTTTACATAAGTAACATTTATTTTAAAACAACCAAAACAGTATGGGAAACACCTGAAAATGGGCTTTGAGTCAGTGTGCCATTCCCAGTTACCAATTTCCAATAAATAAATACATACATACATACACATATACATACATACATACATACACATATACATACATACACACATACATACATACATAAATACATACATACATACACACATGCATACATACACACATACATACATACACATATGAATACATATATACATACATACACATATACATACATACATACACACATACATACATACACACATACATACATACATACATTCATACACATATACATACATACACATATACATACATACATACACACATACATACATACATACATACATTCATACACATACATACACATATACATACATACATTCATACACATATACATACATACATAAATACATACACATATACATACATATATAAATACATACACATATACATACATACATACATAAATACACACATGCACACATACATACATTCACATATACATACACATATACATAAATACACACATGCACACATACATACATTCACATATACATACACATATACATAAATACATACACATATACATACATGCATACATAATTACATACACATATACATACATACATAAATACATAAGGAATAAATAAATAACTAAAAAATAAATAACAAAATAAATAACGGTGAACAGATGCTCAATTCATATTTGGTGAAAGGCCCAAAATGCAGGACATTTACCTTTAATACAGGGCTGTCAAAGTTTTGGGGCACTTTGGGTCACTTTGATCCTTCAGCAAACTGATTAGAAAAGCTTGAGCCCCGTTTAGGTGGCCAGAACAAGGTCTATTGTCTCCTCTCCCCCTCTCTAGTCACTTTCCACCCTCCACACCTTCTCTGCTGTTCCCTCTGATTTTTTTTTTGTTTCTTTTAAAGACGATGCAAGCTGCTGGCATAGTGCTTTGTGGTATTTTCTTATTACAAAAAACAGTCTGGGGAAATGAGGTAAAGGGTGGGACGTAAAGGGGGTGGGAAAGGTGTGTTGGAGAGGTGTCCCATACTCCTACCAATAGTTTGCTAAACCTCCATGTCAAGCACTCCTCGGATGTGATCCTCTGTTTAACTTTCCTTTTGGCTTGCACTTCCATTTCCCATGTGACACGGGTTACACATTAGGGAATGTCTCCATTCTCTATGAAAGGCAACATCCATCCAATGAGAATCTCAGCCATGGAGGAACCCTGTCACATTCTGTAGTTCCACTGCCCTGGGTGGGGGGAACATCTCCATTCTCTAGGACAGGCAACATCCATCTGACAAGAATCTCAACCAAGGAGAAACACTGTCACACTCTGTAGTTGCACTGCCCCAGGTGGGGGAAACATCTCCATTTTCTAGGAAAAGCAACATCTATCCAATAAGAATCTCAACCAAGGAGGAACCCTGTCGCCCTTCATAGTCCCACTGCCCCAGGTGGGGGAATGTCTCCATTCTCTAAGAAAGGCAACATCGATCTGATGAGAATCTCAACCAAGGAGGAGCCCTGTCACACTCTGTAGTTCCATTGCCCCAGGTGAGGGTCCAAGGGCAGTACAAGCGGGCGGGCAGCAAGCAGAGGGAGGGTGCCTTGGCACCGTGGTGTGCCCATGCCTCCACATCCATGTGTGCAACTGAGACAGAAGGCTGGGGAAAAAATGGGAGTAAAATCAGGGATAAAATGTAAATTAAAAAAAAAATTAATCTCAATCCTACCAAGGTGCAATTTAACTTTCATAGTCAGGGGCCATTACCACACTATCACCGTACAAAAGCTCAACAGAGAACAAAGAGAGAAGTACAAACAAACGTGTGTCTGTGTGTATGGGCATCTCATATTATGTGGGGAGGGGGTGTACATGCAGAACTACTGTACTTGACTCAGGAAAAACTACAGCTATGGAGTCTTTAGTAGGACAAATGTCAAACCTAAAATACAATTCAAACTCCTGCAGACTGAAGGATGATCATATGTAAAATAAGACAAACATTACACATTTTCATTATTTAAATCTATGTCCCATTTTATAAGCACAGCAAGACACTCTGGGATATGCATCAGACAGTCCTAACACACTTCTAGGGAGTGAAAGCTCTCAGCATACAGACTTGTGTCTTACTACGGCCCAGTATGTACATTAAAACTGTCTAATGCACACCCCAATGTGTCTTGTGTCTCGCTTATCAAAGGTAAAACTGAACAGTTGTTATGAGGCAGACAGCTAGACTTGGGTTCACACATCAACTCATGTTTTCCATCTTCAGTACAGCGGGCTCACGTTCCCGGTCTTCAAACAGGTAGACAGGCATTCACCACCCGCAGTTCAACAGATTCATGTTTCCTACCCTCAGAATTGCAGCATTGTGTTTCCCAACCCTCAGTCCAAGAAACTCATGCTTCCCACCCTCAGAGTGGCAGAGTTATTTTCCCCAACCTCTGGCAGATCAGACTCAAGTTACCCACCTTCAGAGTGAAAAATCTGCCTCCCCCCTCAGAGTTACAGACTCGTTCCCAATCCTCTGAGCTGCAGATTCACCCCAAGCTCAGTGTGGCAGACTTACCTCTCCCACAGAGCAGCAGACTCAATGAACACTCAGAATGGCAGACTTGCCCAATTCTAAGAGTGGCAGACTTGTCCTAACCTAAGAGTGGCAGAAGCACCCCACCTTCAGAGTGACAGACTCACCCCAGCTACATAGTGGCAGACTCGCCCCACCCTCGGAGTGCCAGACTTGCCTCGCTTGAGGAGCTTGAGACTTCCCTCACTTTCAGAGCGGCAGACTGACCTCACCCTCAGAGTGACAGACTCGCCCACACTCAGAGTGGCAGACTCATCCCACCCACAGAGCAGCAGACTTGCTATACCCTCAGAGCTTGAGAATTGGCCCACCTTCAGAGAGGCAGAGTCACCCAAACCTCAGAGTGACAGACTCACACCACACTCTGAGTGGCAGACTCACCCCAACCACAGAGTGACAGACTTGCCACACCCTCAAAGCGACATACTCGCCCCACGCTCAGAGTGACAGACTCATCGCACCCACAGAGTGGCAGACTCGCCCTACCCTCAGAGTGGCAGATTTGTCCCATACTCAGAATGGCAAACTCAATCCACCTTCAGATGTGCCCCACCCTCTGAGTGCCAGACTTGCCCCACCCTCAGAGTGGCAAAGGCACCATACCCACAGAACGACAGACTTGCTTCACCCTCAGAGCTTGAGAATTGCCCTATGTTCAGAACTGCAGATTCTCCTGACCCTCAGATTGACAGATTCATCCCACCCTCAGAGTGACTGATTCACCCTACCTGCAGAGCTGTAGACTTGCTCCAACTTCAGAGCTTAAGAATTGCCCCACTTTCAGAGCTGCAGACTCACCCCAAACTCAGAGTGACAGACTCGACCCACATTTAGAGTGGCAGTCTTGCCCCACCCTCAGAGTGACAGACTCACTCCACTCTCCGAGTGACAGACTTGCCCCATCGAGAGACTGGCAGACTCACCCCACCTTCAGACTGGCAGACTCATCATGCTGTGAGTGACAAACTCACCCCACACTCAAAAAGGCAGACTTGCCCCACACTCAGATTGGCAGACTCACCTCACTCTCAGAGTGGCAGACTTGCCCTACCCTCAGCGTGGTAGAGGTACTCCACCCACAGAGCAACAGACTTGCTCCACCCTCAGAGCTTATTTATTTATTTATTTATTTCAATTTTGGTAACCGGGTAAGACCACTGAGACAATAGCAGACCCTTTTTCAGCTTGAGAACTGCCTCATATTCAGAGCAGCAGACTCACCTGACCCTCGGAGTGACAGTCTCACCCCACCATCAAAGTGCCAGACTTGCTCCACCCTCAGAGCTTGAGAATCACCCCACCTTCAGAGCTGCAGACTCACCCAAACCTCTGAGTGACAAATTTTCCCGACACTCAGAGCGGCAGACTCGCCCCACACTCAGAGTGGCAGACTCACCTGATTCTTAGCATGGCAGACTCACCACAGCCTCAGAATGACAAACTCACCCCACACTCAGAACAGCAGATTTTCCCCACACATACAGTGGCAGAATCTCCTCACCCACAGATTGACAGACGTGCCCCACCCTCAGAGTGGTAGATATGCCCCAACTACAGAGTGGCAGTGCTCCCCAACCTCAGAATGGCACACTCTCCCTAACCTCAGAGTGGCAGGCTTGCCCCACCCTCAGAGTATCAGACTCACTACACCCTCAAAGCTTTGGAACTCCCTTTACCTTCAGAGCAGAAGACTCACTCCTCCCTCCGAGTATAAGACTCACCCCACCGTCAGAATGGCAAATGTGCCCCATTCACAAAGCGGCAGACTTTCCCCACTCTCAGAATGGAAGACTCTCCCCAGTCACAGAGCGGCAGACTCGCCCCACCCTCAGAGCTTGAGAATGTATTTATCTGTCTGTCTGTGTATCTATCTATCTCAGAGCTTGAGAATTTATCTATCTATCTGCCTGTCTGTCTGTCTGTCTATCTATCTGTCTGTCTGTCTGTCTATCTACCTATCTATCTATCTATCTGTCTGTCTGTCTGTCTATCTATCTATCTATCTATCTATCTATCTATCTATCTATCTATCTATCTATCTAGCTACAGACAGTATCTATCTATTTGTCTGTCTGTCTGTCTGTCTATCTATCTATCTATCTATCTATCTATCTATCTATCTACCTGTCTATTTATTTATTTAATTTTGGTAATCAAGTAGGCCCACTGAAACCAGGGGCCCCTTTTTCAGGGGCAACCCGGAGTTAATTACAGGTAACAAAAAGCATTACAAATGTACATTATATACGTTACAGTGAAAGCATTACAAATGTACATTATATACGTTACAGTGAAAACATTACAAACATACATTATATACATTACAGTGAAAGCATTACAAACATACATTATATACATTACAGTGAAAGCATTACAAAATAAATGTACATTATATACATTACAATGAAAGCATTACATACAGTATGTATATTATACACACCACAGAGCATGTGAGACAGGCCATACAGTGGGATATATCAAATTATTAGTCAGTTATAACACAATAAACAGTAACAGGGAATCAGAGACAGCTATACATTGTTATTTAAATAACACATTGTGATTTAAGTACAAACAGGTTCATGTCAACAGGATAGAGACCTTACCATTTGTAACAGGAGCATTGACTCAGGCTCAGTAGGTGGGACTTGAAATCCTTTTTGAAGCCTCTCAGGGAAGCAGAGGACTGGATACAGGAAGGGAGGGAAGGAGTTCCATGGCAGAGGACTGGATACAGGAAGGGAGGGAAGGAGTTCCATGGCAGAGGACTGGATACAGGAAGGGAGGGAGGGAGTTCCATGGCAGAGGACTGGATACAGGAAGGGAGGGAGGGAGTTCCATGGCAGAGGACTGGATACAGGAAGGGAAGGAGCGAGTTCCATGGAGGGGGGATGGATGTGGAGAAGGAACGCGCTCCTCAGCAGTCCTAACTCTTAGCATCTGGAGCAGACTGCGCTGTGAGGACCTTAAAGATCGGCTACACAGCTTAAGTTGCAGCAGATTTTTAAGGTTGGGGTTGGGAGGTACTATCCTGCATTATTTTGTAGGTTAGGCATAGGGAGGGGTAATTCAGTTTCCCTTCTAGTGACAGCCACCCAAGGGACCTCAGGATTAGACAGTGGTGGTCATGGGACCGGGCTGAGCTGGAAAACCTGGCTATCCTGAGATAGAGAGCCTTGACCATCTGTAGTTCTGTGCTCCAGAGCGAGTGTTGCATTGGGCCCCATGGGGAAGCGTAGGAAGGAGAGAGCTTTGAGCAGTTCTAACCCAGGAGTCTGTGGTTAGGAAAGAACTAAGCTAGTACATGAGGCCTACCTTTTTGGTTAATAGTTTTGGCTGGGTTTTGAATGTGATTTTTAAATGAACCATCTTGCTCAAGGTGGACCACTAGGTACTTTATGGAGTTGATTACCTCAACCCTTGTTTAATCAGAGAGGCTAAGTGATAGTTTGTAGTGTGGTCCAAGACAAGATACTTTGGCCCAAACAACATAACCTTAGTGTTTTCCCATTGAGAATGAGTTTGTTTGAGTGGAGCCAGCTTTCAAGTGATAAGAGATCTTTACCTAGTTACTCATTCAGTTAAGCTGAGTTTATAGCAGTTCTATAGAGTACGGCATTGTCAGCGTATAGAGTGATGTTGGCCTATCCAGTGTGTTGGGGGAGGTCGTTTATGAATAGTGAAAATAATAAAGGCCTTGTGGGACTCCATCTAGGATGGGCCATTGAGCAGAGAGAGCACCTCACCCCCTTACTATTCAAATCTGCCCTCGAGATAGCTCATAAATCATTTTCTGGACCAGTCATCTAGATCCAGAGATTCCAGTTTACTGATTAACAGTTGGTGGTTCACCAAATCAAAAGCATTGGTGAGGTCTATAAAGACTGCACCTACTAAGTGTCCTTGATCTACGGAACTTAGGATGGAGTTGGTCAGGCTGACAAGGGCAGTGTCCACCCCATGATGCATGTTATGCTGTTCAGGGGTCAGGATATTATTCCTCTCTAGGTTGTCCTGTATTTGGATCTAAATTAACCTTTCTAGAACTTTGTTTAGCGTTGGGAGGATGGAAATGGGCCAGTAATTTTCCACTAGATCCTGGGGTCCACCATTGTGCACCAGGGTAGCTAAGGCCACTCTCCACAGGGAGGACACTCTCCCTTCAATTAGTGATCTATTATAGATCCAGGTGATGGGGGAAGGGGCAGCTAATCTCAATAGGTTAGGGGTTAGCGTGTCATAACCAGCTCCACTCGCAGCATTCACCTGAATTTGAGATGAAATTGAGGTCGGTGGGCTGGCGCATTAATCGTTTTCGGTTAGGGTTGGGGTGGGGGAGTCTACCCAAAAGACTTCTGCATTTGTTAAGATCTGTAAGATACGCATTAATCCCATTAGTGGCTTCAGACGGGTCTCTGAGCTGGATGCCATCCCATATTAGGTTAGTATCCCCTACAGAGCTTTTAACTCTTAAAAGGGCATTGATTTTGTGTCCAGAATTTTTGGGAGTTAGACAACTTTGAAGCTTGTAGATCCCTAAGGAACTTCTTCTTGGTTGATTTCAGTTCCTTTTTGCATTTGTTACGAAGAGCTCTAAAGCGTATCCAATTCTCAATGAGACTGGAGGATTTAAAGTTGTCCCAGGCCTTACCCCTTGACCTCATGAGTGATCTGAGCTTTCCAGTTAACCATTTGGCATGCTGACCTTTGACCCTCATCTGTTTGAGAAGGGCATCGCTAAACCTTCAGAGAGCAAATGTGCCCCACCCTCAGAGCTACAGACTTACCCCACCTTCAGAGTGGCAGACTTGCCCCACCCTCAGAGTGGCAGAATCACCCCAGCCACAGAGTGGTAGACTCACACCTGCCACAAAGTGTCAGACTTACCCCATCCTTGGAGTGGCAGACTTTCCCCACCTTCAGAATGACAATCACCCCATACTCAGAGTGGCATACTCACCTGAGCCACAGAGTGACTGATTCACCCCACCTTCAGAGTGGTAGACTCGCCCCACCCTCAGAGTTACAGACTCATCCCATCCTCAGAGAGGAAGACTCGCTCCAACCTCAGAGTGCCAAACTCGACCAAGCCGCAGAGCAGCAGACTCAACCCTCCCCCCACAGAGAGGCAGATTTTCCCCAGTCACAAAGTTGTGGACTCACCTCATCCTCAAAGTGGCAGACTCACCCCACCCACAGAGTAGCAGACTCACCCCACCCTCAGAGTGACACACTCATCCCTCCCTCAGAGTGGTACACTCATCCCACCAACAGAGTGACAGACTCACCCCACCCTCAGTGCGGTAGACATGCCCCACTCTCAGAGTGACAGACTTACCCCAGCCTTACAGTGGCAAACTCTGCACACACTCTGAGAGGCAGACTCACCCCACACTCAGAGTGGCAGTCTCACCCAACCCAGAGTGGCAGTTTCATCCCATCCACAGAGTGGTAGACTTGCCCCACCATCAGTGGCACACTCACCCCATCCACAGAGTGGCAGACTTTCCCTGACCACAAAGTGGCAGACTCACCTCACCCACAGAGTGGAAGAATTGCAACCCAATCAGAGGAGCAAACTTGCCCCTCACTCATTGTGACAAACTCATCCAACCTTTAGAGTGGCAGACATGCCCCACCCTCAGAGCAGCCCTCACCCCACACCCAGAGTGGCAAACTCCCACCACTCTAAGAGTGGCAGACTCACCCAACCCACAGAGTGCCACACTCACCGCACCCACAGTGGCAGACTCATCCCACCATTAGAGCATCAGACTTGCCCCACATTCAGAGTGGTAGGCGTGTCACACACTCGGAGTGGCAGACTCACCTGACCCTCAGAGTGGCAGACTTACCCCACTCTGAGAGATGCAGACTTGCGCCACCTTCAAAGCAGCAGCTTCACCCCACCCTCAGAGTGGCAGACTTGCCCCACTCTCAGAGCAGCAGACTCACCTCACCATCAGAATGTCAGACGCACACTTTTCTTGTGGAAGTCAGACACTCAGCTCATGGTGAGGAAAAGGCAGGTTCCCTCTCTTTTCTGCACCTCCTACTGACTGACTGTGGTGTGGCAGTATGTTATAAAAGAAACTACCCAGCTCCACGTCAAGATGCCTCTTTTGCTGTATCAATATTGTATGCATGTGAGGGGATGTCCTTTTTGGTAAAAACAGGTCTGGATAGCAAAAATAATGAAAGCGGGAACGGCTTGATGGTGTGTCATTGACCTAGACTGGAGCAGACATAGGAGTGGCTAGGTGACTCAGAAATAATTGAAAGCACTGCTCTGTTGCAGTGCTACCTGGTAGCAGGAGATGGAACAGTGACTGCTGCAGCATGAGGATGGTAGCAAAATGGAATGCACTACCAGTGTGGGTGGTGTCATGTAAATCTTCAAAGGGCGTGGGACAGGGAACAGGGACAAGTGAGGGAGGGGGAAGTGGGGGAGCAGCAGTGGGATGACGAAGGGGAGGGGGAGTGGGACAGCTGCAAACTAGGGGTGCTAGTTACACACTCAAGCAGACTTAGATAGACTGGGTGGTCTGTTTCTGCTGGCACATTCCTATGTTTGTATGTATACCAGGGAGACAGCTCCTCCCATAGGACACCTTCTGTGCACGCACATGATCAGTTGGCCGACAACTAGCCATTACCAGGTGCTGTGGGGAGGTGGGGGCTGCAGAAACAATGTGTGAAAGCCACTTCTGTTGAGATGACGATCAAGGGCACATTTAAGGCCCACAATCAAAATGATAGAAAAAGGACGAACTCCACTGCTCAGATCAATCCTGCCAGCCAAGAAACTGCTTTATCATTCCATTCGCACTCAAGTGTGGCAGTGAATGATAAATACAGCAGTTTCTTGGCTGACAGATCCTTTTTCTATCATTTTGATTGTATGGACTGCCTTATTTAAAGGATGACCCAAGTAAATATGAGAATGTGAACCGAAAACTGGGGACAACCTATACCCTTTTGCAGCTATTACATTTAAGCCCCGCACTGCGGACCACCACTAGACCGATCAGTAGGGTTAGTGAAGGGTGGGAGTGAATGAGCCTCCATGGAGTGCATGCTCCAGGACCAACAACTGGGCCGAAGGAGACAGCAGAGAAAGACCTACAGTATATGAAAAGTAAAGTAAGTCAGCAACACACGACAGAGTGTGAGCAGTAAAGGTAAATCATCACATGCCCCAGGTGGGTTGTGGCACACAAGGCACAGCCGAGTGTCTGAACTCATCTGGGATGTGAGGTAATTTGTGTAATTTTCATACACCCAGTGGTCTGTTATTTTCCTTATAAAATGATTTTAAACGTAAAAAAAGAAAGTAAATTTAAACTGTGAACAGTGTGAAATTTAATGCACAGTCACATGATCAGTTTTGACTAATCAGATTGTTTACTTCAAGCCATTTTATAAACTGGGACATTGTACTATACTCCAGTCCTCATCTTCATCTGAACTGAAAATAAAATCCTACCAGTACTGCTTCCTACATTTAGAAAACTCACTCTCCAAATAACGTCAAGGTGTTACAGTGAGAATTAATTTTAAAAATGAATGCATAATGGCGCTCTAATTATTCCCTGCTACTACAGTCACACTTTATACTGACAAATAACTTTTTTGACAATACAGTAACTGCCTGCAGTTCCACCTTCATGGAAGCCTGGATAAATGGCAAAGCCATCACCATACACCACCTGCTAAATGGAAGGCGTACAAAGGGAAACAATGAGCGCAGACATGAGTTATACGTGCATACTGATGGCCAGTAACAGCAGACCACTGGAGCATCCTATAAGAACTGATAAAACAGGTGAAAAATCCCAAGTGACCTGATTGGCCAAAAACATCATGTCACTGTCAGGTTATCCGAGAACAACTGGACGTCCTGGTGTGTGATAGTCCCTTCATACCCACTCTGTACAGAGGGATATTGGCATGATTGAGTTGTTGTAGTCAAAATATGTGCAATAGTTTCTTCACGCACAGTGGAATGGCTTGCATACATCCCAAAGCAATTTGTTTTCATAATTTGAATCACTGTTGTGCCATTATAGTTAGCCACTGAGCATTATCCTGCAAACAAGATATATTTGAATAAAGTAGAAAAGTAGATAGTTGGGTCACTTCGGGTGACTTCTGTCTCATGGACTGAATAAAACAATTAAACTCAGACAAGACACCAGACAACTCCAGGCACATATTCAATACACTTCAATAAATTGCGATTGGTTGAGTGCTGCTGAATTAACTCACAGCACCTGCCTGCTGGGTCCTTGGCTACAGCGACCACCAATTCTGGAGCAGCCAGAGCGGCATGGGATCCAAACTATGAGAGTAAATAACATTCCAAGCATTCCGCAAACCATGGCAACCACAGCTGACAGCAAATAAAAAAACAAAAAAAGAGCACGAGCATGCCAGCGGCGTCGGATATGAAAAATGAAATCCCAGAAGTCTGCTTTGTGGAAATCAACTGCCACAAGCATTGGCAGGGCAGAAGGATTATTTGAAAAGAAATGAAAACCAGCAGCAAAAAAATGTCAACAACACTCTCATCAAGTCAACAAGCACTTGAATGGAAATTGCAGCAGCTGGCTCCTTGCCATCTGAAATGAGAAGCATCTTTCCGCAGGGCCTGTCACTTCAGGCAGTCTTCAAGGACACAGTTGTAAACGGACACAGTATTACCATCAGTCAAATGACAGAAATCTTTAACTTCAGCTCTAGTCTGTAAGATAGGTCCTGTACAAAGATACTGTTAAAGAAAGTGGGCACCAACCAATATGAGATAGAAGCACAGAAACACAGAATTTGATGCCAGAAAAAGAACTGCTTGGCTCACCCAGAGTGCCCAAATATCCAGTCTGTCTCCTCATACACTGAATGATCTCTACTGACCCTCTCATCTCCCTGCCTATTTTGTAATACACTTCTATGGTTGTTCCACACATGCTTGAAGCCCCGGGATTTTGGCCTACACCATTCTTGTCGGCAGTCTGTTCCAGATGTCTACCACCCTTCCAGTGAAGAAATGTGTTCTCACATCTCTCTTGTGCCCCTGCTCCAGCTTCACTGCATGCCCCTTGGTCCTGATGCCCCTACTCATTTGTAAGAGACTCTATTCCAACACCCTGTTAGGTACGTGTAGGTCTCTATCATGTCCCCTCTTCCTCTCCTGTCTTCCAGGGTGTACAGGATGAGATCCTCAGTCCCTCCGTATAGAGCTTTTACTGCAACCCCTGTACTATTTCAGTTGCCCTCCTCTTAACTGCTGCCATTGTGTTTATGTCCTTTCTGAGGTGTGGCCTCCAAAACTCTACACAGTGCTCTAAGTAGGTTTCAGCAGCGAGGTAGACATTGGCAACACCACCTGCTTCCTCCTGCTGCAAATACCTATCCCTCTGCATCCCAGCATCCCTCTGCATCCCACTAGCCCTATCCAAAGCCTTGTCACACTGCCCTGCTGCTCGGAAGTAATCCCATATATTTCCAAGGTCCTGTTCCTGTTTAGTGACTATCAGTACCTCCACTCCATCATATACTCAGCGCCTGGGTGCACATGCCCCTGGGTGCATAATGTTGTGCTTCCTGGCATCGAACCTCCAACTGCCTCGCTCTTGTTGAGTCATTAGACAATCACACTGGTATGGTAGATGAAGCAGAAGAAAGTAATTGGAAGTCTTGAGTCAGTGAGAGGTTCCACTTGGTTTTATGGGGATGAAGTGGCTATACATCTCTCCATCCATCCCGCGAAGGAGCCATGGAGAATGACTGGCTCTCAGAGAACACTGATACTGGAGAAGTGGGCCCAGCAGAGCAATGTAAGTTTAGGATGTAGGGCAGGGTGAGGTTCTGGATGTTTCAAAGACAACAGCCAATCTCTCAGACACTGGGAACTACTGGAAAATGCAATCTCTCAGAACTGGGAACTACTGGGAAACACAGAGTTCTCACAAACAGAAGAGGCTGGGCTAGGTTCAAGAAAGTCTAAATTCAGTAGACCATGGGCACAGCTGGGCACCGGAAAACAGGTGAACACAGTTATAATATTCCAATGTTAGGAGTTCCCCAATGTTCCCCAGTTAGTCCCAAGTCTCCTCAGGTCCAAAGTGCCCAGGTGCCCCAGTAGGCTAGGTGGCAAGTGGGGGGGGGGACAAATTTAGTGGAGGAGTCTCTGCAAAAGTAAATTGCAGCCTGCAGTGTTAATGTTTTTTTTTCCTCTGCTTCTCTGGAGCCTGCCCAGCCCTTAGCGTGAGGTTGTGCCCTCCTCGTGCTGGGCAGCTGCTTCCTCCCTGCTCGCTAGGGACTCAGCATCCCGAATGCCAGGGAAGGATCCAAAGTGGCCAATAATGGCCGTTTTAAAAAACAGTGGTGTGTGGCCAGCAGCCATGATGGTCGGGAGAGTGCTCTCAGGTGCCCCCACATGAAGAAAAGGACAGTCTGTGGCCAAGTCAGGGAGAGAGGGGATGCAGGGAGGTAAAAAGCCAAGGTAACGTGTACCTGCAGTCTTCCTCTCATCCCTGCAGTCCGTCAGTAGTCCAGTACTCTGATGGGTCCTCCAGTCAGGTGGCGGTCCAGTGGTCAGCAGCCAGCAGACATCCGCCAGATGGACAAGTGTGCTCCATTCATTTTATTTTTTTTTATTTAAAAAACAAAGTAAATTCCGGTCCTTCGTTGGCAGCACCCACAAGCAGGGACATATCCTCAGTCAGCGTCAGGCCGGGAGGAGTATCAGGCTACAGCAAGGCCCCATAGTCATCCCTCCTACTGCCCACCTACTCCAGTGCCATCGCCAGCAGCAGTACCTCCTCTCTCCACCTTCTGCAGTTCTTCTCCCTGGGTCAGGGTGGTGAGTCAACAGGGGCACCATCTGGCAGGTGCTGACCACCAGTATATTTAATAAAATAAATAAAAGTTTATTTTGCACCGAAGGGCACTCAGAGGGACAGCAAGGACAGCCACGACTGGGACAGGGAGAGGCCCCCTAGGAAGGGTCCACCTGAGGGCGAGGATATTTAAATTTATTTAAATGAGCTACAGCTTGCAGCCGTAGGGAAAGGGGTGGGACATTTTTAAATTAAGGTCCTGCAAGGCGGAACTAGGGCAAGACAGCCCTGAATAAATTAATAAATTAAAGCATACTGTATATAGAAGCTACAGCCAGGGGCAGGGCAAAGCCCCAGCATTATAGGTCAGTTTGCCAGGTGGGCTACCAGACAGGGCTAGTTAACCCAAAAGTTACAGTTTATTTATATTTATAAATAAAAAGGCCAGTCAAGGCAAGGAGGGCCCCAGTTTAAGTTGTAGCCACATTAGCCAGGTGGGCCAGGTAGCCCAATATTGTTTCCTTAATGTTTTCTGCATTCTATTCCGTTTATCCAGCTCTGGGTGGACCAGTTAGGGGATGCCAGCCCGAGATAAGGAATAGTGTCCCAGAGAGGAGTAAGGTGGCCAGTAGCCAAGAGGCAACCAGCAGCCAAGCCACAGCAAATATTTAAAGAGTGCTATTGTGTTGTTTAAAAGTACACTCTGATCTTAGCTGTAGCCAGTGGCAAGGGAAGGTGAGTGGACCAGGCAGTTAGTTACCCCAGCAGCATAACAGCCACAGTCCAAGGCAAGGGCTTGTAACCCCAGTTATTTCCCCGTAGCTGCTAGTTAGGGGAGGGACAGTCAGGAAGGGATCCTTAACATTTTAGCTAGTCAGATTACCCTCAGCCTTAGGGTAATCCTCCAGTTAAGTGCCTTCGGAGCTAAATATCTGTGGGAGGAGGGTTTATACCCCAGGGTCCCCGCATATCTAGCTCCTAACATTTGGCAGGTTTCCTCATTGCATCTCCCTTCTAAAGTCCCTGCCTGGAAAATGCTTCTGTGGGACACTGAATTTTGAAGAAGGTGAAACAGTTTATAGACACTGAGACAGCATTTACAGAGATGGTGCCTGAATATTACAGTATAATTGCATTCTGTAGCTCAAACTGTCTTTGTCTCAAGAAACTGTTGGATTAACTCTGCATTTGCCCTGCATATATCAAAGTGCCCTCTCTGCTGGTATTTGCTTGATTGTTCCTACAGACTAATGGATTAACCCCTTACTTGCCTTTCAAGAACTGCCTTGCATGCCACCAAACTGCCTGCTCATCTAGGAATCTCTTAGTCAAATGCTTATCTGTTCCCCTGATTACTGCTCAATTTATAGACTGTTGATAGCAGTGATCAACTTGAGACAGGTACCATCATCCTTCTTCTGACACGTTGGGGCCAGCCGCCAGCATAGGTATAGTGTTTATAGCGCCCTGTCACCCGTTTCACCTCCAGAGCTGTAGGCCATCCCCTTCCTAACAGTTTTTAGGTCGTGCAGGGAAGTGCCCCAATTCACAGGTAGGAATCTGTCTTCAAGGGGGAGTGGGGCTGTGGTTGTAAGTACCCAGCTTTTCCCTGGGGTCCAGCTTCGGGCCAGAAGTCTTCAATCAATTGTCTGCATCCTGTGTTTTCCCTGTGGTTCAGCTTCGACCCAGAAGTCTTCTGTCAGTTGTCTGCATCCTGTGTTTTCCCTGGGATCCTGCTTTGGGCCAGAAGTCTTCAATCAGTTGCCTGCATCCTGTGTTTTCCCTGGGATCCAGCTTCAGCACAGAAGTCTTCAATCAGTTGTCTGTATCCTGTGTTTTCCCTGGGATCCAGCTTCAGCACAGAAGTCTTCAATCAGTTGTCTGCATCCTGTGTTTTCCCTGGGGTCCAGCTTCAGCATAGAAATCTTCAATCAGTTGTCTGCATCCTGTGTTTTCCCTGGGGCCCGGGTTCTACCCAGAAGTCTTCTGCCAGTTGTCTGCATCCTGTGTTTTCCCTGGGATCCTGCTTTGGGCCAGAAGTCTTCAGTCAGTTGTCTGCATCCTGTGTTTTCTCTGAGGTCTAGCTTCAGCACAGAAGTCTTTAATCAGTTGTCTGCATCCTGTGTTTTCCCTGGGGTCCAGGTTCTACCCAGAAGTCTTCTACCAGTTGTCTGCATCCTGTGTTTTCCCTGGAATCCTGCTTTGGACCAGAAGTCTTCAGTCAGTTGTCTGCATCCTGTGTTTTCTCTGGGGTCCAGCTTTGACCCAGAAGTCTTCAATCAGTGGTCTGCATTCTGTGTTTTCCCTGGGGTCCAGCTTCAGCACAGAAGTCTTCAATCAGTTGTCTGCATCCTGTGTTTTTCCTGGGGTCCAGATTCAGCCCAGCAGTCTTCTGTCAGTTGTTTGCATTCTGTGTTTTCCCTGGGATCCTGCTTCGGCCCAGAAGTTTTCAGTCAGTTGTCTGCATCCTGTGTTTTCCCTGGGATCCTGCTTCGGCTTAGAAGTTTTCAGTCAGTTGTCTATATCCAATGTTTTCCCTGGGACCCTGCTTTGGCCCAGAAATCTTCAGTCAGTTGTCTGCATCCTGTGTTTCATTTCCCTGGGGTTCTTCACTGGCCAGAGGCCCTATATCTGCCTTGCATTTTATGCTTCAATTCTCTGCAGCTCATTTTCCCTGGAGCCCTACTTCAGCCAAGAGGCTTACCACTGCTTGGATTCTTGTTTGTTTTAGTTCTTCACCCTTCAGTTCTTCCAGTTCAACCAAAGCCAGCCAACAAAGTGAACTGGTGGCCTCTACTCTCGCCCTGTGAAGGGCTCTGTGCTCTTTTCGTCTCTGCTTGACATGTGGTACGAATGCAATTAAATAACACGATGATGGAGTATTAAGGCATTTGTAGGGTGTAGGAGTACAGCGTAAGGATTATTATACAACTATAGAGTGCCGAGCTACAGAATATCCTGTTGTGCACTGCTTATCCCCTTTGGTGCTTTGCACCCAGTAAATCTGTTTCTATTCTTGGAGTTTGTCTCCTGCCTCTCCTTACTCGAGCACCGCTACACCATCAGAGAGAAAGATCTAGTGCTTATTTGCACAGTAACTCCGAAAGCCACACTTTTTGGGCTAGAGTCCAGCAGTCCCATGTTTATTCATTTCTGCTAGATAACCTCTAACTTTTTTGGCTTTTCCCGTCCCTCTGGAGCAGTTTTGTTTAATTTACAATTTCTGTTTGTTTATTTGTTACGGAATCGAATAGGCCCACTGGAAATAACAAGTCCCATTTTTGTGAGCAACCTAGAACAAGTTACATAGAGAAACCATGACGTTAGTAAGATCACAGTCAGAACTCAAGCCAGGCAGAACATTTGTGCATGAGAAAAGGCAGGAAACACATCCTTACTAGAAATTCAACAGCTAATACAGCTTAATCACTAGATGTGTTGCAGAGGGGGAGATGATCCCATGGGAAATTTACACAGATCAGAAACAGTTAGGATCATTCTTTTGTTGAAGATGACATGGTCAGTGGAAATTCCAGTATACAGCAACAGTTCTAGGATGTCAGCAACTAAACTGACTGGCAGTACAGCCCAGAGCATTAGTTCTCAGACCTTGCCAAAGTGAGTTACCCCCAAACAATGGTGAAATCTCAAGCCTGCCCCAAATATGAAAATTATATTTGGTCACCCCATAAAAAAATACCATTTACTGTAGTAATTTACCCAATACACTGGGAACAAAATGACAGCCTTTGAGTTTATTCTCCTTTATTCAACATGTTCCGCCCCATTTCCCATAGGGTCACACCTAGAACCAAGCTTCCATTCTGTGTGCCTTTCCTGGTCACAAGTTTGTACATCAGCAAATAAATAACTAAATGAAACCACTGCCATCCACTCAAAACGGCAGCAGCAGCATTTCTGCCAGCCTTCCAGAACAGCAGGGAATGAGCCTAGGTCATTTCATGGCTGTTGGAGAAGGACTCCATGTTGCAGAGGACTGCTCTGCCTCTGGGGAGGGAGGATCACTGCCTCTACTGCAGTGCTTCCTCTTAGTTGACCACGAGATGAAGTGCAACTGAGGCAGAGTGAGAGGGTGTTTGCCAGCTGGGCTCGGAGACATCACGCCATCCTGTGCATTTGTATCTCCATGAGTTTTAAGCCTAAGTCAAAGAGGTGGCAAGTAAACACTGAAAAACCATGGGTCTGTGACAGGATGATGCATCCCAGCTTGCAAGCCTCACATCATCAGCTGCAGTGTCCTTCCTTGAAATGCTGGCTAAGGATTACTCGAGAGGCCTAGCCCGTCAATCCAATGAAAATGCCCTGCCTTGAGGGGGTAAATAAGGATGGGGGAATTCCCAGAGAAGACGGGCGTTGAGGCTGGATTGAGGCAGGTAGGCAAGAAGGAG
This sequence comes from Neoceratodus forsteri, assembly GCA_016271365.2. Classification (NCBI taxonomy): domain Eukaryota; kingdom Metazoa; phylum Chordata; order Ceratodontiformes; family Ceratodontidae; genus Neoceratodus; species Neoceratodus forsteri. The sequence goes on from CM057459.1 coordinate 1,370,664,622, forward strand.
ACATAAACACTAAGTTTACAAATTAACATCACCTGCTATTATCTACATTCAGTTTGTTTTTTCCTTCTCACAAAATGTTTAGATATCGGAATTCAAATGCAGTACATTTTCAGACTTCTATGAGTCTCTGCCAGAATAGGTTGGGGCCTCCCCAAGGAGTCTAACCTCACCATTTGAGAAAAACTGGCCTAGAAGTTAGTGTAATGAGCTGCAAATGAGCTTGGTACATCCAACATACCTGGGTTTGATTCCCACAGACTCCACTAGCATACTGTGTGACTGAACAAGTCATTTAACCTCCCCATCACTTCTGGGTCATTCCTGAAAACAGGCATGTGTGCCTAGTGGGCCTTACCCAAGTACTAAAGAATACATAAAAATATGGCTAGGTTAAGGTCTAAATCAATAATTAATTTAAAGGATCCAGGTGTTTGAAATAATTTAATGCTATGGGGGAGGGTGTTCATAGTGAGGGGGCTAGATAGGCAAAGGAACAATGTCCTGTATCAGTTTTCATGTGGGGAACTGAGAGAGGCTCCGAGAACAGAGGCACCAAGTTTCAGGAGGAATTCAATCTGCCTTCCACTTCGTGAAATGCTGGAGGGTAGTTTCCCTCAACCAGTCCTCTCGGCTGGCCTGCAGCTCATCTCACACCTATGCCAGGTAGTCCAGATAAGTTATGTCAGGTTATTCATCAGCCATTTGGTGATGCAGTATGTGCTTCACCTAATTAATTTTGGTGAATGTCTGCTTCCTCCACTCCATTACAAAGGCCATCTATGAGTATCCTATTTCACCTTTGTCTGTTCCATCCTCAATGCTCCCTCTAAGGAAGATACCCAAGCATTAGTTCAGGTTGTTTGGGTTCCATGTTGCTGGCTACGCAGAGGCTGCTACCATACGAAGTGCTGTATTCATTCTGAGAAGCCTTTCAAGCAACACGTTAAGGTGTTTTTTTTTGTTCATACAGCCAGTCTCTATTTTTTAAGATTTATTTGTTCGTTTTTCTATGATATGCCTGTCACACTTGGACAGCTGGTTCTGATCCCTGTATCATTTTTTGTAAATATAAAAAAATGTGTGATGGACTGTGTCAAGAGAAAATGCTGTCTTGCTGGAACTGACACCATCAAAACCTCCCAGGGATAAGTTCAATGGACAGGACATAGCTTAAACTGCAAGTATCTGAGGTGAAATTATCTTGGTAGTTTGCTTTGAAGGCAGGAAACAAGATATACATTTTTATAATGCCCTCAGGGAGATCCTTTGATGTGCACTAGGTGTCCAGAGAAAAGGAACACCGGCCAGTGTTATGGGTATCCTCCCAGGAAGCCAGCTCATTTAATCAAAGAGACCTTTGATGTCTGGGGATACCAGGTCCCAGACTAAATTAGGAAAGTCCAATAAGTTTTTGCTTGGAGTATTCAGTGGATTACATCAAAGAGGCTTTTGATGTCTGGGGAAAAGCAGAGCACAGACTGATTTGGACCAGTCACATAAAAAGAGGCGATTCTTTTTGGTCAGCTATTATTTTTTTAAATATCTTAGTGGGACCTCCTGTGTTATAAAATGTTCATGTTTATATACCAAGGCTGAGTTAGGTGACCTCAGAGAGAAAGCCGTCTCAATACTGTTTTTAAACCTACTAAGCAAACCTTAGAAGACATATAACTTTCATATTTCTGACTGAAAAAAGAGAGACCACGAAGCACTGAAAGATTAAGAAGGAAATACCTTAGACTAGACTAGTCTGAGTGTTATTATTTGTAGGACTCTGTACTTTCAAACCTGTTTATTTTAAGGCTGTATGTGTTGGGATATTTTGTTCTGTAATTTTACTGTTTTCCTATTTTATCTATTTTAAAGTAAATATATTTTAAAAATGGAAACTGCCTGGTGTGCCTTAAAATTTATTTTTATATAAGTGAAACTTTGAAGGTTATAGTTGACACTGTTTATGAACTTATTGTGATACCAAACAGGGAAACAGACAGAGTTCTCTAAGGTCTTGCATAGAGTTCTAAGGGTTCATTTTGCAATACCTGGTTAGGTGCCCATAGGCAAAGATATCTGGCCCCCTGAAGACAGAATTATCTGAGCCCGATAATTGGGTATGCTAACAAGAGGTTATCAGTTTGAATCCCTTCAGGACTTGAGACTAAGGTGACTCGAACCCACAAAACAGACAAGAGGGTTACCTTGTACTGTTCACTGTTCACAATTCTACACTCAGAAGTTGGCACTTTGGGAGTAGAGGGCTGACCTGCTGAGTGAATCTGTGACAGTGCCCATGACTGGTGCTGGACTGACAGCACTGGAACCTGAAGTCCTCTGTTTATCCACATGACCGGTACAGTACGGGCAGTCACTCTGCAAGCTTACCCACACTGCCACACCAATGTGCCTCAATTCTGCCATTGAGGGACACCTCATTGATGAGAAAGTAACTCAGACTCCATTCTGATTCAGTCCTTGGCCTCTCATGTGAGACAGCCAACAAGGGTGCCGATTAGTGCTAGCAGTGCTGGGGGTTTTGTGATGTGGATACCTGCCCACTGAGAACTGGACTGACACCATCACAACTCATTTTTTCACATAGGCCACTGAACAGCCCTCAGGTGATAATGACCTTCGATCACTACTGACCTGTCCTGGGCTTGATCCCATAACCTACAGGTGAAAGGCTCCAAGGACCCGGTTTGTAGCTCAGGCATGGAAGCTTCTTTTTCCAGGAAAAATCCATTGTGGGGAAAGCAATTGACTTGGGATTATCCCTTTCTCGCCTATAGAGTATGTGCCAGTAAACCTGGTGTCAGTGTTGGTAGCTGAGCCTTTGGGTCACCCCGCCTACTGTAATACTCCTACTGTAATACTCACCCTGCCTACTGTAATACTCCTACTGTAATACTCACCCTCCTACTGTAATACTCCTACTGTAATACTCACCCTCCTACTGCAATACTCATTCACAAATATGTGAATGAAGTCATTCATTCACGTATTTGTGGATGAGTATTACAGTATGTGCTACAAGCCCATCGGTCCACAGTGTGGTCCAATGGGCTTACAGCTGCTACTATAAGCTGTCATTCGGCAGGCAGCCACAGAGGTATGTGGGTGGGTCTGCTGCCTGCCAATGATGGGGGGGGAGCTGGGTGGACTGGGGTCCTGTGTGGGTTGGGGGTGCCACTGGACCACCAGCGGATTGTTGTAGTGCACTTTATGGGTGATCGGGGATACTGGCAGGGTGGAGGGTACCACTAGACTACCAGGAATATCATTGTCAGCTGTACGAGTGATCAGAGGTATGGGCAGGTGGGGGGGACCACTGGACCACCAGGGATATTAATTTTAATAAAATATGGTAAGCAGTGCTACGGGAGGAGAGGAGGTTACCACTGGACCACCAGGGATAATAATTTTAATACAGTTCGGCGATCAGTGCTATGGGAGGGGAGAACCACTGGGCCACCAGGGATAATAATTGTAATAAAATACAGTGATCTGTGCTACAGCAAGGGGGGGGGCCACTGGACAACCAGGGATATTAATTTTAATAAAGTACAGAGATCAGTGCTATGGGAGGAGACCGGGGTACCATTGGACCACCAGGGATATTAATTTTAATAAAGTACAGCGATCAGTGCTATGGGAGGAGACGGGGGTACCACTGGACTGCCAGGGATATTAATTTTAATAAAGTACAGCGATCAGTGCTATGGGAGGAGACGGGGGTACCACTGGACTGCCAGGGATATTCATTTTAATAAAGTACAGAGATCAGTGCTATGGGAGGAGACGGGGGTACCACTGGACCACCAGGGATATTCATTTTAATAAAGTACAGAGATCAGTGCTATGGGAGGAGACGGGGGTACCACTGGACCGCCAGGGATATTAATTTTAATAAAGTACAGAGATCAGTGCTATGGGAGGAGACGGGGGTACCACTGGACCGCCAGGGATATTAATTTTAATAAAGTACAGCGATCAGTGGTATGGGAGGAGATGAGGGTACCACTGGACTGCCAGGGATATTCATTTTAATAAAGTACAGAGATCAGTGCTATGGGAGGAGACGGGGGTACCACTGGACCGCCAGGGATATTAATTTTAATAAAGTACAGCGATCAGTGGTATGGGAGGAGACGAGGGGTACCACTGGACTGCCAGGGATATTCATTTTAATAAAATATGGTGATCAGAGGTATGTGCAAGGAGGGGGGATCCACTAGACCACCAGGGACATCTGTGGGTGCTTGTGCAAGGTGTTCTGGGGGGTAGCCAATCACAGCTGGTGGCTACTGCGTTGTGTTCTGCAATACAGCAGCACACCTGTGGGTGGTGGGAACTTGAGCCATTTTTTATGGCCTCAATGTTGAGCGCAAGTATACAGCACATCTCGGAACTGAGCCAGCAGATGCACCGCACATCCCAGGCTGAGCCGCATATGCATGGGCACACCCCTTGGAGATGTGCCGCTTACATTATCTTTGTAGCCCGGTGCATCAGGAATTGCACTGTGCAATTCCCACTTTCGAATATTGCCCTCGGGGTTGGTTCTGGGGTTTTGGTGCTGTAACTCAGTTGCACCAGAAACAACCCCTTTGAATACCTAGGCCATACTATTTACCATTTTGTTTTGCATACTATATATATACATATATATATTATTGTTAAACGACAAAGGACTTTAGTGCACAAGTACACAGAGGCAAAAGTCCCCCCTTTTGACTATCTAGGTCAATGGTCCTGAACCTGCTTTCTGGAGGGCTCCAACTCTGGGACACTACAAATATCCCTATCTGTAATCACACATGAATACATATTGACGTTTTTGCTTAAAGTAAAATACGATTGGCTAAAACTCAACCAATAATGTTTTACTGTATGCAAAGTGGTCAATATTCCTTCATGGTTATGTCATTACTGATACAGACACTGAGCAGAGTGGACACTCTGCAATGGGGTGGGGGCAGTTTCCGTCTTTAACAGGTCACAAAAGAATAGATTTTATGGGAAGGAGAGAGTTGTGGGGCAGGGAGAGCTGTATTACTTCAAACATCTAAATCTGATCGGGTAGAAAGAGGTGGGATAAGTTTGTGTTTGGGAAAAGTAAATCAATACAATTTATACAAATACATTCACCAAAGAACAGAGAGAAAGTGCTAAAGGTAGAAAGTGTTATAACAATGGAATATTATTAAACAATAATACATAACCGCAAACAGGTGATACTGAAATAACATCATGCCTAGGATAGACAGACACAAAGCCATTGACCAGCTATCTCCAACCCCTCAAAAGTGAGATTATCCCAACACATCCTATATGTTGGCATGAATTAACATGTGTAGATAGCTATTAGTCACAGAACAAGTGTCAGAACATCCCTTTTATGTGTAGGGACATATATTTTTGATATCAATTGTACAGTTTTATTTATTTTTATATTTTTGAGGAAACACACCCCATATGAAAGCACTGCATTATGGGTATGTAAATAATCAATTGTTTGATGTCACTGTATTATGTTATGCTATACCAGGCAATTAGGTGATCTGCATTCCCATGATTCAGTGCATTCATATGTGGTGTGTTTCTTCATAAAAAAATAAAACTCTAAAACTGATACTATGAAAGAGATGTTCCCAAACTATAAAGATGTTCTGACATTTGTTCTCTGCCGATCTATGAAATGTTTTAGCCATGACAAAAATGTTGTCCCCCCACAATATAAACAATAAGGTATTTATATGAAATTAAGTTTCTGACGCTGGAGCTTGATTGCAAGACAGCAGTTTCTTTTGAGTTGAGAGGTTGGGGCTGGTTATTTAGTCTGCTGTGCAGTTATCTGAATGGTTGGATTTGATGATGTTAGGTTGTACTCTGGTAATCTTACTACAAGTGTCCAAAAAACAATCTGGATCCAGGAAAATGTCATATTTTTATAAAATGTCAGTTTTTATAATAAGCACTTGAACTTGCATTGGGTGTTGCCACACAAATTTGTTTAAATAGTTATAAAATTAAAATCTGATATTATTCTTATTGTCCATGTTCTAGATAATGATAAAAATGTTTCTGCCAAACAAGAAGAATGCAAAATACTGTAAATGTTATTAATACTTGTACATGAATTCTAAATATCTCTAATTAGCATAAATACACCTTGTAAACATACATTACTGCACTGAACACCATTAAAGTAGCATTAAAAATTTGCTAAATTTTCCCATTAATTGCCCATTGATTGGTACATAAATAATGGCACAATTAACAGTGTAAGTTCCATCAAAACATTAACATGCCATTAATTTTAATGTGTTTTTCCAGTATAAGCGTGCCAATCAACTGTTAATGGGCATCACCTTTAGGTGGTAATCTAATGGTCATGTAGTCATGAATTGAGTGGCCATTAATTGATGATAAGTGCCATTAATTTAATGGTCCAATATCCATTACATTTTGTTACCATTAATATATTTTAATGGGCATTTTAATGGCCCTTCAAGCATTAATTGTGCTGGCTATTACAGTACAATAACGGCCGTTAGAAGCTCCATTAATGTGATCTTGATTTTGAATCACCGTATTAATGGCCATTAAACTGCACTGATATATTGATGGTTGAATTAATGGTCTCTAGCCCATTAAATAAAACCATTACTATCCCCTTAATCAATATATAAATAATAGCACCATTAAATTGTCATCACCCGTTTAATGACCAGTTTCCTTTTAATGGTATGTTTTACATTTTAATGGTTCCATTAATCACACACAATGCCAGTATTACCCATGACCATTACATTTGTTTTTGATGAGCTAATTACTGTGACCAAAAACACTAATGCATAGCAGTACCCACAAGCATGCAATTCCCTTGAATACAGAGGATGGATCGTGATCTGACAAAGCCACACTAATTGCGTTTTTAGCTGTTTACATTACAACTTGTTAAACCTCAATAGTGCAGATTTCAGTGTGGTTATCATGTGTTTCATACAATTCAGTCTTTGCTGTATGTGTATGGTGCTACATAAACTGTAAGAAGTATTTGAGTTCTTCAGCACTAACACAACTGATTATTAATGCTCATGCATACGCTATGATTGCCATGTAACAGAGAACCTGAATGGATTCAGAATTCAGCTTTGTTATGGCATCGCTGCGACGTAGTGATACATGGTTCATATGGTAGAGATGTCATAGTGATACAGTAACAGTGGTGTAAAGTTCTCAAAATTTATTGATATTAAGGATTCACAATACATTATAAATTACAGTATTTTAGCAGACAAAACAAGCATTTGTCAATGCCGAATGTTGTTGCTTCTATGTGCGGTTTAGGTATTTGGAAGTGAGAGTACCGTGCCTAAGAAGACCACAGAGGACACTGGGCGGGAGGGTGGGCAACTCTAAAGACCCAGCAGAACTCCAATGAGCTCGCTGACTCCCCCTCTTTCACTCACTCATTCTTTTTCTCCCAACGCTGCAGGCTGCCCTTTTGTACTGGAGTCCTGCCTGTGTTGGCACCTTTTTCTGCCCACAAAGAAGTTCACAGCTGTCCTGATAGAGCTCTGTTGAGCTCACTCCCCCTCTCTCACTCACTCCTTCTATTTCTCCCAGCGCTGCAGGCTGCCCTTTTGTACTGGAGTTCTGCCTGTGTTGGTGCCTTTTTCTGCCCACAAAGAAATCTGCTGCAGTTCCAACAGAGCTTCATTGAACTCGCTCACTCCCCCTCTCTCACTCACTCACTTGTTCTGTTTCTCCCTGTGCTGCAGGCTGCCCTTTTGTACTGGGCTTCTGCCTGCATTGATGCCTTTTTCTGCCCACAAAGAAATCTGCAGCAGTCCCGACAGAGCTCTGTTGAGCTCGCTCACTCCCCCTCTCTCACTTGCTCAGTCTGTTTCTCCCAGCTGCAGGCTGCCCTTTTGTACTGGAGCCCTACCTGTGTTGGTGCCTTTTTATGCCCACAAAGAAATCTGTAGCAGTCCTGACAGAGCTCAGTTGAGCTCGTTCACTCCCCCCCTCACTCGTTCAATCTTAATCTGTCCCAAACACTGATTTCCTACAGCGACCTTGCTATTCTGCGCCAGAAGTGCAAAAACATATTTTGGCCAGGATGTGAAAAATGACAGCTGTGCTATTCATAAGGAAGTGTGAAAAAATGCCAACATTGAAAATCTGGCGTGAAAATATTACGAATTTGCGAAGTTACAAGGGTGTGTGGAAACTGTGCAACACATGCTTGTAATACAGTCATTCTAAGGACTTTTGTCACCAGATTTTCAACATACACATTTTAGGACCTCTGTTCATGAACAGTGTCACTGTCATTTTCTTAATCTGTCCCCGACACAGATTTCCCACAGTGACTGCGCTATTCTGCACTGGAAGAGCGAAAACACATTTCAGCCAGGATCTGAAAAATGACAGCTGTACTGTTTATAAGGGGGTGTGAAAAAATGCCAGTGTTGAAAATCTGGCGTGAAAATATTACAAATCTGCGAAGTTACAAGGGTGCATGGAAACTGTGCAACGCACACTTGTAACACAGTCATTTGATGGCCTATCATCACCAAATTACATAAACATAGGCATTTCAGGATCTCTGCTCATGAATGGTGTCACTGTCATTTTCCTTACCTGTCCTGAACACTGATTTCCCACAGTGACTGCACTATTCTGCACCATAAGTGCAAAAACACATTTCAGTCAGGATGTGAAAAATGACAGCTATATTGATCATAAGGAGGTGTGAAAAAAATGCCAATGTTGAAAATCTGCTGTGAAAATATTGCAAATTCACGAAATTATGAGAGTGAATAGCAACTGCTCAACCCACGCTCGTAAAACAGTCATTTTTTGGATTTATTCCACCAAATTTGCAACATAGGCTTCTTGAGAGCCCACCTCATGAACACTGGCACTGTCATTTCATTAATCAGTCCTGAAAGGTGATTCCACACAGTGACCGCAAAATCACCTTTCAGGACCGAATAACACCATAACAGTGGCTGAATTCATGAGGAGGGGTCCCAATAACTCCATGTTGAAAATTTGGTGCCAAAATTCTCAAAACTGTCTGAGGTATGCACCAAAGTTGAAAAAAAACTTATTTATGCCATTATACATTGTACCAGCATTTCTTCAGTCCACGGTTGGCTTTGAAGACTGCAGACGTGTTTTCGGTCCACTGAAGATCATCATGCTGGGCTCCAGAGGTAAATATGGGGTGAGGTGGGGTGTGGGGAGGTAGGGTGCACAGAGGGTGGGTGCGGGTTGGGGGCAGTGCCACAGACTCAATGAGAGACCGTTTTCTGTTTTACAGGGTTTAAAAAAAAAAGAAAAACATTGCGGGGCAATTTTTCTTTTTACAGGGACATCTGGCACACTGGGCTGGGCTCCCAGCATGTCACCTGAGTGTTTTTTTTGGGAGGGCTGTAGCCGACGGGAGACTGGGCACCCCACAGTACATGGGGAGGAAGACGAGGGATTGGGCACCAGCCTTGGCACACAATTCATTGGGGATCATGCCAATGGGGAGGGGCTCCGCTGGCAAATTCAACTTGGAAGAGGGGACTGAAGCTGACAGGGATTGGGTGCCCCGTTGGCAAAGAAAGTGGGGAGAGCATGATGCCAGGGAAGGGATTTGGCACCCCATCAGCATACAGCATACATTTCGGTGAGGGAACATTATGTCGATGGGGACTGAGCTCCCCATCGGCAAACTGGGTCAGGGGCATGCAAGGAACTGCCCTGCAATAACGGGTCACTCCCTCATTGCGGCACAATGTCTGAAGCTGCAATGACAAGGCGACCCCCGATTGCAGCGGCTAAAATGTTTCAAGGTGGAGGCACGCTGGCTGAACTAGTGTCAGCAGCAGCATGCCACCCCATTGGGGAATATGGGCCAAGCCTTAAAAGGCCACAACAGTGCTGCACCTCCACAACCTGCTTCTGCAGCAAGCTGCCGCAACATGAATCATTTACAGCAGATTTTGTCAATTTACCTTTTATTGCTTTTCATTATCAACTGTGTCATAGAAATGGCCAGCATCACATATAAACTGAAACATTTTAACATGCTGACACACACACACACACACACACACACTCTCTCACACTCACACATGCACACACACACACTCACACTCACACTCACACAGTCACCACAAACACTGCAAAATGTCTAGCGTTCCATAGTGCATGATCAATGTTGCCTCCTTACATAATAGGGCTGCTGCATGTAGTGGTGTGTGTGTGTGTGTGTGTGTGTGTGTGTGCTGTTGTGTGTCACTGTGTGGCAGATACTGTGTGTGTGTATTTGTGTAGGAATCTGTGTGACTCCACTCAGTTATGCATCACATTCTTGTTACCCCAGGACACAGCAGTTATGAGAATGCCAGAGACTACAGTATGTGATTAACAAAAAGCAACATTGAACCTTCAGTTCATACTTTCTGGAATGACACTACTAACATGAGACAGACTGATTCTTAATGCTGGAATTACACTTTATTAATGACATTCACACAGTGTCCCACAGAGAGACACACACACACACTAAAGATCCATAAGCTGCAGATGTGGAGACCTGGGTTTGAATCCCACAGCCACCTAGGTGCATACTGTGTGATTCTGAGCAAGTCACTGAACTTCCTTGTGCTCCCAGGTCACATCTGGAAACAAGCTTCAGCTTAGTGTGCTACTCCTTGTTAAACAATGTTCCCTTCCCCCTTTCCCCTAAAGCATGCATGACACAAGCACCACAAACACTACAACATGCCTATTGTGCAGGATCAATGTTACCACCTTACATTAACCTTGCACAACAGGGATATTGCATGTTGTGGTGTGTGTGGTGTCCTGTGTGTGTGTGTGTCCACTCAGTTATGTCATATTTTTGTTTCCCCAAAACACAGCATTATTATGAGAAGGCCAGAGTACAGTGGTTGATTTACTGAAATTTCAGAGATCATCCTTGTTAGTACTACCTTATGGGGTGGGGGGAAGGCCCGCTAATCACCAGGGATCATTTTACTAAATCTCAGGCGGGTGATCAGGTGGGGAAGGAGAGACTGTTAGCCACCCTTTTTTGATTACATGTCAGGTGGGTGGCGGGGAGAGGGACTGCTAGCTACCGGGGCTTTTTCTGGGTGAAGCAGGTGGAATTTCCACTAAAAGTCAGACTTTTACTTGAATTTCACCTGCAGAAGTTTTTTTCTGCACACCTCATGCTGAGGACGTTAATGATAACCTTTTTGACATTTGTTGTAAGTTTCACTTAATGCAGAGCTTACATCCTCATACAGAGAATATAAATCATATTCAATAAACATTCTACTGACCGCGTGGTGCTACTCCACCACATCGTCAGAACGCCTGTATGGTGGCATACTTGACTGGTGCCAGTACTTCCTGACATTCCAGTACAGAGTCGCCACCTACGGACATAAGCAAAGGAAGAAGGAACATTGGAGGCGAGGGAGGATACAGGCAACCTTTAAATTTTAAACTGAACATGAACTTTTAAATTTTATTTTCGGCTCCAAAACACTGCAGGCTTGCTGCCTTGCTTAATGGGCAACCTGCAGCAACGCCAGAGAGTGAGAGAGGGATCGAGCAGCCAGAGGGAGCTCTTGGGAGCTCTGGGACTGGGACCAAACTTTTACATTTTATTTTTGGTGCCAAAACACTGCAGGCTTGCTGCCCTGCTTAACGGGCAACCTGCAGCAACGCCGGACAGCGAGAGAGGGATCGAGCAGCCAGAGGGAGCTCATGGGAGCTCTGGGACTGGGACCGAACTTTTACATTTTATTTTTGGTGCCAAAACACTGCAGGCTTGCTGCCCTGCTTAACGGGCAACCTGCAGCAACGCCAGAGAGCGAGAGAGGGATCGAGCAGCAAGTGGGAGCTCATGGGAGCTCTGGGACTGAACATGTATTTTCTCCCTCCCTCCCTCCGACCTACCCCACACCGCCACCCTTTTAAATAGCCTTTATGGGCTGGTAAGGGAGGGGTGCTCTGGAGGTGGATAAATCAGGACTTCTACTTTAATAAAACTGTATCATTCTGGGGCCAGTAAGGAAAATCATGGAGATACAAGTGGGGCTGTGATATTACAGGCGGCTGAGGGGTGAAACAGAGCTAGGATATGGTATATGATTGCTACAGAATAATATTATAGGAACGGAGGGGATAAAACAGTGCTAAGTATACTTTGTGAATGCTGTGCAAACTGTTAGAACTTATCAGAACTGTTTAGTTGCTAAATGCTGTGGTAAGCTGTTAGTATGTCTTAGAACTGTTTAGTTGCTATAGTCTTTACCTAGATTAGGAACTAACTACAAAGGCTGTGTTGCATCTGTTCAACTGTAAGGGGCTGTAATCCTTGATCTTAGACCACCCCAGTATGGCTACTTGGAGAAGGGTGAGGGGTATTACCCCAGCGGGAGGAGACCAGGCCAAGGGGGGGAGTCTGAATTTTTATGGACAGGGACAAATGGGGGGACCTCCAGCCAACAGGGCAGGCATATTTGGAAGGAGTATAGGCTGCATGGGCTGTGGGGCAGTAATAATACTAAATTGGGCCTGGTGGGTGGGAGGTTACCCACTATGTAGGCAGCTTTTGCAGATCAGGGGAGAGTTAAACTGGCTAAGGATGCAACTGGGGGCGTTGGGGTGGGTGATGAAAGATAATGGGGGGGTGGAATGAGGGACTAGAGGGAAGTGTCAGTGGAAGACTGGGACAAGTTTCATCCAACAGAAGGGGAGAAACTACGGAAGGAGGATTTCCACAGCAGTAGAAAGGTGACCGGTGGTGTCCAGAGGCAACCAAGAGGGGTGGTAGGAAAGAAGGGGGTATGGGGGTGGCTAAGGCACACAAATTGTTTAAACCCGATACACCCATTGGTAGAAGAGGGATAGGGAGAGGATGCAAATGATGAGACAGGGAACTGTTAGGGGTTAGGGGGTATACTGGGATGTATAGGAGAGGCATCATCAGCAGAAAACAGGAAGTTGTTATCCCTCTGTACAGACAGTTGGTGAGATCCCATCTGGAATACTGTGTCCAGTTCTGGAGACCCCATCTCCGCAAGGACATAGACAGGATAGAGGCAGTCCAGAGGAGGGCAACTAAAATGGTGCAGGGTCTGCAAGAGAAGCGTAGGGAGGAGAGACTAAAGGAGCTTAATATGTATACCCTTGATGAAAGAAGGGAGAGGGGACATGATAGAAACTTTTAAGTACCTCAGTGGAATCAACAAGTCCAAGAGGGTAGCATCTTTCAGAAAAAAGACTTGCTAGAACAAGGGACACAATTTAAAGATAGAAGGAGTGCGGTTCAGGGCAATGTGAAGTATTATTTCACAGAGAGGTAGTGGATGCATGGAACAGCCTTCCTGAGGAGGTTGTGGGGTCTAAAACTGTGGGAGAATTCAAGAATGCATGGGACAGACATAAGGCAATTCTTGTGGGGGGTAGGAAGAAATAGGCTGTTGGTTAACTAGGATCTGCGGCCTATCCTGTAGGTAGGGAAATGGGCAGACTAGATGGGCCTAGCGGTCCTTATCTGCCGTCAAAGTCTATGTTTCTATGTTTCTATGTAGCTGAGAAGGTACAAACCAAGCAGGAAAAGGTGACACAGGAGATGGAGACTCCTAGGAAATCAGGAGGCATTGAGGCAAATCATGGCTTGGATGGGGTGGAAGATGGTAGGTTCAGCAAAAAGAAGGAGGAAGCCGGATATTGTGGGCTCAACTTCAGATGGGGGTGCAGCAAACATGGGAAAGACGAACATGGGGTTCAGCAGAAAAACAGTTATGCACCCCTCATCACACTGACAAGGGCAGGAAGTGACTGTGAGGAACCATTGCAGGAAGGAGCAGGAGCAAGAAGGATAGGAGACACTCTCCCGGAGGAGGGCTCAGGGGCACGGAAGCTGGGAGACAAGGGGGAAATTCTCTTGGGAGCTGGAAAATTGCCCAAAAATGAGGAGGCCCTTTTGGGGACACACCTGGAGGAGACGCAAGTTAAAAAAGGAAAAGAGGCAGGGGTTAGGATGGAGAGGAAAAGGAGCAGGGGGCAAGGGGAGGGTCAGTGCTCCAGGGAGAGATACAGGGTTGGTTCTGAGCATCACTGGTGAAAGAAAAAAGACTGAGGGGGACGGGTCAGTGAGGAGAAAGATCTGGAAACAGGGGGAAAAACTGCCACTGTCCACAGTGATCCAGCAAGATGTAATGGAACCAAGGAGGTCGGGTCAAAGAGAGATATGGGTTGGAGCAGGGGGGTCGGACAAAGTTCGGGCAGGAAGGAGAGGGGAAGGAACAAGCAGGAGAATGGAGGGGGAGGGAGACACAGAGATAGCGAGCAGAAATGTGGATAAGGAGGCAATGAGGGTGCTGCTGTTGGGTGACTCCATGACTAGAGGGATTAGGTGGAGAGGGGGAGGGGAGTGGGCTTCCTGTGGTGTTAAGTCAAAGAGTATGCCTGGCCTGATGGTGCATCAGGCAAAACATCACATCTGTTCTCTAGCGCAGGACTGTGGTGGTACCCCTGACATATTAATACACCTAGGTACTAATGATATACAGGGGAACAGTGAGCTGGAGATACAAGCTAGGATTAGGGACTTGGCCAGAGTGTGTCAGGTTGTGGGGTGCTCGGTCTCCGTCTCTGAGATACTACCGGTGCCCATGGGCAGTGTAGAAAACAAGCAGAAGATACAGGATAAAAATGCATGGCTCTGCAGATGGTGCAGGACCAGAGGACATGGGTGGATAGGGGACTGGGGAGCAACCTGGGAGGACAAGGATCTGTTCGCTAAGAACAGGCTACACCTTAGCAATGAGGGAAAGAGGTCCTGCAGCTGAGACTGACAGAGCTCATCCACTCCAGGTGGGGTTTAAACTTGTGAGTGGGGGGAGAAGGGAAGGCTCTGGCCTTCTCACACAGGCAGAGGGAAGGGGACACAGGGCAGGAGCAACAGATAGTGCAAGTGTTGGTCTTGGTAGGCAGAAGGCAAGGAGGCCTCAGGGTGGAGGAAAAGAAGGCAAGGGGACAGGTTTGCGGGTGGTCCTGATAAACACCAGGAGCATGGGAAATAAGATGTTGGAGCTGCAGGTGCTGATGGTGGAGGGGTGGTTGATGTGGTGGCAGTCACGGAGATGTGGGCCTCATCCAGACATGACAGGGACCTAATCATACTTGGGTCACCACTTGCAGAAGGGATGGGGGAAGGAAGGGGAAGGGGTGGCTTTTATCATCAGGGATAGCATAGCGATAAGCAAGGTGGAGGAAGCTAGGGATCAGGTACATATGAACATACGAAATTTGCCAGCAGATAAAGGCCTAGAGGTCTATCAAGTCTGCTTGAATGTGCAGCTAGCACCCCTTATTCTGCAGCTGCCCCTCCCTTCCACCCTTCCCCTTCATTGACCCTCCCCCTTGTCCTGTCCCATCCTCATTTGAAGCAAGTCCACTGTTCTACTGCATACCACTTCTGCAGGTAACGATTCCACCCAGCCACCACCCTCTGTAAAAAGTGTCTCCTCATCTCCTCCTGAACCTTTCTGCCCAGTCTCATATCATGGCCCTGGTGGCCCTCCCTCCTTACTTTGAACAGCCCCTCTGTACCGTCTTGTTTATTCCTTTCATGTATTTAAAGGTTTCAGTCATGTCACCCTGTCTCTCCTTTCCTCCAGTGAGTACATGTTCAACTCCTTCAACCTCCTCTGGTATGATAAGTCCCCCAGCCCCTTGATCATCTTTGTCACTCTGCGCAGCACCCCCTCCGGTAACTTAATGTCTCTCTTCAGATACGGACGCCAGTACTGCACGCAGTACTCCAGGTGTGGTCTAACTAATGACCTATAGAGTGGCAGAATCACCTCTTCCCTCCTCGAGGATATTCCCCTTGCAATACAACCCAGCATTTTGTTGGCCTTTGCAGCTGCCTTCCTGCATTGTGCTGAGTTGTTCATTGACCCTGTAATGAGCACACCCAGATCTTTCTCCTCTTCTGTCTGGGCTAGTTGCACTCCCCCTAGTTGGTAACTCCTCCTTGGGTTCTTCATCCCAAAATGCAGCACCTTGCACTTTTTGGCATTAAAGCCCAGTTGCCAGGTGTCTGATCAGGTTTTAAGCTTTGCCAGATCATCCTGCAACCCCTGCCATCCCCCTAGGTCATCCACCACCGCGCCTACCTCGGTATCATCAGCAAACAGACTGATCTTGCTCTTGATGTCCCATGATATGTCTGCAATGAATATTCCAAGCAAAACTGGTCCCAACACTGAGCCCTGTGGAACACCGCTCGTCACTGCCCTTGGGTGTGAGAGCTCCCCACCCACCACCACCCTCTGTTGCCTTCCCTGCAGCCAGTTTCCTACCCATCTCACCAGCTTTGCACCCGCCCGTGCCTACTAACTTTCTTCCCAGCCTTCCATGCGGCACTGAGTCAAATGCCTTGCGGAAGTCCAGATACAGGACATCCACTGCATGGCCTCTGTCCAGTTGCCTAGTTACCCAGTCATAAAACTCGACCAAGTTGGTTTGGCAGGATCTGCCCCATATGAAGCCATGCTGTCTGCTGTACTGTAGTCCTTTGGCCTCTAGGAGGGCCACCAGCCTCTCCTTCAGCATAGTCTCCATTAGCTTACTCACGATGGATGTGAGGCTCACTGGTCTGTAGTTTCCCGGTTCATCCTTGGGGTCACTCTTGTGAGGGGCACCACATGAGCCATCCTCCAGTCCTGAGGTACACACCCCGAATGTAGTGAGGCATTAAATAGGTCTGCCAAAGGTCCTGCAAGGACCTCTGCCAGCTCCTTCAGTACCCTGAGGCGGATGCCATCTGGGCCTGGCGCCTTGTCCACCCTCAGTGCCTTCAAACCCTCTTGAACTCTGCTCTCCATGATTTCCCCATCTGTCACCACTTCCCCCCCTGCTTCTGCCATTTCTCATAGAAACATAGAATTTGACGGCAGATAAGGACCGCTTGGCCCCCCCAGTCTGCCCATTTCCCTACCTACTGGATAAGCTGCAGATCCTAGTTAACCAGCAGCCTACTTCTTCTTACCCCACCCCCAGAATTGCCTATGACTGTCCCATGCATGCTTGAATTCCACCACTGATTTTGACTCCACAACCTCCTCCGGAAGGCCGTTTCATGCATCCACAACCCTCTCTGTGAAAAAATACTTCCTTAAATTACCTCTGAGCCGCCCCCCTCTATCTTCAAATTGTGCTCTCTAGTTCTTGCACACCTCTTTTTTTGAAAGATGCTACCCTCTTGGACTTTGTTGATTCCCTTGAGGTACTTGAAAGTTTCTATCATGTCCCCCCTCTCCCTCCTTTCCTCGAGGCTATACATATTACGCTCCTTAAGTCTCTCTTTATATGTCTTCCGGTGCAGACCCTGAACCATTTTAGTTGCCCTCCTCTGGACAGCTTCCATCCTGTCTATGTCTTTGTGGAGACTGGGTCTCCAGAACTGCACACAGTATTCCAGATGGGGTCTCACCAGCTGTCTGTACAGAGGGATAATAACTTCCTGTTTTCTACTGGTGATGCCTCTCCCTATGCATCCCAGTATCCCCCCAGCCCTCCTTGCTGCCCTCTCACATTGCTTGCCCACCTTTAGGTCATCTGATATGACTACCCCCAGGTCCCTTTCCATTTTTGTTGTTGTTAGTATCTCACCCCCCATTGTGTACTCTTCCCCTGGGTTTTTGTTTCTAGGTGCATTACCTTGCACTTCTTAGCATTGAATCTAAGCTGCCATACATTTGACCATTCCTCTAACCTTGCCAAGTCCCTTCTCATCCTTTCCACCCCACCTGTGCATCAACTCTGTTGCAGATCTTAGTGTCATCTGCAAAGAGACATCTTTTCCTTCCAGTCCTTCTCAAGAATGTCACTTATAAAGACATTGAAGAGGACCTGTCCTAATACTGAACCCTACGGTGCCCCACTAGTAACCCTCCTTTCTTCTGAGTGGACTCCATTTACTATTACTCTCTGTGTCCTATTCTCCAGCCAATTCTTTACCCAGGCTGTCATCTTGGGACCCACTCCCAGGCTGGCTAACTTGTATATTAATCTTTGTGTGGGACTGTGTCAAATGCCTTGCTAAAGTCTAGGTAGGCCATGTTCACAGCCCCTCCCTGATCTACTACTTTGGTCACCCAGTCAAAGAAATCTATCAGATTTGTCTGGCATGACCTTCCCGCTGTGAATCCATGCTGCCTATGGTCCTGTGCCCCTCTGGCCTCTAGATACTCAACAATTCTTTCCTTTAGAAGTGATTCCATAATTTTCCCTATCACTGAGGTTAAACTAACAGGTCTGTAGTTTCCTGCTTCTGCCTTGCTCCCACTTTTGTGAAGGGGAATCACATCTGCCCTCCTCCAGTCCTCGGGTACCACCCCATCCTCCCATGATTTGTTAAAAAGGGTAGTCAGTGGTGTCACTAGTTCTACCCTTAGCTCTTTTAGAATTCTGGGATGAATCCCATCAGGCCCCATTGCTTTGTCCACCTTCAGTTTTAAGAGTTCTTTCAGAACCCTTTCTTCTGTAAATGGGCTGGTATCAACTTCTGTATCCAGAGTGTTACTACTGTTTGTTTTATGTACCTCCCTTCATTTGTAAATACTGAGCAAAAATATTTGTTTAGTATCTCTGCCTTTTCACAGTTTCCCTCTGCCCACCCTCCTCCCTTTATTAAGCCTCACTATCCCTCCTTGGTCTTCCTTGCTCCTGATGTACCTATAAAAGGTTTTATCCCCTTCTTAACTGAGTTGGCTATCTTTTCCTCGGTTTGGGCCTTTGCTGTTCTGACTGCCTTCCCAGCCTCCTTTTGCTTTAACTGATACAGTTCTCTGTCCTGCTCCTTCTGCGATTCCTTGTACTTCCTGAATACTTTCTTTTCTCTTGAACCTTCACTGCCACTTCCTTTGAGAACCATAGTGGTTTCTTACATCGTCTTGTTTTGTTTATTTGCTTCACACAAAGGCTTGTTACCTCTGTGATGGCAGTTTTTATTATTCCCCATTGTTCTTCCACCCCTCCTTCCTGCCCATTTGTTAGTGCATTCCTTAGGCACTCATCCATTTTGGCAAAGTCAGCCCTCCTAAAGTCTAGTACTTTTGTCTTTGTATGGCTTGACTCTATTGCTGTGTTTATTGTGAACCATACTGTTCGATGGTCGCTAGTTCCCAGATGGCTACCCACTTCTACATCTGGTCTCTCTCCATCTCCATTTGAGAGAATCAAGTCTAATATTGCTCCCTCTCGAGTGGGCTCCAGTACTAGTTGTCTAAGACATGCCCTGTAGGGCATCTAGAATAACTGCACTCTTGAAGTGGCAGCTGCAACTGCACTCCAGTTAACATCTGGCATATTCAGATCACCCATCAAGCAATATCTCCCTTTTCTGCCATTCTAAGTATACCTTCTATCATTTCCTGTCCATTTCCTCCCCTGAGAGAGGGTTCTAGACTCTAACCCCTGTGCGTATTGTGGTGCCATTGCCTGTCTCCAAATTTACCCACAGTGCTTCTTCTCCTCCCTGTTTACCCTTTTGTTCTGTTGCTTTTATTCCTTCCCTTATGTAAAGAACTACTCCTCCTCCTCTTTTACACTGCCAATCCCTCCTGTAGACAGTGTATCCTGGTATGTTTATGTCACAGTCATGGTTTTGTGTGTACCATGTTTCTGTGACTGCCACGATATCCAGATGTTCCTCCTCCATCAAGGCCACTAATTCAGGAAGCTTGTTACCCAGATTACGGGCACTGGTACTCATTGCTCTCCATTTTTTGATGGCTTTACCTTCTGTTGCAGCATCCCCCACTGACCATTCTACCTCTGTCTTTTTCTCATTTAGTACCCTGTTTTGTAGGGAGAGGGAGAGGCTAGGATTTTCCTGCTGCTTGTCAGTGCCTCCCCCTTTGACTAGTTTAAAAGCTTGCAAATGAAGCATTTAAACCGATTGCTCAAAAGACTTGTTCCCTTCCTGGACAGATGCAGACCATCCTGCCAGTATAGGCTGGTGTCCCTCCAGGTGGAACCCCAGTCCCCAATGAAGCCAAACCCCTGTGCTCCGCACCATTTTTTCAACCATTCATTATGTTTGCTTGCACGCATGTGCAAGAAACATAGTGCCTTCATCGGAGATTTCGGAGTGTGTCACCTCCTCCTCAATTCAGTCAGTGGGCTGGCAGGCGCGGCCCCTGCAGCCAATGCATTTTGGAGCTGTCTATGACATGCTCCAAAATGCAGTAACGCCCTGATTAAAAGGGGAGCTATGCTTGAGTGAGCACCGATAAGATATCAGCTGCTCAGCGCTCCCCACGCTGAACAGGCGTCTGGCGCCCGTGCTGTATAGCCCGACGGGTGCCCAATCCCCATCGGCTGAGCTCGTCCCCCAGTTGCTGGAGCTGCGTCCCCACCCCCCAGTTGTAGGTGCCACGCTGGAGCCCACCCCAGCGTGGCAAGCACTGTAGTCCTTGGTCGCAGGGTGCCTAATCTCCGCCGGCTGAACGCCCCCACCAAGTCCTTGTGCCACGCTGGGAGCCCACCCCAGTGTGGCAAACGTCCCATGATGTCTTTTTTTTAAACCTGTAAATAAAAACTGTCCCGCGTCTCCCAACCCCTCCCACAACCCGCACCCACCCACTGCGCACCCAGCCTCCCCACACCCCTCACCCCAATAATTACCTCCGGACTCCGCGCGATGATCTTGGTGGACCGGAACCGTCTGCACTCTTCAAAGCCGACCGCGAACTGAGGAAATGCCGTAGCTGTATAATGGGTTACATAGGGGTTTCAACTTATTGCATATCTCGGGCACTTTTGAAATTTTGCCAAATTTTCAACATGGGGTTTTTGGGACCCCTTCTCATGAATGATGTCACTGTCATGGTGTTATTCAGGCCGAAGGGTGATTTCTGCAGTGACTGTGCAGTGACTGCAATCACCCTTTGGGCCTGAATACCACCATGAAGTGACATCATTCATGAAGGGTCCCAAAACCCCATGTTGAAATTTGGTGCAAAATTCAAAAAATAACTGTTTCTTGAGGATGCTATGTAGTTCCTACGCAGGCTCGTAAGTTCACGAAATTTCAATATTTTCACTCCAGATTTTCAACATTGCCATTTTACCACACCTTCTTATTAGTAGTACAGCTGTCATTTTCACATCTCGCCCAAAATGTGTTTCTGCCCATGTAGCACACAATGGCGCGGTCGAGTATCTTGAGATCAATGTCTGGGACAAATTAAGAAAAATCACAGTGACACTGTTCATGAGCAAAGGTCTTAAAATGGCTATGTTGAAAATTTGAGTGAAAAATTCCTAAAATGACTGTTTCACGAGGTTGCATTACGCAGTTCCTCACTTTTCGTAAGTTAAGTGAATTTTCAATATTTTCACTCCAGATTTTCAACATTGCCATTTTACCACACCTCCTTATGAGCAGTATAGCTGTCATTTTCACATCTTGCCCAAAATGTGTTTTCCACCCATGTAGTGCACAATGGCGCAGTATGTGCAAAATCAATGTATAGGACACATTAAGAAAAGCACAGTGACACTGTTCATGAGCAGAGGTCTTAAAATAGCTATGTTGAAAATTTGGTGAAAAATTCTAAAAATGACTGTTCTGATGCGTTCGCAGTTCTATATGCATGCTCGTAAGTTTAAATTTAATATTTTCACTCCAGATTTTCAACATTGCCATTTTATTACACTTCCTTATGAACAGTACAGCTGCCATTTTCATATAGTAAGCCCAAAATGTGTTTCGCACATGTAGGCGCATAATGGTGCTGTTGGTGTCTGAAAGCAATGTTTAGGACAGATTAAGAAAATTACAGTTACACTGTTCATGAGTAGAGGTCTTAAAATGGCTATGTTGAAAATTTGGTGACAAAAGTCCATAAAATGACTGTGTTACGAGTGAGCAATGCGCAGTTTCCATGCACCCTCGTAAGTTCATGACTTTGTAATATTTTCAGTCCAGATTTTCACCAGTGGCATTTTTTCACACTTCCTTATGAACAGTACAACTGTCATTTTTCACAACATGGCTGAAGTGTGTTTTCACACTTTCAGCGCTGAGATGCATGGTCGCTGTGGGAAATCATTGTTCGGCACAGATAAAGAAAATCACAGTGACACTGTTCATGATCGGAGGCACCAAAATGCCTGAGTTGACAATCTGCTGTAAAAAATCCCCAACCTAATTATATTACGGGTGTGCGTTGCACAGTTTCTATGTACGCTCATGACTTCACCATTTTTTTAAAATATTTTTACTGCAGATTTGCAACATTGCCATTTTTTACACCTCCCCATGAACAGTACAGCTGTCATTTTTTACATCCTGTTCGGAATGTTTTTGCACCTGTGGTGCTAAATGCCGTAGTCACTGTGCATAAGCAGCTTTCGGCTAACAAACTGATATTCCCCTGTTCATGAGGTGGGGTCACAAAAAAACATGTTGAAAATTTGGTGAAAATACAACGAATGCCTGAGGTATTAGGGTTTCCAACCATAACGCCCAACCCTGTAGAGAATGACAGGCATCAGGGGTGTGACTTGGGATTCTTGCCTGTAATGCTCATACCATTCCACCCTGCAGCCAGTGAGAGGCATGAGGTATGCCTTGGACTCTTCAGCCCCAAAGTTCACCCCATTCTCCTATATCGCACCCATCTCACCGTATTTCCTAATGAAATGGGGTGCGCATAAGGGGCAAAGACCCCAAGGAACACCGTGACACTTGTCAGTGTCTGCAGGGTGGGGTGTGGTGAAATGGCGAGGCCGTTATGCCTGACGACCCAAATGCACACCCCAATGCCTGTCCTCTCTGCAGGGTGGTGGTGGGTTGGCTTCAGTTCAGTACTTCACTGCCATCCTATTACATGCTCTGTAACTTCTACATTACCACTGCCAATGCCAGCAAGCAAACATTCGGCATTGACAAATGCTTGTTAAACTGCATGGTGCCAATTACCCTCGCCTCCCCCAAGCCTTTGACAGGCAGCACCTCTGAGAAGGATACCTTGTGTGCTACTTGTCTTAAGTCCCTCCCCAACTCTGCAATGTCCTCCTGCACTGCTCTAATCTCATGATGAGCCAAGTCATTTGTTCCTAGGTGGACAATTACGTCCAGCTCAGAATCCCTTGCAGCTGTTCTCGTGATCCTGAGGATGCGCTTCCTGTCCCTCCAAGCCATGGCACCAGGCAGGCACCTTACTTCAGTTTTCCCAGCTCCCCCAGTTCTATACCCTAATAATTAGTCCCCACCAGGAGCTGCTTCCTTTCCTGTGGTGTCCTCTGCCTCCTTCCTGTGGGCCTCCTTGTGACAGTTGTCATCAGTCTTCTCTGCGGGTGCATCCATAGGGGAGCTATGCTCCCCCAGAATGGTGTATGGATTGTGGAGTGGAACAATTGACTGGGTGTGCCTCTGTTCCACCCTCCTCACCCTCCCTGAGCCCACTGTGGTCCAACTGCTGTGCTTTCTTCGCAACCTCTGAGGTAGTGGTGGTGGCACTAGTGCTCCCTGGATGGGGGAGGTTCCCTTTCTACTGTCCAGTGTGACCTGGTGGAAGGTTTCCTTACTACTGTCCAGTGCGGCCTGAAGACGGGCAACTTCTTCCCTCAGGGCAGATAGTTCTACCACCTTGGGTGTCACCCCCCCTCCTCTCTTTAGTAAATACTGAGCTGAAGTACTCATTTAGTGCTTCCGCCTTATCACACCCTGCTTCCACCCAACCCCCTTCCTTCCTAATCCTTACTATGTGGTCCTTACAGCTCCTTTTCTCCCTGATGTACTTAAAGAAGTCCTTCTCCCCCTTCTTAATGCCTTGTGCCAGCCTGAGTTCCGTAAATGCTTTGGCTCCCTTTACTGCCGTTGTCACCTCCTTCAATTCTGTCAAGTACTCCTCCCTGTCCTCCCCCCTCCCTGTTTTCTTGTACTTCCTAAAGGCAGCTCTTTTCCTCCTTACCTTTTCCATGACCTCCTTGCTCAACCAGATCGATTTCTTAGCCCTAGTCTTCTTGCTCTGGGCTTTGCAGCAGGTTTTGGTTGCCTCCACTATCCCCAGCTTTATGAGCTCCCACCTCTGGATAGTGTCCATACTAGATTGAATTCTGGCCAGGTACCCTTTTACCACTTCTCCCATCCTCCCAAAGTCGGCCCTCCTGAAGTCCAGCACTATTGTGCCAGATTCCACTCCTTCCTTGCCCATATCCAATGTGAGCCATACTGAGCGGTGGTCACTCCCTGACAGTGGTTCCTCCACTGTAAGTCCTCTCACAAAGTCCCCATTTGCCAGCACAAGGACAAGAGTATTTCCTAACCTGGTTGGTTCACTGACCATTTGCAGCAGAAAGCTGTCCTGGAAGGCGTCCAGCAGTACCTGCTCCCTTCTGTTCCTGGTTGTTGGGGTGCTTCAGTCCACTCCTGGCATGTTGAAGGCCCCCACAATCACCACACTACCCTTCTCGCAGGTCCTCCTGATCTGTCCCGCTAGTTCCCTGTCTAACTCCTCCGTCTGAGATGGTGGCCTGTACACCACTCCCATTCTAAGAATCCTATTCTTGGAATCCTGGATTTGCATCCAAAGTGACTCCGTACTACCCTGCTCCCCTTCCTCCCTTACACACTTCAGTCTTTCCTTCACATACAGTGCCACCGCCCCCCCCCTTCCCAATCACCCTGCCCCTACGAAATAACCTGTACCCTGGTACAAACAGGTCCCAGTCATTGTATTGGGTGGCCCATGTTTCCGTGATGGCTGCAATGTCCACCTCTCCCTCTGCCATGAGAACCTGTAACTCTGCAGTTTTCCTCCCAAGGCTCCTAGCATTAAGGGTAACCACCATCCACCCTTTCCCCCCCTCCCATCCTTCCCTCCTTTCCTAGTATCACCAACAGTACTTGCCATTTGTCCTTTGTCCCTGTTATGGGGGTAAGCTCATATGGTTTCCCAACCTGTGGTCTCTGCATATCTCTTCCCCAACTGCCACCCCTCACTCCTAGTTTAAATTCCCAACTTCCTCTATGTACTCCTCCATCCTCTGTTTCAACACTTTCTTTCCCTCCTCACTCAAGTGTAGTCTGTCCTTGGCATAGAGACTACTGTCCTCCCAGGTCCCTCCCTACCTCCCTACCCCCCAATAGCCCATACCCTTTAGCACAATACCAGGTTCTTAGCCATCCGTTAAATTCCTCTATTCTCAGCTTTCTTGTTGTGCTTGCCTTTGGCACGGGAAGTATCTCTGAAAAAGTTACTGATCTTCCTGTCCCCTCACATAATTGTGCTAGTTCCTCAAACCTCCTCTGGACTGTATCAACTGTCTTGTCAGCCAGGTCGTTTGTCCCAAGATGTACAAGCATTTGTCAATGCCGAACGTTCGCTTGCAGGTATTTGCAGTGGTATTTGGCACTTGGACATGACTTAAAAAAATCAGTGACTAAGAAGTACAAGCATTTGTCAATGCCGAATGTTGCTTGCTTCTATGTGCTGTTTAGGTATTTGGAAGTCATTGGAGTGCAAATATTGAAAAATCACGAACTTATGAGCGTGCGTAGGAACTGCGCAACACACGCTTGTAAAACAGTCATTTTTAAGAATTTTTTCACCAAATTTTCAACATAGCCATTTTAAGAGGTCTGCTCATGAACAGTGTCACTGTGATTTTCTTAATGTGTCCCATACATTGATTTCGTACACCGACTGTGCCATTGTGCGCTACATAGGCGGAAACACGTTTTGGGCAGGATGTGAAAAATGACAGCTGTACTGCTCATAAGAAGGTGTGGTAAAATGGCAATGTTGAAAATCTGGGTGAAAATATTGAAAATTCCGAACTACAGCAGTGCATAGGGACTGCATAACGCACTCGTAAAACAGTAATTTTAGGATTTTTTCACTAAATTTTCAACATAGCCATTTTAAGACCTCTGCTAATGAACAGTGCCACTGTGATTTTTCTTATTGTGTCCCATACATTGATTCTGCACACCGACTGCGCCATTGTGCGCTACATGGGCCGAAACATATTTTGGGCAGGATGTGAAAAATGACAGCTGTACTGCTCATAAGGAGGTGTGGTAAAATGGCAATATTGAAAATCTGGAGTGAAAATATTGAAAATTCGCGAACTTACGAGCCTGCGTAGGAACTGCGCCACGCACACTCGTAAAACAGTCATTTTTTGGAATATTGCAAATTTTCAACATGGGGTTTATGGGACCCCTTCTCATGAACAGTGTCACTGTCATGGTATTATTCAGGCCCAAAGGGTGATTTCGCGCAGTAATGGTGCAGTGGCTGCGAAATCACCCTTCGAGTCCGAATATCGCCATGACAGTGACATCATTCATGAGAAGGGGTCCCAAAAACCCCATGTTGAAAATTTGGTGCAAAAATTCCAAAAAATGTCTGAGATATGCAATAAAGTTGAAAAATCCCTATCTAATCTAGCCCATTATACAGCTTACTGGCATTTCCTCAGTTCGCAGTCAGCTTTGAAGAGTGCAGACATGTTCCCGGTCCACCGATGATCGTTGTGCCAAGCTCCGGAGGTAAGTATGGTGTGAGGGGGGTGTGGGGAGGCAGGGTGCGCAGTGGGTGGGTTCGGGTTGTGGGAGGGGGAGCTGGGAGAAACGCAGTGGGACCGTTTTCAATTTACAGGTTTGTAAAAAAAAGAAGACGACGTGGGATGTTTGCCACGCTGGGGTGGGCTCCCAGAGTGGCAGAAGGATGGCTGGGGGGTGCAGTGGAGCCGATGTGGGATTGGGCACCCCCGTAGGCCAATGACGCAGGATGTTTGCCACGCTGGGGTGGGCTCTCAGTGTGGCAGCAAAGATTTGGGAGGGGCAGCGTGATGCGGTGCTGTGTATGACAGTGGTGGTTATCTTTGAAGAGAAGACCACCACTGTCATACACAGCTCTGGCATCAGATTGGTGCAGGTCTGCCACGCCTGCTCAATGGAGCAGGGGATTGCAGGGGAAGGGCACACCTCCAAAGTGTCCCATTCTCCCAAGACGTTCCTTGTGCATGCGCGAAAGCAAACATAATAATTAAAGGAGGCTTGTCCCTACCCCTTCTAGCATATTTCAGAACAGACTGTCCCACCCTTTCCACTATCATTCCTGGCATGGCCTCCACCCAAATGCGACTATGCTTCTCCCCCTTGCTACCCCACCTAACTCCTGTTAGTATTGAGTCCCCCAGCACTAAGATTCCACCCTTCTTACTCCCTGCTTGCTTCCATTCATCTCCCTCTCTCATTTCCAGCTCCTCTTCTTCCTCCTGCACATTATTTCCCCCTTTTACCCCTGTTGCAATTCTCCCAGCAGAACTTCCCCCCGCTCCAGTTTGGTCCAGGCATTTATCAATTACTCCTCTAATTTCATCATTTCCCTCCTCCACCTTCTTCCTCTCTAGCAGTGCACAACTATTTTCTGAAGGTCCTTCACAAATGCCCACTCCCTCTCTCTTCATAGTAACTTGTTCTCTCCTTTCCACTCCATGACTTTTTCCACTTCTTCGCCTCCCCTCACAAGTCCCTATCTCCTCCTTCCATTTGTCTTTTGTCTCCTGACCTGGTTTCCCCGGCAATTGTTCTTCCTGGCCTGGGCCCCTTTGTCTCTACTTCCCTTCTTCCCTTCTTCTGACCCTCTCCTCACCACTGTTGGCTTAAATCGCCCTCCCTCATCTCCCCTTCTTCCTCCCTCCAGTATTGGGCTAAACCCACCCCCAATCTGCCTTGCCTATCTTAGTTCCTCCTGCAGACCCTCAATCTCCTTTCTAAGTTTTTCTATGTGGTTGCACACTAAACATCCTCCCACACTCCAGGCAATATTTAGAAAGATTGGTGCACTGCAGTTGTTGCAGTCTACCACCCTACCCATTGCTGTCATTGCCCACCAGCGACCTCCCACCCTTCCAGTTGCAGGGTACCAAACACTCCCCCAAGTCTCCCCTCTCCCTCCTCTATCAGTGCAAAACATTTTCTTTATTTCCCTTACCTCCTTTGTTGCACACGTTTAGATATATTGAGCAACTGCTTTTTATATTTCTATCCTTCCTATCCACACTCAAAAACAGACTTTAAGTAGCCATTGCACAACCTTCTTCAAACTCCTACTCCTCCTTTCCCCAATGCAATATCAATGCAAAGAAGTAATAATGAAAGCTCCTAGATTTGCATTTACTTCCCTTCCACTGAGAGAGCAGTCACCTCTTCACTTGCAGCTGTTCCTTTCCTCTTGCTCTTTGGGTTATCCTGCAAGCTCAGGGTGGAAAAAAGGTGAAGATGGGGGTGGTATATAGGCCCCCTGGGCAGGAGGAAGAACAGGAGGAAGGCCTGGTGGCTAACCTTAAGGACCACTGTGGTGGAGGAAAGGACATCACTGTGGTGGTGGGACCTGAATATGCTAGGAGAAGATTGGGGAACCATGGTGTCCTCATCGAGCAAGGAGCAGCGCCTGTTGGACATCTTCCAGGATGTGTTCCTTACCCAGCTGGTGACAGAGACTACAAGGGAGGGGCGCATCCTTGATGTGGTCCTGTCAGATGGGGAGCTCATCAGGGATCTGGCTGTTGGGGACCAAGTGGCGGGTAATGACCTTGCCACAGTTTGGTTCTCCCTAGGACTAGGGGGAAAGGTAGAGCACACAAGAACGACCATGGTGTATTTCAGAGGGGCAGACTCTGAGGGGATGAAGTGGATCCTGAAGAGCTATCTAGATGGGATCAGGCCAAGCATGAGCACAGAGGCACAATAGGAATTAATAAAGAAAGGGCTCCTGGAGGCTACCAAGGCCTGCACGAGGGAAAGACAAGGGGGGAAAAGCTAGGAAGCCGAGTTGGTGGATAAAGGAGGCCCAGAATGCAGTGAGGGAGAAGAAGGCTGCATATAGCCATTATAAAGGCTCTCTGGGGGACTATATCCAAGGAGGAGTATGACATGGCAGCCAGAACCGTCACCAGGATGGTGAAATCAGCTAAGGTGGGGGTGGAGCTGAGATTGGCACAGGGGATAAAAAGGGGGAAAAGGGGTTCTTTAGGTATATCAGGGAAAGAAGAAAGGGAAAGGGGCAGATCAGTCGACTCAGGATGGGGGGTGGGTGGGTTGACAAAGGTGGGGGAGAAGGCGGAGGTACTAAATTACTTTTTTGCCTCTGTATTCACCAAGGAGTGGGGTAGAGCAGCACCTGTAGGAGGGGGTGGGGGATATGGTGGTCCAAGAGGGGGAAAAGGATGAGGAAATACCCAGAGGTAGGGTGTTGGGTGCACTCAAGGCCCTGATGGTATCCACCCCAGGGTGCTCAGGAAGCTGGCAGATACCCTGGCCACCCCCCCAGCTGATCTTTTTAACTCCTTCCTGCAGGCTGGGTGGGTACCTCAGGACTGGAGAATGGCCCACATTGTGCCTATCAACAAGGGAGGCCCCCAAGAGGAGCCGGGTAACTATAGGCTGGTTAGTCTGACATCGCTAGTGGGCAAAGTGATGGACAGCGTCCTGAAGGAAACGATAGAGGGAGTGCCAAGGGCTCAGGGTCACATAGACATTCACCAGCACAACTTTCTTAATGGCAGATCATGCCAGACAAATCTGGTGGAGTTCTATGAAGGGGTGACAAGGGTGCTGGATCAGGGCAGGTCAGTGGATGTCCTCTTTCTGAACTTCAGCAGGGCTTTTGACTCCATGCCACATCATTGGCTACTGGAGAAGCTGGAGAGTATGGGGTTGGGAGGAGGATCAGCAAGTGGATAGAAAACTGGCTGGTGGGGCAGGTACAGAGGGTGAGGGTGGGGGGTCTCATTCTCAAGGTTAGTCACAAGTGGGGTACCACAGAAGTTGGTACTGAGTCCTCTCCTATTTAATGCCTATGTCATGGATATCAGAAATGATATCAGGAGTAGAATGAGTCTCGTTACGGATGACTCTAAACTGTGAGCGGTGGTGGATGAAGAGGAGGGAAAATTGGACCTCCAGGAGGATCTGGAGACTCTACAGAGGTGGTCAAGAATCTGGAAACTAAAGTTTAGTGCTGCAAAATGCAGGGTTCTTCACCTGGGAGCCAAAAACCCGACTTATACATACACCTTGGGGGGAGACATTGCAGGTTTCAAGGGGGGAGAGAGACCTCGGGGTGGTGGTGGATGCCAAAATGAACAACTCAGAACAGTGTAGAAGGGTGGTGGCACAAGCAAATAAAATGCCGGGGTGCATAGCCAGGGGGGATAACCTCAAGGAGTAGTGAGGTACTCCTTCCGCTGTACAATAGTCTGGTTAGACCACACCTTGAATACTGCGTACAGTTTTGGCGTACCTACTTAAAGAAGGACATTGCGTTACTGGAGAGGGTACAGAGGAGAGTGACTAGGATGGTACTGGGGCTAGGGGAAAGGCCCTATGAGGAGCGACTGGGGAAGCTCAATCTATACTCATTGGAGGAGAGAAGAGACAGGGGGGATATGACAGAGATTTTCAAGTATCTCAAGGGGGTCAATAGGGTAAGCCTTGAGGGGGCCCTACAGCTAAGAGAACCAGGGGCCATCAGAGGACACCCCATGAAGCTGGACGGGGGGAGGTTGAGGGGGGAAACAAGGAGGCGCTACTTCACTGAGAGAGTGGTGGAGCCCTGGAATGCATTGCCCAGAGAGCTGGTAGCTGCTACTATGGTGGAGGAGTTCAAGAAGGGCTGGGATGGGTGCAGGGAGAGGGTACATCCAGGATCCCCGCTGGGAAATAGGGGTCCTTGTGTGGGTGGGAGGGGAGGCTAAAAATCGGTGCCCTACATAGGCACTGACCATCGAGCAGACTTGACAGACCATAGGTCCTATTCTGCTGGCTTCATAGTTTGTTAGCATGTTAAGTATAAGAGTATTGTGAGGTAGGACCTCAAGACAGACCCAACAGACTTCTTCTGTCTTTACTTTCTATGTCTCAGTTCTGCTGTGACCTACCTAAATTTCAGTAAGGCCTTCAACACTGTTCCACAGGACACCATTAAACAAGCAGAGCAGCCTAGGAGTGGGTCTGAAGGTGGTAAACTGGGTAACAAATTATTTGGGGGACAAGAAGGAAAGGTGTGGTAAACAGAGTCCA
The DNA here is from genome assembly GCA_016271365.2 of Neoceratodus forsteri. NCBI lineage: Eukaryota > Metazoa > Chordata > Ceratodontiformes > Ceratodontidae > Neoceratodus > Neoceratodus forsteri. The sequence continues at coordinate 1,370,695,772 of CM057459.1, forward strand.
TTCTGAGGAAGGGAGGGTGACTAGTCACAAGCATCAGTACTGGGACCAGGCCTCTTTAATGACTTTATTAGTGACATTGCACAGGGGCTAGAAGGGAAGGTATGCCTTTTTGCAGACGACATTAAGATCCGCAACAGGGTAGACACTCCAGGGGGGCGGAACAAAGGAACAGGAATCTAAGAAAGCTGGAGGACTGGTCAAGAGTGTGGTAACTTAGGTTTCAATCTGAAGTACAAACTCGTGCACTTGGCATGCAGAAATGCAGGGAAGGAGTAGAAATTGGGACTAGTACTGGTAATCACCTATCAGGAAAGAGACCCGGGGTGACCATATCTGATGACCTAAAGGTGGCTAAAAAGTGTGACAAGGCAGTGGGGAGAGCCACTGGGATGCTAGAGTGCATGGGGGAAGGGGTGCATAGGGAAGGATATCACCAACAGAAAGCGGGAGGTGGTGATACCACTGTATGAATCACTGGTGAGACCTCACCTGGAGTACTGTTCCCAGTTCTGGAGGCCACATCTCCAGAATGACATAGAGCTGGTCCAGAACAGGACAACTAAAATGGTGCAGGGTTGAAAGCTTGAGAGACTGAAGGACCTTCATTTGTAAACCCCAGAGGAAAGGAGGGAGAAGGGGGATAGGATAGGATAGGGACTTGCTGACCAATTTTCCAAAGCCCCAAACACCAGCAGCCCCTTCCTCCAGACACTACCCCCCCCCCCACAGCCCCACAGTTAGGCAGGCCGGGGGGGAGAAGAGAGAGGGACAGAGACTGTATAGACTGGCCTGTAAAAGAGGAGACACCCGACTTGCAGGCTTGCTGCAAGAGATAGATTGATCAGGCAGACCTGCTACAGGAAATCAAGTGTATAGGCAGACAGGCTCCACTAAAGAAGAGAGATAGCGAGACTGAGACCGGACAGGCAGGCCTCACTACTGGGCAGGGGGTTTAGAGACACCGAACTGACCTACCTGCAATGGGAGAAAGAGTCCAGATATACAGGCTTGCAAAGAGGGATACTGAACAGGCAGGCGGGGGGGGAAGAGAGGGACAGGGACTGTACAGACTAATCTGCAACAGGAGAGAGACCCGGAATGCAGGCTTGCAGCAAGAGACAGACTGAACAGAAGATCAATGCAACGTTACAGACATGCTCCACTGCAGGAGACAGAGACAGTGTGTGTGTGTGTGTGTGTGTGTGTGTGTATGTGTGTGTGCGTGTGTGCGTGTGTGCGTGTGGGTGTGTGTGTGTGTGTGTGTGTGTGTGTGTGTATGTTTTCAGGGACATCGTAGGAAACAAAGACTGACAAGCAGAAGAGGGAGGGAGGGAGGAGAGAGACTAGGAAAGTCCCACTATAGGAGATATAAAGCATACGCTCACTGGTAGTCTAATGAATTAACCTCCTTTACCCAGTATGAATAATATCAAAACTATGTCAGTCACTACCTGGCAGTTTAGTGGCCCCTTTCCCCAATCCCTGAGAGACAGCTGTGCAACGCCTTGGTAGTCCAGTATCACCCCCTCAGTTTAACCCCTTGTTCATCCTCATTTGTGTGTAGAGCACTGGTCAGCGGATGGGACAGACTCCATCTCAACACCTAGCTCACTCACTGTGTGTGTGGGACAGGGACAGAGTACGTGCATACTGTAAAAACAGCTCAGTCCCTACCATCCAAGCAGCGGCGGACCATGGTTGTGTGAGGGGTCAGTCGCCATATAATGCTCTGCCTACTGACACAAATGGGCTTCGCTAGGGCATCAGATTTCAGACATGGGAGGTTGGGCCTTATACGAGAGGGCCAGGGAGTGGAATGGTGGGGTGTATGGATACCATAATAGGGATCAGGTGAAGAGGGTGGTACCACTGAAATGTCGGGGAACTGCACAATTCCATGGCAGGGATGGTGGGAGGAGACACTACACTACCATGGAGGGTTTGTCATAGTTTTGATATTTCTGATGAGGTTGGGTGCCACTAAACTTTACCTTCACAATCTTGAGGACGGGGCTAAGGCATGCCAATAACAGGGAATTATCTTCATAATCTCGGGGTTTACAGAGGGGTGGGGGGTGACTTGACTGCCAGGGAACTAAAATTAATAATGTTTGGGTTTGCTGTGAGAAGGAGACATGTCACTAAACTGGCAGGGAATTAAAGAGGGAAAGACTTGGTGGACATGCCACTTTAAAAACAGAATTAAAACATGTAGCAGAGATTAAAAATTCATTTCAGTCTCCATTCAAGCTACAGGTGCCAATGCATGCCAATTTATTCAGATCACATGCCCGCGCAGATTTTAAAGCAGCTGTAACAGGTGCAACCACCCCGTTATGGTCAACTCACATAAAATAAGTAACATTACCTGCCCTGAGGAGCCATAGGTAGGAGTCCAAGGGGTGCTGTACACTGTACCTGCAAAATAAAAGTTAGAAAAGAGGTCACAAAGAATCTGCAGCTCTTTAGGAGGGTTCAAAAGGGAGGAAGGGACAGGATAAACTTAAAAATATACTTATTTGATGATGTTTAGGAACCCTTGTCCTGTCAGATCTGTAAAAATTAAAATAGAAAAATAGGTTAGAATAAAAAAGCAATAAAAGAGTAAAAGCCCAGTAAAGGGAGTGAGGTTTGGCGAAAGAGGCTCAGCTAAAACCCCTTTGTCTATAGTGGTTGCCGAGTGGCCAGTATTTTATTTAGCTCTGGTGGGCTAGTGAAGACTAATGAGGACTAGTAACCCTTCTGTAAAAATAAAAGTTACAATCATACCTCTCAAGTGTCCCTCATTACAAGGCACAGCCCTCATTTTATCCCTTAAAAGTGTCCTGTCTATTATGGAAAAGCTGCTGCCCACACAGAGAATGTGATGTTAATTAAAATTTCAAAGCAGAAATTCATCATATTGTGTGTCGGCCCGGTGGCACAGAGGGTTGAGGTGTTGGATGCCACACCTTATGGCATGTTGTTGACCCGGGTTCGAGAATGAGCCCAGGCTGTCGGAGGTTGGCACGGGGAGGCGGAGCTGAATGGAGCTTCCGGCAGGCAACTCTCCTCTCTGGGGTGGTGAAGTGGCATCCCTTGGCTAATCACTGCCCCCTGGTGGAGGCCAGGGGACAGCGCAGGCTCTGAAGGTGCCAGGTATTAGGCCACTGGGGTGGATGGAAGGGGGTTGTTACTGGGGCTGTAAGGTGCATGCGCGCCTCCACGCACATGCGTCCTTCTCCTGGGGCCCTCGGGAGAAAATGGAGGAAAAGTCACCAGGGGCAGGATGGCGATCAACTCTCCACAGGCGCTGCTCCCAGGCCAGGCATAAAGGTAAGCCCTGGTTATTCTGGGTGATGGGGTGGGGGAGCTGATCAGACGGGGGCTGTCAGTGGGGAGGCGGAAAATAGAAATAATATAAAAAGAAATTCATCATATTGTAAGATGGTGAATCAAAAATAAACATTGTACAAGTAACTACAATAATCCCAGAAGATGTCCCTCATTCTGAGGGTCTGATGTCCCTCATTTCAATGACAAAAGATTGAGAAGTATGGTGGCATTAGTGCTCTTGGGGGCTAGGAAATGCCAGGGGAGGAGCAGAACTACAGTTCCCAGCAGCCAGCTGCTAGCATATTTACATGTGCTTTTTAAAAACAACTTTTGTGACCTCCCAGGCCCCTTGCTCATGTCTCTGGACCTCAGTTTGGTGATTCAGAGGTCCAGGAGCAGAGGAGGAACCTCCGTTTTCCCAGAGCAGCTTTCAAGGCATGCACTTCCTCGCATCTGTGCTCCTCCAGCCTTCCGCTGTCAGGTAAACACCTCGGTGGGGGTAGCTGAAGGTTTCAGATGGTGGCAGAGGACCCAGGCTGGCAGTGAGCAGTGGGAGCTAAGATCACGAGTGCCCCCTGCGCCCTGCTCACCGGAGAAAGTGATCAGATATTCCCTCTACGTGGCTTGCTCCCACTCCACTGGCCCTCTCCATATCAGTTAACAAAGGAAGTGGTCATTTATATCGCCGAGTTCCCAAAACGTGGGTTATTTATGAAAAGCATTGGCCACTCAAGGAATTTAAACATCCATGTCTATTATTTAAATCCATATCACCCCACTTTTCATATGGAAGTTTGCTTTTCAGTTATTGAGGATTGCTTCATTTCGAGTACTGTCAGTATTTAGTGATGTAATAGAAGTTTTTGCCTAGTACTGATTTGTTTAAATCATGAAACAAACATTTTTTTTGGACTGTTACTGCAGTCTCATGTACTTTTAAAAAAAAGATGACACGCAATTTTTTAACTGAAAAGTAGTTGCTTTATAAACTCACTGCTGGACTTGCACTCTTCAGCAGGACACATTCCACAGACATCACAAACACACACCACCACAGTAAACTCAGCCCCCCCGCAACACAAACACATGCCCCCCTCCACTCAGTGCAATATGACACTGTATGTAAACTTAGCAGTCTGACATAATTTGTACCATACATATGTGGCACACAGGGTTGAGGCATCTAGCCTTACCTCACGTCACACCGGCGACCCGGTTGCTGAAACAACCTCGAGTCATTGGGGAGCCGGTGGGGGGGCAGAGTCAGAGCAGGATTGAGCCACCTTCAGCAGCTCTCCTTTCCTGGGGTGGATGCTGTCCCTCCCGTAGTCTTGTCACCACCGGATGGAGGTCCAGTGGTGGCGCAGGTGGGGAAGGGGGCAGCTAGTAGGGTGGTGCGCTCCGCAGTCCCTGGCATGCGTTCGCCTGCACACGCATATGTCAGTGTCCCGGATGTCCATGGGCAGGGACAGGTGAAAATGGAAAAACCTACAAAATGTAAATTAAAAAAAATAAGCGTGAAACATTACATGTCAGTAAGCAGGGAAGTATGTTAGGACACCACAGCGTGTGAGAAGAAAGAGTCCATAACTGCAAGCACCCAGAGAGTTTGAGACTTGGTTTAGAGGTTGGGGGTTAGACAGGTTAATGGATGGTATTACAGTGTAACCAACTTATAAGAACATCAGATATAAGAACGTCCCGTGTATAATCACATTTCCTTCATGTACCAATCTTGCTCCATTATTTTAAATGGGAGCAAAGCCCGTTTATAAGAATACCTGGATCGGTTCTAACAAAATTTTTTTTGTCAAGCAGTGTACTCTGTGAGGTCCTGGGAACATTCTTTCACACTGCTTCAGTCATTCATTCAGTTGATGCTAGCCGTTCAAGTTGCCATTCACACCTCATTAACTCCACCACAGCTGCGCCACGTATCTTCTTTGATCTTAAGTCATCTTATTTGTCCTTACTCAGTGGCAAACAATGATTGTGTCTGTTTCTAATGGCAACTAAATCACACACTATCACACACTAAATCACACACATTAACACTTAATGAGCTGATATCGGTCCCTATCCTAGCGAACCACACATTTATTAAATCTCATTGCTGGCTAATTAAAGAGCAATTGCTAAACACTCCTCTGTGCCTGAGACCTTTTGCATTCATTCTTTCAATTTCCACAATGCAGACTGCCGTGGGAAAACACAAGTGACTGCAGACACAATCAGCCACTGCTTTAAAAAGGCAGGTTTCAGTGAGAATGTCAGCCCTGGACAACCTGACTCCCCGAGGTCAGCGCTGTTAGGCGCCGGGTTGTATGGGCTCATGGGGCACGGGCCCCATCAACATTTATTGAGCTGGGCGGAGCCCCAGCAATATTTTAAGCTTGCTCTGCTCCCTTGCCCTTTAAATTGATTGTGCACACCGACGTGTGACCGGCATTGATTCGGCTGCCACCACCCCCAACCCCATTCGTTTACTTGTTGCTGGCGCCACCGCGGTGGCTTGGGCGTGCTAGCCTTCTGACAGCATTATTTAAAATTTGCACCAGACATTTACTTGGTCAGTTGGACCCCCCCCTTACTGGTCAGTGCTTTCTGGATGGGTGGCTTTTTCTAATTTGCCAGTGCCACTCCCTGTAATTGGCCAGTACAGCAGCCAGCAGGGTTTATTGGTGCCATACAAGTGTGTCTGATTCGCCGGGACTTTTTGTGTATAGTGTGTGTGCAACTCAGGCAGCGAGGACTCGGCACGAGGAGGCAGAGCAGCAACTCCGGGCGGCAGGCAGCAAGCAGGAAATGAGAACACCGCTAACCAGGCACCTTGCAGTCCGAGAGGGCGAGAGAGGAAGGCCAAAGGCGAGTGAGTCGACGGCAAGAGAGAGCCGAGGGCAAGGAGACAGAGAGGAGTCAAGATTAAGAGAAGTTCTCCCTTCTTTTTCCCCTGGACCCTTCCCGTGAAACTTCCCTAGCGCATTTGTGGTCTGACTCTGTGAGACTCGTAAGTCCAGTAGTCGACCGAGTAGTTGTCGGGTCGGAGCGGTCACCGGGCAGGTGAGTGTGGTGGGCGAGTGGGCGTCTCGGCTGGGCGACGACATCAGGGAGCAGCAGCCAGTACCAGCAGGTGTACAGTGAGTAAAAATGGTCCATTTCTGGAATCTGGATCATGGATATGCTCTGAGGGGAGCCGGGGGAAATATTTAAAAAAATGATGAAGTTATGGGAAGAGAGGAAGACACATGAATTAGGAAGACAGACCTCTCCAAAAAATCTCAGGATTCTTAATTTGTTTTGCTGCTCATCCCGACAAAAGAAAGTGAACGTGGGGAATTGGGAGTGAGGGTGCATGCATGCTCAGGTGGCCAGGCTGCTTGGGTTCTCTTTCTGTCTGTTTTGTTGGACTCCACCTAATTAAAAATGGTGCTCTCAGGGAGCTGGTAGGGTCATTTTATTTTGTTTGCCCAGCAGTCTAATAGTAGCAGGCAGCACATGAAACAAATCAGTGCTCTGCTCACTGTCTTTTTTTCACATTGTGGGTCAAGTACTGTACTGTAAGAGTCAGTTATCAGCTAGCCACCTGCTCAGGCTTATTGCGCTGGTACTGCTAAGCTAACCTTGCTTGAGAAATCAGTTCCCTTTATAAAAAACAACAACAGCATTTTTCTCTGTCTCTCTGAGAGAGAAATTTATATAATTATATATATATATTTTTTTTTAAAAAGGCAATAATTTGATTTTTCTTGAGAGGATTTGTTCATCACCCTGCCCTGACATCAAAGGAAGTGGACTATTTTTATGTTTGCTTGCATGCATGTGCAAGAAACATAGTGCCATCATTTGAGTTTTCCAGAGGTGTGTCAGCCTCTTCCAATTCAGTCAGTGTGTTTGCAGGCACGGTCGCAGTGCATCAATCACTGCTCCAGCTGTCTATGACAGCTGAAAATGCAGTGGCATACAGTTGAAAGGGAGAGCTCCGCTTCAATGAGCAGAGCTCCGCCCCTCAACATGCACGCATGCATATTGCGTGCCGACGGGCTCCCCCCCACGCACATACTGTATAGCCGACGGGGGTGCCCAATCCCCGTCAGCTCAACCCCCAAACAGCCTTCTGGCTGCCGCTGGAGCCCACCCCAGCTGGCACTAGCCCAGTATGGCCGATGTGGGTGCCCAATCCCCGATGGCTCCAGCTCCCCAAACAGCCTTTCCAGCTGCCGCTGGGAGCCCACCCCAGCGTGACAAACATCCGCGTCATCTTAGTAATAAAATAAATGTAAATTAAAAGCGGTCCCTCGCAGTCTCCCTGCCCCCTCGCACCCACCCTCGGCACCCTGCCTCCCCATCCCCCTCACCCTATACTTACCTCCGGAGTCTGGTGCGATGATCTTCGTGGACTGGAACATGTCTGCACTCTTCAAAGCCGACCGCGAACTGAGGAAATGCCGGTAAGCTGTGTAATGTAATAGATAGGGTTTTTTCAACTTTGGTGCATATCTCGAGGCATTTTTTGGAATTTTTGCACCAAATTTCCAACATGGGTTTTTTGGGACCCCTTCTCATGAATGCTGTCACTGTCATGGTGTTACGTGGGCCCGAAGGGTGATTTCACAGCCACTGTGTGAAATCACCTATCCGAGTGATTAATAAAATGACACTGCCAGTGTTCATAAGGTGGCTCTCAAAAGCCTATTTTGAAAATTTGGTGGAAAAATTCCTTAAAATGACTGTTTTACGAGCGTGCGTTGCGCAGTTCCTGCGCATGCTCGTAAGTTCGTGAATTTTCAATATTTTCACTCCAGATTTTCAACATTGCCATTTTACCATACCTCCTTATGAGCAGTACAGCTGTCATTTTTCACATCTCACCCAAAACGTGTTTCCGCCCATGTAGTGCACAATGGCGCAGTCAGTGTGCGAAATCAATGTATGGGACACGTTAAGAAAATTACAGTGACACTGGTCATGAGCAGAGGTCTTACAATGGCTATGTTGAAAATTTGCAAAATTCCCAAAAATTACTGTTTTAGGAGCACATTGCACAGTTCCTCATGCAGCTGGCAAGTTTGCAATTTGAATATTTGCACATCAGATTTTCAACAATGCCATTTTACCACACTTCCTTATGAGCAGTACAGCTACCATTTTTCACATCTCGCCTAAATGTGTTTCCTCACATACGTAGCTAATAAATGGTACAGTCGGTGTGCGAAAACAATGTTTGGGACAGATTAAGAAAATCACAGTGACACTGGTCATGAACAGAGGTCTTAAAATGGCTATGTTGAAAATTTGGTGATAAAACTCCATAAAATGACTGTGTTACGAGTGAGCATTACGCAGTTTCCACGCACCCTTGTAAGTTCATGAATTTGTAATATTTTCAGTCCAGATTTTCACCAGTGGCATTTTTCCACACCTCCTTATGAGCAGTACAGCTGTCATTTTCCACAACATGGCTGAAATGTGTTTTCACACTTTCAGCACAGAAATGTGTGGTCACTGTGGGAAATCATTGTTTGGGACAGATAAAGAAAATCACACTGACACTGTTCATGATCGGAGGTCCCAAAATGCCTGTGTTAACAATCTGCTGTAGAAACATCCCCAAACTAGTTACATTACAGGTGTGCGTTGCACAGTTTCTATGCACGCTCATGACTTCACCAGTATTTTTAAGATTTTCACAGCAGATTTATACCTCCCCATGAACAGTACTGCTGTCATTTTTCACATCCTGTTCGGAATGTGTTTCTGCACCTGTGGTGCCAAATGCCATAGTCGCTGTGCATAAGCAGCTTTTGGCTAACAAACTGATATTGCCACTGTTCATGAGGTGGGGGTCACAAAAAAACATGTTGAAAATTTGGAGTGAAAATACCAACGAATGCCTGAGGCGTTAGGGTTTCCGGCCATAACGCCCCACCCTGTAGAGGGTGACAGGCATCAGGGGTGTGACTTGCGATTCTTGCCTGTAATGCTCATACCATTCCACCCCCACCCACACCCTGCAGCCAGTGAGAGGCATCAAGGTGTGCCTCGGACTCTTCGGGCCCAAACTTCACCCCATTCTCCTATACCGCATCCATCTCACCATATTTCCTGATGGAATGGGGTGCACATAAGGGCCAAAGACCCCAAGGAACACCGTGACACTTGTCAGTGTCTGCAGGGTAGGGTGTGGTGAAATGGCATGGCCGTTATGCCTGATGACCCGAAGGCACACCCCAATGCCTGTCACTCTCTGCAGGGTGGTGGTGGGGTTGGCTTCAGTTCAATACTTCACTGCCTTTCCTATTATGCAGCTCTGTAACTTCTACACTACCAATGCCAATGCCAGCAAGCAAACACTCAGCATTGACAAATGCTTGTTTTATTATATGATTCACTGTACAGAGTTGAAAAACAAATCCCCTTTGCAATTTTAAGAGTGTCCTGAATAGTGATGAACAACATGTGGTGTATTTTACCTGTTGTTATACTATTATTATTTAGGTAGCAGCAAACAGCAACATCGCTAGTGGTCAAGTTCTGTGGTTCATTAATAAAGTCAGACCCCTGGACCCTACATTTTGCCACTCCCTGTTTGTGTAAATGTAATGCTCTTGCAAAAGTTATATCTCAAAAAAACCAAAACAAAAAAAAAAGAGTCGGAGATATGCTATGTGACTCTGGGCCAAGCTCACGACAGGGATTCTGACTCAAAAAAATAATGGATAAAAAAACATTGATTGGGACGTGTCAGGAAGGAGGAACAGGTGAAAGGTATTTTTGGTCAGGGACCTGTGGCAGGAGGGAGAGACCACACCATGAGTCCTGACTCCAATATCAGTTTATTTAGTTGTGGTGTAAGGAAGGCTCTAATTAATTTGGAATAGCCAGCTCGACTCTTCTCAGTACTTAGTGAAACAAGTTGCCCGCTGTGCCTCCTGTACCTGCCTGTCTCACAAAATGACCAGACAGACAAATGACTTATTTAATAATATAACACTCTCTGTTTCATTAACTACCATGGGCACCCAGGCTGGCAATCGCACTTTAATACACATTAATAAAGGAAGTTGCGGTGCCAGCAGCCCAGGTTTGGGAGCAGCCTTGGGTTGCTGGGGGACGGCTGAGAGGGGGAGAAGGACTGAGCATCCCAGGGAATGCTCTCCTCCTCCGGGGAGGGTGGGATGTCATCCCTGCTGCAACACTGCCACATGGGTAACCACAGGTGACGGTGCAGCTCAGAGCATGCTGTGGGTGGGGAGGACGTTGGCTGAGATCCAGAGTGGCTTCACACCTTGCATACACACACACTCCTTGGCTCTCCCAGCACACTGCTGACTTTGGGGATGGGAGAAAATGGAAGGAAAAGTCCCGCAACTGGCCTGGCTATGGCCTCTGGCACTGCACTCCAAAGGACCGAAGCTGGATGCTGTAGGACATTGCCTGATGGAAACTAATAGCAGTTATGACGAATAGAAGGACGGCTGCTCTCACCTTCCCGATCCCATGGTGTAAACTGTTGCAGCGTGGAGGCTTTGCACCAGGGTATCCGGTAGTCAGCCTAGCATTGCCCAGGGGCCTTGGAGAACCCTGAGGGAGTGGTAGAACTGCAGCATTGGAGGGAGCCTGAAAAACAGAAAATAAAAAAAAAAAATAAAGGAAGTGGGGGCATAGGAAAATACCTTACATAACCATAATACTAAAGGCTGTATTTTAAAAACAGTGGCAAGCTTGTTCGGAGCAGCTGTGCCAATCATAGCTAACTCAAGACAGCCCCTTGTGAGCAGTTTTGTCTGTTTAGGCTAGTTAAAAACAAAGTCTTTCACATTTTGTTATGGTCAGGGTAGGGTACTAATAGGGTAGTAGATCAGGGTAGTAACTGCCCTAGCCTAACCAACAACCTGCTTTTCATTATTTTTAGGATAATTTAGGGTAGTTTAAAGGTACTTAAAGGTAGCATTTAGTGTAGTGTATTTCACTACCCATTCATGCCTAGATTCCATTAACTTTCCCATCACTGAGTTCAGGTTTACTGACCTATAATTACCAGCTTCCTCCCTGCTACCACTTTTGAGAAGTGGGACTACATCTGCCCTCCTCCAGTTCTCTGGAACCTCTCCTGTTTCCAATGAGCTTTTAAATGGGATAGTCAGAGGTGCAGCTAGTACCTCCCTGAGCTTCCTCAGTACCATTGGATGCATCCCGTCTGGCCCCATTGCTTTGTTCACCTTCAGATTAGCGAGTCCCTTCATGACTGTCTACTCCAAAAAAGGACTAGTGTCCACCCCCTCCTCCAAAGCTCATGTTACTTTTTTTGTGGCTTCTCTCCTTCTTCCTCCTCTGTGAACAGTGTACAAAAGTACTTGTTCAGGATGTCTGTCATTTCCTGACCCCCCCTGCATAGTACCCCCTTCCCATTTTAAACTTACAATCCCACTCCTGTTCTTCCTTTTGTCACTTACATACCAAAAAAATGTCTTGTCCCTTTTCGTTACTTCTTGAGTTATTCTCTCTTCAGTTTGATCTACTCCTTACTGTTTTCCCTGCTTCCCTCTGTTTCCCTCAATCAACCTCCCTATCCTCCACCCTCTGTATCTCAATATACCTTCTGAATGCTACCCTTTTAGGCTGTAGCTTTTCAGACGACTCCTTTGAGAACCATAAGGGTCTCTTTTTCCTCTTGCTTTTGCTTACTTGTTTGACGCAGAGGTTTGTTGCCTTTACTAAAATCCCTTTGAGCTTCATCCACTTTTATCTCCACCCCACCCAGGTCATCCCCCCCGCCTGGTAATTCCGGAGGCCAGCATCCATCTTTATAAAATCTGCCCTCTTGAAGTCCAGGACCTTTGCCCTTGTGTGATTTGATTCCACATCTGTCCTTATAGTGAACCAGACAGTATGGTGATCGCTGTTCCCCAGGTAGCCTCCCATATGAGTACTGAGTAGAAGTTTAAAACGCAATAAAAAGCCATTTTCTGTCTTACTTTGTTTTCAGTCTGTTTGCAGCTGGTGTCTGTAGCAGCAGATCATGCAAGTGGACGAGAGAGATGAGTGTTGTGGAGGGGTGTAGTGGTGTGTGCTGAGAGTAGAGTTGGAGTGGGTTACTTGGAGGATCCAAAGGGGGAGCAGACCATGTAGAGGGATGGTTTTCTGTGTTTCAGGTTTCAGAACAAAAACCAAAGGGGATAAGAAGGGATGTTTTTTTTATTGCAGGGACCAACGCTGGGGATGTGGCACTCCAGTGCCAGCGTGTGGTTTGGCATTCTGAGTCTCATGCTGCTGGGGGAGGGTTATCATTTTTTGGTGGTGGGGATGGGTACCCACCTGCCAGCTTTGAAGAGGTTGTTAGCATTTTCCAGTAGCAGTGATGGGCACCGACGGGGGACATAACTCAACTTTAAATATTATATTGGAATATTTCTTGTAGTATTTGATATCCTCCTTGTTGTGAATTGTGATTGTGACTTGTGAGTGTCTCCGAGTTTCCTCCTTAAAAACATAGTACTATAGTATGTATCCACTAGGGAGGAAGCTCAGAGAAACTGAGCAAGAGAGACCATGTGGGATGTGGAAATTGATTTGTGCTGGAGATTCCAAGACATTTCTCATTGTAACTAACATACTGCACTATTTTGGGGAGTCAGGAGTGTAGTGGGGATGGCTTTATTGTTCAATTCAGCTCATTCCAATAGGGGCCTGTTATAGATAGGTAGCCAGAGGAAGGGGGAAAGTGTTTTTATATCTGTAGCCCTATTGTGACTTTTTTTCTTTTCTACCTACTAATGGGGGGGGGGCTGGGACAAGCAGTCCTTCTGTTTTTTCAGTTTAATGTTAATTTTTACAGCTGTATAGCATAGCTATGAGAGGCTGTCTAGGGATGAGGAGTAAGGAAAACATATGAAACTGTTACATACTCCTTTTTGACATTCATAAGTCTACTTGCACCACCAAAATTAGTAAGCAGTAGATTGCAGCATAGTCCCCTGTCCAGTCTCTGTCCCCCTGAGTTAGGCCAGCAATAAAGTAAGCTTTACCCTTAGATAAATTACAGGGTTGCAATGGAGTCTCTGGAGCAGCTGTCAGATGACCCACTTCATAGGAGTTTTAATTGTGTGGGCAAGTTAGAGTAATGCAGGAAGTGACTGAACTGGTGTTTGAATCAGCTCCCCATCCCTCCCCCCAGTTCCATTAACTCCGGACAGCATAAAGTAATCCTGAACATACACCCAGACTCCTACAGATTTAACTTTGCCTGCCTATGCTTTAATCTCTTCATATTGTCTGGATGTGTGTTTCTTAAAATCAGTTTATAATGCATAACTTGCAAATGTGATATTTTAGCATCTGACAGTCTGCAGATGCAATTAAAGTGACAAAAACAAACAGTCATTGGAATTTCTTTGTGCTATTTCTCTCCTAGACACAAAGCTCTTTAAACAAGGGTTCAGTCCACAGCAAACAAATAAAGGATGCGGTTTTAACGGAGAGGTAGGGAAAGAATATACGTGGTGGTGGGCACGTGGAACAGTCCAAGTATCCATAGTGGAGGCAGACAGTAAACACTTTCAAACTGAGATCAGATAAGCACATGATGCAGGAGTCTGATTTCAGGTTACAAATCACAGAGACATGTGGGGCAGGAGGAGTCATGGCTGGCAACGCAGCCTGCTTCTAATTTTCCTGTGTTCCACAGAGAGCCCTCTGCAGTTTTGTGGAAAGGAAGCATTGTAAGGGTGGTAGACTATGGTACCTCTGAAATAAGTACACAGTAGGAAGGACTATACCAGGGCTGGATTTGATGGTCATGGGCCCTATGCAGTCCTTGCTGCCTAACCTTACCTGCTGCTGTCGCTATAGTGAGTGCACTGTATGCAGTCAATCAAGACCCAGTTTTAAATTATCTTTTCTGATGATGGGTCAGGTGTGTGGTTATGGTGGTTGAAGCAGACAGTGGTGTACATTGATTTCCTCAGGATTAGAGTGGTGTTGTTTGTACGTGTGTTTCAGTTTCAGCTGCTTAAGTTACATAAAAGCGTCTGTATTGTGGCATGGAGGGGTGGGGGGGTGGTTTATCTGCCTGAGCCTCCTGTGTCATTTTTTCCAGTAGGTGTTCCCTTATCCCTTATTACAATCGACGTACGGTTGCTTTAGAGAGACCATTTTCCCCTTCATGCTTAAGCTTAACAACTCCCCTGGGCTTTCAGGGTGCAGTCATTCAGCAACATGAGGTCCTTCCCCTCCCTCTGAGAGTAAGGAGGTGTTTGTTGGTGACAGTCAGATTACAGAACCCTGCCTCAGTAGTCGGCACCAAATATCACAGGCTGAGGACATGAACCCAGTTTTCCTGGATGACAAGCAGTAGTCAAACAATAGGGATTCAGCTGTCTTTTAGAGGAGGAACAATTAACATAACATGGTATATTACATGCAGGTAATGGTCACATAGACTCAGAGTCAGAACCCAAAGCAGGTACACATACCATGGTTCACTGAGGTAGTAGATGGCAAAGTTTCTAATGGCCCTATTGGTCACTTGCCTCGGTACGAGAAGCACATTACAGGTGGTATGCCAAGCCCTAAATATTAACGTGTGTCTGCCTACCACATCCTAGCTGTTCTGAGCACTGTGTAACAGATGGAGATACAGTACTAGTGTCATCCTCCATGTGTATGTACAGTATGTATGTATGTGTGTTACAGAGAGAGAGGTGTGTGTGTGTGTGTGTGTCCAGATCTTGGTTTGCCTGAAATTAATTTATTTTGTACGTAACAAAAACGAGACCTGGCCTGAACCATAAATGGCTGTTTAAATGATTTTGGAAGCTTGCTGGTAGATGATTCTGATCATTGCTGTTTACTAGATAGGTACAGATGTCCTCCAAATCAGAGTTTAGCCATGCATGTTCAGATCTAGAAAAAGGTTCACGAGTCAAAACCTGAAAGATGGCGCCTCAGGAGTGCAGTACCCCCCCCCATGCTGCATTACAGTATCAGTACTAGGATTGAACCCCAAGTTCCTCATGTAGGGTCACGCAACCCACAGCCTTCCGATCTTCCTCGGAAGTGGGTGTGCAACCTGCTGACCTACTGACCCTGCTATTCAACACACCTTCTGTCCACATGGGGAGGGTGCTGCTGTCCCAAGGAGTATCTCCATTGATAAATGCCATGGAATCTTTAATGTCCACCTGGACAATGAGCACAGATGGGCACAAGGGACCTTGGTTTGACATCTCATCCATAGAATGGCCCTTCAGCAGTGCAGGACCCCCCATACTGCATTACATGTCAGTAATGGGTATTATTGTAAGTACCTGGTGTGGGCGGCTGGGCCTATCATATCTGACCTGAAGGCAGCAAAGCAGTGTGATAAGGCAGTGGGAAAGGCTAGTAGAATGCTGGGGTGCACAGGGATCACCAGCAGAAAGAGGGAGGTAGTGTTAATCCTGTATAGATCAATTGTGAGAGGCCCTGCCCCCACCTGGAATACTGTGTCCAGTTGTGGAGGAGCCCCGTCTCAGGCAAGACATAGACTGGGTGGAGGCAGTGCAGAGGAGAACAACCAAAATGGTGCATGGCCTGCATCAGCAGTACTACAAGGAAAGACTCTGAGTTAAATATATACTTTGTAGAGGAAAGGAGGAAAAGGGGAGACACATTCAGATACCTCAAAGGTATCAGTAAGGTACAGGAGGGTGGCATTGAGATGCCAATGACAAGGGGGTATATTATGAAGCTGGAATGGGGGAGGGTTTAAACTTTGTTTACACGGTCACATTTGCACTGAGTAACCCGAGCACTCGGGATGCTGCATTGCAAAGGCTTCTGTGTAGACACTTCCTGGATTGGGTTTGTACTCTGTATCATTTATGCTCAGGCTGTTGTCTGTCTGGTAACTGCCACACACAGAATATCAGCACTTGGCCACTACATAATGTTTATTGTATCTGTTTACCTTTATTGTAGAAGATAATACCCTCTGAAATCTTTTTTTGTTTATATTTGTTGTTTGGCTACGTGGGTTAAAACCAAAAAAAAATTGTCCCCTTAAAAACCTAGCTAGAATACATACAGGTCAGCACATATTCATTAGTCCATTTATGGTTGAGCTTCTAGGTGGTGTGCTATGAATGCCTTTTGGGTGCACCAATCCTGTCTCTATCCAGCCACTATGTTCCTGTTTTGCTAAATTTCCTTCAATATGCCCCTAAGTGTTTCTTAGTGTCCTTAAAATTCTAGATTTAGCTAAAATCTTCACTTGTCCAGCCTGACAGCAGTGGCAATATTTTCTATTTCCTTTTTTTTTTTTTGTTCCCCGACCCCATCTAGCTGTTTGGTATCCTGGTTTACCAGATGCTGCCTCTATTTTGTGAGATCCTTCTGGTGATCTCACAGTCCCATCTATGCCCCCCCCAGTTGTTAAGGCTGACAGGAATCCATATGGGCTAGGAGCAGAGTGCTGGTGTCCTCATTCTGAAAGGTTGTTGGCAATTGGTACGTACACCCCTTACTCTATAAGCATTATAGTCTCCAGGAGTCTGGCAGTACGTACTGTTGTCACTCATGTTACTGCTCTTTCAATGGCTGAGGTTTCTTCAAGTATTGCTGCTCTGCTTGTTGTTGTTTGTCAGTTGCCTTGTCACTGTGTGGTGGTGGCTGGGAGCTGGGAAAAAGTCTAAGTAAGCAGAAATTTAATTTCTACAAGTTATGGTAAAAATAAAGTTTTGTTCTTGGGCTCCATGAGCTGACCAGAGGGGGTAGGTGATCATGATCTGAGAGTATGGGGTGGTTAAGTGACTTGCTCAGTCACACATTATACAAGTGGAGGTTGTGACAATGAAACCCAGGTTTAGTCTGGATGTATCAAGCTCGTTCACCGCTCATTACCCTAATCTCTAGGCTATACTGCCAGCCCAACTAATGCTGTATAACCCTCAATGCTATTCTTCCTCTAATCTGTCTATTCCTGTTACCCCTAGTCATGTTGTATAACACTCACTGCATTTCTCTCTGGGGAAATCTGTCTAGTCCTTTTTGTTTTTCTTTTTGGCAACTGGGTAAGTCCCACTAGTCAAGTGCCTGTTTTCAGGAGTGAAGTGTCTGGGAATACTTGGGAGTTAATGTGACTTGTTCAGAGTGAAGGTTGAGGATATGATCTGAGCTGGTGATACAGAACTTGGTCCAGACCAGGATTGTACATTACACGCCCAGATGTAAGTTACTCGGTAGTAGTTAAAGATGTATTAACTACAAAATTAGGCAGCCAAAATGTGTAATTATCAGTACTGGGATCGATCGGGATGGATTATGTTTACTGTGAGGTGGTTGTAAGGAGCGCTGTTCACAATAAAACCTAATAGCTATGGCTGCGTGTTGCAGTGTTCTTTGTGGCGGATCTGGCATTCTTTGTTTACTGTGGGGCAGTTGTAATGAGCGCTGTTCATAATAAACCCTGATAGCTGTGGCTGCGTGTTGCAGTGTTCTTTGTGGCAGATCTAGCATTTGGCTTATTGCAGTATTGTAACCAAAAGCCAGTCTGTTAGTCTGACACCTGTTGAGGGTGTGGTGGCATGTCTAGTGTGCGGTGCGTGAATTGCTACCTTCAAGGCAATATTGCATCGTGAATTTGTGACAAGCCTATGTACCTCATCAAGTACCTTGATGAAGTACATAGGCTCATTACAATGCAATATTGTAACCAAAATCCAGTTTGTTAGTCTGACACCTGTTGGTGGTGTGGCCAGTGGTGTGCTGGCGTATTGTTCTAGGAATTACTACCTTTGAGCCAGAGGCTCTTTTTACAAAGGTTCCATGTCAATTAGGTACAGTACAAAAGGTTACATAGATAACACAACAATTTGTGTTGTGTCAAGAGCAAGAAAACATATACAAATACATATCAAATCATTTGTGCAAAAGGACATGAGATATCAATAATCACATTATTATTACAAGAAAGAGGTCATGCCAGATTAGGAGAAACAAATAGGGAAAAAGTCCAGAACAGAGAGGGGTAAGTGAAAGGTGTGGGGAGCAGACAATAGCAGGAGAAAAGGTTTCCCAAACATGTCTTTGTCAAATAACGGGACAGGGTGGGTAGTGAGAAAATAGGAGGTTTAATCAGGGCAGTCACAGGAGCTGGAGGTGGCAAGGTGAGAGAACAGCCTTGATTTGAAAATACCTAGAGAGGTGGAGGCAGTAATATGAGTGCTGAGGGCATTAACCAGCTGGGGGCATGATAGGCAAATGATCTTTGTCCCTGAGAAGTCCGGCATCGGGGGACTTGGAGAGGCTGGTGTTCTGATCTTCTGGTAAAACGGGTGCTAGCGCTCGGGCATAACAGGTCTTGGATACAGGGTGGAGTGAGGCCCAGAGTAGATTTTTTCGCCATCAGGCAGGTAAGGTACTTTATCCGGTTTGAGAGTTGCAACCAACCTGAGTCAGCATAGAGTTCACATGTGTGAGTACGTCGGTGTGCACCAGTGAGCAACCGACAGGCCTTATTTAGGGATGTTGTAATGCGACTAAGTGCTGTAGTAGTGGCAGATCCGTATATAACTAAGCCATAATCAATGACTGAGATGATAAGAGGATTGGATGGCAATCCTCAAGTGCAGAATGGGTAAGAAGCTGTCGGTTCCGATACAGAATCCCAATTCGCTGATTAATAGTTTTTGCTGTACTATCAATGTGAGTTGCAAAGGTTGAAGCTTTGATCAAAGTTGATTCCAAGATATTTGAAAATTGGCACTTGTTCAAGGGTATTTCCTAGGTATGTATTAATGGTGAGTGGGACTTGCCATGTCTTGTTTTGTGGGTTAGAAGAGCATGGATTTAGTTTTGTTGTGGTTTAGAACCAGCTTCGTTCAAGGAACCCATTTCAACTTTGAAAAAGCATGCTGAAGGTTGAGGCGTAAGAGTTCGGATCTTTATGAGTGGCAAGAATCACGGCATCATCGGCATAGAGGATTATTTGTTCAGGGCAGGATTTGGGGAGGGAGTTTAGGAAAAGGCTGAAAAGGAGGGGGACCAGGATGGATCCCTGAGGAACTCCTGAGCGAACCGGTTTCGAGTCTGAGAGAACTCCAGCTACTTTTACAGATTGAGAGCGCTGAGCAAGGTAATTTTTTACCCAGTCACCAGGACCCTGCGAGAGCCCTAGGGATAGTAGTTGTTTGATAAGTAGGCCATGGTGAACTGCATCAAATGCCTTGGTTAAGTCAATGTAGACTGCTCCAGTTAGGTTTCCCTTGTCCATGGCATTGTGGATTGCTCCTGAGAATTCAAGTAGGGCAGTCAATGTGCTGTGCCCATTCCTAAATCCATGCTGCTGAGTGCATAGGATGTTGTGCTTTTCTAGGTAGTCTGAAAGTTGGTCCACCACCAAGCGTTCAAGGGCCTTAGAGAGAGGTGGTAGTACTGATATTGGGCGATAGTTACCAGGCAGTGACTTATCACCACTTTTGTGCACCGGAGTGACAACTGCAGCTTTCCATTTTGTAGGGAATTGGCTGTAGCAGAGGGAGAGATTGAAAATTTTTGTGAGGGGGAGCAGTACTTCCTCGAGAGTGAGGGACAGAAGTTTAAGGTCAGTAGTGTCGCTGCTTGCTCGGGACTTAGAAATGGCCTTCTTTACATATTTATAGACTTCATGTGCCTTTACTAGTTTGAAATGGAAGGGTGGTTTGGTTGGAGAGGCAGTAGTAGAAGTAGAAATTGGAGGTCAGCATCAGTGAAGAAATCAGATGAGAAGACACCACTAAGGTCCGTGAAGGTATCATTTAGGGTGTTTGCAATGATCTCTGGGTCTAATGTAGTGGTTCCATCACATTCATTATTATGTAGGAGGATTTGGACTGCTGACCCATGCTATTCTTTATGTTGTCCCAGAAGGATTTCCCTTACGCCTAGGAGTTGGAGAGGGCATTCTTGAAGTAGGAGCTCTTCATCAAGCGGATCTGTTTAGTACAGTGGTTACGAGCCTGTTTATACTTTTGAATGTCCGACAGAGTGCCAGTAGCTCTTGCAGTGGCCCAGAGGTGATCCCTACTTTTGAGTTGTGCCAATAGCTTCACCGTGAGCCAGGGATTTGTGAGTGCTTTGATTCTGCACTTTTTTACTGGTGCATAGGTGTCACAGACAGTGTTGAAAGTAGAAATAAAGTAATCAAGGGCTAGGTCAACATCTTGAGTTTTGTAAATCAAGGACCAGTCTATCTGCCTAAGACAGGTCTTGAGATGAATAAGGTTGCCATAAGGTAGGACTCTGCTATAGATGGTTTGGAGGCGCTTCTGAAACTTATTTGTCCAGGTACATATTATTGGAGAGTGATCACTGAAGCGAGTCAGGAGAACACTTACATTGGTTATACTGGTAGGGTGGTTGGTAAGGATCCAGTCAGTTAGGGTGCTGGTCCCTGATTTGTAGTTTTTCCTGGTAGGGAGTTTACCACTTGTGTTAAATTTGCTGCTAGGATAGCATCTTTGTTTGACCCTGCATCAGGAGCAAGCCAATTTATATTAAAGTCCCCAAGGAGAAGGAGTTCGATGTCAGAAGGTTGTGTACTTACGAACTCAAGGACAGCCTGTAGGCTGGAATCAGGATCTTTTGGTGGGATATAGACGGCAGCAATCGTGAGGACTTTGTTTTGGGCACCAAGTAGTATCTTGATAGGGAGGAGTTGCACTGAGGTTTCTGTGGTGCGGTAAGAACCAAGGAGACAGGTGAGGTAGTCCTTTATGTAGATTGCACACCCACCACCCCTTTTCGAGGTCCTATCCAGCCTGAATATCTTGTAGCCTTTTATAGAGATGGCGTGATCCGGAGTATTAGGTGTCAGCCAAGTTTTGACGATGGCAAGGATATCCGGGTTGTGCTGGCTGGCAAAGATTTGAAGGGAGGCCAGTTTTGGGAGGAGACTGCAGATGTTTAAGGTAGCAATTTTGAGCCCCCCCTCCATTTTGGCAGGCTTTGTTGTACTGTAGGAGACAGGGCCAGGATTTGAGTGGACACTTCCTGATATCAAGAGGAGGAGGAGTAGGAGTTTAAGAGACAGTTGCTGTACTTCGTAGTCAGTAGAATTACACTTCGCACAGATTAGAATATAATGCTAGCGTCAGGTGAGGGGACCTGAACAGGGCATGGACGTGGGGTTGTAGGGGTAGCTCACCCTAACGGGTGAGGGTGGTAGCAGTTGAGTCCACTTGGTGTGCAGATCTGAAATTCCTGGCTACATCCCTGACCCTGACCAGCACTCTGTGGCATCCCTATCCACTCCCTGTGCTCGGACATGTATATGGAGTCCTGCCAGGTTTGAAGGCAGTATTGACGCTAGCGTTTACCTGAAGGAGGCCATCCATCCCACAACCAGTCATTGATGCATGTGTGTCACAAACGATACAGCAACTTCTTGATCTTGATTGGTGTAACTGTATTCTAGTACTCGAATGCTCAAGTTCAGGTGGCTGCCACTGTTTAGTTTAATTTGTAAGACATTTATGCAAGCTGAGTCAGTGGTAGAGAAAGCTTTGTATTAATGGACAGATGGTAATGAGCTTAACATTTGGAATTGGCAGTTAGTCACAGTTTTGCTGCTGTTCTAATGAATTATGTTTGACAGTGAACACAGCACGCTTAGTGGGCGATCTGCAAAACCAACTGACCTGAACAAATTTCCTAAAATCAATTTAAAAAGGGTCTGAGAAATGGAGCTTTCTGATTGGCTGCAAACATTGTAACAGCCTTATGTTAATCTTTTATTAACATACATGTAGAGCTTAGCCATTTGCTGAACAAGGTTTAACACTGTTTAAAAACATGTTTTATTAATAATAGCAATAAGGCACTCCCAGGGATTATGTATTTATGTTAATGGTCAGTTAATCACCCTCTAAGGGCATGGGGCACTCAGCTACACCTCGTGCCACAGTACACCCCTAGAAGGTGGTTAACAGATCATTAACATTACATAACCCCTGGTCATGTCTTAGTGCTTAATTAACACATCAGTTTGTAAGTATTGAATATGGATAGAAAAAAAGGGGATGGGCTGTCAGCAAGCAGGCAGAAAACTTCTCATTCTGTTATCTTGTACTGTACATAATAACTTGGTAGTGGACCATGAGCTGATTAATGTGGGGTGTGTTGGAAGTGTGTTATATTATGTTGGATTGGTTGTATTCATGCAAAGGTCAAAGACGGGTCCTATTGCTGCAGGATCTTTATTAACACTGGTATTTTTCCCCCATATAAAGGGTAGCGGTGTGCCATACAGGATCGACTACAGTGAGCAGTGAGCACCGAGTGGTGCGCCAGAGCAGCCAGCCACTCCAGCCCAGCAGGCACTAGCAGCATCCAGCATCAGAGAGAGATGAAGTGGAGGGGTCTGGGAGTAAAGTTAGCAGCGGCCCAGCACTGGGTGGTAACGTAACCTCCCCCCCAAGGTAACTATCAGTCAGTTCAGTAGCACACCACTGATCCTCTCAACCCGTTAAAACCCAAAGGCCCAGTCAGACAGCAGTAACCAGGTAAGGTGTGCTGGGGATGGGAGGAGGGTTGGATTTTGTCCAGTCTCCAGTCATTGATTTTAACACTGGTAGGAGTATCACTTCCTAACATTTCAGGAATTTGCCAGCAGAAACAGACCACCCGGTCTAAGCAAGTGTGCTCAAGTGTGCAGTTAGCTTAGCATCCCTAGTTTTCAGCTGCCCCACCCCCTCCCCTTTGTCATCCCAAATGCTTCCCCCACTTCTCCCACCCTCACTCTCCCCGTTCCCTGTCCCATGCCCATATAAAGCTGTTCACAGATTTACATGATGCCATCTGTTCTGCTAGTGCATTCCAGTTTGCTACCACCCTCTGTGTGAAATAGTGTCTCCTCATGTCCCTCCTAAATCTTCCCATCTTTATTCTTAGCCTGTGCCCCTTGGTGTCCCTCACCCTCCTTAGCTTAAAGACCTCATCTGATCCACCCTTATAGATTCCCCAATACTTGAATGTGTGTATCATGCCCCCCTTCCCTTCTGTGCTCCTGGATGTACAGTAGTAACACCGAATTAGTCAAAGGATTTTTGAAAATCTCCCTATTGAGAATTGTGAAACCTTTACTTAGGGATTTTGTTTCGTTAGTGTGTTCACTGCTGCTAGTTGTCATGTCAGCATGGCTCAGTTGGTAGCACATCCGCCTCTGGACCGGAAGGTCACATTATTGCGTGGGTTCTCATCCCACACAGGTATTGAAGTTGCACCTAAAAATGCTGGCATCAGAGTGCAATGTTAGGGGGGTACTGTACTGCTGGGGTGTGCCATCCTTCAGATGAGATGTTAAACCGAGGTCCCTTCTACCCATCCTGGTGTTGTCCTGGTGGGTGTCCAGGTGGAAGTAAAAGAACCCAGGGGCAGGCACTCTTCGCAAAGAGTAGGGGACAATCCCGGTGTCCTGGCCAACATTCCCCTTCCCATAAACCAGTTCAGGCAATCATCCAGGCTGTGTCTGGGTGTTGTGTGATATGGCCACCACACCACTACACATTCAGTCACTTCACTACCAGTCTATCATCGCTTGTAAAGTGCTTGCCACTTTGGGGTACACTGTATGAAAAGTGCTATGTAAATGCTGATTCTTCCCAAAAACGGTTGTCTCATCTGATAGTGTAGTTGAAAATCTACCAGATGGTACTTAAGTACTGTAATTGGAACTGGCCACTTTCTGTAGGTGTAATGTAACAAAAATAATTTTAGAGGATTTTTTTTCTTAAATTTTGTGAAGGACAAATAAGGAATCTCTCAAAATTGCTTGACAAATTCAGTGCTACTACTGTACATATTCAGGTCTCTGAGCCTGCTGATAGTCTCTCCCCTGTCCTGTCCATTCCACAAATCATCTTTTTTCCTATTATGTGAAAAAAAAAAAGTGTGGTGTGGCGTGTGGGGGCCTGAGGTGAAACGTCTGAGGTGTGTGACCCGCTCTGGCTAACTGGTTATGTCCTAGATACTGTGTGAATTTGTTATCATTGATTAAGCAAGGGATGCAGTGACCAGTCCAGAAGTGATCCAAGAATATGACAAGTGGTGAAGGAGAATCAAAGGTGGAAAGTGTGAAGGAAGTGTCAACTTGTTTCTGCTTGAACAGACATATTTAAGAATCACTTCAGCCTTAATTATGCAACATTAAACTATACAATGTTAGTCCATCTCTGTGGTGGCTGTCTTCACATGTGATGTGAGTGATGCCGAGGACTATTACAAGTTGTCTGCTCTACTGAGGCATGCATGCCATTAACTAGTTTCAGCTTTCAGATGGGGGCATGGTGTGTCTGTCTGTGGGAAAAGGAATATAAAGAAATGTGAGGCACACATTCATACGACACACACACACACACACTCACACACATTCTCTTATGGTCCTCTCTTGTTTGTGACCGCTTGAGTACTGCTTCAAAGGTAAGCAGCTGAGCTGAGCTTAGTTGTTTTGTTTTTCTCACGCGAGTGACATTTTCATAACGTATCAAAATGTAATTTACAGATTGTATGTAAACTGAAAATGCATGCTATGGAATTGTTGTGAACTGAAATATAGGCTGTGTAGTACTTTGAGGAAAGATATTGCAAATTTTGGAACAATAGGCCTGTTACCCACTATTACTAATGGGCAGGATATGTGTGCTGGCAAAGAAATCATGGTGTTTCTGACATGGACTGGTGTGATCATGCCATGCTTACTACAATTAAAGAAAGTTTCCGATATAGGGCAGCTACTCACATATTGTGGTATCTGCTTCCCTCAGTGATATTTATTCCTCCAGCCTGGTTTAAGGAATTAATTTTTTGTCATATCTTAGGATTTTCACTTGGAATTTGAGATTTGTCTATGCTGTCCAACTGATTCTGAAAGCTCTGGCACTGGTGACATGCCACTGCACTCAAGCCCGTAATGAAATTATGTGACCGGGGGAGCGTGGGGGTACACCCCATTGAAATGAATGGCACCTGACAAAGGGATCACTCCTGAAGTGCTGGGGCTACATGGCTGTGGTGTGAGGTCCTACTGTGGTCAACATTTGCTGTTTAAAAGCTTTACATTGCATTGCAGTTGTGGAGCTTCATTTCTACTCCAGGACTGCAGCCTGGCACCGCTGAAGTGAACTTGATATTTTTCCAAGCTGCCAGCCTTCACCTGCGGCTGCACCTTTTGCACCTCTCCCCATGCTAATGAGTCTATTAGGCTCATGTTTTCACTTCTTAATTCTGCAGGATCCCACCACGAATAAAGATACTTCTGGGGAATATCTAACTTCAAGTTTTTCACTGTTATCACTGCACTACCAGTCTAGCATCGCTTGTAAAGCATGTTACATTACATACATTGTGTATAAAAAAATGCTACATACATTCTTTTTCTTCTTCTTCTTCTGTGACCTGGGGAATACTTCATCTTGGTATGCTGATGCTGTCTCTGTGATACTTTATTTCCTCGCACACAGTCCGTAACCTTAACCCACTTGATGCCAAAGCAAGTGCCATGCCACTGTTATGCAAGCTCTCTCTGGTAGAAATCTGTAGGCCAAGCAGTATTGCAGTCAGTGTGTGTGCTGAATAATTCTTTGTGCCTATATTTTTCATTGAACAGCCAACTGCACAATATGGATAGATACGTAATAAAAAAAGTGTGACAGAAGGACAGTGACACTGCAGAAGAAGGGCAAGGTTGCTCCACTTCTAATAATCCAGTACCTTTGCAAACTGAAGTGTCGGAGGAAGAGACACATGCAGAAGGTGCAGCCTCAAAGGCAAAGACAAAAAGAAATTTTCAACAGTCTTGGTTAGCAAAGTTTACCTGGCTAGAGTATCACAAGCAGTCAGTCAAAGTGTTTTGTTCAATTTGCAAGACATGCTCAGAAAAGAAGCTGTTAACATTTTCCACAAAAGCTGAACCAGCTTTTATTTCATCTGGATTTGAAGGTTGAAAACATGCATTGCATGGTTTTACATCACATGAAAAATCAGCATGCCACAAGGAAGCTGTAATGAAGTATGCTGCCCTACAATCTCAAACAAACGTATCTGCATTGATGTCTGCCAGTTACAAGAAAGAAATGCAAAGAGCACGGGATGCCTTGCACAAAATATTTACTAGCATTTGCTACCTTGTCAAGCAAGGACTAGCGATACGAGGACATACAGACACTGATTCAAACCTGATGCAGCTGTTGCAGCTACGCAGCATGGATTCAGATGAATTAAAGCAATGGCTTAGTCGTACAAAATACAAGTGGCTATCGCATGATATTATTAATGAGATTGTCAAAATTATGGCAATTTCAGTACTATGCAGAATTGTAAAGAAGATCAAGGGCTCTAAGTATTATGCAATCTTGATGGATGAGACTGCGGATTTATCTCGGAAGGAACAATTAAGTTTTTCCTTAAGGTGCTTTTCAAATGAAGATTGGGAAACTCATGAAGAATTTCTTGGATTCTACCACACTGATGCAACTGATGCTGCAACCCTTATCAAAATTCTGGAAGATATGCTGATGAGGTTTGACTTATCTTTTTCTGATTGTCGGGGTCAGTGTTATGATGGAGCCAGTAATGTGTGAGGAAAATTCACTGGACTGCAAGCCAGGGTGAAAGAAAGAGAACCAACAGCAGTATTCATTCACTGTACTGCCCATTCCTTGAATCTTGCCATGCAGGATGCACTACAAAATATTCAGGCATGTCATGACTGCTTTTCAATGATGAAGGATCTCATAAATGCCATAAGGGAGTCACCTAAGCATCTGTCAACATTTAGAGACTTTCAAGATGAAGCACAGCCTTCTCTTCGTCCATTGCACCCAACAAGGTGGACACTGAGGATCAGCAGTATCCGATCTTTGCTCTGCAATTATGAGGCCATGATTAACTGCTTGGAAGAATTCAGTGAAACATGTGCTAATGACTTTGGTTCAAAATGCAGTGGTTTCTTGAAGCAACTCCAGTCTTTTCCCATCTACTTTACATTACAAGTAATTGTGAAAGTGATGGGTCCTTTGGAAGAAGTCAATGCAAAAATTCAGAGTCCAAACATCTCACTGTCCAACATCCTTAAAAAGATTGAGATACTGCAAGAGGTGCTGAATTGGATGCACAGTGACTCATCACACAATTACTTCTGGGAAACAATACTGGAGCAGGCACAAGTTCTCAATTTAGAGGAGCCTTCACTTCCGAGGAAACGCAGACCACCAAGATGGCTTGATGAAGGAAGCTCTGGACATAACCACAGTGACCCCAAACATTACTTTCATCAACAATATTTTGAGGTAATCGATGCATGCAAGGTTGCGATCGAGCATCGCTTTGCATCAGAAGGCTTCACATCTGCAATCAAACTGGAGAAGCATATCACTGCAGCAGTCAGGGGATCACAAGAAGAAACTGACCATGGTACTGAAGTATTCAAGGATGATATAAACAGGGACAGACTAGCTCTTCATTTACAAATGCTGAATGACATTTCAAAATCAAGAAATTGCGTGCTTGATTCTGTGAGTGAAGTGAAGACCTTTCTGAAAGAAAATGAAGAGCTGAGTGATGTCTTGTCTGAAGTTGCAACTCTACTGAAGTTGTTCTATACGATTCCAACAACAACATGCACTGCTGAGCGATCGTTTAGCTGCCTATGAAGACTAAAAAATTATTTGTGAACCACTATGAGCTAAGACTGACTCAATCACTTGGCAGTGCCGCATGTTCACAAGCAATTGACCGAAGAAATTGACATTGACAGTCTCCTCAATGAGTTCATTTTGCGAACTGAACAACGCCGCAGCGTTTTTGCTCTTCAAGAATCAAGTGGCAAGTGTAAGTGTTATATGCACTGTAGGTGAACTATAATAAATTATTGATGTATGCAGGCAGCAGTTTTCTAATATAGGTCATCTTCTCTTTACTAGCTTGAACTCATTATAATTCGTGTATTGCAGGGTATGTCCATGTGGCATACACAACAGGAAATAATAAAACTTTTCAAATGTGTTCTTTCCAAATATCCTTTAGGAAGAAGATGTTTGATCCTCTGAAACAACAGGTCATTATCTGGGCTGGGCTGGCTGTTGGACATGCTCAAGTCTTCAGTCTTATTACATATTCTAGCCATGAAACACCAGTCAGCATTATGGAATTTTGGACAATGGCTGCAACCTGCCAGGGTCAAGAGGTGTAATTTGACAGTTAACTGAAGTTACTCTAAATGCTAATGATAACAGTATACTTGATTTTTATTTCCTTTACAGCATTCAGACACTAAGTCACAGTTGCTACAGTTACAGTACAGTTAAGTACTGCTACTACTTTGTAAAGTGTGCCTGTTCATCTCTGACTGAGGATGAAGGCAGCACTGGGGACACTGGTTGTTTGTGTCCATATGCCCACGTTTTCTCATCCATTTGTGATTGTACTATAAGGTTTTCTCCACTTCTCCTGAAGTTCATGATTGCTAATGACAGTATCCTTGTTCAGTTCATCTACGGCATTCAGACACTAAGTCACAGCTGCTGCAGTTACAGTACAGTTAAGTACTACTACTACTTTGTAAAGTGTGTCTGTTCATCTCTGACTGAGGATGAAGGTAGCACTGGGGACACTGGTTGGTTGTGTCCATATGCCCATGTTTTCTCATCCATTTGTCATTCTACTGTTTTGTGACACTCACATCTTCTCTAGAGTCACACAGATGTTGCTCTTGCAGCCCAGAAGTTTGCAATCACCTTTTTGATTTCTTGGGTACACCATATAATCGTGTTTGTTTAACATCCCATCAATGGATGTGTTTTCTATGGTAAGATGACTATCAACATACTTTAATGGTGATCGATTCTGTACCATGGTGGTACAAATCGCATATCACAGGGTGGCATCAACACATTCACCATTACAGCTGGTTAGCTTACCACTACACAAATCATGCCTATTTTCAGGCACGACCTGGAGGAGGGGGATACAGATGAATGCCATCTGACCTTGAACCAGATGAAACTGTCTGTGGTATTTTTAGTGAATGAGGGAAATTTGGCCAGGACACTGGGGAAATTCCCCTACTCTGACTGCAGAGGGACTGCTGCTCTTTCAGAGTGGTGGTCAGTTGCGGGATGGAGGGTGAGGAGGATGGACGTCTGGTGTGGTCGGAGGTTCTATTCCTGGGCTCGGCTGCTGCTTTACCAACAGATACGATTCAACATGTGGAGGAAATTGTGGTTGTTTGTACTGAGGAGAAGTCTGCTACAAGCAGACAGAAGTTGTGCATCTCCCAATAGCCAGAGAGGGCTTACCTTCTCGGGAAATGGCTGCTTCAGGTGATTCTTCACTGCATGCGGTATCCACCGCTATGGTTGTACGTTGGGTGCCTGAAATGTCAGGCACTAATGGAGAGGTAGCTGTGTAGTCCCTGCCTCTTTCCATGGAGCCTGCTTTGACGTCTGCTGTCAAGCCTGGTTTAGGAGCTTAGCTGTCTGTGACGGAATCTCTGACGATGGAGAGAATGCAGAAGTCCTTCTCAGTAATGGAGCCGGTCACGGTGCCTGGTTGTGAGGAGTGGTCAATGGAGGAATCTTTAAAACAAGCTGGCTGGATTCAAACCCCACATGGGGCCTGGGTGCCAAATTTAAATTGGGTATCTTTTTCTGCAGAGAATACTTCAGTGCAAGGTACTGTACAACCTAGCAAGGGGGAGAGGGAGCAGCCTGTTCTTGCCTCAATTGATGGGATGGGTGTTGCAGTAGCTGGATTGGTTATGGTGCATACCCCTAGTACTGCAACTGCTCAAACTGACTGTTATGAGCATCAGGATTAATCTTCTACCCCCCTTCCCACAATGAGAGGGTCATAGAACTGGACCCAGATATTCGGATTTCTTTAAAAACAATAAAGTGAAGCAAGCCCCTCGGTGTAATGCTGTCCGGCTTTGGTATAGGGGGGGTCTACCAGAACAAACTGACAGACTTTATGTGGCTCAACATCTTTTAAAACAATCTATGAGTTTTCAAGCTGCTGATATTTTTGCTCTCATTAATTTCAGGGTGATGATACCTTTGATATCAGCTTTAGGACTTTTGCTGGGCTTGATTCTTTTTGGAGAAAATATGAAATGTTTAAATCTTTGCCTTTATGGTCTCCTTTTTTGTCCATCCCCCTTACTAAACCCCTGCATAAATCAGTGGTTGTTATGTTTCGGAATGAGGGGGTTAATGTTGGTGATATTTACTATTGGATGGAGCAGAAATGCCAGGTTATGGGGCCTCCTGAGGCTATCATTGATAATGAAGGGATTTGGAATGGTAGCTGGAGGTTTAAAGTCAAATTACACTTAGTGGGAAATGACGTGCAACATATTCCCAATATTTTTTTCTTGGGGAAAGATAGAGGGGTAGTTTTTTACCCAGGGCAACCAAAGGCTTGGTATAAATGTGGTAGTCCCAGACATCTTAGCAGCACTTGTGACAAGGTTATTTGTGCTTTATGTGGCGAATATGACCATCCCAGTTCAGTATGCAGGAATGTGTTTAAATGTAATCTTTGTAATGAGACTGGCCATGCTTATCATCACTGTCTGTGGGCAGGCCAGAATCGTACTGGCGGCCTTAATCAGGAGAATTTGGTCTCTGAGGCCCAAAAAAGGTATAGGCCGGCCAGACCAGAAGCTGGCCCTGATAAAGCCT
Organism: Neoceratodus forsteri; assembly: GCA_016271365.2. Taxonomy (NCBI): domain Eukaryota; kingdom Metazoa; phylum Chordata; order Ceratodontiformes; family Ceratodontidae; genus Neoceratodus; species Neoceratodus forsteri. The sequence continues at coordinate 1,370,726,779 of CM057459.1, forward strand.
CTGTGTCCTCCTCTTCAGATCCCACCCAGGCAACTGCTTCCTCAGCTGGTCCTGCTGCTTCTGAACCCTTCCTGGTTTCTCTTGTTGCTCACTCTCCCACTGTTTCAGTTACTGTTTCAGAGGGTGATGTGGGACAGATGCCCCCCCAGATGGAATCTGATTTTCTTCCTCAAAAATGGGTGACTAGATCCTCCCTGAAACCCAAGGTCATAGTTGGTCCTATTCTCACAGAAAATTCCTTTCAGGTACTTCAGGAGCAGGAAGGGGGTTTTGAGTCTGATGTCTCATCCTTACCAGGTATGGTTTCAGAAATGGAATGTGATAAGGATGCTCCTCGGAGTGTTCCAACTTAAAAAAAAAGGTAGGGAGAAAGAGAAAAAAGATAAGGAGGAGGGTTGAAAAGGAAAAACAAAAGGTTTTTGTTTTCTGTTAAGTTTTTCTTATAAACCTATGCATGGATTCTTTTCATCTGGTTTCCTTTAATGTTTGTAGCATTAAGTATTTTCGAAAACAAATAGCCTTATTGGAATTTTTTCGACACTGCCCATTTGATGCTTTGCTTATTCAGGAAACTAGATTTACTACCTTACAGGACATTGCCCAAGTTAAAAAACATTGGCCTTGGGGGCCTTCTTTTTGGTCCTTTGGGGAAGATGTAGCTGATGGTCTTGGGATTCTTTTTCAGTCTCCGCCCATTCAGGTTCAGAAGGTGTTTGATATTTTGCCCGGAAGTGCTTTATTATTAGATTTTGTGTATGAAGGATTCTCTTTACGTATAATTAACACCTATGCTCCCCAAAGTAAAAAAAGCTAGAATATAATTGTTTTCCCTTATTAAACCCTTTTTATTTTCTTCTAGGATGTTATTTTGGGGAGGTGACATGAACTGTAGCTTAGATGTGAGACTACAGGATAGTGTTCAGCAAAAAATACATTGTGATTCCCATGCATTACAAAATATCATTCATACTGCAGATTTGGTGGATACCTATAGGGCTTTGCATAAGGATGGGGGATTTACTTATCAACATAGTGCATATAGTATGCGTATTGATTATATTTTTACCTCTCGACAGTTGATGGTTCAGGGGTTTGGGTTACAGTTTTGTGAATTTTTTGACCATTGTATTCTAAGGTGTAATATTCAATTTTCCCAAGTCCCCCCCCCCTTTTCCAGGGATGCCAAGGTGCTGGAAATTGAATTCTGTCATTTTTAGATGATCCAGTTGTTAAAACTAAAGTAGAATTGTTATTTGAGTTTCGGGGTTCAGTAGCTGTTCTTTATGACTCCTGGTACTCTTGGTGGCGGGATACTAAACTGGATATAAAAACTTTGTTTCTTGACTTGGGGAAATCTAAAGAAAATAAGGATTATTTAGGGTATCTAGTTTTAAGAGACCAATGTTACCATCTTCTGTCTCTCCCTACTATAGCAAAGTGTAGGATTAGAGCACAGCTGGATATTGTTAAACAGAAAATGAGGGATTATCACTATCAGCGTGCTGCTTTTGTATATGCTACTTTTAAATTTGGTACTACCAAAACTCCTTTTTCAGATCCATTTGAGGCATGTAAAACAGCATTGGCTAATAAATCTATGACTGGTCTTTAGGATCACTCTGGTCAAGTGCGTACGTCACATGCTGAGATGCTAGAGGTTATGGTAGAATATATTCAGAATTCTCTGGGACAAGAGTCTGTCCCTACTGCAGCTTGGGATTCATTAATAAATTGCTCCTTGCCTGTATTATCCCCTGAAGTTATGGCAGATATTGATGGTTGCTACTTTGACTGAGGTATTGGAGGTTATTTCTCACTTACATTCAGGTGTGTCCCCAGGAGAAGATGGACTGGCGTGAGTTTTTTAAAACTTCTAAAGAGTTAGTGGCTTCACTATTAGTGGAAGTCTTTAATGAATTTTTGACGGCCATGGAGGTTCCACATGGGTTCTCCTCAGCGATGGTGGTTTATATTCATAAAACTGGTGAGAGACTAGATTTGGGTAACTGGAGGCCGATTAGCCTTTTGAACACTGATTATAAAATTCTTTCACAGATTTTGTGTCATCGGTTGCAAAAGGCTGCAGCTGAGTTAATTCACCCGGTCCAAACATGTTCCATCCTTGGTAGGAACATTCAACAGAACCTTCAGTTACTAAGGGATATTTGTGAGTTTTGGAGGCAGAGGAAGTTGAGGGGATTTCTGATTACTTTGGACCAGAAAAAAAGCATTTGATAATGTGTCTCATTCTTTTTTATTTAAAGTTTTACAGGTTTATGGTATCCCTTCCTCTATGATTAGGTGGATTCATATTTTATATCAGAAGGCAGTGGCCATTCCTGTGGTGGGTGGTCTGTTGGGGTCTCCAGTTTTGATACAAAGGGGGTTAGGCAGGGTTGTCCCTCAGTCCCCTTTTATCGTTTTCTTAGATTCTATGATTGAGTAATTCTGAATCACCCTTTGATTATGGGATTATCCCCCAGTCCAGAGGTTTTTCCTCAAAAAATTATAGCATATGCGGATGATATTTGTCTTTTGCTTGCTTCTGTTCAGGCCGGAGCATATGCCTTACAGGTGTTGGATTCTTTTTCAGGGATTACTGGGGCAGGTTTTAACCACCATAAAAGCAAGGCTTTACAGCTTGGGGATGGGGACCCAGTACATTCAGTAAGTACTGTTCAGGTCTCACCACATTTCATTTCGATTTTGGGGCTTAAGTTAAGTGAACAGGATATGGCATGGGTAAATTGGGAAGATAGGTTGCAAATTGGTGAGGCAAAGGTTTCCCGCTTGAAGTCCTGGGGGATGGAGAAGAAGAAACGGGTTGGTATTGTTAAACAATTTCTCATTCCAGTTTTTTTTTTATATACTGCTCACATTTTTCCTTTACCTATTAACCTGGAGATGAGGCTGTTTAGTTTTTTCCAGATGATATGGGGTAGTAGGTTGAACCCAGTAAAATGGGATTTCACTTATCTTAAAGTTTCATTGGGAGGTTTGGGTATGTTAAATCCTGTGGTGTTTTTTCAATCCTTTTGTATTTTTTCTTCCTTTTCTAGGTCAGGGGGACTTCCCACTCAGTGGGCAGAATGGACTTTATGTTTATTTCGAATTTTTTCTAACAAATGGGATGTTATTTTTCCACGGTTTACTGAGTCTTTACAGGTTCCTGATTTTGCTCTTCCTATGTTGAAGAGAATCAAAAGGTGGAACCTTAGTAAGGTTGAGATTACTTCCAGGCAGAGAAAATCTATTTATGGTCTTGTGATGGATAGACATCATGCTGTGCGGGTTGATTTTCCACAATGACTCCCTACTAAACTTCAATTTGCCTTGAACTTTCTTAAAGATGGTAGGATCCCTGATTATATTTGGGATATTCAGTGGCTGTGCTGTCATGGGAAATTGGGGGTTAAAGGTAATTGGAAGCATAAACCCGTGACTAACAGGTTGTGCTTAAGATTTTCATGTATTAGCATGGAAGAATCACAGGAACATTTTTTTATTCTGTGCCCTTATATTAAACAGTTTTGGCTTGATTTGGCCTTAAGTTGGCATTTTTCTCCCCTACAGCACATTCAATATGAATGTTTGATACTGGGGGATTATTCTGGTATTTATTCTAGATATCATTCTCGTACACTAAATGTTCTCTTTGCGTATATTAAATATTATCTTTGGCAGGCACGTTGTCAATTCTATTTACAACATGTGAATACTCCCAATGTGGTCTTGATTAAACAGATTACGGAAGCTTTGAAGCAACTTAAAATGAAGGAGTCCAGGGTATTTGACAGAGGGAAATTTCAGTCTTTTTGGCAACATGTTTTTTGGTTATAGGGCTTTCTTGCTTTTTTTTGTATTTCTTTCTTCTGTGAATTTATAGATTATGTATGTGATACTGTATGTTTTTCTTTGGTTGTAAATATGATGTTATGTATTTTGCTATAAAAAATTCACCTACTCTTTTAAGTGGTGGAGGGGGGAAATTTATACATAGTTCTTTTCGCAATTATCTAGTAATGTATGACTGTAATACTTTTTTGCTTTTGTTTTATCATATGATTTGTATATTGTTTGTGTGACTTAACACTGTTTGTATTTTGTTTGATGTTATAATAATAAAAATTCCCCTACTCTTTTCGATAAGTGTCATGGGATCTTTAACATCCACCTGAACTACCACCAATCCAGGCAGATGGGACCTCGGTTTAACGTGTCATCCGAAGGCGGCACCTCAGAAGTGCAGCACCCTCATCATGCTGCACTACAGTGTCATACTGGGATATTAACCAAGTGCCAGGTGTGGGAACTGAACCACTGCCCTCTCTGATCTCCCAGGCCTCAGAGGTGAGTGCGATACCTACTGAGCCACTGACACTGACATTGACCAAAAAAAAAGCAGCTACAGTGAGGTAGCTGCCAAAATGAAAACACAAAATACTGAGCTAAAAAAGGTCTGCTGAGCAAAATAAGGGGCCTAAAGCATAACTGTACTTCACAAGTTAAATGATCCTGGGATTTGGAGATGAGCCTTATTAAGAGATTGAGTCTGAGACACCATGTATTCCCTGGACAGAAGGGAGACAGAGGATATAATACACACTCTTTCCAGTACCTAAAGGGTATGAACAGACTACAGCAAGCACTACAAATATTTTCATCTTAAAATGTGGAAGGTTAACCAGGGAGCACAGTCAGAGGTTGGAGGAGGCAGATTAAGGAGGGAAATGAGGATGCACCTTTCCACCCAAAGGGCGGTGGCAGGCTGTAACATATTACCAAAGGTGGTGTTATCACTGGACAGTGGGCAGCTTCAAAATGGGGTGGGACAGGTGAGGTACAGAGGGAGGGTTCAAAGTACAAAGGAGCAAAGAGTAAGAATAAAGGATACAAGGGTAGAATCAGCGTGTGAGGGGGGAAGCTGCAGTCTGAAAGACTGCAGTGCTGCACACTCAAGCAGACTACATAGACCAGTAGGCTTGTATTTGCTGGACATTTTGTATGTTCCTATCTTAACGCAACATTTTGGGGGATGACACTAAAGACAATGGTATGAAGGACCATGACAAGGAACTGGAACTGTGGAGGTCTTAAGTAAAACAAAACACAGAATTAGAAATGTTGGCCAGAAAGCCTATAGAGATTGACAACTGGGGCCCACCGAAGTGGTACGGGTTGGTTCAGAAGGACATAGACCAGTCCAGGAGTATATGATCAGCCCAACTTCAGACACAGCATTTATATTTACAAAAAACCCCCCAAAAAATAAGATGGCGAACAGGAGGATGAGGAAGAAAATAAACTTGGGAAGAAGACATCAAAAAGTTCCATGACAAGCAGACGATTTAATGGCACATGATCATGTACTCCATGTACACTGAGCATGTACTCCCTGGAAGGAGAGAGAGAGAGAGAGAGAACAAAACATAATTGGGACCTTCAAGTACAAGGAAAAATAAGGTTGATAAGGAGAGTCTCTTTAGGCTCAGTGACTGGCAGTCACAACATGAGGAGGCACAGTCTTAAGCTGAAGGGTGGGAGGTATAGGAGGGAGGTCAGGAAGCACTTCAGACAGGGTGGTGAGCACTTGGAATACACTGCAAGAGTAGGTAATCTTGTTGAGGACAGTGGGAAGCTTTAACAGGCTGAAACAAGCATAGGGTAAGGACCATTGGTAGGCAGGATGGGAAGACTGGGAAGTGAGAGAGGGCACAGATAGTGGCTCAAGCTGTGGACCATACGAGCAAACTTGATAGACAAGTGGACTTCTTCTGCTGACTTCTTCATATGATCATTGAGCATGTGATCCTTGCTGACCTGGTCAACAAGAAAGCAACCAAATGTGCACGTGACCTACGGAACAACAAGAAAACAACCAGGAAAAAAGACTGAATGATGAATGAGCCACAACACACACACACAAGACTAAGATTGGCACTGAAACTGTACCACAAGCATTTAGTTGATGAGCCAGACACCAAGGACACTGCACCATACAGCTGCTGCCTACTCCTACCAAAAAGAAACGGATACATTTCAGCAAAGGTGGCTAATGATATAGATGGTCTCACTACTTAGTCTTACTGTTCTAAAAAGACAGTGGCAGTGTTTAGATGACTTCTTCTATTTGTAACTGGTATGTATCCTGCAGTCCTTTAAAAAAACTTGAAGTTGTTCCTTTTTGGAACAGTGTTCCATGCAGGGCCGGATTAAGAGGGGGGCAAATGGGGCAAATGCCCCAGGCCCCCCACCATGAGGTACCCGGAAAAACACATAAGTTTAGTTCGAAGTGGCTGCGGTGCTTAAATCCCTTGCTGCGGCGGCCTGCAGTTCCTGTTTGCCAGCAAGTGTCGCCACTGGCGCTGCCTGAAAGAATTGATATTGATCACTGCAATGGAGCGGCGGTGGGGGATCACATGATATGCAGGCACTACAGGAGAGAAGTCATGTGGTCGCATGCTTGGCCAGCACTCAGCCTCATAAATCGCTCGTCTCGTCTGACCGTCGTCTGACTGACTGCATCTGCGCATCATGTAAGTAAAACTCCTTGTCCGTCGTACGCACCACGCAGATGTTGGACAGATTAGAGCTGAGCAGACGTGTGTTGGGACTGGGTATTGCTGGGTCGACTCGTTCACGATCGTTGAGAGGTTCCCCTGCCTTCCCGCCCCCGGGCTAATCTTGCTTGTTGCTACGGGCCTCGGCTACGGCGTATAGTGCCTAAACAGTAAACTCAGTTACTTACTGCCTATAGTAGTGGTAGTGTAGTACAGTACTTACAAGTAGTACAACTCTAGTGAGGAGTAGACTAGAGAGAGGTGAACAGGCGGGAGAAAAAAAAATATAGCGATCAGTGGCGAGGAGGTGGTGGGACTCGGAGGTACTCAATGACTTTTGCAGTATACCTTTGCTGTGGAGGAGACAGGCAGACAGCACCGTGCCCCTCAGGAATTCTTCCCTGCCATTTCAGGCAGCTGGCAGCAGGAGTGCCAACAGATATGGGACCCTGGGGGGCAAGAACAAGCAAAGAGTTAAAAGGGGCACACAGAAAGCATCGGAAGGAGGCTGGCTTCCTAAAACTAAAGTCTAGGGTATGAGCTAATGCAGGGAGGGAGAGCAGGAGTAGAGAGTAACCAGCAGGAGGCTTGGGCTGGTACCAGGGCTAAATTCTTGCAGACGTGAAATTAAATATGTTAAGGCCGGGGGTGGGGAGGAGTGAGACTGTGAGAGAGAGGAACAGGCAAGGAGGCTTCAGAGGAGCTACTGAGAGAAAGTGATCAGAGGCCACCTACGGAACTTGAAGGAGAGATTCTGGGAGCAGCTAAGAATGAAAGGGAGTTAGTGGGGTGGGCCATAAAACTAGATAGAAAATACTTTAAATAACCTTCACAAGTGAACAAAAAAGGTGGGAAAGAGGTATAGGGGAAGAAATCCTGAATCTAATTGGCAAATATTATTAGAGTCACATATATGTTAGTTTGTAATAAATATAAGGAAGCACAGTATAAATTCATACAGCGACTACACTACCCCCCCCAATATGGTACACAGATTTTCTCCTGAAGTGTCCCCATTGTGCAGTAAGTGTAAAACAGTGCGATGGACATATGTGCACTACTACTGGGGGTGTCTGATTATTGTGAAGCACTGGAAAGGGATAGCGCATGAAATATCAGCAATTAAAGGACAACCTATTGAATTCTCTCAAAAATCATTGCTCTTAGGGATAGAAAGAATAGACAATGGTGAATGGGTATTATACCCTAGATGGATAAGAGTGCTCCTGGTGGTTGCAAGGCAGGGGATACAAAATGTACAGACTACAAGCTTGGATCCTACACTAGAACAATGGAAAGGACTTACTATGATGGTACTAACAGTAGACAAGCTAACATATAGCCTGAAGGGAAAGGAAGAGATTTGAAAGGGACTGGGACAGATATCTGGGTACTTTGGGTGGTGGGTAAAAGCTATACTACAGGAACTGGGGTACTGTGAAACTGGAGAAAAGGGCCAATGGGGATTTAATAAAATAAGGGAGAACAAACACAAATACTAGAACATAGAATAGAATAATGGAGACACAGACCATTCAGTTGCTGGTGTTTACCAGCTTTTATTGTATTGTTTGCAGTGTTCATGATAAAATATAAATACTGACAGTAATTGATAGGAAGATACATCTGATGGATAACTTCTGTATAGTAACACTGGGATTGTACTCTGTAAAGGTGATATAGAAACACAGAAACATAGAATTTGATTGCAGATAAGGACCGCTTGGTCCACCCAGTCTGCCCATTTCCTACCTAGTGGATAAGCTGCAGATCCTAGTTAACCAGCAGCCTACTTCTTCCTACCCCACCCCTAGAATTGCCTTATGACTGTCCCATGCATGCTTGAATTCCACCACTGTTTTGACTCACAACCTCCTCCGGAAGGCCATTCCATGCATCCACAACCCTCTCTGTGAAAAATACTTCCTTAAATTACCACTGAGCTGCCCCTCTATCTTCAAATTGTGCCCCTTGTTCTTGCACACCTCTTTTTTGAAAGATGCTACCCTCTTGGACTTTGTTGATTCCCTTGAGGTACTTGAAAGTTTCTATCATGTCTCCCTTCTCCCTCCCTTCCTCGAGGCTATACATATTCAGCTGCTTAAGTCTCTCTTCTTATGTCTTCCAGTGCAGATCTTGCACCATTTTAGTTGCCCTCCTTTGGACAGCTTCCATCCTGTCTATGTCTTTGTGGTGACTGGGTCTCCAGAACTGCACGCTATCCATATATGTGAATATGGAAACATACAATATATGATTTGAGGCAGTGACATGTACAGTATTTTTCCAGCATAAAGTGTCACTTTTTACAGTAGGAAAAAAAAATCAGAAAACGATAAGGAAACCCCCTAAAGTGCACCATTTTCAACCATTTTTTTCAAAATTCAAAAAACACTGCACACGCATGGGCCCCCCAGAGGTCCAAGTGCCCCAGGCCCCCCAGGAGCTTGATCTGGCCCTGGTTCCATGACCATAAAGGCACTCAATACAAGAAAGGTGAGACACCCTTCGACATTCACAACGTCCTGCTAATTTTCAGATGAACTTCAAAAGCGCATTTCATCAAGACACCTTGTACGTCTTCAGCTGTTTCTTCATGTGAAACCAAAGATATGCAGCATTCAGATGATCTTGGTACATACAATGCAGACACTGGATAAAATACTGAAGCAAGCACTTTGACTTTTCTGAGCTAGAGCTAACTCCAGAATCTGCAAAAAGCATTTCTGTTATGAAACAGATGATCCTCGCATGACTACTATGTCCAATATATCACTCCAGCAGCTTGAGCCTACGGTTGTACTGAAAGAACATCCAGTTGTCTTGACAGTTGGCACCATGTGAAAAACTGTATCGGGCAGAAGTGGTCTACCTGTATAGTGGATGGCTAGTACATACATGTAACGTGGCCATGGCTTCAGAACTTGGAAGCAAGGAAAATCCAAATTTGGTAACTCTGAACAGTAAATACAAAACTTGCTGATAATCTCTGAATGAGTGATGCACTGCACCACTGGGACCAGTAGAGGACCTGTAGAATTGAAGCAACCTTCACACACACATCAGTTAGACAGCAGGAGAAGTTACAGTTACGCTTCAGACAGGCTGTTTCACTCAGCAGACCACAGTGGGCAAATTGAAACCCCTAGTGTAATTAAATAATTACAATTTACTTAAAAAATCAACATCTGTCTGTTTCTGGCCTATACTACCTGTTTCAATTTATTGGGAGAGGAGGTTTTAGCTCAGTATTTTTTTTTCCATTTGGCTGCTAAACTGTTCTGATGTTTATTATTACTGTTCATTGTGCCTAACGTCCACCTTGTTCAAGTCTCACCCAAAACTAGAAGGAAGACCAGAAGACACCTCGGTCACAACCACCTTCTCCAAGTCCCACCCATCAGCAAAAGCAAGAAAGGAAGAAAGAAGACCACAACACAATAAAACACACAACATGGTAACTACAAGGTTTATTAACATTCACACACAGCAGCAAAATAAATATCAAGTTTCTTAGGGAAACTTCCAACCCCAAAATGACTCTGTTACACCCAGAACAGTGGCATTCTGTATAACAAAACAACTTTTCCCTACCAAGGGGGCCAGCCAGGGTCTAAACATGCAGAAATCCACAGTATGATACAATGTGCCCTGCTCCCACAGACCCCTGGTGGTGCTGGGTTGACCTGTGACCCCAGATCATGGGCGGTGCAGCTGGTGCTTTAACACCTAAAACCTGATGGTTAACCTTTGACCCCTGGGCTGGGCCTTGACCTCTGATCCCTGGGCCCCACCAAACATTTTATAAACCTGGCTCCTATGTCAGCACTCCTGATGCTATGACAGTGGAAGAAATTGAGCAGTATGTTAGAGTGCAGAGCAGAAGGCTTAGAGTGTGCTGGTGTGATCACTGAGGATGATGTATGCCGACGAGAGCAGCATAAGACTGCACATCCTCAGTAAAAACAGTGAGCTCACAGCTTTTCATCAGTTCAATTCCTTTTTAGATGAACTGTCACTTTCCAGCTACAAGCAGCAAAATATTATTGACTACCGGACTGTCCAGACATTTCAGAAAGTGACCTTTTTAAAATTTGTTTTTATCCATTTCAGCACTGTATTTATTAAATTAATGGCATTTGCCACACAACAAATTTTTTTACACTGTAACTTGACTTTTTTGTCTTATTTGGGCTTAACGCATACTGCGTAGGCACGGCAACAATCACTTTAATGTAAGCCCACTCATAGTAACAGCCCGCTTATAAGAAAATTTTCTCTTGGCAAATATGATGTTCTTATAAGCAGGTTTTACTGTACTACCATTTAGATGGAAATACTTTCCAGTACACAACATTATGTGGACCACTGGTTTGTTGTATTCTTTTGGTAACCCGGTAAGGCCCAATAGGCACAGGTGCCTGTTTTCAGAGGTGTCCCAGGAACACTGGGGACTTGCTCAGAGTCACACAGTATGCAAGTGGAGGCTGTGGGAATCAAACCCCAATCTGCTGGATGTGCCAAGCTCATTCACAGCTTGTTACTTTATGAAAACATTAACAAAACTGAATACATTAATTGTAAAACACATCAAACACAGTATTTTTCTAAACAGCCATGGAAACATTTCTTAATAAGTATGCTGCTAACAAAGTTGAATAATACCTTGAGAATAATGGATGGGTAAGTAGTTATAACTCAAATTTTATGCACCCCAGAGGGGTGGGATGCCACATAAAACCCGAGAGCTAAGCTCAAGGGGTTTGTTATGGCATCCCACCCTGAGGGTGTGTATAAAATCTGAGTTTTACACACCTACCCATCCTTTACTTTGTATAATTGCTGGGGGGTCATTTTTCACCATAGCAATTACACAAAATAAATGTATATCTCTATGGAGCCGAGCCGTGGACTGTTGGGGTTTCAGCATGGCCCGTAGTGGCTCACCTGATGTACAGCACTGTTTACTTTTTTTAAAATTTATTTCCAACTGAAAAAAAAAACATTTTATGTGCCCAGCAGTCACATATTTGTTTAAAAAAGAAGAACTTACCACTGACTTCTACGGTCGGCATCAGCAAACTGCAGAGCATTGAGGAGCGGGACAGCAGGGGATGTGTGCAGAGTAGAGGAAGATCGTAGGTAGCGCATGCACCGAGCTCAGGAACCCAGGCACGTGTTTGTCATTATAACCAGCTGGTTATAACAATAAAATTACAACCTGGTTTCCCTATGGGAAAAAACGAGAGCCAGTTATTATATTCTAATTAAACTAGTGCTGTGAGTGTAATCTTTAACTGCTACCCCACAGCAAGACTACTGAACGGATATACAGACAGCAAATACACTCTCAGTTTGCTCACTCATACAGTCTTCCTGCTGCTAATAATTAACTCCCCTTCCCAGAAGAAACTACAACCTTAAAGTAACTAAATCAGTAAAAAATACCACAAATATTAGGTAATCTACATGCACAACACACATTAGACACTTTAAAGAGTGATTTGATTGAAAATAAACTGTATTTGGCTGACTTGGTGGCACTGAGGTGCTGGATTCCTTACCTCGCACTATGCCAGTGACCTGTGTTCGGGAATGAGCACAGGCCACCAGGGGTTGGCAGGGGCAGAGAAGGATCGAGCATCCAATGGACTGCTCTCCTTTTCCAGGGAAGGGGGTTCTCAGTGGTTGGCGCCTGCCTGCTCCCTAGCAGAGGCTGGGGGACAGGGCACAGCACTGCTCAAGGGGGGCAGATGCCTGGAGGGAGTGCATGCGGACTTGTGCACACTCCTCACCACAGGTGTCATTGCACTCCTCGATTCCTGGGGAAGAGAACACCATGAAAGAGAGAGCCATGGCACAATGGTGGAAGGCACCTTGCAGGCTCTGCTCCCGGCCAGCCATGGTGCTGGCCTTGCTGAATCCAGTCTCTGGTGGGGGGGGTTGGGGAAACCAGCCAGCCCCACTGGGGAGGTTAAGCTTTGGGAGTTCGGGCTAGTGCTGGATGGTAGATGCCAGGGGATGGGGTGGATGGCTCCCTCCAGAGGATAGCTGGCAACAGAAAGGTACAGCTAAAAAAAAGAAGAAAATAAACTGTATTTTAAAAGCTTTTGAAAGGTTTGTAGCCACATGAGTTCAGAGCAGAGACAATTACTTCATAACAAAATATTAATAGTGAAACCTATATATATTTCAATTAAATAAACCCTGAGTAATAATTCCCTTCCTGTATTTAACATTTCAGGGAGTTAAAATGATGCACTTTTCTATTTAAACATAAGAGCTTACCTCATACATGTGAATCTTTTGGGAAATTTTCACGGACTGCGTAGACTTCTGGAAAATGTAGTTCAGTAGACTTTTTAAAGGGACACTTTTTTTTGCTCATATTGTTTCTAGATAAAACCCACATTTTATGATTGCTTACCTTCTCTAAAATTCATTAATGTTGCTGGTTGGTTATCTGCCTCCTTGCTTAGTAGAAGTGAAATGCATGGGAATGTACCCCACTTTGCATGTGGCTAATTCAAATCCTTGACTTACTTTGCTGACTGTAATCTTCATTTATGATTTAGTAGTAAACATTGTATGTTGAAGAGCTTTGCTGTTCTATTTCTTATCTTCATTTAGTAATAATTTACTCTTAAACAAGTAGTCTCCTGAATATTATTAGAATTTATTTTATTTATTTATTTATTGAAGAATCAGATTTACAACCTTTGAGTCAGCGACTCGTTTACAAAGGTACCTCGTCAAAATGGGGGGGAGACAACAAATAGTGAGGTTTTAGGACAGGGATTACATACAGGTGAGATACAAAAACACCTGGAGTTACAGGCAGCAACTATACAAGTACAAGCATAAGTTGAGTAATATACAATTGAATATGTGTAAAGGTTGTATTTTGTAATGATAATTAAAGATAATTAAAAATAACTAAAATTAGTCTTCTAAAACAAATTAATGACTGCTGTAATACTAAATTTAGTATTAAACTTTGGTGAGGGTTGTCAGTCTGCAGTGTTCTATCTTCTTACCAATGAAGACAAAAAGATTATCAGAGTATGTCACCAAGGTATTTTATTTTTTTATACTTTCTATTTATTTTGCCTCTCCCACGCCTGAGCTCCGCTTCATCGGGAGACACATGTAGCTGCCCCACTTCACTGCCTTACCTGAAGTCCCCGGTGGACCCACAGTGAGCCATGGTTATATCCCCCAGGTGGGCACAAGGTGGGCCCATACACCTAATACTTCCCTGATTTCGTCAGATCCCCCGGAGAGCAGGCAGGCAGGAGCTCTCAGTGCCGGTGCTGGTACTCCATCTTCTCGGCACTCTGGCATCATTTTTCCCTGTTTCCCTCCTACGTGGCTTACGCCCTGACGTCAAGGCGCTAGGCGCCAACATCCACCATGCAGCTCCTCTTGCCCGTCCTGCTACCAGCAGGACTTGCTGTACCTTGGGTCTCCACCTGGAACGGAGCAAGCCTGGTGCCTCCCTCCCCGGAGAAGGTGAGCCATCCCTGACCTCAAGCCTTCTCCCGCCAGCCTTCCAGCCGACCTGAGTCTGCTTCTGAACCTGGGTTGCCGGTGTCGCAAGTGAAAATTCAACTGCTGCACCAGCGGGTCAGGCACCAAGATATTTTAATAAAAAGTTTGTACAAAAAGAATTGTGTGTTGTGTTTTATTATTAATTGTTCATCTTGTATCTATAATTTACGTGCAGTAAATCTATTTTTATTTCTTATAATAAAATTGGGGGAGGGGTAACTTGTTTCATGCCACCTATGTAAAAACATGCACGCTCCATAAATGTATGCAGCAGTGGTGAGCCCACTGGCTCCTGGAAACCTACTTGGAGGGGGATGGGACCACACGTCATTAGGGCGGGCATCTTTGGGAGGGTGGTGGGGTGCACAGGGTGTGGAACAGCCATGATACTGGACTGGGCTTGGAAGTTCAGTGGTTGCTCAGTGTGCTACCAGCTGGCACAGCTTAGGGAGGAGGTTGTGGGGATTAGAAGACAGCTGGGGGAAGGGGGAGGTATGGTTGGGGAAGGGGGCAGAGATCTCCCACGGGGTTACACCAAGCACTAGGGGTGGGGGCATAGGGAAAGGAGTGCAGGAGAATACTTGGGGGTCACATAGGGACCCTAGCAGAGGGGGCCCAAAAGGAGGACACTACCAAGGAAGCAGGCAGGTAACTGGGGACCCTCACAAAGGGGGGCCAGAGGGACAATATTCTCAGGGAAGTAGGCAGATGGCTGGGGCTGGACAGAAGGAAGCACGGCGGGGAGGTGGATCGGACCTTACACTCAGTAACCACTTCAACTCTCTTCTTCTGTTTGAGGATGAGGGGGGTGATGTAGCCATGACAGGGGTGGTTAGAGATGGAAAGGGAGTGAGGTGCAGGAGGTGGGGGCCGGATAGCAGGAGGAACAGGGGGGAACCTGGAATGCAGGAAACGGGGGTAGCAGGGGATCAGAGCAGGAGGATGAGGGGGTAGAGAGAGGAAAGCGCAAGGAGAAGTACCAGAAGTACAAGGAGGATTCAATAAAGGGAGCTGAGGGTTTAGGCCAGGGGAGCATGACAAGCAAGGAGGGACTGAATGGAGACAGGAAGGAAGGGAGGATGAGCCAGGCTAGTTTAGCATATGGGGAAGAAGGACCAGTTGAGACAGTGAGGGAGTTAGGATACAAAGGATACTCGCGTGAGGAGGGAGGCATAGGATCGGAGGAGGGTGGCCAGAGTAAATAAGGAGGGGTGGCATGTGGCACCCAGATAGGGAGGAACAGAGCCGGCTGGGTGGAGGGGCCGCAGAAAGGATGAGGGACTTGGAAGGGGATGGAGGAAAAGAGTGGTCAGAGTGCTCCTGTTGGGATTCTATGATCAGGGTATCAAATGGGATAGAGAGGAGAAGCCTGGCCAGTTAGAACAAGATGCTTCCCTGGACTAATGGTGCACAGACCAAGCACGAGGTATATCAGCTGGCAAAGGACCGTGGGGTTCCCCGGACATACTGGTTCACTTGGGTACAAATGACATTGAAGGAAATAGAGCCAGAGATACAGGCAAGATTCAGGAGCTCGCCAGGGTCTGTCATGACATAGGATGCACAGTTTCCTTCGAAATCCTGCGGTGCCAAGGGCTAGTGGGAGCACAAAAAGGAAGATTAGGAGATAAACCAGTGGCTCAGGGTGGTGTGAGGCCAGAGGAATGGGTTGATGGGGATTGGGGAGACCTGGGAGGATAAGGAGCTTATGCTAGAGATAGGCTTCATCTCAATCTAGGTTGAGGGAATCCTTAAGTTGAAAATAGAGGTTCATTGGTGAAAAATTAGGGTTTAAACTTGGCAGGGGGAGGGATGGGCGAAAAGGCTGTCAAGGGGGGTGCCGATAAAGGAGGGACTCTGTCTCCACCCCCCTTGGGAGCTGGAGGAATGCAGGAAAAGGCCGACTGGTAAAGTGCAGACCAGGGGAAAATGGAATCCCCATGGGAACACTAGTAGGGGAAATGGAAGTATAGGGAAAGGGTGGAAGGTAGTCCTGCTAAATGCCAGGACCTTGGGCAATAAAATGCCTGAGCTCCAGGCAATGCTAACTGAAGGATCGGTGGATGTGGCAGCAGTCACACTGAGACCTGGGCCACTGCAAGACATGACTGGGACCTGAACCTGGAGGGTTACACTATGTTCAGGAAGGACAGGAGGGGAAGGAAGGGGAGGAGGGGTAGCAATGATAGTCAAAAACTGCAATGGCATAGGGGGAGTAGAGGAGGCGGAGGGAACCGTGGAGGCGATTTGGGTCACCTTGATAAGAAGGGGGGCAAGAGAGTAAAAATAGGAGTGGTGTATAGACCCCCTGCACTGGCGGAGGAGCTGGAGGAGAGACTGGTGGCAGATGTTGGGAGACACTGCAGACTGGGCAGAGGGACGGTGGTGGTGTTGGGGGACTTAAACATGCCAGGAACAGACTGGGAGACTATGACATCCTCTGTGACCAGGGAACAGAGGTTGTTGGATGTCTTCAAGACGTTCCTAACTCAGCAGGTGAGGGAACCGAACCGGGAGGCACGGGTACTGGACATGGTCCTGGCAGACACTGACCAGATTGGGGGCCTGGAGGTAAGGGACCCATGGCAAGGGAATGACCATGCCACGGTCTGGTTCTGCCTGGACCTAGGAGGGGTAGAAGGCTGCACAAAGACAGAGGTAACTGACTTCAGGGGGGTGGATTTTAAGGAAATGGGAAGGATCCTTAAGGAGCATTTGGATGGGATTGAGTCAGACATGGACGTTGATAGTAGGTGGGAAATCATCAGGAGAGGGGTGCAGGATGCTACCAGCACCTGTGCAAGAATAAGACGAAAATGCGGTAGGGCCCGAAAACCCTGCTGGTGGACCAGGGAGGTCAGGAGGTGGTGCAGGAAAGAAGGCAGCCTATAGGCATTCAAGTGCTCAAGGAGTGAAAGGGATTGAGGGAGCAGAGCTGATGGCTAGAAGGACCACTAGGGTGGTGAGGGGCTAAGGCAAGGAAGGAGCAGAATCTGGCCAGGAAATTAGGAGAGGGAACAAGGGGTTCTTTAGATACATTGGGGAAAAACGAAGGGTGAAGGGCAGATTAGCAGGATTAAAACAGGGGAGTAATGGGCACAAGATCTGGGGAGCAGGCTGAGGTACTAAATGAGTACTACCTCAGTTTTCACCAAGGAAAATGGGGTGCTGCATCATACATGGGAGGAGACAGTGATACTGAGGAGGGGTACACTTACCGATCGCGGGTCTGGGGAGAGGGGAGGCATCACTGGCAGGAGTGGGAAGGCTAAGCAGGGAGAAGAGGTAGCGGAAGTGAAATCACAGCAGAGAGAGTGAGGAAGCCCTCAGGTCCCTTAAGATGGAGAAAGCACGGGGCGGATAAATTACATCCCAGAGTGCTGAAGGAACTTACGGATGTCCTAGGCGAAACCCCTGGTGGAGCTTTCACCCTCTCTCTGAGGACAGGGTGGGTGCCCCAGGACTGGAAGGTGGCACATATAGTGCCCTATCACAAGGGGTCAAAGGGAGGTGGCAGGGAACTACAGGCCTGTCAGCCTGACATCGGTGGTGGGCAAGGTGATGGAGGGCATTGTCAAGAGAGGCTGGGGGACCTGGAAAAGTCAGGGTGCCTGGACGATAGACAGCATGGATTCATCCTGGGGAAATTGTGTCAGACAAACCTTGTGGAGTTCTATGACTGGGTGATGAGTGCCTTGGACCAGGGTAGACCAGTGGACGTCCTCTTTCTAGACTTCAGCAAGGCATTTGACTCTGTTCCTCACTTGGGCCTGTTGGATAAGCTGGGAGAAATGGGAGTGGGGAACCAGATAATCAGATGGATAGGCAATTGGCTCCAGGACTGGACCCAGAGGGTCATAGTTGGCGGGATAGTCTCATCCCCAAGGAGGGTCATTAGTGGGGTCCCACAGGGATCAGTCCTTGGGCCTCACCTGTTCAACGCCTACGTCTCTGACATAAGGACAGATATCAGGAGTGAGATGAGTCTCTTTACAGATGACTCAAAACTGGGGGCAGTGGTGGATGGGGAGTAGGGGAGGGTGGCCCTACAGGGGGACCTGGAGGCTCTGGAAAGATGGTCTAGAAAGTGGAAGCTGAGGGTTCAATGCAGGAAATGCAAGGTACTGCACCTGGGGCCAGAAACCCGGGCCAAGGGGTGTACACCCTGGGGATACTCCAAGTCTCGAATGGCTGAGAGGGACCTGGGGTGGTGGTGGATGTCAAGATGAACAACTTGGAGACTTGTGGGAGGGCAGCAGCCAAGGCCAACAGGATGCTGGGATGCATCACTAGGGGGATCACCTCCAGAAGGAGGGAAGTGATACTCCCTCTATATAACTGCTTGGTGAGGCCGCACCTCGAGTACTGCATGCAGTTTTGGAGGCCACACTTAAAGAGGAACATTTAAACTCCTGGAGAGGGTCCAGAGGAGGGCAACCAAAATGATTTGGGGCTTGGGGGACAGGACGTATGAGGAGAGGCTCAAGAGCTAAATATGTACATTGGAAGAGAGAGGGACCGGGGGACATGATAGAAGTCTTCAGGTACATGAAGAGGGTAAATAGGGGAGGAACAGTCAGGGTTCAAGGAAGGAGGAGGGGCCACTAGAGGGCATGGGTGGAAGCTGAGGGGAAGATTCAGGGAAAAGGAGGAGGTGCTACTTCACTGAGAGGGTGGTGGATCCATGGAATGCACTGCCTAGGGGCTGGTGGAGGCAGAGGCGGTGGAAGGGTTCAAGAGGGGTGGAACAGGTACAGGAAAGGTTCTGGAAGCAAAATCCAATGCAGTGAGAATATCCAGAACTGGAAAGGGAGAAGCCAGAGAAGGCGAGGGGGGCAGCAAGGTCAGCTCCCAGGGTGGGGGCTGACCAAATGAGCAGACGCAAAAGACCGTTAGGCCTATTCTGCTGGCATTTTAGTATGTTAGTATGATGAGCCTGCTGGCACAGCGCTAGCACAACTGCTTGTGACATCGATGATCCCAGTTCAAGAATGAGCCTGAGTCATCAGAGGGCAAGCCGGGAGGGAGGACTGAACATCCGAGAGGATGATTTCCTCTTTGGGAGGGCAGGACTGCCAGTCTCCAATGTGCTACTACCCACATCTTGTTGACTCTGTATTTCAGCATGTACTTTCAAAGAATAAGATGTTTTAGCTGTTACAGTTTACTAAAACATGCTTTTTTTTTTCATTTTAATATTGCTTTCCAAGATTTACAGCACACCAAGGCATTGCCCTTCCAGAAGTGCTATATAGAAAACTTTTGAAAACGTTTGTCTCTTCCCTGCTACCCTCACAGCTGCTTTTATGACTTCATAGCATGCTCACTAGAGACTGTGAAAAGCAATTGTGTGGTTAGCAGGGGAGAGCTGGATGCATTTTGAAAATCAGAGGAATAAATATTTGCTGCATTACCTACAGTATTTAGTAGACAGACAGCAGGGGCAAGTGAAAAAAAAAAGCAACTAGAAAACAACAAGAATATTAAAACATGCGGCTGGAGATGGCTCAGTAGCACTGAGGGCTGAGGTACTGGATGCCAATTACCTTGTGTTATGCAAGAGACCACCCAAGGGGGGTATCCATTCAATTTTATTTAAATTGCTCCAGTAGGAGCACAGGGTAAGGGAACGGCCATATTCAAAATGTATTTAAATCATGCTCCTGCTGGGAGCATAGAGCAGGGGTGGGCGGCATTCAAACTGAGTAGCTCCAAGAAGTGGAGCAGAGGGCAGGACATGCCCCGAATTAGATTAAACAGGGGCTTTAGGGGGAGCAAAGGCATGATAAAGTGAAGAAGAGCATATGTTCAGAAATAAGTGCCTGGGGGCCAGTTAGGGGAATTAAGCACCCAGATTATAAAGTAAAAGTGCCCCCGGATAATAAAGGTGGCTATAGTAGCCAAGCTAAGGCTAGTGCTGTAATATTGCAGAATTTTCTGCCTTAAGTTGCACTAAGATGGCAGCTCCAGTCAGGAGCAAGGGGTTGGGAGAGGACCAGCCAGTTAGCCACCCCAACAGCAGCATAGTTGCCACGACCCCAGCCACGGGCTAGTAACCTGAGTAACCCACCCATAGCCACTTACAACACTAGCCTTAGCTTGGCTACTGGTGGACACTTGGCTACTAGCCACCTTTCTCACCCTGGGTCATGCTTGCTTTATAATCTGGGGCATACTTGCCCTAACTGGCCCCACTGGTGCTTATTTCTAAATAATAAAAACAAAAAACATTTGACCAGCTAGCCCTTATTCTCTAGCCCAACTGGCTAGCTTGCCTATAACTGGGGCTTTACCCTGTCTTTGCTGCTTGAGCCCTGTTTACAATCTAATTCAGGGTCTTTCCTGCCCTGCACCACCACTGGGAGCTACTTACTTTGAATGCCGTCCGCTGCTTCCCTATGCTCCAAGCAAGAGTGTGAGTTAAATAAATTTAGATAATTTTGACTAGAAACACCCTCTCACGATATTTTATTTATTTGAAAAAATGTTTCAACAGGAACGACAACATGAGCTGTAAACAGCTCATTATGCTCCCTTTCTGGAGCAATTTAAATAAATTTGAATAGATCCAACCTTGTGCAGTCCCTTGCTCCCAGGTCGTGCCCTGGCCACACTAATGGCCACATCCATCCTTTATTGCACTCTCAGTGTGTGAAAAGAAACTTAAAAAAAGAAAATGTTACCATTAGTTCAGGCGGACAGCACCTGCTTTATGGCACTGCCGACGACACACTACTCCAACCTAGGGAGAAATTGAGAAGAGAGGAGGTGGAAGTGTGGGTTGGATGCCCAGCTGACTTCCGGCAGGTGGTAGGTATACTATGCCCGTTGCAGATCACTTGCAGTACCTCTCAGAGCCTATTTACACATCTGAATCATCACAGTGACCCCCATACCAGGTTTCCCCAGCTATGGCCCCCCTCTTCCACCACTTGGACCTTCCGGGGACCCACATAATGTTCACCCTCTTTTCCAATCTGGACAACCTAGAGGACCACCCAAACCATGCTACCCTTACCCAGGACATTGACTTGTGTCGATAGGGAGCCTATGGCCATAATCAGGGTAGTCAGCAGGCAAATGACTTGGCTATGGGGCCTGAGAAGCCTGAAGTTGGGGACAGGGCTTAACTTGAGAGCCTGCTGCTAGGGTTAGGAGGGGTACGATAGGGTGTATGACACCATGGCTGCAGGGCTCAAGAGCTAGTTGTCCCACTTTCAGCACACCCATCTTCCTTGTCACTGGGCCACCCTCACCTACCCTGTGCCAGCCCCATCAGCTGACCTTCATCCTTGCATTTGAAACCCCTTCCCATTCACAGACCAGCCTTGTACACCCGAGCATTGCTGTGCCCCTCATGGAAAAGGTGCTGACACACACATGCTGTGAGAACACAGCTAGTTTTCAGCTGTGATAGTCCAGCTGCAGGGAGGGTGGGGGGTCCACACACACATGCTGTGAGCACACAGCTAGTTTTCAGCTGTGATAGTCCAGCTGCAGGGAGGGTGGGGGGTCCACACACACATGCTGTGAGCACACAGCTAGTTTTCAGCTGTGATAGTCAGTCCAGCTGCAGGGAGGGTGGGGGGTCCACACACACATGCTGTGAGCACACAGCTAGTTTTCAGCTGTGATAGTCCAGCTGCAGGGAGGGTGGGGGGTCCACACACACATGCTGTGAGCACACAGCTAGTTTTCAGCTGTGATAGTCCAGCTGCAGGGAGGGTGGGGGGTCCACACACACATGCTGTGAGCACACAGCTAGTTTTCAGCTGTGGTAGTCTAGCTGCAGGGAGGGTGGGGTTCACACACATGCTGTGAGCACACAGCTAGTTTTCAGCTGTGATAGTCCAGCTGCAGGGAGGTGGGGGTCCACACACATGCTGTGAGCACACAGCTAGTTTTCAACTGTGGGAGTCCAGCTGCAGGGAGGGGGGGGGGTCCACACACACATGCTGTGAGCACACAGCTAGTTTTCAGCTGTGGTAGTCCAGCTGCAGGGAGGGTGGGGGGTCCACACACTCATGCTGTGAGCACACAGCTAGTTTTCAGCTGTGATAGTCCAGCTGCAGGGAGGGTGGGGGGTCCACACACACATGCTGTGAGCACACAGCTAGTTTTCAGCTGTGATAGTCCAGCTGCAGGGAGGGTTGGGGGTCAACACACACATGCTGTGAGCACACAGCTAGTTTTCAGCTGTGATAGTCCAGCTGCAGAGAGGGTGGGGGGTCCACACACACACACACGCTGTGAGCACACAGCTATTTTTCAGCTGTAATAGTCCAGCTGCAGGGAGGGTGGGGGGTCCACACACACATGCTTTGAGCACACAGCTAGTTTTCAGCTGTGGGAGTCCAGCCGCAGGGAGGGTGGGGGGTCCACATATACATGCTGTGAGCACACAGCTAGTTTTCAGCTGTGATAGTCCAGCCAGGGAGGGTGGGGGTCCACACACATGCTGTGAGCACACAGCTAGTTTTCAGCTGTGGTAGTCCAGCTGCAGGAGGGTGGGGGTTCACACACACATGCTGTGTGAGAACACAGCTAGTTTTCAGCTGTGATAGTCCAGCTGCAGGGAGGTGGGGTCCACACACACATGCTGTGAGCACACAGCTAGTTTTCAGCTGTGATAGTCCAGCTGCAGGGAGGGTAGGGGTCACACACACATGCTGTGAGCACACAGCTAGTTTTCAGCTGTGGAGTCCAGCTGCAGGAGGTGGGGGTCCACACACACATGCTTTGAGCACACAGCTAGTTTTCAGCTGTGGGAGTCCAGCCGCAGGAGGGTGGGGTCCACATATACATGCTGTGAGCACACAGCTAGTTTTCAGCTGTGGAGTCCAGCTGCAGGGAGGTGGGGGTCTACACACAGATGCTGTGAGCACACAGCTAGTTTTTCAGCTCTGGTGGTCCAGCTGCAGGGAGGCGGGGTCCACACACACATGCTGTGAGCACACAGCTAGTTTTCAGCTGTGATAGTCCAGCTGCAGGGAGGGTGGGGGTCCACACACACATGCTGTGAGCACACAGCTAGTTTTCAGCTGATAGTCCAGCTGCAGGGAGGTGGGGGTCACACACACACATGCTGTGAGCACACAGCTAGTTTTCAGCTGTGATAGTCCAGCTGCAGGGAGGGGGGTCCACACACACATGCTGTGAGCACACAGCTAGTTTTCAGCTGTGGTAGTCCACCTGCAAGGAGAGTGGGGGGTCCACACACACATGCTGTGAGCACACAGATGGTTTTCAGCTGTGCTGCAGGGAGGGTGGGGGGTCCACACACACATGCTGTCGCAACACAGCTAGTTTTCAGCTGTGATAGTCCAGCTGCAGGGAGGGGTGGGGGGTCCAGTTGCAGAGGTGCCAGATCTGGGGGTCTGACCACATACCTCTCAACTGTCCCTCATGAGGCTAAATTCATGGCACCCACTCCTTCAGTGCACAGTAACATGTCAATTCATCCCAATCTACAGTGCCTTCAGAAAGTATTCACCCCCCCTTGGATTTTGTCACACTTTGATGTGTTACTACCAGAATTTTTAATGCATTGAAATGATTTGTTTCCCCCTTGATTCACACAGCATACTTAACAATTTAAAGGGGCAAAAATATTTTTGTGTAACAAAAATTTATGAAACATTAAAAACTGAAATATCTTGTTTACTTAAGTATTCACCACCCTGAGTCAATACTTTGTAGAAGCGCCTTTGGCAGCAATTACAGCTTTGAATCTTCTTGGGTATGTCTGTATCAGGTTTGCACATCTGGATTTGGGGATTGTCATCCATTCTTCCTTGCAGATTTGCTCAAGCTCTGTCAAGTTGGATGGGGAGCGTCGGTGAACCGCAATCTTTAAGTCTTTCCACAGATTCTCAATGGGATTCAAGTCTGGGCTTTGGCTGGGCCACTCAAGGACATTCACCTTCTTGTTCTGAAGCCACTCCAGTGTTGCTTTGGCTGTATGCTTGGGGTCGTTGTCCTGTTGGAACGTAAATCTTCGCCCCAGTCCAAGGTCTATTGCAGACTGATGCAGGTTCTCCTCAAGGATGTGCCTGTATTTGGCTCCATTCATTGTTCCCTCTATCCTGACAAGTGCCCCAGTCCCTGCCACTGAAAAGCATCCCCCATAACATGATGCTGCCACCACCATGCTTCATGGTAGGGATAGTGTTACACTGGTGATGAGCTGTGTTTGGTT
Organism: Neoceratodus forsteri; assembly: GCA_016271365.2. NCBI lineage: Eukaryota > Metazoa > Chordata > Ceratodontiformes > Ceratodontidae > Neoceratodus > Neoceratodus forsteri. The sequence continues at coordinate 1,370,751,088 of CM057459.1, forward strand.
TGCGCCAGGCATAGCGCTTTGCTTTCAGGCCAAAGAGTTCAATTTTTGTTTCATCAGACCAGAGAATCTTTTGCCACATGGTCTCAGAGTCTGCCACGTGCCTTCTTGCAAACTCCAGGCATGCTATTATGTGGCCTTTTCTCAGGAGTGGCTTCCGTCTAGCCACTCTCCCACAGAGGCTACATCTGTGAAGTGCTGCAGAGATTGTTGTCCTCTGACAGGTTCTCCCATCTCAGCCATGGAACTCTGTAGTTCTGTCAGGGTGGTCATTGGTTCTTGGTCACTTCCTTACCAAGGTCCTTCTTGCCCGTTGCTCAGTTTGGGAGGATGGCCTGCTCTAGAAAGAGTCTGGGTGGTTCCGTAATCTTTCCATTTCCTAATGATGGACTTGACTGTGCTCCTGGGAACTTTCAACACCCTAGAAATGTTTTTATACCCCTCCCAGATCTATGCCTCCTCACAATTCTATCACGGAGTTCTACGGACAGCTCCTTGGTCTTCATGGTAGAGTTTCTGCTCTGACATGCACTGTCAACAGTGGGACCTTATATAGACAGGTGTATTTCCTCTGAAATCATGTCAACCATTTGAACTGACCACAGGTGGACTCCATTCAAGTTTTAGAGTGATCTCACAAGGAAATTGGATGCACCTGAGCTCAATTTGGAGTGTCATAGCAAAGGGGGTGAATACTTATCAAATCAAGACATTTCAGGTTTTTATTTTAAGTTACATGTACAAAAAATTTCAGAAGTTTCATTCCACTTTGACATTACAGAGTAATTTGTGTAGATACGTGACAAAAAATCCCATATAAATGTATTTTAATTTGAGTTTGCAACATCACAAAATGTGACAAAATCCAAGGGGGGTGAATACTTTCTGAAGGCACTGTATCTACTCTGTGAGAACTCATGCTGTATTATTTGCTCCAGTGTTAATCAGCCCCCTGTACAAATCATTCCCTGACAATTCTCCCCCAGCATTAATTTAATATATTAAACTCTGAGGGGGGCACAATTTGGGAACAAGTTGGGCTGGGAGCCAATTGGTGCTGGAACTAATAGTATGGTGCAAGTTGGAGCAGAGTGGATTAACTGGGATGACTTTACATGTAACCTCAGTGGACTTCCGCTGTAACAGATGCAGGCTCACCATTATGGCTCACAAGTCCCACCTCCCAATCAAGTAACTAAATCATGTGTACTGGTCCCCATGAGACAACTTCTGTGTAGATTTCGATTCTGGATGCTGGGGAGTACCTGTAAAACAAAGGTTACACCAAAATCACAGAGCAGTCGTAGTTCTTAGGGCAACGTACAGATAAGACCAATAGTAAATACAAATATACTTATCTGATAAGCACAGGTCAAAGTCCAGCCAGTCCTATGGAAATAAAGGGGAAAATATGTTTGATACATAAAATTGCCATTAGTTGGTGAACATTTGTTTTAGTTGGCCATTAATGTATTGGCACAACATATCCACAATTTTTAATGACAATGAAAAGGGGCTGGTGGAAGCAGAGACGGTGGGGGGCTGGTGGAGGCAGAGATGGTGGAGGGGTTCAAGAGGGGTGGGACAGGTACAGGGGAAGGGTTCTGGACACAACGTCCTGTGCAGTGGGAATATCCGGGACTGGGATGGGAGAAGCCAGAGAGGATGAGGGGAGCAGCAAGGTCAGCTCCCAGGGTGGGGGCTGACAAAACAAGCAGACACGAAAGACCGTTAGGCCTATTCTGCTGGTATTTTAGTATGTCAGTATGTTAGTATGTAAAAGATCATTCAGACAGTTTTAATGGCCATTAATGTATTGGCACACCATGACATAATTTTCATGGCAATGAAAAGCTCATTTGGGCAGTTTTAATGGCCCTTAATGTAGTGGCACAACATGAATATAATTTTCATGGCAATGAAAAGCTCATTGCTCAAGTTTTAATGGTTATTAAACATGCCATTAAACTAGCCTGATACAAAATTTAAGAGGCGTACCACACCCATTAAATCTTTAATGGGTACCTGTCACGGTTAATTAACAGCATGGATGAGTAAATTAATGGTTTGCACCCATGAAATATCAACAATTAATGGAAATTTAATGGGAATAAAAATTGGCCATTAAAAAAGGTGATACAAAATGTAATGGTGAAAATTAATGGGTTTGCATGAAAATAATAGAAAATTAATGGCATTTAATGGAATTTTAATGGATTTCAATGCAGTAGTGATAATACCTGTAAATACACAACAACAAAGGTTTCAGAAAATCAAACAAACAAAACAAAGAAATAAAAACAAAGCAAACATTTTGCAGGTTGGATAACTTTTGTAAACAATAAAATTGCCTCTTTATAAAATATTTCAAATGACTTGGTTCACTTATTATGTTGACTTTTTGTAACTTGTTCAAACATGTTTTCTTATGTAAAATATGTTATCTTTTAATTAAACTCAAGCTTAAACCATATCCCAAGATTTTGTAATTAAGTTACTGTGTTACCTATGTTACCTCCACAGATAACCCAAATTAAAATATTAAAAATTAAGATAATTAAAATAATACTTATTTGTAGAGGCTGGGTCTTCTTTCCTTTTAACTTTAAAAATTGTGATGAGAATTTCTCCTTGTGGACGATAATGGAGGTTCTCTAATGGCTGGCTTGGCTGTAGTCTCTGTCCTTTTTCCTGCTCACACTCAAACCTGGGACTCTGGACTCCTCTGGCATCGATTTAGCAGTGCAGACTGGCTACTCCTGGCTTCAGACATCACAAATCATGAAAAGTCCTTGTTAGATCTTTTCACCACCTCAGTTGATTGTAGAAAAAGGATTTTCTTGTGGATATCAAAGTTCTTGTTTGGTAACTGGATTTTATGACTGTTTCTGTTTTTCAGTTCATTTCCTCTTGAACCTAGGATCTCGGACTCATCTGTTGTGAAACAGCACTGCAGACTTGCTTTGGCTGGTGAGTTCCATGTTAGTCTCTATCCTTGTTTGGCTTTAGCAGAAAGCTTAAAACATTACTTCAGTCAGGATGTCAATAATTATTTATTTATTTAGTTAGTTTTTGTTGATCAGGTAGGTACACTAGACAGCAAGGCAACCTATTTTCAAGTAAACCACATGCTTTGCTTCATCCAATATAGGAAAAAGTCCTTTTTGTAACAAGCTGTTCTTGTAGTTGGCCATTGTTGCAATTTTGTGTTACCTTCTAGGCTTGTCCTCAGCACCTCTGGTGGACTCATCAATGACTTAACCAAATGCTGGTCCAACATCAACAGGTAGGTGTGGTTCAGGCTTCAGGCCTAGTAAGAGTCTCAAAACCACAAGATTACTCAGTCCAACTGATGTAGATCTATACAGCTCCAAGATTTCAGAAATTCTGCTTGGATTTAGCAGGATTTGAATATATCGTTCAGACTCAAAGTGACATCATCACCAGTTCTTTTTTAATTTTGTAATTTATTTGTTTATTTTTTCTCAGCTGGGGAGGTTGTACGTATGGTTCCCCCCATCCAGCTATCTCTTCAGCCCTGTCCTAACCAGGGGGCGAACACCAGGGGAGCTACCTTGAATGCACCTGATGTGATGCCGATAGATGGCCTTCACTCTGCATGTGGAGGCTTTCTGTACTTTTGCCCCCATATCACAGGTGTGCAATGACTCCAAGGTCACTTCCATGCATGGATCCACACACGGCACATCTGCATTGGCCCACACCCACAAACAGCTGACCACAGCATGCACTGACCTCCAGCTACCACCAGGAGGCAGTGTGACTGTAATAATCCCTTTCTACCCTCCCTGGATGAGGAGAGCAGTTCCTGGGATGCTCGATCCTCACCCCCCGCCTGAACCTCCAGCACCCGAGGTCACTCCTGACCCCAGTTCACTGGCATGGTGCGAGGTGTGGTGTCCGGTGCCTCAACCCTCAGCGCCACCAGGCTGGCATCATCACCAGTTCTGACTGGTCCTTGCAGATGATGTAGGTGTGGTTTACACTCCTCCCAAGAACTATCTTTTTTAGAAAATCGCTCAGCTTAGAACAAAATGTTTGTTCAAAACCATTTCTCTCTCATGTATCCAGAGGCATTTCTACACAAACATGAAATGTACATTTTCTTGTCCCGCTCAAGGCCTGGATTAATTAGATGCCAAACATGATAGTATTATTTTCAATATTAAGTTCATAGTTCATAAAGTCTTTTATAAAATGTATTTTCTTGTAGATTTCTTAAAAATGCTTTCAAAGACAATCTATATTACCTACAGTTCCAAAGGATATGTTTCTTTCATAGCTACTATGGTCACAGTGCACTCTGAGATCAAGTCATGCCTTCCATGTTAAGTAGGGTGACTCTGATCCTTCTTTGTCTGATGTGCATGGCAATGGTGTCGTTCCTGCCTTTCTGCTCATCACTGGTGAGGAAACTGTGGTCTGTCTTCCCATCAGGCTGCCATTTTGTCCCATGGTGAGGCCCCCGTTGCATTGTTCACTTTTGCAATGTGTTTGAATCCAACTTTCCCCAGTGTCCTCTATCGCCACCTCTACAACTCCTTTATTTCCTGTGGTTCAACAATTTCATCCACAGTAATTCCTCATTTAGATTAGGTATTTTAGCCTCAGTAAAGGTTTGAAATGTTTGTGCCCCAGAATCTATGAAGACCCTCAGCACTGCCAGGTAGTCTATTCTAGCCTTCATGCCTTTTATCTTTCAATGCCGTTACTACTGGGAAATGCTGCTTTCTTCAGTCCATTGTCAATGGGGCATAGCCATACTTAAAGAATAGTCTTTTATCTCCATACTGGATTTCTTTCTTCTCCCATGCTTTTTTCAATACGTCCAATTTAGTTCTGAAGCCATTAAAACTAATATTACCTGTAGTACAGTTGGACCCACTTATAACAGACACATTTTGTGCACAATAATTTTGTCCGTTGTAAGCAATGTCCAAATTAACTGTTATCACTATTTTTGTTTGCTGGCAGCACGCCCGATGTAATCCTGAGAACTACAGTAGTGTAGCGGGAGGGGTATTGTAAGTTTTCTGACACTTGCAGCATTTTCTGATTGTGGTGGGAGTAGGGCAGCAGAAGGGTAGTGGTGGTGCTTTGTACTTACACTTAGACTTAAAATGTAACTTTTATTTTTTAAAACAGTCTCTCTCTTGTGTGATTGTGCTCTGATATGGTAACTGAATGGAAGCTTTTCATGAATTGTTGGCTTGTGAGTCTGATGCAGAAGGAGCGTGGACTGATGACTGTGACATGAAATCCACCATCGATTGCTGAAGAAATCTTGATCTGGTGTACTGGCCCCACAAGCAGTCTGTTGCAGCTAGATTGTCCCACTTCAGCTTTATATTGCAGCACTGCTCTATCGCATGTCACAGTGTGAGCAAGGCATTTCTGACGTCACTCGTTGTGACCATACCTTCTGGCTCTTCTTCCTCTGGGTCATCTTTGGTCTCTGTGGCGGCAGAGACTTCTGCCAATGCAGACATCTGGCTAAGCACTAAGTCCACGTCACTCTGGTTATCATCATCTTCTGCTTGGATGTTGTCTCCCATATGGCAGAGCTCCAGGAACTCATCCATGGTTAGTCCTTAAATTAGTCCTTTGGGGGATGGGGGTTCTTTTTCTGGTTGGTCACCTGGAAAGTTTGGGGGGACCTCCTGATGAAAACCTGTCTTGATGAAGCACCTCATAATGGTCTGTTGGCAGGGAAAAGTGAAGCACTAGGTTGCGAACACTCCTCTTCAGCAACTTGTCAATTTCATGCAAGATTTCAACCTTGAGTGCCAAAGTAAGAACAGAGCGTTTAGAGCACATCGTGAACAGCAGCAGAGGAGAGATTACCAAAAGCACTTTAAAGCTACAATGTCTGAACAACTGCCAGTAACACTCAGCTGAGACAGATTACAGGTGTGTGAAAATCAATTAACACCTCACACTTTGCTGTGATAGCAGTGGCTCCAGAATACTATAACAGCATGAAAAGTGTCCGCTATACAGGGGCTGTAATTGAAGGTATAATCAATCAATCAATCAATCAATCTTTAACCAGGCGAAAACACCATTGAGAAAAACTCATTTGGAAGGTGGACCTGGAGTTAATAAAAGTGCAGTGTAGTAGTGAATTACAGTACAAAATAAGTGCTAAAACTAGAAACAATATAAAAAAGGTAGAAGAATGCAAAATAATAGTGTGGAAGTTGCTACTGAAGTGAACAAAACATACATAGCTTAATTACATTAAATGTGCAAAAATTACAACAACCTGCCAAGGTTGGGGGGAGGGCTAAAGTAGGAAGGAAGTCAGGGGGAAAACAGGAGGTCAATGTTAGGCTTGGGTCCACAACTTTGATTCCGTTTAATAATTACAGGAAGCAGTTACAGGAATCCCTAAAGGAGCATATGAAGAGTTTTTTAAAGGTAGGCAGGTTTTCAGGAAGAACAAGCTTTCGAGTTTTTTGCAGTTTGTTCCATAGGGTAGAGAGCGCATAACTAAAAGATGACCGACCATAGCAAGAGTTGACTATAGAGGTACTGAGGGTGGTATATTCACAGTTTCTTGACGCGTAACTGCCTGCAGTACAAAGGGGCAAACACTCTGAAATGTAATGAGGAAGCTTCCCAGTAAGTGCTCTAAAGGTCCAGATGGCCGCAATTTTCTGTCTTCTGAAAGTGAGAGATGACCATCCTACCAGGGAATACAGGAAGCAATGATGGGCAGAGTACGGCACTCCGGTGATCAGTCTTAATGCCTGGAGTCAAGTCTGACAAGCAATGAACTGGGGCCATGTCCATAAAGGAAGTCGTCATAGTTCAAGAGAGGAATAAAAGTACTTTGCACAAGCCTAGCATTAGCTTCCTGGGTAAGTAGGTGTTTAATTCGGTAGAATAAACCAAGTTTCTGCTTGAGTTTTTTTGAGAGTTCCTCAGTGTGCACCATGAAGAAAAGCTTGTGATCTATCCAAAAACCCAGGTATTTGAATTTCTTCACCTAGTCCAAGGATTCTCCTAGGAGGGTGGTAATGGGAGGGACTAAACCAAATGTCCAAGGATTAGGCTTCAAGAGCGATGCTTTGTATTGAGTACACTGGAAAAGGGCGATCGACCAAGTGGTGCAGCCCAACATAGGTCCAGGTGGAAAACGGGCCCCGGACCGTTAGTTCAGCTGCCCAGTGTCACAGCCCAAAAGTAAAGCTGGGTGGGAGCATGGCTCCCTGGCTGTTTCCAGGACCCTCCTCAGCAGCACAGCAGACCCGGGCCGTGGTCGTGAGTGGGCCGTGGGACCAATTTTGATTACACTTGTGCCACAGTTGCTATGGGAAGTGGGAAGGGAAGGGGAGGTAAAGGGGCAGAGTGCCCAAAAAGAAAAAATGCTTAAAGGGCCAGGGCCCTAGTAACCTAAAAGGGGACAGCAGTGGGCTCCTGGGGTGAACTGTCAGCCTCCAAGGAGGGGAAACTAAGGAGCAGTGGGAGGAGGGCCCAGCAAGGCCAAGAAAATGCCCCAGGTTTGACCAGAGCCCCAAAGCATTTTGTTTTTATTCTATTATTTTGGTTAAAGGTATTCAGGGGATGGCCAGTCTAAGCTAAATAACAGCTTGTCCTCAGGCTAAGAAAAAGGGGCACCATGACTAGAAAGCCAGGAGGAGAGTAGGAGAAGACAAAAGAGGGGTGGTCTTAAAGACCTATTGGTTCCCTTTGACACCATTCTGGGCCAGGGGCATAGGCATAGGCATATCAATAAAATGGAAGGGCTGAGTAAGGCCCTTTATATGGCCGGCCCTTATTAAAAGTCATAAAAGGGTGGGACCAGATTGGGAAGGCCCATAGACCCCAGTATAGGGGTAGTTTTATTGTTAGCAAAGGGGGCTGGCTCTGTAGAAATAACCACTGCAGAGAGGATCTGTAAAGGTACAGCACTGGCTCTGGTGGAAAGGGAATGGCCACATGGCATAAGTGGCCCAAAAAGTTACTTGGAGGTGTTCTGAGCCCCACCCAAACTGAGCTGTGCTGCTGCTTGCCCAGTACCCCCAGAGACTGCACTGTTTGCAAAAACCAAACTGCCTGCTTAAAAATCTGAACTGTGTGCTTGCTTCCGGACTGTGTTATTGAATTGCACCCATGCAGACCTGATGCCCAGCATTGACTTTGTTGCCCAAACCAGCTTCTTCAGAGCCTGAAGCTGACCCAGGGAGGTCCCAGGTCCATCCTCCATCTGCAGCAGAACTGTCTCTAAAGACATCCACCTTCCTTGAAGCCCCACCACAGAGATCCTGCATCAGTCCTGTGACAGTAAGTGTAAGGAGATGCTAGTTAGGTATCCAGTAGTGAGTCAGTTTAGGGCTGCCCTGGTTCAAGTATGAGGGATCACAGTTAATGCTATGCATGCCATTGTTTTCTTATTTTGCTGGCTGTCTGTAAGTGCGCGCATGCCCGTGTCACTCTGTTGAGGCTGCCCGAAGATCGTTCTGTTAGCAGTCATTTTATTGAGAGGTCATCTGGGTGCTGGGGAGCTGCCAGTGGTCATTGTTGCAGATCACCCAGGGAACCACCTGCTGACCAGAAGTCTTCATCTTCTTGCCTGGAGTCACAGAGGATCGACAAGTTCTTCTTCATCCATCTAGCAGTGTTCCTCTTTGTCTTTTGTTCATCTGGGGGGATGCCCCATTATGGCCTGTTTACAAAAGCGCTTGGTGGGGTCAATGCCCACCTGCTGATCAGCTGACTCATCAGAAAGCCCAAGCTTGGTTTGTCCGCCACTTGTCAACTCGACCAAGTGTATGCAGGACTCGGACTAAGAGGGGTTGCCCCCCTGTTCTAGGTTTGACCAGTTGTTGGCCCTGATCCATTGTCTTGTTGTTCATTATTCTGTAGTGTTGTAAACAAATGTTACCTTGATTTGATTGTCCCTGGTAAATAAATCTCTTGCATCTTGGTCACTGAGTAAGCTTCCTGCCTCTCCTTCCAGATTCATCTGGCCTGTTCTAAAATTGTTAGGTAGCCTTCCGGACCCCTACATACCAACAGATGTCTGTTTTTTGGGTCAATTAGTATGGCAGCTAGAGCACGATGTGCTTAAATGATATTAAAGTTGGTACTCTTGATCCAGTTTTTAGAGTTCCCATAAGAAGCTCTCCATAAATTCCACCATGTTGCCCGTCTCCATTTTTTTTTGGCTATGCCATGGAGTCATATACTGATACGACGAGATCTGTTCTCCAGATCTTTCAACATTTGCTGCAGTTGTATTGCCCTGCCATGTACCTTTAATATGGTCCTGTTACAAGGGTGTAGGCAGGCATACTCACTGTACACATTTGTATACATTTTTTTTGTCCCAAGCCATATGCCTTGTTACCATTGTCATTCTTATCTAGTGCACTTGAGTTATTGTAGACCACGGAGTAGTTTCTGTTTGTGTTTAGTTGTGTATTGTTTAAAACATACAACATGTTTAGATATTAGATGGGACATACACCAACTATCTATTTTGTTTTGTATTGGGGGGCCTTTTTGTTAAAAGAGGGTCAGCAGTTGGATGGACTTTGCACAAAATGGAAATTTCTGGTTACACCACTGCCCTGTTATGGAGAACCCCTGTGTTTGACAGCTCCATGTTGTGGCTCTCCACGACTTGGAGTTTCTTTTCTTGTGCTTTTAGTTTGTAGTCTGTGTCAGCTACTTCTTTCTGTATGTGGGATAGCCAGCCATGGAGCTCCTTGAACAATCTCTTTGCGGTGATCATGAATGCCACCTCCTCATCCTCCCCTACATCGCTGCTCAGTATCGGGTTTGGTGAGTCAGCCCTTCTTGAGCAGGAGTGGCTGCTGCTATGAGGAGCTGCTTGAGGAACATCTCGCGGCCCAGGATTTGTATGAGCTGCTCCAGTCTAGGTTTCATGCGAGGCATAGTACAGAAGCTGTGCTAGTTCAGGTGCATAATGACCTCCTTAGGGCTAAAGATCAAGGAGAGGGGACAATTCTTGTTCTCCTCGATCTCTCTTCAGCATTTGACATGGTGGACCATTGAGTGTTACTTGACTGCCTAAGAGAATTCTGCGGCCTCCTGGCATTGTCATCTGTTGGTTTGAGTCTTTTCTATCAGACAGGAGGCAGATGGTAGTGATGGGGAATTTCTCCTCCTCCCCCAGCCACCTGTTATGTGGAGTTCCCCATGGTTCGGTCTTGTCACCGATGTTGTTTGCTGTGTATATGCTGCCCCTGGAAGAGCTCATTAGGAAGTACAGTCTAGGTTTTCACTGCTATGTAGATGATACCCAGCTGTATCTTTCCTTTGCCCTTGGAACATCTTGCATAACGGAAGTGCTTGACAGCTGTCTTGCTGAGATCAATGACTGGATGGTCTCCAGTTGATTGCAACTGAACCCCAGTAAGACGGAGGTACTGATGGTGGAGTCTATCAGAGGGCATGATAGGTTGGCCTCTGGTGCAGAGTCAGGGCTTTGTCCTGGCTCTGTACCATTGAAGGCCTCCTCGACGGTGTATGATCTGTGCGTTATTCTTGACAGCGGATTGACACTTGAGTTTCAGGTGGCTTTCATTGTCTGTACCAGTTTTTATCATCTGAGGAATATCGCTAGGATAAAGCCCCTAGTCCCGACACTGGACCTCCCCACTTTGGTGCTTGCCTTCGTAACATCCAGGCTTGACTACTGTAATGCACTCTATCTTGGGGTCTCTGGGGGTACCCTGCGCTGACTGCAGCTGGTGCAGAACCTGGCAGTGAGGCTGTTGATGGGACAGCCTAAGTACTGTCACATCACTCTGGTGATATGTCAACTACACTGGCTGCACTGGTTAGGTGGAGGGTCCTCTTTAAGGTAGGCTTGCTCACCTTTAAGGTCCTACATGGCCTGGGCCCTGGCTACCTGAAGGACCTTCTTGCACCTGCTGTCTCGGTCCGCTCCCTCCACTCCTCCTCGCAATTCCCAGGATGAAGGTAAAAACTGCTGGTGAAAGAGCATTTAGTGTCACCACCCCCATCCTGTGGAATTCGCTTCCTTCAGCTGTCAGGGAGGCCCCTTCTGTGGAGGTATTTAAGGCCTGTCTCAAGGCCTTCTTGTATAATCAGGCCTTCCTGGAATGTGTTTTATAGTCCCTACCTGTTTTAAGAATTGATGTATGATTTAGTTTTTATTTAATTTATTTAGCTACTGTTGAGGATAGTAAATTCTGCTTTAATTGTTTTGAATATTGCATTTAAGTGTTCATTATTGTGTTGTCTTGTATTTATTCTGATTGCTGAACCGCGCCCAGAGCCTCCGGGATGGGCGTCTATTAAATAAAACTCACCTTGCCTATGAGTCTTGTCCATGCAGTCTAGTAAGAGTTTTTTTCAAGGTGCCAACTGCTTCTTTCATAGGTCAGTCTGTCCAGTTTGGTAACATGGATGGGACGGGATTCAGTTTGACCTGGTGGAACTGTGCTTCCTTCAGCCTGCAATGGGAGGTGATGCCACCGGAAGTCATATTTTACATTTTTAACATAAGACCTATTGTTTAACTTTATGCTTTATATTTCTGTTATGCAATTTTAATTATTTATACTTCTGTATGGCACTCAGAGCTTCTGGGATGGAGGCATAGCAAATAAATTGCTTGCCTTTCCTAACCCACAACACTGCATGGACCAAGACCTCTGAGTCAAGTCCAGCTGATGGAGTCCTCTGGCTGCCTGGTCACCAGTGGACATGTCCATGTAGATCTGTTTTCCTGCTCTACAGTAGGTTCATCCAGCAGCTGTGCTCCCATCCTCATGTGACCATGGGAGCACAGCCAGAATGTTTTCACATCTAGCCCATGTCAGAGGCACCGATTGCAGCAGGGTGGGACACATCCTGACCTTCTGCACAGTGAGGGGGGGTGTCCCGATGTCACAACACCAGGTCCTCAGCTGTTGGACTTCCCAATCCTCCATCCAGGCTCAGACTTGGGGCTGGTGGCTCACATACAGTACATATCAGCTCCCTCTGGGAACACCATCCTTCTCCACAGAGAAAACGTCCTCCTTGTCATACATGAGTTCCGCAGGTCAGGCTCTCTGCTCCCACAGTGCCAAACCTCGAAGTACAACAGAATGAACAGGAGACAAACAGGGTGACCCTCCTGTCTGTTTTGGGCCTGAAACAGCTACTAGCCTCGAGTCCTGGAGTCAAATATGAACCTTTTCTCTAGCACACCCAGTTAACAGGCTTGGCTATGTATTCTCTTCGGGGGATGCAATACAATCCTTCACCCAATGGCACCCAGCCAGGTTCCCAAATGTACCCTTATGACTCAATATGAGACCTAGGTATATTCTTACCTTTAGCAAGATAGTAACACACCCTTTTGAGTATTAAACAGTTTCAGAATGTTCCCAATACAGTTCTAGCCTGCACACGCAAAAGAAAGACTCCAACAGGATTTAAGAGAACCAAAAAAAAGTTTACTAAGATTTAAAATAATAGATAAAATACAAAATATACATAGAACAGATATCCAGTACTTACAGTCCTAAAATAATTTGGAGTTACAGAACAAAACACCTGTTTACTTAAAGTTCTAGCTGTATACCTATGTTTTACAAAAGTGCCTTGTTTCCAGTCCACCAAAGAAAGTGTGTCTTTGAATCTCAGTGAGTGCTTCTGCACTATTCTCTCAGATCTGGCAATAATTAAAATTAGACTCTCTCCACCTCCTTGTGAGGTCACAGCACCCATGAGGTCACTGTCAGCTCTGTGGCCACTCTGTAATCTGTGTATGAATATCCAAAAAGGATATTATTTTTCTGCAGGCTGGAATCAGCAGTTACCAATTAAAAAAAATATGTGACAGTCTTTGCAAGCAGGTTTCTTTGATGGCTCATAAACCCATATCCGGTCACTAGTTCCCTTCTAGGTGTGAAAGCCAAAAGGAATCAGCCAAATGTCCCCTTCATCTGTCAAGGGTCATAAAATGCAGACCCTGTCCCCAGCACATCAAAGTAGGAATATTTTACGATGTTTTAAAACCTGGCATTTTGGAAGGAAGTCTTTAATTAGAGTTTCCACTGGCCAGTTTTATGACAGCCTGCTGACTCATCACACTGACACATTTGAGGTCAAAGGTCACTTAATACAACAACTAGGCTGTTTTTGTTGTCTATGCAGACATTCACACACCATATATTTATATCACAATTTATAAATATATTAATAAGCAGGTGGCAGAGCGTCACACCCCTCCCCACCCAGACTGAACTTGGGGCTCCATTCCAGCATGGGATGAGTTCCCCAAAGTCAATGTATTGCTCAAATTGATGTGAAAGTCCATCTGCATTTTTATTTGCTGCCCCTGTCCTGTATAAGACAGTCATGTCATAACTTTGCAAGCCAAGGCTCTATCTCAACAGCCTATCATTTGTTTTACCCATTTGTGCTAGCCAAACTAGTGGGTTGTGGTCAGTTTGTACTTCAAAATGCTGCCTGTATAGGTGTGGCTCTAACTTCTTTAGTGCCCACACAATGGCAAGACACTTCTTTCCACTGTAGAGTAAGCCTGCTCCCTGGGAAGCAACTTCTTGCAGAGGTACACCATGGGGTGATCTTACCTTTGGTCGGATGTCTGACTCAGCACTAATCCAATACCCACATCTGAGGCATAAGTCTGGACTACAAAGGGTCTACTATAGTTTGGACTTGCCAGTACAGGAGCACGGCACAATGCCTCCTTCAGTCTTTTAAAGGCTTGTTCACAGGCTGGTTCCCAGGTAACTTTCTAAGGCATCCTTTTCCTTAACAGGCCAGATAGGGAAGCAGCCAGGGCACTGCAATTTGTTGCAGTTTTCCAATAGTACCCTACTGTCCCTAGAAAACTCAGGACCTCCTTCTGTGTTTCCAGTCTGGGCCATGCCTTGATTGCCTCAACTTTTGATTGGTTAGGACGGAGCTGTCCTTGGCCTACAACATGTCCGAGGTATGCCACCTCAGCCATGGCCACCTGGCACTTCTCAGCTTTTACAGTGAGTCTGGCCCTCTGTATCCTGCCCAGCATTGCCCTAAGGTGGAACAGGTGTTCCTCCCAGCTGTCACTAAAGATGGCAATGCCATCCAGGTACACCATGGCATACTCCTCAGCACCATTTAATACCTGGTTCAACAACCTTTGGAAGGTGGCAGGGGCGTTCTTCATTTCGAAGGACATTACTTTAAATTCAAATAACCCTATCGGAGTGATGAAGGCTGACCTCTCCCTAGCCTTGACAGTTAATTCTACCTGATGATACCCCTTTGTCAGGTCAATAGTTGTAAGGTAAGTCACCCCTCCTAACTTGTCTAGGAGTTTGTCCGTCCATGACATTGAGTGGGCGTCTGACTTCATGACTGCATTGAGTCCATGATAGTCCACACAAAAATGAATAGAGCCATCTGGCTTGGGAACAAGGACTAAAGATGAGGCCCAGGTGCTGTGGGAGTTCTGGATGGCCCCTAAATCCATCATTTCCTCCACCTCCCTCCTAATGTCCTTTTGGACAGCCTCTGACTCCCAATATACTGTCTGCCATATGGGTGCCTGCATCCCTGTCTACACATTGTGTGTCACTAAGGGGGTTAGTCCAGGCTTGGTGCTAAACAGTGGGGCTAAGTCTGCTAAAACCTCCCTTACTTCCTGGATCTGGTCCAGGGTCAACTGGGGTGACATTTTAATTGTCTCCACAGTGGACTCCTGCTTGCTTTCTTCCTACAAGTCCAGAAGGGAGTCTCCTTCATCTGTCCCCTCCCTAGGACTACACACTGTAAAGATCATGTCAACCCTATTAGCATGTGACTTCATCATGTTGACATGGTACATTCTTTGTGTATGTCTCCTGTCAGGTAACTCTGTAATGTAGTTTACATCATTTACCTGTTTGACTACTTTGTATGGTCCTGCCCACTCGGTCTGCAGCTTGTCTTTCCAGACCAGGATTAGAACCACGATCTCCTGACCCACAGTGAGCAAGCAAGCTCTGGCTCTGTGGTCATACCACATCTTTTGTTTTTGATGGGCAGCTGCCAGGTTGCTCTGGGCTGTCCCCATAAGCTCCTTCAGCTTTTCCCTAAACCTAAGAACATAATTCACTATGGAAGTTCCCTGGGTGGCATGCTTGTCTTCCCAGTCCTCCCAGATCAAGTCTAGGGGCCCACGTACCCTGCGTCCATACAAGAGCTTGAAGGTGAAAAACCCTGTTGATTCTTGGAGCACCTCCCTGTATGCAAATGGCAGGTGGGGAAGGTATTTCTCCCAGTTCCTCCATACTGTTAAGCAAATGCTTGGAGTGTTGACTTAAGGGTACCATTAAATCTTTCCACAAGCCCATTGGCTTGCAGATGATAAGGTGTTGTGCATCTGTACACCACCCCAGAATTCTCCCACAAACATTTCATCAGGTCCAATGTGAAGGAACCCCCTTGACTGATTATAACCTCCTGCGGAAACCCAACACAGGAGAAAATCCTTAGCAAGGCATCTACCACTTTTGTCTGTCCTCAATGAGGATAGGTCGACTGCTTCTGGTACTCGGTGGCATAAAGCACCAGTCAGGATAGACCTCTTCCCAGAATAGCTGGGGGTATTTAGAGGCCCCAAAAATATCCATTCCTACCATCTGGAATGGTTCCTCCACTATGGGCAAAGGAATTAGGGTGGCTTGGTTTTCTTACCTGCCTTTCCTATTCAAACACCATGAAATCTTGCTATATTATAACAATAGCAGTCAGCCACTGCAGCTGAACTGCCCCGGAGAGGAAGGAGTTAACTCCAGAAGATCTGGAGTTCTACAGCGCGAAGGCGCTGTGACCAAAGCTCTATCTGGCAGTTTCAAATGAAACTGTCAGATTCTTTACTCCGCTTCACTGAACAGTCGCTCCGGAGATCAGCTCCTTCAGCTCGGTTCATTCTCGGTTCAAGAGAGTAGTTTTCGGTTCATTTGAACCGGCAAAAGTCATTATTTTTACCGCATTTCGGTTCTAAAGCTCTATCTGGTAACCGTAAGTACAAAAATTCAAGTCTGTGTGGAAAATTAATTATCGGTTCGGTTTTGAACCGATCGCTTGGTTTTTTCTGCCTTTTAAAACTGTACTGTGGGTTTTAGAGTGCGGTTCCCGGTTCTTATCGGTTCTAAAAAATGAAATTATTGGTTTTTCAAATACGTGACACGGTTAGGAACCGATATAGGTGTCTTGCCTGGCACTGCCATCAAAGGGCAAGTTTTTGGTTAGGCTGGCATTATGTCTGAGAAACCCAAAGAAAAACGGCCCACGGGTTTCAACACTTAGGATGATCTGTGGGACGCCTTTGCTAGGCTGACCCACACACCACTTGTGTCTATTGTCTGGGGCTGACCACCTCCTGTCAGACTGCCAGGTGTGTAAAAATTCCCTGCAGCCACCCTGGAGAAGAGATTGGGCGGCTCAGGAACGAGAGGCCAAAAGTCCGCTGACCGGATGGCCAGCCCGGTTCAGTACCCACTGGACCAGAGGGAGTGCCCTCTGACCAGGCGAGACTTCTCGGCAAAGGAAGACTGGTTCAGAGGAACCAGTCCCAAGTAAAAAGACAAAGAAATCAGGAGGTTTGGAGTCCAGAATTGTGTCTCCAACTGCTGCAGAGATAGCTAAAGCCATTCAGATTGTCCAGTCACTGTCTCAGGGATCTGTAGAACCACCAACAGTTGGTAAAAGGTTGGTTCGTTCAGTCCCAGTGGTTCAGGATTTTGAATTTGAGGATTTTTATGAACCACAGGAGGGGGAGGAGGAATTTGATCAATATATGTGTGGCTGGGAGGGTCTGGACGTGCCCATTGAACCGGGCATTTCTCCAGACAGACCTTTAGAATCTCCCCCTATTCTGTCTGAGTCCCCTTCTTTCTTTATTTTTACAAAAGGTTGCAGAAACCTCCAGCTTCCTTTAGAGGAGGCTGTGGATGAGCAAGAGGAGCCTGATTATGTGGAAATGATGGATATTCCAGAGTCTAGGAGGTTGTCTATTCCTTTGCATAAGTCATTTAGGAAGCAAACAACAAAGATTTTAAAATCCTCATTCTGTCCCTCCTGTAGATAAAAAATGGACAGAAGGTATGCTTTGTCAGGCTCGGATACAGACTTCCTTATTGAGCAGTGTAGTCATGTAGGTGTGGTACAAGCTGCAGCCTGTGACAAGCTAATATTCCTCTGGCCTCACATCCTCCTGACAAGGATTCTAGGAAGATTGATGCCATGGCGAAGAAACAGTATATGGCAGCTTCTTTGGGACTCAGGCAGGCAAATTATATGGCTTATGTGGCTAGATATCAGAAATCTAGGTGGGACACAGTATTGCAGTTAGCCAAGCAGGCCCATGGCCAGCTGGCTAGTGAGTTGGAACAGGTGGCTGCTGATGGCATTGAAGCCTCTAAAGTTCAATTCCATACTGCTGTTGATGTTAATGATGTTTCCTCCAGGGTCATGGCCACTTCTGTAGCTTTCCGTGGGTTGGCATGGCTCAGATGCACTAATCTGTCCCAAGATACTCAGTCAAAGGCTATGGATTTTCCTGTAGTGGGAAATTCTCTGTTTGGGGAGCAAACAGAAAATTATATGAAAAAGATGGATGAATACAGAACTACCTACAAAAGTGCCCAGGCTAAAGGAGAAGCATGCCATGCCACAAAGGCATGCTCCCAGAGGTAGGGGCAGACCCTTTTCCAGGCCTTTTTACCAATTTCAAGCCTCCTCTGCTGTCTCGCAGAGGGGTTTCTTCAGAGGCAGGGGTAGACGTGGCGCAAGTAGACCGTCTCCCTCCCCTCAGCCTAAGGCTGCTGCTAAGCAGGCACCCTGATGGGGTGCCCAGGGCCGATTCTCCTGTACCAGTGGGGGGCAGGTTGGCCTATTTCAGCCAGAGCTGGCTGTCCCTAACTTCGGACAGATGGGTTCTGGAGGTAATAGGCCAGGGTCTGGTTCTCAGCTTCAAATATTTTCCAAAGATGAGAGCCAGGCATTTCCCACCTGCAAATCCTTCAGAAGCCCTTGCTTTGGAAGCAGAGGTTTCTTCTCTTCTGGTCTGCAAAGCAGTGGAAAAGGGTTCCTCCTTGCCATCAGGGCAAGGGGCTTTATTCAAGATACTTTCTTACCCCAAAAAAGACAGGAGAATGGCGGCCCATTCTGGATTTAAGATACTTGAACAAGCATCTGTTGAAACCAAAGTTCAAAATGTTAACTCTGGCAATGATATTGCCTTCCCTAAGGCCAGGGGACTGGCTAGCTTCCTGGACCTCAAGGATGCCTATTTTCATGTTCTGATCAGGCCTTCCACCGAAAGTACCTCAGGTTCGAACTGCCCTCAGGCCACTACCAGTTCAGGGCAATGCCCTTCGGCCTTACCTCTGCGCCAAGGGTATTCACAAATGTCTACGCTGTAGTAGTGGCTCATTTAAGAAAGGCAAGAGGTTGCTGTGTTTCCCTACCTGGACGACTGGCTCATTGTGGGTCAGTCTCCAGGTCAGGTGAATCCCACTTGCAAGTCACCCAGCAGCTTCTCACTTCTCTGGGATTCCTGCTAAACTTACCAAAGTCAGTTCTGGAACCAGTTCAGGCCCTAACTTTCATAGGCGCAGAATTGAACACAAGGTTAGCCAGGGCCTTTCTTCCCTCGGAAAGGGTGGACAGACTCATCGCCTGGCATCCTCCTTTACCTCCGGGTCTCTCGACCAGCAAGGCATTTTCTGCAACTCCTCGGGCACATGGCTGCTTCCACAGCTGTTGTGCAGGGAGCAAGATTCAGATGAGGGACATTCAGTTCCATTTGAGGGCCTATTGGTCTCAGAGGAAGGACCCCTTACCAAATTGGTCCCAGTTACTCAAACCCTGATCCTGGCCTTACACTGGTGGCAGGATCAAAGCAATCTGAAACAAGGGGTTCCTTCATTCCCATTTCTCCTCCCTCACCCTCACCACGGATGCCTCCCTGTTAGGGTGGGGGCTCACCTGGCGACCTTACCACTCAGGAGTGTGGTCTCCTCAGGAATCTGCTCCACATCAATCTTCTGGAACTCAGAGCTGTCTTTTAGCTCTTGGGTCTTTTCAGATTCTGTCCAGAACAAAGTGGTTCAAGTCAGGACAGACAATACCACCAATGTGGTACATCAACAAGCAAGGGGGCACTCGGTCTTCAGCCTTGTGCACCGAAGCAATGAAGTTGTGGTCTCTGGCTTATTCCCTGAACACCTCCCTGATAGCGGTTCATCTCCCAGGGAAGGACAATGTGCTGGCGGACGCCCTCAGCAGAATTTCTCAGGGCCATCACGAATGGGCTCTGAATCCACAAGTACTGGGGTCTGTCTTTGCCAGTTGGGGCACTCCTCAGATAGATCTTTTCGTGGCCCCAGACAACCACCAACTTCCTCTTTTTTGCTGCAGGCCTCCAGTACTGGGCTCAGTCCCTCTGGATGCCTTTCTGTTGGATTGGAAGGAAGTTCCTATGCCTTCCCCCTTTCCTCTCCTTTTCAGGGTACTTGTGAAGATCAGATCTCAACCTTGCAGAGTGATTCTGATTGCCCCAGATTGGGCCAGACAGCCCTGGTACCCTCTGCTCCTGTCCTGGCAGTCCACCCTGCCCTGAGCCTGCCCAGAGTTCACGACTTACTGGCCTGTGCACAGGGAGAGTGTGGTATCCGGACCTCAAGTCCCTCCACCTCAAGGCTTGGCTCTTGAGGGCTAGAATTGCTGATTTACACCTTTCTCAAGGTGTTATGGATATTTTAAAGGCTTCAAGGAAGCCTTCCACTAGAACCACTTATAATTCTAAGTGGAAGAGGTTTTCCATCTGGTGCTCTGAGAGGCAGATTACCCCAGAATCTGCTGATCTTCCCATTCTTTTGGACTATTTGGTCCATCTGAATTCCCTAGGCCTTAGACCAGCTACCTTGAAGGTTCATCTGGCAGCTGTCTCTGCTTTTGTGTCAGCAGGGAAGCCTGCCTCCCTTTCTTCTCACCCTGTGTTCTCCAAGTTTTTTAAAGGGTTACTTCACACTAACCCTCCCTTTCGGGAACCAGCTCCCGCCTGGAACCTGAATATTTGCATTGCTCAGTTAATGCAACCCCCCTTTGAGCCTCTGTCTTCAGCAGAACTCAAGTATTTAACTTGGAAAACCATTTTCTAGTAGCTATCACCTCTGCCAGACGCATAAGTGAGTTACAGGCCCTGTCAGTGGAAGAAGATTTTATCTCTTTCCACAGAGATAAGGTAGTCCTTAGGACTAATAGAAAGTTTTTGCCTAAGGTGGTATCTGATTTCCACCTGAATCAATCTATCTCCCTCCCAGTATTTTTCACTGAGCATTCTTCCTCAGGTGAGAGGAGACTGCACAGCTTGGATGTCAAAAGGGCATTAAGTTACTATCTAGAGCGCACCAGAGGTCATAGGTTCAATCCTCCAACTGTTTCTTACCTATGGCGAGGTTGGCAAGGAAACCTGCCACTAAGAGAACAATTGCAAGGTGGATTGTCTCTTGTATCCAATTTTGTTATCAGAAACTGGGTAGAGTACCCCCTCAGGATTGAGGGCCACTCCACCAGGGGTACAGCTGCGTCTCTAGCGGCTGCTAGAGACATTCCTATTCTGGAGATTTGTCAAGCTGCTACCTGGAAGAGTTCACACCTTTACCAAGCATTATTCCCTGGATGTCCAGTCCAGGAGAGATGCTTTGTTTGGCACAGCTAAGCTCTGAGCCTATTTCCTAAGTAGGTTCTGACCTCCTCCATGGAGGTACTGCTGTGTAATCTGCTATTGTTATAATATAGCAAGACTTCATGGTGTTTGAAGAAAAAATTACTCACCTTAGTAATTGCTTTTCTTCTCATGGAGTCTTGCTATATTATAACCACCCTCCCTCCTGCCCCTCTCAGAACTCCTACTTGGGTAGAGGTGGCAAATTGGTGCAAGCACTGTGTCATGCCATTTTAGTTTTCCCCTAACCCTGTTTTCCTTTGGGTTAGGGATCTAGATTGTTCATTTAGGTTATTTTTTATTGCCCCCTTCTTGGACTTGAGTCTTGGGGGGAAGGGGGGTTCATATGGGCTTGTCAAGGGTGGTAAAACGAACCATAATACCATCAATCTTTGTTATTATGGTTCTGGGTGTTTCTTTGTTGTTTATATTGTTGTTATTACTACTAGTAGGTAGCCATAGGCTAGTGTAGTTTTTCCACACAGACTTTTTTCCGTCTTTTGATGTTGGCTTCGTAAAGATCTGACAGTTTCATTTGAAACTGCCAGATACAGCTTTGGTCACAGTGCCCTCGCGCTGTAGAACTCCAGATCTTCTGGAGTTAACTCCTTCCTCTCCGGGGCAGTTCAGCTGCAGTGGCTGACTGCTATTGTTATAATATAGCAAGACTCCATGAGAAGAAAAGCAATTACTAAGGTGAGTAATTTTTTCTTTCTTGGCATCAGTGACAAGACCTGCATTACTCCTTCACCTGCTGGGTGAAGTTGGGCCAATAGAAATTCTAGGCCAATCACTGCATAGTGCATGCGATTCCCAGATGACCAGACATGGGAATATCTTGTGCAATGCTGAGCAACTGCTCACGGTACCCCTGGGGAATGACAAGCTGCCTGCCCATCATCCCTCCCTCTGTCTCTGCATCCTGTGTATACATCAGTCCATTGTCCAAATAAACTTTATGTTTCCCATCACCTCCCTGAGCTCCATCAAAATCTGCCCAAGCCCTCAGCTTCTCTAGACTAGGGTCACATCTCTGAGCAGCTGCAAACTCCTTTCACATTCCC
Source organism: Neoceratodus forsteri (assembly GCA_016271365.2). NCBI lineage: Eukaryota > Metazoa > Chordata > Ceratodontiformes > Ceratodontidae > Neoceratodus > Neoceratodus forsteri. The sequence continues at coordinate 1,370,772,886 of CM057459.1, forward strand.
AAGGCATGGGACAGTTCCTCTTCAGTTTCTAAACTAGGGTCCCTAGCTCTAGTATCAGGGCATTCAGGATCACTGCCATCCCTAACCCTCTGACTATGGGTTACCCCTCCTTCCTCTGAGTAACCTTCTGTAGTGGTCCTGTTAACTGCTACCTGGGGAATCTCTACCCCCCCTTTACTATTCTTCATATCAGGAGACACAGGCTGGTGAACCAGCCTCCCAGTGTTTTCCACAGGAGCTTCTTTTTGGTCCAGGGAACTACAATTTATGTTTGATACTTGGCTACAGGTAACTGCACACACCATCCCCTGCTTGAGATTGTTGTCAATAATTACAACAACAGCAAGGTTCCTTACTACGAGAACCTTTTGCACAGTCTCCCCTGTCTCACCCCAGTCTAGGAGGACACTAATGAGCGGCAATGTTTTCTCCTCCCCAGTGAACCCCGTACAGTCACAAACTGATTGGGAATAAGCTGATCAGGCTCTACCAAATACCCTTTTACCAAAGTCAGGGATGCCCCCATGTCCCTTAATCCATAGATCTGTCCCCATTCACAGTGACTGGGTGTATGTGTTCCCTCATGTTTACTGGCATGCTTTCAGGGACACACAAACAACCCACTTTTTCCTAGCACCACTTTGTGCACTGTCTACCCTTTTTGAACACTGCCTGGCAAGATGTCCAGGTTCTCAGTAGACCCAACATTCATTTCTTGTAAAAGGCAAATCTTTTCTTTGTAACCTGGGGCTAACTGGTTTCGGTGGAGGCAGGGAGGGTTTTAGCTGCCTTGAAGGCTCACTTTTCCCTTTCTGTGCTGCCACACCCACCCCATTCCCTCTCAGAGCAGGTCTGCACCTGGCATAGTGGTCCAAGAGTTCAGCAGCCTCTTGTACTGTTTTTGGATCTCGGTCCTCCAGCCAGGTTTTCAGCTCTGCTGGGCATGCCCAAAAAAACTGCGGTAACAGTACAGCATTTTCAATTTTCTCTACAGAAGTAGCTTTAATCCCATCCCACCAACATTTTAAAAATTGATGTTGTTTAGCGGTTAGCTCCCTGTAGCTCACGTCAGAACTTCTCCTGAGCTTCTGGAATTTAACTCTGTAGGCCTCTGCTGTTAATTCATACTTTTTGAGCAGGACAGCTATAAGTTTACTGTAATCATTACTGTCCTCATTGTCTGTTTGACCCAATGCATCCTGAGCTTTCCCGGTAAGTAGCAGGGATAACTGGAAGCTCCAGGACCCTCTAGGAATATTAGTCTGAATGCATACTTTTTCAAGGGAATTTAAAAAGGCATCCATATCCTCCTCCCCTTTAAATTTAGCTATCAATTAAGAATTTAATTTATAACCAAGTCCTGGAGTCCCAGCTGACCCCAGGCCACTTTCCTGCTCTGTTGCTGGTGTTTGGAGTCGTAGCTTCTCCGGTTCATGTTGCCTCTGGTGCTCACGCTCTTCTCACTCAGCCACTCGCTGAAGCTGTCACTCCCTTTCCTCTGCCTTTTGCTGAAGCTGTCACTCTCTTTCCTCTGTGTCTTACTGAAGCTGTCACTCTCGTTCCTCTGCGTCTCACTGAAGCTGTCACTCCCTTTCCTCTGCCTGTTACTGAAGCTGTCACTCTCGTTCCTCTGCGTCTCACTGAAGCTGTCGCTCCCTTTCCTCTGCGTCTCACTGAAGCTGTCACTCCCTTTCCTCTGCCTTTTACTGAAGCTGTCACTCCCTTCCTCTGCGTCTCACTGAAGCTGTCACTCCCTTTCCTCTGCCTTTTACTGAAGCTGTCACTCTCTTTCCTCTGTGTCTTACTGAAGCTGTCACTCTCGTTCCTCTGCGTCTCACTGAAGCTGTCGCTCCCTTTCCTCTGCGTCTCACTGAAGCTGTCACTCCCTTTCCTCTGCCTTTTACTGAAGCTGTCACTCTCGTTCCTCTGCGTCTCACTGAAGCTGTCGCTCCCTTTCCTCTGCGTCTCACTGAAGCTGTCACTCCCTTTCCTCTGCGTCTCACTGAAGCTGTCACTCCCTTTCCTCTGCCTTTTACTGAAGCTGTCACTCTCGTTCCTCTGCGTCTCACTGAAGCTGTCGCTCCCTTTCCTCTGCGTCTCACTGAAGCTGTCACTCCCTTTCCTCTGCGTCTCACTGAAGCTGTCACTCTCATTCCTCTGCGTCTCACTGAAGCTGTCGCTCCCTTTCCTCTGCGTCTCACTGAAGCTGTCGCTCCCTTTCCTCTGCCTTTTACTGAAGCTGTCACTCTCGTTCCTCTGCGTCTCACTGAAGCTGTCGCTCCCTTTCCTCTGCGTCTCACTGAAGCTGTCACTCTCGTTCCTCTGCGTCTCACTGAAGCTGTCCCTCCCTTTCCTCTGCCTTTTACTGAAGCTGTCACTCTCGTTCCTCTGCGTCTCACTGAAGCTGTCGCTCCCTTTCCTCTGCGTCTCACTGAAGCTGTCGCTCCCTTTCCTCTGCCTTTTACTGAAGCTGTCACTCTCGTTCCTCTGCGTCTCACTGAAGCTGTCACTCTCGTTCCTCTGCGTCTCACTGAAGCTGTCGTTCTCGTTCCTCTGCGTCTCACTGAAGCTGTCACTCTCGTTCCTCTGCGTCTCACTGAAGCTGTCACTCTCGTTCCTCTGCGTCTCACTGAAGCTGTTGCTCTCGTTCCTCTGCAGCTCGCTGTTCTTGCCACTCTTCTTGCTCTAACTCCAGCTCCATTCTCAGCAACTCCATCTGCATTCTGATTCATTCTGGCTCTAGAATGCTGGTGAGCTTCTCCTACTGCTGTGGCCCTTGGCTTGCACTGGTCCTGCTGTCCTCCTCACCAGATCTGTACACTGCACTGGACGCTGGCCCCTCCACACCCAAGATTCAATCCTTTCCAGTCACAGACTGTGACTCGAGGCCTTGTCCATCAGCTGCCACAACAGCCTCCATGAGATGCTTTTTGACTCTGCCCTCGTGCTGGACTCCTCTGTCTTGGCACAGCTGCCTCAGGTAGTCTGCAGTGTACTCGCTGTAGTTGGAAGCCATCTTCTTCCCTATCTATGGGTACACTAACTTGCACCTGAAAAAAAATAAAACAGGTAGGGAACTTGGACTGTAAGCACAATTATATAGTTTTATTTACTTTTTAAAAATCACTACCTTATTTTGCATGTGAGCTGTTACAGTATCAGTCTGACACACTGGTCTATTAATGCTCGTGTTACCAAATACTTTTTTAAATCGCACCACTGTCAACCAAATCTGTCACAAACGCACTCCGCAGGTCATGTCCTCTGCTCCCACAGTGCCAAATTACAAAGCACAATAGCGTGAACTGGAGACAAACAGGGTAACCCTCCTGTCTGGGGTCAAATATGAACTTGTTTGCTAGCGCACCCAGTTAACAGGCTCAGATATGTACCCTCATCAGGGGATGCAATACAATCATTCACCCAATGGCACCAAGCCAGGTTCCCAAAGGTACCCTTATAACTCAATATGAGACCTAGGTATATTCTTACCTTTAGCAAGATTGTAACACACCCTTTTTGAGTATTAAACAGTTTGAGAATGTTCCAATACAGTTCCGGCCTGCACATGCAAAAGAAAGACTCCAACAGGATTTAAGAGAAATAAAAAAAGGTTTACTAAGATTAAACAATAGATAAAATACAAAACATATATAGAACAGATATCCTGTACTTGCAGTCTTAAAATAATTTGGAGATACAGAATAAAATGCATGTTTACTTAAAGTTATAGCTGTATACCTATGTTTTACAACATGCCTTGTTTTCAGTCCACCAAAGAAAGTGTGTCTTTGAATCTCAGTTAGTGCTTCTGCACTATCCTCTCAGATCTGGCAATAATTAAAGTTAGTCTCTCTTCACCTCCTTGTGAGGTCACAGCACCCATGAGGTCACTGTCAGCTCTGTGACCACTCAGTAATCTGTTTATGACTATCCAAAAAGGATATTATTTTTCTGCAGGCTGGTATCAGCAGTTACCAATTAAAAAAAATATGTGACAGTCTTTGCAAGCGGGTTCCTTTAATGGCTCATAAACTCATATCCTGTCATTAGTTCTCTTCTAGATGTGAAAGCCAAAAGGAATCGGCTAAATGTCCCCTTCCTCTGTCAAGGGTCATAAACATGCAGACCCTGTCCCCAGCACATCAAAGTAGGAATACTTTACAATGTTTTAAAACCTGGCATTTTAGAAGGAAGTCTTTAATTAGAGTTTCCACTGGCCAGTTTTATGACAGCCTGCTGACTCACCACACTGGCACCTTTGAGGTCAAAGGCCACTTATTGCAACAGCTAGGCTGTTCTGTTGTCTAAGCAGACAGTCACAAACCATATATTTATATCACAATTTATAAATAGAATAATAAGCAGGTGGCAGAGCATCACACTCCTCACTGGACAGTGAGGAAGGATGGCAAGCCCTGACTTTCTGTGTACTTGCTGCATATCATTGAGTTATCTTCTGGATGAGTTTGGTATACATGGCTTCTAACTACAGAGGTGGGACATGCCACACAGTGCAGAACATAATAAGCAGTCTCTCTGAATGGAAACCTGGCTTTTGGAGTCACAGTAAACTAGACAGTTTGTCACTCCTTGGAGTCATTTCTTCTCAGTTCTATTTCTGTTGTGGGTTACCACAACAGTGCAGAAACTCCTGTGAAGTTAGTTGTCTTTGTACATTCACTCACACACAGGGCCCAATTCCAAGTTGAAATACACCTGATGCAAGGTGGGTTATGCCAAACCCTGTGGCGCAAGTCACACCAAGCACCATGCGATAAGCATTTTGGAATTCCAAATTGCGGCTCACGCCATGCCACAGGTGCTGCAGGCTGCACTTGTGTACGGGGCTCCTGACTGCATTGGCATCTTTGTCTGTCCACAAAGAAATCCACAGCTGTCCCGACAGAGCTCCATTGAGGTCACTCAGTCTCCCTCTGTCACATGCTCATTCTGTTTGTCCTGGCGCTGCAAGTGGCCCTTTTGTACGAGGCTCCTGCCTACATTGGTGCCTTTTACTGCCCACAAAGAAATCTGCAGCAGCCCTGATAGAGCTCCGTTGAGCTCACTCAGTCCCCCTGTCTCACTCACTCGTACAGTTTCTCCCTCCACTGCAGGCTGGCCTTTTGTACTGGGCCCCTGCCTGCATTGATGCCTTTTTCAGCCCACAAAGAAATCCACAGCAGTCCTGACAGCACTCCGGTGAGTTCACTCCCTCTCCCTCTCTCACTCTCTCTCTCTCATTCTGTTTCTCCCAGTGCTGCAGGCTGCTCTTTTGTACTGGGCTCTTGCGTTGGGGCCTTTTCCTGTCCACAAACAAATCCGCAGCAGTCCCGACAGAGCTCAGTTGAGCTCGGTCACTCCCCACTCTCACTCATTCGATCCTTATCTGTCTCAAATGCTGATTTCCCACAGCAACCGTGCTATTCTTCGGCAGGAGTGCAAAAACATATTTTAGCCAGGATGTGAAAAATGACAGCTGTACTGTTCATAAGGAGGTGTGAAAAAATGCCTCTGTTGAAAATGTGGCATGAGAATATTGCAAATTTGTGAAGTTACAAGGGTGCATGGAAACAGTTCAACGCACGCTTCTAACACAGTCATGTTATGGAGTTTCGACACCAAATTTTCAGCATAGGGATTTTAGGACCTCTGCTCATGAACAGTGCCACTGTCATTTTCTTAATTTGTCCCAAACACTGATTTCCCACAGCGACCGTGATATTCTGTCCCAGAACTGTGAAACACACTTCAGTCAGGATGTGAAAAATTGACAGCTGTACTGCTCATAAGGAGGTGTGGAAAAATGCCTCTGTTGAAAATCTGGCATGACAATATTACAAATCTGCGAAGTTACAAGAGTGTGTGGAAAGTGTGCAATGCACACTTGTACCACTGTCATTTGGTGGGCTATCATCACGAGATTTTCAACATAGGCATTTTAGGACCTCTGCTCATGAACAGTATCACTGTCATTTTCTTAATCTGTCCCGGACAGTGATTTCCCACAGTGACCACACAATTCTGCGCCGGAAGTGCAAAAACACATTTCGGACAGGATGGGAAAAATGACAGCTGCACTGTTCATAAGTAGGTCTGGGAAAATGGCAATATTGAAAGTCTGGGTGAAAATATTATAAATTTGCGAAGTTTCGAACGTGCATGCAAACTATCACTGCAGTACAGTTGTCTTTGTCATTTATAGGCGTATCATTCAAATGTTAAACATAGCCATTTTAGGATCTCTACTCATGAACAGTGTCACTGTCATTTTTTTAATCTGTCCCAAACACTGATTTCCCACAGTGACCGTGCTATTCTGCACCGGAAGTGCAAAAACACATTTCCACCAGAATGTGAACAATGACAGTTGTACTGTTCACAAGGAGGTGTGACAAAATGCCAGTGTTGAAAATCTGGTGTGAAAATATTGCAAATTCATGAAGTTACGAGTGTGCATAGGAACTGCACAGTGCACGCTCATAAAACAGTCATTTTTAAAATTTTTCCCACCAAATTTGCAACATAGGCATCTTGAGAGCCCACCTCATGAACACTGGCACTGTCATTTCATTACTCAGCCCCAAAAGGTGATTCTGTGCAGAGAGTGCAAAATCACCTTTTGGGGCTGATTAACACCATGGCAGTTCAAGAATTCATGAGGAGGAGTCCCAAAACTCCCATGTTGAAAATCTGGTGCCAAAATTCAAAAAATTGACTGAGACATGCATTAAAGTTGACAAAACCCTATTTATTCCATTATACAGCTTACTGGCATTTCCTTAGTTCGTGGTCGGCTTTGAAGAGTGCAGACGTGTTCCCGGTCCTCCGAAGATCATCGCACTGAGTTCCGGGGGTAAGGTGGGGTGAGGGGGTGGGGAGGCAGGGTGTGCAGGGGTGGGCGCAGGTTGTGGGAGAGGGGCAGGGAGACCTCCGAGGGACAGCTTCCTTTTTTTCAGGTTAAAAAAAACAATAAACACATCACTGGACAGTTTTTTGTTTCACAGGGAGATGTGGCATGCTGGGGTGTGCTCCCAGCATGCCACCGGCCTCTTTCTTTGGGGGGCAGCAGTAGCCGATGGGGGATTGGGCACCCCCATCAGCACACAACAAAATGGGGAGGCTTTCATTATGCTGAAGAGGATTGGGCACACCATTGGCAGACAGTAAAAGCGGGGGAGGGGTTGGTTACAGAATGCCGATGGGGAGTGGGCTCCCCTGTCGGCAAAATCAACATTATGGCACTGAAGCAGATGAGGATTGGGACCTCCGTCAGCAAATAAACATGGGGGGGTGTGATATTGTTTGTGAACACAGTGGCAAGCCATTGCCATGTTCACAAACAATATCAGGGTTTGGAAGTTACGCCCTGCAATGACGGGTTGCTCCCTCATTGCAGTGGATGGCTGATGCTGCAATGACGAGGCGGCCCCTGATTGCAGCAGTGAAATTTTCACAAGTTGGTGGCAGGGTTCCAAACCCTTGTCAGCAGCAGCATGCAACGGCACTGGGGAACGCTGGACAAGCCTTTGCAGGCTGTGGGGGCATTGGCCACAACAGTGCCGTGCCTAAACAACCTGCTTCTGAGCAAGCTGTCCGAATGTGCTTCTTGCGCTGTGTGCAATCAACACAAAAAAGATTCATATCACTGTGTCTAATATATTCATTGGATTCAGAAGAACTTTCATGCAGTCAGTGAGAGACAGAGAGAATAATACTCTGTACAAGGTATAACAACCTCCATTCCTTATGCAAGTAACAATTACATAGAACACAAAAAAGATTTTCTTCTTGCCCTAATTTGCAAAGGCATTAAGTATCACCTGATTTATTATTAACTGTATTAAATCTATTTTTTAGCCATTTTTAAGGGGTGGATTTCAATCTGCTGTGTTTTAAGCAAGCAATAATACCTGAGAGTATGAGCAGTGTTTGGCAATACCGGACTGCCCAGGGGCATAATGGAGGGCCTTATAGCCCCTGGAGGGTCCGGTATTGCCAAATACCACCCACCCTGGAGAGTATTATTGCACTCAGAAAATGACCCCATAGGTAACATTTTAAATAATTTAAAGTAAAATATTATAAAACGTGTAGTAACTGATGAAAAATGAATAAAAAAAAAGAGTTTTCTTGTAAAGTAGTCCCTGTACTGTACTGTATTTGCCAGTGGAGGGTGTTGCTCATTGGGAAACCCTGTCTGAGTGAGTTCAATAGGTGCTCCATGGTCTCATGGAAGTTGTAGTCCTCTGTGGCATACAATATATAGGTAGGCATCCTAGGCCCAAGTAGGGAGATTGAGCACTGGAGTCAGGTCCATTTTATTTTATTTTTATTTAAAGAGAAAGCTGAACACTCGGACAATCAAACAGTCGATTACTTGTCTGGTTTTACATGCAATATTAGTCTTTATGGTTTTTTACTAGTTGTATTTTTGTTTCAAGAGTTTGGAGGAGGGGTGCATTGACAGAACAAAGGAAAGGGACTTGTTGGCAATGGGTCTTTATTTTTATTTTTATTTTATTGAAATCTAGGATTACAAATACTTTTGAGCAGGAACTGCTCGTTTACAAAGGTTCCACGTCGAAGGAATGGGGGGGTATACATACATACAAAGGTCAACATAATAATACATAGTTACACAATAAGAAGAAGTAAGAGACTGAGGCTTAGGAAATTCCAGTAATTCAAAATGTGCCAAATGTTAGGCAGCATGACATAACCAGCCAAGGGCAATCTTGGAAATGAGCACTGCAGGTGAGAGGGAAGGGGGTATGCAGACAGGAAGGCCATTGTCGGAGGGTAGAGGGTGAGGGTAAGAGCTCTAAAGGGGAGGGAGAGGAGGGATAGAAGTCAGGAAATGCCCCGTGGGGAGGAAAGGGAGAGGGGACAAGGGGGTAGGCAGGTAGAAGGAGGCAAGGAGGGGAGAGAGAGAGCTTTCAAGACTGAAGTGGAGGGCAGTGAACGGTGGGCCCCTGATTAGGCGAGGCAGTCACAATGACTAGTTGAAATGAGATGAAGTCAGAGTTATCTCTTAAAAGGGCCAAGAGCAGCAGCAGTAAGAGTTTCTTTGTTGAGAGTACTGTACCACTGTGGTGCTCTGTGGGCAAAGGCCCTCTGGCCCATGGTAGTCCGGCATCTGGGGACAAGGAAGGTTAGTTGTTGTGAACTTCTAGTTCTCTGGGTGCTGTGGTGGTCAATAAGTAGCTTTTCAATGCCCGGGGGCATGACCCCAAGGAGGACTTTTTTGGCTGAGAGGCAGGTTTGATACTGTATCCGGCTGATGAGAGGTAGCCATCCTGCCCGAATGTACAGGTCACAAGTGTATGTAAGTCAATCAGCCCCAGTTAGCAGCCTGCATGCTTTGTTGAGTGCAACTGTAATTCTGCAGAGGGCAGAGGCAGAGCCATAAATTACTAGCCCGAAATCGATGATGGAGGTGACAGAGCTGTTGATAGCCAACCGGAGAGTGTCAGGAGTCATGCAGTGTTTGTGCCTGTAGAGCAGGCCTATACGGATGTTGGTGGCTTTGGCGACAGAATCTAGGTGCTGTTGGTAGGACATTGAGCTGTCCAATGTGACACCTAGGTATTTAAAATCAGGAACGTGTTCAAGTAAGGTCCTTGTCTGGTTTAGGATGGTGAGGTCACGGGATTTATACTTGCTCCTGGTGTTGTAGAAGGTCATAACCTTTGTTTTGCTGTAGTTCATGACCAGTTTGTGTGACTTGAACCATTCTTCAATGCGCATGAATTCAAGCTGTAATTGTTTCTCGAGGAGCTCTATGCTTGGTGGTTGGGTGAACATGACTACATGGTGTAGAGCAGTACTCTGTGGCAGACACTGGGAAGGTCATTGAGGAAGAGGCTGAAGAGTAGGGCCCCAGGATGGACCCTGTGGGACCCCTGAAAGGACTGGCTTTTCTTCTGAGGTAACACCGGCAATCCTAACCCGCTGGACCCTCTCCCCAAGGTAGCTTGAAAACCAGAGCAGTGCTTCATTGGAGAGCCCAATGTTTGATAATTGCTTGAGTAGGAGTGGGTGGTTCACAATATCAAAGGCTTTTGTAAGGTCGATGAATACTGCCCCTACACAGTTTCCTTGATCAAATGTGGTATGGATGAAGCCTGTGAATTCTAATAGTGCAGTGGTGGTACTGTGCCCTTTTCGGAAACCATGTTGCTCAGGACACTGGATGTCATATTTTTCCAGGTACTTGACTAATTGGTCTGAGGCAATGCTCTCCAGGGCCTTAGACAATGGAGGGAGGATGGAGATAGGTCTGTAGTTGGAGTGCAGTGATTTGTCTCCACTTTTGTGTACTGGTGTGATGATCGCCTGTTTCCAGCGAGATGGGAACTGGGACATCCTTAGCGATAGATTGAGGACTTTTGTCAAGGGTTCAAGGACTTCTTCAAGGACAAGTGCTAACAACTTCAGGTCAGGGGAGTCACCTCTGTAGCCTGCATTGTGAATGGCCTTCTGAATATAGGTTCTGGCTTCATGCACTGGGATCTCCTTGAAGTAGAATTGTGGGGCAGGGTGTAGGAGCAGAGTAGTTGCAGGAGGGTTACTACCAGAGGGGGCATCAAAGAAATTAGAAGGGAGGACACTATCCAAATTGGGGAACGCATTGTTAAAGGCGTTGGTGATGGTGTACAGGTCAGTTGTTGGTGTTCCATTTATGTTTAGCATGGTGGGTGGTGACTTAGGGTCCTTGCCTGTAAGGTCTTTCAAGTTACTCCAAAATTTTTTTCCATCACCCCAGGAGTTGAAGAGAGTTTCCTTGAAGTATTTGCTTTTGGCTCTCCTAACTGCCCGTGTGCACTTATTTCTGGCAGCTTTATATTTATGAATATCCCCAGGTTTGGATGTTGCATGGGCACAGTGCCAGAGATGATCCCTATGTTTGAGTAAAGTGATTAGATTAGGGGTTATCCAAGGGTTAGCTCTGCCCCTGACCTTCAGCTTTTTGAGAGGTGCAAAGATATTGCAGGCCACAGTGAAGTGGCTGATGAAAAGGTCTAAGGCTTGGTTTACATCAATGGCAGAGTCGATTGGTGTCCAGTCTAGGTGGCTTAGGTGTGTCTTTAGTAGCTCTAGGTACCCCTGCTTTAACACTCTGGTGTGGATTATTTTAGGAGGAGGCTTAATGAATTTGTTTGTCCAGGTACATGTGACCGGTGAGTGGTCACTGATCCCATCAGGGAGCACTGAGACTTTTGAGATTCGTTCAGGGTAATTAGTTAGGATCCAGTCCAGAAGCGTTCATGACCCTGTCCTGTAGTTGCATCTTGTGGGGGTGGTAACAAGCTGGGTGAGGTTCTGTGACGTGACAGCATCCTTGTAGTTACTGGCCTCCAGCGATAGCCAATTTATGTTGAAGTCACCTAGTACTATGAGTTCAGAGTTATGGTGTAATCCCTGTAGGCTTTCCAATATGCTCATAAATCCATTGTGCTGATCTTTAGGTGGTAGGTACACAGAGGCAATGGTGAGCTCCTTGTTGTGCGCCCCAAATAGAACTTTAATAGCGAGAACTTGTGAGGGTGATTTAGGGTTTGAGAATGGGAAGACTTGACCCAGATAGGAATTCCTCAGGTAGATGGCACAGCCCCCACCTCGTTTGGAAACCCTGTCCTGCCTGAATATAGAGTATCCAGGGATGGTGACTGCAGCATCTGGTATCTTGGGGTTAAGCCATGTTTCGACAACAGAGCGTACATCAGGGCTATGTTGCTGGACCCAGGTTTGCAAGATGTCAAGTTTGTTAAGGAGGCTGCAGACATTGATTGAGGCTAATGTGAGGGACCCCTCCCGCCTTTTTGTGGCATGGGGTGCTAGGCTGGTAGCCTCGGATTAAGATGAACATTTCCAGATATCAGAAGTAGCATAAGTAGTATCCTAAGAAGGTACACTTTAATCATTTTGCAGACTAGTTTTGTTGTAGAGCATCTAGTCCTCTTGGCCTTTCTGATCTGAGTTTGCCCCATGATATTGCAGAGCACAATATATAAAGCCATGTTCTCAGAGGTGCCACATGATTGATGAAAAGTGATCAAATCCACAAGAAATGGTGAAATACCTGTGACCAGAAAACTGTTATTGTAGCTCAAAGACCCAGAATGTGATAAATTCCTGAAGGGGTTAAATTCCTGAAGGTGATGAACATTGGCTCAGTATATGCAGGATGTAAAATCCTTTGTTAGTCTCTTCCCTTTGTTCTCCAAAATGGTTTTGAATTGACCTCAAAGACTAATACACATCTTTTAAAGACAAGTCAGACGGAAATGTGGATTCAATGCAGCACTCCACAACTCAGTGCTTGTATAAGAGATTTACTGACCTTACTTTTGGCTTTGATGGCTTCAGATAAGTTGATTTATGATGAGAATGCCAATACCTGGTGTTGATGTTTTGCAGTTTCTTAGTCCAGGAAATGTTCATAGATGTTATGTCCAAGAATGGTCTAGTTCCTCCAAGCAGAAACACATGAAATTCCACAAAAACTAAACTACTGACAAGAGACAAACACAAACAGCCAGCCACTCAGGCACAGAATGATATTAGGGGTCTTAGAAATGGAGTCACATTGTCGGGTAGCAGTGGCTGTGAGAGTGGGCAGGGGTCGAAGGGTTGGGAGTGGTTGGGTTGGGAGTGGTTGGAGCAGCTGAGCTGGGTCCATTTTTCTGAGGAAAGAAAAAAAGAGTAGTTGGTGTTGTTTTGTGTTGTAAATGATAACAGTCTTTTAATAACTTTATGCAGGGGCTGATTTGATGACTGAAAGACTGAGCAGAAAAGAAAAAAGAAAATGTCGGCAAATGAATTTAAAAATTCGATCTGGCACTAAGATATCAGTTTCTTATCTTGGCACAGCTGGCACTTGTTTTTCAGATGGCTCCATCGAAAAATAGATGCACACCACTGGAATGATGCCAGCCAATCAGTACACAGAGATTTTCTTTGCCATTTTCTAAGTCATTGTTTTCCTTTCATCACAAAAGCATTAGTAAACAGGGTTCGACCTATGCCAGTATTTGTTTTCTGCATACCATGGAGTTAACTTGGAAACTCTGATTGTCAAAAGGACTTTCTCAGTGTAGCGTGCAATAAAACTTTTTATGTTTTCTCGCACTTGTGCACCAGCCAACAAATTGCATTAGTAGCAGATTTGGAGGCGCGGTCACTGTTGGTCAAATGCATAGCACGCATCAGTAGGTGAGTCCCTCATTCCCCAATAAGCCTGCATGCTGGCGCCACACCAGGAATACATAATGTGGTGATCACATCTAAGGAAAGGTCCGCTGCAATGACAGCCAAGCTCATCATATGCAGCAGCACCTCCCGATGTGCCTTCCCTGGTGAAACATTAGAATAAACATGGCGGCACACTGCCTGCCACAATGCCAACTTAAGGGGTGCCCAATCCCTTGTTGGCTAGCCCCCCAAAACACTCGGCTGACATGCTGGAAGCCCACCCCAGCATGCCAAATGCCCCTGTAAAAAAAAAAAGTCCCACAATGTCTTTTTTTTAACCTGTAAAAGAAGAAAACAGTCCCTCACGGTCTGTCTAGCTGCCTGCCCCAACCCGCACCCATCCTCTGCGCACCCTGCCTCCCCACACCCCCCTCACCCCATACTTACCTCCGGAGTCTGGCGCAATGATCTTCGGTGGACTGGGAACACATCTGCACTTTTCAAAGCTCACCGTGAACTGAAGAAATGCCGGTAAGCTGTATAATGGCATAAATAGTTTTTTTCTCAGCCATTTTTTTGAATTTTTGCACCAAATTTTCAACATGGGGTTATTCGAGCCCACCTCATGAATTCAGTCACTGTCATGGTGTTATTCATTCCTGAAAGGTGATTTTGTGGTCACTGCACGGAATCACCTTTCGGGACAGAGTAACAAAACGAGTGTCACTGTTTACGAGGGGGCTCTCAAAAAGTCTATGTTGCAAATTTGGTGAAAAAAAAACCAAAATGGCTGTTTTATGAGTGTACATTGCACTGTTTCCACACATGCTCTTAACTTTGTGAATTTGTAATATTTTCACTCCAGATTTTCAAAACTGGCATTTTCCCACACCTCCTTATGAACAGTACAGCTGTCATTTTACATATCCTGGCCGAAATGTGTTTTCGAATGTCCGACGCAGAATAGCTCGATCGCTGTGCGAAATCAGTTTCCGGGACAGTTTCAGAAAATGACGGTGGCACTGTTCATGAGCAAAAGTCCATAAAATGACTGTGTTTCAAGTGTGTGTTGTGCAGTTTCCACGTACACTTGTAACTTCGCAAATTTGAAATATTTTCATGCCAGATTTTCAACACTGGCATTTTTTCACACCTCCTTATGAACAGTACAGCTGCCATTTTTTACAGCCTGCCCAAAATGTGTTTCCGCACCTGTGGTGCACAATGGCGTGGTCACTGTGGGAAATCAACTTTTGGGACAGATTAACAAAATCACAGCACCACTGTTCATGAGGAGAGATCCCAAAATGCCTATGTTGAAAATGTGGCTAAAAAAATTCCCAAAATAACTGGGTTACTGACGTGTGTTGTGCAGTTTCTATGCATGCTGATGACTTCACCAATTTTTCATATTTTCACTCCAGATTTTCAGTGTTGCCATTTTTTACACCTCCTCATGAACAATACAGTTGTCATTTTCCACATCCTGCCCAAAATGTGTCTTCATCCCTGTATCACCAAATGGCATAGCTGCTATGCAAAACCACTTTTCAGCTAACAAACTGATTATGCCACTCTTCATGAGGTGGGGTCACAAAAAGCCTATGTTGAAAATTTGGAAGGAAAATACCAACAATCGCCTACAACGTTAGGGCATCCAACTGTAACACCCCACCCTGTAGAGACTGACAGGTGTCAAGGGTGTGACTTGAGATCATTGCCTGTAATGCTCATGGCATTCCACCCCCTGCCCTGCAGCCAGTGACAGCCATTGAGGTATGCCTTGGAGTGTTCAGCCCAAAAGTTCACCCCATTCTCCTATACTGCACAGGTCTCAGCATACTTCCTAATGGAATGGGGTTAGAATAATGCCCAAAGACTCCAAAGCACACCACAACACTTGTCAGTGTCTACAGGGTAGGGTGAGGCCCATTCTCCTATACTGCACCCGTCTCAGTGTATTTCCTTATGGAAAGGGGTAAGTATAAGGCCCAAAGACCCCAAACCACACCATGACACTTGTTAGTGTCTACAGGGTAGGGTGAGGTAAAATGGCTTGTGCGTTATAACTGATGACCCAAAGGCACACCCCAGCGCCTGTCAGTCTCTGCAGGGTGGGGGGTGGGGTTGACGTCAGTTCCATACTTCACTTGACATTCCTATTTTATATCGCTAACTCCTGCTCTACTAATGCCAATGCCAGCGAGACAACATTCAGCATTGACAAATGCTTGTTTAATATAAGGTCTATAAGCAGACAAAATCATAATACCTCTAGACATGTCATTCAATAATATGTAAAATAAATCTCTTTAAGGAGATTCTGCAACATTTCCAGCCAAAATGATTTCAATCTGTGTCTTGACCAGTTTGATTTTTCCATCAGACTAGTCATAGACCAAATGATAGAATAGTTATTTATTACACGGAACCGGTAGTTAACAAGGGCCTCTACTGGAACACTGCCTTGTTCAGCCCTCACATATTGTTCAGCCCAAGTCTTATTTATTTTAAGAAGTATATTTTAGAAAATTGAAAAAGGAGCTTCAATTTAATGTGGACAATACTGCCCCCAGACCTCTCAGCCATAAAGTATCCTAGGATTACATTTTGCTTCCTCTACCTCTAATGTAGGGAGAGCTGTTGTACCACCCTACAAAGAGTTAAACCTGAGAATGGCCAGAGAGTTTTGCCTAACTTTCTTGCTTTTCAATCGAATATATTCAATATTACCTAATATCACTCAACAGCAGAGTAATTAAGAAGTTTATTCTGGTATGTTGTACTCCATATACCAACAGACTGACATATTAATCATTATGAAATGGGTAGAAAGAATGCTGAATTCTGATTGGCTGAGAGCTGCTTTAAGCTGGGCTGTTATCCCAGTGCAACGGCCCAGCTGAAAGTAATATGTTCAAAAAAATGCATACATTTTTTTTTAAATGACCCATTTCATAATCGTAGTAAGGCACTCCAGGGGGGTGTATTATGGTGAGCTAACGGCCCTCCTGAGGTGGTGGAAGCACTCGACTATGCCTCGTGCTTCAACCCACCCGAGGTGGGCCATTATTCCGCCATAATACACCCCCTGTCATGCCTTATTGCTTAAATAAAACAGTGTTCTGTGGTATTACATTCTACCATGCCATCCGGATACTAATATGTCAACATTTCATGGTCTCCCTGTGTGCAGCATCATTCTAGAGTATGTTTCCAACCACTGCAATCAATGAAGGATTTCATTTCCCTTTTGTTTTAATTACCTATTTCATATGCATAGTATAATATAAAACACCAGGAGACAGGAATGGTACTGAATACAGTCGCACCGATGAAATGCTGACATATTAGCATCCAGGTGAAGTGGTGAGATGTAGTACCACAAAACTTTGATTTATTGATTATAAATCAGTAACGTAATCTCAAGTCAATCAGCACTCATAACCACTGCATATCTTTTATCTGTGCACAGTGTGCTGTCATGTGGGAGCACTAGGAGGCAAGGCTTCACTTCAACACCGGGGACAGCACAATAAAATTAAAACAAAAATAAACTTATTATTAATCACTCAAACTTAACTCAAGAGATTTAGAATAAGTTAATATGGCTTCTGGGGATGTCTCTTAAGATGTAAGAGACTCCTTTCTTAATCCTGAGGTTTAGGCAGACAGAACCAATCAGCTTCACTTCTCGGTCCTCTAGTACAAACCTCAGGCTCAGAGTCTCTTTTACTATAAGACACATCCCTCGGAGGCCCTATTAACTTAGAATAACACATCAGTCTGTCAGTATACGGAGTGAAACACACCAGAATAAACTACTTAATGACTATCATGATGAGTAGATCTCATTCTCAACTCTGTGTGTGTTTTGTCTCATGTGGGTTTGAAGAGGAGATTCCACCTGGCGTGTTGTTTCGTAATGCGGGCGCTCAGCAGGACACAATGCTAATTGTGTTTACATAGTGATGAGACACTGCAAACCTCAGGCAGGAAGGGACAGACTTTCTCAGGCTGGGTAGTCCTTCCAAATGGCTCTTCCTCTGCCTCTGGGCTCAGCCTTTTCCTACTGTCAGTGCCAGTGGTGCAGGGAGAGAGTACATTTACTGTCTATTGCCAGCTTCAGGCAGCGAAGCATGGCATTTACAAAGCCTTTCCCTGCTGCTGTGTTTCTGACGAGCTGGTCTGTATGAACCAATGGTCTTTTTCTGCCCATATTTTCTCTTTCTCTGGACTGCACTTTTTTTTGTAGAATGCTGCAAGAACTGCTGTCATTACTGTAGGATGCTATGCTCCCCCCGCACTTTCCTTTTCTGTCTTTTCTGAATACTGGATGTTCTATCCCTTTATTGGTTTTGCCCGCTGTTTACCTCTGACCAGCAAGTCTCTGTGCCAACAATAGGTTCACAGCTCAGTATACTTTCCTGGTAAAACATCTGAAATAAAATATATAATATTGATGTTTTCTGCTGACATTAGAGTCTCCAACTGTCTTGTTATTTTTCAGGCTTCTGGCGTTGCACGCAATGCATTTCCATCCCCTATCCCCTATCCCCTAAATGTGTTACTCTAACCATACATGAGGTGATATTAACTTTTCTTTGCTGGAGGCATTTCTCTGATGAAAACACAACAAAAGTCTCACATTTATTTCAGCACCCCCGACGGTCCTGACAGATTTCAGATTGTACTCCTCAGGCAGTCACAGATAGAGCGAGCAGTCGCAAACATAAAAGGTTGTACAGCATATGGGAAAGCAACCAGTTGCAGAAGGGAGGTAACAGATCTCCTGAACAATTGACTGGTTGAACATGTCTGGAATATTATGTGCAGCTCTGGAGGTCACATCTGCAGAAGGACAAGCATAGGCTGTAAAGTGAAGGGAAAAGGAAATGATTCCAGGCCAGCAGTGTAGGTCCTATGATGAGGGATTGGCAAGTCTCATTAGGCACTGTTGAGGACTGCGGGGAAAGGATATGATAGAAGCCATCTAATATACACAGATGTTCAGTAAGGTAAACTCTGCTGGGGGGTGGAGTATAAAAAGGATTTGAGGGAGTATTTTATTTCACAGAGGGTGGTGGATAGATGGGTAGACTAGCTTACACAGCCACATGGTCAATGTTTGGACTGTGCTCAAAACACAATAAGATGCATTTAAAGGTGTTATAATGTATGGTCAAGTGTTGTTATGTATGGAAAACCATACACTGTAAAAAGTCATTCTGCATTAGTAGTGACATAGCTGCTAACAGAATGACTTTTTGTTCTGCGTTAGTGGCTGTCACAATGCAACTGCCCCCATCAGTGCTGTTCATAGGATGGGGTGGTTGAAGAGTTGTGTGCGCATGCTGAATGGCAATTGCATGGCAGCAAAAGGTGGGTCACAGACAACAAAGACTGGCTCCCTCTAAGATAAAAAAAGTAAGCGATTGTATAAAGAACAGTGTATGGTGTCCAGATCACAACTCGGCTACTCTTCCCCATCGTGTGTTCTATGATGGCAGGGGACCTCTCAGACTTTGCTCCCAAGGTCATTAGCCATCATAGAAAAACACTCAGGGAAAGAATAGTCTTGTTGTGTATGGGACTCCATACACTATCCTATATATTATGATTGAGAGCATAGGAGGAGACTGAAAACTCTGAAGGGAAGACTAATTCAGAGTATTACATCATAGGGCATCAGGACAAAATTAATGGACCTACAGTGGAGCTAGCCAGATCTATGACAGTTGGTCGACAATTTAGTTGTCAACTGACTTTACAGCAACTCCTTTATGTCGATCGCATTTGCAGATGGCATAAAGGGAGTCATTTCAGACTGTGTTACCTGTGTTACCCCCCCATGCATGGGACTCTGCCACCCACACCCTCTGCTGCTAAATGAATCAACTCTGAGTTGGAGTTGCTTCAGGAAGTGGGTGCAATACCCCCAGAAAGCAGTGCGGGAGGTCCCACGCCGACACTACAGTGACCTGGAACTGTTATCGCTGTAGTGTCGGTTGAGGTAAAGTTGTTGCTGTAGCAACGGTATACCGAGCTAGCCAGTATGGAACACAGTACCTTGTAGTATCAATGCAGAGCACTGCAGTATGCTGCATGGAACAGTAACCTAGAAACATAGGAACTGTCGACAGATAAGGGCCTTCGGCCCACCTAGTCTACCCTATTATAACTAACAATTGTGCTCTATCATGTACTGCTGGCATTCACGTTAACCTCCCCTCCCCTCCCCCGACTACCAGCAATCCCCTATTCCTATCCCAAGTATGTGTAAAACCTATCATTGTTTCTGCCCCCCACCATCTCCACTGTCAGGCTATTCCACTTGTCCAGCACCCTCTCTGTGAAGAAGTACTTCCCCATGTTCCCTGTGAACCTCCCTCCCTCCAGTTTCATCTTGTGCCCCCTCGCCCTTGGGCATCTTTTTCTTTGAAATAAAGTATTCCGCTGTACTTTATTCTTCCCTGTGAGGTACTTAAAAGTCTCAATCATGTTCTCCCTCTCCCTCCTCTCCTCTGGGAAGTACATATTTAATTCCCTGAGCCTATCCTCTTAGGGTTTGCGATGTAGTCCCTGCACCAGTTTGGTTGCCTGCCTCTGAACTGCCTCCACCCTATCTATGTCCTTACATAGATGCGGCCTCCAGAACTGGATGCAGTATTCCAGGTGTGGCATCACTACTGTCCTGTATAGTGGAATTATCACCTCCCTTTTTCTGCTGACGATCCCATGCCTATGCATCCCAGTACCCTGTTTACCTTTCCTGCCACCTTGTCACACTGCCTATCTACAGTGAGGTCATCAGAGATGATCACCCCTAGGTCTCTTTCTTGGAGTATGCTATACCCCCCAGTTGATCTCTAGCGCCTGGGTTTTTGTGCCCTGTGTGCATTATCTTGTATTTTTTTGTGTTGAAACCTAGCTGCTAATCCCTTGACCAATCATGCGGCATCCTTAGATCTCCCCTCATTCTATCCATGCCTCCCTGTGTGTCTACCCTGTTGCAGAGCTTAGTGTCATCAGTGAACAAGTAAATGTTTCCTTCCAGACCCTCTGCAATATCACTGCTAAAGGTATTGCAGAGGAGTGGACCAGGCCCTACTCCCTGCTGTACCCCACTGGTTACTTTACCCTCTGCAGAGTGAATGCCATTTACCACTACCCTCTGCATCCTATTATCCAGCCAATTCCCCACCCACTTCCCTATCTTCATTTTCACCCCCATGTTCCTAGCTTGTCTAACAGCCTCTATGTCACATGGTGTCAAAGGCCTTGCTGAAATCCAGGTAGGCCACATCCACTGCCCCTCCCTGATCCACTTCCCTGGTTATCCAGTTGAAGAACTCAATTATGATGGGAAACTGGTTAGGAACAGAGGATAACGTGGTCAGATCTGGATAGGGGGGTCACAAATGGGTACTGTAGGATCAGTCTTGTGATGTGTCCTATGTAATATGTCCATTGGTGACATAGGAGAACATTGATAGTAAGATGTGTCTCTTTGCTGATGGCATAAAGCTCCATGGTAGAGTGGACAGTGAAGAAGGGAGAGGGAGGTTCAGAGGGATCTAGGAAGAGCAGAGAAATAGCCAAAGGTCTGGCAGATGAGATTCAATGCCAAGAAATGCAAGTTGATGTGCTTACTATAAGGAATAAGAACCCACACATGGAGTACTGGATGTGAGGGGTTAAGCTTGACACTTCAGCAGAGAAGAGATGTCTGGGAGTCCTCATCATTGACTCACTCAAGCAAACCAGCCTGAGCAACAATGCCTATAGCACGGCATCTAGGACACTGCGGTGTGTAAGGAGGGTTTTTTACAGTAGGAGGGGGGATGTGATACTTCCCCTATACAGATCTTTGGTGAGGCTTCACCTGGAGCACTGTGCCCATTTCTGGAGTCCTCACCTGAAAAAGGACATTGATAGGCTGGAGCCAGTGCAACAGTGGAGTCACAAAAATGATTCACAGCCAGGGGGGAGGGTGTGTGCTTTTCTGTGTTTGGGGTATGTTGGGGGGGGAGGATAGGAGAACAGCTCCTGTACATGGTATCCTTATGTTTATGATATGTACAATGATCTGTTGGATCCTTTCTCATATTATTGTATGTTCTTGTTTGTCCTGTTTTGTTTTTAAAACTCAATAAAAATTTTTAATGGTAAAAAAAATGATTCACAGCCAACAGGGCAGATCATAGGAGGAATGTCTGAAGAAACTGAGCATGTACTTGCTGGAGGCCAGACGGGAGAGGTGGAGACATGATGGAAACTTATAAGTTCCCAAGGGGTATAAACATGGTAATTTGCAAAGACCAGTTTATTAGAAATAAAGATGTAGTCATGAGGGGGCATGATTGAAGGTTAGTGGGAGATAAATTCAAGAAGGATGTCAGGAGTTTTTCTTTACAGAAAGGTCGGTGGAGGCTTGGAACAGACTAACAGTGTTAGAGAGTGGGGGAAAGAATCATGAAAGAGTTAAACATGGGTGGGAAAAGGCCAAGGAACTCATAATCTGATTTGGGGGAACCAGAAAATGGGAGGAAGCAGAAGCGAGGGAGGATGTGAATAACCCACTGCACTACCCAGCCAGGGGTTAAGGTAGTTTCAACTATGGGCAGACTTGATTGGTCATCGGCCTTCTTCTATCTTCAGATTCTATGTTTCTATGTTAAATTCCATGTTGTGCAGCTGTATGTTGATGCAGCATTGTATCAACCTCCCTCCTGGACTGAGTCCCCTCCACAGCCCCTCTTGTAATGCACCATAGTGCACAGAAAATCTTACAATATAAAATTCAGTTTTCCAAAATTTTCTCAAGTCCAGTATGCTGCTGCTGTGCAGGTTCCAGTTGCTTTCAGTAGTAACACTTTCCGTGTGTGTAACCACCCAGTCCCCTGGGGTTATTAGAATCCCATCAGTGTTAGACTAGTCCTGGGTAACCTGTAGGGCGTTATTAAAAGCTCCTTACAACATGACATCATTGTTTACTCAGCTAGCCTGAGTGGAGAGTGGATTATGTCATTTAGAATTCTCCGCAGCAGCATTAGCCACTTTGGAATCAGCTGCTTGGGGACAGTTTAGAGTGTTCAGACGGGAGTAGTAGTCGGTCAGTAGTAGTTCAGTGTGGAGCTGTGAGTGAGCAGCAATGTTCAGAGTGTGGAAGTGCCTGCCAGACTATTCTGAGACTGGGTGAAGGATCTCTGGTAGTTTTCTCACCCCTGTGAGATCCAGCAATGCCAAAAGAGTGGTGGAGACCGTTGCAAGCAGGACCCCAGTGGGTCATTCCACAGAGAAGTGGCTTGGACTTCAGTTTCCAAGGGGCAGTCAGAGATTGGATGGCCAGTGTAACAGGTGAAAACACTTGCTTCAGACAGCAAGCTCATCTGGTTGGCAGTGAGTGTAACCACCCAGTCCCCTGGGGTTACTAGAATCCCGTCAGTGTTAGACTAGGTAGGTTCCTGGGCAGCCTGTAGGGAGTTGTTAAAAGCTTCTTACAACATGACATCATTGTTTACTCAGCTAGCCTGAGTGGAGAATGTATTATGTCATTTACAATTCTCACAGCAGCATAAGCCACTTTACAATCAGCTGCTTGGGAACAGTTTAGAATATTCAGATGGGAGTAGTCAGTCAGTGGTAGTTTAGTGTTAAGCACTGAGTGAGCAGCAGTATTCAAAATGTAGAGGTGCCTACCAGTCTGTTCTGAGACTCTGGTAGTTTTCTCACCCCAGTGAGTGAGATCCAACAGTGCCAAAGGAAGTAGTGGAGACCGTCGCCAGCAGGACCCCAGTGGGTCATTCCACAGAGAAGTGGTTTGTATTTCAATTTCTGTGGCTCCAAGGGGCAATCCCCTGAAGGTCCTGAAGAATGTCAGCTGTCCAGAAAGAAAGAGTGTTTGAGTGAAGCTGTGACAAGCTACCTATAAAGACTGGCACATCCCACCTCACCCTGCCACGGCCAGCCACCGACAGATCGGGACCACAAATTCTTACTGTACATATGAAGTGCTGTGTCATTTGTAGAGTAGGAGATTGTGGTCCTGATCAGTTAGCTGCTGGCTGTGGCGGTGGAGGTGGGATGTGAGCAGTTGCCGCATGGGTCGGGTTGCGGGGGTGCAGGGTGGGGTACTGCCTATGGGCTGGGGGGCCAATACACTATGAAAATATTCACACTGTCAGTATGGTATGATGGGGGATCATGGACGTGTGTTTCAGTGATCATGGTTCGGGGATTGGGTGAGGTCTACCGCACTGTGGTCTACAGGGGTCTCATACCTGTCATAGGGAAATGGGAGGGGGTGGGAATCTGCTGCACTTTGAACTAGAGGGGTGTGTACAGCCTGGTATCTGGAATGGGGGTGCTCCAGATCTTTGGCTATGAGGGTGTTGTCTACCTGGCATCAGGAACCATGGAACTGGGTGAGGGGTGTGCCATTGGGCTGCGGGGGCTGCCAGGCTGCTGTGCTGCTGTGTGCAGCACCTTAGCCTGCTAGTGGGTAGCCAGCAATTAGGCATGCTTTTTACATGCCTAACTTTGCGCTGCTGATCCCCTGCACTGGGGCAGCCCATCTCTACTGAGTACCCAATGTGCGGGATATTCATGGGCACGCTGCTCACCTTGGGCTGCATACATTAACTTTGAGCCACAGCCCATCTTGATTTGGGTGGCCCATCTCCCACCTTTGAATATGGGAGTTTGGAGCATCTGCTGAGATGAGTGGCTCATCTCATTTTTTTCTGAGATGCGCCACTCATCTCTTTTGAATCTGTAGGCTTTATTTTCCTGAGATTTTCTCAAGTCCAAGAAATTCTATATGCTGCTGCTGCACTGTGCCAGTCTCCTTCCCAGACTTAGTTCCTCCACAGCACTTTTAATGCACCATAGTGCACAGAAAGTCTCACTGTATGAAATTCTCATTTCTCAAAATTTTCTTAAGTCCCAGAAATTATATATCCCATTGCTATATGCTGCTGCTACTGTGGTGGTAGTCTCCCTCCTAAACTGAGTCCCCAGACCCCCTTTACAACACCGCTTATAAAACACCACAGTGCACAGAAATTCTCACAATTCTAATTTCTATATTTCTGAATGTTTCTCAAGTACTAGAAAGAGGGGTCGTTGCTTGCAGTGGCAGGTAGCATAGTGCTGCTGAATGGTATCTGAGGCATTTTGTTTGCATGAGGGAAAAGAAGAGCATTTTTTCCCTCAGTTAGTCATTATGGGGGCTCCAAGGGATATCCATTGTCTACTCCCAGCTGCCACCTGCCAAGGCAAGAGAAAAATGATTTCTCCTCCGTTTTGTGCTATGGTGGTTGCACCATATATTAATTGGCCACTCACAGCCTTACTACACCTGTGAAGAGACAAGACTGATACTATTTTTCCTCATTTGGCCTGTGCGTCATAGACTGGTGTACCTGTGAAAGGAATACGAAAAAAAAAATTAAAACCATGGTATGATGCTTACTTTCACATTAGTAATGACCATGCCATGCGATGGTACAGTGGTACCATGGATATCGGGCAGAGGCTGTAACTTGTCCGCTGCTAAAGTGGAGAAGGCAGCAGGAGAGGAGACCTGTGTGAACATAAGAGTGGTGTTATTTAGACTTCAGGCCACTCCTTGACATATGTACCTGTGAAAGGAAAAGGAAAATACAAAATGTTAATACAAAAAGGAAAAAGGTACGATACGTAGTCACTTTAGTGATGGACATGCTGTGTATTGGCACTACAGTACCCCAGAGTTGGAGGAGAACTCAGCTGCCTGCTTGCTGGATGAGAAGGCATGGTCTGGCATTTACAATAGGTTAAGAATCTGGGTCATTCTGGCAGCATCAGGTAGAGGCAGTGGCCAATGGTATTTGCAGATGAAGACCCAGGCAGGCCAGAGGAGAGACTGCAGCATGGGATGAGCAAGGCAGCAGGTTCGCATTAACTGTTTGGCATTTAAGGGATAAGAGTCTGGGTTTGTCTGGAAGCATCAGATGGAGGCAGAAAATCATGACAGGGTTGTATTATGTGTACAAGTAAATATGTATGGGGCACTGAAAATTACAAAGACAATTGACTCAGCCAGAGCAGTGGTAAATGCATGTGCAGGCAATGCAGCACAGCTTGTGAAAAGGTGAAATGCGACAAAAAGGAGTTCTGTAATATGAGAATCATGAAGAATTCAACTCCCAGACAGGAAGTGAGGAGTGTGTGCAGAATCATATGCTTCCTGGTCTAGGAAGTAACCGTCACAGTCTTCCAGGCTGGAGTTGTCCCCACATGGGAAATCCTTCTCCATAAGGGTTTCATACAACTTGAATGCTGGCCATTTGCGAATGCAATCTGTTATGTTCATCATAATTATCTTACCCGCTGCCACCAGCTTCTTGTGGCAGAAGTGAACAAATGATTGTGTTCTTTGGAATGTGCCCCATGCTCATTTCAATATATGTTAGCATTTCAACATTTTTCACTGACAGATTGGCGCACCTACTCCTCACAGTGGCCCCGATGAACTAAAGACATGATCAACACTGACACTTGAGGGTGGACAGCTCAGTTATTTTATGGCTACTGAGGTCAATGCTGACCAAACAAGGAGCTTGCCACTGCAGTACAGCAAGGGTTCATCATAGATGCTAAGGTGCCTGGTGTTTTTTATTATTGCTGTGCAGAATTCTGCCAACAAAATTATCGCAGAATGACCATTCCACCGGCAGAATGTCTGCTGGAATTTCACTGGTGCTTCTGTAGAATTCTGCCTGCTGTGATCTGTGGAATAATATTCTATGGAACAGCATTTTTCAGCAGAAAATCATTCTGCAACCATTTCCGCAGAGAATGGAGATCCGCAGAATAATATTTTGCAGAACCGCAATTTTTCTATGGAAAATTATTCTGCAATGCTTTTCTGCCACAGAATTCACCATTCCATTTCTGGAAAAATTTGGTGGAATTTCAGCAGAATTTCAAAAATTAAATGAAATTTCATTCTGCTGGAATTTGACAATTTGCACAGAACTAGTTTTTAGCGTCTGTGCCCCATGTTACAAAACAGATCAGTTAAATTTTGCATCTGATCATGGCTGCCTTCAATGACTGATGCAAGGCTGTGTTCATAACATGGATCCAGCATGGCAGAACTATAGATGTTGCAGTCCAACACGTGGATCATGTGTTCCATCATGGCACAACCTCTGAAACTGCCACCTACCTCCAGCACCTGCTGTGCATTTAACAGTGTCTGCATCAGCACCCGTACAAATGGTGTGGCCTGACTGATATGGAGAGAGTCCGCACTCACTGCTTGTATTGCTCTAGTGACCTGAGAATCATGATCAGGATATCCACTAGTTGCCACTGCTCTGTTACCGTGTTGTGGATACTCCGGCACGGTCATGGCTTGTTTGTAGGAGTAGATACTCCAAAATGATGGACTTGATCCTGGTCAACCAAGCACTTCATCGTGTACAGTGTTGAGTGCCATCTTGCCAACACTTTCAACTTCATATGTTGCTGAGGCAGTTAATTCTGCATCTGCAAGTGCCACAGTCGATCACAGGCATTTCTGGAATGGGCAAAGTGGGCACAGATGGCATGGGCCACAGTCAGCATGAACTTAATATCTGGATATGTTAGAAACTCCTGAACAGCAAAATAAGACGTTGTGCCAGGCTCCATCACATGCATTTCATTATGTTGGGGTCAGTTTTTGCTCACAGTGAAACCTGCCCTGAGTGAATGGGGGTAAAGCCACTCATCAATCTCTGTCAGGTGTAGTGATAACATTTTCTGACTCAAGTGTGTTCCACTGACACTCTTCATCACCAGCATCCTATACTACCCCAAGCACCTGTGCCCAATGTTCTGTAATGCACAGATAGCACTTCCCAGCTGTTTAGCCACTGGTCCATATAGCCATACTGTGGTAAATAGTTGGTGGTGCCAAATGTAGCATGGCATGGATAATCACACTAGGCACTGTCCCATACATACGAACATACAAATCTGCCAGCAGTATGGCCCATCACCGCCTACTGCTTGTGCAACTTCTGAAAGCTGGGCTGTCTCCCGACTCCACTGCCTGGTTCAAAAGCTACTTGGAGAACTGGACTGAAAGAGTAAAAATTGCAGATGTCCTCTCTGATACCAGGCCTGCTCTCTCAGGTGTCCCCCAAGAATCCATTCTGGGCCCCCTACTGTTCAGCTTGTTCCTGAACTCCCTTCCAAATTCTTGCCCCAAAACAATCATCCTCTATGCAGATGATACTGTAATTCTTGCCTCCCACAAGGATCCAAAGCCTCTACAAGGCAACCTTAAGCTTGGCTTCACATCTGTTGAAAATTGGTTCTCAAATCACAATCTGGTCCTCAATCATAAGAAAACAAAGTCTATGATGTTCAGCAGCTCTCATAACAAGCATAAGCTGCACCCCCTATCCATCAAAACTAGTCATGGAGTCACCATGGAACAGGTTCAAGCCTTTAAGTACCTTGGGATCACTCTAGACCCTCATCTAACTTACAGTGCCCACATTGACTCTGTAGCCAAAGCAGCAGATACTCGCCTTGGCCTTCTCTTCCATCATAGTTAACATCTTACTCCAGAAGCCCTGACTGTTGCCATTCAGAGCTCTGTTATCCCCATTATTGACTATGGGCTTATCATCTATGGCTCTGCCCCCGCTACCGCTCTTAGACACATATCCACCTCCCTCAATAAGGCCTGCTGACTTCTTACTGGATTCCACCACCTCACACATATGTGCGACCTCTATGCACAAACTGGATGGCTGCAACTCACCAATCCAATAAAGTACTTAACCTGCACCATCGTGAAGAAAATAACTATGGGCCTTGCACCCCCTGGAGTGTGTGCACTCTTGCACCCTAGCAATAACCCCTGCTCAATCAGGGAATCTGAATCACAGCTCTTGCAGGTTCCACGTTGTCGTACCTCACAAGGCCAAAGATCTTTTGCCTACAGGGCGCCCAGCTGGCTAAATGGTCTAAACAGTTACATGTCCTCCACTCCTTCCCTTGGTGCATTTAAATCAAGGCTCTGCCTCTCTCTCGCTGCCTCTAGCTCCTGTGACTGCCTCCACTAGCTGATCCCATGAATATTTCCCTAACCTTATTGTAAGCATGTGGGTTCAATAACGGACACCAGTCACAAAAATGAAGTGCATAAAAAACGCTGGCATAGCGTTTATCATATTATTTCCAGAAAAAATAAATAAAAAAAATTTTTTTTGCAGAAAAGAAATAGGTTAACTTTCACCAAAACAAAAGTAAACAAAAACCCAGGCAAGTCTTGCAGTCAGACTCCCTGCTCTTCTCAGTATCCAATACTTCCAAGCTAGTGTGTAGGCATTCACACTTCCATTCCTTCACCTGATCAGAAGATACTGACCAGTCTCCCTCCTCTCCCTATCTGACAAGGTCTTCTGGTGGAGGCCTTATATAGTACTCAAAAGAGGCGGAGCTTGAAATTGGCTTCACCTACTCTCTGACATCACCTCCATTTGGTTGCTATAAAGGCAGCCATTTTGTGGGCTGCCAAACCTATGAGAAGGGCTTGCCAGATGACTTTAACCAGGTAAGTAAACCATAATAGAGAAAAGAGAAGTAACCTAAATAATAAATATAAAGGATCTAGAATCTTTAGCCAAGGGCAACAGATGAGGGACACACTCCCTATCTTGTTTCCTTGTAAGGTTCTAGATTCTTTAATAAATAGCCAGTTTGATGTTGTAGTGCAAAATTCAAAGGAAAAAAAAAACAGTTTTTATTTATAAAACACATCGATCTCCTATTTACATAATGTAATTCTAGCTAACAGAGTTTTTACTGTGTTTAGTTAACAAATATTGGGATTCCCAAATGACTACAATTCTCAGCCAACAGCTGTTCATTTTTCAGCCTTTTAACAGAAAGGCAGCCCCTTCTTTAAACAACTACAGCCCCTCTTGAATGAATATAGACACTGCAGGGCTTACTTCTTTATGCCCTCAGTGTCCTTTCATAAATTCAACTCCTTTTCACTTCCTTGGAGCGAGCACCAGAACAGGACTTCAGAGTTACTTGCTAGGGAGTGTAGCACTGCTCCTTAGCAACCTTTTCTTTACTGGTGTAAACCCTCTGCATAGAAAGTGATGGGGGGGGGCCTCCTTTAGCAACATACTTTTGCTTTGTCTGAATTTTCTAATAAATGCTTTTAAGGGTGGTTACACTTTATTTTAAATCCCATTACCATAACTACCATCAAGATGTACAAACTAGAATTGGATAACAGGGATAGTAAAGTTTAAAGAAGTGCCAGGTTGGCCATCCTGACAAAAAAAATTAGTATAGATAGGAAGTTAGAAGAGTAGACAGGAGAGAGTGAAAATGAAAACAAAAAGGGGGGGCATCTTTAATTTCTTTTCCTTTTGAAATGTTTTTTATTTTTTGCATAACAGGACCCTGTTACACTTATGTAGTTCTCTCTCCTAATAGGGCTTGGTTACCCCTTAGCATGCACTTCCCCATGTTATATCTATGATAATGCCTCTGGCTGCGCTCCTCCTCTACAGCTCTCCGCCCCCCTCTACTCTTCCTCTCTCTTGTCCTCTATCCTCTCTACACGTCATCTGCTATCTCCTTGTAACCTAGCCTCCAAAACTTGTTTTGCTTCTCAGATGCTTTGTAACTCTTTTTAGCTTACACTTTTGTAACCTTGTCCTATGTATTGAATTTGTAATCTGACTTACATGTCGTATGTTTTGAATTGTAACCAGACATGGAACCTTTGTAAAAGAGCCCTGGCTCAAAGGTATTGTAATCCTAGACCTAATAAATAAAAATAAATAAGAAACAGGCCTCATGGTCTATCAAGTCTACTTGATTGTGCAATTAGCCCCTACATTGCAGCTGCTTCTTCCCCTCCCCCTTGTGTTTACCTCCCCACCCTGTCCCATCACTTTTTAAAGCTGTCCACTGTTCTACAGGATACAACTTCCTTGGGAAGAGTGTACCACTTAGCCACCACCCTCTCTATGAAAAAATGTCTCCTCATCTCTCTCCTATATCTTTCCCTCTCCAATCTGAGACCATGCCCTCTCGTGTCTCTCCCCCTCCTCAGCTTAAATACCCCTTCTGTTTATCCCCATCATGTATTTAAAGGTCTCAGTCATATCCCCCTGATCCCTTCTCTCTTTCAGTGAGTATATAGTCAGCTCCCTCAGCCTGTCCTCGTAAGGTCTGTCCTCCAAACCGCAGATCATCTTTGTTGCCCTGCGCCGCATCCCTTCCAGTAATCTGACATCCTTCTTCAGAAATGGGTGCCAGAATTGTACGCAGTACTCCAGGAGTGGTCTGACCAGTGACTTGTACAGAGGCAGGTTCACCTTCCTCCGTCTGGAGGAGATTCCTCTTGTAATACATCCCAGCATCCTGTTGGCTTTAGCTGCTGCCTTCCTGTATTGAGCTGGGTTGTTTATATTCCCCATTATAACCACCTCAAGATCCTTTCCTTCCTCAGTGGTACTTAACTGAACCCTTCCCAACTGGTAGCTCCTTCCAGGGTTCCTTGCTACAAAGTGTAGTACCTTGCACTTCTTAGCATTGAACCCCAACTGCCACATTTCCAAGCACTCCTCCAGTGTAGTTAGGTCGTCCTGCAGCCCTTGCCATCCTGCTGTGCTGTCCACCACCTCCCCATCTTGGTACCATCAGCAAACAGACTGATCTTACTCCCCATGCCATTGGGATATCCAATATGAAAATCCAAAACAGCACCAGGCCCAGTACCCCACTCGTCACAGCCCTTGGGGATGAGAGTTCCTCCTCACCACCACCCTTTGCTTCCCCCTCTTCAGCCAGTTCACCATCTTTGTCCCCGCCCCCACATCCTCCAAATTTCCCCCCAAGCTGCCTATGAGGCACTGAATCAAAGGCCTTGCTGAAGTCCAAATGCAGGACATCCACTGCATGGCCCTTATCCAGTTTCCTCGTCACCCAGTAATAATGCTCAACTAGATTGGTCTGACAGGATTTCCATGAGACAAATCCATGTTGATGACAGTCCTGGTGTAAACTGTCTTCCAAAACCATCACCAGCCTCTCCTTCAGGATTGTCTCCATTAGTTCCCCTACAATGGATGTGAGGCTTACTGGTCTGTAATTGCCTGGTTCATCCTTTGG
The DNA here is from genome assembly GCA_016271365.2 of Neoceratodus forsteri. Taxonomy (NCBI): domain Eukaryota; kingdom Metazoa; phylum Chordata; order Ceratodontiformes; family Ceratodontidae; genus Neoceratodus; species Neoceratodus forsteri. Next base: position 1,370,804,269 of record CM057459.1, read on the forward strand.
GCCACTTTTGTGGAGATGCGCCACATGAGCCATCCTCCAGTCCTGTAGTACGCAGCCTGTGTCCAGGGAGGTACTGAACAGGTCTGTCAGTGGTCCCATCAATTCCTCCGCCAGTTCTTTCAGCACCCAAGGGTGAATGCCATCTGGTCCTGGTGCCTTATCCACCCTCAGCGCCTTCAGAGCTGGTGGCCTGTACACTATTCCCATCCTAAGTGTCCTGCTTTTTGAATCCTGGGACTGCATCCATAATGCCTCAACCCTACCATCCCCCCTTCCCTCACAAACATTATTTTCCACTCCACCTCTTTCCCCTTGCCCCATCTTTTCTGTATATCCTGTACCCTGGGATCATCAGATCCCAATCCTGGTATTGGATGGCCCAAGTTTCTGTGATGGTTGCAATGTTCGCCACCCCCACTGCCAAGAGAGCCTATAACTCAGCTGCTTTGTTCCCCAGATTTCTTGCATTCAGAGAGACGATCCTTCATTTTGTTCCCTTCGCTTCCTTAACCCATTTCTCTCCATTCTTAACCCCTCCCCTGCGATCCCTCCATGGTACCATCCTTGTTAGCTTGGGGGGGTAAGCAAGTTCGGCTCCCCTCTCCGGAGGCTCTTCATTTCTGCTGCACACTCACCACCCCCCACACCTAGTTAAAATCCACCTTAGTAGCTGTGTATTCCCCCAGCCTCTGCTTTAATACCCCTTGCCCCACTTTACTCAAATGTAACCTGTCCTCTGCGAACAGGTCACTGCTGTCCCAGATGTTACCCCAGCCTCCCAATAGCCCATACCCTTTAGTTCGACACTACTCTCCCAGCCAAGTGCTGAACTCTTCTATCCTTACTTTCATCTCTGTGCTTGCCATGGGTACTGGAAACACTTCCAAGAAGGCCACTGATCTTTCTGCCTCCTCACACAACTTCTCCAGTTCCTCGAACCTCTCCCTTGTCAACCTGACCGTGCTACCTGCTAAGTCATTTGTGCCCAAGTGCACCACTACATGCTGTTTCTCCCTTCCTCGTCTTGCACACTTGAGAATAGACTGTCCTGCCCTATCCTCTGTTAGTCCAGGTACTGATTCCACCCACATTCGACTATGCCGCTCCCCTTTGCTTCCCCATCTGACTCCTTTCAGGATTGAGTCACCCAGCACTAAGACCCCACCCCCCTCACCTTTGTGTCCTGCACCATCCTGTCTTCCTTGCTGCTTTCAGAACCCACCACAGTTTGCATATTCATGGCTTGATCTGCCCCCTCTGCTATGCCCTCCACCCTTACAGGCCGATTTGTCCCCTCTGCTTTGCCCCCAGCCTCTACCATAGCCCTGGCCCCTCCACTATTGCTCCCCTCATCTGACTTGCCCCCCCGGCCCCCAATGCCCTTACCACGTCATCCTCCTTCCCTACCTCACTGGGCTCCATTTCCCCTTCTCCCTTCTCCCTTCTCTGCCTTATCCCCCTTGTCTTCCCTTTTACCCTTATCCCTTTTACCCTGCTGCCCCCACATCTATCCCCATTGTCTGTCTGAGTGTTGCCCCCTGGGCTTACAGTATTCCCTCCTCCTCCCTTGAGGCCAGCAAGGTGAATCAGTTGCTGGACCCAACACTTCTACTGTTCGCTCCGCCCCTTGTGCTGTCCCTAGATTCTCCTTTGCTGCTTCTGTAATTGTTTACCCTATTCCCTATTCTCTTTGTTTCCACTGGTTCTGTCCTCCTGATTCACTGAAGGGAAGGCCATACAGTTCAGGACTGGCATGCATCAGGAAATATGTGCAGGACAGAATCTACAATTTTGGACAGGATGGACCATCAACCTGCAAAACCTACATTCTTAACAACAGAGAATGGTAACAGATCAATGGGTGGCATTTCAGCTGTTGCTACCTTTAATCCTTATAAAATGCAGGCTTTGCTGTTTATTCTGAAAGATGCTCAAACATGTTTTGCAGTGTAGGCTGGACCTTTCTTAAGGTGGGGCTAACAAAAAGCTGGTCTGATCCTGTGGGGTAATATTTGACTCCTCCTGGGGATACACATTGATTTGGTATTCTTATGAGTGTGTTTTGTTTTTTCGTGCACTGGCATTGTTGTTCAATGCCTGAGCTGGTGGTACTACAACTCAGCCCACTGCTACTATGTCCACTACTAGGCAGCCCCACAGACTCCTTCCTCCTCCTCCTCCTCCTCTCTGTAGTCCTGTTCACCCCCTCCACCTAGGGTATTTCCACACCACTTCTGACCATCGTGGTTAAAGCTGATGATGAGGGTCCCCCTGCACCTGCTTGTCCCTGGTGTTGAGTCCAGCATAATAAGTGACATGCCTTTTAGGGGTGTGTATATGTGTGTGTGTGTGTGTGTGTGTGTGTGTGTGTGTGTGTATGTGTGTGTTGCCCACCAGTGCCGAGGTGGCTGCAAAAACCAGTTGTGGTGAAAGCACCGGGGCAATTCTTGCCGTCCATCATCTTTACTTTACTTGTTTTTGGCTAACTAATAAAAAATATCAACTGAGCATCTACAGAAAGCCTTGGTCTCTTTGTTACTGTATTGGTAACTTTGCTGAGTGCTCCCCTTGCGTGGGCTGCACTTTTTCCCCTGCTAACATGAGAGGGCCCTCTGATAAAGATGCAGTTGAGTTAAACCGCTGAAGCATTTGGTGAGAGGTAGCTGGCAGGGAAACCTGTTTGTGGCAACTTTGTTTAAAAATACTGTCTGAATTCTAGCTTGATTTCAAGCTGCTGCAGTTGAAGATGGCCTAACTCCTCCAGGGCTCCAGGCACTGCTACAACCTGTGCCCACCCTACATCACACTAGAAGTGTTACCAACATCTCCTTCCATGTACCGCGTAAGAGAACTAGCTTTGCTCAGTGATCCTTCACCTTTAGGGTCCCTAAATGGTTAAATAGCCTCCCTGCCGTGATGGTGAATCCTGCTAAGGTTGGCCATTTCAAAACGAAACTCAGGTACTGCCTATCTCAAGCTGGGAAATGCAACTCTTCTGAATAAGCCCACTAAGAAGCAACACCTTACCCCCTCCTCACCCTCCTCTTACCCCTTACCATGACCCACTCCACTACTCTGCTTTCCCTTCTCAGTCACTCCAATTATCTCTCCCCTCCCCCTACAAAGACCTTCTCCTCTACTCGACCTCCCCTGCTCCATGCTCACGTGCCCCTGACCATGTCTAGACACCGGTTATGACCATGATATATTGGTAGCTGGTTCTCTAGACAAGGCTGTTAGCAGCTCCCAGAAATGACTGTCTAGTCTATAAATCTCTCCTGTATTAGCAACCATGATATGTCCTGTATATATCCCGTACCTGACCTGATGTGGAACCTTTGTAAAAGAGCTTCTAGTGCATGTGGCGATTTGGCCACTGCAGTAATTGCAATAATAAAGGCCATTGGCCTTTGAGAAAGAGTGGTGAGCCATCCAAAATGCATCAGGCATGTGTAATTTATGTATTTATTTAATACATTTCCCCTTTTGAAATAGACCTGTGCCCTTGTTTAATTGAGGTTGTGGTGAGTGTTCATTTTTTGGGTTGTTTAATTTCATGTAATTTGTAGCACCACCTGTCCTTGTGCAGTCCTAAGTCTGTTTGTTTCTGAAATATAATAACTTCTTTTATTTTTGTTTTTGTCACAGGTCATGGAGTCCCACTTCTGTTCCACATGTTTCAGCTTGTTAATGGCTTTGGCTGCACAAAGAGTGTCAAGCCATGAAATGTATTTGTGGTGAGGGGGGAGGGCATAATTTGAAAACAAGTTTCATTAATTTTTTTTCTTCTTTACTGGTTTTCCGCCTATCCTCCAGATTCTGACCATTTGCATGTCTTCAGATTTGAAGAGACCACCGATGGCAGCACACAGCACCTCAATGTTATCTGAAAACAGATGAAGAAGAAATTTTTCATACTTCATCACACTACCACATTCAGTTCCAAGTGTGGCTGTTCCTGTCTTGTGTTATGTCCTGCTTAGAATACCAAGCTATTATTAAGCCCATACATGATCAATTTACACGTTTAGTATGAGTTGCATGCAGTGACCCAATTTTTTTTTAAATTACATTGCATGATGTGTTCTCATGACCAGAATAACAGGTTGTACAACCCTGGCATACTGAAGTATGTCTGTCCCAGTTGTGCATAACAAATACATTATCTGGCCTGTATGCCACCTCCATTGAATGTTTTACACCAGCTGAAAAAAAGGAAAAAGAAATGAAAGAAGAACTAAGATTGATACTTACCTGAAAATGTTATCCTTTAGGTGGTCATAGTACTGCTGTAGGCCTGTTACACTGTTTGTAACTGGAACCTGTTAAAACAACGTGAAAATCAGTTGCCGATATTTGGTGACAAAGGCATCTCTATAAAGGTTAAGGAAGCATTCATACCACAGCTCAAGGAAAAACCATAGTATGAGAAATTAGTACATACTCACTGTAAAGTACTGATAATATGAAGCATGGTGACTGGCTGGCTGTGGGTTCCTATGTTGGGCATGTGCACAGGTATACATTCTTTGTCTCTCACTCTCATGAAGACAGGTGACTGTGGCTGGCTGCGGGATCCTACGTTGGGCATGGGTGCATGTATATACTCTGTCTCTCATTCTTATGAAGTTGGGTGGCTGGATATGGTGTGTTACAGTCTTTCAGTGTCTGGAGGTGGACATCTGTCATTTAATCACCAGGATTTAAGTGGCTAAAAGAAGTTGACATTTGTGTTTGTGAGGCTGACCATGTTTGCTAACCAATTAGTTAACAACAGAACCACTTTGTGGCGGAGGGATCAAGGTCTGTGTAAGGGAACTACTTACAGTCAAGGAATGGGATACCATGCTCAAGTAAGGTGGATGAGGGTGAATGCCTCACTATGGCATTAGCTCCCGTCTGGTGTCGAGTCCACAGTGACATGTGCCTGCTCTTCAGATGTGTATGCTGGCCCCCAGTGCCCAGATGGCTACCGTTTTTACCATGCCTCACATGCACTTAGCAAGGCTGGCAGATTGCCACTGTTTCATCACTTGCATCTTGTACAAAACAATCCCAAGCGAGGAATGCTGATCCCTACTTTTCACATGTCCCTGATGCTGCATGTTGGACTCCAGTTTTTGTAGCACTGAAATGGGGGGTGTACTTCATGATTTCTGTTGTTGGGCACACTTGGATTCTACCTGACCATCACAGTCTATGACTATTATGGGGTCACCATCATCAACAGACACAGTTACAGCACAACTTTGAGGAGTGGAGGATTTACTAACAGACTGTTTACACACCGCCATCTTTACTTTCTTTTCTCTGGTTCCCAACTGGGATCACTGAAATTATCATATTCATCATCCACATTCACAAATCCAGCTTGGATGCTGTCCTGTGGAGAACATGCTCCAGCCACTGCCTCAGTATGACCATCCACTATTGTTTTTCAACATTTGAATCATTGGATGGCCCAGGCACAATATCCACAGCACTGGAAACATGAGATTGTGACTTTGAGTCATTGTCAGGATCAGAATCATGTTCAACTATTGTGGGGACAGGGAATGTAACATCAACTACACTCTGACTCATGTGTTTAGACGCCACAATATTTTGGCAACCTGTTAACTTGTCACAGGTTAAACTTGAGGCAATACTCATGCCATCACCAACTTCACAACCACCACTAGTGGGGACAACAGCATCCCCAACCATCATTGAAGCAACTGATTGCGCTGTGAAAAATACAGTCAGATAAGTCCCTTTACTGCTATCAACTGTGCCCTTGTGCTGCGTAATACCACACCCACAGCCACTCTTGCTACTGGCAGCAGTGCTATGGCCAGAAACATCTGTGCATGCATGACTCATTACAGGTATTTTTTTGGATTGCACAGATATTTAACAACACATTTAGATTTCTGAATTTTGGGGTGGATGGGAAGTCAAAAAAAACAACAACTGTGGCTTACAGATGGAGACTGGGCCCTAAAGAGATGCTGACACAGAGACAGATGGAAATTGAGCATGCAAGACATGCAGCCACAGAGCCACAACAACACCTTAAACAGTGGTCACAAATCCCAAACTGAAAAATAATACCTTCTCTTATGGGGGGGGGAGTACCGTTACAGTACCAGTCTACTACTTAGATAGAATGAAGCAGTAAAATATACTGTAGATGGATAAGAGAGTCAGAATGCTGTGATTATGGTGTGGTGCAATAAAATATGTCTGCCTTGATGGCACGCACACTTGCGCACACACACTAAAGGTAATGTGCAGAAAATGTAACAGTTCAGTACACTACAACCAAATCTTTTAAACTGACTGAAAAAAGGCACAGCACCACAGCAAATGGCAAAAAATGATCAAAACTTAATAGGTTCATAGGTTCATAGGTGGTTTACACGATCGAGGGACAAGCCCATTATGATCATGCCACTTAAGCTAAGTGGGTTACAAACTTAGATTCCTTCATATACGTATCAAGCTGAACTTTAAATTGGATCAAATTTACACAATTTACTATGTCATAAGGCAGAGAATTCCAAACTGGAATTATTCGTTGGGTTAAAAAATTGGTTCTTTTCGTGGTTCGATTGATAGATAAGAATAGCTTTAGGTTGTGCGAACGGGTTTGGACAATTGTATTATTCCATTTTAAATGCAATGTTTCAAGCAAATATTCATCTCTGGTTGCTTTATAAAGCAAACAAAGATCCCCGCGTATAGATCTATATTCCATACTATACAAATTAAGCTGTCTGAGTCTTTCTTCATAAGACAGACCTCCCATACCCTTTATATTCTTAACAAACCTTTTTTGAACCTTCTCCCTGGATATTTTGTCACCCATCTGTGTTGGGACACAAAATGAGGAACAATAATCAAAATTAGCTCTTATAATGCTAGAGTATAAAGGAATCATTATTGATGGTTCTCTACTTTTAATATTTCTAAATATACAGTTACTCAATCTTGAACTTTTCTTAATGGTAAAATTTAAGTGTTCAGTAAACTTTAAATTATTATTAATAATGACACCCAGATCTCTCTCAGTTGTAATAGCCTTCAGGGTATGGTTCTCAATGTAATAGTTTGCACATATATTGTTACTTCCAAAATGCATAACCTTACATTTACTGATATTAAATTTCAATTTGTGAAGGTTAACCCAATCAGATATATAATTTAAATTATCTTGTAAAATAGATATAGACTCGGGATTGTTAACAATCCCACCCAGTTTGGCATCATCAGCATATTTACTAATCCAATTGCCACACTTAGTATCCATACCAGCAATCAGGATATTGAATAGCACAGGCCCCAAAACAGAACCCTGTGGGACTCCACTAGTAACAGTGGTCCATGGAGAATAAAAACCTCTTAGAACGACACGCTGTCATCTATTGATAACCAGTTCATTATCCATTGAGTCAAATATTTATTAAGATCTAGTTTAACTAGAGAAAAAGTATGTCATAAGACACAGAATCGAAGGCCTTTCAAGTCCAGATAAATGACATCCACTGGCAGACCATGGTCCAATGTTTCACCCACGGGATCAAAAATCTATCAGATTGGTCTGACAAGATCTACCGGTTGAAAACCATGTTGGTATATATCATTCAAACCTTTATCCATAATATGGGTGTTAATTTTACTTAAAATTAACCTCTCCATAATTTTACATATGGTAGAGGTAAGGCTAATAGGTCTATAATTATTTATTTCTTTTGGATCCAGATTTATGAATAGGAATGACTATTGCATCACACCAATCTTTAACCACAATACCCTTGTGTAGTGATTCATTAAATAGATAGGTTAATATACCCGCCAGTTCATATGAGAGGTTTTTCACAAAAATGGCCGGAATTCCATCAGGACCAACGGATGTAGAAGTTTTTAAAGAATCTATAATATAAAAAGTTTCAGCGACATTAAATTGAACTACAGAGTCAGAGTTAAATGGTTTTATACATAGGAATTTACCCTTTGTTTTAAATATGCTAGAGAAATAACTATTAAACTCATCGGCCATGGTTTGTTCATCACTGATGTCAACATTGTTGATTTTTAGTGGTCCAACTAAGGTAGGAGAAGTTTTGAAGGAACCAATATAATTGAAAAACCTTTTCCTGTTGTCATGATGTAAATTGATTAGATTACTTTCCACTTCCTGCTTAGCCCTTCTAATAGAGTTTTTTACCTTTTTTGCTTTATTCATAAATTTAGACCAGTTCTGTTCTGTGGTATGTTTCTTATATTTATTGTAGGCTTTTTTTTTTTGCTAAAACTAACCTTTTAATTTGACGTGTAAACCAAGGTGGAAACCTCTTCTGTCCAGTATATTTTACTCTAGTTGGTACCCATTCAGTAATACAAAATGTGATTTCCTTCTTAATTCTATCCCAAATATTCTCTACCGTTAATCCAGACAATTCATATTGCCAGTTCCACCTCAATAGATGTTCCTTAATTGCCTTATAGTTTGCTTTATTAAAATTTTTAAATTCGGTTTTCCCACAGGATTTTTTAATCAGAAGATTAAATGACCATTTAATGACTAGATGATCACTATTACCTAAAGGGGCCATAGTACTAGCCATCTCACTGATGTTTTTAATATTTGAGAATATTAAGTCCAGCATATGGTTATTTCTAGTAGGTGATTCAACATACTGATCAAGTCCCAAATGCGATATGGTGCTAATAAATCTTTTTTCCTGTTTACTAAAACCAGTACCTTTGGACCAGTTTATATCAGGAAAATTAAAGTCCCTCATAAGAATAATATCAGTTTTAAAATTAATATTCTCCAAATAGTCACACATCTTATCATTGTTGGCAGTATCCATGGATGGTGGTCTATAGCATAAACCTAACGTTACCGGGAGTTGTTTATTATCGATTTTAATCCAAATAATTTCCAAGCCAACAGGAGGCTGTAGATCAAAATCAACTTCCGAACATGTAATGTTATCTCTAACGTAAATTGCTACTCCACCACCCTTGGAATATAGTCGGTTTTTGTTAAATAAGGAATATCCATCTATGTTATGACCCCAGTGGCCCTCTCTGAACCAAGTTTCTGTTATACCACAAATGTCTATATTTTCATTATGTAGTATTACTTGAAGTTCACTTATTTTATTATTTAAACTCCTAGCATTCAATAAAAATAATTTAAAATTACTTTCCGTACCATGTAAGGAATTAACAGATTCCAAACCTGTAAGATCAATACCTGGCAATAGCCTAACAGTTTCTACCCCGAAGTTTTGCATAAAAAAAATCAATGTGTGTGTTAATTTTGAAACCTAAAGCCTCTTTACCCAGCCTGTTTAGATGTAGTCCATCCTTGGCATAATAAGCTTTATTGTCAGCAAACTGTTCCCAATGAGTGAGGCATTAGATGTCTTGTTTAAGACACCAAGCTCTAAGCCAGGAATTAATATGTTTAATTTTATTAGTCAGATTAGCATTAGCCCTAGGAACAGGGAGGATCTCAGAGAACACGGTATGTACACCAATCTCAGCCAAAATATTTGTCAGTCCAACATATGCTTCTTTTAATCACCTGCTGGCTGATACCAAATATTGTTCACTCCGATATGAATAATAACTAAATCTTTCTCATCACATCCTTTTAATATTTTAGGACTCATTTTAGCAATATCCCTTATTTTGGCACCATGAAAGCAAGATAATGTACGGGTAGCTTTATCTGGATCACAAACAATTGTATCCAAATTGGATAGAAGGGAATCACCTAAAACAAAAATTTCTGGTGCATGAATAACATCATAATTTGAAGTTCTTATGTCCATACTTTCCTCAGTAATACTCACGTCACCTGGGTTTCCAGAAAAATTAATCAAATCACCTTGGGACATGTTATTTATAGTGCTAGCTTGTATAGTATTATTAGGTAGCTTATCAAGGGTGCAGGGTGCTGGAATTATATCATTTTCTATGACATCATTTAAAGAATTTGTTAAAGGGTAATATTTATTATAGGTTGGTATCACAAGTATTACTGTGTGTACATGAACAGACAAATACTAACACACTAGCTACCCAACAACAGTTAGAAAGACTGCCTTTCTTACTGTGAATCTCCCTTCACCACAGATCTGCCCCTTCCCAGAAGCACACCTCTACAGTGTCTGTCAGTACACAGACTGAATGTTCTAAATTAACATTTAAAATGCACACAAAAACAATAAACACTTGATGGTATAAGCACAGGAGGGTTTCCTACAATCTATGTGCTAAATTTTGAAACCAAAAATTGACTCAGAAATGCTTTTTAAAAGTTTTTTTGATGGTTTGATTCTCAGAGCTCTGAGAGTAAACTGTCTCCAGTTTTCCACTACACACACTGCAGAACTGAGGCTGTACAAGACTATCTAGAGCCCATGTGACCTGCCATCCCATGATGCACTGCAAACTTTGCCTTAAAGGCCCCCAAAAAGGGTGAAGTCAAAGCGATGTCCATTGAAATCAATGGCACTTCACGTTAAATTTTAAGGCAAAATTATTCTCTTTGTGTTGTGGAGTACTTCGCATAATTATGTGTATACGTGAAGTACTCCACATAGTGAAGTGCATGGACTTCAACCACTACTATTCCTGATACACTGTGCAAGACAGACCAAGGACTAGTGCTGCAAGAGAGAACTGGGTCTTTGCAAACTCATTTATTTTCTGGAGTTTGATCATCCACGGACCAGGTAGACACTGGACAGTTAAAAGTCGATTGTGTATTGTTTATGTGTATTTTCCAACTTTTGTTTTGTTATCTGGTAACCAAATTTCTGAATCTTTTGTATGATAATTATTTAAATAATTTAGTAAAGCACTTTGCTTTTAAAGATGTCTGTGTGTGATTTGTGTGTGTAAAGGTAAAAAGGTTTATTCAGTTTTGAGACCAGTCTGTTTAATTGCTAAAATGCTGCCATTTGCTACCAAGACTAGGATCCTGAAAGAGAAATCTGGGTGCCAAAGTAGTGGAGATATGCAGGTCTCAGGAGGAGTCTGTAAGGGAGAATTAGACTGCTGTACCACCCATGGGAGAAGACACCAATCAGGGTTACAAAAGGCCAGCCCTGAAGAGGTTGCAACACCTGGGTCTTCCCCCCAGTACAATAACAAAGAAGGGTTCTCTCCAGCTACAGACTTGAGACTGTATTTTGCCCTTACCTAGATTTTAAAGAGGAAGCCCTGGGACCCTGTGGCGAGTGTTCAGTTGTGAATGCAGCAAGCACTATAGGAGGACACGAGGAGGGTATTCCTGTTCCCCCCCCCATCATGGATTGCACTTTGGGTGGGCACTGTGAGCTCAGTAGACCTGGCCCCTGGGAGTGGGTTCATGACATCTTAAAGGTATTGAAAGCTGAAGCCTCAAATAAATACAAAAAAAAATTAGTTCTATATACACTGTGTCTGCACTTTAAATGCACTAACTCTCACTGAAGCTTTGTGGCAAATTTACTTAAGTTTTCTTTGAAAATTTTGGAGAATACCTTTGAGCACAAGTGCTCCCTTACAAAGGTTCCACATTAATAAACATATATAAACATAGACGTTGATGGCAGATAAGGATCGCAAGGCCCATCCAGTCTGCCCATTTTTTCTACCTTATGAAAGTGCCATCGGCCTTTGCTCTGTCAATGTCCTATCTATTCATACTCATCTGTATTGCTCCCTTATGTCTATCCCATGCCTGTTTGAAGCCCTGTACTGTATTCATATCCACCACTTCCTGAGGTAGGCCATTCCACGCATCCATCACCCTTTCTGTGAAAAAGAACTTCCTCACATTACCCCTAAATTGACCTCCCTCTAATCTCATGCTGTGTCCTCTTGTCCTGCTATTTTTCTTATATTGAAACATGTTAGACTCTTTCACCTTGTTAATGCCCTTAAGGTGTTTGAATGTTTTGATCATATCACCTCTCACCCTCCTTTGCTCTAGGATATACATATTGAGCTCTGTTACTCTGTCTTCATATGTTTTCTGATGCAGTTCATGCACCATTTTGGTTACCCTTCTCTGGGCTGCCTCCATTTTGTTAATGTCCTTGTGCAGGTGTGGCCTCCAGTACTGCATGCGGTACTCCAGATGAGGCCTAACCAGTGTCTTGTAAAGAGAGATTATTACCTCCCTCTTCTGACTTGTGATACCCCTACTAATACACCCCAACATCCGTCTTGCCTTACCTACTGCTTTAGTGGTCTGCCTGGATAATTTCAGGTCATCTGTGATGATGATGCCCAAGTCTCTTTCTTCTCTTGTAATTGCCAGGAACTCCCCTCCCAGCCTATAGGTGGCTTCAGGGTTTCTCTTTCCTATGTTCATGATCTTGCACTTCTTTGTATTAAACCCCAGTTGCCACTCTTCTGACCATTTTGCCAGTTTATCCAGATCTCTTCTCATTCTTCCCACCCCATCTGGATCATCTACTCTGTTGCAGACCTTTGTTTTATCTGCAAACAGACAAACCTTACCCTCCAGTCTATCTACAATGTCACTGATGAAGATATTGAAGAGGACTGGCCCCAGTACTGATCCCTAAAGTACCCCTCTCATGACTTGCATCTCTTCTAACTGTATACCATTTACCACCACTCTCTGTTTTCTGCCCACCAACCAGTTTTCTACCCAATTGACCAAATTCTGACCCACCCCGAGCCTACCCAGCTTATTAATCAATCAATCTTCTGTGTGGAACAGTATTGAAAGCTTTGCTGAAGTTAAGGTAGGTGACATCAACTGCACCCCCTTGGTCCACCATTCTGGTTACCCAGTCAAAGAAATCTATGAGATTAGTTTGATAGGACCTTCCTGCTATAAACCCATGCTGTCTTGGATACTGTGCTCCTGTGGATTCCAGGTGTTGCACTATCCTTTCCTTATTTATTTATTTATTTATTTAAGAGATTTACCAGGAAGGCATACTGAGCGGAGTACCGCTTGATTCCAGATGCACCCTGGGGGTAGGGGGTTACAAGGGTGAAGTAATGAGAAGAGAACAGTTCAAATACATATGTGACAAGGTTATGACAGACAGTAGTACAGTAGTACATAAAAATACAACAATAAATAGTGAGAACGATTGTGTCGACAAAGTGGGTAAGGCATACAGCTTACAATAGTAATAGGATCAGCATATGCAATTTAAATAGCACTATGTGACAGTATCAAAAGGAAAATGGGGCCCAGACTGGAGCATAAAGTGGGTAGAAAGGGTAGGAGTTGCGCAGGAGCCTGAGTAGAAAAGCTAGGTCTTATCCGAGGAGTTTAGGAGATGGGGGAAGCAAGAGCATTTGGTCGTAAAATGTAATTTGAGAAGGGCATTACATTGGGGGGTACTGGTGGTGTGTCTAACGTCAGCTGCCAGTGAGTTCCACAACTTGGGCAATCTGAAACTGAAAGCTCCCTGACCTGATCTGGTGGATCTATGTGGAATGTGCAGGAGCCTGGAGTCGATGTTCCTGAGATTGTAAGTAGGTGGGATGAGGGCAGATAGGGATGCAGATAGGTAGGAGAGGAGTGTGTCCGACCAGAATTTAGCAGCGAGTCTAGCACCATGCAGCGATTGCTGGTTATGGAGGGATGGGAGGTCAAGGGATTGGTATAGGATGCAGTGGTGGGTATTGGGAGAATGGGCCAAAGTGAACCGGCAGAAGGAGTGGAATAGTGGGTCAAGCCTGATTAAGGATGTGTGGGGGGGGCGGCGCTGTAGATGACATCTCCATAGTCAATAATTGGGAGGATCATTTTTTGGACAATAGCTAGTCTAGTTGGTAGTGGGATGCAATACTTGTTACGATAGAGAGCACCAAGCATGGGGTGCAGTTTTTTGTGCAGCGCGACAATGTGTGTTGAGAAGTCAAGGTGCTGATCTAGCCAGATGCCGAGATAGCGATATGTGGTGCAGGTCGCAAGTGGTGTTCTGTCCAAGGTATAGAATGTGGGTGGTTCGGTAAGCCGGGTCAATTTTGCCCTGGAGCCGAAGGTGAGGGAGACTGTGTTTTTTTTTCCTTTGAGTTTAAGAATAGTTGGTTCCCAAGGAACCAGCGTTGGATGGAGTCAAAATCCTTTTGTAGACAGGCTGTCATGGTGGACGCGGTTGGACCAGAGGTGAATAGAACAGTGTCGTCTGCATACATGTGAATGGCAGATTGGGTACAGACAATAGGCAGATCGTTGACAAATATTGAGAATAGCAGTGGGCCGAGTACAGACCCTTGGGGTACACCGCTGGTGACGGGTAGAGGGGTGGAATGAGCTGTTCCAATGCAGACTGATTGTGTCCTCCCTGAGAGGTACCATTGGAACCAGTTATTTGCCCCTTGGACAGTCCAGATTGGGCCAGTTTAGACAGCAACAGAGGATGCGAGACCGTGTCGAACGCTTTTGCCAGGTCTATAAATATGGCTGCTGTTATTTCCCTTTGTCCATGCCTGTAAGGATGGAGTTTGTGAGGTGAAGGAGGGAGGTGGTGGTGGAGTGATTTTTTCTGAACCCAGCCTGGTAGGGGGTGAAAAGGAGATAGTATCCAGATAGTGGTGTAGTTGGGATAGAACAAGGCGCTCTTGAATTTTGGCTAGGATGGGGAGCAGAGAGATAGGCTGATAGTTAGAGGGGGAGGAGCAGTCCCCTTCCTTGGGAAGCAGGATGACTGTGGCTTGTTTCCATGCTGTGGGGACTGCCCCTAATTTAAAGGACAGGTTATAGAGCATGGTTAAAGGGTGGGCTATGGCCGGTGCTGAGAGTAGGAACATTTTGGAATCCAGGCCCGATGAACATTTACCTTTGGCGGGGTTTAGTGAAAGTAGGATTTTTAGCACCTGGCCAGGAGCGACTGGGTGGAGTGAGAAGGAGGTCGAGGGGTGCATTAGGGGACATGTGGGGTGCAATGGGGAGCACGAAGGGTAGGGGTGGGGTAGGGAGGAGAGGAGGAGAAGTAGGAATTAAACTTGGAGGCAACCTGGCTGGGAGTTGAGATGATTTTACCTTCGAGGTTAAGAGTGGGGGTGGGAGGTTGGGATGGCGGGGTGAGAAGGGATTTTATGGACTTCCAAAATTGAGAGGGGTGGGTGTGGTTATTGTTGAGAGCCGTTTTGAAGTAGTTTGATTTGGCCCATCTTATGAGTCTAGTACAGGCATTACAAAGAGACCGGTAGTGTTGCTGGGCTGCATGAGCACCTGTGGTCTTGAAGGATTTCCAGTCACAGTCTCTGGCACAGAGTTTTTCCATAAGGTTAGCTGTTACCCAGGGTAAGTGGAAACCTCTGACTCTGGATCTCCGTAGTGGGGCATGTATGTCCCAGATGGCGAGGAAATTAGTAGAGCAATAGTCCAGGGCTTCATTCATGGAGGTGGGTCTGGGGATGAAGGACCAGTCTATGGTGGTAAGGTCATTTAGGAGAGCAGTCTGATCCAGAGATTTATAAACTCTGCTGTACAGCATGCGGGGTGGGGGGGCTGGAGGACAGAAGATTTTGCGCACTAGCAAAATCATATGGTGGGCACTGAGGGAGTCTGGCAAAAGGCCAGCTTTAATTATCCTATGAGGGTGGGTAGAGAGAGCCCAGTCCAGTAGTGAGTGTTTATTTGATTTGTGGTTTAGTCGTGTGGGTTCCCCTATTTGCTGGTGCAAGTTTAGAGTGCTTATTTGACAACACGTTTTATAGGCAGCACTGCCTAGCCAGTTCTGATTGAAATCCCCAAGGATGTGGAGTTCGCCACCTTCGGAAAGGGGCCCCAGATTGCCCAAGTGTTCAAGGATGCTAGTTGATGGTGTGTCCGGCGGACAGTAGGACCCAGCTATGTAAACTGGGATGGAGTGGGGCAAGGGGATTTTAATCAGGAGGGAGTCTATAGATTGTGTGGGCGACGGCAGAGTGATTACTGAGAACTGGAGATTTGTGGATACATACATGGCAGTGCCACCACCCTTCTTTCTCCCTTGCCTGTCTTGTCGGATTAGAAAGAAGCCGGGTATAGAGAATTCTTTGTCCCGGGTGGTGAGGCTTCAGCCATGATTCAGTGATGATTATGATATCCAGGTGCAGGGCCAGAACAGTTGTTTGAAGGGCAGCCAATTTATTTAGGATACTGCACATATTGAGGTGGATGATTTTGAAACCTTTGGGGAGGGGCGTGAGTGGTGTAGGTTGTTGGGCTGCAGTGGTAGCCTGGGGTCCTGGGTTCCATTCGACGTCCCCTGCTAAGAGGAGAAGAAGAACAAGGGTGTGCCTTAGTGGGTGCATGAGTTTTAGAGGAGCTCCCCTGCGCGGGTGGGAAGAATGGAGGTTACTAAGCTTCCCTTTGGGACAGAAGAGAGTGGGAGATAAAGTACAGGTAACACAGCATGGAAGGAGGGGGGAGTATAGAGGCCCCCGGGGTCCATTTATGCCCATGTTGCCAGTTGTGATTTGTTGGAGCTGAGGAGGAGTGGGGGGTAAGCTTGATAGTTAAGGAGTGGAGTGGTAAAGGGTCTGGTAGGCTAGGATTGGATAAGGGTGGGAGGGAGGCTGTGGCTATGCATATCAAGGTGATAGTTGCAGTTAGGAACTGCATTTTGTTTTGGAGTGCCTCCATACTCTTGCCCACTACTGAGGTAAGACTGACTGGTCTGTAGTTCCCTGCCTCCTCCCTGCTATCACTCTTGTGGAGCGGGATCACATGAGCCCTTCTCCAGTCTTCTGGGACCTCTCCTGTGTTCATAGACTCACTAAAGAGTTCTGATAATGGCTCTGCTAGTTCCACCCATAGCTCCTTTAGTACCCTGGGATGTATGCTATCAGGTACCATTGCCTTGTCCACCCAGAGCTTAGCGAGCTCTTGTAGCACCCTTTCTTTTGTGAAGGGACTAGTGCACACCTCCCTTCCCCTTGTATGCATGGTGCTGAGCTGTGGGCTCTGCCGTACCTTCTCCTCAGTAAATACTGAGCAGACGTACAGTATCTATTTTGGATAGATGCTTTTCCTTTGTCCTCCTCAACACACTCCCCTTTATCACCTTTGATCTTAGCAATACCCTCTCTGGACTGTCTCCTTTCACTAATGTATCTATAGAAAGTCTTGTCCCCTTCTTTTACTGTTCGTGCTAGTGTTTCCTCGGTTTGGGCCTTTGCCTGCCTTACTGCCTTCCCTGCTTCCCTTAGGGAAGTTTGGTATGCCTCCTTATCTTTGTCCCACTGTGTTCCCTTATATTTCCTGAAGGCCAGCCTTTTGGCTCTGACCTTTTCTGCTACTGTTTTTGAGAACCAAAGTGGTTCCCTCCTTCTTTTGGTCTTGCCTTTTTCTCTAACACAATGGGATGTTGCTTCAAGTATTGCATCCTAAATGCTTGTCCACTTTGCCTGTACCCCCTCACCTATATTTTTTCTTGCCAGGGATAACTTAATTCTGTTGGCCATCTTATCAAAGTCAACTCCTCTGAAGTCCCATATTTTTGCCTTGGAATGGGATGATGTACTTCTAGCGGCCAAATTGAACCATACTGTGTGATGGTCATTGGCTCCGATCCTTTCCCTGTTAGTCATTACTAGATCTAGGATAGCCCTGTCTCTTGTGAGTTGTTGTACCAGTTGTTTGAGGCCCTCCCCTTGCAGGCAATCCACCATGTGTTTAGTCCTGGCAGATGTTCCTGCTGGTATTGACCAATCTGTATCTGGCACGTTGAAGTCTCCCATTATCAGAACCTCCCCTTTAGCTGTCACGTTCTGTATATCTGCTAACATTAATGTGTCTACTGTATGTCCTTCCCCTGGTCTGGAGGCTTGTAGACAACCCCAGTTTGTATGGCTGTCCCATTTCCCAAAGAGATTATAATGAAAGCAACATAACAAATACAGTAAGTTAGTTCCAGTGGAACGAAGTTAAACAAGCCAAAATAAATATGCTGGATCAATCACATACAATTTTATAGTAAGACAGGTAATGGGACTCAGTGTAGAACAAGCACAGGAATGGTACCTGGCCTCAGAGCCAGACTCTGACACAGTTCAAAGTGTATGCCAGGAGAGACTTCAGGAAGAATGATTAGTAATTACAGTTGCACTTGCGCTGAACTGTTAGTGTTGCTTAATTGAGCAACTGTGCCAGACACCGATATAACATGCAGTTGCACTGCAGACTTGGGAGTTGGGGGGAAAATCACAAGAAAGTTTTGGGAGGCTGGAGATTTGGCAGAATGCCACAAAACAGACCAAACTGGGAGAAGATTTTGAAAAATATGATACTTTGAAGCTGTGCACTTTTACACAGGGAGGACGGAGAGGGAACAAAGTTTCACAACCTAATCCCCCAGGTGCTTTGTTAAGAATACCTACCCTGTCTTGTGTTCAAATTGTATACTATAGTGCTTTCTAAAAGTGACAAAGCAAAACAAAAGTATAACTTTATTCAAAAAGTAAACTATCTGAAGTTCTACAAAGGTGACACAGAATGGTGTTACAATACTATGCAATAATGATTAAAAGGGACGATGAAAAAGAGTTCTCAGACTTATTTGCACTCCAAGGACACATCATTTTTAGTTCACATGCTGGAGACTCAGACATGTTCTAGCTGCAGATAAGTATGTAATAAGACATGATTGTTGGTTGTGCTGGCTTTGCCACATGCCCAAGGATGAAATAAGGCAGGAGGCTGCAGGCTGACTGTCTTCAGCCCCAGGAAGTGTGGTAAAACCAGCACAATCAACACCTCAAAATGTGTTATTGCACTAATAAAACAAGTTCTGGCAGATCCACTACGACTGTGAATGCATTAACTAGATAAGGGTGTTTCATGGGCTTAAACATAAACATTTATTTATTTAAAAAATATCAGATTTACAAATATTTGAGTCAGAGACTCAATTACAAAGGCACCTCGTTGAAACTAATACAAAGACAGCACAGTTAACAAGTCCAAAAACAATGGCTTGGAGAGCAGACAGTTACAACAATCATTCATTGGAGATACATGGGTAGTAGTAGATAAACAGATTACATAGTTTAGGCACACAGGCACCACATCAAGAAGACCAAAGCAGTTCAAACAACATACAATAGCTAAAGCAAATAGACATCAGGAGTCAAAGAGAAGCCCAGAGTGTTCACATGAAGGCTGTTGCATACACTAACTGAATCAAAGTACAGTACATTGAGAAAGGGCATATTTAAGCAATAAGGCATGACAGGGTGTGTGTTATAATGTAATAACGTCACTCCTGGTGTGGGTTGAAGCACAAAGTGAAACCGAGCATTTATTTACTTATTTTCACTTATTTATTTGATCCACTGGATCAGCAATATTTGCACAAGCTGTGCCCAGTGCAGATTTTACAGCACTGATTCTGGTCTGGTGATTTGGGTTTTACCCATACCACACTGCATATGGCTTAGTGATATACTGTACAGATGGCTGCAGAGTCTAACCCATTGAAGGTTGAAGTTTCAGAAAACCATTATGCTACAAATATCAAGACTCACTACCTCCCTCCCTCACCCCCAGTCACAATTAATCCTCTACCAAAGTCATGCTTAAATACTGGTGCCTCTACATCCATGCCACTAAGCTTTTAATGCCAACATGCTTCTTCTGCTGCTGTGAGTTAAACTCTTTATTTAAAAACATTTTGTTGAGTAATTTTTGTTTTAGTATATCCATGGTCAGGAAAAATGAATTTGTAAAAGAAACCAAAATCCCTATTTATCAGTCCATTGAATCACAATACAGCATGTTATGAATTTTTCAGATTCTATATGTAACCTACAGTAAGTCAAACAGAAATTAGACACAAATGCCTACCTATTTGCAAGTGAAGCAAATGTGGTTATTATCATTCAGTTGTAAACACCTATAGTCACAGCCAGGATTCACAATGCTAGACTCTGCTGCTCTTAGGATGGTGATGTCAAATGCTGTGAGGTGCCTAGGGGAACTTGTTATGCAGAACGTTCCAGGAAGTATTTAACGCATTCTACTTCTATTAGCTTTCTATGATGTCTGTACTATTCCTTATAGCATTGATGATCTGGGTGGTTTCTGTGCATTTATGCTTGTGTATAGTTTGATAAAATTAAAAGTTTTAAAATTGAAGCACTCCTGCTAGCTAGACCTGACACACACAGAAAATAAAAATAGTGAATTAGAGCTGTTTAGTAGCTGTTGTCTTACAGAAACCCCAGTTAGCTAGCTCTCCCCTGGACTGGGAAGGGAGAAACCCGAGAGGGTGGGGGGCAGCAAGGTCAGCTCCCAGGGTGGGGGCTGACCAAAGGAGCAGACACGAAAGCCTGCTAGGCTTATTCTGCTGGCATTTTTGTATGTTAGTATGCTTACTACACCAACACCATGAACCATAAAACAGATGACAGCCATAACTAGGTAGGCAGTATAGAACTGTGGTTTAAGGCTCTTCTCTGCAAATCTGGAGATCTAGGTTTGAATCCCACAGCCCCCACACAAATGTGGAGTATCTTTTTAAGAAAGTATAAAATACTGTGAAATGATTTTAAAGCAGTGCACATGCTAAATCCTACTGCCACATTCAAAACATCATACCCTACCTACTTACCACATATAGATTCAACTATATTAAAAAAATAATTCTAGGCACTATTTTTTTTTTACCAGAAGAGACACACTAAGCTGAAAGCTTGTTTACAGATGTGTGACCTGGGAGCACAAGGAAGTTAAATGATTTGCGCAAGGTCACACAGTATGCAAGTGGGGGCTGTTGGAGTCAAACCCAGGTCTCCAGGTTTGTAGCTCAGAGCCTTAAACCACTGCCTACTTAACCATTTACAACACGGTTACACTTATATATAATACATACTTCTCAAACTTGAAAGAAAAAATACACTTCATCATCAAAGTCTGTATTTACCAAGTACTGTGCCCATGTTTAAAATAATTTGAACCCCCCAATAAATGTGCCCTGACATGAAACTGCATGTTTAACTGTAAAGACAATTAAAAATTGTATTTCTAAATGCATTACTGACACCAATGTTTCATGATTAAAACAGTTTCAACCCCTCCCACCTGACAGATTGCATTCTGAGAAGATTGCCTTGGCAAGATGCTATAAAAAACCTGAAAAACAGGTTTAATGGAGTGAATGCTGACATCCTATTTCTAGTGTCCATGAGAAAAGAAAAAATAGTTAAGATTTTTTTATGTCAGTTCTGATCAGAATAGCTTTTAAAATCATCAGTTGTTTTCTTGTTCAATGTTTTCTAATACTTCTCAGACTTAAAAGAAAAAACACACTTTATCATCAAAGTCTGTTTTCAGCTTCCTACCATGCACTTCATTTGTAAAAAAAAAGATCTTGTCACAGACCACAATCAGCACTAACTACTAACAGAATGCTGATACAGTCCAATCCGTTTATAACGGGTGTATGTGTGCAAACACAAACTGCCTGTTATATTGCACGGTCGGTATAATGTGAAGTAGTGACATGCATATAAAAAAAAAATTCAGTTGCACTGTTTTTGCCCCACAGCACACTAAACACACCCTACAGTGAACTTAACATGGCAAATCAAATAAGTTCAGTAAATCAATCAATAAATCAAGCAAGTACAGCTCCATTTTGATTTTGGTTAGTCAGAGATTTTCTCTGTAATTTTAATCAGTGATTTTGATCTTGGCAATAAGGAGCCCAACCCCTTTCCACTGCAGTGAGCGCACACCAGTTCAGTTTAACATTTAGGTCTTAAGAGTCAGCAGTGTGTTCTTTACATTGTTCGGTGTAACCTCAGGCTGCTCCTCATTATCTGCACCATTCTCTTCTTCCGTCTTGGCTGTACGCTAAGACCCACTGACTCATCTTTGGTAAAGCTTCATTTTTTTTTTTTTAAAGTTCAACCTTGTCACTAAGTGACATAGCTTTACATTTGTCTGCCATTCTTTGGATGCAGCTGCTGACTTAGCTATGCACAGTGTGACAACGAGCTTAGAATGAGACGCCAGCCACATTAGTGTCAGATAAAAATACATTCAGTTAATTGGGTTCGTTGACACCTCGTCAGGGTTGTAATTTCACTCAGATAAATGGCTGATATAGACGGAGGGCAAAAAACATTTTATCAGGAGTATTTATCATTAAGGTCTATTGAAATGGCTTTTGGTAATGTGAAACTGCCCGCTAAAACCGATTGCCCGCTATACCTGAGGGCGGTATAAGTGGGGCAGACTGTACCTACATTTACAATTTAGCAAATACTTGAAATCATAGATTCTATGTGTAACCTACAGTAAGTCAAACAGAAATTAGACACAAATGCCTACTTATTTGCAAGTGAAGCAAATGTGGTTATTATCATTCAGTTGTAAGCACCTATAGTCACAACCAGGATTCACATTGCTAGACTCTGGGTAAGTATGACAAGTTTCCTAAATACTGGTACCTTATCCAGATGTCTTCTGCTTGGGGGGGGTGTGTGTGTCAATGCTTTCAAAGTTTTGAATCTACTAAAGACAAATTATATATAAACTATACATATATATAATGTTTAAGAAAAACATGTGGCTCTTACTGTAAATTAGACTGTGTGTCTAGGTCTCCTTCTGAGGTCCCAGGTGGCTCTGATAATCATTTGTTCCAAAGGATTTTTAAGCCAATTTGAAGGCATTAAATATCTTCTGTTCTTTCTGTTCTCCACTGCACAGGCATGTCTGTGTCCCAAACTAGTGTATCTTGTTACAGCGTGCTAGAGCTATCTCATGCCCCTCCCACATGAATCGGAAAAAAGTTTGGGGTGGAGGCGGAGGTGGCTCTTACTCCAAAAAAAAAACACAATGCTGCCTCCCACTACTCAGGTTCCAGTTCTTGTACCACCCATTTAAGAAAGAAAATAGTACCTGCAACCATTGACTAACATGAAAGCATATTTATTTGAGGGCAGAAAACATTACTTGGAGGAGGGTAAGGTGGAGGAGACTATTTACACCTTCAGTCAGTTCCACAGACAGAAAACATGACATCACTCCTTTTGTACATGCAATACTCCTGTAGGCTCCGCCCACAGTCATAATGAGTCCTTATAAAATGGCAGGGTAAAATCATGGAATCTGATTGGCTGTTATTTATGTGTAAAATATGGTTTACACATGGCTAAAAAAAAGGACTGTGAAGAGTCTGGAAACCAGATCAATGGGCATTTGGAACACAGGCATTTCAGTTAGCTCCCTACAGCCAGAACTGATCTTCCACCACAAACATGGCTGCTACCTTTACACTGTAAAAAAAACTTCATCTGGGCCCTAAAAATAAAACTACCTTAAATAAAATATAAAACAAATTAATTTACGGTAGTTTCCTTGATTATCACACTCTCCTTACACCATGAACAAATTAGAAACAATAAGTATTGTTTATAGTTTTCACTACAACTGTTTCTTTGCTTACAGTGAAAAATCCCTTCTATCTTTACCTGCTCATCAGGTAACTCTCTTCTTCTTGTCCTGACAGAGAGATAACTGAGGCTCTGGCTGTAACAAAGGCCTTTGTTGTCTATGCATACAGAGTGTTAGCAGAAAAACATTCTGCCAATGGAACTGAGCAGAATTTTGAATCCATGTATTCCATGGTAAACATTCTGATAAACATTCCATATCTTGAATGTGGGGAAAAACAGAAAAAACAGGAAGAAGAAGGTAGGCAACAATACAATGACATCATCAGTGACATCATTTGTTGTGAGTGGAAGGACTATTTGATCATAAATGCACACAAGTAAATCTATTGTTTCTACATATAAACATGCTTTTCCCAAATGTAAAAAGTTTTTAAAACAGGAGCCCATTTTATAAGTGCAATAAGAAACTCCAGGTGAGTGCATGGAACAGATTTTACTGCACGCCAGGGGCTAAAGGCACTCGGCCAAGGCCTCGTGCCTCATTACACCCCTAGCCGTGCAGTAAAATCTGTTCCATGCACACTCTGTCGTGTCTTATTGCTTACATAGGCAACTTTACAAACAAGCATTTGTCAATGCTGAATGTTTGCTTCCTGGCATTAGCAGTGGAAGTGCAGGAGTTAGATGCAGTATAAATGGCAGTGATGTATTGAACTGATGCCAACTCCACCCCCACCGTGCAGAGATGGACAGGCATTGGGGTGTACCTTTGGGTCGTCATCCATAACGGTCACAACATTTCACCTCAACCTACCCTGCAGACACTGACAAGTGGCAATAAGATAGAACCACACAGAGGTATGGGTGCTCTAAGACCACATGAAATGGCAAACAAAACAGTCTTGGCACACCTGTATATGGACAAAGAAAGACTCTCCACACGTAACAAGTAAAATATTATTTATCTTTACTTGAAAAATACAGCAACGGCAGACATAAAGTGCATACAAGGAGTTTTTCTGTGTCTGCACTTGTATGCACTTTATGTCTGCCGTTGCTTCTTTTTGGTATTTTTCAAGTAAAGATAAATAATATTATACTTGTTCTGTGTGGAGAGTCTTTCTTTGTCCATATACAGGTGTGCCAAGACTGTTTCGTTTGCCAGACACTGACAAATGTCGAGGTGTGCCTTGGGGTGTTTGGGCTTTGCACTCACCTCATTCCATAAGGAAATACTCTGAAATGGGTGTAGTATAGGAGAATGGTGTGAACTCTGGGGCCAAAGAGACAAGGCGCACCTCGGTGCCTGTCACTGGCTGCAGGATGGGGGTGGTGGTGGTGGGGGTGGAATAGCGTGAGCATCAATTCTTGTAGGGATTTTTTGTAGCAGATTTTCAATACAGTATAGGCATTTTGGGACCTCCATTCATGAAGAGTGTTACTGTGAATTTCTTAATCTGACCCGAACACTGATTTCCCACAGCGAGCGCCCTATTCTGTGTCAGAAGTGTGAAAACACATTTTGGCCAGGATGTGAAAAATGACAGCTGTAATGTTCATAAGGATGTGTGAAAAAATGCCAGTGTTGAAAATCTAGAGTGAAAATAGTACAGATTCATGAAGTTATGAGGGTGCGTAGAAACTGCGCAATGCACGCTCGTAATACAGTCATTTTATGGACTTTTGTCACCAAATTTGCAACATAGGCTTTTTGAGAGCCCACTTCATGAACAGTGACACTTTCATTTTGTCAATTGGTCCCAAAAGGTGATTCTGCAGAGTGACCATGAAATCACCTTTTGGGACCAAATAACCGGATGACAGTGACTGAATTCATGAAATGGGGTCTCAAGAACCCCATGTTGAAAATTTGGTGCAAAAATTCAAAAAAATTACCGAGATATGAACCAAAGTTGAAAAAACCCTATTTATGCCATTCTACAGCTTACCGGCATTTCTTCAGTTCGCAGTCGGCTTTGAAGAGTGCAGACGTGTTCCCAGTCCACGAAGATCGTAGCACCAGGCTCCGGAGGTAAGTATGGGGTGAGGCGGGGTGTGGGGATGTGGGTGTGCAGAGGGTGGGCGTGGGTTGGGGAGGGGCACAAGAAACAGCGAGGACTGTTTTCTCTTTCACAGGGTTATTTTTTAAAAAGACAATGCAGGACTTTTGCCACGCTGGGGTAGGCTTCCAGCGTGGCACCTGGAAGTTTGTTTGGGGGCCAGTAGAGCCAATGGGGGATTGGGCACCCCCCATTGGACACACAGTGTGCAGGGGAGCACATGACGATGTGGGACATTTGCCTCGCTGGGGTAGGCTCCCAGTGTGGCAGGGTGAAGTTTTTTTTTGGGGGGGGCACCGTAGCCAATGGAGATTGGGCACCCCATCAGACATAAAGTGTGCTTAGGGGTGTGTGCATGTGCTGAGGGGGATTGGGCACCCCCTCAGCACACAATAAATGGGGGGTGCATCATACGGGAGATGCAGTGGTGTACAGTTGACTGCTAAGTTGGTGACATGTAGGCAGTTTGCATACTGCTCACGGCAGGGCAGTATGCAAATAGCCTACACATTACCACCGCTGATTGTAGCGGTCATTTGCTTTCAATTGTACGCCACTGCATCTGAACTGCTGTCATAGACAGCTCAGACAGTCGTTAGTGCGGTGGGGCCATGCCTGCAAAAAGGAGCAGGGCATTGGAAGTGGGGGTGCCACACCTATGAAAACTCGTATGGTGGCACTATGTTTCTTGCACATGCATGCAAGCAAACATAAAAATGAAATATGAAAGTTTAATAAGACGCAAAAAAACTTCTAAAATATTTTAACTAGTCCCTTCACAGATGGTTTCCAGCTGTCATTCATATGTCTTTCTACTCATTCAATAACATGGGCTCAGTTTTCAAAGGTTGATGCAGGGCTTGCGTTAAACCCTGACTCAATCCTGATGTTTGGGGCAGCTGCACATTGGTCGCAGCTGCAACAGTTTCTGCAATTTATGGCAGCTTGCACCAAATATTTAGCACAAGTCCCATAAAAAGGGTCCCCCCAAATGGCACAAGTGAGACGGGGGGAGAGCTGCTCTAACTTGTGGCATTTGCCACACCTGTCTTGGAGTCCTGATCAGCACCATAGCAATGCTGCAAGCCCCCTGCGCTGTATGTTCGGCACACCAGGGGCTTGCAGTATCAGTGAGTCTTTTTAAATTTAGGCTCATGGTGTGTTTGTTAACCCTGGAATACAAGAATTCAGAGTTCTGCAGAATTCCACAAATTAAATGCCCCCTGCCCCACATGGAATGGTAACATGAAATATATGAATGCAAAATTCTGCAGAATTCCACTGGCATAGACACAGACAAAGACACAGACAGACACACACACACACCCCTACCTCAGGTGGAGCCAGAACATACAAGCATATGAAACTGACAGCTGATACAAGCCATAAAGGTCTGTCGAGTCTGCTCGAGTGCACAGCTAGTCATACCAAGTAGCTGCCCCCCCCCTTCTGGAGTTGTTTTACTCCCTCTCCCCTCCCCTTACTGTAACCCATCATCCCCGTAGGCCCTGTCTCAATTATCTCAACTTAATCTGTTGCAGGGTAAGCAGCAGAGAGTTCTGTGACTGAATAGTAAGGATAGGAGTGGGAGTTTTCATGGTAATCAAAGAAATACCAGAAATGGAAACTGCATAGTACTTGATTCATTAAATATATTTCTGTGT
The DNA here is from genome assembly GCA_016271365.2 of Neoceratodus forsteri. NCBI lineage: Eukaryota > Metazoa > Chordata > Ceratodontiformes > Ceratodontidae > Neoceratodus > Neoceratodus forsteri. The sequence continues at coordinate 1,370,831,369 of CM057459.1, forward strand.
GTAAGGAGGAGATCATGAGGGAAAAGAACATTTAACTATTTAAGGGAGTTTTATTTCTAGGGCCTAACTGAAGGGATTAATACTGAATATTTTATTGTTTTAGTTTTTGTTGACCAGGTAAGTGCAGTAGACAAGAGTTTGCCTATTTTCAGGCATGACCCAGAAGGTTATGTAAGTAATAATACCCAACAGGGTGGGCATTATTGGGATATAACGGACCGCCCAGGGGCATAATGAGGCCCAACACTGCAGGCGGAGGGCCTTATAGCCCCTGGGAGGTCCATTATATCCCATAACGGCCACCCTGGAGGGTATTATTACACTTAGAAAATGGGCCACTATATTTAATGTTTTAAAAAAATAATAATGTTATGTTTAGATGTTTAAATTCTTACATTTCATTTAATGTATAATAAAATAGTTCATCCATTTGTATTTACATGAGGGTTTGTGTTGTTACTGTGGGGACTGTTGTCCTTGTGCAGCCTCCGTAGTTTAAGCTTTTAAAGTGGTTGTCATGTTAACCTCGGTGCTCGCCCGCTCGTGCCTCTACTCCCCCCCCAGTTGAAGACGTGGGAAAAATTCTGTCTGACCAGAGAAAAAAGTGGATTATTTTTTTTTCTTTTCATTTTTTTACTGTAATTCAGTTGGTGGATTTAGCGTGAGCGGGCAGACACTGGTGAAATGTCGGGGCTTGGGAGTTGCATACCGAATGAAGTCAGGTGAGCCAGTACCGAAGGAAAAAAATGTAAGTTTGAAGAAACAAATGAGTTTTTCACATCTATGGCTATGAAGAATGTGAGTTACTGTGAGGTTGTGAGTACAAGTGAGGGCCGAGTTCACAAAGCTGTACGCGAGGATTTGTTAAGGGTATTGAGCAGTTTAGACGTAATCTCAAGCTGACACAGAAAAGAAGTAATGGCAAGTTTGGCTATTTAGGGTGCCCAAGAATAGTGTAAGTAATGGGGCACCCTGAATTGGTACTTGTGTTTCACTGGGCGTTATTAAGAAATAACAGCCCGGGTGCCAGGCTGTTTCAGCCAATCATGGAGTGAGTTTTCATTGACCCATTTTCTAAAAGAACAATAACACAGCAGCAGAGCAGCACATATTAGTATACAATACAGTGGATAAAGCACAGTAACATTTTACAATACAGTTACTGAAGGAAATAGCATCTCTTAGTGAGCATAGTTGGAATACCCATGGGATAATAAAATAAGTACAGAAGGGAGTTGCAACTAGTGATACAATACGTTGGATGTCAGAGGGGGAGACATCTGCAATGGTGGTACAAGGGCATTTGGGGTGGAGGGGGAGACACATTGAAGCAATGTTTTAAGCCAGAGTGTATAGAGAGACAAAAGGCATTAAAAGAGTAAAGTGAAGTTAAAGAGCTGCTGATGCCGCAAAGAAAACTTAGAAAAATATAATAATTAGATACAATTCAACTTGTATTCCGTACCTGTTCTATAGCTTTTTCCTCCCAGTTATTTATTACTGAGGAAATTTGCATGAATACAAGATCTTTATACCTCAGAGTTCATCTGCCTCTATAGCTTACTCCCTACTTCAAGTCATAATCACGTGTTGTGATATCACAGTGTGTTGCCATGGGAGTAACTGTGAAGTCACAAGCAGGGCATTATGACCTCAGGTAGGGGGAAAGCAGGACTAGATAAATTTTTCAGGAGCAAATATCCTGTTTTCATGCAAATGACCCCCAGAAAAAAATAATGGGCAGGAGAAATACAGAACTAATGAGAAATACAAACTGGACAGTGTCCAAGTATTGTGTTTTGTTAAACTACTTCTGAAGGCATCAGCTGCTCTTTAAATAAGAGAAATCAAGAGTCAGATACAGGTGCAGACATCAGTATCTCTTAAGTGCTTGAAAAGTGCTCACTTGAAACTGAAGTGAGACTGTGCTACTCAGAGGTGGGATGGCAGGGCATTACAGGTTTGGGGGGCAAAAGTGGCATAAGCCTGCTCACCCATTCTTGTGGAAAAGCAAGAGACCTGCAAGAGAGATTGGTCACAGGAGCATAGGGGGTACAAGTATACTTGAGGAGTTAATAAGGATGCAAGTGCGGCAGGTTTAGAGGACCTGAGAATGTTGTCGTTGTAATGTCATGAGTAAAGGTGGCAGCCATGTTTGTGGTGGCAATCAGGAATAAGTGAAGTGGCTCATGAATCTTGCATGTCAGTTGCCCAAATTCCTCCAAATCACACTGCTGAATTTTTTCTAACCTGTGCAAATGTGGAGAATTAAGATATGGATCTCAGAACTTGCTTAGCCAATCAGGAAGCATGAGATTTCCAACCCACTGTATAATCCTGAATTGACAACATGGCAAAAGACAAAATAAACACCGTGAGTGCAAACATACTTGGAACAACTGGCAAGCAATATTTATCACAGCAAAACAGGTGACTCAAGCTGGTTATATAGGCCAGGCCAGGATATTGACCCCAGAGAATATATCAAATTGGCCTCCCTCCTGGCCAGAAGCCTATCCAAATCCTTTCCTGTTAATAAGGATGAATACAGTAAGATCAGTTTTGCACTAGCCAGTAGGACAAGTTAATTCAAAATTGCACTAGCCCACAGATGGTTGCTTTAGCCCACAATAATAATGGTAAATGTTACATATGAACATACGAAGAAGCCAGCAGAAGAATGTCATTTGGTCAATCAAGTCTGCTCATATTGCAGGGTCCACAGCTCGAGCTAATGTCCCTGCCCTCCCTCCCTCCACTCCTCCAATCCTCCTACCCATGATCCTTACCTTCCCCTATGTTTATCCCAGCCGCTCTTAAAGCTGCCTACTGTCTTCAATGAGATGACCTCTTCCGGCAATGCATTCCTAGTGTCCGCCACCCTCTCTGTGAAGAAGTGCTTCCTGACCTCCCTCCTAAACCTCCCACCCTCCAGCTTAAGACTGTGCCCCCTCGTGTTATGGTTGCCATTCAGCTTAAAGAGATTCACCTTATCAACCTTATTTATCCCTTTCAAGTACTTGTAGGTCCTAATCATGTCCCCTGTCTCTCTCCTGTCTTCCGGGGAGTACATGTTCAGTGCCCTCAACCTCTCCTCATATGCCTTGCCCTACTGACCCACTATCATCTTTGTAGCCCTCCTCTGGACCTTCTCCAACAGGTTAATGTCCTTTTTGAGGTGTGGGCACCAGTACTGAACTCCATACTCTAGATGCGGCCTTACCAGTGACCTGTACAAGAGCAGTATAACCTCCTCTCTCCTACTACTGATCCCCCTAGATATGTATCCCTGCATCTTGTTTGTCTTTGTTGCTGCTTCCTTGCATTGCGTGGAGTGCTTCAGGTCACTAGTGATCATCACTCCCAGGACCTTCTCTTCTTCTGATGCAGATACTTGGACTCCACCCTTGTAGTACTCTGTCCTGGGATTCTTGGCTTAAATATACATAACTTTGCATTTCTTGACATTGAAGCCAAGCTGCCTGTTCCCCAGCTTTTCCAAATCTTCCTGTAATTCCTGTATCCCTTCAGTTGTGTCCACTCTTCCACAGAGCTTGGTGTCATCTGTGAATAGGCACATATCGCCTTTAATGCCATTCCCAATGTCATTGATGAAGATATTGAACAACACCAGCCTCAGCACCAAGCCCTGCAGGACCCCCACTGATTACCTCTCTGGTGCCAGATAACTCTTCCCCCACAACCACCCTCTGGATTTTGTCCCTCAGCCAGTTTTATACCCATCGGGCCATCTTTTCCCGAACCCCGAGATCCACCAGCTTCCTGATCAACCTTTTGTGGGGCACAGAGTCAAAGGCTTTGCTGAAATCAAGATAGAGGATGTCTACCGCTTGACCTTTGTCTACTGTCTTAGTGACGCAGTCAAAGAAGTCAATCAGATCTTTTACACAGGAAAAAAATGCAAGCCAAGATATTATTGCACATTTATCCTGCTCCTACATTGCTTCCTCTCCAATAGAAAAAAAAAAAGACTGCAATGCCATGACACACAGTGCCCCCCCCATTATTTTGTACCATGGCCCCCTCTCTTCCACTTTCTGACCCCCATTGAACCAGAGGATACCACAACAGCAAATGTTCAGTAAAGGTTTCCAAACTCTGTGTACACAATTGCTGACAACATCATCATGCACCCCACTACACTCTCACCACCCCCCCAACAGGGCAATGAACAGAGTCAGGCAGAGAAAGACACACTCATCCCACACCATGTGATCAACTGGAGATCTGCACGTCTGGAAGTTTTCATACAGTGTCAAGTGAGCTGGGGCACATATAGGATTTCTTTGGGGTGGGAGCTATACAAACCTAAGGGGGCCCGAGAAACAGAAAACTTTATAACATTTCTGTTTTTAAAAGTATTGATTTTAACATGCTGTGCCCAACAATAACAGATTTCTTTAAACATTGTTCTTTTATCAGCCATGGGGAAATAGTACACAGGCATCAAGTTTAAAGTTTAAAGTTTCATGTTTATTTATTCGGAAACAACCTTTGAGCTGGAATCTCATTTACAAAGGTTCCACGTCTAGACAGGACATACAATACAGAAAAATAGCACTGTCACAAGAATCAACTACAAGGTCACTTGGCAAGGTTCTAAACAATAATTTCAGTCAGTTACAGACTTTAGAGTTGTTTATACATTCTAGTGTAAAGAGCAGAGACATTATATATATATATATATATATATATAGTTTAAGGTAGCCAGTTAGAATAGCGCTACATTAATAGTGCCAGTCAAGAGAGCGCTAGTCCCAATAATGCTACCATGGATAGCGAGCAGGGATGTACAGCGCTTACTATATGTGCTGTCCTGGTCACTGTCCATGGTGCTACCACAGGACAAGGGCAGCAGAACACCAGGGGCTGGCCAAGCTGCTCCCATGGCATGGAAGGCTGGGGCATGGAACAGCTCAGCTGGGAGGCGGTGGACCCCTGGGTTCTAATCGTGGTCTCCTAACATTCCCCATTGACCTTGACATATGCTTTCTGATTAATTTCTGGAACTGCTCTTGTGAAGGACTGACCACCGCTGCCCATCGGCCCTGCTTTGGTTTCTGGTATCCCATCCCATTCCAGCTCCTGGTACTTCCTCAATTCTCTTTTTCCGACTACTTTATCTGGCATATGATTCCCTGCTTTATGTTTTCCTCTCCAACTTGGCTGCCCAGCTACAGCTGCTGAGCTTGTTTTAGCTCTTTCTGTTTTCTGGGTTGGTCTGCTGTTTGCAGTCCTGGTGCCTAGTTTGGGGCAGAATCAACTGACTCCCACCATCTTCTGCTGCTTTGTGCTGGCCTTCAAGGCCTTTACTCCATCTGCGGCTCCTTCTACCTGCCATTTTGCCTAGCTTCCTTCTGATACTCCCCGGCTTCCTGCGGCTCAACATGGCTTCTCCTTCCATTTTCTGTTGCCTTCAGTGCTTCCAGTTCCGTCCACGTTCCAGCCTTCTTGGCTATCATTCTCCCATCTTTCACCATTCCCCCAACCCTCGCCTCTTCTCCTTCTTCATCCTGTGCTTTCTTTTAGAGGTGTTTCCCTATCCTGCCATCTCCATACCTATTTGTATCTTCCTATTACCCTAGTCCTATGTTCTGGACTACTCAACTCATATATCCTCCACTCAAAGTCATAGAAACATAGAAACATAAAATTTGACAGCAGATAAGGACTGCTTGGCCCACCTAGTCTGCCCATTTCCCTACCTAATGGAAAAGCTGTAGATCCCAGTTAACCAACAGCCTACTTCCTCCTACCCCCACTAGACTTGCCTTATGTCTGTCCCATGCATTCTTGAATTCCCCCACTGCTTTTAGTCAACCTCCATTGTTTCCAAACATCATCCTTCATATACCCTACTTGTCATCTTCCCTACCCTTGACCTTACCAGCCTTCAGGGCTTTCACTCCACTATCGTACCTCATCCATTCCATACCTCACCTCAAACCATACCGGTCTTCAAGGCTTTCATTCCATTATCATACCTCGTCCACTTCATATCATCATCCATTTCATGCCTTACCTTAACCATACCTTCAAGGCTTTCCCTCCATTCTCATACATCATCCATTCTATGCCTCACCCTTTTTTTTTTTTAAACTTTCTTTCTCACTCAAAGTCTGGACATCCTTCGGGAGTGCCCATTTGGCTGTGCTTCTCACTCCCTGCCTGAATCCTCAAGTTCCCCAGGCTCTCCCCTGAACGACCTGGTCAGGTTCAGCCCCCCAGATCACTCCCTGGGAGAGGGCCCGCCCTCCCTTGGCAGCTCTATCTGAAATTAGTGGCACCTACCAGTCATTGGGTCAGCCGTGGAGAGGTCTGGGTACGTTGGACCAGCGTTAGAATGTGGGAGCTCCCCCAAGGCCTCTGTCATGTCACTGGGCTCCAGAGGGTTTTTTCCTTGTGTGGTGTTTCTTCCCACCGCATCTCCTGCCCCCCACGGTGGAGCTTGGATGTGCAATAACATCCAGCGTCTGCCAAGCTCCACCCTTGCCATATGGCTGTGTCCCATTGTGGCTTCCTCCGACTGTTGCCAGAGGTCGCATGGGAGCGACGCGTGTCCCTACACCCTCTTAGGGGAAGGAGAGCTGTCCTCCAGATGCTCAATCCCTTCCTGCCCCTGCCAACCCCTGGCATCCCAGGCTCATTCCTGTCCCGGGTCGCTGGCATAGCGCGAGGTAAGGCGACTAGTTCCTTAACCCTCAGCTCCACCGGGCTGGACTCTATGCCTCACCTTAACCAATCCAGCCTTCATGGCTTTCAATCCACCATCATTTCTCATTCATTCATTCTCAATCATCCTCTCCTCCTGTATCAACTTCTCAATTCATCGTAGGCTGCGGGCTTCACCCAGCTGTCATTGTCTCTCCTCCTTGACTTGTTCCTTCCCATTCTGCAGTCCATGCCAGCCTTTCAGGCTTCCCTCCATCAGCATACCTGATATATTCCTCTTGAACCTCCACTCATCCATTCCGACTTAGTAATCCTACTTCACTACTCCTGGTTCTTCGTATCTCACCTGTCGGCTGCAGGCTTCGTCCGGTCCACTCCTGATTTGAATTTTCAATATACCCAGTTGGTAGCACTCCCATGGTTCCTCCTTCAACCTGCCTCCTCAGGACCCAAATCAGGGTCTTCTTCACTCAACCTGACATCTCCATAGGTCTACTTGTTCACTTCGCTTACTTGAGCATACCCCTCATATGGGTCCTATGCTACCTTAAGTAGACCTGCTCTCGACTCGGAGACTTGCTATCCATGTCCATTTCTCCTTGGCTTGGGGCTAGCCTGTAGCTGACAGTCTCACTCTGCACCCACGAAGTCCACATCTAGAGCATGCAAAGCTTGGAGCGGAGTCCTTCTCCCTGGCCCATAGTGAGAATGTCTTTGCTCCTTCAGTCGTCCCTCATTTCGGCAACACCTCTGGATGTAGAAATTATGACATCAGGCTGCGAGGGAAGGGGTTCTCATCATCAGGGCCCCTTTGGCTGCCCGAGAGGGTGCGGCGGTACAGTCTATGTCATTCTTCATCTGACCACTTCTGGCTCACCTGGTCTGTTTTGCAGGCTTGTGTTGACTGGCTGAGTGCCTCAGTGGTCTTTTCTCTCCTGCTTTGCTTTTTGGCATCTAGTTGCACAGACATTACTTGCAGCGCTCAACAGCATTCCTGTTAGAGGGACAGAGTGAGAGTTTCATCTAAATTGGAATTTTTTCCCCTCCTCTCAATATCAACTCTAAATTGCAGTAGCTGAGTCATCACTAACCAAAATGTCCTTCAGCCTGGATGGAAGGCAACCTAAGCCTTGGATCCCCAGATGTTCCCTCCTCAAAGGGGATTTTTCCTCTCCTCAGTGCTGATGGTCATAATATTAGACAGGGTCAGTGCTTTCATAGGTTCCGTAGTTCTGTTCCACTGCTGGATGGAGTTGGATGGTGGCCCTGGCTGTTCCCCCTCTCCTTAGGAAGTCCACCCTTCTGCATCTTGTCAGCGTTTGTTTCATTCATTGTTCTCATCATCTCTCTTTCCTCTCCTTTCCTTCCCATCTACATCTATCATCTTCATTTCTGGCCTCGATATTTTTTAACTTCTCATCTCTTTTGATGCTCAACCCCTTTTGGGTATTCTTTTGGGGCTTCTTCCTAAGCTACCTTTAGCCAGGGGAATTATGATCCTGTGGCACCTATAGGGGTTGAACCCTTCACTAGGCTGTTGTACCCCTACAGGGTGGTATATCCCACAAATAGAGAGGCAAACAGCCACAATGTATCCAAGTCACACAAGCATACATTATACCAGTTGAGTAAGCACATTGACTTGCAAGGCTATGCCTGTAGTTCAATGGATGGAGCAAAAAACCACTCCCCCATCAGGCCTTTAAAGGACACTCTTCCTGGCTAGTCCATGATTCATTTCTTTCATTGCCCCACCATCCTCCCTACCTCTTCCAATGGCATGTCTCGCTTTCCCGTGGGCTTCTTCCTAAGCTACCTTTAGCCAAGGGAATCATTCCAATGGCACCTATGGGGTGGAATCCTTCACTAGGGTTCCTTGCCATCATACTCCTACAGGGTGGTATATTCCATGGATAGAGAGGTGAACAGCCACAATGTATCTAATTCACACAAGCATACATCATACCAATTGCATAAGCGCATTGAACCACGGAATAGTGAGGAATAGTCTTGAAAGGCTGTAGTACCTTCCATACTTATCCAGTATTAAACCTCACATTGAATTAAAATTACCTATGCAGGTGAAAGTTTCAAAAGCCCAGGCTAGTCAAGAAGGCCCTGTTAAAATAAATTAAGTCACGTCCAGTAGTACACATTCAGTTTATCATCACAGTGCCATTGTACCTAAGGATCACATTCTTGGCATGAATTTATTAATTCGTTGCACTCACAGCTCGGGGCAAGGCAGGGCTTCAATACTCACCAGGCAGGTGGCTATCTGCATCAGAAACTGAGAGTACAGCTGTCAGTTGATAGACCTTTGCTAATATTTAGCCTACTGAATTGTATAGTCAGTGAGGCGATAGTCTTGGAACCCTTTCTTCCACACTGGGGATCCATGACTGCCTAGTCATCTAGAGCCAAAACTGCCAGATGTACTGCAGATCAGAAACAGCTGGGACCATCCCTCTCTACGGGGCAGAGGCTATATTCTCCTGCTCCATCTTCCCCCTCTTTCCATTGCATTGATTTCCATGCCATCTCCTGGAGGGATGTACTTGGAGGTAACCCCTGAACCATCTGCCTCCATTTCTTCTATGCGTACTTGTCTACCCCACTATCTTCTAGAAGGGAAGACTTACAGAAAGCCCAGAGACCTAGAGCCCCCCCCAGCCTCAGTGTTTCCCCAAATACTTCCTAGGCAAGCAGACAAATTTTTCATCAATCAGCCTTAAGATGCATCCCCAAATTACATTCATAGGATTTATAGGATGAATATGAGTCCATTAACATTTGCCATTTTGACTTGCATCTCTGTTAAGCATATCCTGAAATCCCCTTGCTAATTGAATAAAAATTCAGTGTTTCCTTGAATTGTTTTGTGTTGGAGCTATGGACTACATGATTTGGAAGGGTATTCCAAGTAGAAACCACTCTCTGACTTATCCAAGCTGCTCTTAAGTTTTTTTTTTTTATACAATTTTCCCTTTTTTAGCTGCATATTACAGAACTTGGTGTCCCTACATAACCCTTTTGTTTCCAAACCTATACATTCCCTTAGGTCCTTGTTGTTGTATGCCCTATACACTGGACAAAGATCTCCACGCATCCTCCTATATTCCAAACAATACATGCCTAATTCTTTCAGCCTCTCGTCATATGTCATACGAACATACATATGAAGAAGCCAGCAGAAGAAGGCCATTTGGTCTATCAAGTCTGCTTTTCTCTGAATACCCACCAATCTACCTATGTTCCCCTTCCTATGCGGTACCCAAAACTGCCACAGGACTCCAAGTGCGGTCTCACCGCCGAGACATAGAAGGGCATCAGCACCTTTCCGGCTCTGCTCCTGATGTTTCTACTAATACAACCCAATATTCTAATGCCTTTGTTCACTGTAGCTCTGCACTGAAGATTAGAGGTTAACTTGTTGGACACAAGTATCCCTGGATCCCTCTCTTCCTCGGTGGAGATTATCTTTCACCCCTCCAAAAAGTGCTTGGCTTATTTTGTTGCTAGTTTCAAAGTGCATAACCTTACACTTATCTTTATTAAACTGAAGTTCATTATGATTAGCCTAAGTAGCTAAGTTATCTATTTCATTCTTGAACTTATTAATAGCAACAGGCAAAAAGGAACCCTTAGGTGGAACCCATGCGGGGGAGGAAGAGGGGAAAGAAGGAATAGAGCCACTGACCAAGAAGGGTCAAAAGCCACAAGTGGGTATAGGCTTATGGGCACACTAGATGGGCCTAGTGGTCCTTGTCTGTCGACAATGTTTATATTTCTATGATTCATTGTCACTATAGACTATTGCTCCCATTTTTGTGTTGTCAGCAAATTTACAAAGCCATGCCTCACTGGAGCATTCATAGAAGAAACAAAGATATTAAAGAGCACCGGTCCCAATACCAAATCCTGGGGGAACCCACTTGTCACTTTGCCCCACTTAGAAAAATGTCCCCTAATAGACACTCTCTGCCTTCTGTTGCTTAACCACGAGGCTATCCAGCTTAGTAGGTTTTTGTTTATTCCTATTTCCTCTAGTTTGTTAACTAGTTCAAGATAAGGTACCATGTCGAACGCATTGTAATGATCCAAGTATAGCACGTCTGCCAGGACATTATAGTCACGTGTCCCACTAATTGGTTCAAAGAATTACAGGAGGTTAGTCTGGCAGGATCTATTCTTCATGAAGCCATGTTGTGCCAGATCCGTTGAGCAAGTAGTCATTAAACAGTGCTTTAGTTCTTTCTTAATTATTCCCTCCAAGATTGTGCCTGTAGTAGAGATTAGGCTCACTGGTCTGTAATTATTGAAATCTGCCCTAAATTCCTTTTTAAAAATAGGGATAATAGTCACTTCCTGCAGTCAGTGACAGCCTTTCCCTCATTGAGTGATTTTTGAAACATTTCAGTAAGTGATTCCACTATAATGTTTGTTTGTTTGTTTATTCGCTTAACGGGTAAGCACACTGGAAACAAGTTCCTTTTACAGGTGCGACCCACATATATTGCATACAGACAATACATAATCAAACATACATATACAATGCAGCAAATTGCAGACAAAAATGTCTTTGTTACGTATAAAATTCATAAAAAAAATTCATAAAAAACAGTTACAATTAAATTGAGATTCCGAAATACATCCTTAATGCATCGGCAAACTTTTTGACAGAACACAACCACCTAATATCTTGAGGAATTTCATTCCAAATAAATGGAGCAATATAAGCAAAGGATCTTTGTCCACTTTTAGATTTCATAAAAGGAATCTCGAGAAACCTACTGTCTGACCTATGTCTAGAATAATGACCATCAATATATGGTCTCAAAAACTTTGAAATACTATGTGGAATTCAGTCCATAACTTTATATATGAACTTGCCACACAGTATTGGAAATTTAATGAAACTGTAACCAGCCCATTTCTTTCAAAATCACACAATGATGAGATGACTTAGAACAATTTAAAGCAAACTTAGCTATCAAGTGAAGTAAAGTGGATTTCTTTGAAATCACTGTAGAAGCAGTGTTAGTAATCATAGCTGCATAGTTCACAATAGGAAGTAAGCAGCAATTTGAAATAACCAGCCTAGACTCAGGAATAAGAAATGAACGATTCTGTACAAAGAACCTAATCTACAATGTATTCTTGAGGTAACCCTCAAAAATGAGATTCATAACTTAGATGAGAATCTAGTAATACTCCAAGATATTGAAATGTATCAACATAGTCAAACAGTAATCCATCAAAGTTTAACTTCCAAAGTACCAACCTCAGATCTCAGTCTAGGTGGGGTACCAAAACCATCACCTTTGTCTTAGATTTGTTTAAGAGTAATTTACAGGCCATAAGTGAAGACTGAAAATTGCACATTTCCTCTGTTAAAGAAACACCTAGATCTCCAACTGACAAACCGTGCGTATAAATTACTGCATCGTCAGGCGTAAAAGTGTTAGAGAAGCATTATTAATCACACTTACTAGTTGATCAAAAACAAAGAAACAAAGTGGCACAAAATAGAACCTTGTGGAACCCACACTTAACCATTACAGAGTCTGATACAGCACCCTATATTTAACCCTTTGAAACCTATTTGTTAAATAATCCTCGTCCAGTCAAGAAAGACTCACAACTCCCAATGACTCAAGTCTAGAAATCAACAATTGGTGATCAACTGAGTCAAATGCCTTGGTCAAGTCCACGAACACGGCACACGTCAGACACCCTTTATCCATGCCATTAAGTACCGCGTTAGTGAACTCGACCAAGGCAGTCTCAGTACTCCTTCCTTTCTAAAACCATGTTGGTTCTGAGACAATAATCCAAAGTGATCCACATACCCAATCAACTGATTATAAACTATTCTTTCCTGAACTTTAGCTAAAGCAGACAAGATAGAAATAGGTCTGTAGTTAAAAACTCATGTTGTGAACCAGATTTAAATATAGGAGTGACCAAAGTATGTTTCCATATATTAGGTATAGTACCTGTAACAAAGACAAGTTGAAAATAATACTAACTGGAAGTGCTATAACTGAGGCAGCATCAGCAATAAACTAGGACATAAGCCATCAGAACCAGCTGAGCTGTCCTCTTAACTAGCGCAACAACTTCTCTACCTCCTTCGGAGTAGTAGTCCTTAAGTACAGTTTAGGATTAACTGTAAAATCTTCAGTCAATCCCAAGTAGTTCACCTTGGACTGGTCACTAAAGGAATCAGGCAATGCAGTAAATTTCAAATTAAACTCGTTAGCTATCTTCAATGGACAAGACAACAAGTCACCGTTCAACCTCATTGAACCTGGTTGACAAACATTAGGCCTTATGAAATTGTTAATTGTTTTCCAAAAGTAGTAGTGTTAGATAACCCTTCACATTGTTTATGACAATATAGTCTGTTTTAGCCTTCCTTATCTTAGCCTTACATTGGTTCCTTAAAGTCCTATCGCATGATAACCAGAAGCAGAATGGTTCATTTTATACGTTTTCCAGACCTTCTCGTTGTCTCATAAGTTTAATCAAAGGAGGTATTAACCACCCATAAGTTTTCCTCGGACCCTTCTTTTAACAAGGAGCTAACTGGTCCAAAACATGTGTAAACTCAGTAATGAAAAATGCAATGCAGAATCCACATCAGGGATAGAATATAAAAAGACCAATCTATTTTACCCAACTCTGTACAAAAGAATGTACATCAAATTTAGAAAAGATCTGAAATCCTTATAATTGGCTTAGACTTCTTCGTCCCCATGTTTCCAAATACAGAAGACTGGATGATGATCACTTAATGAATCAGAGGTCAAACCACATTTATCATATTAATAGGTATATTTGTTAATATCAGTCCAGCAATGTGTGATTTCCTGATCTATTATTGTGTCGAGTGGGCAAAGTAATAATTTGTTGTAAACCAGACTGAGACAAGACCGTATTTAACTTTGTTATATCTGAACCCATCCAATTTAAATTAAAATCCCCAGTAGTATTAACTCTGTAGAAACCCCAGTATTCAGAGCATTTACAAGTTCTTGTAAGCCTGATTTGCTACCATTAGGTGGAAGATATACACAACAAATAGTTAAATTTTGACAAATCCAACAATAACTGAATAGTAATATGTTCACAATATTCCAAATTACTGTTAAATATAGTGGTCTCATTTACCATTAAATATTCCTTAACATAAAACAAAACCCCACCCCTCTACCAGTGACACGATCCTTTCTAAAAGTTTATAAGCAGGTATACAAAGTTCAGTATCAAGAACAGGTAAGGTTAACCAGGTTTCAGTCAGTGCCAGAACATCCGGATTATATAAACTAATCCATGACTCCACCTCATGAAATTTAGATGTTAAGCTTAATACATTAAAATGCATAATTTTGAGGCCATATGAATGCTGAAAAAAAATCACTATCTGCCATATCGTTTGCTAAAGGACCAGGGTTGCTTTCAACATTGCCAGATCAGATTAGCAAGAAAGCAATGTAACCAGGTTCTTATGCAAACAGGCAGAACACATTTCCGTGTCTTATATTTCCTAACACTGTAACCCAAATTATAACACATGTATTTAACCTTTACACTAAATAAATGACTATAATTAGGAATAAACAGTTGAGTCTGGAACTCCAGAATCTGATTATTTTCAGGCGTTCTAAAGTCATTATTAACACACATAGAACAAAATAACCCATCAGTACACAAAACACAAGTGTATAGGCTACACACAACAATATCCCTCTGTTAATCATAACTAATCTATAGGTACAAACCCAAAGAAATGATCAACTCTAAGCAAGATATTACTAACTCTAGTAGCCCAGTCTGTCCCGGTCTGACTCGGTCAGACTCCTCTCTCACTTGCCGTCCCACTTAGCTGCTGCCGCTTGGCTCTGCTGTGTAGAAGGCAGCCTTTATATTGAAATCGCCCCCTCCACTTCCCAGAGCTGCCACCATCTGGAAAATGTGGAGACCAGTACAGAATTCAATGAAAGCAGGTGATGGCAATAATGCTGCAAGCAGGTCAGGTACTGTGCTATTACCTAGCAACCCAAATCAGTCACAGCTCCACAGAACTTTAGCATATACAGTTCTCAACAACAGATGACTCATGTGCAGACTCAAACAGCAGTCTATACAGCACACTTCAGGTCCTGTAGCAGCTTCAATGTGATTAAAGTTAAAATCAGTCTACGAGTTAAGGGGGAGGGGGATAAAACAGGTCAAACACAACAATTCAGGTTTCACTCACAGGCTTGCAGGCTGTGAAATTGTAATTCACAGCAGTCGTTGGTAACTCACAGATGGCAACACTGACAGATAGAGTGTTATCAGCAAAAGATAAGAGGAAATAGCCAGTCACAGAGCCTGCCACACTCCGGTCAGACTCCTCTCTTCACTTTGCCGTCCCACTTAGCTGCTGCCGCTTTGACGCTGCCGCTGTGTAGAAGGCAGCCTTTATATTGAAATCACCCCCCCTCCACTTCCCAGAGCTGCCACCATCTGGAAAAATGTGGAGACCAGTACAGAATTCAATGAAAGCAGGTGATGGCAATAATGCTGCAAGCAGGTCAGGTACTGTGCTATCACCTAGCAACCCAAATCAGTCACAGCTCCACAGAACTTTAGCATATACAGTTCTCAACAACAGATGACTCATGTGCAGACTCAAACAGCAGTCTATGCAGCACACTTCAGGTCCTGTAGCAGCTTCAATGTGATTAAAGTTAAAATCAGTCTACGAGTTAAGGGGGAGGGGGGTAAAACAGGTCAAACACAACAATTCAGGTTTCACTCACAGGCTTGCAGGCTGTGAAATTGTAATTCACAGCAGTCGTTGGTAACTCACAGATGGAAACACTGACAGATAGAGTGTTATCAGCAAAAGATAAGAGGAAATAGCCAGTCACAGAGCCTGCCACACTCCGGTCAGACTCCTCTCTTCACTTTGCCGTCCCACTTAGCTGCTGCCGCTTTGACGCTGCCGCTGTGTGTAGAAGGCAGCCTTTATATTGAAATCGCCCCCCCTCCACTTCCCAGAGCTGCCACCATCTGGAAAAAATGTGGAGACCAGTACAGAATTCAATTACTTCCTTGAGCAGTCTAGGATGAAGTCCATCTGGGCCTGGGAATTTGTTGGTGTCCAAGTTAGTCCATCTATTCCTGACATTAGAAGCCAAAATGTTGATACAATTTGCTTCCTTTGAGACTACTTCAATATTTTTGATGTCGTCCCCAGTCTGGTATACACTAAGAAAAAAAAGTCATTAAAGGTTTCAGCCATGCTGCTGCTGTCCATAATTTGACTGTTATTCTGAACTATTGGCCCAACCTGAACTTCTGTTTTCCTAAGGCTTTTTGTGTTATTACTGAATGATTTTTTTATTATCCATTGAAGATGATGCCAATTTATATTCCAGGTTTTTTTTTCCTGCCTTAGTTTTTTGTATTCTTTCACCTAGCCTTACTGAAACATCTGATCGGGAGACATGATAGAAATGTTCAAATACCTCAAAGGTATTAATAAGGTACAGGAGGGTAGCATTTTACATAGAAGAAGATGTGTGAGGACATGGGGTCATGCCATGAAACTGGGAGGGGGGAGTCTCAGAGGGGATGTGAGGAAATACTTCTTCACGGAAAGGGTGATGGATGCCTGGAACAGTCTACCAACAGAGGTGGTAGGTGCTGAAATAGAACAAGGATTCAAGCATGCATAGGATAGACACAAGGGAACCTTAGTAAAAAGGTGGGGGGAGGAGCCTGGAGGTCGAGTAGGGTCTGCGATGGCACAGTACATAGGGAAAACAGGCAAAGTGGGCCAAGAGGTCCTTATCTGCTGACAACTTCTATGCTTCTATGTATGATCACTGTTAATCCTGATTGTTTTACCCTTTTGATGTTAATTGAGTATTGTACCATGCAATGGTCACTGCCCCAAGAGGTTCGCTGACTATGCAGTCCCTTATGTCATCCTCTAGACTGCTCAGTACTAGATCCAGCAGGTGATCCCCTCTTGTGTTCATTACGTGATTATCTAAATTAAAGGCATCCAAAACTTCTAGGAATTTGGAGTCAGATGATATAATACCTTTTTATCTAACCAATTATTGCTTGGGAAGTTAAAGTTTATATCAATTAATATCAATTTGCTTCTCAAATCATGTTTCTTAATTATAGTGAGGAAGTCGCCAGTTTGATTTTCTGTTAGGGATGGAGACCTATAACACACTCTTATTGTGATTTTCTTATTTGATGGTGGTCTTAATTCGACCTATATTTGTTCTACATCTGAAATATTATTATACTTCTCTATTACTGAGGCTTCTATGCCATTGTGAATATAGGTGGCTAACCCCCCCCCCTTTTCTGTATTCTGTCCATATAAAATAACTCATAGACCTCTGTTTGTGGTCCCCGTTTCTCATTTTACTGCCACGTTTCTGTTATAGCACAGATTGTAATACTATCATTAAGAAGAGTGTATTCTAATTCACTTATTTTATTTTTCGGACTCCTGGCATTGATCAATAGTGCTTTCCAACTCTCCTGGTCCCTCAATGTGTGGCTTGTAGTCTTCTCCCCTTTAAAAATATATCTTCTCCCTCAGCCCCCTTCTATGCAGCTTAAAAGTGTGTGCATAGTTTGATTAATTGTGTCTGCCAAACCTTCTGAACCATATCTGTTAAGATATAAATCCTCATCAGCGTACAGGTGATAATCTTTCTCAAAAGTCCTCCAGTTTCCAATTATAAACCCTCCCCCCTTCCTACACCATCTCTGTATCCATCCAATCAGTTGTCTGATCTCAGTCATTTTAGGTCTTCCTGCTCAAGGTACTGGCAGAATCTTCAAAATTGCTACTGTACACTTGTGTTACTTCAGGTAGGCTTCGACTTCCTTGTAGGGTAGGGTTCCTCGGGGGTAAAGGACCCTTCTCTCCTGGAACAGCTACTTTAGCTGTTCCACAGTGTAGTCATTGTAGCTGGAAGCCATCTTCCCTTCCTACACTATCATTGGTCTAACTTATCACAGCAACCAAAAAACAACAGGGTAGGAAATTATATTCTGTAACCAAATTTCCCCTTTGCCAATTTCTGCCATCTTTTGTGCATTGTTTGTTCAAACAGTTTACAATCCTATACGCTGGCACCAATCTGTCACAGACCCACTCCCATAGGACAGGATTCACTGGGCTTACAGCAAACTCCCCTGAGTGCAGCCTGTGTGGTGTGAGTTAAGAAAACCCCTTCCCTGTCCTTCCAGGGCACTTGCTGGATTTACAACTCAGTGTCTGCCAGGAGATCCTGAGGGTTCCCTCTTTTTGTGTGATGGGTGGAACTATAGCCTCAGGTCTGTTTTCCTGTGAGAGAATCATCTTGGCCACTGCACACTGAAACAGAAAAGTCACAGGCATTTATAGGCCTTTGGAGTGCCCTTTAAACCCTATATGTGTTTTTATTCCCCAGAGAAATGCAGAGATCAGTTCAAAACCCCACAGACCACTCCATGAGACCTCACATATCTCCCCCTTACACTCATAAAGTCCAGTCTCATGTTTTGTCCTGGTAGCAGTTTGGCCTTTAAGCATTAGATCAGGTATGGTATTGTTTGAACAAAACCCTCCCAAGCTTACACATGCAACACATAATTTCAGAGGTATTATAAAAATATTCCAAAGTCTACAATAAGTAAGGCAAATTTAACATATCAAGAGCATTCAAAATTTTGGTTACTGGATAAAGAAAAGAAAAGTTGGAAAATACACAAAAAAGTACACTTAACTTTCCTTATCTAGCATATAGTTTCTACCTTGTTCCAAGTGCAGCTGAATACAGTTAGGGTTCAGTATAGTTAACACGTTCTTGTTACCCATCTGGTGATAGAATTGAAGATGGGGGTCCCACTTGCACAGTTGCTCACCCCAAATATAACTGAATTCAGCAAACTTTCCCTGGCTTTTCAAAGGCAGGTTTAAAAGTGCTGCCTCTGATTTTCCTACTGTGAGTGGTTGGCCTTTGTCACATGGCTGCAAGTAACCAACCAGCTCTCTATGTTTTTATTTAAAAATACAACGGACCAACTGGCTTGCTATGTTTTAATTTCAAAAACCTGAACTGCAGAGTTTCTTAGCTGGAGGGGTCTCTTCTTCCCCCCAGTTAAAAAGACAGGTTAACTCCTGGCCCGTTCCTGGAGATACTCTGGCAGAACCCTCTGTGGAAGTAGCTGGGTCAAGGCCTTTGTCCTGCTATCTTTTTCCCAGCAGAGCTATCACGCCTAAATGGCTGGGCTGATAGCTTTGAAACTACTCTGCCATTAGCTGAAACTACCTCCCCACGCACAGTGTTCTGAAAACAACGAAACCAGTTCAAACTGACAGGGCTTATGTTTTTCCTCGGACTCAGAACACAAAAAAAACAACAAAAAAACTATAAATATTCCACACTAAAAGAATTTACAAAAAAATAGGTTTGATCAACACCATACTACTCAGGGAATATTAATTATAAACCAGCAGAAATATGACATGGTGCTTTTCTGCCACAAATCCCACTAAAAGAAGAGTGCAAGTTAGAATAGAAGGTGTAGGCTCTGTCTATTTTTTTTTAAATCTAGCTTTTTGGCCTCCGTCGCCTTCTCCCACTGACTGGAGATGGGGACACATGTATTTACAGATTTTTTTCTTCCCCTGCCCATCCGAGGCCCCAGCACATGGCAGTATGAGTGTGTGGAGGCCTGTATCACACCCCGTGGCATCAGCTCAGGCCCTTCCACCTCCCGATGCTTTTTGCTGCCCCCTCTCTGCCTACACTACCCACCTAACCTCCACTTGGTGGGAGTAGAACTACGGGGGAGCACCAACCCACCCTCACCACCCTCTGGAGAGGAGAGCTACCTGCCAGCAAGCTCAATCCTGATCCACTCTCCCTTCCCATGCCAGCACCCAACACCCCGAGGTCATTCCTGAACCCGGGTCACCAGCATAGCACATGTTAAGGCATCCAGTGACTCAACCCTCTGCACCACTGGGCTGGCAGTGTAGTCACTTTCTGTAGGGTTGACTAACTGCCACATATCTACTAGACCTATATCCCGCATTAGTTCCCTCAATGTCTTTCTTGAGTTGCAGTTTGTTTCTGTACTAGAAGCTTTACTCTTGTCTAACATTATATCTATGGGGAGGTTGAAAACTTCATCTATTATTACTTTTTGCAGAGGTAGATTACTAAGTTCAAGAAAAAAGGGCTAATAAAAGTCAGAGCATCTGTTTTAGAGTCATAAGTGTTTTCTATTAAGTACTCTGTTTCATCTAAGGTGCATTGTAGAATCTGCTATCTCCCCTCCGCCTCTGACAAATGTTCTTTTGGTAGAACTGTAGACCCATTCTAATGAGTACAGCAGTTCCTCTTCTTCTGCTGTTATAGTAATTATGATATATCTTGTTTACCCAAGATCCCTCAAGGTTTTTGGCTTCTGACAGTGTTAGATGTGTTTCTTCTAGGAGCGCCACAAGCAGTTTTAATTCAATTTAAATGCCCAATAACTTTTTTTCTCTTTACTGCAGACTGAAGGCCCTTAACATTCTAGGATACAACAATTAACTTATTAGCCATGTTACTGGTTTAACTTAAAATATTTCTGGAAAGAGAATATGATCATTGGCATTGCATTCATAACAAACAACACCAGTACACATACATTTGTAACAGTGTAAATATCGAACATTATTCTAAGAGAGAGAGAGACCAAACCACAAAACAAGCATTTCTCAATGTCGAATGTTGCTTGCTTATATGTGCTGTTTAGGTATTTGGAAGTGATAGTGCCATGCCTAAGAAATGTCATGTGCCCCCCCCCAAGACATCCACTGTGTCTTTCTGTTCAATATTCACAGAAGAGGGGGAGGGGCAAGGGCCACAGCAGTACAGCAGTTGCCAAGGGGGTGAAGAGGTGGACAGTAGTCCATTCACAGGCAAAAGAATCCTGCAGGAGCTGACTAAATTGAAGGTGGACAAAGCAATGGGACCAGATGGCATACACCCAAGGATATTAAGAGAACTGTGAAGGGAGATAGCAGTACCTCTGGCAGCCATGTTCACTGAGTCATTCAATACAGGGGTGGTACCAGAGAATTGGAGGTGGGCACACGTGGCTCCTCTACACAAATCCAGCAGTAGGGAGGAGGTGGGGAACTATAGGCCGGTCAGCCTCACTTCAGGAGTGGGGAAGATCATGGAGACATTGCTTAAAGAAAGAATAGTGGGGCATCTAGAAGCCATCAGAGCCCAGGACCATAGGCAACATGGATTCATAGTGGGGAGGTCATGTCAGACAAATTTGGTTGATCTCTTTGACTGGGTGACAAAGGAAGTAAATCAGGGTGGGGCACTGGACAACGCTTACCTTGATTTCAGCAAAGCCTTTGAAACCGTCCTACATAGGAGTCTGATAAACTAGCTGGGTAGGCTGGGCATGGGGGAAAGGGTGGTAAACTGGGTTAGAAACTGGCTAACAGACAGGAGGCAGAAAGTGGTGGTAAATGGGGTGCAGTCTGGGGAGAGGGGGTAACCAGTGGGGTGCCACAGGGATTGATCCTAAGGTCAGTCCTGTTCAATGTCTTGATTGGTGACATTGCAGAAGGGCTAAAGGAAAAGGTCTGCCTGTTTGAGGTTTACACCAAGATCTGTAGCACAATGGATACCCCAAAAAGGGTGGAGAAAATTAGAAGGGACCTGGGGAAGCTTGAAAAATGGTCTGAGGACTGGCAACTGAAGTTTAATTCAAAAAAGTGCAAAATTATGCATCTGGGACACAGAAACCCTGGGGAAAGGTACAGAATGGGGGGGGGAGTTGTTGACCGTCACAAAGAGGAAAGGGACCTGGGGGTTCCTATTTCAGATGACCTGAAAATGTCAAAGTGGTAGGGCAGCGGGGAAGGCCAGTGATATGCTGGGGTGCATAGGCAGGGGTATCACCAGCATAAGGAGGGAGGTAGTGATGCCATTACATAAAACCATGGTCAGGCCTCACATGGAGTACTGTGTGCAGTTCTGGAGGTCGCACCTTAGTAAGGATATTAATAGGCTGGAGATGGTCCAGAGAAGGGCGAATGAGATGGTACAGAGCTTGCAACACAAGACTTATGAGGAGAAGTTAAGGGACCTCAATATGTACTCACTGGAAGAGAGGAGGGAAAGGGGGGATATGATAGAAACATTCAAGTACCTCAAGGGTATAACTATAACTACTGAGAAGCAGGAGACAGCTGCTATAGCACATGTGGCAGCTTCTGTGTGATATTCTTTTGTTCTTATAAATCTGTAATCTCCAGTATTTCAGTAACCACATGACCACACTGCCTTCTTTAGGCAATTTTACACTGGTTGATGCCTGGTGTCAGATGGCAGACAGAGGGCTCACCAGATTGTGTTGCCATTTGAAAAACGTCATAGAGTGTTCTTTTACTGGTATGCATTTTGGAACGCTGGTGAAGGTCTCACAATTTTTATTATGATTTTATCTCCTTATGTCTGTCCCCTTTGGTCCCCCCATCCCCACACCCCAACAGTCATCGGTGGCCACAGCTGCAGCCTTCTTCTTGCCAAGATGGTGGGTGAGCAGCTGCTTTCACAGTCTGTGAAGTCTGATGTCTTTCAGTTCCACTTATTGGTCATCTTCCAACACAGGCGAGGGTGCTGCCAGCCCAAAACTAACTCAGGACAAGCAGCTTTCAAAGTGGGGAGAAATGGACTAAGCAAGAATCAAGTACTCATTCAGATGCAGCATCGATTTTAAAATCAGCATACCAGTGTGGACACTGCAAATAGAACCCCAGCTCTTTAAGCAGCCTTATAAAGCGTAAAGGCTTCTCGAAGCACTGGGGTTCAGTTTATTGTACTGTAAGTGGGCTGCATCTAATTTGGTAATTTACTATACCTTACATCTGGATGTATGGTAGGCCCAACTTTAAATAAACACTGCACCTGAATGAACACATGATGCCATAGAAACATAGAATTTGTCAGCAGAAAAGGACTGCTCAGCACATCCAGTCTGCCCCAAGTGTTCTCTACCTACTTGTAGCTCCTGCCTGTATATATGTTACTATATGTCTTATTCTGCCTGCATCCATCAGGACCTCCTTGTGAATGAGCTTGCTCAATGGATTTTTCCTGCAATGAACTTGAACCTACTCCACCTCCACAGCCCTATTGATTTCCGTTGACCCCCTCCTTCCCCTTTTTCTAATATACCCCTATGTTTATCCCATGCATGCTTCATGCCACCTACATTTTAGCCTCCACCACTTATCCTGGCAGTCTGTTTAAGGCATCTACCACCCTTTCAGTAAAGAAATGTTTCTTCACATCTATCCTGAACTCCCCCCACAGCTTCATTGTATGCCCCTTGGTTTGGGTGCTCATCCTCATTTGAAGGAAACTCTCCAACTGCACCCTGTTTACCCCTGTGAGGTGCTTTGTGTCACAAACCCACTCAGAAGGTCAGGCCCTCTACTCCCAAAGTGCCAACCTCCAAGTGCAGTCTTGTGAACAGTACAAGGTAACCCTCTTGTCTGTTTTGTGAGTTCGGATCAACCTTTGGTCTCAAGTTCTGGAGGGATTCAAACTGTTAACCTCTTGCTAGCATACCCAGTGCACAGGTTCCAATATATCTGTCTTCAGGGGGCCATATATCTTTGCCTACGGGCGCCTAACCAGGTATACAGAGATGAACCCTTTAAAACTTTAATAAAGACCTCAGATTTAAAACGCTTCTCTTTCTACTTTGGTATCACCATTCAAGCTTATGTCTAGTATCTGCAATAACCATATACTTTTCTTACACATAAAAAGAAGTCAAAGACAGACAAAATACGTTCTAAAAAGAATTTTGCTAAAACAGTTAAAACTATGTAAAACACAAAATACAGAACTGTTATATCACAAGACATACAAATCTATTAAAAGAACAAGGTTTTAAACAGTGCAATTCCTACTACAGTACTTGGGACCAGATATTTAAAACTTTGCCCCGGGGCTAAATTAGCACTGCCTGGTGGGCAAACTTAGCCCAGAGCACAAAGCAAGCTATATTGAAAAGGAAATAGCCCGGTTCTAATCCTGCTGAATATAGCAGTCTAAGGAAGCAAGGCAAACTGGTCTGGGAGTGCAGGGCAAAAATAGCCCAGGAATAAGACAGCACTGAATATAGCAACAGGGAAGTGCAAACTGCAACTGCAGCTCATTAGACTCTGTAGCAAGCCAGTGCTGCCGGTGGAGAACATTGTGCGAGATTGCACAGAGATGTCTCACAGCTACTGCAAACACACCTCTCAACCTCCTGCCTCATAAATCAGGGACACGGCTTAAAGGAGAAGACTCCTGTATATTTCTGATTTGGATATGTCTGATGTATTTATTATACATTATATCAGCTGCTGTACATATGTCAATAAGAGATCAGTCATTTCTGCTGTTGCAATACATATCTAGAGTCTGAGGCTCTGACACAAGGTAGTAAAATGACAAGCAAGCCTCCATTTACATGCAAATGGATTACTTGTAATACAGCCCCTCCCATTCCCTGATGTCACTGCAGCAACAGAGCAGAAGTTCACAAAAGGGTATCAATGCTGTCTATCCTGATTTTAGTTTAAGTCTGCAATGGCTTAAGACAGTTCTGTCATGCAACTCACACAGGGAGTGGTACTTGTATCCTTAATACTGCAAGTGCAGAGCAAATAATACATCTAATAGTATTTCATTCACAGGAAACAGAATTTCTTTGTACTGCTCATTTCTCTCTGTGAGACAGTTGCAACATGTTGTAGAAAGCAGCAGAAAGAATCAATCAGGCAATCAAACAGTCAATCTAGCAGTCAATGAGTCAATCAGTATTGCACCAGGTGAACACCCTTGAGAAGATTCATTTACAAGGTAGGCCTGAGCAGTTTCCCAAAGGATCACACAAGACTGAATTCCTCCTTTGCACAAATTATACACCCCCCTTTCGGCAGCCTGAAAGTGGAGAGCTAAATCACTTACTTTATAAAGTGTATTGTTTAAAATTTCATAGAGAGTAAGGGACTTTAGTAGGATGTGAACCAGAGTTTCCCAGTTCTTATGCCTGTGCTTTAACCACTAGATTACCCGTCTTCCATATGCTGCAGCTGATGTCCTTGTCACCTATTCCTTGATATAGCTGAAATCTTTATTGCCTTACATCAGCCATCCAATCACGGACTGCCTAGTTACAAAGGGAAAGGGACATTTTTTGCAAGATTGTGTCTCACTGCTGGTGTCAATCAAAACAGAGACTGCTAACACACACAGAACATAATACAGCAGCTATATACCACTTAAGACTCTTGTTGTACCCAGAGTCATTGGGTAAACTGTTTTTGCTAACAGAAACATTAACACAACATATACAGGCACTTCCTTATAGGCATACTGTATATGCATGCGAAATCAGGGCTGCAACACACTCATATGGTCCTAATTCCTATTAGACCTGCACTTCAGGATGTGCACAACACTTAAAGGGTCCCCCATTACTCAAGTGGAGGACCAAACATTGTGGGTTCTCTTTACTGGTGGAACAGCATTTGGTGCAGCACCATTATCTGTTGCTCTGATGACATCATCCTCCAGCAGCATTGATGGTAAAATGGAGGACAAACACATTGTTAACTTCTGGGGGCTGTATATTTTTATTTATAATCTAGATCTGGACAGCAATAGGACTGCTGGCAACTGGAGAAGGCACACAACAGTTACTCATAAGGAGTTGGGAAAATATGGCCATGAAACTATGGGAGACTTCCTCTTTAACACAACCAAGGACAAAGGTTTAATATCAGGGACACACCTTAAAAACTGGTGATACCCACTCAGGAAGCTGGTAGAATAAGTGGTTTAGTGTAAAATGCATTTTCTAAGGAGGAACACGTCAGTAACATTAATGTTTGACAGTATTTTATGCTTACAACCCCCACTGTTTGGTCACAGAAGCATAATGTTGAGGAGGGCAGAGTAAAATATTGAGGTAAAATCAGGGACGTCCCTGAAAATCAGGCACAGTTGAGAGGTATGACTACAAACAACAATGTAAGCCACACACTGTTGAACTGTGCTATGCTGAAGTGAGGTTTGCCTGGGGCTAACCTGATTGCACAGTGCTAACACATTAGCCCGGTGCAAACTGGTTAGCCTGGGACAAACTGGAGCTATATTCAAAGCTCCCATGCAAATGAGCCTACTTAGGTAATCCGTAGGCAAACAGGCACATTTGCATCTCATTATATGCCGCTTAGCATACAGTACCATGCCGTTTGCCCGGTGCTACTGCATGTGCACACAGCTTCCCCTTTGGTTGGAATGGCAGCACAGGCTAGACACTGCAGGCCAAGGCATGCCCACAGCATCCCCTGTTGGTCGGAATGGTCTACAGAGCAATATAGCCATATAGATATATATACATGTGCATATATATATATATATATATATATATATATATACACACGCATACACACACACACACTGCCTGAGGACAGCCCCCATACCCCTCATGTGTCCATCATTATGAGGGTCATCCCTCATTCGGCCCCTTACAAATGCTCTGTCCCTCATGGAAAAGGTGCTGCCCACACTGTGACTGTGCTGTGTATTCAGATTGTACTGCATGAGTACTGTACAGTCTGCAGCACTATATCTGAAGTGTATACTGTATGGGTCAGCGCTATGGTGTCACAGTGTCCTGACTCTGTAATGCCATGATTGAGGATAGGTTCCTCATTCTGAGGGTCTGTGTCCCTCGTTGTCCTTCAACTTAAGCATCCAAAATGTCCATATTCCTCATTTCCACGGCACGGTTGACAGGTATGACAGCCCTCCCCCCATCGATCCCCGACCCCACAGCACAGAAACACCTGGTAGTCTAGCGGACCCCACCCAGCATGAATTCTGACCCCCGTTTGCAGTAACAGAAAAGATTTCCCCAGTAGTCTAGTGACCCCCCCCACCCACAAAGCATGAATCCCAACCCACGGTACACATATTTATCATATATTTACCTGGTAGTCTAGTGGTCCCCACCCCAAGCATGAATCCGACACCGGTACACACAATTATCATAATTTTACCTGGTAGTCTAGTGGTCCCCAACCCCAAGCAAGATCTTGACCCCGGTACACACAATTATCATAATGTTACCTGGTAGTCTAGTGGTCCCCAGCCCCCAAGCACGAATCAGGCCCCGTACATGTATTTGTCATATTTTCCCTGGTAGTCTAGTGGTCCCCCAAACATGAATCCTGACCCCCAGTAGATACAATTATCATAATTTTCCTGGTAGTCTAGTGGTCCCTCTCCTCCCGCAATCCTGATCCCCCACACGTATCTATCATTTTTCCCTGGTAGCGCTAGTGGTCCCCCTCCCCAAGCAAGAATCCTGATCCCCTACACGATCTATCTTTTTTCCCTGTAGCCTAGTGGTCCCCTCACTCCCTCAGCACGAGTCCAACCCCTCACGCATTTGAAACATATTTTTCCCTAGAACTAGTGGTCCCCACCCAGCTGTGCACTCCTGCTACTCCCCAAACAGGCCATACCTCCTGAGCCGGCGATCAGCTCAGCCCTCCTTTCTCCACCATGGCCGGCCACCGACCGCGGTATTCAGGAGTGCTTGGGGGTGGAGGGACCACTAGACTACCAGAGAAAATTATGATAATTGTGTGAACCAGGGGTTGGATTCATGTTTGGGGGTGGGGACCATTAGACTACCAGGGAAAATATGACAAACACGGTACGGGGTCGGATTCATGCTTGGGGAGCGGGGGACCACTAGGATCTACCAGAGAAAATATGATAGATACTTTTCTGGGGTCGGGATTTGTGCTTGGGGGTGGAGGGACCACTAGACTACCAGGGAAAATTATGATAATTGTGTGTACCGGGGGTCGGGATTCATGCTTGGGGGGTGGGGAGACCACTAGGTTAGCAGGTAACATTATGATAATTGTGTGTACCGGGGGTCGGGATTCGTGTTTGGGTGGTGGGGAGACCACTAGACTACCAGGAAAAAATATGACAAATACATGTACGGGGTCGGGATCTGTGCTTGGGGTGGGGGACCACTAGACTACCAGGAAAATTATGATAACTGTGTACCGGGGTTGGGATTCATGCCTGGGTGGTGGGGGGACCACTAGACTACCAGGTAACATTATGATAATTGTGTACCAGGGTCGGATTTGTGCTTGGGGGTGGGGGACCACTAGACTACCAGGGAATAATATGATATATACGTACGGGGTTGGATTCATGCTTGGGGTGGGGGACCAGGGAAAATTATGATAATTGTGTGTACCGGGGTCAGGATTCGTGTTTGGGGATGGGGGACCACTAGACTACCAGGTAAACTTAATGATAATTGTGTGTGCAAGGAGTCGGGATTCATGCTTGGGGGGTTGGGGAATCACTTGACTACGGTGACTACTTTTATTTAACCTGGGACGGGGTCAGGAAGGACCTTGTGCTGTGGAGTGGGGGCACCGCCGCATTAACTCCAGTTTTTTCGGTGGTATCTAGTGCCGCGCTACAGGTCGCGCTAATGCCTGCAGTGCTGCACTGTACCTTTGAATATGCTGCTCTGCTGGCATTCATGGGCGCTCCCCTGTCCATGCCCCTGCATATCATTAACTATTAGCGTTAGCACTACCGCTCAGCACCGGCGCTAATAAGGCTTTTGAATATTGCAGCCTCGCGCAAAGCTAGCACTATTCCCACGCTATGGCTTTGTGCTTGGTACAACGGTTTGAATATCTGGCCCTTAGTCTCTAAATACTTGCTTAAAAGTGCTCCCAAGATGTTTTGTGGTCAGAGTCTAGGTAAAAATGTGTCTCTGTGAAGTAAAACAGACTAAATTAAAAGCTGGCTTTTACCCCACCTCTTTTCAGGAGGTCACCTAGCTCCTCCCTATCAGGATAGATATATATATAAAAATTTATATCTTAAACAAAAAAACAGGATGTCTTTTTTTTAAAGTATTACATTCTGCAACTTCAACATAATTCATGTCCTTCAAATGACACTTCTTTTGATCTCATAATAAGCTTCCTCTTTCCAGGGCATGACAGCATCTTTATGATTTTCGCACTTCTATGTAATAACCTGGGTTTCCCTTCCAACATCATAAAATGGATATGTTCTAGAAACTATGGTTGTAATTAAATCAGACAGACAGGATCCTTAATTAAGGCCTTACATGTAACCCATGGTCTCTAAAAACTGAGTGTGTGTGAACTCATATGCTGTCACCATTTTTCTTATGACTTTCATCTTTGAGCTGAAATCTGGGGGGGGTGAGGATTAGTGAGGTCATTCTAAGAGCATTAGACTTTTTTAGCAGAGACAGTCAGTCAATACATTTTATATTCAAAAGAATTGATACAGCACTCAGAACTGGCTGTCTACTTCATACTTTGTAGGTCTTGATCATGTCACCTCTCGCCCTCCTCTCTTCCAGAGTGTACCTGTTGAGATTCTTCAGCCTTTTCTTGTAGGGATTCCTGTGAAAATTCTGAACCATTTTAGTTGCCCTCCTCTGGAAAACCTCCACCCTATGTCCTTTCTGAAGTGTGGACTCTAAAACTGGACACAGTACTCCAGCTGGGGGTATAGCAGGGAGTGATACAATGGCAGCACAACATCCCCTCCTCCTCCTCCTACTGGAGATGCCACTCCTTGTGCACCCCAGAATCCAATTTGCCCTGCCCATAGCCTTGTCACACTGTACTGCCATCTTGAGGTCCTCTGATATACTAACCTCAAGGACCCTTTCATGTCTAGTGAGTATCAGTACCTCCCCCCATCCTACACCCAGCATCTGGGTTCCTATGCCCTAGGTACATGATTTTACACGTGTTGGCATTGAACCTCAAGTAAGTAAGAAAATGGAATTGAGTTGAATGAATTGCAGGCTTTTAAGCAGCTTTTTGAGGAGTGTGTATATGTGTGTGTGTGTGGGGGGGCTCTGCTACTATAACTATTTGCTTTTGATTTTGGCCTCAAATCAGCTGCACTCCTGTAAACAGATAAAAAAAATATTTAAGAAAGACTGATAAGAAATGTGATAAAGTCTTTGTATATTAGCCAGGGCTGAGGTTGCTGAAACTTAACACTGCATTGCAGACAGGAGAGATGCAGCCTGTTCCAAATTAATGAGCTTCCCACTGGTCACCTGTGAGTCTCTTATGGGCCAGAGCTCACTACAATAGCATTTGTCAATGCCAAATGGTTGCTTGCTGGCATTAGCAATGGAAGTGCAGGAGTTAGACAGATGGAACTCGATTGTCAAAGCTCTGTGCCAGATGCAAGGTGCCTGCGCCAAACAGATATGGTGCAAGGTGCACCGTGCATCCATGACCGCCCTCCGTGCGATTCACAAAGGTGGCCTGCATCAAACGCAGGCCACCTGCCCTGTGCCCTGCAATGCACTGCAGCATGATGGTAGGGGGACTTCGGCCGACGCAAGCTGCATCCTGCGATTCACAGACATCACCCGATGGGAAAAATTCTAAGTGCCCTTAGACCAACCAGGGCAGGCATAAGGGGACTTAGACATTCTCCCCTGGGTAACATGCCTGTGTGCAGCATACCGTGGTTGATGATGCACCCACCATACACCCCTGAGTGTGGCCACGCATGTGTGGCCCCCATCCTAGTGGTCCAATGGTACCCCTCACAGCTTCCCAGTGCCACCTATGTACCATGTCGGTACTCCTGTCCTGATGTTGCCTATACTGGCAGCAGCCCCCCCCCAATCCAAGATGCCTGCCTGATCGGTGCTACCGCAGCACCAACTTATGGTGGTACAGTGCCCACCGATGCCTCAGCAGGTGGTGCCCACCCCCCTGTACACCAGTCCTGACTACTCCCTGGCACCCAGCACATCCCACCACTCACCTCCATGGCCAGGTGCCAATTGCACCAAACATGGTGGGGGCACACTGGCCCACCAGGCTGGGTCCACATGCCCATTGCCTGGTAGGACGGGAGTCCTGTGTTAGTCTTTGGTGGCCTGCAGCAGATCTGTGCACCAGGGTCTTTCTGCCACAGGGTTCCGGTCAGCGCAAGCGTGGTGACTTAGCTGCTGAGACCCCTCTTGTACCTGAATCAGGTGCAGGGTCCCTGGCACACCTGGCATCGGTGCAAGCTGCTGTTTGCAGCAGCTTGCACCAGACGCAGGCCCCTATGAGATTTGGGCCCATGCAGTACAGGAATGGCAGTGAAGTACTGTACTGATGCCAACCCCACCCCCAACCTGCAGAGATGGACAGGCATTGGGGTGTGCCTTTGGGTCATCACCCATGAAGGTCATGACATTTCACCTCACTCTATCCTGCAGACACTGACAAGTGTTGCAGTGTGCCTTGGGTGTTTGGGCTTTACTCACCTCATTCCATCAGAAAAAATGCTGAAATGGGAGAAGTATAGAAGAATGGGGTGAACTCTGGGACCAAAGAGTCCAAGGTGCACCTCGATGCCTGTCACTGGTTGCAGGGTGGGGGTGGAATGGCATGAGCATTACTGTCGACAATCCTAAGTCACAATCCTGACGCCTGTCAGTCCCTACAGGGTAGGGCGTTATGGTCAAAAATCCCAACGCCATGGGCGTTTCTTGGTATTTTTACTCCAAGTTTTCAACATGGGCTTTTTGTGATCCCACCAGATGAACAGTGACACTATCAGTTCATTAGCCAAAAGGTGATTTTACACAGCGACTGTGCCATTTGGTGCCACAGGTGTGAAAACACATTTTGAACAGGATGTGAAAAATGACAGCTGTACTGTTCATGAGGAGGTGTAAAAAATGGCAATGTTGCAAATCTGGAGTGAAAATATAAAAAAACTGGTGAAGTCACGAGTGTGTGTAGAAACTGCTCAACGCACACCCATAATGTAATTAGTTTGGGGAATTTTACTGCAGAGTTTCAAAATAGGCATTTTGGGACCTCCGCTCATGAACAGTGTCACTGAGATTTTCTTAATCTGTCCTGAACACTGATTTCCCCAGCAACCATGCTATTCTGCGCCAGAAGTGCAAAAACACATTTCGGCCAGGGTGTGAAAAATGACAGCTGTACTGTTCATAAGGAGGTGTGGAAATATGCCAATGTTGAAAATCTGGACTAAAAATATTACAAATTTGTGAATTTACGAGGATACGTGGAAATTGCGCAATGCACACTCATAACACAGTCATTTTATGGACTTTTGTCACCAAATTTTCAACATAGCCAGTTTAAGACCTCTGCTCATGAACAGTGTCACAGTGATTTTCTTAATCTGTCCTGAACATTAATTCTGCACAGCAACTGCAGCATTGTGTGCTACTTGTGTGAAAATACATTTCAGGTAAAATGTAAAAAATGACAGTTGTACTGTTTATAAGAAGGTGTGGTAAAATGGCAATGTTGAAAATCTGGAGTAAAAATATTAAAAATGCTCGAAGTTATGAGCGTGCGTAGGAACTGCGCAATGCTTGTTCGTAAAACAGTCATTTTAGGAATTGTTTCACCAAATTTTCAACATAGGGTTTTGGGGGGCCTACCTCATGAACTTTGACACTGTCATTTTGTTAATTGATCCCAAAAGGTGGTTCCATGCAGTGGCCGCGAAATCACCTTTTGGGACCGAATAGCAAAATGACAGTGACTGAGTTGATGTGGTGGGGTCCCAAAAACCCCATGTTGAAAATTTGGTGAAAAAATTCCCCAAAATGGCTGAGATATGCACCAAAGTTGAAAAAAAAAATCCATTTATGCCATTCTATAGCTTACCGGCATTTCTTCAGTTCACGGTCGGCTTTAAAGAGTGCAGACATGTTCCTGGTCCACCGAAGATCATCGCGATGGGCTCCGGAGGTAAGTATGGGGTGAGGTGAGGGGATGTGGTACACAGAGGGTGAGCACCAATTGGGGGAAGGGAGCAAGAGAATCAATGAGGGACCATTTTTTCTTCTAGGTGTTTTTTTTTTACAAAGACAACGGGGGACTTTTGCCATGCTGGGGTGGGCTTCCAGCATGGCACCAGCAAGTTACTTTGGGGATAGTGGAGCCAACAGGGGATTGGGCACCCCTGTGGGTCATACAGTGTGCTGGGGGGTTGCATGAGCCGAGGGGGGATTGGGCACCCCACTCAGCACACAACAAATGGAGAGGTGCATCATGCCGATGGGGATTGGGCTACCCTGTCGGAAAATGAACTGGGGAAGGGATCATGCCGACAGGGGGGATTGGGACCCCCATTGGCTTTTTTTTATTTATTGAAATGTTTCACCAGGAAGGCACACTGAATGGCGGGTGGAGGCTTTCCGTCGGCTTCATGAGGACTGTGAGAGCCCGACAGAGAAGCCGTCACCATGGGGACACCACACAATGCACCCAAACAGCTGATTGCGTAGTGATGTGGCCAAATTTCTTTATGCATTGCAGCACGCTCATTAGCTGCCATCATCAACAGCATGCTCCTCTATACACCGCGCAGAGAACAGCCCTAGAACGGACTGCTGCCATTCGCCACAACACTGCCACGCCTCCATAACTCGCTTTTGAAGGAAGCTGTCGCAAAGTGTTTCTTGCACATGCATGCAAGCAACACAATAAATTACCATTTTAAGTACAGCTGTCCTAATGACTATGCAGACATTAAATAACTCTATAACTAGAAAATTATAACTAAGTAAATCATCACAATATTTAGAGCCATTTATACAGTGATTCAGAGCAGAACACAATCCATACAAAAACTTTATCATTAACAGTAAATAATATAGCAATACATTGAAATATCACTTTAGTTGACATTTTTGCTCCCTTCCATATATATAGTAGCAGGGAAATATTCTGTGTGTACTCTATCAACAGGTAATAAAGAGTTGAGCTCTTTAAGTAACTAAAACTAATCTTGGAACCCAACCTATGTTTTGAAAGTCAGTGCATCAGCTATCTAATTCCAACATCCTAAGGGAGTATCTATTTGTTGCTTTGGTCAGTGGAAACAAGTACTAATACTCAAAATATAAAAAGGGGGTGGGGAAATGGAATGGAGTTGGGGGAGGAGGAAGATATGTGCATTGCACAACATATATAGTTCTTTTGCATACTTCAGTTAATCATTCTGTAAGTTTATTTCCTGATGCTAACACTGAGCGGTCCATAGGAGTCATCACCCTTCAATGAGACTCTGCCTAGGCATGCACTATGTTAGTTCTGCTATCATTTTTTGATGGTTTTGGTAGCTATGAGGAGCTGACCCATCTGATGAGCCTCTTACCATATGTACCCATATGTATCCATATGCTTAAGCTTTTTGATGTGATAGCATTTACTGTAAATATAGTAATACTGTAGTTTTTATCTGCTGTTTCTGCTTTTTTCCCCATGCACAACAACTATTCTGAAGTTCTCTTGATGTTCATAATAAGCCCTTCACTGCATTGTGGTTATAGCATACATCACTCACAGAATCAATGGTGTATATTGATGAATTAGCATGCATTATATTGTTGCATGATAGTCTGATGAGTATGTGTACACCATTTAGTATAATAATATGTATAGTTGGGGATACAAAATCACACATACCCCCATAATGCAAAGCACCATGGGCTGCATATGCAAATCACCACAGTATATTATGCTGGTTCAACTTTAAGTAGAAAAGCATGGTACCAAAAGGTCTCTCACACAGTCTGCAAAGGGTGTCAACAGAAGACACATACACATGTTTCATCCTACCAGGACTCATCGGTGTGCCTTGTCTGTGTGACACCCCAGTGGAATGAACTAGCTACCCTAAGATGGTCTATCTGGGTTATGTTGTGGTGAACCCAACAAAAACAAAAAACTAGCTAAAAGACAAAGAAACTCAGCACGCAAGCACTGAGACAATGGTTATCCCAAAGGGCACTGGCCAGGAAGTCAAGTTTTAAAGAAATACAAAATCACACATACCCCCATAATGCAAATCACCACAATATATTATGCTGGTTCAACTTTAAGCAGAAATGCATAGTACCAAAAGGTCTCTCACACAGTCTGCAAAAGGTGCCAACAGAAGAGAGAGAGAGAGAGAGAGAGAGAGAGAGACAGACACATGTTTCATCCTACCAGAACTTATCAGTGTGCCTAGTCTGTGTGACACCCCAGTGGAATGAACCAGCTACCCTAAGATGGTCTATCTGAGTCATGTTGTGGTGAACCAAATAAAAACAAAATCAAGCTAAAAGACAAAGAACCTCAGCGAGCAAGCACTGAGGTGATGGTTACCCCAAATGGCACTGGCCGGAAAGCCAAGTTTCAAAGAAATACAAAATCACACATACCCCCATAATGCAAAGCACCATGGGCTGTATATGCAAATCACCACAGTATATTATGCTAGTTCAACTTTAAGCAGAAATGCATGGTACCAAAAGGTCTCTCACACAGTCTGCAAAGGGTGCCAACAGAAGACATACACGTATTTCGTCCTACCAGGATTCATCAGTGTGCCTCATCTGTGTGACACTCCAGTGGAATGAACCAGCTACCCTAAGATGGTCTATCTGGGTTATGTTGTGGTGAACCCAATAAAGTTTTACCCCACCCAGTATAGTTGGGGATGTTTCTTATGGCATAAGAACATTATCTCGTGCATTTGGGCAAGAAGACCTCGATGATGAGTGGTTCTGTCAGCCCTTACAGCATGAGGTACTTGTCTCATGTTGTAAGAAACAGCTCCAACTATACATGTTAATATATTATGAACAATCAAACTTTTTCATAAAAGAAGGATACTGGAGAGGCAATGTAACATTTTTTAAATGAAGATTTGTTCTGCTCCCCCCTCTGGTTACTGTGAATGATGGTATAGTCCACAGATTCACAACTATGGATATGCACTCTAAAGGCTGTAATTTCAGTGGTTAAAGAAGCAAATTTATTTTTTTATCAGGTTTGGGCATACCGTTATGTGAGCGTTACTTCAGAACTTCAGATTCCAGGTTAAGGCTGGAGAGCAGAGCGGCGGTGTTGGGAGTTACAGCTTCTGAGATGACAGCAGGATTTCATGGCTGAAATCAGATAAATGGTCAATGGTAGGCAGCATCTGTACACTGCATAAGAGGTATTGCAGTTCGTAATGCTAAATGGTAGAAAAAGTTGAACAGCTTTATAATCTATTTAAGAAAGGAAGAATAGAACAATGGTTTAACATTAAGCACATTGAACACAACAGCCTTTGCACAGTTCACAAAGCTCACAATAGATCTGGTTAGAGATCTAAATTTAGTTAAGCTAACTTCAAGCACACATGAGATGACACCACCTCATGCGTCATTATGATGAAGCATTCATCATCATCATCGTGTCCCTTGTCCTCCTCCTTCTCCTTCCCCTTCATACTTAATTTAAAGAAAATGACTCTAACAGAAAAGACTTTTTCCCCCATACACATTAAGTAAGGAGATATGATTATTAATTATTAAGTTAAATCACAGTGAGTAACATGAACAAACAAAAATGTTTACTTTTGCTTGGTGCCAAGACATGTTCAGGGAAGTCCATGGTTAGAGATGTAAATAAGGCAGAAATTGCTTTGGTGACACAATGAAATGTTTATTTGACAAACTGATTTTTAGAAGTGCTGGGCAATGTGAGGCTTACTGTAAGGACCAAGGATAGTCAATTTCTTATCTGCCCCCTTTCTCCAAATGGGGTGAATTGAATTTTTGAGACTAGTGGCTGATGAGATGAGAGGAGAGGAGAGGAGAGTGGAGAATGGAGAATGGAGTTACTGCAGAGTCCAGAGACGAACCACCAAAATAATTCTGAGACTTTCTCATTTGAGTTACAATGAGAGCTTAAACCATACTAAGTTAGTTAGCCTTGAAGAAAGGAGAAAGAGGGGTGATCTACTGAGTCTTTATAAATTTTTTGAAAATCATTATCTACAAATAGTGTGAATTTGAAATGATATCTCGTCCCAATAATCTTAGAAGTTACAATAAACAACTGGTAGTGCCAAGGGCTATTACCACCAAGTGAGATAATTATTTTACTTTGAGAATGGCAAAAGTTTAGAACTGTTTGCCCTGACATGTTGTTGATGCACCAGACTTTGACATATTCAGATCAAAACTAGATATATTCCTAGGTTGAAACCATGGAGAAAACTAACACACCCATAATGTCATGGGAAACATTCCAGATGGGCAGAAGTCTACTTATGTCTTACTAAACTGAGTAAACCGAGTACCTGATGAGGTGTACCTTGGACAACTGGACAGGTCAGCTGACGGTGACTGGAGTGTGAGCACTTCCCACAGTTACATATGCCTCTCTGCACCATTAGCAACGTTTATCATTCACTTTCTATTCCTTCAAGGAATTCCACTGTGGGTCAAGCTACCTTCTCATATCACTTTCCTAAACTCTGGTCCACTCCTCCCATCAGTCTGTTCTGTGTCTTCTGCTTTCTCCCTTGTCTCTTCTTCACGACTTTTCTACTCTGACCTGCAACTGTCCTTAACTGTTTACCTCTTGACTTCCTCCCCCTCCCACTCATATTACCCTGGCCATTTTGCTCCCATCCTCCCCCAACTATACTTGTATGAGTAACTTTCTCCACCTATCAAAGCACAATTGTTATCTACTACATGCACCTGTTGTACTGATTTGCCTTTAATGTCTACGCTACATTGAGATTCTGTATTTCTGTATATGATTACTATTTTTGTAATGCTATTAATACTTGATATTTTTTCTCCTCTTGAAGATTTCTTTTACCCCTCACCCCAGGACACATCTGGAAACAAGCTGTTAACAGTTCACTATGTCTTTCCTCATAAAACATTTGAAATAAATAAAATAAATAAATAACTTAATCAACCAATCCCAGCATTTCTCTGTGTCTTCTGGCACAACACACAGTATTACACCAGATACAAACTCAAGCTAGAGATTACGACTAGCAGGAAACATTCAGAAATCATACAGTATTCATTTTGAGACAGGTCAGCTTTTCAACATTGGCACTACTAACCTGGGCATAATGGTCACTCCCTATGGCACTACCTGCATTGAATACATGCTCAGAGTACACACTGGAACATGGACGTGAGAGATAGTACACCACAGCATGATACAGAGAAGGCCAGGCACATTTCTTTGTTTTCCAGTATCTCAATGGATCATCATCCTTGACTACAACTGAGCTGTTTACAAAATATTCATATATCTACTGTCAAACAGACAGATAGAAACATGAAACATAGACTTTGATGGAAGATAAGGACCGCTTGTCCCACCTAGTCTGCCCATTTCTCTACCTAGAGGGTAAGCTGCAGATCCTATTTAACCAACAGCCTATTTTTTCCTACCCCCCACAAGAATTGCCTTATGTCTGTCCCATGCATTCTTGAATTCTCCCACAGTTTTGGACCCCACAACCTCCTTAGGAAGGCTGTTCCATGCATCTACCACCCTCTCTGTGAAAAATACATCCTCACATTGCCCCTGAGCCGTCCCCCCCATCTTCAAATTGTGTCCCCTTGTTCTTGCACATCTCTTTTTCTGAAAGATGCTACCCTCTTGGACTTTGTTGATTCCACTGAGGTACTTAAACATTTTTATCATGCCCCCCTCCCTCTTTTCCTCAGGGGTATACATATTAAGCTCCTTTAGTCTCTCCTCATATGACTTCTCTTGCAGACCCTGCACCATTTTAGTTGCCCTTCTCTGAACTGCCTCCATCCTGTCTATGTCCTTGCAGATATGGGGTCTCCATAACTGGACACAGTACTCCAGATGGGGTCTCACCAACTGTCTGTACAGGGGGATAACAACTTCCTGTTTTCTACTGGTGATGCCTCTCCCTATACATCCCAGTATTCCCCCAACCCTCCCTACTGCCTTCTCACATTGCTTGCCAACCTTAAGGTCATCTGATATGATTACCTCCAGGTCCCTTTCCATTTTTGCTGTTGTTACTACCTCCCCCCTCATTGTGTAATCTTCCCCTGGATTTCTGTTTCCCAGGTGCATTATTTTGCACTTCTTTGCATTGAATCCAAGCTGCCATACTTCTGACCATTCCTCCAACCTTGCCAAGTCCCTTCTCATCCTTTCCATGCCTCCTTGTGTATCAACTGTGCTGCAGATCTTTGTGTCATCTGCAAAGGGGCATACTTTTCCTTCCAGTCCCTCTGCAATGTCACTTATAAAGACATTAAAAAGGACTGGACCCAGTACTGAACCCTGCGGTACCCCACTAGTAACCCCTCTTTCTTCAGAGTGGACTCCATTTACAATTACTTTCTGTGTCCTATTATCCAGCCAATGTTTTACCCAGGCTACCACCCTGGAACCCACTCCCAGACTGGTTAATCTGACTATTAATCTTTTGTGTGGGACTGTGTCAAATGCTTTGCTAAAGTCTAGGTAGGCCATGACCACAGCCCGTCCCTGGTCGACTACTTTGGTCACCCAGTCAAAGAAATCAATTAGATTTGTCTGACATGACCTTCCCGCTGTGAACCCATGCTGCCTTGGGTCCTGTGCCCCGCTGGCCTCTAGGCACTAAACAATTCTTTCCTTCAGAAGTGAGTCCATCACTTTCCCTACCACAGGGGTCAAACTGACAGGTTTGCAGTTTTCTGCCTCTATCTTGGTCCCGCTTTTGTGAAGGGGAATCACATCTGCCTTCCTCTAGTCATTAGGTACCACACCATCCTCCCATGATTTGTTAAAAAGGGTAGTCAGTGGTGTCACTAGTTCTCTGCTTAATTCTGTTAGAATTATGGGGTGAATTCCATCTGGCTGCACTGCTTTGTCCACCTTCAGTTTTAGGAGTTCTTTCAGAACCCTTTCTTCTGTGAAAGGACTGGGATCGACCCCCCTATCCAGAGTGCTTCTGTTAATTGGATTAGGCACTTCCCTCACCTCCTGTTTTGTGAATACCGAACTGAAGTATTCATTCAGTATCCCTGCTTTTTCACTGTCCCTCTCTGCCCACCCACTGTCTATTCTATTCAGCCTCACTATCCCTCTC
Organism: Neoceratodus forsteri; assembly: GCA_016271365.2. NCBI lineage: Eukaryota > Metazoa > Chordata > Ceratodontiformes > Ceratodontidae > Neoceratodus > Neoceratodus forsteri. Next base: position 1,370,871,172 of record CM057459.1, read on the forward strand.
TTTGTCTTTATACGCTCCCTGATATACTTATAAAAGGTTTTATCCTCCTTCTTAACTGAGTTGTCTGTCTTTTCCTCAGTTTGGGCCTTTGCTATTCTGACTACCCTCCTTGTTTCTTTCTGCCTTAACTGGTACAGTTCTCTGTCCTGCTCCTTCTGTGTTTCCTTATACTTCCTAAATGCTGTCTTTTTCTCCCTAACCTTCACTGCCATCTCTTTTGAGAACCATAGTGGCTTTTTCTTTCATTTTGATTTGTTTATTTGCTTCTTACAAGGGTTTGTTGCCTCTGTGATGGCAGTTTTGATATTTCCCCAATTGTTGCTCCACCCCTCCTTGCTCTTATCCCTTTCTTAGCCAGGTCATTTGTCCCTAGGTGGACAATGACATCCAGCTCCCTCTCCTGTGCAGCTGCTCCCATGATCCTGAGGATTCTCTCCCTGTCCCTCCAAGCCATGGCATCAAGCAGGCACCTTACCTCCCTCTCCCCTTCCTCCTCCAGTTCTACCTTCCTAACAATGGAGTTCCACACCAGGAGTTGTTTCCTTCCCCTGTGTGGTTCCATGCCACCCTCCTGTGGGTCTCCTTTGTTGAGGTTCCCAGCATCCTCCTTGGTCTCCACTGTGGGTGCCTCGATAGAGGAACCACACTTTTCCAGAATGGCATAGAAATTGTGGAGAGGTACAACTGGAGGGATACACCTCTGTTCCACTACCCTCACCCTCCCTGAGTCCACTGTGGTCCAACTGCTCCTCTTTCTTGGCAACCTCTGAGGCAAAGGCAGTGACCCTGGTGTTCCCTGGGTGGGACATGAGGTCCCACAAATCCTGGCCAACTCAGCCTGGAGATGAGCAACCTCTTCCCTCAGCCCAGAGAGGTGCCTGCAGATGGGATAACACCATATCCTCCAGAACATCTTCCGGAAGACTGCTGCTCCACAGCCACTGCACTGCACCACTCCCATCATGTCATATTTCTGGCCCCCTAATTATTGTTTGGAATACTTACTTTTTCCTCTGTTTGTTTATTTCTTTTTTTTCTGTCCCTACTTACACCTCTGTGCCCTTTTAGCTCCTGATCTTCCTGTTCTGAGACAAAAAGTTCCTATATTTCTCAGTAGTCTCCTTACTTGCTCAGAGTCAGACCTCCAGCAGCTGGGGGATGGAGAGCTACTCTTGCCCTTCTAGGATGGTGAGTCTTTGGTGGCTCTGTGATCACTCACTTCCTGCTCCCAAACAGGAAGTTCCTGTTGTCAGTTAAATCCTGTGCCTATAAAAGTAGAACTGCCTTTGGGTGGGGGGTGGAGGGGAGGGAAGGAGGGCAATATAGTCCAAGTAGAGAAGTTTAGTTAGACCAGCAGGTCCTTCCTCCTGGTGCTCTGCTTGTTCTCTGGCAGAAGCTATCTAGGGCAGTGCTTAAATCTGATTTTAACCTGGCTCCTTCTAGCTAAGTCACTCCCCCTACTTTGCAAATCTTTCTATACTTAGTTAATTTCACAGATAATTCCCTTTGGTCACCTGTGACAAGCACCTAGATAACTACACAGACAATACAGATAACATATCAATTCACTTCAACTAACTCTGACAAACAGGCAAACTTTTTTTTGTTACCCTAAATTGAAGGTCACAGTACAAGAGTTCTAGTTCTTAGTCCAAGTAGATGACCATTTTGTGGTTTTGGCTGAGCTGTGGCACATGTCATGAGATGGATAGAAGATATTCAATCCAGCAGTGACACACTTTTTTTTCTTAACATAGAAGATCTGCCAATATTTTTCTTGGTGCCTTTGTTTCTGTCCTCCAGAGGTGGTACACCCTCCTCTTCTTGCACCTCCTTCTTATAGTGTCCTCCTGTTTCTTGTCTGAAAGAAAAATCAAACACAGGTGTTCCCCCACCCCACCCCCCATGAAGACATTCTTCAGGGTCTGACCCAGAGTGGTCTGGAAACAACTTGGACACCTTGTCAATAGAACTTATTTCTATTAATCAATATCACCGATAGGTGGAAAGATGTTTTCAAGCTGATTTTTAAATCTGGGGTCCAGGAGGGTTGCAAGGATTTATTGCTGCTGTTCAAACATTACATTCAGTTGGGCATTCTTGGATAGCACATGATGAAGTGAATTTGTAAGGGCAGTGGAGTCTGTGTTGTTATTGGCATCCTTCGCATGCTCAGAATGGCAGTGCTCAAAGAACACATACACAAAGCAAAATCTCAGGAACAAGCATGCTGAGATATGATGTATCAGCACTTACCTCCCATGTTGCTGCCCAAAAGGTTCAAGTATGTCCACCAGGGCCTTGACTGTTGTCCAGTTGCTTGCTGAACTCAAAGAACCTCTCCAGCCTGTAATATATTGAGTTCCAGCATGTTTTTATATCCTGTTTGAGTGTGTGTTCAGGCAGATATTTGTCCTGATGTATTCTCCTCAACTACTTCCGTGCCTTTCCTAAAGGTGAAAAGTGAGTGCATATTTCTCTGCTGTAGCTAGTATGTTCTCAGCCACCCAACTGCTACTCAGAAAATCCTTCACCACTAGATTAATACAGTGGGCCAATCAGGGAACATGGATGTAACCCCCATCTGTGACTGCCTTCATGATGTTAAACCCATTATCAGTGACTAACAATTCAGGTTGCAAATCATGGCATGTCAACCACTGACCAAAAACCCCATGTAGTTTCACAAGAATATCCTCATGTATATGCTCTGCTGCCTTAAAACCAGAGACACAAAGACCTGCCTCCCTTAAAATACTGGTGCAGCAGCCCTCATCTTACTGGATGGTGCACCAATTCATGTTTCTAAACAGATCCAGTGCACAGTCACTGCCATGTAGTCAGTGACTGGCCCACTTGTCCACATATCTGTTGTAGTATGAACATGTTTAGAGGCTGACATTTTTAGGTGTTTCTGTATTTCCCCACATAGGTTTGTAGAGTTGTGGCATTTCAACATGAGGGAAAAAAATGGCGGGATGGGACAGTATAGTGAGGCTCCATGAACTTTAAGAATTTATTGAAACCAACACTGGGCACAAATAAGAAAGGGAGTTCACCAGAAGTTTGACAAGTGCTGCATTAGTTTCTTTGGCACATGAATAAGAAGGGATGAAACAGAGGCCATGGTCAACAATCTCCCATAATATGCACTGGTGTTGCTTTACACATCCTACTGGAAAGGGAGATGATGACAAACTTCTCTTGGATTTCTTTTGTTGTAAAGAAGGATCTGGCATGTGGTGAGCATGTTCTAGATATTTGTCTTGAAGAATCTCCCCACCTTCCTCTTCATATGCTTTGTCCCCCCTCCTCCTCATAGATCACCTTCTTGGACATCTACTTTTCTCCTTGTGTCATACCCAGCCATATCTGCTGATTTTTATTGAAAAGTTGGTTCAGCATCCCCAGAGTGCCATGTGCTGTTGCAAGGTGGCCAAGATTATCACAGTTCAAACATATTATGCATACTCCCCATGTCACATCTGTTTCACTTTTTTCAAAATATAGCCACATATCAGAGCCTCCACTCCTCTTCCCATGAATTGGCGCATCTCCACCATCGCTAGGAGAACCACGTCTGTCACCACCACACACCCACTCTACCAGACATCTTTGGGCTTGTTTCCCAAAAGGCTCTTTGGAATGTGATGTAGACTTCTTTGCTGGTGCTGCAAGTTCTTGAAAAAAATATTCTCATCAAACTCTTCTCCTAGAAACTGAATATCTTCATCAGCCTCCTTCTCTAGTTCCAAATCTTGGTGGGGGGGGGCATAGTCAACAACAGGAGTATCCACTGGTTCTTCAAGATCTTCTTCATGTTTCTTCTATTCAGCCAGATCTGAGTCAGCAATCTCAACAGACACCACTTTGGCATGCATGTCAATCATTTGATGACTAGTTTGGGTGACAATTTCTGGCTTCTTCTTTTTTTAATAACTTTGTTTTGTTTTTTGCTACCTTAGCAATAGGTAACTGTAGCTGCTTCATCGTTCTTATTTTGGCATTTGGTTTGTTAGCATTGACTGACTGGGGAACAGAAACTGGAGCTAAAGGAGAAATATCTGCCTTCTGAATAGCAGCAGTCACTGGAGCAGCCTGCACAGCCACAAAATTGGGTGTACTTTTTATTTTTTACCAACACATTTTCCAAAAGGTTAAAGAAGACTGCCACTGGCACTACCACATTTATTTATTGATGCAGTCAGCAGTGTTGGACATTTTTTGGCAATGATTTTGTCTTATCAGACAGGTAGAGCTGGGTAGAGGGCTTTTTTTTGACAGAGGAGGAAGATGGCAGCTGTATGCTGATGCTCAGGAGAGCCACAGCAGAGTTTTAAAAAGCTTTCTTGCTAGTTATGACGGGTAAACCACCATTGCCTGCTTATTGTGTACCACTGTATGCCTAGCGTATTTAGAGCCTTTCCAGAATTTCCTGTGCTGTAGTTTGTAAATTGCCTGGCCTGTCCCAGTGTATTTCTCTTCTCCAGGTACCTGGAGTCCGCAGTGGAGGAGCCCATGACTGTGAGAAGAAAGAGACAGCGGCCTGCGGGGGGCATTCCGGTAGCACACCGGACAATATTTTGGAGAAGAGCAGTGAGTCAAGAAAAGAAATGGAGAGAGGGGTGAATGAGATCGGAGAAGGAGGGAGATTGCTGAATGAAAAATAGAAAGTTTGTTGGAGCAGCGAACTGCAAGGAGAGAGCAGAATAAAGCTGACAGATCCACCTAAAAAACTAAAAGGGGAGTAGTTATACTAAACTCAATGAACTTATCTCCCTGATTTCTGTGAGCCTTCAGATCTCTGCCTACTCTTCATCTACATTTGTATTTATTTTCACCATCTCATCTATTACCTTTTCATTCCAAATCATTGCTTTTGCTCTTTTTTGAAAAGTTTTTTCCTCTTCTCTCATACTTAAGCAGTAGTTAGCAGTAGACATTTATAGCCATGCGGATTAAATTGTACATAACAACGAGCAGTATTGAACGGTATCTTTTTTTTAAAGGTTGGTTTCAGTGATGTATTGCACATGTATCTGTATTTATTTACATATATTTAAAATTGGAGCTTAAATTTGTTATAAGAGGATAATGTGCTAAGCGTAAATGCATCACTCCTGGTAGTTGCTTCTTAAAGCACATGTGTGGTGTCTTACCCCTCAGATTCGCCATCTTGAGAGACAGAGAACCAAGTGCATGGTATACATCGCATCATGAACTAGCTCCAGAAAGTCTTTTGTATCAAAAAGTTTTATTTTACCCTGCTGAGGGTAAGAATAGGTGGAAGCTGTGGAGCTGGAAGCAAACATAGTTCCGTTGATCTTTACATGTCAAGTATGAATGAGAACAGTTGTATGATGCAACCCATGGCTGGCCCAGTGGCACTGAGGGTTGAGGTGCTGGACGCCACACCTCGTGCTATGCTGGTGACCCAGGTTTGGGAACAAGCCCAGTTCACTAGGGGTTGGCAGGGGGAGAGAGAGGATTGAGCATCTGTAGGACTGCTCTCCTCTCTCAGGGAGGGATCCAAGGGTAGCCCAGTGTGGCAGCAACCCCCGGTGGAGACTGGCAGCACTGCTATGCACATGGGCTTGCTAGCAACTGAAGGGGTAGATGTCGGGCGGCTATCTTCCGGATGTGGGTGGGATCACCCACGTCTTGGGCTGGTATGGCATTGCACAGCCCACATCAGGGGCATAAACACTACAGAAAACCCCCTCTGGTCCAGGTAGGAGATGGCCCTCCATGAGCCACGCTGCCACACTCCCAGTACTGGAGCCCTTCCACCGCCCCTTTGATCTCCTCAGGCCCTATGTCCCCAGAGGGGCTTGGGGAGAAACAGTAACTTCCTTGAGGATGACAGGGCTCACAGTGGGTGGTAGAGCAGTACTGGCCAGTGGTGAGGCCTGAGAGAGTTCTGGCTCCGGGGGCAATAAAGAGAGTTAAAAAAAAACAAACAAAAAAAAACTGATGCAACGCATGTTGAAAGAGTAAGAACCTTTGGGGAAAACTTGAATAGGATAACTCCACAACTTTGAGGGGGATAAGTTGCTGTGTTTGTTTGGTAATCTAAATAATTTTAAATTAAAACCGTAGATTTGTGTACAGGAAGCTCATGGAGGTGTTTAATTATTAAGGGCACATCTGAAGCATACCTACAGTGCAGTATTTAGCTACAGTACCACAGAGTGGGTAAGCTAGAGGAACTTATACTGATATTGATGAGGAAGTGATACATATTTGTTTGTGTGCTTGTTTGCTTAGATTCTCTGGTGGAAAGAGCGGAAAGAGTCTGGTCCATAGGAAAGGGAGAAACAATCTTCAAGCAATCTTGTGGTTTTGGTGGAGTGAATTCCAGGCATCAGTACGGGTTCCTTTCCTGGGGCTGAAAGAGTGTTTCACACAGGATTTGTATACAAACAGAAGAACATTGAGTATAAACTGAATAAGGGATTGCCTTGTGGTTTGGGAGCTTTGTGCAACTATGCTGCAGAGATTTCAAAATTTATTTTTTGGTGTGAACTCTGTGTGAAACTCTGCATGAACGTTTGTGAGCATCTTTTATATTGGGAATTAGAAGCAAGGAATAAGTGAGGAGGAAGAAGACCATTTGTGTAATAGACTGGGGCGTGATTTATCCTGGCCTACCTTGCCTACTTTGCATATTTTGCACATTAGTACTGATAATATTTTTACAGCACTTTCTGCTATTTTAAGGGCTTGCTGCCAGGGCATTTTTTACTGCATATATTTACTGCACTTTAACCACTTTCAGCACTTAAATCTCAAGATATTTGTGTTAACTGTAGTGTAAACCTTGTGTCTAATTGTTAGCTAGGTGATACAACTTGGATAGTCTAAGGGTATCTTAAATATGCTGTCTGGAGTAAAGTGTAGCAGAAGGCTGATTTGCACTTCTGCGTATCCCTAAGCTCTTAGCTCAGGTTGACTACATGGACTACTCCTTACTTGTGTGATGCAGGGCAAAGGAAGTGGGGAAAATGGTTAGCACAAGAAATTAAAGATCTGCTAAACCGAAGGCCTCTCCTCTTGTTGAGATGCCAGAAAAAAGCAGTAAAGGTAAAAGAATCAACACAGAGCTGAGCCAGAAAGATTACTTAACATCTGGTTGATGGGGTGGATGGAGGTACTATTACCTCCACCCCCAAAACTCCCCCTTTACATAAAATAAGTAGTTCTCAAAGGGGGAATGTAGTATCTACAACATCGAAATCCCCACCTTTGTACTTTGGAGATACATCTGTCATTATAGATGGCTCCATACTCTTTATATTGTCCTCCTATACTAATGGTAGCATGAAGGAGAGGACAAAGAATATTGAAATACCGAAAAATCAATCCAAATTTTTTTTTCCTACAGAACTAGAACTATCCCCTAACTTATGGACCTCTTTTCAGGAAGAGGAACAAATGTTAGAAGGAGATGCCAATAAATCTGGAAGTGACTTGAAATAAATAATGTCAGCAATGCAGTACACAATAGCCGGTTTAAAGGCATGTGAAAAAAAGCTGGGGAGGCACTGTGGGTGTTTAGGGCAGAGAGAGAGTGAGAGAGAGAACAAACATACCTGAATATACCAAGACAGAATATATCCCCAATTGCCTGAGGGATGATATCATTCAGTTAATGAGAAATCCATACTGCACCAGCCTCATCTTCCTAGAAAATTAGTAATCAATACAAATCTGCTAGAAGAATTAAGAGTAGATGTAGCAAGAAATAGATTTAAAATAGATGGCTTGATTAGACAACTAACACAATGCCATATTTCAAATGAGATAGATTCCATCACTGAGGTAACAGCAGAGGCACAGATAAGAGAGGAGCAGGTGATGAGAGAAGCAAGACCTGACTTTAATCCAGTAATGATCCCTGATGGCCCATGCCCTAAAAAATAGAAAGCTGGTTTTAGGAAAACAAAAAGAAGGAGATGTAAGGGAGAAACGAGTGATTCAAAGATTAAGGAACAAATAGCACAGAATTTTGCAGACAGAATGGATAGCATGGATAATAAGGAGCTAACAAATAATGGCATCACACTAAGAGAGATGGAAAAAGCTGGTAAAAAAGGTAAACAAAAGAAGGTTAATGAGGTTAAGGAGAGTTATATCGATAGGGAACATTTAGCTACTGAAAGAGGCTCACTAGTCAGGACAGTAGAGAATGGTAAAGAAAAGATAGAAGGTACAGTTTTACCAAGTGGTCACCCAAATTCACTAACAGAGAGTTTAAATAAACTGGAATCAGAAATTAAACAATTGAACAAGCTGATAGGAGTGCATAAGGAACAGAACAGGGAGAGAAAACAGCAGGAACAGGTGTCCGATTCTACACTGAACATAGATAAGGAGGAGATAGAGGAGAACATGTTGCAACAGGCCAGCAACAGAAATCCATGTGAGGATAAAAGAAATAGTATTATGATATCAGTTGTTAGATTTGTGGGTCCAGCTGGGTGGATCAAGGCAGGTACGGAGGATAATGATAAGGAACTCATTAATACAGTAACATTTCTCTTGGATATTGAGCTAGAAGAGTCTGAAATATCATGTTAGGTGTACACAACTGGACTCTGTAACCATTGTGGATATATTCTTTTTTGCACCCAGAGTGGCTAATTTTATATGGATGAATGCTCAACCTCTACAAAGTAGAGAATTTGGTATCACTTTCCCTAACAGGCACAATTTTAATTTGAAAAGTTTGGACCCATCTATAAGGGAATTAGATGAATCTGTGCAGTTATGCATCTTGGGTCTAGGTAAACAAAGAGATGAGATGAACTATAAACTTAAAAATACACTTATTGATTTAGTTGAGAATATACAACAGACACAAATAGAGAGAAAAGATAATCTGTTTGCCCAAAGAGTGGGTGAGGATTCACAGGTTAACTTGGTAGTTAAAAGTAAAGGAATAGCAGACAAAATACTACAAAAAACAAGTCTGTTAGATTCACAGGGTCTATATGTTATTGAAGCAAAAGTCCTAAGTAGAGAATTGGGGCCAATATTACACAATGGGAACAGATTTCAGATCCTAGCAGGCTACTATGACTGACATAACTGTAACCTGAGCACCTCCCTGGCTGATAGTAATTCAACTAATAATATGAAGAATTCAAAAGATCTAAAGGTTATCTCTTGGAATGTGGCAGGCTGGAGTAATAAATTAGCAAATCATGATTGAGTATCCTTTGTCATGAAACATGACATAATTGCCATATGAGAAACATGGCACAACAAAGATGTAGAAATAAGCATGAATGGGTATGGATGTCATCATGGAATGAGGGCTCAAAAATCTGGGAGATGCTCAGGGGGTGTGGCCATTTTGGCCAAGATTGGTGTAATTGATACGCTAAAAAGGATATGTGAAAACAGCAATCATATCTGTACATTAGTGGAAACCAATCTGGCAAAGTTCCTGATTATCAACTGTTATGTTCTACCAATTAAATATGATTTCTTTAATGATGATATTTGGCAGTATTTGGATATATACATCAACAATCTAGAAAATAAGTTTAGTAATCTGGACATTTTACTACTGGGGGATTGTAATGCGAATATAAGTAAGTATGATGGTTTTGTGGACAATCCAGACTTTGCCTACAACAATAAAGATGATATTATGCTAAATAGAAAGTTAAAGGATATTAAAATGAATGCAGCTGGTAATATCCTAATTTAATTAAAGAACATAATTTCTACCCTTAAATGGGAGATTAAAGGGGGATTCAACAGGAGCATGGACGTATACATCCACCAGGGGTGCCTCGGTAGTAGATTATGCACAATGGAATGGTTTAAAATTAGCCTGGGAAAAATTAAAAGTAATGGTATGCACAGAAAGTGATCATTTACCCTTAGTTTTGACTTATAAAAATTGTGACCCTAATAGGAGCGAGTTGAATAATTCATATATAAACTTTTCAGATATAAGAGCGAATAAAAAAATTAGATGGAATAACAAACAGGGTCTAATGGTTTGTTCATTATTTGATCAATCCTTCTTGACAAATAATATTACTAATCTAGATGCCTTATCTTTAGGAGAATTCAATGACTATTTTAAAGTTCTATTTCAAACCATCAGACTAGACCTACAGGTGAATATTAAGTTAACAACAAAGAATAACATGGAAAAAGATGGTTGGTATAACTAAGAATGTAGGATTATAAAATGGAAAATAAGAAATAGGTATAGAAATTATAAGGGAAAAAAAAACAGCAGATGTACTTCGTGACTTGAATAATGCCAAGAAAGAATATAAAGACCTGATTATAAAGAAAAAACAAATTATTATAAAAAACAGTGGAATGAAATGCTAACAACTATTGATACTAAAAACTCAAAAAAATTCTGGTTTCTGTAGTTAGAAGATGCTGCGAAACAAAATATATGATTGATACTTACAGTATATAGCTGACGAGAGGTGGGTCCGCCATTTCAAAAAAACATTTGTTACATCTATGCTGGTTCAATAAAAGGTATCAAATCATTTGCTTCTGGATCTGTTCTTACAAGGACCAATACGGAAAATACTAAATCTGTATGTCAAAAAATATTCTGGGATTCTGAGATACAGAAGTTTACAATAGAGTTTTCCTTTAGTAGCCAAATGAGAGTTCTAATAAAGCAAGAAGAAGTATTCTTTGCAATAAACTCTTTAAAAACACAAGAAGCCCCAGGACCGGATGGTATTCTAGTGAAAGTCTTCCTATGTAATATCACTTTATGGGCAATATCACTCACAATTTATTTTAATAAATGCATAAAGGAGAATAGTTATCCTGAATCTTGGAGAGGTGCATATATCCTACCCATACATAAGAAAAACAGTACAGCTGATCCTCTGATGTACAGACCAATCAGTCTGCTAGACATTAGCCTGAAAATATTTTCCAGAATTATTTTAGAGAAGCTGCTCCTAGAAATAGATTTGACATATGGGTTATCTCACATGGAAACAGGCTTCCATAAGAATTATTCTACTTTAGATAATACATTTGTACTCAGACATTTGGTGGAAAATATGTATTCCTACACACACAAAAGATTTATGCAGCCTTTATTGATTACTAAGCAGCATTTGATACTATTGACAGAAATACGTTATGGCAATTAATGCTAGATAGAGATATAAATAAGAGTCTGATATATATATAATTTATAGCCTCTACACTCAAACATGAGCTAGAGTAAGACTTGGATATTCAGGTGAATTATCAGATACATTTCAGATTAATAAAGGCATTAGACAAGGCTGTGCACTAGCACCCACTTTGTTCTCCCTATATGTCAATGTTTTATTAACAGAGTTGCAAAGGATTCCTACTGATTCACCAAAAATAAACAACAAGCTATGTCCGGCTTTGGCATATGAGGATTACTTTGTGCTAGTTTCTCTTTCAAAGGCAAGTTTACAGAAAAAAATGGATGTTTTACATTATAGATCACAGAAACTCCAGCTTAGGGTAAACTTGTAGAAGACAAAAATCGTAAATTTTGGGTCTGTAATTAAAAACAAAGGCACATGGTTAGTGGCAACCAAAAAATTGAGGTTGTAGCAAGTTACACTTATTTAGGGCTGACTGTAAGAAATAATTGCTCATGGACACAACATGTTGAAGTCTTAAAGGAGAAAGGAAAAAAGACAGCTAAGGGCCTGGAGAGATTTAATAACAGATTTGGGGGACAAACAGTGAGACCATTAATCTGTACTTTGAAAGTCAAATATCAAGCTCAAGTGCTGCATGGGACTGAGATCTGGGAAGGCTTCTCACTGGACAAATTAACAAGCCCTATGTTCAAGCTAATTAGGAAAACTATGGGAGTAGGCTCTTCATACCCAGTGGCTTATATAAGAGAAGAACCGGGAATTAATAATTTGATGGCCTTAATACACTCTAGAAAGATTGGATGGTGGCTCAGGATTTTGAAACTGCCAGATAATCATTTGACCACAGAGTGCTTAAAAGACAAAAAAAGTTTGGGTTGAGCTGGGGTATAATAGCAATACATTTTGGTACCCAGGGCTTATGCATTTATTGAAAGAATATAAATTGGTCTTTTTAAAAACACTGCTGGAAAAGTGTGTAATAATTAGCTTGAAATACAAAAAATATATTAATAAACGAATAGTGAATTGGTGGAACCAAAAGGATATGGATATTATCAGGTCCTCACATTACTTGAGATGGTACACAAATAACAATATAAGTTTTGGTTATAAACCCTATTTAGACAAACTAACCAATCCTAATCTAAGAAGAATGTTTACCATGTATAAGTTTGAGAGATTTCAAGGTAATGTTCTATGGGCAAGACATAATAAGTTGTCAAAAGATAAAGAAAATTGCACTTGTGAGGTGGGGGGAGTTGAAGACCTAGTGCATGTATTATGGCACTGCTCATGGTACTCCCTGGAGAGGATGTACTGGCTAAATACCTTCTTGGATCCTAGATACACAATTAGTCATGAGACATTGACCATGATATTAGTGCACACAGCAGATTCTTGGGCATAAATAGAATGGCTAAGTATTTTTTTAGCTATTAATAAGAAAAAGAAGAAACTTATGGCATCACAAATTATGATATGAATTTTGCCTATAGTAATGAGTAGACATGTACAGTGTTGAAGCAAAGTAGGACTCATAAAAATTGTATTTATCTTGTATTGGATTATATATGGAGATGTAAATGTATTGTAAACACAAACTTGATTTTATTGCTATATGTGTAATGTGATACTCTTTTTGACTATTAAGGCTTTTCTGTACTGTATACTGTAATTCAATGTATGTAATTATGAATGGCTTTTCAAGTTCAGCAGTAAAAATGATGATGATTATCAGACATTTCTTCAAAATCACAGTCAGCTTCACAAAAGGTGAAGGGTGCCTTCCTCAAGCAACTGGTCATGGAACCAACTCGGCAGAAGGCAATACTGGACCTTGTGCTCACAAACAGGGACAGTGTGATGGGGGTAACAGTGGGAGAGCACCTGGGAAACAGTGACCACCAGTCATTGTGGTTTGAAATCACAGAAAGAGTAGAACCAAACCACACAAAAACACGTATCCTGGATTTTAGGGGGGCATACTTTGGGAAAATGGGGAGATACTTGAAAGAGGTATTAAGGGGAATGGGACAGGAATCAGGGTTGAGGAATAGTGGGCAGTATTTAAAATGGGGATTACAAGAACAACAGAATTATGCATTAAGCAGGTTAGCAAAAGGAAAAGTAAGAGGAGACCATTATGGTTTTCCAAAGAGGTAGCAAAGAAAGTGAAAGCCAAAAAGATTGCATTCAGGCAATACAAAAAGACACAGGCAGAAGGGGATAGGGAGAAGTACCAGGAGAAGCAAAGGGGGGCAGGGAGGTCAGTAAGGAAAGCCAAAGCTCAGACAGAAGAACGCATTGCAAAATCAGTGGGTAGAGGGGACAAAACCTTTTACAGGTACATAAGTGAAAAAAGAAAGACAAAGGGAGGGATAGTGAGACTGAAGGGGGAGGATGGGGGCCACGTGGAGGATGACAACAGTAAAGCTAACATATTGAACAGGTATTTCTGCTCAGTCTTTACTGAGGAAGAGGAGGGTAATGGGTCTGAAGGGAGTACAAGGGGTGAGAATGGTGCAGAAATGGACACAAGTCCCTTTACACGAGAAAGGGTCCTGAAGGAACTGGAAGTAATAAGAGTTGATAAAGCAATGGGGCCAGATGGGGTGCACCCCAGGGTCCTTAAAGAACTAAGAGAGGTGGTGGCTGAACCTCTGGCTATCCTGTTTAGCCGATCACTGAAAACAGGGGAGGTACCCAAAGACTGGAGGACAGCAGATGTAGTCCCCTTATACAAAAGTGGGAACAAAGAGGAAGCAGGGAACTACAGACTGGTCAGCCTCACCTCGGTAGTGGGGAAGATCATGGAAGCACTACTGAAGGAGAGATTGGTGGAACATCTGGTTGTCAATGGACTACAGGACCCAAGGCAGCATGGTTTCACCAGGGGGAGGTCATGTCAGACCAACCTCGTTGAATTTTTGACTGGGTGACTAGGGAGGTGGATCAGGGGAGCAGTGGACATGGCCTATCTGGACTTCAGCAAGGCCTTTGACACTGTGCCACATAGAAGACTATTACACAAACTGGGGAATATGGGTGTGGGCAGGACAATAGTGTGGTGGGTAGGTAACTGGCTGGGTGGCAGGACACAGAGGGTGGTGGTCAATGTCTGTCACTCCACAGAGGGAAGAGTGACCAGTGGGGTACCACAGAGATCAGTGCTGGGACCGGTTCTATTCAACATCTTCATCAGTGACATTGCACAGGACCTAGAAGGCAGAATTTCACTGTTTGCTGATGACACAAAGCTCTGTAACAGAGTAGACACACCAGAGGGTGTAGACAGAATGAGAAGGGACCTGCAGAAACTTGAAGAATGGTCAGGGGTTTGGCAGTTGAAATTCAATGCAAAGAAGTGTAAGATAATGCATATGGGGCACAAAAACCCTGGCACAATATATCAGTTGGAGGGTGAGGATATAGCATGCACCAAGCAGGAAAGGGATCTTGGGGTTATCATCTCTGATGACCTCAAGGTAGGGAAACAGTGTGACAAGGCAGCAGGTAAAGCAAATAGGATGCTGGGATGTATAGGCAGGGGCATCACCAGCAGGAAAAGGGAGTTCATAATTCCGCTATACAAGACACTAGTGAGGCCCCACCTGGAGTGCAGTGTACAGTTCTGGAGACCATACCTATGTAAGGACATAGACAGGGTAGAGAAAGGTTCAGAGGAGGGCAACAAAGATGGTGCATGGATTGCATCACAAGTCCTATGAAGACAGGTTGAAGGAACTGAACATGTACTCCCTGGAGGAGAGGAGGGAGAGAGGGGATATGATAGAGACATACAAGTCTCTCACAGGGAGGAACAGGGTGCAGGAATACACTATTTTTAAGCGAAAAAGATGTTCCAGGACTAGAGGGCATGGGATGAAGTTGGAGGGAGGATGATTCAGAGGAAACATGAGGAAGAATTTCTTCACAGAATGGGTGGTGGACAAGTGGAACACCCTACCAGAGGAAGTGGTGGGGGCTGAAACAATCACGGGATTTAAGAATGCATGGGATAGACATAAAGGAATTCTGGAGGTCAGGGGTAAGGGGCAACAGACTTCTAGGAAAACATAAACTGAACTTACAAGCTCAAATGGGCAGACTGGGTGGGCCATAGGCCCTTATCTGCCAACACTGTCTATGTATCTATGTATGTATGTATCTATGTAAAAGCAAAACCAAGGGAGAGGAGGACAATGTTCTAAATCTTGGGTAAACAACCAACAAGCAGCCAGGACTGATCTCAAGTGTGAAAAGTAATGTCACTCAATCAGCATTGCATTTTTCCTTAAAAAAGGTAACAGTGAGAATAAGATGGGCAGAAAATTCACCAGATAGTTACAGTATTACGAATACGGGAGAAGGTAGATATAGTGAAATCTCAATTATCCAGATCTCTCAGGAGACCTGGCTTTGGTCCGGATAATCGATCGTCCGGATAACCAAAAATGACACACTTATAACACAGTGTAACCCTGAAATACAGCTAACTATTGATTAAACGAGGTACCCAGTCTCTATATTTATTTAGTATGAATTTACTAAGTAGAAAAATTGGTAATAAAAGGTTGCACAATAAAATACAGTGTAGCAAAACAAAGTCCTGTACAGTACAGTACTTTTAAATAATTAATTATCGGAGTTGGACGTAGCGGTAGTGCCAAAAAAGTCAGTGACTTTGCTCTGTTTATAGCCACAATATTTTTTCTTCATTGCATAAGCAAGCAGCTGATTTAGAGTGAGCAAATGAATTGAGTTGGTGTCTGATTGCCTTTCAAGCCATCTTACACACTTTGTGAAATGAAACACAGCATCTTGCGCACGTACTGTCTCTTTTTCCTCATCGCTGTCCTCGTCCAATTCTTCAGCTTTTTTCTGTACCACTTCTTGAGCCCTTCCAAGATACTGTGATCAAATGGCTGTAGCATTGAGGTCATGTTTGGGGTTGGGGGAGAAATCAACTTTTATTCTACTGTCACTAGATCTCAGACCAGGTGGGTGTGCTGAACAGTTGTCTATCAGGAGAAGTGCTTTGGGTGGGAGATTTTGTTGCCTCAAATACCTTCTCACAGTGGGGAGCACAAATGATTAGTGAAACCAGTCAGCAAAAAAACTGCTACTCATCCATGCGTTACCTTGACTGACATATATGACTGGCAGTGCTGTCATATTTATGTGCTTAAAACAACGTGGGTTGGCATATTTGCCTATAAGCAGTGGTTTAAGTTTATGAGTCTCTGTGGCATTCGAGAAGCCAAGGATCATTATTCAGTCTTTAGTTTTTTTATAGCCAGTGACTGTCTGTTCTACTGATCCGGCAAGCATTTTGTCAGGAAGAAGTTTCCAATACTGACCGGTTTCATCGGCATTATATATTTGCTTGTGTGTGTAGCCTTGACCTTCAATGACAGCATGTAATTTATCAAAAAATGGCTTAACAAGTGTCTCTTCTTCCGACATTTTTTCCCTTTGAATTTCAAGTTGCCTTATAGAGTGCCTTTCTTTAAAATGTTGTAGCCAGCCAGTGGAAGCCTTAAATTAATTTGTGTGATCCTGAGTGTTCAACTCAATTTTAAATTGCAAAGCCTTCTCCTGCAGCATAGGGCCCAAAACTGGAGCTCCTTTGTTTTGTTGCTGGGTGAACCAAAGGTACATCGCTTTCTCAAGCCATTCAACTTCTGTTTTTTTTAGTGTTTTTCTTAATTTGAGTGCTCTCTGGTTCTCGACCATAGCAGCATGAGAAAATATTTTTTCTCTGCTGGACTTAATGTCCGAAACCTGCTGCTTGCTGATAGAGTATGAAGCAGCAATGTTGATGGCTTTTTCACCTCGATCAAGTCTGTCCAAGATAAGCAGCTTCTCACTTAAAGGCAGTATTTTTATTTTCTACTTAACATCACTTGCTTTAGGAGACTCGCTTGCTCTCAGAGCTCTAGGAGTAGCATTATAGACCTCCATTATGGACCAGACCAGCGGAACCTAAAGACAGGATGAATGAGGAGGGTAATAAACACAATCGTGTGATTGTTTGGCTCTGGCTCTTCATTACCACAAGTCTATTTTTAGCAACACTGTTACATTTAATTGTGAAAAGCTGTGAAAAGCTTTTGTGCACTAATCAGGCGCTAATCACACATGCTGCATTCAAGCAAAATTCAGGGTAAATTCAAGCGACTTCAGTTAACTTCGGGACTGGGTGGCTGGTCCACTGAATTGAATAATCTGGATAATCAAGGTCCGGATAATCAAGGTTTCACTGTAGAGGGAAAATTAGGCTGATACAAAATATGTAACATTGTCATTAATTTAATCTGAGTTAACAGTCTGAGTTTATTATTTTATTTTATTATTACTTATTATGCCTTAGCAAAGGTATTCCAATTAAAGAAACCCTACACAAACATGGCAAGGGACATGGCTTAGCAGCTTCAGGCTGACTGCTGTGCACTGATGCTTGGAAAAAGAAGCAGTTTAAGACATGCAGAAGCATGCCAGTGTAAGGAATGAAGGAGTTAATGTGAGAAGGACAATATTCTCACAAAAACATTGATTCCATTGATTCCACGGAACTGTGTAACTTAGAAATGTTTCTAGAGCAGATAAGGTCATTCCATGCAGAGATGTTACCTCAAAGGTCAGATGACCCCCAACAGCTAATATTCTTCAGGTGAAACTACCTCTGGCTGGAAGCTGCAATACTGAACATAGGATTTACAAGAAAGCAAGTTGTGCTCACAACAGAGGGAGGTGAACCTTACAATTGTTTTTGGTTTGTAGCAGATATTCTGCAGGTGGAGGCTACTTCTAACTGAAAGGTGAAATAAGGAACTTAGAATTATCAGGAAAAGACAGTCTTTCAAGCAACAGAGGGAGGTGGCTCTAGCTTTACTTTTGTTACAATTCTTAAGATTTTCAGTGCAGGAAGAGTGTAAAGCACAGCTGACTTATTTTGGGGCGACTGTTTTCAGAGCACAAACCACCAGGCTGTTTTGGGGCTGGGGAGGTTTACCTATGTCTGACTTGGATGTCTGGATTTTTCTCTGTTTGATTAGCTGGGTATTTTCTCTGTCAAATTGTTGTGTAGGGCATCTTGCTGACAGGAAGGCACTCATCGCAGTGGTGGGTCAGAGCTTTTAGCTGATTGTTTTGTGAGGGCACAGTTTAGGCCCAACCCTTCCCACCTCCCCCACCCACCCCTGGATATAGTTCCTTTATACCTGTGGTTCTGACATCATTTCCTCTAGAGTGCAAGGTGCATATCACTGTCATATCCTCTCTAGCACACTGCACTGACAATATAAGCATACACATTGTATAATATATATATTTCTATATAACAAACCAATCACACACACACACAAAAAGTAGATAAACATGTGGGGAGTAGTGCAATGTAATGGCTGTGGGGCAGCAGTCTTCTGGGAGTCTTTCTGGAGGCTGAGATGCTGCCCTATTTGCAGACAACTCTCTGCCCTGAGGGAGGAAGTTGCCCGTCTTCAGGCCACACTGGACAGTAGTAAGGGAACCTTCCCCTAGGCCACACTGGATGGTAGGTAGGGAATCTCCCCCATCCAGGGAGCACCAGAGCCACCACCACTACCTCAGAGATTGTGAAGAAAGCACAGCAGTTGGACCACAGTGGGCTCAGGGAGGGTGAGGATGGTGGAACAGAGGCACACCCAGTCAGTGGTTCCACTCCACAATCCATACACCATTCTGGGGGAGCATAGCTCCCCTATGGATGCACCCGCAGAGGAGACTAAGGAGGCCGAGGACAACTGTCACAAGGGAGGCCCAAAGGAAGGAGGCAGAGGACACCACAAGGAAAGGAAGCAGCTCCTGGTGGGGGACTCAAATTTGGGGATAGAACTGGGGGGGAGCAGGGAAAACTGAAGTAAGGTGCCTGCCTGGTGCCATGGCTTGGAGGGACAGGAAGCGCATCCTCAGGATCATGAGAACAGTTGCACAGGAGTCTGAGCTGGAAGTCATTGTCCACCTAGGGACAAATGACTTGGCGCATCATGAGATTAGAGCAGTGCAGAAGGACTTTGTAGAATTGGGGAAGGGCCTAAGACAAGTAGCATACACAGTATCCTTCTCAGAGGTGCTGCCTGTCAATGGCATGAGTGAGGCGAGGGTACTTTGCACCATACAGTTTAATGAATGGTTGAAAAAATGGTGTGGAGCACAGGGGTTTGTCTTCATTGCAGACTGGGGTTCCACCTGGAGGGACACCAGCCTATACTGGCAGGATGGTCTGCATTTGTCCAGGAAGGGAACAAGTCTTTTGAGCAATTGGTTTAAATGCTTCATTGGCAAGCTTTTAAACTAGTCAAGGGGGGAGACACTGATAAGCAGCAGGAAAATCCCAGCCTCTCCCTACAAAACAGGGTACTAAATGAGAAAAAGACCAAGGTAGAAAGGTCAGTGGGGGATGCTGCAACAGAAGGTAAAGCCAAGAAAAAATGGAGAGCAATGAGTACCAATGCCCGTAGTCTGAATAACAAGCTTCCTGAATTAGTGGCCTTGATGGAGGAGGAACATCTGGATATTGTGGCAGTCACAGAAACATGGTACACACAAAACCATGACTGGGACGTAAACATACCAGGATACACTATCTACAGGAGGGACAGGGAGGGTAAAAGAGGAGGAAGAGTAGCTCTTTACATAAGGGAAGGAATCAAAGCAACAGAACAAAAGGGTAAACAGGGAGGAAAAGAAGCACTGTGGGTAAATTTGGAGACCGGCAATGGCACCACAATCCGCACAGGGGTTGTATACCGACCCCCTTCTCAGGGGGAGGAAATGGACAAGGAAATGATAGAAAGTATACTTAGAATGTCAGAAAAAGGGGAGATATTGCTGATGGGTGATCTGAATATGCCAGATGTTAACTGGAGTGCAGTTGCAGCAGCCACTTCAGCAAGAGTGGGTTATTATAGATGCCCTACAGAGGGCATGCCTAGACAACTAGTATTGGGGCCCACTCGAGAGGAACAATCTTAGACCTGGTTCTCTCAAATGGAGATGAAGAGGGATCACAGATGTAGAAGTGGGTAGCATCTGGGAACTAGCGACCATCGAACAGTATGGTTCACAATAAACACAGCAATAGAGTCAAGCCATACAAAGGCAAAAGTACTGGACTTTAGGAGGGCTGACTTTGCCAAAATGGGTGAGTGCCTAAGGAATGCACTAGCAAATGGGCAGGAAGGAGGGGTGGAAGAACAATGGGGAATAATAAAAACTGCCATCACAGAGGTAACAAGCCTTTGTGTGAAGCAAATAAACAAAACAAAATGATGTAAGAAACCACTATGGTTCTCAAAGAAAGTGGCAGTGAAGGTTCAAGAGAAAAAAGCATTCAGGAAGTACAAGGAATCACAGAAGGAGCAGGACAGAGAACTGTATCAGTTAAAGCAAAAGTAAGCTGGGAAGGCAGTCAGAACAAGCAAAGGCCCAAACCGAGGAAAAGATAGCCAACTCAGTTAAGAAGGGGATAAACCTTTTATAGGTACATCAGGGAGCGAAGGAAGACCAAGGGAGGGATAGTGAGGCTTAATAAAGGGGAGGGAGGGTGGGCAGAGGGTGACTGTGAAAAGGCAGAGATACTAAACAAATATTTTTGCTCAGTATTTTCAAAGGAAGAGGGGGAGGTACCTAAAACAAACAGTAGAAACACTCTGGATACAGAAGTTGATACCAGCCCATTTATAGAAGAAAGGGTTCTGAAAGAACTCTTAAAATTGAAGGTGGACAAAGCAATGGGACCTGATGGGATTCATCCCAGAATTCTAAAAGAACTAAGGGTAGAACTAGAGACACCACTGACTACCCTCTTTAACAAATCATGGGAGGATGGGGTGGTACCTGAGGACTGGAGGAGGGCAGATGTGATTCCCCTTCACAAAAGTGGGAGCAAGGCAGAAGCAGAAACTACAGACCTGTTAGTTTAACCTCAGTAGTAGGGAAAATGATGGAATCACATCTGAAGGAAAGAATTGTCGAGTATCTAGAGGCCAGAGGGGCACAAGACCCAAGGCAGCATGGATTCACAGCAGGAAGGTCATGCCAGACAAATCTGATAGATTTCTTTGACTGGGTGACCAAAGTAGTAGATCAGGGTGGGGCTGTGGACATGGCCTACCTAGACTTTAGCAAGGCATTTGACACAGGTCAAATCATGGAAAGCCATGTGTGCAAATGCCAGGAGCCTTAGCAACAAGATGGAAGATCTGGAGGCTGTCATGGTGCAGTCAGACCTGGACATTGTGGCCATCACTAAAACCTGGTGTAATGATAACCATGACTGGGAGATGGCCATACAGGCTACATCATATTCAGAAGAGACAGAGCAGGCAGGAAGGGAGGAGGTGGCACTGTATGTGAAAATGACATAAGGCCACAGAGATCCAGGAGGAACAAAATGGGGAGGATACTGTGGGTTAAGCTGGAAAGGAAAATGGGGACAGTCATCCACACAGGTGTGGTCTATAGACCACCAGCTCAGGAGGAAGAAACAGATAGGGAGCTGATGCTAGCCATCCAAAGGATGGCAGACAAGGGTGAGGTAGTACTGGTTGGAGACTTCAATATTCCAGACGTTGACTGGAGCATCCCAGCAGCAGCAGCAGCATCAACTAGGAGCAGATTTATCCTGGACTTCCTTCAGGGTGCCTTCCTCAAGCAACTGGTCATGGAACCAACTCAGAAGAAGGCAATACTGGACCTTGTGCTCACAAACAGGGACAGTGTGATGGGGGTAACAGTGGGGGAGCACCTGGGGAACAGTGACCACCAGTCATTGTGGTTTGAAATCACAGAAAGAGCAGAACCAAACCACACAAAAACACGTATCCTGGATTTTAGGGGGGCAGACTTTGGGAAAATGGGGAGATACTTGAAAGAGGCATTAGGAAGAATGGAGCAGGAATCAGGGGTTGAGGAAGAGTGGGCAGTATTTAAAATGGGGATTACAAGAACAACCGAATTATGCATTAAGCAGGTTAGCAAGAGGAAAAGGAAGAGGAGACCATTATGGTTTTCCAAAGAGGTAGCAAAGAAAGTGAAAGCCAAAAAGATTGCATTCAGGCAATACAAAAAGATACAGGCAGAAGGGGATAGGGAGAAGTACCAGGAGAGATCAAAGGGGGCAGGGAGGTCAGAAAGGAAGCCAAAGCTCAGACAGAAGAACACATTGCAAAATCAGTGGGTAGAGGGGCAAAACCTTTTACAGGTACGTAGTGAAAAAGAAAGGCAAGGGAGGGATAGTGAGACTGAAGGGGAGGATGGGGCTGCGTGGAGGATGACAACAGTAAAGCTGACATATTGAACAGGTATTTCTGCTCAGTCTTTACTGAGGAAGAGGAGGTAATGGGTCTGAAGGGAGTACAAGGGGTGAGAATGGTGCAGAAATGGACGCAGTCCCTTTACAGAAAGGGTCCTGAAGGAACTGGAAATAATAAGAGTTGATAAAGCAATGGGGGCCAGATGGGTGCACCCCAGGGTCCTAAAGAACTAAGAGAGGTGGTGGCTGAACCTCTGGCTATCCTGTTTAGCCGATCACTGGAAACAGGAGGTACCCAAAGACTGAAGGACAGCAGATGTAGTCCCCTTGTACAAAAGTGGGAACAAAGAGGAGCAGGGAACTACAGACTGGTCAGCCTCACCTCGGTAGTGGGGAAGATCATGGAAGCACTACTGAAGGAGAGATTGGTGGAACATCTGGTTATCAATGGACTACAGGACCCAAGGCAGCATGGTTTCACCAGGGGGAGGTCATGTCAGACCAACCTCATTGAATTTTTTGACTGGGTGACCAAGGAGGTGGATCAGGGGAGGGCAGTGGACATGGCCTATCTGGACTTTAGCAAGGCCTTTGACACTGTGCCACATAGAAGACTATTACACAAACTGGGGAATATGGGTGTGGGCAGGACAGTAGTGTGGTGGGTAGGTAACTGGCTGGGTGGCAGGACACAGAGGGTGGTGGTAAATGTCTGTCACTCCACAGAGGGAAGAGTGACCAGTGGGGTACTACAGGGATCAGTGCTGGGACCGGTCCTATTCAACATCTTCATCAGTGACATTGCGCAGGACCTAGAAGGCAGAATTTCACTGTTTGCTGATGACACAAAAGCTCTGTAACAGAGTAGACACCAGAGGGTGTAGACAGAATGAGAAGGACCTGCAGAGACTTGAGGAATGGTCAGGGGTTTGGCAGTTGAAATTCAATGCAAAGAAGTGCAAGATAATGCATATGGAGCACAAAACCCTGGCACAATATATCAGTTGGGGGTGAGGATATAGCATGCACCAAGCAGGAAAGGGATCTTGGGGTTATCATCTCTGATGACCTCAAGGTAAGGGACTCAGTGTGACAAGGCAGCAGGTAAAGCAAATAGGATGCTGGGATGCATAGGCAGGGCATCACCAGCAGGAAAAGGAGGTCATAATTCCACTATACAAGACACTAGTGAGGCCCCACCTGGAGTACAGTGTACAGTTCTGGAGACCATACCTCACGTAAGGACATAGACAGGGTAGAGAAGGTTCAGAGGAGGGCAACAAAGATGGTGCATGGATTGCATCACAAGTCCTGTGAAGACAGGTTGAAGGAACTGAACATGTACTCCCTGGAGGAGAGGAGGGAGAGGGATATGATAGAGACATACAAGTATCTTACAGGGAGGAACAGGGTGCAGGAATGCACTATTTTAAAGCAAAAGATGTTCCAGGACTAGAGGGCATGGGATGAAGTTGGAGGGAGGACGATTCAGAGGAAATTTGAGGAAGAATTTCTTCACAGAACGGGTGGTGGACAAGTGGAACACCCTGCCAGAGGAAGTGGTGGGGGCTGAAACAATCACGGGATTTAAGAATGCATGGGATAGACATAAAGGAATTCTGGAGGTCAGGGGTAAGGGGCAACAGACTTCTAGGAAAACATAAACTGAACTTACAAGCTCAAATGGGCAGACTGGGTGGGCCATAGGCCCTTATCTGCCGACACTGTCTATGTATCTATACAAGTTAGCCAGCTTGGGAGTGGGTCCCAAGATGACAGCCTGGGTATAGAATTGGCTGGAGAATAGGACACAGAGAGTAATAGTAAATGGAGTCCACTCTGAAGAAAGGGGGGTTACTAGTGGGTTACCGCAGGGTTCAGTATTAGGACCGGTCCTCTTCAATGTCTTTATAAGCGACATTGCAGAGGGACTGGAAGGAAAAGTATGTCTCTTTGCAGATGACACAAAGATCTGCAACAGAGTTGATGCACTAGGTGGAATGGAAAGGATGAGAAGGGACTTGGCAAGGTTAGAGGAATGGTCAAATGTATGGCAGCTTAGATTCAATGCTAAGAAGTGCAAGGTAATGCACCTGGGAAACAAAAACCCAGGGGAAGAGTACACAATGGGGGGTGAGATACTAACAACAACAAAAATGGAAAGGGACCTGGGGGTAGTCATATCAGATGACCTAAAGGTGGGCAAGCAATTTGAGAGGGCAGCAAGGAGGGCTGGAGGGATACTGGGATGCATAGGGAGAGGCATCACCAGTAGAAAACAGGAAGTTATTATCCCTCTGTACAGACAGCTGGTGAGACCCCATCTGCAGTACTGCGTGCAGTTCTGGAGACCCAATCTCCGCAAAGACATAGACAGGATGGAAGCTGTCCAGAGGAGGGCAACTAAAATGGTGCAGGGTCTGCACCGGAAGACATATGAAGAGAGACTTATGGAGCTTAATATGTATAGCCTCGAGGAAAGGAGGGAGAGGGGACATGATAGAAACTTTCAAGTACCTCAAGGGAATCAACAAAGTCCAAGAGGGTAGCATCTTTCAAAAAAAGAGGTGTGCAAGAACAAGGGCACAATTTGAAGATAGAGGGGGCAGCTCAGAGGTAATTTAAGAGTATTGTTTCACAAGAGAGGTTTGTGGATCGTGGAGCGGCCTTCCAGAGGAGGTTGTGGAGTCAAAACAGTGGTGGAATTCAAGCATGCATGGGACAGTCATAAGGCAATTCTAGGGGTGGGGTAGGAAGAAATAGGCTGCTGGTTAACTAGGATCTGCAGCTTATCCATTAGGTAGGGAAATGGGCAGACTGGGTGGGCCAAGCAGTCCTTATCTGCTGTCAAATTCTATGTTTCTAAGTTTCTATCAGGGGAATGAAGATATTACATTATCATGGTGATCAGGGCAACGGGAGGGAGGGAGGTACCACTAGACTACCAGGGAGTTTGTTTTACTACCGAATACCCATGATCGCGGCTATGGGGTGGGGAATGCCCCAGGACCCCTGCAGTCCACACGTCAATCTGTGCAGGGTGCCAGGCGCAAGTTGCCAGACTGCCCTGCACAAGGCATGCAAATGGGGCCATAATGACATGCAAATGATCCCATTTGCACCTTGTATATATTATGGCCTCATTTGCATACCCTCAGCTAAATATCGCAGGTGCTGTGCCCAGCGCAACTGTGTTTGCGCTGGCGTATCCCATGCTCCTGAACTGTGTCTTGCGCGGTGCAGTGCCACTACACCATGCATGGTCCGTGCTATATTCAACGGTGCTACGCCATGGCGCATCACTGTTGAATGTCACCTGGTCCTAGCCCCGACGCATCCCAGTTGTGCTGCGTCCACACTTGCGCCACTGCCAGGCGCAGTCTGAATATCTGTGCCCTTGAGTATAATAAATGTTGCTCTTACTAGTGCCTTTATCAGCCTGTCTCTACTTTCTTCCAGTCCCAATCACAATGGGAACTGGAATAGCTCCATTAAAAACAAGCATTTGTCAATGCCGAACGTTCGCTTGCAGGTATTTGCAGTGGTATTTGGCACTTGGACATGGCTTAATTAAAAAAATCAGTGACAAAGAAGTACAAGCATTTGTCAATGCCAAATGTTGCTTGCTTCTATGTGCTGTTTAGGTATTTGGAAGTCATTGGAGTGCAAATATTGAAAATTTTGAGCTCTTACGAGCGCATGAGGAACTATGAATTATCTTGTAAAACAAAGTTATTTTTGGAATTTTTTCACCAAATTTTCAACATAGTCATTTTAAGACCTCTGCCTCATGAACAGTGTCACTGTGATTTTCTTAATGTGTCCCATACATTGATTTCACACACCGACTGTGCCATTAATAGCTACATGGGGCGGAAACATGTTTTGGGCAGGATGTGAAAAATGACAGCTGTACTGCTCATAAGGAGGTGTGGTAAAATGGCAATGTTGAAAATCTGGAGGAAAATATTGAAAATTCAGATAATTTACGAGCCTGCGTAGGAGCAGCGCAACGCACACTCGTAAAACAGTCATTTTTAGGAATTTTTCCACCAAATTTTCAACATAGCCATTTTAAGACCTCTGCTAATGAACAGTGTCACTGTGATTTTCTTAATGTGTCCCATATGTTGATTTCGCACACCGACTGTGCCATTGTGCGCTACATGGGTGGAAACACGTTTTGGGCAGGATGTGAAAAATGACAGCTGTACTGCTCATAAGGAGGTGTGGTAAAATGGCAATGTTGAAAATCTGGAGTAAATATTGACCTGCCAACTTACGAGCATGCATAGGAACTGGCGAATCTACAATTTGTAAAACAGTCATTTTTAGAATTTTTTCACCACATTTCAACACAGCCATTTTAAGACCTCTGCTCATGAACAGTGTCACTGTGATTTTCTTAATGAGTCCCATACATTGAGTTCTCTTACCGACTGCGCCATTGTGTGCTATGTAGGCGGAAACACGTTTTTGGGCAAGATGTGAAAATGACAGCTGTACTGCTCATGAGGAGGTGTGGTAAAATGGCAATGTTGAAAATCTGGAGGAAAATATTGAAAATCCAGAACGTACGAGCGCAGTGAGGGAACTGCCAACGATGCTCGTAAAAGAGTCATTTTAGGAATTTTTCACCAAATTTTCAACATAGCCATTTAAGACCTCTGCTAATGAACAGTGTCATGGTGATTTTCTTAATGTGTCCATACATTAATTTTGCACCAGCTGCGCCATTGTCTGCTTACATAGGCGGAAACACATTTTGGGCAGGATGTGAAAATGACAGCTGTACTGCTCATGAGGAGGTGGTAAAATGGCAATGTTGAAAATCTGGAGTGAAAATATTGAAAATTCTCAAACTTACGAGCCTGCGTAGGAACTGCACAACGCATGCTCGTAAAACAGTCGTTTTGGAATTTTTGCACCAAATTTTCAACATGGGGTTTTTGGGACCCTTCTCATGAATGATGTCACTGTCATGGTGTTATTCAGGCCTGAAGGGTGATTTTGTGCACTCGCTGCACAGTGACTCGCGAAATCACCCTTCCGCGGTCTAACGCCATGACAGTGACATCATTCATGAGAAGGGTCCCAAAACCCCATTTTGAATTTGGTGCAAAATTCCAAAAATACCTGAATATGCAAAAGTTGAAACCCCCTATCTAGCCCATTATACAGCTTACCTGCATTTCCTCAGTTAAGTAGTCGGCTTTGAAGTGCAGAGCGTGTTCCCGTCCACCAAGATCATCGGCTGAGCCCGGAGGAGGTAAGTATGGGGTGAGGGGGGTGGGGAGGCAGGGTGCGCAGTGGGTGGGTGCGGGTTGTGGGAGGAGGCTGGGAGAAGCGCCGTGGGACCGTTTTAATTTACAGTTTTAAAAAAAAGGCGACGTGGGATGTTTGCCATGCTGGGGTGGGCTCCCAGCGTGGCAGAAGATGGCTTCGGGGCCGTGGAGCCCGATGGGGATTGGGCACCCCGTCGGCAGGCGACCGGGATGTTTGCCACGCTGGGGTGGGCTCCCAGCGTGGCAGCAAAGATTTGGGGGGTGGCGGTGTGACGCAGTGCAAGCACACAGCGGTGGTTTTCTTTGAAGAGAAGACCACTGCTGTGATACACAGCACTGCGTCCTATTGATGCAGGACTGCCACGCCTGCTCAATGGAGCAGGGGATTGCAGAGGAGGGGCACACCTTCAAAGTGTCCCATTCTCCCAAGACGTTCCTTGCTCATGCGCGCAAGCGAATGTAAAAATGGACAGCTACTCTGGAGTGGGGTCAAGAAAAAGGGGAGAAGAAATGTTAAAACTAAGTGCTTTTTTACCAGTAGGCAGTAAAGGGAGCCTTAAACAAACAAAAGGGAATGAAAAACAAAACCTAAAAAATAGCCACGCCATCTACTGGCAAGTATACCAGTAGAGGAACTACTTTATTCTGACATTTTTTTTTCTTCATTTTAACTATTTTTTATTTTAACATATTTTATTAAAATATCAACTGGAATCCATTTTCTAAATGTTATAGTGCCATCCAGGGTGGCTGTATGGGCTATATGCATCCTGCCAAGGACTATAAGGCCCTACGCCTGTGGTATCAAGTCTCGTTACGCCCCTTGGGCAAGTGGTTACAGCGCAATACCACTCACCCTTTTGGACATTATTGACTCATTTTCAAAGAGGTCCTGAGATGGAAAACTGAAGCACAAATAAAGTTTTATACATAACAAAGTAGTAAAACAGTGAGCAGTACTGTAAGGATACAAAGCAGCATGCAGCTGATGGAGAACTGGGAGTCAGATAAAAATGCATCTCTCCTCATCCTCTTCTGTTTATTTTATTTGTTGCTGCTTCATTTTGTTTTCTTCCTCTGTGTGGGATTAACAAACTTGAAATAAAGGGAGCTTTTAATGAAGATGCTTCCTTTCTGTCTGAATACATTTCCTGGAGCATCTGAGCACACTCTTTTACAACACATTGTATAGAAGATGTGGTTTCCATTTCACTCTTGGCTGCTCAATGTAATGTCTCCATGATTCCCCTTACTGACATGAGGAATACTAAGATCCAATGGGATTCATCCCATGGGAATGCAGGCAGCTACCGTGTGAAGGCATCGAATGAATTCTGCATTTGATGTGTATTGTTTTTAGCATCAGTGTTCCAGCATGTTTCTCCCAAATTGAAGTGATTAACCCAGTTGCAGAGCCAAGGAGATAAAAAATGAATTCTCTGCTTGCTGCCTGCCAACACAGACTGCACTGAGCCAACACTTGAGGTCTGACTGCAGTGAAAGGAACGTACCAAGGGAGGTCAGACAGGGAGATAAAAGCAGGTCATAAATTATGGAAGAAATAACAATGATTTAGAAGGATGAGCCTTCTGGGAATGTGACTGAATCTTATCATAAATTAACCAGGAGAAGGCAGTGGATCAAGAAACAATAACAAGTGAGAAAAATACAAATTATGGAACAAAGAAGGCAGATTTTATTCTCCATTATAAATGTATTCATTGGTCACGTTATTTATATGCAGGAAACATGCATAGAGATATATACAGTCTCATTTCCCAGTATGTCCTGGGGCATTTCTCACTGTATCCTTCATAACACTGGAAGCATAATGTACTGTTATGGCACTAATGCATTTCTATGTCTGCCTAATAAGGCAACTGTGTCTTGTTTGAGCCCATACGGTGCTCTTTTTATGAGAAATACAACCCCCTTTCATTGGCTATGAATGAGAATACTGGGAGGCAGATCCTCAGCTAGGGACACACGCTCATGCCACTGGAAGTCAAGTTGTTGGGTGCTGGTGACACCTCCTTACATCTGCCAGTGTAAAGTTCAAGAGACCTGGGTTCTTTCTCCTAAATTAGAGTAGAGTTTCATAATGTATCCTATGTGCAATAATTCTGTGCCTCCACCCAGAGAATTAACAAGCATTTGTCAATGCCGAATGTTGGCTTGCTGGCATTGGCATTGGTAGTGCAGGAGTTAGAGAGATGCATAATAGGAATGGCAGTGAAGTATTGAACTGATGCCAAACCACCCCCACCCTGCAGAGACTGTCAGGCATTGGGGTGTCCCTTTGGGTGTTGGCCATAGTGCTCATGCCATTTCACCTCTCCTTATCCTGCCGACACCGACAAGTGTTGCGGTGCGCATTGGGGTCTTCGGGCTTAACGCTCACCCCATTCCATAAGGAAATACACTGAGATGGGTGCAGTATAGGACAGTGGGGTGAACTTTGGAGCCAAAGCATCCAAGGCACATCTTGATAATTGTCACTGGCTGCAGGGTGGGGGCCGGGGTGGAATGGCGTGAGCATTACGTCCGACAATCCCAAGTCACACCCCTGACACCTGTAAGTCTCTACAAGGCAGGGCATTATGGTTGGAAACCCTAACACCCAAGGCATTTTCACTCCAAAATTTCAACATGGACTTTTTGTTACCCTACCTCATGAACAGTGGCACTATCAGTTCGTTAGCCAAAAGGTGATTTTTGCACAGTGACTGTGCCATTTGGTGCCACAGGTGCGAAAACACATTTTGCACAGGATGTGAAAAATGACAGCTGCACCTTTCATGAGGAGGTACAAAAAAATGGCAATGTTGAAAATCTGGAGTGAAAATATGAAAAATTGGTGAAGTCATGAGCGTGCATAGAAACTGGGCAACGCACGCCTCTAATGCAATTATTTTGGGGATTTTTTAACCAGATTTTCAGCATAGGCATTTTGGGACCTCTGCTCATAAACAGTGGCACTGCAATTTTGTTAATCTGTCCCGAAAGTTGATTTCCCACAGTGACTGAGCCACTGTGCACCAGATGTACGAAAACACAGTTTTGGCAGGATGTGAAAAATGACAGCTGTACAGTTCATAAGGAGGTGTAAAAAAATGCCAGTGTTGAAAATGTGGCATGTAAATATAGCAAATTTGCGAAGTTACAAGGGTTCGTGGGAAATATGCAACGCACGCTTGGAACACTGCCATTTTATGGGCATTCGGCACTAAATTTTCAACACAGGCATTTTAGCACCTCTGCTCATGTACAGTGTCACTGTTATTTCGTCAAAGTGTCCCAAGAAGTGTTAGTGCACAGCGACCACGCTATTCTGCGCCAGAAGTGCGAAAACACATTTTGGGCAGGATATGTGAAATGACGGCTGTACTGTTCATCAAGAGGTGTGTAAAAATGGCAATGGTTAACATCCAGAGTGAAAATATCACAAATGCACGACGATACAAGCATGCATGCAATCTGCCAACGCACTCTCGTAACACAGTCATTTTATGGAGTATCATCACCAAATTTTCAACATAGGCATTTTTGGACCTGCTCATGAACAGTGTCACTGTTATTTTCATAATCTGGCCCAAACACTGATTTCCCATAGCGACTGCACTATTGTGCGCCGGAAGTGTGGAAACACATTTCGGGCAGGATGTGGAAAATGACAGCTGTACTGTTCACAAGGAGGTGTACAAAAATGACAATGCTGAAAATCCTGCATTAAAATATTGCGAATGCGCGATGTTATGAGCTTGTGTAGCAACTGCACAACACACGCTCATAAAACAGGCATTTGTTGGATTTTTTCCACCAAATTTGGAACATAGGCTTTTTGAGAGGCCACTTCATGAACAGTGGCACTGTCTTTTCGTTAATGGGTCCCAAAAGCTGATTTTGCGCAGTGACTGCAAAATCACCTTTCAAGGCCGATTAACGCCATGACAGTGATAAAATTCATGAGGAGTGGCCCCAAAAAACCCATGTTGAAAATTTAGTGTCAAAATTCTAATAAATGCTCGAGATATGCAGCAAAGTTGAAAAAAAAACTCTTTATTCCATTATACAGCTTACCGGCATTTCCTCAGTTTGCGGTCGGCTTAGAAGAGTGCAGACATGTTCCTGGTCCACCGAAGATCATCGCACCAGAGTCCGGAGGTAAGTATGGGGTGAGGGGGGGTGTCGAGAGGCAGGGTGCGCAGTAGATGGGCGCCGGTGGGAGAGGGGGCCACTGAGACCACAAGGGACCGTTTTTTCTTTCAGAGACTTTTTTTTAAGGAGGACAACATGGGATGTTTGCTATGCTGGGGTGGGCTCTCAGTGTGGCATCAGGAAGGCTGCTTTGGGGGTCTGGAGCCGACGGGGTATCAGGCACCCTCGTTGGCAGACAATGGGGGGGGGTGAATTTATGCCGAATTGGATTGGGCACCCCCATTGGCACACAATGACAGCTGGGAGGCAAAATCGAGGAGGATTGGGCACCCCCCTCAGCATATAGGAAATGCAGAGGCTGATTTATGCCGATGGGGAGTGGGCTCCCCGTCAGCTCACAATGAAAGAGTGGGGGAGGCAAGAACCGAGGCTGCTGTGTGCCGGGGGAGTGGGCCTCGTCGGAAATTCAGCCACAGAAAGCCAGCTGGGATTGGGCACCCAGTCGGCCGCTGAGTGGCTGCTGCCATGCTGCTAATGTGGCAGCATGCAGGAAGGGTTCCCTGCGTCTGACGAGCTTTGCTTGGTTTGCAGCAGACCTTTCCTTAGATGTGCTCGCCACATTAGTATGCATGGTGTGGCATGGGCATGCAGGCTGATTGGGGAATGAGGGACACACCTTCTGATGCATGCCCTGCATTTGCCCAACACTGGCCACACCTCCAAATCTGCACTCTCCCAAGATGTTGACTTGCACGCAAGCGCGGCAAGCCAACATAAAAAGGGCTTGGTCAAATACATATTACCTCCTCCTAGGACACAGAACCTCCCCACTTTTGATGCAGTCTCCCAGATCACTGCTTTGATGTTCAGTTTTCACCCCCATCCAATGCAATTCCCACATTTTTTTTGCATTCACTTGCGCAAGGAATGTCTTGCATCTTATATGGCATTTGAGTGGTGTGTCACTGCCCGAGCCAATTACAACTGAAACTGCAGTAGGCTTGGCAGTGTATACCAATGACCAGACACTCTGGTCATGACACTAGTTCAGCTTTGCTGACGTGGCAGATTCTCTATTTAAAAGAAATGAACTGCTTCAATCAGAGTGCTTCATTTCTTTCCGCAGCCATAACTCTGACCATGTGCATTAATGTTCACACTAATCACTAATGCGCATGGTCAAAATTATGGCAACAGATTTATCTTGCTGCCTGCCATACTCTCTGTCCCCATTCCTTGCTCCTTTGCCACCCCACCTTTCAACATTAGCCGTGGTGTGGCTTTCCTTGTTAGCATCTCCTGCCACACTCTGTGCCTGGTCCTTGTTCCTCTCTCCTCTGACCCCCGCCACTTCAACAATAGCTGTGGTGCGGCTTTTCATCCTAGTGGCTCCATCCACAGTCTGTGTACTCTGTTCTCACTCCTCTCTCTTCTGATCAGGACACTGGGGCACCCACTCTCAGTGTCCCCAAATCTATGTCCCCTGAATAGTCTGGGACACTGGTGAGCCCACTCCCAGTGTCCCTAAAATCATTTAAAATGTACCTGTAAAAAAGGAAACGGTCCCCCATGTCTTTTCCCCCTGAAAATAGTAACTGGTCCCCATCATCTCCCATCTCCTCCCCATCCCGAGCCTCCTCTGCGGACCCACCCCTCCCCCCACCCCATACTTACCCTCCGAGGTCCACAGCTGTGATCGGCTGTGGACCAGGACATGTCTGCACTTTTCAAAGTCAAACCCAATCTGAAGAATCAAGGTAAGTGCCGTATAATGGCTGTCAATGAGGTTTTCAACTTATTTTGATATCTTGGTCATTTTGAGGAATCTTTGTCCAAAATTTTCATCATGGGGTTCTTGGGACCCTGTCTCATGAACACTGGTGCTGTCATTTCATTACTCAGTCCCAAAAGGGGATTTCATGGTCGCTGTGTGAAATCACCTTTTGGGACCGATTAATGAAACAACAGTGCCATTGTTCATGACATGGGGTCCCAAAAAGCCCATGTTGAACATTCGGTGAACAATTTACAAAAAATGGCCGCATTACGGTGTGAGTTGTGCAGTTTCTGTGCAGGTGCATAACTTTGTCAATTTGTAATATCTTCACTTCAAATTTTCAACATACACATTTTATCACATCACTTCATGAACAGTACAGCAGTCATTTTTCACATCCTGCTCAAAATGTGTTTTCACACCTCTGGTGCAGAATTGTGTGCGACATCACCTTTCAGCCAATTGAGAAAACAACAGTGGTTGTGTTCATGAGGTGGGGTATCAAAAAGCCCATGTTGAAAATTTAGTGGAAAAATTACTAAAAATGGCCATGTTATGCAGGTTCGTTGAAATGTTCCTACACACGTGAATAACTTTGGTAATTTTCTGTACTTTCATTCCAAATTTTCAACATAGTCATTTTTCCACATCACCTCATGAACAGTACAGCTGTCATTTTTCACATCCTGCCCAAAATGTGCTTTCGCACATGTGGTATGGAATGGCACAGTCGCTGTGTGAAATCACCTTTTGGGATTCAGTAATGAAATGATAGTGCCACTGTTCATGAGGTGGGGTCCCAAAAAGCCCATGTTGAAAATTTGGAGTGAAAATACCAACAAACGACAGGGGCGTTAGGGTTTCCAACTGTAATTCCCCACCCCTCACCCTACAGAGACTGACAGACATCGGGGGGTGCCTTGGGGTCACTGATCATAATGCTCATGCCATTCCACCCCCATCCTCACCCTGCAGACAGTGACAGGCATTAGGGTGTGCCTTGGGGTCTTCAGCCCTAATGCTCACCTCGTTCTCCTATACTGAACCCATCTCAGCATCTTTATGGAATGGGGTGAGTGTTAGGGCCAAAGACCCCAAGGCACACTGCGACACCTGTCAGTCTCTGCAGGGTGGGATTGGGGCATTAGGTTTGGAAACCCTAATGTCACAATGAGGAAGTAAATCAGGGAGGGGAGGTAGACGTCACCTACCTTTATTTTAGCAAAGCCTTCAACACCATCCAACATAGAAAGCTGATTAACAAGATGGGTAGTCTGGCCATGGGGCACAAGCTGATAAAACTAGGTTAGAAACTGGCTTACGGAGAGGAGGCAGAGGGGGGTGGTAATAGGATTCAATCCGGGGAGGGGGGGATGACCAGCGGGGTACCTCAGGGATCAGTCCTGGGACCAGTCCTGTTCAATGTCCAATGTTCCACCTCAGACACTTACCCTTTCTTTCTAGCACTTGTAGTATTGTTAATCCACCTAGGCTAGTTTTTGGACTGCACTTTAATTTTTTGGTTCCGACTGTTATATTTTATTATTGTTAAACCCTCACTGAATGTTTAATGTCACCTTGTATCTGTTAATTCACCAAGGCAAGTTCATGGTTTGCCCTTTAGTCTATATTATCCTGATTTTACGTACCATTGTTTTAACCCTCGCTGTTAGTTAAACGTTTTAGCCTGTGTCCTGTCTCATGATTGTTGTATGTAACTGGACGCCTATGTAAACAGGCAGCAATGCTCACATGCCTTTCCAGTATAACCAATAAAAATGAAATGAAATGAATTGTCTTCAATACAGACATTGCAGAAGGGCTAGAAGGAAAGGTCTGCCTATTTGCAGATGTCACCAACATCTGTAACAGAGTGAATACTCCAGAATTGGTGTAGAAAATGAATAGGGACATGGAGAGGCTTGAAAAATGGTCTGAGGAGTGGCAACTGAAGTTCAATGCAAAGAAGTGCAAAATAATGCACCAGGGAAAAGGGAACCCAGGGGAGTGCTACAGGACAGGGGGTGACGATGGCCAAGGAACAAAGAGACCTAAAAGTTATCAGTTCTGATGACCTAAAGGTGTCAAAACAGAGAACAAATGTTACAAGGAGGACCAGTGGCATGCTGTGGTGCATAAGCAGAGGTATCACTAGCAGAAGGCATGAGGTGGTAATGGCATTGTATAATCCACTAGTGAGGCCTCACCTACAGTACTGTGTGCAATTCTGGAGGCCGCAACTGTGCAAGGACATTGACAGGTGTGAACGTGGTCCACAGAAAGATGGTACATGGCTTGCAACACAGAACATATCAGGAGAGATTAAAGGACCTCGGTATGTACTCACTGGAGGAAAGAAGGGAGTGGGAGGACATGACAGACACATTCAAGTACCTCAAGGGCATAAACAAGGTGCAGGGGCAGACATCTTCCAATGTAGAAGGAGAACATGAATGAAGGGACATGATATGAAACTGGATGGGGTAAATTCAGAGGAAATGTGAGAAACGTTTTCTTCGCAGAGAGGGTGGTGGTCACATAAAATAGTGTGCCATAAGAGGTGGTGGGAGCAAGCAAGGCAGAGAGTGGTGGTAAATGGGATCCAATGTGGGGAGAGGAGAGTGACCAGCGAGGTACTTCAGTGATCAGTCCTGGGACCACTCCTATTCAATGTCTTCATCGGTGACATTGAGGAAGGCCTGCAAGGAAAGGTCTGCCTGCAGATGACACCAAGATCTGTAACAGAGTGGATATTGCAGAAGGAGGTGGAGAAAATATGGCGGGACTAGGAGAGGCTTGAAAAATGGCCTGAGGAGTGGCAACTAAGGTTCAGTGCAAAGAAGTACAAAATAAAGCACCTGAGAAGAGGGTACCCTGGAGAGAGACACAGGATGGGGGGTGACATGCTGGGGTGCATAGACAGAGGTATCACCAGCAGAAGGCAGAAGGTGGTGATGTCATTGTATAATACACTAGTGAGGCCTCACCTACGGTACTGTGTGCTATTCTGGAGGCTGCAGCTGTGCAAGGACATTGACAGGGTGGAGGTGGCACAGAGCAGGGCAACCAAGATGGTACATGGCTTGCAACATAGAACATATCAGGAGAGATTAAATGACCTCAATATGTACTCACTGGAGGAAAGGGGGGAGCAGGGGGACATGATAGACACTTTCAAGTACCTCAAGGGCATAAACAAGGTGCAGGGGCAGATATCTTCCTATGTAGAAGGAGTACAACAATGAGGGGGCATGATATGAAATTGGAGGGGGGTAGATTAAAAGAAATGTGAGAAGAGTTTTCTGCACAGAAACGATGGTGGAGACATGGAATAGTGTGCCACAAGAGGTGGTGGAAGCAAGCAAGGCAGAGGGTGGTGGTAAATGGGATCCAATCCTGAGAGACAGGGGTGAACAGCAGGGTACTTCAGGGATCAGTCCTGGGACCAGTCATGTTCAATGTCTTCATTAGTGACATTGTGGAAGGCCTGCAGGAAAGGTCTGCCTGCAGATGACACCAAGATCTATTACAGAGTGGATATTGCAGAAGGGGTGAAGAAAATGAAGAGGAACCAGGAGAGGCTCGAGAAATGGTTTGACTGACACAACAGTAGTGCTACTATTTGCAACCCTGACAACTCGGGTTCAGGAATGAGCCCAGGCAGTCAGATGGCTGGCCAGGGGAGGAGGCTGAGCATCCCAGGGACTGTTCGCCTTCTCTTGGGGGGGGGGTTGTGGCTTGGCGCTTGGCTGACCCCAAACAGAGGCCTGGAGTATGGTAAGCATCCAGCTGCATTGCTGGGGAATGAGCATGGCGGACATCGGTGGTGATGCCTTGACATCTGGGCACATGCCACGCCAGAGAAAAAGGGAAAAAATAGGTCTCCAGGCATCAGGTAGATGGAGCACCCAGTGCAGACCCCGAAGCTCCAGCCTGCCTGTTCCGCAACTGACCCAATGAAGACATAGAAGTTTGGCGTGTACAGGTCCCACCTCATCCTTGCCTGGAGGGCAGATCTATGGCTACATGGGGTTCATCTGTGGCTCCAGGTAGGATAAGGAAGCAGAGGCAGACACCACAGGAGTCTCCTGAAGGTGGAGTGCTTGAGGACCGGAGGGGGAAAAATAGAAAGTAAAAAAAGAAAAATGGTCTGCGAGTCCGGCCTAGTGGTTCTGAGGGTTGAGGTGCTGGATATCACACATCGCACCATGCCTGCAACCCGTGATTGGGAACGAGCATGGGCTGCCAGGGGTTAGCAGGGAAGGAGAAGGATTGAGTGTCCCCAGGACTACTCTGCTTCTCTGGGGAAGGGGTGTTCTAGTAGTCAGCGATTGCCTGCCTCCTAGCGGAGGCTGGGGGGGGCAGAGCACCAACAATGACAGCTAGGGCGGGGATGGGGCAGACGCCTGGAGGATCATGCATGGGAACATGCGCGTTGCCTCTGCTGGCTTCATTGCATGCCCTACCCCCAAGGGGGAACAAGAACAAGGAAAAAGGAATATGGTCACGTGGCTTGATTCCCATCCCGGGACGCACTAACTGGGCTCTGAGCATGTCACCCCCAGTGCACTGGATCCATTTCTGGTGGTGAGTAAGGGGAGTTCCCACCTCCCCACCATAGGGGGCAAGCTGTGGGGGTATCACTGGGGATAGGGGCCTCAATAGGAGCCGGGGTGAGCCAGGATGGCGGCCAGATGTAGGGCCAACCGTGGGGGAGAAAAAGGCATAACAAAATAAGAAAAATGGTGTGAGGAGTGGCAATTGAAGTTCAGTGCAAAGATGTGCAAAATAACGCACCTGGAAAGAGGGAACCCTGGGAAGAGCTACAGAATGGGGTGGAAGTGCTGACAATCAGCAAGGAAGAAAGGGACCTAGTAGTTATCAACTCTGGTGACCTAAAGGTGTCAAAACAGAGCACAAAGGCTGCAGGGAAGGCTAGTGGCATGCTGGGGTGCATAGGGAGAGGTATCAGTAGCAGAAGGCAGGAGGTGGTGATGCCATTGTATAAAACACTACTGAGGCCTCCCCTAGAGTACTGTGTGCAGTTCTGAAGGCCACACCTTCGCAAGGACATTGACAGGGTGGAGGCAGTCCACAAAAGGGCAACCAACATGGTGCATGGCTT
Source organism: Neoceratodus forsteri (assembly GCA_016271365.2). Taxonomy (NCBI): domain Eukaryota; kingdom Metazoa; phylum Chordata; order Ceratodontiformes; family Ceratodontidae; genus Neoceratodus; species Neoceratodus forsteri. The sequence goes on from CM057459.1 coordinate 1,370,909,963, forward strand.
GCAGCACAAAACATATGAGGAGAGATTAAAGGACCTCAACACTTACTCACTGGAGAAAAGGAGGGAGCGGAGGACATGATAGAAACATTCAAGTACCTCAAGGGCATAAACAAAGTGCAGGGGGGTGACATCTTCCAATGTAGAAGGAGTACAAGACTGAGGGGGCATTATATGAAATTGGAGTGGGGCTCATTAGGAGGAAATGTGAGAAAATGTTTCTTCATCGAGAAGACGGTGGACACATGGAATAGACCGGCACAAGAGGTGGTAAGAGCAAGCAAGGCAGAGGGTGGTGGTAAATGGGATCCAGTCCTGGGAGAGGAGTATGATCAGTGGAGTACTTCAGGGAATGGTCCTGGATGTCTTCATTATTGACATTGCAGAAGGGCTAGAAGGAAAGGTCTGCCTCTTTGCATATGACACCAAGACCTGTAACATAGCGGATACTCCAGAAGGGGTGGAGAAAATGAGGAGGGACATAGAGAGGATTGAGAAATGGTCTAAGGAGTAGCAACTGAGGTTCAATGTAAAGAAGTGCAAAGTAATGCACTTGGTAATAGGAAACCCTGAGGAGAGCTACAGGATGGGTGGAGAAGGTGCTGAAGATCACCAAGGAAGATAAGGACCCACTGTAGGAGTTATTTCTGATGACCTACAGGTGTCAAAACTCAGCACAAAGGCTGCAGAGAGGGCCAGTGGCATGCTGGGGTGTATAGTCAGAAGAATCATTAGCAGAAGAAGCTGAGTGAGACTCAGAAGTTGTAGTCAAGTACACGGCTTACTGGCACACTGGATGGGCCTAGCAGTCCTTATCTGCCACCCTCTGCACTCTCTCTTTCTCCCTGATCCTCGCTCCTCTGAAATCCCCCCCGCCAAGCTTCTACAATCACTGCCGTGCAGCTTTACTTATTAGCAGCTTCTGCTGCCCAGCACACTCTCTCTCCCCAGTCCTCGCTCCTCTGAACCCCCCCCCCACTGGCTTCTATGTTACCTGCGGTGTAGATCTACCAATTGGCGGGTCCTGCTACTCAGTGCACTCTCTCTCTCTCTCTCCCCGGTCCACTAAGGCCAGCAGGAGTGGCTTCTCTGACTAGCAGCCCCTTCCTGCATTTACAGTGCAGCTTCCACCATGGAGCACCTGCCGCTCTCACTGCTGCCTCTTCGCTCCTCTGACGCCAGTACCAGTACCAAATACCACTGCAAATACCTGTGTATTCAAAGCCTCCTGGATAATCCAAGAGAAGAAGGCAGCTGGGCTAAACATGCTACCATGCAGCTCTGTGTGAGTACTTGAATTGTTATCTTTTATTGTTGCCATTCAGCACATGTTAGCCCTTTTACTAAGGATTCATTTTGATTAGCATTTAGATATTTGTTAGTTAGAACAGGGCTTTTCAGTGAGGTGGGCAGTCTGTTTAATGTAGGGTTTATTTATAGTTCAGCTAGGTTTTTCTCAGTTACCACACAGCATTGAGAATTGTGAATGTTTTTGCATTTCTTTACCAACCTTTGCGTTTCCATTGTGCGATACACAGCTCTCATTTAGCAGAGTACTGGAAACTGTTTGCTCTACTTTCCCTGCCGGACGCTACAAACTGTTAATTTTTGGCTGGCAGGTTTGAATTGAATTCTCTGGCCAGCTATTGATCATGGGACTGGACTGTGTTCACCTGCCTGGGCTGGAACCAAATCGAGTGGTAGCTCAGAGCAAGTGACACAGGGAGCGGCTGCCTAAATAGGGCTCCATTCAAGCAATTTTACATTTTTCTGCATCACCAGGAAAGAAACTCCAGCTACAAAGAGGTACATCTTTATTTAAAACACTTCCCCAGTTTCACCTGTTTTATATGAGGTGACTGGGTGTAATAGCTGGCCTGTGGGGGGATGAATTTTTCTGCCTGGAGGGAGGAGTGATATTCTGCCCTGGGTGGAGTGGAATTTCTGTGGGACCTGTACTGCAACTGAGGGAAATACTTTTTATTCAAACACTATTTTTATGTTCGCTTGCGCAAGGAACGTTTTGGGAGAGTAGCACACTTTGGAGATGTGTCTCTCCCTTGCAATCCACTGCTCAGTTGAGCAGGCGTGGCAGTCCTGCACCAATGGGTGTGGGAGCTGTGTATGACAGCAGTGGTCTTCGCTTTAAAGAAAACCACCGCTGTCATACAGAGCGCCGCGTCACGCCGCCCCCCCAAAGCTTTGGTGCCAGCTGGAGCCCACGCGTGGCAAACATCCAGCGTTGTTGGCGCGACGGGGTGCCCAATCCCCATCGTCCCGGCCCCCAAGCCATCCTTCTGCCACATGCTGGAGCCCACCCCACGCGTGGCAAATGTCCACTTGCCGATGGGGTGCCCAATCCCCGTCAGCTCCTCGGCCCCCAGCCATCCTTCTGCCATGCTGGGGCCCACCCCAGCATGGCAAGCACATCCACATCGTCGTTTTTTTACCTGTAACCGAAAACGATCCCATGGCGATCTCCCAGTCCCACAACCCGCACCCACCCACTGCGCACCCTGCCTCCCCACACCCTCCTCACCCCATACTTACCTCCGGAGCTCGGCGCAACGATCTTCGGTGGACCTGGAACACGTCTGCACTCTTCAAAGCCGACCGTGAACTGAGGAAATGCCGGTAAGCTGTATAACGGGCTAGATAGGGGTTTTTCAACTTTATTGCATATCTCAGCCTTTTTTTGGAATTTTTGCACCAAATTTTCAACATGGGGTTTTTGGAACCCTTCTCATGAATGATGTCACTGTCATGGCGTTATTCTGGCCCGAAGGGTGATTTCGCAGTCACTGCGCAGTCACTGCGCGAAATCACCCTTCAGGCCTGAATAACGCCATGATAGTATATCATCCATGAAAGGGTCTCAAACCCATGTTGAAAATCTGTGCAAAATTCCAAAATGACTGTTTATGACGTCGCTAGGCAGTTCCTATGCAGGCTCGTAAGTTCGTGAATTTTCAATATTTCCACCCAGATTTTCAACATTGCCATTTTACCACACCTCCTTATGAGCAGTACAGCTGTCATTTTCACATCCTGCCCAAAATGTGTTTCTGCCCATATAGCGCATAATGGCGCAGTCGGTCGCTAAAATCAATGTATGGGATGCATTAAGAAAATCACGTGACACTGTTCATTAGCAGAGGTCTTAAAAATGGCTATGTTGAAAATTTGGTGAAAAAATTCCTAAAATGACTGTTTTATGAGCGTATGCTATGCAGTTTCTACACGCCGTGGGTTTCGCGTATTTTCAATATTTCCACTCCAGATTTTCAACAATGCCATTTTACCACACCTTCTTATGAGTAGTACAGCTGTCATTTTTCACATCTCACCCAAAACGTGTTTCTGCCCATGTAGCGCACAATGGCGCAGTCGGTGTGCGAACTCAATGTATGGGACACATTAAGAAAATCACCATGACACTGATCATGAGCAGAGGTCTTAAAATGGCTGTGTTGAAAATTTGTTGAAAAAATTCCTAAAATGACTGTAATACGTGTGGCGTTGCACAGTTCCTCTCATGCCTTCTCGTAAGTTTGCGAATTTTCATATTTTCACTTAGATTGTCAACATTGCCATTTTACCAACTCCTTATGAGCAGTACAGCTGTCATTTTCACATCCTGCCCAAAACGTGTTTCCGCCATGTAGTTACAATGGCGCAGTCAGTGTGCAAAATTAATGTATGGGACACAGTAAGACAGTCACAGTGACACTGTTCGTTGCAGAGGTTTAAAATGCCAATGTTGAAAATTTGGTGAAAAAATTCCTAACAATGACTGTTTTAAGGCGTGCATTGCACAGTTGCCAAGCTGCGGCTCGTAGGTTCTTGCCCATTTTCAATATTTCACTCAGATTTTCAACATTGTCATTTTACCACACTTCCTTATGAGCAGTACAGCTGTCATTTTTCACATCCTGCCCAAAACGTGTTTCTGCCTATGTAGCTCACAATGGGGTAACAAAAAGGTCATACTGAAAATTTATTGTGCAAATACCAGCAATCGCACAGGGGATTAGGGTAAAGCACCATACGTGCCAAACACCACTGCAAATACCTGCAAGCAAACGTTCGGCATTGACAAATGCTTGTTATTTGGTGGGGGAGGTTGTAAAGTCTGGACTTGCTGCCTTTGGTCTATGTAGTGCCTGTGATTCTCTGATCCATGGTGTATCCTGGCCTGGGTTCCACCTGGTTTACATTCAGGTTGGTGGGAGTTCTGCCCATTTTCCAATGGGATCACAGTGTCATACCTATAGGGTTGGAGCCAGTTTATTGATCAGCTGCCTTTTCGGGGGGGGAGAGAGTAACTAGGGGCTGACAGATACCTGAGGGTGTATGGTGTTCGCACCACACCACTATTTGAGTTTAACTGGATGTCTAACGGCATGTTCTGGTTCAGTGAGACTGGACCAGCTCTAGCACATGGACACTGTCTGGATTCGTTTTATCCACTGTGTCTCTTGCAGTGGGCTGGTTGCTCTGTGGATAAACGTTCCCATAAATGTGGCAGTATGTGGGGAGTCTTATATCTATCATGTTCCATAAGCCTTATTTTTGAAGTGCAGTGTAGTGGCAACTGTTTTCTTTTGCTTATTTGTCCCGTTTTCCTTTCTTTTACCGTGTTTTTGTCTGAAGTGTGATCCGGGAATATGAATGGTTAGAGAGCGTAATTTGTATTTATTGAATGAACTGGGCTTTGTTTGTCTTTTTCAGGGTGGCTGTTTTTTTTTTTGGTTTAAAAAACATATTAGGGGTTGGGTACAGTATATTTGTTCGTGGGATTTGGGTTGTTTTTTCTGGCTTTTAGTTTAGTGCTGGGTTAATATGAGCAAAGATGTGGGATAAGTTAAGCACATCTAAACCAGTGATCACCCACAGCAGCTTTGTCCTTTTGGGGGAACCCCATTAGTTCTCCCTGCAGTGATCCTCATCCATTGCAGGTTACTGGAGACCCTCCAAAGGAGTGGCAGTATCTGCAGTGGAGGTCCTGGGTATGATGTTCGGGGGTAGGCTTGATAGGGCTTAGTTCTCCTTATCCCTGATGGACTTTTCAACAAAGGTACCCATAAGTTAGTCACATTGGGACTATGGGGAGAGCCAGCCAAGCCTCTGATACAGGAAGCTGTGGTGAGTGTTGTAATGGGCCATTGAGGCAAACCTACAAATCTTGTAGTAGGTAGTGTTGAGTGTGGCAAGGTAACGTCTGGAGTTTGGGGAATAAATGGGGGAGCAGTAATCCAGGAGGGGAGAATCATGCCTTGTGCTGTGGCCAGCCTCACTTCCAGGGCCATTAGATTCTTTGGCCTAAAGCAGACTCTCAGATGCTGGCTAACATGCTTGACCAATGTGATCAGTGAAAGTTAGTGAGGGGTCCTGGGTGACACCTAGGTATTTGAACTTGGTTACCTATTCTGCATGGGAACCATCTGGGGCTGGGGTGCTCAAGGGGTAGGGAGTATTGCAGTTGGCTGCCTAATTGGCAAGTCTGGTCTGGACTTGAAGAGCACTGCTTTCATGTTCTTAGCATTAACGAGCAGCATGTTTTTGGCAAACCACCTGTGGACTGAGATGAGCTTCCTGTTTAGGGCAAGGGACAGCCCCTTAGGGTTCTTGTTACTGCAGTAGAGAATGAGATCATCCACACACATTAGCATGTGGCAAGCCATACTTTCCCAAAGGAGGTGGTTCATGAAGAGGGAGAAAAGGATTGGCCATAGTATGGAACCTTGAGGGACCCCACTATATACCCCCAGGGTGCTGCAGGTGGATCTCGAGTGCAGACCATTTGCAATCTCCCAGTGAGGTAATTACTAAACCAAGCCAAAGTTGCTGCTGCAAAACCATAGGAGTGCAGTTTCCTAAGAGAAACCCATGGTCCACCAGCTCAAACGTCTTTGATGGGTCTGCAACAATGGCACTGATAAGTTCACCTTCATCCAGTCTCCTGAAGACATGGCTAATGAAACAGGCCAATATGGTGGCAGTGCTATGGCCCCTTCTAAAACCATGTTGGCAGGGGGGGAGAAGATGTACTTTGATACTTGGTCTGAGATTTACTGGAAGACTATTTTCTCCAGAATGTTACTTAAGTGGGAGAGGATGGTCCCTGGCCCATAGTGGTATCACGAAATAACAGTGAACCAAAATGAGTAACAGCATAAGAAGCTCATTTTGGGTGCTATTGTTAGAACTACAATACACAATATCCCTGGATGAGAGAAGCGACCATTGGGAAGGGCGAATTGGAGCTGAAGAATAGCGAGGAAGGGAGGGAAAGGGAAAGGGTTTGGGCGGATTGCCATACCTGCTGCCACTGAGCTAGCCAAGTGGTGTGGTGGTGTTGTGGGTGGCTAGCTGGGGCACAGCAGGTAAGGGGGTTTGAGACTGGAGAGCAATTACATTTTGCCACAGCTACAAGCTGTAGCACTTAATTTTTTGTGACATCTGGATTTTTGCCGCCTCCCAGACATGCACCCCCTGGAGTTGATAATCTTAATTCAGGGAGATGAAGGGTAAGCCCACAAAAACACTTTTTACAATCCAGATGCCAACTTGCTTTTATGTGTATATCGTCAACGTGCTTTTCTACGATATACGCTCGCCATAACAGTGATCGCTCTTTTGCGATTCCTCTTATGACATGGAACCCCAATAGTCCTCAAAGAAGTTCTGGATCACCTGATTCAAACAGAGGGACTACTCTGGCCTGATTTCATATTGTTAGGATACTTAAGGTAGTTATGATAGATTATAAAGGATGGCTAGGGATTTGGCAATGAAGTGGGTCATACATTTGAGGAACAGAGGGCAGAGACCATCACTACCAGTACTACCATAATTGGAGAGGGCCATTAGAAACCGATGGACCTCTTTAGGAGAATGAAGTGGAATGCAGGGATTCCAAGCTCATCTTCACTCCTATCTCTGTAGGCTGGTGTGGAGTCCCGAGATAGGATCTTAGCTAGGTAGTCCGACAGGTTAGTAAATGTATTACTTAGGACCTCTGCAACCTGTAATGGGTCAGTAAGGGTCCCAGTTTTGGTAAATAAAGTGATGGGGCTTTGCTTGGTGCCAGGCTTAATTAGGGAGTTCACCAAAGTCCAGAGCTTGCAAAAGTCACCCATGGCGTGGACCTGTTTTTTTTTTTTCCAATTCAAATTTTATTAACAGATTTTCCACATTAAGAAGCAGTTAACATGAAAAATAAAACAAGAATACAGCAACTTATTATGTTAAAACTGCCCCTCCCTCCCCTCCCCCATACAGCAGTAACATATCAGTGTGTCACATAAGTTCAAAACCATTATACAGGTGTATACAAGGCTATTTGCTCTAGAACACTACTAAGTCTGGGCAGCTAGAATTAGAGAATGACAGATAGACCTGTCATAGAAATGTGAAACCTTCTCACTTTGACTCTAATAGAGGACATGTCCCCTAGGAGACAGACGTCAGACGTGAAGTGCTCCTGCAAACCCAGTATTGGATCTAGGGAAGCTTTGATAGAGTCCCACAAAAGGGAGATTTTGGGACAGGACCAAAATATTTGAAGGAGTATTCCCTCCTCCCGAGAACATCTAACACATTATGTTTGAGTCCAACAGACCCCACTTCTTTAATTTAACCGGAATATAATACATATTATGCAAAATGTGATATTGCATAAGACGCAACCTACCTTGGGAGACAAATTTATGGCAGGACCTCCACAAAGCCTGCCAATTAGGGGAATATTGAGGAAATAGGGAACTCCAGAACCTCGTTGGTCCAAAAGAGTCCCCATATCTTTTGTGAAATAAAACCTGATAAAATTTGGATACAATACCCAAAGACCCAAGTAGAGAAGAGAATTCTGGGATCAGGGCCCCAACCGTCTGATTGGGAAGGGTATTACCAATCACTATCGTGAGTAGGTGTCTTATCTGTACTACTTTGAAATGTGAGAATGCCAGGATACTAAATTTCCAAATAAGATCACCTACAGACAGCCATTGCCCCTCCTCATCCACAAAAGAAAATACTATCCCATCGCCCAATTGGGGTAACCAAGTGCGGGGAATCTGCTGCTTGTTCAAAGTGAAAGATGGGGAGTTCCAGATGGATTGGGCCAGATCTAACTGAGGGGTATGTCACAAGAAGGAGCAAAGTTGCGCATATACCTTTAAAGAAGTGGCAACTGTGGGACATTTCTCGGCAACATGCACCTGAGACATTTTTACATAGAACAGAGTTAGGGGATCCAGATTCATAGACCGAATTGAGTCCAGCTCTATTCTAAGCCATATCGGCTGCACCTTTTCAGGACCCGGACTTACCCATTTCAAACATTTTGCAAAATGGCTAGCCCAATAATATATAGCCAAGTGGGGAATCCGCAAGCCCCCTCAGATTTTGGAGCAGCCAGCTTGTAATAAGCCAGTCGGGGGTATTTGTCAGACCAGATAAACTTGGTAAAAATACCATGCAATTTCTTAAACCAGGATAACGGGATAAAAATATTGAGGAGAGATAGAGGGTAGAAAATTCTTGGGAAGATATTCATCTTGATTATGTTACTCCGGACCCAAAGTGTTATAGGAAGCTTAGACCATCTATCAAGATTCTGAGTTATAAGCTGGGAAAGGGGCTCCAGATTTTCCCTAAACCATCCCAAGGGGTTGCGAGTCAGTTTAATACCCAGATATTTTAGTGACCTGGGGGCCCAACATAAACCTAAGGGGATAATATCAGTCTTGAATGTCTTGTGGTTTAAAGGGAAAAAGGAGGATTTGTTAGCATTTAGTTTATAGTTGGATAGGGCGCTAAATTTAGCAATTTCATCCGGCAGAACTGGGACGGAAGATACCAGGTGGGAAAAGTACACAAGGAGATCATCTGCGTATGCAGTGATCTTGACCTCATGATGCCCCAACCAGATGCCTTGTATTTCCGCATTATTGAGACTATTTTGAATGAGAAGTTCGAGATACAGATTAAATAAAAGGGGAGAAAGGGAACAACCCTGTCTGGTACCTGAATGTAATGAAAAGGACTTGGAAAATGCACCATTTCCAGAAATCTTTGCTGTAGGAGTTTTGTATAATGCAACGATCCAGGATATAAAGACAGGAGGAAACTGAAAGGCCTCAAGGACTTGAAACAGAAATTTCCAGTTCACATGATCAAATACCTTCTCGGCATCCAGGGAGACCAGGCCAGAGGGAAACATAGCATCTCTGGAGACCGAGAAGACATGAGAGAGGATACGCAAATGGTCTGATAATGAACATCCTTTCATGAATCCAACCTGGGCCATACCTATTAGATTAGGGAGGACTACAGTTAACCTATCGGCTAATATCTTCGAAAAGATTTTAATAGCTTGATTTAAAAGAGATATGGGCCTGTAGCTTTGCACTAACTTGGGATCCTTATCCAGTTTGGGGAGAAGAACAATCATGGCTTCAAACAGGTATGGGTCTGCCTCTACCCCAGATAAAATATACTGAAATAGGAGATAAAGTACTGGCTATAAGAGTTCACGAAAAACTTTGTAAAATAAGGAGAAGAACCCATCCGGTCCTGGGACCTTGTCTGAAGGTAGTCCTCTAATAACCTCAGAGATTTCCTCCTGGGATATGGGAGAAGCCAGAAAACCCATGTGTTACTCCGATAGGGAGGGCAAGTGAGAGTCTCTTAAGTACTCCTCAAGAATCCCAGGACAAGGAGTATTCTCCATGTCCCTGTACAATTTTTCGTAATATAGAGCAAACTCCTGTACTATCTCAGTAGGGGATACTCTCAGAGACCCATCTGCCATTGCCCGAACTGGTGGGATAAATCTTGCGGATTCCTGTTGTTTTAAGCGCAATGCAAGCAAGCACCCTGCTTTCTCTCCCTGATCCGTATAACTGGCTCTGGTTCGTATTATAGCTAATTCTGCCTTTTCCCTTAACAGCTCTAGGTATCTGTCTTTGACCACCAGGAGTCTCTTCTTGTCCTCGTTAGAGGAACTCACAGAGAGATTCTCTTCAAGGGACCGAATTTGGGACAATAATGATAGTAGCTCTTCCTCCTGTACCCTTTTCCTCTTGGCCGCTATACTGATAAGAACCCCCCTCATGTATGCTTTAAAGGCCCCCATAGAATGTCGACTTTGCACTGTCTAATGGGTTAGATGAGAAAAGAACTCAATTTGCTCTCTTATAGGCTTACAATACTTGGCATCCTTAAGGAGCTGCTCATTGAGCTTCCATTTGGTCTCCCTTTTAGGTGAGTTAAGGAATGTCAAGTTACATACCACAAGGGAGTGGTCAGAAATAAGACCAGGTTAGATCGAGGTGGACTTGACCCCAGGCAAGAGACCCTGAGAGATAAGTATGTAGTCAATGCGAGACTGCGAGATGTGCACCATTGAATTGAAAGTGAACTCCTTGGAATCAGGATGCAACATGCGCCAGACATCACAGAGCCCGCACTGATCTACCAAATCCCTAAGTACCCTCTGCCCTGGGGACACCCCCCTCAACCCACTACCTGACCTATCCAAGTTAGAGTCTATGACCTGATTGAAGTCACCCCCCATAATGATCCTGATGGGAAACATTGGAAGCATAATAGTTATCAGCCTCATGAAAAACCCCGGGTCATCAATATTGGGTCCATATATACTACCAAGTAAAAGTGGCTCTGACCAGAGAGTGCCTTTGACTAAGACAAATCTGCCCCCCGGATCCTTGACAACCTGCTTGGCAACAAAGGGAATGCCTCTATTAATAATTAGCATGACCCCACTACTTTTAGTGGAGCCCTGAGCGTTGTAGACCTGACCCACCTGTTGTCTCCTTAATTGTAAAGCTTCAGATTCTAGTAAAGGGATTCCTGTAAAAATGTTATCTGAGAACGCAATAAACTTAAATGTTTAAGCACCTGATATTGTTTGGATTTTTTCCTGATCCCCTTAACATTCCAGGTAGCAAAAGTCACATCATTAGCCATCTAACTAAGATTAATGAGCTTAGCATCATCAGCCCTGTATAGGAATATCAAGCAACATTCTACCAGATTCCAAATATTACTGCTGTATAGTCCTCCCTCCTCCCCACCCCATCCCTCCACGATTATCCTTCCCTCCCTACAACATCTCCCTTCCACTTGACGTAAAACACACCAATTTAATAACCCTTGGCCCCCCCACCTTACTGTCACAAGCAATGTTTAGCACAGTACTGCGTTCCTTCCTCACCCCCAGCCTCCCGAGATACCCCTGTCACAACCATAGTGACCGACCTCCCATGTGAGTGAATGTCCTCAAATACTGAGAAGAAACAAGTGAAATTAAAGTACATTAACAACCCTGAGTGGCTTACAAGGAGTGTTAGGCCATAAACAAAAGAGTATCTCATTTGTGAGATTGCAAGATAGAGAGATAAGACACCTAGAGAAGTGTGACCAGGTACCCAGAGACCCCGAGAAATGAGAAGGGAAGTGTGTCTCCAGTGCCCCTATAAAAAGGACTCTTGCCCAATAGCAGACTTGACGAGAAATCATACCGAAGGGAAAGGGACATTGCACTTTCAAACTGGAGTTCAGTGGCCTGCTTAACAAATTGGACCCCAACACCTTGAGCCTTGTGCGTTGAGTTAAGTTTGGCTTCGGACATCATTACGTCGGCACCGTGGACAGACCGAGTGCCCAGAAGGAAAAAGTCAGGAATGTCCAATGTCCCAAGCCAAAACAGGGAGCACAATCACCAGAAGGTCATCCCTATGGTTCCTCTATCATTGTCCTGGCATTTCTGCACGCTGAGCTCCCTCTTGTGGGTGCTAAACCACCACACCGCATATGTGTCTGAGAGCGAGGGATTAGCCAAGCACAGGCCCAAAACTCAAGCATTTTAAATGTGATAATGCTCCATTAACAATTCAGGGTATTCCTCCCCTCGTTAACAAAGGCCTGCTCATCTGGCAAAATTAAAATATGAGAAACCCCCCTTCCTCCCGACTAGAAAAATAAACATTTCCACAAAACATTAAACAAGGTTACAGGCACAGTTCAAACAGACTAAGGTTTAAATGTCCTAAACAATTAACTCCTTAAAATGTAGGTATGTCCATTTAGATAACCGGAGTTTCTAGAGGCAAACCGTCATTCCACGCATCTTAAAAATTGCTAAATGACAGTTCCCACATAACATCACGAGACTCCTTTCACCAGAAGAGTAAATCTTGTCATGGATCCTGGAACAGATCAGGCATAGCGAGCTTCAGACCAGAGAGAGCAGATTCAAGATCTTCATAGGTGAGCCAGGAACCATTCACAAACACCTGCAGCCTGGCTGGATACCCCATCCTGAACTTGAACCCAGCGGCAATAACTTTAGACACAATGGTGTGAAATGCTGTATGTTTCAGACTGACTGATCCTGGCAAGTCCTGTGCAATTCTCAGTTTGGAATTCTCCCAACGCACCTCTTGTAATGCTCTCACTTTTACCAGAAAGTGTTGCCTTTCTAAGAAATTCAGGAAACAGCATATAATGGGACGGGGGGCAGCCCCTGGTGGTGGCTTTGGCAGCAACGATCTATGCGATCTCTCAATGGTGTATGCAGGGCTGAAGGGAGAGGGACCAGTAACCCCTTCCACCAGCTTCAGCATGAAAACCACTGCATTCTGGCCCTCTTCCCCTTCAGGTAGCCCTAAGATGGCCATGTTGTTTCTACGGCTGCGGCCCTCGAGATCTTCTAGTTTGGCCTCCACCCGGGAAAGCTTCTGCCTGATCGCTGCTAATCTGGGATCCACCTTGTCTAAACGATGCTCCAGGGACACTATGCGAGCGGTGTTATCCAAGGCCATCGTCGAGACCTCATCTAACTTTTTAGATAGGGCTTTAAGATCAGTCGTCATCTCTTTCACTTCCTCCTGAAAAGGCTTGAACTCTTCCAGGAACCTGTTTAAGGTTAGGGGTTCCTGCTCTACTGCTTGACTGAGGTAATCGGGGCTATCAGGCCCACTTGATGCCCCAGATTTCTTTGGAGCCTTCTCGGGGGTGGCTGGAGGCATGTTTTTGTGGGGCCTTTTTCATATAAGCCTCCATCAGTGCTCGAATCTTGATCTTCGGAGGGTCTGGAGCTTTAGATAACCAGATCCTTGTAGAACAGAGGGTTTAAATGGTTTCTGTGTCAAAAAATACCGATTATAAAATCAGGAGGCTGGAGCTACGCGGAGGAGCTACTACTCAGCACTCTGCATCACGTGATCCCCCGTGGACCTGTTGTTTTAATAAGGCAGTCAGCCTTAAAGAGCTAGTGTAATGAAGCAGCTTTATTGATTCCCTGGGGCTGTGTTGCTATGTAGATGTGCTAAAAATAATTTTTCAGAATTTTACCACTGTAGCACACTTCTGAGTCTCGGTATTTGTTTGTCACCATTCACAACAATGAGCATTCGAGGTGATGTAGCGAGGGGATCAGTTTAAATCAGTTGGTTGTTTTTCAAACTGAGAACAAAGCCTTTTGATACAAAACTGACACTAACACTACCTCCCACCACACTTCTCAATCAACATGCACCCTCCATGGAAAGGAAAATGCTGAGTTTCCCCCATCTTCTGCCGCAGTTCCTCCCCCCTCTCCTCTCTCTGGCAAGCAGACTAATTTGCCTAAAAGCATCCAAACTGACAAATGTTTCAATAACAAAAATAGAGACAACCTCCACCCCCCGAAACAGTCCCCAATCATCACGCATGGTCTGTTGAAAGGAAAATGCTAAGTGTGTCCCATGTCAGTCTGCAATTCATGGAAAAGCAGTTTCAAGTAATATAGTACATCAAATAACTTAGCTCATTCAGTAAAGAATTTCAGTGTAAATAGTGATGTTGTGCATAAAATTAAATCAGTCGGGCAGAAAATCACTTTATAGTTGTTGGTTCACAATTGTAAAAAATGAGCATGTATATTAGATCATGAATATTAATAAGCTATTTACATGCTCATTTTTTACAGCTGTATAGCAAGAACTGTGCTGACATATTGCTATTACATAGTCGAACAAGCATTTGTCAATGCCGAATATAGTCACGCTGGCATTGGCTTTGGTAGTGCAGTACAGAAACACATTTTGGGCAGGATGTGAAAAATGACAGCTGTACTGTTCATAAGGAGGTGTAAAAAAATGACAGTGTTGAAAATGTGGCATGTAAATATTGCAAATTTGCAAAGTTACAAGGTGCATGGGGAAATCGCACTTGGCTTTACACTATGTACAATCGTTTATGGACTTTCAGCACCAAATTTTCAACATAGGCATTTTAGCACCTCTGTTCATGCACAGTGCAACTGTCATTTCCTCAAACTGTCCCAAAAAGTGATTTCGCACAGTGACCGCGCTATTCTGCGCCGGACATGCGAAAACACATTTCGAGCAGGATATGTAAAATGACAGCTGTACTGTTCATCAAGAGGTGTTGAAATATGTCAATGGTGAAAATCCAGAGTGAAAATATTACAAATGCACAACGTGACAAGGGTGTGTGCAAACTGTGTAACGCATGCTCGTAACACAGTCATTTTATGGAGTATCATCACCAAATTTTCCTCATAGGCATTTTAGGACCTCTGCTCATAAACAGTGTTGCTGTCATTCTTGTAATCGGCTATGAACACTGATTTCCCACAGCGACCACGCTATTGTGCGCTGGAAGTGTGGAAACACATTTCAGCCAGGATGTGAAAAATGACAGCTGTACTGTTCACAAGAAGTTGTAGAGAAATGACAATGTTGAAAATCTGGTCTGAAAATACTGTGAATTTGTGAAGTTACGAGCGTGCATAGCAACTGCGCAACACATGCTCGTAACACAATCATTTTATGGAGGATCATCACCAAATTTTCAACATAGGCATTTTAGGAACTCTGCTCATGAACAGTGTCACTGTCATTTTTGTAATATGCCCTGAACACTGATTTCCCACAGCGACTGCACTATTGTGCGCCAGAAGTGTGGAAACACATTTTGGCCAGGATGTGAAAAATGACAACTACAGTGTTCACAAGGAGGTGTAGAAAAATGACAATGTTGAAAATCTGGCATGCAAATATTGCAAATTCATGAAGTTACGAGTGTGCGTAGCAACTGCGCAATGCACGCTCGTAAAGCAGCCATTTTTTTGATTTTTTCCACCAAATTTGAAACATAGGCTTTTTTAGAGCCCACCTCATGAACACTGCCACTATTCTTGCATTAATCGGTCCTGAAAGGTGATTTTGTGCAGTGACTACGAAATCACCTTTCAGGAATGATTAACGTCATAACAGTGCCAGAATTCATGTGGAGGGGTCCCAAAAACCCTGTGTTGAAAATTTGGTGCCAAAAATCCTAGAAATACCCGAGATATGCATCAAAGTTGAAAAAATCCTATTTATTCCATTATACAGCTTACCAGCATTTCCTCAGTTTGCAGTCGGCTTTGAAGAGTGCACACTTGTTCCCAGTCTACCGAAGATCATTGCGCCAAGCTCCGGAGGTAAGTATGGGGTGAGAGGGTGTGTGGAGAGGCAGGGTGCTCAGTGGGTGGGTGCAGGTGGTGGGGGTAGGGAGACTATGAGGAACTGTTTTCTGTTTACAGGTGTTAAAAAAACATCGTGGATGGTTTCTTTTTACAGTTTTAGAGGAGGTACAGCAGCCAGCGGGGGATTTGGCACCTCCGTTTGGCACATAGGGAGTGGGGACACTAGCTGAGGGGATTGGGCGCCTCAGCACTGAAGAGGAGGACATCATGCCGACGGGGTGGGCTCCCCGACAGCATCAAAGTGGGAAGGGGAACAGATGTCGATGGGGTTGGCACCCCGTCAGCAAACAATGAAAGTGGGAGGCGCATGAGCCAAGAAGGATTGGGCACCCTTCAGCAAGCAAAAAGGAGGGAGACATTATGCTACGGGGGAGGCTCCCCATTGGCACATAATAAGCACGGAAGTCAATTCAGGGATTGGGCACCCTGAAGTCGGCAATTTAGCTGCCACTGTGCTGGGTCATGTTTGTAGCTGGTGAAGCACGTAGGAAGGTCTGCTGCATGTGACGAGCTGTTCTCGCATTGCAGCAGACCCTTCCTTAGATGTGCTTACTACATTATGTATGCATGGTGTGGCGCCCGCATGCAGGCTGATTGGGGAATGAGGGATGCACCTACTGGTGCGTGCCCTGCATTCGCCCAACAGTGACCGTGCCTCCAAATCTCCACAACTGCAAGATGTTGCCTGCGCAAGTGCTCCAACATAAAAGGGGAGCTTTGGAATGTCTGGGAAGTTTCTTTATGTAACACAACCTCTCTCCTCCTACCAAGTGGAGCTGAAACACATCTCTCTGCATCCTCAACATTCTAAACAGTGCAGTTGCTTCCTCCCTTCCCCTTCCCCCACCATACTATTTTCTTGCTCATGACCCCACGTAACTTCAAGTAGACTGAAAGTTAAACAAGTGAACTAGTCATGATTAACGTGAAAGACAGCAACTGATCTTTTCAGCTGTCACTTAAAGCAGTAGTGCACGAATCACAAAAATATTAAGCTGTTGAATGTTTTTCGTTCATATTAAAAGGGAATCTTTGTTTGGTATCCTGTCACTATTTTTATGCACTGATATTTACTTTGTTTCATTTATTAAAACAAGATAAAAAAAAGATGGATGTCTTTCTTTACTACCATGAGCCAAGGATTGATGTGTTCAAGAGCTCAACATTTTGCACCATGATCAGTGAGAGCATGCATGCAGTACAGTCTTCTGTCTATGCATGGCCCTGCATGTATCAATGGACCTGTAAGGAGAAAGCTGCCAAAGAGAGCATGACAGCTGCCAAAGACCACATGACAGTTGTCTCCACAGGCTAAGAAGATTTGAGGGGGAGGCTAATTTTTTAATCTGAAACACCAATTATTTCAGCTCTTTACTTGCATTCAGAGCTCTTACAAGTATGATAGGTTATGAGTGCTTGCGAGTGTGTATGCTGTGGGGGGTGCTTTTGTTTAAGAGAACTGAAATAATTAATATGTGTATACTGCTACCTTTGGTATTCTAGAGTGTGATGCTCTGCCCCTTGCTAAAAATTATTGTATGAAATTGGTATTATAAATACATGGTCTGTGTATGATATTTCAGTGTGTAAGAAATTTGGTCTGTAACTTCAAAGTGTCAGTAGCTGCAACCAGGAGGTAATAAAACAGACCAGACGGAAACAGTTAATTGGAACATCCTTCCAGAGACAGTTACTGCCTGCTGCTGCTTTGAACTTAGAACTTAAATATGAATTTTATTGTGTTTTAAAAGGGACAGGTAATTGGGCTGGTTCACCTCAAATTTAGCAAACAGCTGTAGTGTCATAAATATCTCAGATCTCACTGGTGGGAAATCTGACAAGGGACATGACAGATGTGGGAATGTTAAGATCAAAGAGAAGATTTTTAATTAAAGGAGGCCATATTTAGAATTTTTTTTTCTTCTGATGTACCATTAATTTTAAAATACCTCCTGGTAGGAAATTATGTTAGTAATAATTAATTCTAAAAGGAGGAGCTAGATGACTCACCAAGGGGGTGGGGAGATAGAGTTGAAAATGTATCATTGTTTCTGAAATGTGGGATATCATCTTGGGCTCTGAAAACAGAAATATGTAGCCTAAAATGCACTTACAGAGGTAATACATTAGATAGCAAATATCTAAAGTGTTTTGGTAGGAGTTTTGTTCTATAATTTTTCCTTTTTTTTATGTGATTGTGAGTTCTTGATATTTGTTCTGTATTTATTGTACTATTTTACCATTTTAGTAAATTACCATTTTCTTGAAATACAACCTGGGTGTCTTTCAGTTTCTTTTTGCATGTAAAGTACCTGTATTTTAAATCTGACAACTGTTTTAAAGGCTTGATGGTGTTACTAAGTTAGGAAAAGGTAAGCATATACCTAAGGTCTCTTACAGAGTTTTAAGGGTACATTTTGGAGATCTGGCTAGGTTCTCCTGGCAAAGGATTGTACTGCAGTCCCTGAAGAGGGTACATATCTGAGCCTGTACATTGGGTATGCTAGCATAAGGTTCACAGTTTGAATCCCCCTCAGAACTTAAGGTTAACAGGTGATTCGGACCCAAATCAGACAGGAGGGTTACCCTGTCTGTTACCTGTTCACACTATTGTGCTCTGAGGTTTGCACTGTGGTATTAGAGGGTCTGACCTGCGGAGTGCATTTGTGGCAGATTTGGTGGCAGTGGTGGGATAAAAAATTTGATAACACAAGCTTTAACAATTCTGTGTGTTAGCGTAATACTGTACAGCTCACTTGCAAAATAAGGCAGTGATTTTTTTTAAAGAAACAGAACTGTATCATTTTGCTTACAGTCAAAGATCTTACCTGTTTCATTTTTTTTCCAAGTGCAAGTTAGAGTAGCCATAGTTAGGAAAGAAGATGGCTTCCAACTACAGTGAGCACACTGCAGACTACCTGAAGTAGTTGTGCAAGGAGAGAGGAGTTCTGAACGAGGGGAGAGCCAACAAGCAAAACCTCATGGATGCTCTGATGGCCGCTGATGCCCAGAGTGTCAAGCCACAGTCCATGACTGTAAAGGACTGAACCTTGGGTGTGGAGGGGCCAGTGCAGTGTCCAGATCCAGTGAGAAGGACAGCAGGGCCAGTGCAAGCCAAGGGCCACAGCAGCAGGAGAAGATCACCAGCATTCTGGATCCAGAAGCCATTAGGCTGCAGATGGAGTTCTGGAGGATGGAGCTGGAGTTCCCAGAGAGAAGAGAGGGGAGAGCAGCAAGCCACAGAGGAGAAGAGGGAGTGGGAACAGCGAGAGGCTGACCATGAAGCGCATGAGTGCCAGAGGCAACATGAACTGGAGAAGCTATGACTCCAACTACCAGCACCAGAGCGGTTAAGTGGCCTGGGTTTAACTGGAACTACAGGGCTGGGTTACAAATTAAATTCCAAATTGATAGCCAAATTTAAAGAGGGGGAAGATATGGATGCCTTTTTAAATTCCTTTGAGAAAGTTTGCATTCAGGCAAATATTCCAAGAGGGTCCTGTAGCTTCCAGCTATCCCTGCTACTTACTGGGGAAAGCTCGGGATGCATTGGGTCAAATGGACATTGAGGTCAGTAATGATTACAGCAAACTTAGAGCTGCACTTTTAAAAATGTTTGATTTAACTGCAGAAGTATACAGAGCTAAATTCTGTAAGCTCAGGAGAAGCCCTGACATGAGCTACAAGGAGCTAGCCATGAAACAATGTCAGTTTTAAAATGTTGGTGGGTAGGAATTGAAGCAAACTCTGTAGATAAAATTGAAAATGGTGTATTGTTAAAGCAGTTTTTTTGGGCATGCCCAGCAGAGCTGAAAACCTTGCTGGAGGACCGAGATCCCAAAACAGTGCAAGAGGCTGCTGAACTCTTGGATCCATATGCCAAGAGCAGACCTGCTCTGAGAGTGAATGAGGCAGGTCTGGCAGCACAGAAAGGGAAAAGCATGCCTTCAGGGCAGCTAAAACCCTCACTACCTCCCCCAAAACCAGTTAGCCCCAGGTTTCAAAGAAAAGATTTTTCTGAGAAAAGAAACAAATGTTAGGTTTGCAAAGAAACTGGGCATATTGCCAGACAGTGTCCCAAAAGGATAAGCAACACTCAGAGTGGTGCTAGGAAAGAAGTGGGTTGTTTGTATGTCCCTGAAAGTATGCCTGTAAACATGAGGGAACACATGTATCCAGTCACTGTGAATGGGGTACAGACACAAGGGTTAGGAGACACAGGGGCATCCCTGATGTTGGTAGAAGAGGATCTGGTAGAGCCTCATCAGCTTATACCCAATAAATTTGTAACTGTACAAGGGTTAACTGGGGAGATGAAAACATTGCCTCTCGCTAGTGTTCTTCTAGACTGGGGTGAAACAGGGGGAACTGTGCAACAGGTGACTGTAGCTGAAACTTTAGCAGTTGATGTCATCTTTGGCAACAATCTCAAACAGGGGATGATGTGTGAAGTTACCCATAGCCAAGTGGCAAAGGAAAACTGTAGTTCCCTGGACCCCATAGAAGTCAATGTGGAAACAACTGGGAGGCCAGTTCCCCAGCTTGGGTCTCCTGATATGGAGACTAATGAAAGGGGGGTCAAAATTTCCCTGGTAGCAGTTAACCAAACAGCTATGGAGGGTTACTCCGAAGAAGGAGGGGTGACCCATTGTCAAAGGGTTAGGGATGGCAGTGATCCTGAGTGCCCAGATGCTAGTGCTAGGGACCCTAGTTTAGACACTGAAGGTGACCTGTCCCATGCCTTGGGAATGTGTGAGGAGTTTGCAGCTGCTCAGAGAAGTGACCCTAGTCTAGAGAAGCTGAGGGCTTGGGCGCACTCTGATGGAGTACAAGGAGGTGATGAGAAACATAATGTTTTTTGGGACAATGGACTGCTGTATACACAGTATGCTAAGACAGAGGGAGGGATGCTAGGCAGACAGCTTGTCTTTCCCCAGGGGTATCGTGAGCAGTTGCTCAAGATTGCACACAATATTCCCATGTCTGATCACCTGCTAATTGTGTGCACTATGCAGTGATTGGCCCATAATTTCTATTGGCCCAACTTCACCCAGTAGGTGAAGGAGTATTGCAGGTCTTGTTACCGGTGCCAAGAAATAGGGAAGGCATGTGGGAAAACCCAAGCCACCCTAATTCCATTGCCCATAGTGGAGGAGCCATTCCAGAGGGTAGGAATGGATATTGTGGAGCCCTTAAATACCCCCAGCTCCTCCGGGAGGAGGTACATCCTGATTGTGGTGGATAATGACACCCAGTACCCAGAGGTAGTCGCCCTATCCTCATTGAGGACAGACAAAGTGGCAGATGCCTTACTTGGGATTTTCTCCAATGTTGGGTTTCCACAGGAGGTTATCACCAATTGAGGAGGTTCCTTCATGTTGGACCTGATGAAATGTTTGTGGGAGAGGTGTGGGGTGGTGCAAAGATGCACAACTCCTTATCACCCGCAAGCCAATGGGTTTGTGGAAAGATTTAATGGTACTCTGAAGTCAATGCTCCAAGCGTTTGCTGAACAGCATGGGAGGGACTAGTAGAAGTGCCTTCCCCACCTGTTGTTTGCATACAGGGAGGTGCCCCAAGAGTTGATCTGGGTTTTCCCCCTTTGAGCTCTTATATGGATGCTGGTTATGTGGGCCCCTAGTCTTGATCTGTGAGGACTGGGAAGGTGAGCATGCCACCCAGGGAAGTCCCATAGTGTATTATGTCCTTAGGTTTAGAGAAAGGCTGAAGGAGCTTATGGGAATGGCTCAGAGCAACCTAGCAGCTGCCCAACAGAAACAAAAAGTGTTGTACAACCACAGAGCCAGAGCTCGCTCATACATGGTGGGTCAGGAAGTCATGGTTCTCATCTCAGTCCAGAAGGACAAGCTGCAGGCTGAATGGGCAGGACCATACAAAATAATCAGAAAGCTAAATGATGTGAATTATATCATAGAGTTACCTGATAGAAGACATACAGAAAGAATGTACCATGTCAACATGATGAAGCCATATGCTAATAGGGCTGATATGGTGTTTGCAGTATGTAGTCCTGGGGAGGGGACTGATGAAGGAGACCCCCTTCTGGACTTGCTTGAAGAAAGCAAGTGAGAGTCCTCTGTGGAGGCAGTTAAATTGTCACCTAGATGGCCCCAGACAAGATCCAGGAAGTAAGGGAGGTTTTAGCAGACTTTGCCCCACTGTTTAGCACCACACCTGGACTAACCCCCTTAGAGACGTACGATGTAGAGACAGAAACACAGACACCCATATGGTGGACAACATATCGGGTGTCAGAGGCTGTCCAAAAGGACATTAGGAGTGAGGTGGAGGAAATGCTGGATTTAGGAGTAATCCAGAGATCGCACAGCCCCTGGGCCTCACCCATATTTCTTGTGCCCAAGCCAGATGGCTCTATTCATTTTTGTGTGGACTACCATGGACTGAGTGCAGTCATGAAATCAGACACCCACCCAATGGCATGGACAGATGAACTCCTGGACAAGATGGGAGGGGTGACCTACCTTACAACTATTGACCTGACAAAGGAGTATTGGCAGGTAGAGTTAACTGCCAGAGCTAGAGAGAGGTCAGCCTTCATCACTCTGATAGGGTTATTTGAATTTAAAATAATGCCTTTTGGAATGAAGAACGGCCCGGCCATTTTCCAAAGGTTGGTGAACCAGGTGTTAAATGATGCTGAGAAGTATGCCATGACGTACCTGGATGACATTGCCATCTTTAGTGCCAGCTGAGAGGAACACCTGTCCCACCTTAGGGAAGTGCTGGGCAGGAGACAGAGGGCCGGGCTCACTGTCAAAGCTGAGAAGTGCCAGGTGGCCATGGCTGAAGTGACATACCTCAGACATGTTGTAGGCTGGGAACAGCTCCATCCTAACCAACTGAAAATAGAGGCAATCAAGGCATGGCCCAGACCAAAACTGCAGAAGCAGGTCAGGAGTTTTCTGGGGACAGAAGGGTACTATAGGAAATTTGTACCCAGTTACAGAGCCCTGCTGCTCCCCTATCTGACCTGGTAAAGAAAAGGATGCCTAAGAAAATTACCTGTGAACCAGCCTGTGAAAAAACCTTTACCAGAATGAAGGAGGCACTGTGTAGTGCACCTGTGTTAACAAGTCCTGACTATAGCAGACCCTTTATACTCCAGACTGACACCTCAGACATGGGTATTAGGGCAGTACTGAGCCAGACATCCAACCAAGGGAAGCATCACCCCATTGTGTACCTGAGTAAAAAGTTACTTCCCAGGGAGCAGGCTTACTCTACTGTAGAAAAAGGGTGTCTTGCCATGGTGTGGGCCGTGAAGAAGTTAGAGCCATACTTACACGGGCAGCATATTGAGGTACAAACTGACCACAACCACCTGGTTTGGCTGACACAAATGGGAAAAATGAATGGTAGACTAAGATGGAGTCTTGCCTTGCAAGAATATGACATGATGATCTTACATAGGGCTGGAACAACCAATCAGAATCCAGATGGCTTGTCACAACTATATGAGGAGTGAACTGATTTAGGGAGCTTGTCCCATGCAGGGGATAGAGCCCCCAAATTCAGTCTAGGTGGGGAGGAATGTGATGCTCTGCCCCTTGCTTATAATTATTGTATGAGATTGGTATTATAAATACATGGTCTGTGTATGACATTTCAGTGTGTGAGGAATTTGGCCTGTAACTTCAAAGTGTCAGTAGCTGCAACCAGGAGGTAATAAAACAGACGAGATGGAAACAGTTAATTGGAACATCCTTCCAGAGACAGTTACTGCCTGCTGCTGCTTTTGAAGTTAGAACTTAAATGCAAATTTTATGATGTTTTAAAAGGGACAGGTAATTGGGGTGGTTCCTCTCAAATTTAGCAAATTGCTGTAGTGTCATAAAATCTCTCAGATCTCACTGGCAAGAAATCAGCCAAGGGACATGGCAGATGTGAGAATGTTAAGATCAAAGAGAAGATTTTAATTAAAGGAGGCCATATTTAGGAAATATTTTTTTCTTCTGATGTGCCATTAATTTTAGAATACCTCCTGGTAGGAAATTATGTTAGTAATAATTAATTCTAAAAGGAGGAGCTAGATGACTCACCAAGGGGGTTGGGAGATAGAGTTGAAAATGTATCATTGTTTCTGAAATGTGGGATATCATCTTGGGCTCTGAAAACAGAAACATCTAACTTAAAACGCACTTACAAAGGTAATACATTAGATAGCAAATATCTAAAGTGTTGTGGTAGGAGTTTTGCTCTATAATTTTCCCTTTTTTTCTTTTATGTGATTGTGAGCTCTTGATATTTGTTCTGTATTTATTGTACTATTTTACAATTTTAGTAAATAACCATTTTCTTGAAATACTGCCTGGGTGTCTCTCAGTTTCTTATTGCATGTAAAGTACCTGTATTTTAAATCTGACAACTGTTTAAAAGGCTTGATGGTGTTACTAAGCTTAGAAAAGGTAAGAATATACCTAAGGTCTCTTACAGAGCTTTAAGGGTACATTTTGGAGACTGGCTAGGTGCCCCTTGGAAAGGATTGTACCACAGTCCCCGAAGTGGGTACATATTTGAGCCTGTACATTGGGTGTCCTAGCATAAGATTCACAGTTTGAATCCCTCCAGAACTTGAGGTTATCAGGTGATTCAGACCCAAATCAGACAGGAGGGTTACCCTGTCTGTTATCTGTTCACACTACTGTGCTCGGAGGTTGGCACTGTGGGAGCAGAGGGCCTGACCTGCGGAGCTCATCTGTGACATGGAGTGTGCTCCACCCTATTGAATTGACCCACTCCACCAAATATCCTCTCTTTCCTTGCTTGACCTTGCCAGCTACAAATAAAGGGGTGCATATTTATTTATTTATTTGGCTTTCGGAGAAACACCTTTGAGTAAATGTGCTCATTTGCAAAGGTTTCACATCAAGTTAAGATACAAAGAACAAAGCAAATGTGACAGGAGCCTACTCATACACAATCGCCAAGGCAGGAAGACTGCATAGATTATTATAGTTAATGCCTAGATAATTATAGGTAATTATTATTGCAGTGCTCAGAATCAGGAGATGGCAGTCAAGCTTTGCATTTGTAATGTTTTTTTTTTTTATCCCTATTTGTACTCACCCTTGTACTCAGTTAGATGCTAATGTTACCAATGCTATTTAGACTATAAAGCAGTGCTCAATGGACCTCTGACTAGATTTTGGCATTTCTATGTATGATCATGGTTTATATACAGTGGCCCGGATATTCAGAAGGGTTACGCATGGCGCAACACTGTTGCACCATGCGTAACCCACTGATGCACCCTGGCACAATATTCAAGCGAGTTGAGCCTGGCACAAGTCCCGATCGCCAGAAGCGCATCAGTAATGTCTGGCGCTGGTAGGGGCGTGCCCATGCATACCTCGCACATCCCGATATTCAGCCGGGATGTGCTGAGCCAATCATCGCCAACCCCTGCCTGCGCTGCACACAGGTGAGCAAAAAAAAGGAGCAATAGCTGGCCACCCACAGGTGAGCTGCCATATTGCAGGGTGCAACATGGCAGCTGCCACCTGTGGGTGGCCACCCGAGCTCTGGCTGCATCTTCGTGGTGGTGCCCCCTCATGCCTGATTGTGGGCATATGTAGAAAAAGGATAGTCCAATATCCCTGGTGGTCCAGTGGACTGCTCGCAGCCCGATCACGGGCATATGTAGAACATAATACTCATCCAATATCCCTGGTGGTCCAGTGGACCGTTCGCAGCCCAATCATGGGCATATGTAGAAAATAATGCCACACCAAAACAACCCTGGTGGATTAGCGGTACCCCCCTCCCCACCTGCCCACTGACCCCCACTGCCCCGCTCCTCCCCTGGTCAGCGGCAGGTGGCAGCTCCCCACCCACTTGCTGCCCTGCCACCTGCCGACTTACACCATACGGTAGGGCTGTATGCCCATTGGTCCACAGTGTGAGCCAATGGGCATGCAGCCCTCACCGTACTACACAGTCCAGATATGTGAACATGTCCCCATGCACGGAATGGTGACTGGCACAGTGCGCAGGCATGTGTGGGCGAGCCCTATGACAGGGACGGCTGGAGGAAGGCATGGACGGGCGTGGGTTGGGACTCCACTGCAACACACAGCACAGCAATGCACGCCCCAACCACACACCCCCCACACACACACACACACATACGTACACACACACACAGGCACCCGCAGGCATGTACCCAGAGGCTGGCACCAGGCGTGTATCAGACTCTGAGCACGGGTGCAGAGTGGCATTGAGCACTGTGCTGGCATCATCATGCACATGCCACACTGGCCAGCAGCCGGGCGGGTGTGCACACAGCCTGTGTGTGGCGCCAACCACAATGCCACGTCTGTGGAATGCACATGCACACATCACACCAATGTGCACATAGGGTGGCAGCAGCAGACTGTGGACAGGGAGGTGGGCAGTTCAAGACCACTGTACAGTCACACAGCCACCGCAGACATGTGGACGGCCCAGTTGAGACTACCCAGCAGACCCAGGCTATGCGACAGCCACAGGGAGTGTCTGTGACGGTCCCCCAGGTGTGTTAGTGTGGGAACATGACCGAGTCCTCGCAGGGGTCTGCAGGCTCCAAACATGCCCACTCCAGGTGTGCCCAGAATGCCCACAGCAGATCCCAACATCGACACCGAGGGGGTTGCACGACACTGGGACTAAGGGGTGAAGAATGCACTCTGCGGGATCTGCGGCAGACAGCCATGCACCAAGGTGGACAGTGGTGCTAGGCTGACCATGACTGCAGTGGTAAGCCAATCCAGGGCTGTGGTCATGTCCTCCCACAGTAGATTGTTGTCTGCCAGGAGCTGCGCAAAGCTCCTGTTGCACTGCTCTGCAGTTTGGTGCATCTCAGCGTGGAGTACACACACACCCCTGCCACGACCAGCACCTGTTGCTCCACGGAGGCCCACAGCAGATGGGTGTGCTCAGGCAATGGGTCGGTACCCAGGGGCTCCTGGCTGATCGCCCGACCCACAGGTGGCAGTGAGCCTGACTGCCCAGCCCCCATGCAGGTGGGCGCTCAGCTGAGGCCCTCTTGGGGCTGCACATTCACCAGTGAACCATCGGCGGGTGCTGCACCTGTCCCCCTAACATCCCAATCCATCTGCCATCCCACTGACTGCTTTGCTCCATGCAGCACCTGTACGGCAGCACCACCACTGCCACCATTATCAGCTGGTGCCACACTGCTGGCTCCCATGGCAACACTGGGGGCCGTGGGCGGTGGGTGGACAACTGCCACAAGGACACTGTCTGTGCTGTCGGGGCGGGTGAGTGGTATGGGTGCCCCCCCTCAATGCCAACACCGCTAACCAGGATGATGATCTCCTTGTCATCTGCATCGGACCCCTCCCCAATATGTGTCTCCCCATACTGTACGCCATGGCCAGTGTTCTGCTGGAACACAGCCAGGGCCTCATCCATAACCATGCCACGGGCATCCAGCCGGACAGTGGTGTTGGGCTGCTACTGAACTGGCCCCTGAATACCAGTGGAGGTGGATGGCCAGTCATCCAGGTCTAGGCTTGCCCCATGGTGGACATCTCCACCCCTGCCACTGCATGCTGGCACTCTGGAGCTGAAAGGGAATACAGTTGCATTAATGCTGCTGTCACACCAGCTGGCCCCCCACCCCCCTGCTCCCCCACCTGCCCCAGATGCTGCTGTACCTACCATGCAGTGATGGGCTGCCACCTGTCTGGAAGCCTCCGCCAGGCACCCCCTCAATGGTGCTGCACCACACGGTGGCTGCCACCATCTCCTCCTGCGGTGTCAGCTGTGGCACGTCAGGCTGTCCACTGCCCATGGCCGCACGTGTGGCCTGGATGGCTGCCAACTTCTCCTTAATCCTGTGCCTGTCTGTGCTGACCTTTTTCTTGCACTCTTGCACAGAGCGCTGATGGCTGCCCTGCTGATTCACAGCCCTCACCACTCCCTCCCATGCTGCGGACCTGGCCTGTGGGGTGCCTGTCGCACCACTCAGCAGAGGCTCCTGGTTGAGGTATGCTTTGAACAGCGCATCCATCTCAGCCTTTGTAAAGTTGGGCCTATGCTTCTGTGCAGGCCCCTACTCCTCGCCATCCTTGCGATCAGTCATGATGCATTCTGTGGGTAATGACAAGTGGTCAGTGACCGCTACTGCCCACACTTATGTGAAATGTAGAAACATATAATATATACACATGGCTATATTAAAAGGGGTATTGCTTCCATAAAAGTGGAAGTACCTTAAGTGACCAGTGGGGCAGATACAATATGTTTTAAGAGTTGTCTGTTTCACAGCTTTGCAGGACCCTTTTAAAATAGCCTGTTAGGTCCTTAGTTTTTCTAGCATTATCTGTTAGATTTGGTTGAGCAGATAGCCTGTTATACAGAAATATAATGAACAAGCAAAATTATTAGCGTTCCCTTCCCCTTTTCATTTCATTACCTTATGCTGCATTTTTGGGAGCACTGGTTTTAGTTAATAGAAGAAAGAATTACCAATCTGCTCTACTTTATTTTAGTAGAAGGGGGAAACTATTGTTTGGTTCAGGCAGGAGTTCTGCAGTTTTCGAAATCCACCCACCCAATCCACAGTCCCGTCACCACCTTAGCATCCCATCTTACCTCTGAAGGGTGCAATACATGTCATGTGCTGGCCTGCAGTGCCTTTATAGTGCATCGCTTGCAAATGAGGGGATGTGCAACTGTAATGAGATGCAAATGCCCCCGATGTGCCACGGATAGGCTGATGAGCTAATCTGTATATGCTGGCTGAATATCGCGTTATTGCGCCTTGCACAATGGACTTGCACATGCACAAGTCATGGCACAACATTGTGATGTGTGCAGTAGGCCTGGCAGTATGCATGTGCGCACTGCCAGCCCCAACGCCAATGGTGCAGCATACACACACTGTGCAACTCATGATATGGCGCTCGACCGCTATTGGACATGTGGCACTCAGGCACTGTGTGGCCTATGGTGCCCAGGCTCCATAGGGCTAATGGTGCTCTGGTGCCATGGAGCTAATGGCACCCCTGTGTCATGGGCATACTGGCACAGGGGTGCCATGCAGCTAATGGTGCCTGGGCACCATTTGCCCCATGGCACCTGGACACCAGTAGGCCCATGGCGCTCAAGCATTATGAGCTCCATGGTGCCCAGGTGCTATTGGCCCATAGCCCGTGGTGCCCACATGCCCCTATTATGCACCTAGCATGGTGGTCCCAATGGCGCAGTCGCGCACAGTGCGTGTGCTGAATCTTGACCCCAGGTTTGCCCTTTGCCCCTCAGGAAGCCCTCCACCATGTGCCAGTGTGGCCATGTCCATATTGTGCATCTCCGGGGATCCACGATTGCATTGGCAGTGTATCTCTGTGCAAGGCACACATCCCCAGCACGTGGGGCTCATGCACTACAGGGTGACATTTTGACCTGCTGTACTGCGTTTCAGCAATGCTGCACTGCAGCAGTGCCAGGGCTCCTAACTGGACTCAAATTGAGTTAGTCAACCTTGTGGCCCTGGTGGAGCCACACACAGGCAGCCTGTTTGGGCAGGTGCCCCTTGACAGGCCATGGACATATATGTGGCAGGAGGTGTGTGGATGGGCTGGAGGAGGCCACCGGTGTCCAACGCACCAGTGAGCAGTGCCACCACTGCTATGGGGACCTAAAGCAGAGGGACCCAGAGAGGCTCCAGCCACTGCAGGCACATGTCCGGAGGGGTGCCGTGCCATGGCCAGGTGAGTGTGCATCGCTCGTGTCAGTGTTCTGTGGGGCTGGCAGGGTGGCACACCATGCCAAGAGGGGTGCTGGGGCTGCACCCCCTGTAGCCTGGGGTGGCACAACGTGTATGCACTGCACCACCACGCTCCGGCTGCGCTGGGGAGCATGCTGTGCTGGGGGGGGCATATGGTGTTGCCAGGTACTGATGTGTTCATCTCCATGTTTCCTTCCTAGGCCCTGAGGACATAAGAAGAGCCTGACTGGCTGGAGCTGTGGGTGCACCAGGGAGGGCCACTGCAGGGGAACCATTGCAAGGTGCAGGTCACAGGGGCGGTGCTGCGGGAATGGCGCATGGTGCACCACAGTGTGCAGGTAGGCACTGTTACATGCTACATTGTTGTGCAGGGTGAGCAGCGGGGGTGGGGTGGGCCAAGGCCTCCTGTGCGCATAGCCATTGCAGCTGTGCACTGCCCATGGTGACTGTTGCACCTTGCTGTGGTTATTGCACGTGTGTGGCTGCCACAGGTGGGCTTTTGGTGCATCCAGCTGCCAGCTGTGCTGCTGCCATCCTGACACTTTACCATGTCGCCTGCCTGCCATGGTGGTTGTGTGTGGCCCATGGGTGGTGTTGATGTGCAGTGTTCTACATGGCTGTGGTGTGCCAGGTTGGCGGCACGTGTGGGCACACACACTGCGGGTGGCTGGGTGCCATCCCAGTGGTGCATGCCTCCACTGTCCGCTGCACACAGTGGGTGGGCTAGGGTGTTCCAGACATGCATTCATACCATGTACCCTCCTTTGTCCTAGGTGTCCGTTGGCCTGCAGTGAACACCGTCCTCCTGAGATGGATCCTAGAGGTCACCACTGCCACACTGCAGGTGGCGAGGATGCTGCAGAGAACATTACACAGGCAACAGCACCAGGTACCAGTGGGGTGAGGCTGCCCATAGGGCCCATTGGCCCGTAACCCTTATACCTCCCTGGCCCCCCTTCCCTTGCCTCCCTTGTCCGCTTGTCTAGCCATGTCCCTGTCCCCTTACCTCCCTTCCCTGGCTTCCCATTTTGTACATAGCTTCCTCATTCCTTGTTCCCTGTCCCCTGTTCATTGTATATTTGTATATTGTTGTGTTTGCTATCCATTTTTTATACATATTTCTATGGTTACCCATCTGTGTCCGGGAGTGCTTTGCAGCTGGCATGTGGAGCCATGCTGCAGTGGTGTGCATGGTGGCTGTGTGGTGCACCTGGGGTGGCCAGGGGGTTGTGCATGGTGGTGTTCACCCATTGGTCAGTGGCTGTGCCCTGGGGCAGCCATGGGCTTTCTGTTCTGGTTGCATGGTGTGTGCTGTATGCTCGTGTGTTGCCAGCTGTGGTCCAGGCAGCATGACGTGTGCCTTCCCATGGGGGTTGCCGGTGGCTGTTCGCCAGTGGCCATTGGTGCCATCCTGCCTCCATGCACCACTGTGGTGCAGGTGGGTGGGGGCCTGCTGCTTTCCCATGTGCATTGGGTAGTGTTCCGATGTATGCTTGCCATGCCTCACTCCTGGCACCCTCAGCACCCTGGTGGTGGCATATTCCACCCCAGTGGCTTGCTCCTTGCTGTGCCTGTTGCCGGTCCATATGTGTCCTGGCGCATGCAGCTCAGCCCCTTGCGCATCCTTGGTTGCTGTGTTGTGCATGTTGGGTTGCTCCCTGGTGCAGCTCTGATTGTGCTATGGCACATCTGTGTGATATTCAGCCGTGTTGCGCTGACACATTCTGCCTTGCGCAACCTTTCAATATCATGCTCAGTGAGCCATGGTGCAGTGGATTTGCACTGCACAAGTCATGCGCCAGCCTCTGGTGCATTTCTGAATATCCCACCTAATGTATATATATTTATATCTTTTAACTTCAAAGCACTAAACCTATTCAAATGCAAAAAACACAAGATTTTATTCTCTTCACACATTACTGTTAAACTTTAGATCCCAGAATGGCCAAGAAACAATTTAGACTTTACTCTTGCATGCCACTGTTATGCCCACTTCTCATGCAAACAACAATCAGTTACAGAAACCCCTTTCATTTCTATGCTATGCACTCTTGTATCAGAGAGATGTAAATCTTACAGAACTGCTAAAAAACAAATTTATCAAGACTGGATTTCTGAATTGAAACCTGTTGTTTACAGTACCTGTGTAAATAATAGTTTACTGGCTACAAATGATGCTACAGACATGACATTAACATAATTTCTATTTTACATGGAAAATATCCATATAATGAACTTGTCAAACAGGATTTGTGACCTTCTGTCTGCATGTATCTGACAAAGGAAAGGCACCTGCTTGATCCTTTTTTTCTGTTTTATTTTTATGCCCAACTTGCCCATACTGTTAGAGCCAAATATTGACATGCTTAGAGTTAAAAAAAAATCATGATGTCTATGTGTGTGTGCGTGTTTGGGGGGGGGGATATATGCCTAGATGCAGTTTCAGGCACTCCTTAATTACTTCCCCAGGCAGCTCTGATTGTCAGTTATTCCAACACGATAAATCCACCTCATGCCCCTCCCACATGAATAATAGAGGTGGGGGTGGCTCTTACTCCCCCCAAAAAACTAATGCTGCCTCCCACTATTCAAGTTCCAGTTCTTGTAGCTCCAACTTAAGAAAGAAAATAGTGCCCTGCAAACATTGACTAACATGAAAGCATATTTATTTGAGGGTGGAAAACAGTTCTTTGAGGAGGGTAAGGCAGAGGAGACTATTTTCACCTTCAGTCAGTTCCACCGGCAGAAAACATGACATCACTCCTTTTGTACATGCAAAATGTCTGCAGGCTCCACCTACTGCAGCCACAAAAAAAAGATATCATAAACTCTGAGAGAATTCAAAGAAAATTTACAAAACAAATTAAAGGTCTAAAGGAACTGGAATACGCAAACCATCTAAAAAACATTAAAATTCATGTCCTTGGAGACGGGACGATATAGGGGTGACTTATCGTTTTTGTGGGATGTTGTGATTAATCCATTTATTTTTATAGAGATGGGATTTGCTTTCAAGCAAGACATAAAGGAAACCAGAGGGCACCCTCTACAATTACATAGTTTTCTGTACAAAACTAACAACAGAAAATGTTTCTTCTCACAAAGAGTTATAGACACCTGGAATTGTCAACCACTGTACACGATTACAAGTGAAACCAAGCTAACATTCAAGAATAGATTGTGCAGCTGGATACAAAATGGGATGAATTCACATTAGTAAGGTATTTGGTTGGGATCTTACATGGGCATCATGCCCCCAGTTCCCCAGCTAGTCACAGTATGAACCCGAGTATGATAGTTATTCACATTATAGCATTACCAGTACCATTTTCTGCATGGATTTAATTGCTTTGGTTGTTATGAGTATTGAGTGGGGAGGTACCAAATTACTTGATTTATCTTATCTAATATTTTTGGTTGCATATACTATCATACGTGGTCCATCAACATTATTCTGTAAATACAGATCAATTTCAAAGAAAGCCTGCAGCATCTGTAAGGAGGCTTCTAGAACACGTAGGAAGACAGCAAAATATGTTGAGTAATATATATTGAAGGGTCCTTGCTGTTTGGTTAGGGTGGTTTATATGAGAAATCCTTTGGAACTTCTTGATATGCCCAGTATTGGCATGAATATTGACAGCTTACTGTAGACATGGTTGGACAATTCAAATTATGACTGTTACAATGGTGCAACATGAAATTGTCAAAGCAGTGCAATGGATTTATAGCACTTGACAGCTACCTACACAATCCTGCCCATCTATTTATCGCACTTATAGTTTTGTGGTTTACACCAGTCATCCATTAAAAAAATAAATAAATGAAAAGGAAAATCACAAGAACTAAACAGCAATCAGCTATCGGTTTCTATTCTGTCCTGGTTTCATTCAATTAAAAAACATGTAAGTCATGCATGCACTAAAAGTGCCTGGCTTTTTGGTTAGAGTGGTTTCTGAGTGAAGTCCTGTAGGAGGTACTTTGTTATCCCAATAGTAGTGACACTGTGGAGAGATTGTACAGCAAGTAAGGACTTTTCATGACACTTTGAAATTAAAGGAAAGCCTAGCCCAGTGGCATGGAGGGCCAAGGCATCATGCCTTACCTCTTACCACACCGGCGACCCATGTTCATGAGCAGACGTGGGTCACTGGAGGTCAGCACGATGGACTGGAGGAGAGGATCAAGTGCCTGAAGGAGGCTCTCCTCTTCTGGGGAGGGTGGTTTGGCAGTCCCACCACATGACTGCCCCCAGGTGGAGGCCTGAGGGTACTATAGGA
The DNA here is from genome assembly GCA_016271365.2 of Neoceratodus forsteri. Classification (NCBI taxonomy): domain Eukaryota; kingdom Metazoa; phylum Chordata; order Ceratodontiformes; family Ceratodontidae; genus Neoceratodus; species Neoceratodus forsteri. The sequence goes on from CM057459.1 coordinate 1,370,943,579, forward strand.
AGGCTCAGGGATGCCAAAAGAAGGGAGAGTGCTGTGGGACTCCATATAGTGTGCATGCCTCCATGTATGCACATTGACATGTCGTGCCCCAACAACAGGGATGGAAGGGAGAAAAAGGAGGAAAATCATCCTGGGTAGTCAGATGATTGACCCACCCTCTGCAGGCCTTGCTCCAGTGGCCAACCACAACCACAGCCCTTGAACTGAGGATGACAGTGCAGATAAGCCCTGGGGGATCTGGGTGACAGGTCTGGAGGGGGTTGGTCAAGAAAAGGACCACTATGAAGAGTAGGGGGTGAAGGACAATATAAAAGGAAAACATTAAATGAAAGAAATATCCTCCCATTACTTGGATATGGCAAGATCAAGCAGGTAGAGGCCATGACTAAATCCCCCCAAAACAATTTTAAGACATGTTAATGAATCTCAGCTGGAGACCAGTGGCCCTGTTAAATTGTAGCAGTAAAATATGTGATTGATAGTAGAGGTACTTGTAAAAAATACAGATGCAGTTGTGATGAAATTGCTCTTTTGGATGAAGCAGACTTAAAATGTGTCTATAAGTTTTAAAGTTTCAAAATGTATTGATTGACAAGAGTCATTACATTAAGGGCAACAAGGATAAAAGTTCACATTTCCAAACAGATTAAATTCCATAATAAAACATTTCTACTTCTCACCCCAGGAATTCTTCAGTATGTACTGACAGTTGCAGTATGCCAGCTGGGTTAAGCTGCCCCGCAGATATGGAGTCAATGGAAATGAGGAAGGCATTGGCCAAGAGAGAGGAGAGTGCTGCCTGCAGTCAGCCTGAAGGACCTCAGAACTTTTTCTCCACTCAACTGGCAACACTGCCCCAGAGCTCTCCCACTTCAGAGACCTTTCTGTGACATTTTCTTTCCTTTAAGTGCTGCCTTAAAGGTATTTTGAGGTATTTACTTTATCTTTTCCATTTTTAACGCAACTGCGTTTGGTTCCGTTCAGTCGTGAGTTTTTTTACGTTTTCATACTTTAGTGTTTTTCTAAGGAAAGTTGATCGTGTGCGATAAAATTGCATAATTTTATTTTATTCAACAGTATTTAGTCTGTACGCTTGTATTTTTCTGCTTTTGTGTTTAAGATCAATATTTTCATTCACGCCCGAGCAGATAATGTTTTTGCGCTTGTGCACTACTCTCCGGAACCTTTTTTCTTTATATTTTATATTTCATAGTGTGATGCTTTGCCATCTGCTGATGGTTATTGCATGATATTTGAAATATAAATAAATGATTTGTGATTGTCTCACACAAGTCAGCAGTGAGTGAGAGTTGGCCTTTGACCCAAGAGGTTTCAGTGGTGCTGACAGCTGCAGGATGTCATTAAACTGACCAGAGAAAAACCTAATTAATGCCTTCCTTCCAGAGGGATAGTTTATGGCCCTCATAACCTGTACTGCCTTTGAAGTGTTCCACATATATGAATTGTATGACATAGCAGGAAGAGAAGCCACTTGGCTGACTCTTAATGGTTCTGTCATGTACCTGAGAATTAGGGACAAGTGTGGGGATTATTAAGTTCAAAGAAAATGTTGAGTGAAGACTGTCATATTTGGGAAATGGCTTTTCTTCTGATGTTCACATTAATTAAAATACATCACTGCGGATAACTATGTCAGAAATTAACTCTAAGGGAGGATCTAGCTGACCTCACCAAAAAGGGGATAGGGAAATAGAGTTTCAAATGAACAGCGTCTGGGAAATATGTGATATATTATGTTTGGACTCTGAGAGAGAGAGATAGTTTTCTAGAATTAAAAGCGCTTAAAGGTAACACTTAGAAAATAATTAAGTATTTGTGGTAGGAGTTTGTATTCTGTAACTTTCCTTTTTTTTGTTATATGACTGTGAGACTTGTGATATAAATTGTTTTGTATTTGATTTTACCTGTTTTACCACTTTTGGTAAACATTTTCTTTAAAATACTGCCTGTGCTATTTTCTGTTATTTTACATGTGATTGCTGAACCTGTATTTAAGGCTGACAGCGGATAAGGGCTTGATGGTGTTATTAAGCTTACTTAAATTTAAGAAATACCTAGGTCTCTTATAGAGTTGTAAGGGTACATTTGGAAAACCTGGCTTGGTGCCACTGGGTGAAGGATTATACTGCATCCCCCAAAGAGGGTACATATCTGAGCCTGTTAACTGGGCACGCTAGCATTAGGTTCACATTGGACCCCCAGAACTCGAGGTTACTGGGTGATTATGACCCAAAAACAGACAGAAGGGTTACCCTGTTTGTTACCTGTTCACACTAGTACACTTGGAGGTTAGGGGGCAGGAGGAAGTAAGCTGTTGATTAACTAGAATCTGCAGCTTATCCATCAGGTAGGGAAATGGGCAGATTGGGTGGGCCAAGCGGTCCTTATCTGCTGTCAAATTCTATGTTTCTATGAACTGTGGGAGCAGGTGCCTGACCTGCGGAGTGCGTTTGTGACACATAACACTATTTGAAGGTTAATTCCCATCTCTTCTCTGGGGTAACACCTTTTGCGATTGTGCAGTGGGCTACTGTTGGCAAGAGGTGTGTATGTGGGTATTGTTTTCCTTTCCACTATTGGAATAAAAAACTTTAGCAAGTTTAATTTCAATTGTCTTAACTTTTTGTCCAAACTCTCATTACTATGGCCTCTCAGTCTGCCTCATCCTCCTCTAAACACGCTGAGGAGGGTACCCCAAGTCAACGTAAAACTAGTGATAAGTCCTCTAGGGACTCTACTGAAAGTAGGTCTGATAAAAGTAAAAATTCTTGCTAAGCCTCTAAAAGACAAAGTGAGTGGGTTTCTGACCCAGTCCCTGCTAAAAGGAGTAAGAAAGATAACAACATCGCTGTCCCTCCCCCTGAAAGGAATAAGGAGACAACAGTGGTTGATAAAACCATGCCCTCTGCAAATGAACTAACTAAAGCTTGGCATCTATATCAGACTTTACAATCCATGGGCAATATTTTCTTTGTTCCTTCGGTGCCTAGTACTCCTCTCCATGACACCAATTATGCCCAAGGTTTTTATCATGATGGAGAGTATGATGGAGAGGATGATGGAGAGTATGATGGAGAGGATGATGGAGAGTATGATGGAGAGGATGATGGAGAGTATGATGGAGAGTATGATGTTGATGAACTGCCTCACGGGGATCCATTAGACCCAGATGATCACTCTGAGGCTGACTAATGATGGCAATGATGAAGTTTCTTCTTTTTTCACATTTCTTTAGCAGATGGTGGACACCCTGGAACTTCCCCTCCAGGACAACACTGATCAGGAGATGGAGGACGACTACATAGAAATGACTGGTCACACTCCTCCGAAGAAACTAGTCCTTCCTATTCATAACACATTGAAGAATGCAATTATTAAGGTTCTAGAAAGCCCTTCAACTTCCTCAGTGGTGAACAGAAAGATTGAGAGGCAATACCAGGTCGGTAAGTGTACTGCTGACTTTCTCTATTCACATTCAGATCACAAAGGGGTAGTACAGGCAGTGACCTGTGACAAAGCCAATGTCCTGCTGTCTGCTCTCCCCCAAGAGAAGGACTCTAGAAAACTAGACTCTATGGGTAAAATGTCAAGTGCTACTGCTTCTTTGCTGTTACACATGTCTTCTTACATGGCATACACAGCTAGTATCAGAGAGCTTTACTGAAATCTATATGAACATATCAAAATGCCAGCAGAAACAGGCCTCAAGGTCTATCGAGTCTGCTCGGGTGTGCAGCTAGCACCCTAAATTACCACTGCCCCTCCCCTTGCTTCATTGCCCCTTACCCTTACCCTATCCCAACCCCTCTTGAAGCTGTCTACTGTTTTGCAGGCCACTACGTCACCCGGTAAGATGTTCCACTTGTCCACCACCCTTCCCGTGAAGAAATGCCTCCTAATTTCTCTCCTAAACCTTCCTCCTTCCAGTCTCAGTTGATGATTTCTCATATCCCACCCCTTCCTCCTTTGGAAAATCCCCTCTGTTTTCATCTTATTTATTCCCTTCAGGTACTTAAAGGTTTCAGTCATGTCTCTCCTGTCCCATCTCTTCTCCAGAGAGTACATATTCAACTCAGTCTTACCTCCTAAGTCTTATATTCCATTCACTGGATCATTTTTGTAGCTTTATGCTGTACCCCTCCAACAATCTGATGTCCTTCTTCCAAAATGGGCACCAGTATTGCATGCAGTATTACTGGTGGAGCCTGACCAGTGACCTATACCAGGGCATGATAACCTACTCCCTTCTGGAGGAGATCTCTTGAGCTAGACACCCCAACATTTTGTTGGCTTTTGTTGCTGCCCTTCTGCATTGAGCAGAGTTGTTCATGTTCCCTGTTATGATTACCCCTAGGTCCTACTCTTCTGTGGAACAGCCCAACTGTACTCCATTTAAGTAATAATCCCTCCCCTGGTTCTGGGTTCCGAAGTGCAAAACCTTACACTTCTTGACGTTGAACTCCATCTGCCATTTATCCGCCCACTCCTTTAGTTTATTCAGGTCCTCCTGCAACCCCCCCCCGTGCAATCTAGCACTGCTCCCATCTTGATATCATCTGTGAACAGACTGATTTTACTCTGGATCCCATTCAAGATATCTACAATGAAATTCTGAAAAAGTACTGGTCCCAGTACTGATCCCTGTGGTACTCTGCTTATCATTGCTCTTGGTGATGAGAGTTCTCCCCCCACCACTACCCTTTGCTGCCTTCCCCTCCAACAGTTTTGGATCCAGGTCACCATTTTGGGTCCTGCTCCCACATTCTCCAGTGCCCCCACTAAACTTCCATGTGGCCCTAAATCAAAGGCCATACTGAAGTCCAAGTACAGAACATCTACAGCATGGCCTTGTCCAGTTCCCATGTCACCCAGTTGTAGAACTCCACTAGGTTTGTCTGGCATGACCTACCTGCGACTAACCCATGTATCCTTTGCCATAGTGCAACATGGGGGAGACACTATGCTCAGGGACATAACTGAAACTGTCAAGGGCAGTGGAAGACACCAAGTATTAGTTTCACATGGCTGCAGATAATAATGACACAGCTTCAAGGGTCATGGCACAGAACATTTCTCTCAGATGGTTTGCTTGGTTAAGAACTAAGTCTCACTCAGGATGTCCAATCACAAGCTACAGATTGTCCTTGTGGGAACAGCTCCCTTTTGGGGACCAAAGTGAAGCTTACATGAAAAGAATGGATGAGCTTAAAACTACTTACAAGAGCAACTCAGCCAAAGAAAAGCCCTCCTTCTCCCAGATGTTTCAGAGCAGGGGGAGACAGGGGCAGGGGTTATTTTTCTAAGACTTTCTATTCTATGCCAATGTCTATGGATTGTTCTCAAATGAGAGGCTTTTTCTGAGGTAGAGGTAGGAGAGGTCAGAGAAGAACCAACAGTCCAGACAACAGTCTTCCTGACTCATGTTTGGTTGCCTTTCCTCTCCCTGTGGGGGTGCAGGCTCTCATACTGCCTCCATTACTGATGTCAAAGCAACTGAGACAAGTGGGACATGGCCTCTCCCTTCTATTCAAGAGATTTCTCCTTCTCTTTTGGCTCTCTACTCTCAAACCCTCTCTACCCAATAGAAAAACAGCTGTTGGAATTAGAGGTCAAGAACCTCTTGGAGGCCAAAGCTGTAGAAAGAGTAACTTTTTCATAGTGGGAAAAGGGTCTGTATTCCAGACATTTCCTAACCCTACAGAAGCTGAAACCAAAGTTCAAGATGCTAACCTTGACTCAGGTCATTCATTCTCTAAAGCTAGGGGACTGGCTAGTCTCCCTGGATCTAAAGGATGCCTACTTTCATGTTCTAATAAGGTGATCCCACAGAAAATTCCTCAGATTCAGGCTAACCTCAGGCCATTACCAGTTTATAGCTATGCATTTCAGGCTAACATCCACTCCAAGGGTGTTCACCAAGTGTCTGGCAGTGGCAGCAGCCCATCTTAGAAGACAAAGAGTCTTACTTTTTCCCTACCTGGACGATTGTCTAATCATGGCCAATTCTCCTCAGGCTGCCTTGGGAGCTCTAGGCCTGACAAGACACTCTCTTCAGTTGCTAGGCTTCATTATCAAGAAGGAAAAATCCCAATTCCAGCCTGTCCAGATCCTGCAATTCATAGGGGTAGAGCTCAACATGCTGCAAGGGAAGACTTTCCTTCCCGCAGACAGAATTCAGAATTTTCTCACTCTGCTAAACTCATTCAGTCTAGACCAGCTGAGACAGGTCAGACACTTCCTCAGACTACTCAGCCATATGGCCTCAATGACCACAGTAGTCCCATGGGCCAGATTCCAGATGATGGATATTCAGTACCAGCTCAGGTCTCATTGGTCACAGAAAAAAGACCCCTTCACAAAGCTGGAAACAGTCACAGAAACCTTTCTGCTGGCTCTGGACTGGTGGAAGGAAACAGAAAATCTCAGGGTAGGGGTTCCCTTTCAGATTCAGCAACCCTCTCAGATCCTAACTACAAATGCTTCCCTCTTCAGTTGGGGTGCCTACCTAGGGGACATGTCCATAAGTGTCATTTGGATGCCCATAGAGTCTACACTCCACATCAACCTTTTGGAACTCAAAGCAGTGTTCCTAGCCATCAAGGCTTTCGCCCCACAGCTCAGAGGGCAGTCAGTCCAGATGAGGACAGACAATACGACTGCCATGTTCTACATCAATAAGCAGGGGTGCACAAGGTCAACCAAACTCTGCACAGAGGCAATGAGGATTTGGTGCCTGGCCTACTCCCTGGACATGTCCCTGCTGTCCATCCATCATCCAGGCAAGGACAACACTCTGGCAGATGCTCTAAGCCACATCAGTCAGGGCCACCATGAATGGACCTCAACAAACAGGTCCTAGACACAGTTTTCAGGAGGTGGAGGGTTCAAGATCTGGACCTATTTGCATCCAGCCTCAACCACCAGTTACCTCAGTACTGCTGCAGGCCCCCAGTATTGGGGACCATTCCAGTGGATGCTCTGACCATGGACTAGAAAGGGAGGTTCCTTTATGCTTCATCCCCTTTCTTCTGATTTACAAGGTTCTTCTCAAACTCAGTGCTCAGCCTGCCAACATGATTCTGGTGGCCCCGGATTGGGTGAGACAAACTTGGTACTTCATGTTTTTTGTCTTCTCAGTCAGCAAGCCCATCAGACTACCACCATCCCACAGTCTCCTGACCATTCCTCAGACAGGAGTAGCATTCCCCAACATCCAGTCCCTTCACCTCAAGGCCTAGTACTTGAGGAGCTAGAATTTCCCAAATCCCAGAACTCTGAGCAAGTTCTTAAGATTCTATGGATGAACAATAAACCTAGCACTAGGAAAAATTACACTTCCAAGTGGAAGAGGTTCTCCCTGTGGTGCAAGGATAAGGACATACAGCCCTTGCAAACTTCTCCTCCTATCTTGTTGGACTATCTTGTAGATCTTGTTAGGGGGAGGGGAAATTAACAAGAATCACCTTGTCTTTCATTGTTCACTTGGGAACATAAGCAGGAGGCTGGTAAGGACAGAGGTCTGGGTTTATATTCTGTTTTAACTGAACTATTTGAATAGTTTTGTATGTGAAATTAGTTCTGTGTGTTAAAAATTACTACTTTGAGTTAGAACTGTTACTTGGGCTGTGATATTGTAAATTTTGGGGCTTGGGAACACTTGTTTGGCAGTGATAATTAGAGTGCAATTTAAATGTGATGTTTGCCTGATGTTGGTAAGATGTTTTGTAGGCTTTCTTAAATACTGAAAAGCCACTGGGGGTTGGGATTGAAGGGCTGTGTATTTCTGTTTGGGACTGAAATTTGAAGCAACAGGAACTGGTGGGCCTGTGACATCATACGGTACCCGATGTCTGCATACACACACTGTTAGTGGGACTGGACACACACTGGACTGTATGTGTTTGTGAGACTTGGGAACTTTATTGGTGGGGTTAAATTGGGTTTGTAAATAACTGCAATCAGTATAGAGAGTAACTGTATTCCGGGGAAGGACTGAGAAGAGTGTGTTGCCATTATAAACAGAGGGGGACAAACAGGGTGGCCATATTCCACCATGGCAGGCATCTTCAGAAGGGTTGTAGGCTGCACAGGCTGTGGGATGGCAATAATTCTCAATTGGGCCTGGAGAGAGGGAGGCTGCCCACTCTGTAGACAGCTATCTTGTATCAGGAGTGATGTATATTGGTTAAGGAGTAAGCTGTGGGAGTTGGGGGGGTGTCCAAGGATAAGGGGTGTGGATATGGGCAGCAGAAGGGTGGAGCTGAGGGGAGGCTGGGGCAATGCTCTGACATTACAGGATGTTATGTTACAGCAAGCAGAAAGGAGGATAATAGGGACAGAGGACCATTAGATAGGGATGTTGACGCTAAGGGGAAAGTGTACGGGGTGAACATTCCGAATACAAAGAGAGTGGAGGGGGAAGAGTCAGGAGGGGCTGTTGTGGGGAAGCCTAATAGAGCAGACATTGAAAGGAGGGGCTGTTGTGGGGAAGCCTAAAACAGCAGACTGTGGGAAGGGAGCTCCTAAGGAGAACAGAGCAAGAGGGGAGGAAGAGGGGCAGTTTAGAGGTGCAGTCAGGGGAAACTCGGGTTACTTGATGGAGGCTGACATAGAGTGTCACAATAAATTTGAGCTACTAAGCAACCTAGAGGTGGAGGAAGGTGTTGGTGGAAATAAGGAAACTGATACAGAGGCTGGGGGGAGAGAGTCGGATACCCATAGATAATCACAGACCGACAATGGGAAGGATAGAAATAGTCCCAGGAGGAGAAAGGGAAACATAAATGTTAAGCAGATGGGGGAGATGCAACATATTGCAGACATGAGGGAGGAGAGCATGACTGGAGAGAAACTGGGAGACAAGGAGGTGGGGGAAGAGCTCCTCTTCAGCAGGGGGGTCAGTACCAAGGATGGGGCCCTAGCTAAAGGGTACCCACTGAGAGCCTCTGGAGGTAGGGTTACTATTACAAGGGGGGGTGGATGGCAGTGTGGGGGAAGGGGAAACCATCAGGGCCAGGATAAATGGTTCAGATAAGAGAGGGTTAAAGGGGACACCTATTCAGAGGGGATCTGAGTTAAGTGGGCAAAATAACCAGGGAGGCAGAAAGGGGAGGGTGACAAGGGGGTCTCTAATAAAGCAGGAAGATTCCCATGAAATTGAGATCATGAATAAAGGAGGGATGGGGGCTGAGAGGGCATAGTGAGGTAACCATAAGGATGATGGCGGTGTTAAGGTTCAGTTATTAGGAACTTCGATGATTAGGGGTATCCAGTGGGAGGGACAGGGTGGATGCCATAGCCAGGTGAAGGTAGTGGATATCTGTGGGCTGACAGTGCACAGAGCAAAGTTCATGGTGTACAAACTGGTTAGGGATTGTGGAGAAACCAGATTTCCTGGTGCATTTGGGAACTAATGAACTAAAGGAAAATAGCATTTTGGAAATCCAAGCAAGGTTCCAAGAACTTGCCAGAGTCTGTTAGGATAATGGATGCAACATTTCCTTTTCAGAGATATTGCCAGTACCAAAGGCCTCAGTGGAGAAAAAAATGAAGCTCACAGAGGTTAATGACTGGCTCAGGAAGTGGGGTGAAGAAAGTGGGTTGGGGGTGTTAGGGAACTGGAAAGGAGTTTGGGAGGATAAGGGACTATATGCAAGGACAGGCTTCATCTTGCCCCATTAGGGAAGGAAGTCCTTAAACAGGGGATGGCTGACTACATTCAAGAAAGGTGGGGTTTAAACTTGTGGGGGGGAGGGATAAGGGAGGGGCTGACCAGAAGCCCTTTCCTCTAGATGAGGGGAGTAGCCTGCAAACCCAAGGGGGGGAGGGGGAAACAGACTGGAGGTGAGTGTTTCAGGAGGAGCAGAGAGAAGATGGAAGTATAAGGAACCTGGGTGGGGTTTGACAAAGGGGATCAGGGATAAGGGCTGGGGGTTGGTGTTGGTGTTAGTAAATGCCAGGAGCTTGGGAAACAAGTTACCAGAGTTCCAGGCCATGCTGTTCGAGGAGGGGGGTGGATGTGGCAGTGGTCACGGAGACATGGGCCAACAAAAACCATGACTGGGGCCTAAATGTGTGGGGGTACACTATGTTTAGGAAGGATAGAAAGGAGGGCAGAGGGGGTGGAGTGGCTATGTTCATTAGAAATGACATAGAAATTGCTAGGGTAGAAGAAGCAGAGGGAAACATGGAGGCCTTATGGGTCACCTTATGATCCCCAGCAGGAGATAAGGTCAAGCTGGGTGTAGTATATAGGCCCCCAGGATGGGTGATGTTCTGGAGGATGGTTTGCTGGACAACATCATTGCCCAGTGTGGACCAAAAGAGGAAGGAGTGGTGTTGATGGGAGATCTTAATATGCCAGGTACAAACTGGGGAATCATGTCCTTTAAGGTGGCCAAGGAGCAGAGGCTGCTGGATGGCTTCCAGGATGTGTTCTTTTTTCCTTTTTTTACCATCATAAATCTTTTTATTAATTTTCCAAAATACATTCATCAAAAAAAAATCATGTATGCTTTTTTTAATTACTTCTGAATATGATGTCAATTATTATAAATACATACAGCAAGTGAAAGCAAATAAAGTGAAAACAAGAAGTGCTGATATACATTATAATAAACATTTAAAGACCAGTGTCTATTTTAGAAAAGAATTAGAACTTATTGACAATTAGTCATGCTGTAGATCCTCTGATTGGATAGGCCTTTACAGCAAAATTCTGACAATGCTCGTGGAACTACATAAAGGAAAGGTCCCCATATTTTATAGAACAGATCCAATTTATTATTGAAGCTATAGGTAATAGGCTCATTATTGGCTAAAGATGCCATATTTTCAAACCATTCTCCTATGTGGGGAACCTTGGGAGATATCCAGTTTCTTAATAATATTCTTTTAACTGTGAGGGATGCCAAACAAAGCCATATAAAATCTTGTGAATCTAAACCATATTGTTCTGGGAGGATACCTAATAAATAGAGTTCAGGGGAGAATGGAATGGAGGACTTTAGAGTTTTGTTACCAATTTTGTGAACTCACACTAGAGTCCTTTAACTTTTGGACAATGCCAAAGAACATGAGCAATGCCAGCTCCTGGCTCACTACAACGTCAACAATTTGAGTTTATTGCTAGGCCCATATTAAATAGTTTAAGTGGTGCGTAGTAAAAGCCATGCAATATCTTGAATTGTATTAACCTACCTTGTAATTCTTTATAACTCCGACATGCTTGCTTCCAGGTGTCTTCCCAATCTTGTAAATTGATAGATATATCAAGTTCTGTCTCCCATAGTACTTTTGCTTTTAAAGTGGGAGCTGCAGAGAAGGTAGGGGAAATAAGAACTTTGTATAGAATGCCCGCATTTCTCCTAAGAACCCCAAGTTTAAAGATTTGATCCAATTCTGCATTTTTCTCCCAACAACAGTCATGTGCTGGGATTAGATTATTGAGTAAGTTTCTTAATTGAAGATACTGATAAAATTGAGATTTATGAATCTTAAATGTATCTTGTATCTCTGTGAAAGAGTATCAAGCCGGTATTAGGGTCTATAATATCCCTCACTCTAAGGATACCTGCTTTCCTCCAAATACTGTTCAAAACAGTTTTTCCACCAAATGCCAGAAGAGGGTTGGACCATAGAGGCATAATATCCAGAGGGTTATTATTAGGATTAATAATAGCGTTAGTTTTTTTAAGAGTCTGTATAGAAAATGCTAGACATGCGTTGTCACTCCATGAAGGTATTTTTTTTAAGAAATAGATAGTCCACTAATGTGTTTGGAGATAATAGAGATTCTTCCATCTGAAGCCATAAAGGCTCTTTATTAATATTAGTTGGATCTCTAGATAAGTGAAGGAGAGTCTGTTTCAGAGCAAAAGCAATGTAATATCTTTCCCACCAAGGCAGAGCAAAACCCCCCATCTCTTTAGGGGCTCTTAGTTTATTTATTCCCAACCTTGGGGGGGATTTATTCCATAAGAATTCTCTAATGAGCTTCTCAAATTTGTGAAAATAGTTCTTGCTTAGCAATATAGGGATGGTTTGGAAGAAGTAGAAGAGTTTAGGTGCTATAATCATTTTGACTGTGTTGATTTTTCCCCATAAAGAGAGATTTAGTTTTGACCATCTTGCTAGATCAACACTAACTTCATTCATAAAAAGGGATATAATTTTGTTCAGTAATTGAATTGAGGTTGATAGACACCTTAATACCCAAGTACAAAATGGATTTCATAATCCATTTAGTGTCCAGTATCTCCACAAGTTTATTTTTGATTATTGGAGAGAGATGATTAGTTAGTACTTGCGTTTTATCCCAATTTACTACTAACCCTGATAATTGTGCAAATCTGTCCAATAGATCATGTAGCACTTTACAAGATGTAACCGGGTTTTTTACAGTCACAAGCAGGTCATCTGCAAAAGCAAGAGATTTATGTTCAATTTTACCCATTTTGATACCTGTGATGGATAAGTCCTTATTTATGGCACATATCAATGGTTCAAAGACTAGAATAAATAGATAAGGAGAGAGAGAGGGCATCCTTGTCTGGAGCCACAATGTAATTTTAATGGACTGGATAGAGTTCCATTCATGATAAGTTGTGCTTTTGGAGATTTATAAATCATGTCAATCCAAGTAAGAAATTGTGTGCCAAAACCAAACTTTTTTAGAGTCTGGAACACAAAAGCCCATTGCAAGGAGTCAAAGGCTTTGAAAATGTCCAATAAGTATTGCATAAGGTTCTTTTCTTATTTGACCACATATCAGATTAAATAACCTTCTGAGGCAGTCTGACCCTGATCTCCCTTTTACAAAACCCACTTGTTCTTTGCCAATTAATCTAGTGACAATATTTTGTACTCTTCATGCTAGAATTTTTGTTAGTATTTTGTAATCTGAATTCAGCAGGGAGAGGGGTCTATAGCTGGAGCAGTCAAGAGGGTCCTTACCTTTTTTTGAAATGAGGGTTATATAGGCCTCTTGCATCGAGGGTGCAAGGGCTTCAGCATCTTGTAGAGTTTGTATCACTGTATGATAATATGAGGTCAAAATAGGTGCCATTGTTTTGTAAAATTATCCTGGTAAACCATCTGGACCAGGGGTTTTACCACTAGGAAGTGAGTTAAAGGCCCAGTCATTTTCCGTAAGTGATATATTCTTATCTAGCTCTATTCTCTCTTGATTTGAGAGGGCAGGCAGATCTAATTTTCCTAAGAATTTATTGATCTGCTCAGGTTTGTTTTCATCAGTCTTGTTATATATTTTTTTATAGAAATCAAGAAATTCTTTACTGTTGTCTGTGTTACTGGTCACAATTTTTCCTGAAGTGTTTTTAATGCCTGGTATAATGTTTTGCTGCTGCATTTTCTTAAGTCTAGCTGCCAATAGCTTACCAGGTTTTTCTCCTCATTCCCAATAAAATTGTTTGATTCTAAATAATGCATATTCTGCCTTAGCAGAATAGAAGGAGTTAATTTCAAACGTCACACAGGTTAATCTGCTTAACAGTTCATTACTGGGTGTTTTATGAGATTTAGATATAGTTTCCAGGTTTTTAAGTTCCATTTCTTTAACGACTATTTCCTTTTCCCTTTCTTTTTTCTTTCTAGATGCATATGCAATAATTTGCCCTCTAATAACTGCTTTGTAGGCCTCCCACAGTGTGGCTTTGGACACTGTATCATTATCATTGTTTTTGAAGTAATCTTTTGTCTGAGTTTGTAACATTTCTACAAATGTCTTATCTTTGAGTAATTGTGTATTCATTCTCCATCTGTGTGTTTTCTCTCCTCTACTGTTCCAGTTCAGGTCAATACTGATCATGGCATGGTCAGAGATGGAAATTGTGTTTATATCAGCTCCAGCAATTAAGTTCACAAATTTAGTAGATATTAGAAAATAGTCTATTCTACTATAAGATTTATGTCTATTGGAATAGAAAGTATAATCCCTCCCTTTAGGGTGAACCAATCTCCAACTATCTACAATAGACAGATCTTCCAGCATTTTCTGAATGAGATTCTGGCCTTAGTTTCCAATTGTATAGCTTTGCAAGATGATCTATCTAGGATAGGATCTGCAAAAAAGTTAAAATCTCCTCCCAAAATGATATCATGCTCAATGTATTTAGTAAGTTCTTGATAGCTCTGATTAAGAAATTGTTCTTGATGTGTGTTGGGGCCAGATATACTACATAATACTATCTTGCGTCCATCAAGGGTTCCTGACAGAAATCGGTATCTTCCCTCCTTATTCAATGTATGTGAGTGTTTAATGAAGCTCACTCCTCTTCTTATAAGAATAGATGTCCCTCTCTTCTTGGTATTAAAACAACTATGTACCTCCTGTCCCACCCACATTCGTTTAAGTTTCTCTGCTTCCTCAGGTAATAGGTGGGTTTCTTGAATAAAAGCTATGTCTGCTTTACTTTTATTGAGGTAGGTTAGTATTTTTTTCCTCTTAACTGGAGATCCTAAACCATTAACATTCCACGATACTAGCTTATAATTAATCATTGTTTCAGTTGAGGTAACAACTAGAGGCCTATAAGTAGTTCAACAATAACAAGTATATGAAGGTAGCACAAAGAGCACAAAAAGCACACTCCTGATATTTACATCAAGGTAAACATTACAAAAGTATTGTAGAAAATAGTAAATATGCTCATAAATCGTTATTGCCTAATCAGTCACCTATTATCAAGTTCTACTAATCCAGAATATATGAATAAAGCTTGACATTTTATGTGTTCAGCTGTACTTCCTGAATTTAATCAATCTCAGAGTGACCACAGTATAGCAGTTTGATTATCTATCCGAGCAGGCTGACTAATCTAAAGTTTAAATCTAGTTCAAATATGTCAATAATATTTTAATGAAGTTTCAATAGTAAAGAAGAAACAAAGTAACAGTTAAACCAAAGTAAAATCTGTGAGTAAGTAGGGTGTAAAGCTACTTAGGGATTCTTGTCTGCCAGAGTGTTAATCCAATGCAGATAGTTAATCCATTAAGGGTAGAGGCTAAACTATACATACTGAGTCTCAGTTCCATATCCTAATCCGTTGATAAACTTCACGGTTGTTCATCATTAAAAAAAAGGGGGGGTTCTTCTATAAACACTATGTTGACTGGTAATAGATCTTTAACCAAAGGAAGCCAAGAGAGCACAAAAATGCTATCATAGAATGTTAATGTGTCTTGTTAAATAAGGTATGGTCTATAGCCACTCTTTAGTAGAGGCAGGTATCCAAAGTTACCTAGTTACTTCAGCTATATATGCCAACAAAACGAAGAGTTTATCTAAGGAGAGGAATGAGTCATTTATCAACCTTAAGGTCTTATCAGTATGTAGAAGTGACAACCTAGCTGCTTCTAACAAGGGATCAGCCAATAGGGTCTAGCTTACCAGATCCAATTGACTCTCTTCCCAGTTCTTACAGCATATAATGGGATGAATCGAGTTGTTCCGCAAGAGATCTGTCAGTGTGTACCTAGCTTCCTAAATCACCCTGACACTCTTCTCATGCTGTTCATTGTTCCTCCATGATTATTATATATGAATGGAAACTATCATAAAGAGTCAGAGTTCTCTGGCTCCCTGATATGATCTTCAGAGGTAGAGTAAAATGAGTTTGTTAGAAAGTGACCCATATGTTCTCCCTAGCTCCTTCTTATAGATAACTACTCCAAAGCCTATTTTCATGTGATTAAATGATGAAAGTAACATTGTATACCTGCCTGAAATCAAAAAGGGGTCAGATTACTAGCTCCACTGAAAAGAATCAGATGCACTTAATAAAAAAAAAACAAAAAAAAAAAACAAAGTTTATGGTAGCACTAATGTGTATCACCAGGCTGCATTAGCTTTCAAATATTACCAAATCACATAATGTTTAACTTCTTTCTTAGCAGATATAAGGCAAGGATCTAATAAAAATTACTGCCTGTTTAACCAAGTCCAGATTATTTATATATGTATCCAACAAATAGAGATAAGCATCTTCCTGCAATACTCTAAAGATTGTCATTACCATACAGGTGCACTACGTGGTTAGATTTCTTCTTTTTAAGTCCACTGACTGCTGTCTCCTAAGTCTCATTCCGGGCTTCAATACAAACTGAAAGGAAAAAAAAAACATATACTTATATATTAGACATATTTCAAGTTCAAGTTACATTGGCTTGATCCTTTTCCTGTGTTGTTGCAGGAAGTTCTCTGACTGGATTTGAATTGCCAAAAGATAGTTCCGTCGTAACAGTTCTAGTAGGAGATGTTGCGTGGGGGACTGTAGATTCAGTTACCATATTAGCTAAATCCGGTTCATTGTGTGGAGATGTAGTAGTAGAGTAAGGAGGACTGTCTGCACTGCAGCCTCATTTTTTATTAAGATTAGGTGTTTGCTATTTTCTGAAGGCTTTTGCTCTACGTTGGATACCCGGAGACCAGTTACCAAGATGGTCATGCCTTTGTTTTGACACTGCAGGGGCTGGGTAAGCAATAGGACCAGGAATAGCTGGGCTTTTCTGGGAGTGTCTAATGTTCGGCCTGGTTTGCAGGTTTTGTTCTTGATAACCCCCTCGAGATAGAATGTCTCGCGAATGGTTGAAATGTTCGTTGTCTCGAGCGCCCTGAATTCCGTTTGAAAGATGCTGAGGGTTTTGAATAGACGTTGAATTATCATTACTGTGACTTAAACATAAATGAATATAATCCCATACATCTGCTACTGAAGTACAGGATACTGTGCTTCCATTACATTCCCTTATAATAAGTGTTGCTGGATATTTAAAATGATCTTGTACCCCTGCTTTAGCCAATTCTTGCTTTGCTTCATAAAATTCTTTTCTTTTTTCTATCAAGGCCCCTGAGAAGTCCTGAAAGAATAATATTTTCTCACCATTAAAAAGCAAGGACTTTCGTTCTTTGGCTAGTTTTAGTATTTTTTCTTTCACTGAGAAATGAAGAAAGTAGGCAATTATTGGTCTGGGGTTATCTCCTGCCTTTGGCTTAGGTCCCAGCAATCTATGAGCCCTTTCTATTTCTAAGGGCCAGGGCCACTGATATTGAAGAATTTCTGGTATAAAGTTTTGTAGAAATGACGATATATTATTTCCTTCCCAACCCTCAGGGATGCCCAGGATTCTTAAATTATTTCTGCGACCCCTGTTTTCAATGTCATCAATTTTGTTAAATAAAAAATCAATTTGTTGGGTTTGAGTCCCTGTTAATTTTTTGAGAATAGCTATTTCATTTTTTAATTCTTGCAACTGCTCATCTAAATCTATAATTTTATTTGACAAAAATTCTGTTTCTGACCTGAGGGTGGCAGTAGCCATTTTCACTTCTGCTATATCCAATTTAAGATCTGTCATCAGCTCTTTTAGCTGTTTTATATCTTCTTTACTAGCAAAGTCTTTAAAAACATTAGCTGTGAAATTTCCACCTATTACCTTTCTGGCCTCAGTCGGTGTTTTTCCGTTGGCACCTGCAATTTTTTTAAAAGCCATCTTGTTGGTTGTAAATGGTAAGAATGCTTCTGAGTTTGGAATCTATGATGCTAGTAATACTTTGAAGGCTATATTCTATAATTTTAAACATTGGTTGCAACCGCAGACTTGTAAAATCAATCAAACGGATAATGATGAGACCAAGAGCGTTAGTTCAGACATCTGCCATGTTTGAGCGGTGCGCGCTCTCCCCAGGATGTGTTCTTAACACAGCATGTGATGGAGCCCACAAGGGAGGGGCATGTCCTGGACGTGGTTCTGGCAGATGGGGATCTGGTAAGGGACCTGGTTGTAGAGGATCCCCTGACTGGGAGCGACCACAATACTGTCTGGTTTCAAATAAGCATGGGGAGGGGAGATCTAGGACACTGACAGTGGACTTCAGGGGGGCAGATTTTGTGGGCATGGGAAATATTCTCAAGGATCACTTGAAGGGGATTACATCAATGACAAATGTGTAACAGAGATGGGAGGTCATAAAACGGGGACTTCATGATGTAGTCAGGACCTGCGCTAAGGTGAAATGTAAGGGAGCAAGGTCACATAAACCATGCTGGTGGTCCAGTGAGGTTCAGGTAGCGGTCAGAGAAAAGAAGGCAGCCTACAAAAAATATACAACAACAAGAAGGGATGGGGATAAGGAAATGTACCATCTTGCATCTAGAAAAGTCACCCGGATGGTGAGGGGAACAAAGTCCAGTAAAGAGCAGTGGTTGGCACAGGGGATACATGGAGGGGAAAAGGGATTCTTCCAGTACATTGAGGAGCGGAGAAAAACTAAGGGCCATCTCAGCAGATTGAGAACAGAAGGAGGGTGGGTGGAAGAGGTGAGGGACCAGGCAGAGGTATTTAAAGAGTACTTTGCCTCTGTGTTCACTAGGGAGGGGGATGGGATATCTACAAAGCAAGGCACGATGGGGATAGAAGCGGCAGTGAGTGGGATCAGGGGAGCAACAGAAATGGAGCAAGAGGGAGGGAGAGGTACCCCAGGGGTGTCACATCAGGATAAGGATAAAAAGGCCAGTAAGGTGAAGGGGATGGATGATGCTATCTCCACCGAAAGGGTGTGGTTAGCCCTCAAGGCCCTAAGGAAAGACAAATCTCCTGGGCCAGATGGCATTCATCCGAGAGTACTATGGGAATTGGCGGACAGACTGGCTGCACCCCTGGCGGAGCTCTTCAACAGGTCACTTGAGACAGGGAGGGTACCTAGGGATTGATGAGAGGCACATGTGGTGCCAATCCATAAAGGGGGGTTGAGGGGAGGTGCCAGGTAACTATAGATCCATCAGTTTGACCTCGGTGGTGGGAAAATTATTGGAGAGTATACTAAAGGAATGATTGGGGGTGTACTTGGAGGAGGTGGGAGGTCTGGATAGTCGGCAACATGGGTTTGTGCCAAGTAGATCATGTCAAACCAATCTTGTGGAGTTCTATGAATGGGTAACATCAGAACTAGACAAGGGAAAGCCTGTGGATGTATTATTCTTGGACTTCAGTAAGGCGTTTGACTCTGTCCCCCACAATGGTCTGGTGGAGGAACTGATGGGGTTAGGAGTAGGCCCTTTGATGGTCAGATGGATTGAAAACTGGCTAGCTGGACACACCCAGAGAGTAGTGGTCTGTGGGGAGCTCTTGAACCCTAGAGAGGTTGGTAGTGGGGTACCACAGGGCTCGGTCCTGGGTCCAACCTGTTTAATGCATACATATCGGACATCAGGAGGGTATAGGGTGTGAAATGAGTCTCTTTGCTGATGACTCCAAGATGGGAGCAGTAGTTAAGGGAGAAGAGGGGAGGTTGGCTCTGCAAGGGGACCTGGACACCCTGGAAAGCTGGGCTCACGCATGGAAATTCAATTTCAATATCACCAAGCGCAAGGTGTTACATCTTGGGTGGGGAAACCCTAAACACAGGTACACCCTGGGAGGGGAGGCGCTGGAGACCTCAATAGGGGAAAAAGACCTAGGGGTCATGGTGGATGCATGTATGAATACTGTAACTCTGAGCAGTGCAGGAGAGCAGCTAGCAAGGCAAACAGGATGTTGGGATGCATCATAAGGGGGATCACCTCTAGGAGCAAGGAAGTGATTCTGCCACTGTACAATGGACTGGTTAGACCACACCTTGAGTACTGTGTACAGTACTGGAGACCCCACTTGAAGAGGGACATACAGCTCCTGGAGAGGATACAGAGGAGGGCAACTAAGATGATATGAGGGCTAGGGGATTTGACGTATGAGGACAGACTTGAGGAGCTCTGCCTGTTTTCATTGGAGGAGAGGAGAGACAGGGGACATGATTGAGGTCTACAAGTACCCTCAAGGGAATAAATAGGGTAAACATGGAGGATCTTTAGACTAAAGCAGGGAGGTATCACCAGAGGGCATGGTTTGAAGTTGGAAGGTGGAAGGGTGAGGGGGGAAAAGAGGAGGAGGTTTTTCACTGAGAGGGTGGTGGACCCTTGGAATGCATTGCCTGATGAGCTGGTTCAGAGATCCAAAGTGGAGGGCTTCAAGAAAGGGTGGGACAGACACAGAAAGTGGATGTATCAGATGATGGCCTGTCCCGGGGGGTGGGGATGGATGATAGGGGTTTCTGGAACACAAGGGGGGAGAGGGCCTCGGCACCCAACTAGGGATCTGAGGTTCGAGCAGACTCGATAGACTGTAAGGCCTAATCTGCTGGCAAGTAGTATGTTAGTATGTTAGTATCTTCAGGTGGAAGTCCTGAAGGCTTCATCCTTAAGGGTACATCTGACTGACATTTCTGCCTATCTTTCCACTGGAAAAGAAAAGTCTGTCATCTCACAGTTCATTTTCAGAACATTTTTCAAAGGGCTGCTGCACTTTCAATCCCCTCTGAGGGAACCAGTTCCCCCTTGAGACTCGAGCCTTTGTATAGCCAAGGTCATTGAACCTCCGTTTGAGCCAATGGCTACTGCTGATCTCAAGTTTGTAACTTGGAAGACAGTCTTTCTAGTGGCCATTATCTCGCCAGATGAATCTCAGAGTTGCAGGCCCTTTGTACAGACCCTAATTACATCATTCCCCACAAGGACAAGGTAGTTATTAGGACAAATATGACATTTTTGTCCAAGATGTCTCTGAATTCCACCTTAACCAGTCCATTTCCCACTGGATTGACTCTTGCATCCAGTTCTGTTACAGCAAAGCTCGTAAACAATTCCCTCACAGGCTCAGAGCCCACTCAACCAGAGGAAACACTGCCTTGGTAGCAGCCTCAAGAGACATTCCTTTGCTAGAGGTTTACAAAGCAGCTACTTGGAAAACTGTCCACACGTTCACAAAACACTACTGTTTGGATGTGCAGTCCAGATCTGATGCCAGATTTGGCACAGTGGTGCTACACAGCCTTTTTCCTAAGTAGGTTTCTGTGCACTCCTCCCAGCTGTACTACTTTGTATTCTGCACCTGTCAATACATGCTGAAGAATTCCTGGGGTGAAAAGAAAAAATGACTCACCATAGTAATGTTCTTTCTTCCAGGGGATTCTTCAGCATCATTGACACTCCCACCAGTCCTCCCCTACAAAACCTTTCTGAAGATGGGTCTGTTACGGGGTTTAGCCAAATTTGCTGAGTTTTCTGATTTCATGTTGCTTCATTTCTCAGTAGTGGTTTGGAATTTCAGTTTGTTTTTGTTAACAGTGGTTGCCCCTGTTGGACACAGTTGTTGTTCTTTTTCAGCTTCGAAACAGTTCTGAGATCCTTCAGGCTGACTGCAGGCAGCACTCTCCTCTGTCTTGATCCTGATTGGACCAATGCCTTCCTCATTTGCATCGACTCCACATCTCCAGGGCAGCTTAACCCAGCTGGCATACTGCACCTGTCAATAATGCTGAAGAATATCTTGCAAGAAAGAATATTACAACAGTGAGTAATTTTTTTCATTTTCCCCTATAAATCCCTGAATGTAGCATCTCCAGTAGGAGTTTTAATTTAGTAACTTTGCAACCATTTGTCTGATTTGCCTGACATTTTGTATGCGCAGTGTCCATCCATAGATCTCTGGATCTGGAAAGTTTCATTCTGGTCGGATGTACGGTTGCAGAGCAGTGGAGTGTCAAATACTGCATGTGAAAAATCCTCAACATTTGTGCATTTTTTCATCAGGTTTAACTGACTGAAAGATGCATCTGTTTGGATTCAAATGTGCATGTGTATATGTGGCCTGGGTCAAAGTGGTGCCTTTTGAAGATTTGGGGAACAAATATTAATCTGTTCAAAAGTTATGCAAGTTTTTCATGTCCCATTTTAGCCTATGGGAAAATGTATATGTGCACTGCAAAAACTTTCTTGAAAACATCTTTTTGTGTATGAAAAGATTTCACTGTAAAGCATAGGGGTGTTGTGAAAACATTTTTGCTTTTGTGAAAACAATGCTTGAATGCATTGTTCCTTGTGTTGTTCTCTTTGTCACTTCATTATCTCATGTGTTGTTCTCTTTGTCACTTCATTGTGCCATGTGTTGTTCTCTTTGTCACTTCATTGTCCCATGTGTTGCTCTCTTTGTCACTTCATTGTCCCATGTGTTGTTCTCTTTGTCACTTCATTGCCCCATGTGTTGCTCTCTTTGTCACTTCATTGTCCCATGTGTTGTTCTCTTTGTCACTTCATTGTCCCATGTGTTGCTCTCTTTGTCACTTCATTGCCCCATGTGTTGTTCTCTTTGTCACTTCATTGCCCCATGTGTTGCTCTCTTTGTCACTTCATTGTCCCATGTGTTGTTCTCTTTGTCACTTCATTGTCCCATGTGTTGTTCTCTTTGTCACTTCATTGTCCCATGTGTTGTTCTCTTTGTCACTTCATTGTGCCATGCTGGATTGTGCTTTTGTGCTGAAATTTCAGAGTGGCAAGCCCTGGTCCAATAGATGTGCCTTTTGGTTGTTTGGTCCCAAAACATTCAATGGGCTCATAGTTACAGTGCTCCAAAGTTGAGAAATTTCCCATAGGATAACATTGTGGGGTTGGCAGGGGTTCCTTGTCATAAAAGCGAACGCAAAAGAGTTATCACTATTATGGTGAGTGTATATCACCGAAAAGCAATTCGGTGATATACGCATAATGGCAACACTACATCTGGACAGTACTTATCAATGTGTATGCAGGGGGGCTGCTGTCCCCCCATTCCCCCGCACCTCTCTAGTGAAGGATTATTAACTCCAGTGAGGTGCAAGTTGGGGAGGTGGGGGATTCCAAAAAAGAAAAAAAAATAAGAGCCACTGGCAGTGGCAAACTATTTCTCCCCATCCCATCCCTGAACCCAGATCCTCCTATGCCAGAGGTAGTCACCCTCAACACCACACCACAGAGGCTGGCTCAGTAGCAGCAGAGACACTGGCCCACAGAAACCCCTAATCTTATCCCTCCCCTTCCCCCTCGCTATTCCTGCCTTCCAGTCACCCTTCTGAATGGTCACCTTCAACCAGGTCTCTGTCCTTGCAGGGTAGCCCTTAATCATTTCAGTGAAAATGACTCACTCATTTGCGAGTTGCTCATTTGTAGTCACCCTTTTAACGTGATACCATTGGCAGGCCACTTCTATGTTAACCCCCAAAGTGTGCACTTTAATGACTTTGCAATCATTTGTCCAATTGTCCTGAAATTTTGCATGTGTAGTGTCCAACCATAGATCTCTGGATATGGAAAGTTGCGTTACAGTCAAATGTTCAGCTGTGGAGCTATGGTGTATCACAAAAGTGCAAAAATCCTCAACTTTTGCACAATTCTTTGTCTAGCTCCAGAGATTGAACAGTGTGTGTGTCTGGCTTCAAATGTGCATTTGTATATATGGTTTGGTCAGGGTGGTGCCTTTTGAAGATTTGGTGAAAAAATATCAATCTGTTCAAAAGTTATGGAAGTTTATCATTTCCCATTTTACCATATGGGAACATTTATATGGATGACATGAAAAATTTCAGGAAAACACCTTTTTGTGCACAAAAATAAATCATTATAAGGTATATATAAGGTATAGGGGTGTCATGAAAACATTTTTGTTTTTACAAAAACAATGCTTGAAAACATTGTCCCATGTCTTGGAGTGGGGGAGGAGCAGGCTACACTCTCTGGAAGATTCTGGGCTTCAGGTAATTCTCTTCTGACTTTAACGGGAGGTAAACTGGGATTGTGTTGCCAGGGCTGATACACTCTTGTGAGTTGAGTGTGGGCCCTAATCCCACCCTCTCCTACCCCTCCCTCCCCACAGAACAGCTCATTTATAGGGGACCACCTGTCCTGCTATTAGAGGAAGAGGCTCCGGGTGCAGCTCATGTAGTTTCTACCCAATAAAGCAGTCACAATGCAGGGAAAAAGCATAGGTAGGTCCTGAATAGGAGTGGAGCATCCACAGTGAATTGCTGATCAGTGGGACAGTTGGATATTGTGGAAGGCCTTAAACTAGAATATAGTTCATGTAGTTCTAGCCACTGGGGTTTCAATTTAAAGGCTGGGAGAGAGGAGCTTAAGGAGTTGTACACTTCCCCTATAAGTTTACTGTGTAGTACTGCACCTAATAATGTGGGCATCTGTTTACTGAGGGACTGCTTCTAGGATTAGTGGATGTCCTGATTAGTGGGTAGAGGTGTATCTTGGACTAGTGGGGAGCCTGGTGGTTCACCCAAGGAAATCTACTCAGAGGGGGATGGGACCATAAATCATTAGGGCCGGCATCTTTGAGAGGGTGGTGGGGTGCACAGGGTGTGGGGCAGCCATGCTACTGGACTGAGCTTGGAAGTTCAGTGGTTGCCCAGTGTTCTACCTGCTAGCACAGCTTAGGGTGGAGGTTGAGGAGATTAGGAGACAGCTGGAGGGAGGGGGAGGTATGGTTGTGGAATAGGGCAGGGGTTCTCCCACTGGGTAGCACCAAGCACTAGGGCCAGGGGCATAGGGAAAGGAGTGCAGCAGAGTACTCTGGGGTCACATAGGGACCCTGACAGAGGGGGCCCAAAAGGAGAACACTACCAAGGAAGCAGGCAGGTATCTAGGGACCCTCACAGAGGTGGGCCAAAGACAGGACATTCTCAGGGAAGTAAGTAGATGGACAGAAGTAAGCAAGGGGGGTGGTAGATCGGACCTTAAGCTCAGTAACCGCTTCAATTCTCTTCTTCTGCTTGGGGATGAGGGGTGTGATGTAGCCATGACAGGGGCAGTTAGAGATGGAAAGGGAGTGGGGAGCGGGGGGGCCGGAGAGCAGGAAGAACAGGGAGAACTTGGAATGTGGGAAAATGGGAGAGCAGGGATCAGAGCAGGAGGAGGAGGGGGTAGAGGAAGAAAAGTGCACGGAGAAGAACCAGTTGGGGAGAAGGGGCAAGAAGAAGGGCCAGAAGTACAAGGAAGATACAGTAAAGGGAGTTGAGGGTTTAGGTCAGGGAAGCACAACAGTCAAGTAGGGACTGAACGGAGATGGGAAGGAAGGGAGGATGAGCCAGGCTAGTTTAACAGAAGGGGGAAGGACCAGTCACGAGCAGTGATGGGGTAGCGGGGTACAGAAGGATGCTCAGGAGGAGAGGCATAGGATCGGAGGGGAGGGGGTTGCCTGAGTAAATAAGGAAGAGGTGGCAGGTGGCACCCAGATAGGGGGAGGAGCAAGGAGCTGGCTTGGGGGAGGGGTCAGTAGAAAGGATGAGGGACATGGAAGGGGGGAATGGAGAAAAAGGGGCAGTCAGAGTGCTCCTGTTGGGTGATTCCATGATCAGGGGTATCAAATGGAATATGGAGGGGGAAGGCTGCCCAGTTAGAACAAAATGCTTCCCTGGACTAACGGTGCATAGGGCCAAGCATGAGGTATATCAGCTGGCAAGAGATTTTGGAGGTTCCCTGGACATACTGGTCCACCTGGGTATAAATGACATTAAGGGAAGTAGTGAGCTAGAGATACAGGCAAGGTTCAGGGAACTTGCCAGGGTCTGTCATGACATAAGATGTGTGATTTCCTTCTTGGAAATCCTGCTGGTGCCAAGGGCTAGTGGAGAACACAAGAGAAAGATTAAGGAGATAAACCAGTGGTTCAGGGAGTGGTGTGGGTCCAGTGGGTATGGGTTGATGGGGGATTGGGGGGAGACCTGGGAGGATAAGGGGCTGTATGATAGAGATAGGCTCCATCTCAATTTGGAGGGGAAGGAAATCCTTAAGTTGAAAATAGAGGGGTTCATTGGTGAAAGGTGGGGTTTAAACTTGTGAAGGGGGAGGGATGGGAGAAAAGGCTGTTGAGGGGGGTCTGATAAAGGAGGGACTCTGTCTCCACCCCCCCGGGGAGCTGGAGGAATGCGGGAAAAAGCCGACTGGTAAGGCGCAGATGGGGGTAAGACAGAATCCCCATGGGAACACGAGCAGGGGAAATGGAAGTATAGGGAAAGGGTGGAAGGTAGTCCTGCTAAATGCCAGAATCTTGAGCAATAAAATGCCTGAGCTACAGGTGATGCTAACTGAAGGAGAGGTGGATGTGGCAGTGGTGACTGAGACCTGAGCCACCGCAGTGCATGACTAGGACTTGAACCTGGAGGGTTACACCATGTTCAGGAAAGACAGAGGGGAGGGAAGGGGAGGAGAGGTAGCAATAACAGTCAAAAATGGCATTGGCATAGGGGGAGACGGAGGAGGTGGAGGGAACTATGCAGGCAATTTTGGTCACCTTGATAACAAGGGGGGCAAGAGATTAAAAATAGGAGTGGTGTATAGACCCCCTGCACTGGCAGAGGAGTTGGAGGAGAGTCTGGTGGCAGATGTTGGGAGACACTTCAGATTGAGCAGGGGAAGGGTGGTGGTGTTGGGGGACTTAAACATGCCAAGAATGACTGGGAGACTATGACATCCTCGGTGGCCAGGGAAAAGAGGTTGTTGGATGTCTTTTGTGAAGCGTTCCTAACTCAGCAGGTGGGGTAACCAACCAGGGAGGCACGGATACTGGATGTGATCCTGGCAGACAGTTATCAGATTGGGGGCCTGGAGGTAAGGGACCCATTGGTGGGGAGCAACCATGCCATGGTCTGGTTCTGCCTGGATCTAGGAGGGGTAGAAGGCTGCACAAAGACGGAGGTAACTGACTTCAGGGGGATGGATTTCAAGGAAATGGGAAAGATCCTTAAGGAGCATTTGGATAGGATTGGGCCAGACATGGACGCTGACAGTAGGTGGGAAATCATCAGGAGAAGGGTGCAGGATGCTACCAGCACCCGTGCAAGAGTAAGACGGAAATGCGGTAGGGCCCAAAAATCCTGCTGGTGGACCAGGGAGGTTCAGGAGGTGGTGAGGGGTAAGAAGGTGGCCTATAGGCATTTCAAGTGCTCAAGGAGTGAAAGGCATTGAGGGGAGTACGAGCTGATGGCCAGAAGGGCCACTAGGGTGGTGAGAGCGGCTAAGGCAAGAAAGGAGCAGAACCTGGCCAAGGAAATTAGGAGAGGGAATAAGGGGTTCTTTAGGTACACTGGGGAAAAACAAAGGGTGAAGGGGCAGATTAGCAGGATTAAAACAGGGGAGGGGTGGGCACAAGACCCAGAGGAGCAGACTGAGGTACTTAATGAGTACTTCGCCTCAGTTTTCACCAAGAAAAATGGGGGTGCTGCATCATACATGGGAAGAGACGGTTATACTGAGGAGGGGGGACCCTTACCGATCAGCAGATCTGGGGAGTGTGGGCCATCACTGGCAGGAAGGGGAAGGCAAAGGAGGGGGACAAGGTAGTGGAGGGGTAAATTAAGGCAGAGAGAGTGAGGGAAGCCCTCAGGTCCCTTAAGACAGAGAAAACACTGGGGCCAGATAAATTACGTCCCAGAGTGCTGAAGGAACTGGTGGATGTCCTGGCAAAACTCCTGGCAGAGCTTTTCAGCATCTCTCTGAGGACAGGGTGGGTGCCTCAGGACTGAAAGGTGGCACATATGTGCCTATCCACAAGGGGGGATCAAGGGAGGTGACAGGGAACTACAGGCCTGTTAGCCTGACATCGGTGGTGGGCAAGGTGATAGAGGGCATTGTCAAGGAGCGGTTGGGGGGACCTGGAAAAGTTGGGGTGCCTGGACGATAGACAGCATGGATTCATCCCGGGGAAATTGTGTTAGACAAACCTTGTGGAGTTCTATGACTGGGTGATGAGTGCCTTGGACCTAGGTAGCTCAGTGAACGTCTTCTTTCTAGACTTTGGCAAGGCATTTGACTCTTTTCCTCATGGGGGCCTGTTGGATAAGCTGGGAGAAATAGGGATGAGGAACCAGATGATCAGATGGACAGGCAATTGGCTCCAGGACCAGTCCCAGAGGGTCGTGGTTGTCGGGTTAGTCTCATCACCAAGGAGGGTCATTTGTGGGGTTCCTCAGGGATCAGTCCTTTGGCCCTTCCTGTTCAATGCCTACATCTCAGACATAAGGAAGGATATCAGGAGTGAGATGAGTCTCTTTGCAGATGACTCAAAACTGGTGGTGGTGATGGATGAGGAGGAGGGGGAAGGTGGCCCTACAAGGGAAACTGTAGGCTCTGGAAAGGTGGTCTAGAAAGTGGAAGCTGAGGTTCAATGCAGGGAAATGCAAGGTACTGCACCTGAGAGCCAGAAATCCAGGCCAAGTGTACACCCAGGAGAGGGGGAATGCCAGAAGTCTCGATGGCTGAGAGGGACCTGAGGATGGTGGTGGATGTCAAGATGAACAACTTGGAGATTTGTAGGAGGGCAGCAGCCAAGGCCAACAGGATGCTGGGATGCATCGCTAGGGGGATCAGCTCTAGAAGGAGGGAAGTGATACTTCCTCTGTATAACTGCTTGGTGAGGCCACACCTAGAGTACTGTGTGCAGTTTTGGAGGCCACATTTAAAGACGAAAATTGAACTCCTGGAGAGGGTCAAGAGGAGGGCAATCAAAATGATCTGAGGCTTGGGGGACAGGACCTATGGGGAGAGTCTTGAAGAGCTAAAAATGTTCATATTGGAAGAGAGAAGGGACTGGGGGAACATGACAGAGGTCTTCAGGTACATGAAGGGGGTAAATAGGGGAGGAGCAGTCAGGGTGCTCCAAAGGAAGAAGGGGGCAACTAGACGGCATAGGTGGAAGCTGGAGGGGAGGAGACTCAGGGGAGAAAGGAGGAGGTGCTGCTTCACAGAGAGGGTGGTGGAGCCATGGAATGCACTGCCCAGGGGACTGGTGGAGGCAGAGATGGTGAAGGGGTTCAAGATGGGGTGTGACAGGTACAGGGGAAGGGTTCTGGAAGCAAAGTCCAGTGCAGTGAGAATATCCAGGACTGGGAAGGAAAAAGCCAGAGAGGGCGAGGGGGGCAGCAAGATCAGCTTCCAGGGTGGGGGCTGACCAAACGAGCAGACACGAAAGACCAATAGGCCTATTCTGCTGGCATTTTAGTATGTTAGTATGTGTTGTTTTCTTTGTCACTTCTTTGTGCCAAGGTGGATTGTGCTTTTGGGCTAAAATTTGCAGTGTGGCGGGCCCTGGTCCCATGCCTTTTGGTGGTTTGATCCCAAAACATTCAATGGGCCCATAAATACAGCATACTGAAAGTTGAGAAATTTCCCATAGGATAACATTGCGGTGCCCACTGCATCTTTTAGTGCCCATATCTTTGAAAATGATTCAAGATACGGATGTTTTGCTACCTACAGCTTAGTCCACCGTAAAGTAAGCCTGCATGGAGGTTTCAAAGTCATGATTACAATTGCAGTGACGTTGTTTTTCATAATTGTGATGGTTACTGAGATATTGCCAAATAAGTGTTACAAGGGTTCCTTTTCAGTACTATGGGGCTTCTGTATCGCTCAGTATTAATGTGTAAGTGGGAGTGCAGGGCCATTACGCAAAACATGGGCAACATAAAGGGAGTACAAGGCCCAGAGGGCCCACGCTCCCACAAACACATGACAGTTACCAGTTACATTACACTTTCTCAAAAAGAAAGGAAATTTATTGCAAAAAACGTTGTTAATGCATCAATTAGGGTTGATAGCATAGCAACAAAAGTATGGAAATGTGATGTTAGGGTTACCCCCCACCATCCCACATACCAACAGATGTTGGTGTGTGCCATGGGGTCATCAGTCCTAATTCTCACCCCATTCTCCTATACTGTAGCACGTCAGCTTGCTTACACATGGAATGAGGAGAGAGCTGGGCCTGATTATCCCATGACACACCCTGATGTCCGTTGGTGAGTGGAGGGTGGGGGGTGGTGGGGTAGGGTGGTTGAGGGGGTAACCCTAACATCACATTTCCATACTTTTGTCACTGTGCTGTCAACTCTAACTGATGCATTAACAAATTTTTTTTGCAAGGAATGTATATGTATATATGTGTGTGCATGTGTATATATATATTTATATATATACTGTATATATGCATGTTATGGTAGCACGGTAGCGCGTGCTACCATAGTTAGGGTTCAGTAGCACTTTTAAGGTTAAAGGGTGAAATTTTGCACCTTAATAACTTTGCCACCATTCAACTGATTTCCCTGAAATTTGACAGGCCTTGTTGGGCATGGTAGATCTTGGGATTTGCCAACTTTTGTACCAGTTGGATATATGACTGCGGAGTTATTAAGCAACAATGAAACACTCTGAAGATTGGGGTTGATACCAGTCCATTTACAGAAGAAAGGGCTCTGAAACAACTAATAAAATTGAAGGTGGACAAAGCAATGGGGCCTGATGGGATTCACCCAAGTATTCCAAAAGAACTAAGAGAAGAACTAGTGACACCGCTGACTACTCCCTTTAACAAATCATGGGAGGATGGGGTGGTACCTGAGGACTGGAGGATGGTGGATGTGATTCCTCATCACAAAAGTGGGAGCAGGACAGAGGCAGGAAACTACAGACCAGTTAGTTTGACCTCAGTGGTAGGAAAAATTATGGAATCACTTCTGAAGGAAAGAATTGTTGAGTACCTAGAGGCCAGTGGGGCACAAGACCCAAGGCAGCATGGATTCACGATGGGAAGGTCATATCAGATGAATCTAATAGATTTCTTTGACTGGGTGACCAAAGTAGTAGACCAGGGAGGGGCTGTGGACATGGCCTACCTAGATTTTAGTGAGGCATTTGATATAGTCCCACACAAAAGATTAATACACAGGTTAGCCAGCCTTTGAGTGGGTCCCAAGGTAGTAGACGGGATAAAAAATTGGCTAGACAACAGTACATAAAGGGTAGTAGTAAACACAGTCCACAGTGAAGAAAGGAGGGTTACTAGTGGGGTACCACAGGGTTCAGTATTGGGACCGGACGTTTTTAATGTCTTTATAAGTAACATTGCAGAGGCACTGGAAGGAAAATTATGTCTCTTTGTAGACGACACAAAGATCTGCAATAGGACTTATACACAAGATGGAGTGGAAAGGATGAGAAGGGACTTGGCAAGGTTGGAGGAATGGTCAAATGTATGGCAGCTCAGATTCAATGCAAAGAAGTGCAAGGTAATGCACCTTGGAAACAAAAACCCAGGGGAAGAATACACAATGGGGGTGAGATACTGACCATAGCAAAAATGGAAAGGGACCTGGGGTAATTATATCAAATGACCTAAAGGTGGGCAAGCAATGTAAGAAGGCAATAAGGAAGTCTGGGGGGATACTGGAATGCATTGGGAGAGGCATCAACAGTAGAAAACAGGAAGTTGTTATCCCTCTGTACAGACAGTTGATGAGACCCCATCTGGAGTACTGTGTGCTGTTCTGGAGACTCCATCTCCGCAAAGACATAGACACAATGGAGGCTGTCCAGAGGAGGGCAACCAAAATGATGGAGGAGGGTCTGCACCAGAAGACATATGAAGAAAGACTAAAGGAGCTTAATATGTATACCCTTGAGGAAAGAAGGGAAAAAGGGGATACGATAGAAACTTCCAAGTACCTCAAGGGAATCAACAAAGTCCAAGAGGGTAGGATCTTTCAGAAAAAAAGATGTGCAAGAACAAGGGGGCACTATTTGAAGATAGAGGGGGGATGGCTCAGAGGTAATGTGAGGAAGTATTTTTTCACAGAGAGGGTTGTGGATGCATGGAACAGCCTCCCTGAGGAGGTTGTGGAGTCAAGAACAGTGGTGGAATTCAAGAATGCATGGGACACACATAAGACAGTCCTAGTGGAGAGTAGGAGGAAGTAAGCTGCTGGTTAACTAGGATCTGAAGCTTATCTGTTAGGTAGGAGAATGGGCAGACTAGGTGGGCCAAGCGGTCCTTATCTGCCGTCAAATTCTATGTTTCTATATTTCTATGTGCAATTACGCCTTTTTGCGAATTCTTTGCTCTCACCTATAGGTTGCACAGTTTACGTGACCAGTCCAAAAACTTCAGGAAACGTGTGTCCGGGATCCCTGATGTGCCTTTTGAAGATTTTGTGAAAAAATATTGAACGGTTCACAAGTTATTCAAAAAACAAGTTCCCATTATAAGTCAATGGGAAAAGTTAACAAAACGTTCGAAAGTGTCGCAAATGCACTTTTTAGTGTCTCAAATGGCCCAAGTAGTGTTGCCAATCTGCCATTTTGTTTTCAGTTACTGATCAGAAAAATGCTTTCCATTTAAAATTGGTACCCTCTAGGGACACAATCCTTTCTGTGTTCACCTAGTCTGAAACCTGAGGATGCTAGCCATGTCTTTACGTTGGGGTTAAACACCCCAGAAATATGTTTTTCAAATTTCTGGAAACAGTAGTGTCACAAAGTAGTGTCGTACCTGTGACACTTTCGCATATTTTGTCGAAAAGTGTTGCAATTTGCGAAAGTACTTTTTCAGATTTGGCCAAAATGACAGAAATACTTTGCCACCCTGCTGCGAAAGAATGGTTTGGTCTTTTGTGCTGAAATTTGGAGGGAAGGCAGCCAACATCTCATAGATGTGCCTTTTGGTGGTTTGGTGAAAAATGAAAAAAATATTGTACAGATGCCAAGTTACAGTACTCCGAAGTTGGCATTGTTTCCCATAGACTAACATGGTGACGTCTGCCACGCCTTTCGGGGCTCGTATCTCGGAAACGGTGCGAGATACAGCATTTTCATCACAACAATACCTACACATTCATAAAAACATAGCCAGGAAAATCATGAATCATGGCAATATTTTTTTCTTTTCCTACATCGTATGGTTCCTGAGATATAAGCAATTTAGTCTTCCAACAGCTCATTTTCTGCTCTGAGGCCCATTATTATGCATACATTCTTTGTACACACTGTGTTTCTCTATGCAGCTGTTGGGCAAAAACAGGGTGTGCGCTTACGGTACTGTTACACTTAGCATTGCCACTTATGTTTCCATACCCATTTGTGTTACTGTTTCCATGTACGCCACCGTGTGCGTTATGCTTTGCGTTCTCATTTGCATACATGCTTGCATTCACGTTTCTATTTCTGTTTCCTTTGCCATTGTTTTCTGCTGTTAACATTACCATTTGCACTTCCAGTTGCCATACTGTGATCGCGCACGTCACAGTTTGCATTTCTATATGTGCTTGCATTTCCTTTTGCGTTTCTGTTTCCTTTGGAATTATTGTTGCTGTTACCATTACCATTTACATTTACAGTTGCTGTAACGTGACATGTGCATTACAGTTTGCATTTCTGTACGTGCTTGCATTCCCGTTTCCATTTCTGTTTCCTTTGGCATTATTCTTCATGTTAACTTTACCAGTTGAGTTTACAATTGTGGTACCATGCTCGTGCACATTACCATTTACGTTTCCATGAGCGCTTGCATTCGCATTTCCATTTCTGTTTCCTTTGGTGTTATTATTGCTGTTACTATTAGCATTTCTATTTACACTTGCGGTAACATGACTGTGAGCGTTACGCTTATCGTTTCTGTACGCGCTTCTGTTCCTGTTTTTGTTTCTGTTTCCTTTGGAGTTATTCTTCCTGTTAACTTTACCATTTGTGTTTACAATTGTGGTACCATGCCCGTGCGCGTCATGGTTTGCGTTTACGTGCGCACTTGCATTTGCGTTTCTGTTTCTGTTCACTTTGGAGTTCTTTTTGCTGTAACACTTAACATTTGCATTTCAAATACCGGTGCCATCACTGTGTGCATTACCAGTTGCATTTTTGTACATGCTTCCGTGTCCGTTTCTGTCACTGTTCACTTCTGCGTCACTTTGCGCTTGCATTTCTATTAACGTTTGCTTTACCATTTACGTTTGCATTACCATGTGCATAACTGTTGGCAGTTCCATTTGCATTGCTGTTCCTGTTACTATGTGACAAGACATCACGTCGGGCCCTGTGCTCCCGACACCGCATTCTATTCACTATTTATCGTCCTCTTTTTAAAAAAGAAGGGAAATTAGAGGCCAAAACTCTGTTTAATGCATCAGTTAAGGTTGTTCCACAGCGACAAAAGTGAGGAAATTTGGTGTTAGCATTGAAAGCACCCCTTGGACCCCCCCAGCTCACCCCCCAACCGGCATCAGGGTGCGCATTGGGTCATCGGTCCTAACTCTCACCCCATTCTCCTATACCTCAGCTTCTTTACACATGTGATGGGGTGAGAGTGACGGCTGATGACCCAATGTACATGCAGATGTCAGTTGGGAAGTGAGCTAGGGGGTGAAAGTGGGCTCTAACCTAACACCGAATTTCCTCACTTCTTCACTGTGGAACAACCCTAACTGATGCATTAAACTGATTTTTTCTCTAATATATATATTATATATATGGAAAAATATTGCCAAGTATAGCATTTCCATGTTACAGAAGAATCTCTGAATACAAAGTTTCAAGTAAACGTTTCGATTTTCTAGCATATTAAATCAATATTAGACAATCGATATATCAAAGATAGAATAAAACATCTTTTTCCCAATATAAAAAAAGAGTTCCAAAATTGTTCCCATGTAAGTACATAGGACGGATAATGCTCCAGACTGTTATTAACAGAATGATTAACTCTAAGTTCTTATAATATTTGTATAAATATGTCTATTATAGAGCTGATATCTATCATGATAATTCTAGACAGAGAAAGTACACAAAGAATTCAGCTGGGTCATGTTTTACGAGAAGTGAGTCTAAGAGGGTTTGTCATTTAGCTATCCTGTAAACAGGATTAAATGGAACTTATCCAGGTTTGGGTCTGATTACCTACACCCCTGAAAAAGTATTAGTTTCTGTAATCTCATACATTCCATAACTTTTGAAGAAGAGGTCAAATAATGGAAAAAAGGTAAAACACCTCTTATGCTCTCATATACAAAAGCAATGTCACAATAATCCTGGAGAGTTACTCTATTTCATAATTTCAGAGATTTTAAATATCTAGTCAGTCTGTTCACAAGGACAAGATTTTGAGTATTACACACATAGAACATTTTATGAACTCCAGTATAGTGTTTCAGTTGGACAGGACATGTTCTAACCAATAAGTTTTTTTGCTATTATATAGAGGACACAATAAAGTCAGATGTTTTAGATCACGTTTGACTCAATTTCCACATTTACAATATCTGGACTTTATTCCTAGTTGAGTTTGCTTGAATAATATACAGTTACCTTCATACAATTCCATTCTAAATCTTGTGAGTATTCTGCAATCTAAAGGATTAGACAAATGCATCAAATAATACTCAGGGTGATGACAGACTTTAACTTACTTATACCATCTATAACATTTTAAGGAAGAGATGTGGGAAAAATCCTGTCCAGCTGCAACATCCTGAACTTGTTTCTTGATTTGATTTTTTATGTCATAAAAATGTTTAGTATATATTTTCATGTAACAAGTTTCCCAAACCTAATGAAAGCAGATGTTTCCTGATTATTCTGATACAGGAACAGAGAAATAATTTCTGTATGTAAGTGATTTCTTCTGCAAGACATCAATCTAGGGAGTCTTTCTTCTGATAAACCAAAAAGAACCAACAGAAACCTTAAAGTTCTCTCCATTACTAAGGTGGAAATGGAAAATTGGCTGGTTTCAGCTCTCAGAATCTATGCAGGGACAGAATTAGGTACAGACAATACACAGCGGTGTATATTGTTCGACACAATCTCCAGCCCAGATATATTAGTCAAGCCCTATATTTCTGCTTCATATCAAATACCTGTTTTGATTTTAGTATCAACAGCAGTAAGTAATCCCTTAATTGTTCCTTTTCCTATTTTACAACTGAATCTCTTAAAAACATTGAAAGCAACAGTAATTTTACTTTGTAATACTTTTAAGTGCTTAGTCCAAAGAAAATTGTCAGAAAAATAAAGACTCAAATAATCATAATGATTCTCTATTCCAGTTTCATCAGTCCTCACTTTAAGTTTTGGCATTTTCCTGGATCAGTTACTGAAGACCAACAATTTAGTTTTTGCTTTATTTCTAACCATGCTATTATCCTTACATAGAGTAAAGAAATAATTTGTTTTCCTTTGAAAGACCAGAAGGAACAGTGTTGCACCATAACCCTAATATCTATGGCAGTAAGGAGTTCAGTACTAAGGCTTTGGCTAGATGAACAGACCCCAACTTTTAATGAATGGTTGACAGAGTGCTTGGAGGCTCTGAGGATTGAGAGACTTGCTCATTTAATGGAGATTCAGGAGCACATGTTTAATTATGAATGGACTACCACTTACAGTTTCTTTATAACTTCAAGTAATCAACAATAATGAATGTGCCAGAATTTCATCACAGTTATTTGCAAATACCTAGGGAAGGATTCACAAAGCAGATGCACTGGGAGCAAATGAGATGCACTGGCACAACACGGAAATGTGCCATGATGCCATTCAGAAAGGGCAGAGATGCCCCGGTGCCTCCTGGTTGTGTTGTGCTGTACTGGATGCACCAGAGAGTGAAAATAAGTATATGTGGCACATTTGGAGGGGCGTGTATCTGCATACACAGAGCACAGTCATTCACAGAGCAAAATGAATGCGTAAACACGGTCCATTCACAGTGCAAGTACCAAATGTGCCATAAAAAGACAAGTATAAAAGAAGTAGACTTAAGTGCAAGTCCCCAGCAGGCAGACTGCAGGATAGCAGCAGCACCAGGCAGAACAGCAGCAGCAGAACCCAGGCCACAGACATCGATGGTGCACCGTTCCTGATGGTGTGAATGATAATGGGGATGTGGAGATGGGAAAGAGGCCAGCTGGAGACACCACTGGCATATCTCAGCCATCCACATCCCGTCTCCTCATACAATTCCTCAATGCACTGCTCCCACATGCTTCAAAGGCCATCTGCTTCCCAAGCACACAGCAGAGCAAACAGAAGCCATGCAGCAGTTCCACAGGGAGGCACACATGCCAGGCATTATAGGGGCCATTGACTGCACCCATGTTTGCAATCCATGCACAACCTGGTGAGTAGGCCATGATGTAAGTGAATCACAAGGGGTACCACTCCATCAACTGCCAGATGGTGTGCAATACCAAAGGGCTCATCAGCAATATCTCCGACACACACTCCAGAAGTACACACATTGCCATCATATGGCACCAATCCACCCTGTGCCATTGGTTTGAGACCAGGGACATACCCAGTGGACAAGAGTGTGTCGTGTTTCACCATGACCACTGGCACTGTAAAATATTGCAGTGCCGCGGTTAGTAGGGACAACATTGGGTGGACTGCTTCACAGACACAGAGGTGACTGTAAAGCCATCCAACATGTTGATAATTAAGAAGGAATGCAGAGTTCTTTTTCTAAATGATCATAAAAGGTCTGCAGGATTCCACCCATGCAGTCCTAAAAAGCAAGACTCATTTATCCTGCTATTCTGTGTCCTAACCATATGTAGCAGTGCACACACAACAGCCTGAAACCAGGACTTAAAATGCTTTCATATTCAAGCTCTTGAGTGGAGATGTAAAATATTTAATTGTATTGGTGCTTTTGAAATTCCTAAGGTTATTTGTATGTTAGAACCAGTGTTAGACTTTACTAATGTTGACCATTAGAATTTACTAAAGTGTGCCTTCTTTTTTACAGCAAGTTCAAGTCCTGCCACAGCCACTGACCAACCTGGCTGCCACATCTTATTAAACAATTCTTGTAGCTGTTCAGTCCTATAAAACTATGCATTAGCTAAAGAAGTTACAAAATCCTATGCTTCTGTTTGTACAATAACCAAAGACCTCTATGGTGCTGTTTTTATTGCTTTCTCACCTATTGTACAAGAGACCTCCTGTGGTTCTGGGGAGATGAGAGTTTCTGAACTGTGAAACAGTCTGTAAAGAAAATTGTTCTGCTTGGAATAAATGGGAAGTGTCTACATACAGAATTAAACTATAAAATATCATGGAATAATAAAAAAAGGCTTGAACAGCAATAACATTAAACAAATAAATTACACATACTGTGTCCATTAGAGACCTTCTGGGTAAAGTAGCCATAGAATAAAAAGTTATATGTTTATTAATTTGTCCACTAACCACTTATAAAAGATGGGCCCAGGATGAAGGCACAAGAAAAAACAAATAGTTCTGATAAACCTGAAGAGGAGGGCCAAAGATCTGTACGCCCATAGAGATGAGGTTTATTAAAAAGACACAATCCATTTAAATCCTTGTTTATTGCCTTTCCTGCTTCAGATGTCCTGTGCCTGTAAATCCGCCAAGCCTCCTGTTTAGTAGTATGCTATTTCATTCTTCCACTGGTCACTTTCTTTGATAATAACAATGTCGCAAAGCTTTAGTGATGCTGGTGTGTGCCAGTTCTCATTGAAGTGTATTGCCCCTAAGGAGCGTTCATCTTTTCTTCTTGCGGTACATTTTGTGCACTGATATGTTTGTCTGCAGTGTTCTTGTTGTTTTTCCTACTTAGATAACAAGTCTATTGACTAAAACCAAGTTAGTTCTGAAAAGCAGTTAACCCCATACCTTTTATATCTGAGGTATGTTTTCCATTTCAATTGCCTAATTAGGAGACTGTTTACCTGATGTTAGTAGGTGTGATGTGTGGGACAGCACTCTGCCTGGCAGCTGACATATCTATCTCTGTTCACCCCACTGCACCATCAGCACTGTGAGTTACCTCACTGACGGTGACATCTCTGCTGCTTAGGAGCAGCCACTCAGTAACTGCAAGGTCATTCACCTGTCATGGCACTGTCGGTGAGATCATAATGCTTATAATATAGTGGGGGGGTAGATATGTCAACGGCCAGACTAAGAGCTGTTCCACACATCCAGCACAATATTATCACATAGAAGGCTTTCTAATGAGCAGAAAAAAAAAACTTCAGAATTAAAAAGTTACAAGTGACTACATCTTCAAGTGTGTTCTATTTTGTTGTCTGCCTGTTTTGGATCCACTAGCTCTTTTTTACTCATCCCATGGGCAACTCACCATAGAAACTATACAATCACTGATACAATTAATGGTATCCTTTATACTGAATTATTCATTGGAATTGGGGATTTAAATGTGGGTTTCCTATGTAGAGTTCAGAACACTGGGCATATTTACCACAGGGCATGTTCCCTGGTTTTAATAGTCCTAATAGAAGTTGTTTCTTTGGTTAGTTGGTTGGTTGGCTGGTTGGTTGGTTGGCTGGTTAGCTGGCTGGCTTGTTGGTTGGCTAGCTGGTTTGCTGGCTGGCTGGTTCATTGGTTGGTTGGTTGTTTAGCTGGCTGGCTGGTTGGTTGGTTGATTGGTTGGTTGGTTGTTTGGCTGGCTGACTGGCTGCCTGAGTGGTTGGTTGGCTTGTTGGTTGGTTGGTTGGCTAGCTGGCTGACTGTCTGGTTCGTTGATAGGTTGGTTGGTTGGTTGGTTGATTGCCTAGTTGGCTGGTCGGTTGGTTGGTTGGTTGGCTGGCTGACTGACTGACTGGCTGGTTGGTTAGTTGGTTGGTTGGTTGGTTGCCTGGCTGGTTGGCTGTTTGACTGGCTGGCTGACTGACTGGTTGGTTGGCTGGCTGACTGGCTGGTTCATTTGTTGGTTGGCTGACTGGTTGGTTGGCTGGCTGGTTGGTTGGTTGGTTGGTTGGTTGGTTGATTGGTTGATTGGCTGGCTGTTTGGTTGGCTGGTTGGCTGGCTGATTGGCTGGTTGACTGGTTGGCTGGCTGGCTGACTGACTGGCTGGCTGGCTCATTTGTTGGTTGGTTGGTTGGTTGGCTAGCTGGCTGGCTGGTTGGTTGACTGGCTGGTTCATTTTTTTTTTTGGCTAGCTGGCTGGCTGGTTGGTTCATTTGTTGATTGGTTGGCTGGCTAGCTATCTGGCTGGTTGATTGATTAGCTGACTGTTTGGTTGGCTGGATGTCTGGCTGGCTGCCTGGCTGTCTGGCTGTCTGTCTGGCTGGTTGGCTTGCTGACTGGCTGGTTGGGTGGGTGGGTGGGTGGCTGGCTAATTGGTTGGTTGGTTCACTGGTTGGCTGGCTGGTTGACTGGTTGGCTGGTTGGTTGGTTGATTGGTTGGTTGGATGGCTGGCTGGCTGGTTGGTTGGTAGGTTGGCTGGCTGACTGGCTGGGTGACTGGGTGGGTGGGTGGCTGGCTGGCCAGCTGGTTGGTTGGTTGGCTGGCCAGCCATCCAGCCAGCTAGTCAGTCAGTCTGTTGGTTGGTTGGTTGGCTGGCTGGCTGGCCAGACAGACAGCCGGTTGGTTGGTTGGTTGTTTGGCTGGCTGGCCAGTCAGTCGGTTGCTTGGTTGGTTGGGATTCTGTGGACAATGTGAAATAATTTGTCTTCAAGTGAAATGTTCCATTTGAAAGTTATTAGTGATGGTTCTCAGAATGTTGAAACTGTTTTGCTATCTAGCTGTAAATAGAGCCAGTATTTGTTTATCTTCCTAAATCTACCATCACTCCACATTTATTTTATTGACAGCACTTTTCTCTTTTGGTCCTGTCTCTGCCTCTGTACTAGAATGTCCTTTCTTGGCATGTTGTCAATGCTAGATTCTGCCCTATCCAGTGTTATTTTTTGTAACCTGTCTTGGTGAACCAGTTCCTCAGGATTTCCTTCTCCTATCTGAAATCACAATCTTCTTTACAATGCTTTCTACTTCTAAGGTATTAGGAGTCCTGAATACTTTCTATAAGGTGTGGACCGTGAAAATGTTCACCATGTAAAATGGTGTTATTGTCAGTTTCTTTTTACAGCTGCCTGGGTGGAGCCATGCTGATGTATTGCTGTCACTGTAGAAGAGAGAAGGGATGGTGGAATCACATTAGCGGATTCCATCCCTCTGCTCTTCTACAGTGCTGCAGTCATCTTCTACACTGCTGGGCTCATGGGTGTAGTGTTGTGTCTCTGTCCCCCCTTTGGTGGCAGCAGTAGCCCCATCCCCTCCACAAGCACACTTTTTTATTGCTGGCTGTTACTTAAACACAGGCAAAAACACTGTGCCAAAGATGGCCACCAGAGCTCAGTGTGCATGCATGACTTCACTTCCGCAGTTGCACATGCATGAGTTCACTTCTGCAGTTGCAGGGAAGTTGTGTATGTGCACTGAGATCACAGTGGAAGAGTTCACTGTGCCTAAGATGACCACCAGTGCTCAGTGTGCATGTGCGTGTGCTACTTCACTTCCACAGTTGCAAATTCACTAGTTCACTTCTGCAGTTGCAGTGAAGTCGAGCATGTGCACTAAGATCATTATGGCCATCTTGGGTATTGTGGGCTCTCTTTTTTTGACCGCATGAGCACTCTTAAAGCATCAATGCAGCCCTGTTAGCTCTGATCAGAGTTTGTTTTAATTGGAATTATAATTTGTTTTTGTTTTTTTCCTGTTCTGTACATGTGAGTATTTTTCTGTCTTTATCTTATTCTGTCCTGTCTGTAAGTCCTACCTTTAAAAGAAGTGATTTAAACACCTCAGCTCTACATTTTCTTCTGGTGTACATAAATGGTGTCTGGCCTTGGCCTTTAACTAGCTGAGCTATATGCTGACAAATGTTATGACATTGCCATGGAAGATTTGCGTTAAGTGCAACATATAATGTTGCCGAAGCCATGCTGGTAGAGGAACAGAATGTTGGTAAAAAGTTATCTCCCTGCCTGTTTTCCTTGCAGCTGAAAGGTGAAGATGAAAGACTAAAGTAACCCTGGGATTGGGTTGGTTATTTGGTTAAAAGCATTTTAAAAGCCAGTCCTTTCATTTTCACTTCTGTGTTAAAAAAAACATTTTGAAACAGCAGTTTAATTTCAGGTCAAAAGAAAGTATTTCTAACTTTCTCGCTCTTAAACTCTGTCTTTTCCTCACTCTCATGAATAGAACATAAATATTAAACAGCAGTAGTGCCTAAATTCTAAATTCACAATGTGAGGAAATGGACATTTTTGTTGTTTGTATTTGTTTGTATTTGTAAGCCTCAGGCTTACCCACTTTCTCTATGTTTCTTCATTTCCTCGTTCCTTGTTCTAGGGACCCGGACAGTGACACCTCCCCTAGATTTAGAAAGAATCAGGTTAAATGAACATGTTACCAAGGATTTTGTTCTAATTCATAATATTACAATTATCATTAAAGATTTTTTTATTTAAATAGAAAGAATAATGAGGCAATTTCAACATAAAAGTAGTAAACCTAGACTAAAATAAAAACTATATTGTCCAAAACAAAAAGTGACCTCTCATTACCTAATTTATATTGATAGTATTTATTGGCCCATGTGGCAACTATACTTGCTTGGTTCCATAAAGAACCACAGTGGTCACCCTGCCAGGTTGAGGCAGCTTTCTGCCCTGTTACACATCTGTTGTATGCTGGCCGATACAGATCTCAAATTGATTCATATTTCTGAGTACAATCATGACTAGCAGGGCATAGGATAAAATACTGCAGCTCCTGAGCATAACAAAAGAATATCCCCAAACTCCCCAACATATTTTAATGGTTACTTTGGACCCTCATCTAGAGATCTGCATTATAGGACATGGTTCATACTAAGGTTCATACTAAGGTAGGGGTGAAGGAGCGAGTAGGCCGAGGCCCATAACGCTCCAATACTATACCAAAGAATAATAGGATAAATCATACCCGGACATAATTAATTTATCCAGACGATGTTTAAAAGTCAGTTTATTATTACTAGAAACTACCTCCAAAGGGAGCCGATTCCATGGCCCAATGATCCTAACCGTAAAAGAATACTTTCTTCCGATATGCTTAAAACATTTACCGTTTAATTGAAGAAAATGGCCTCTTGTATTATGAACAGATTTCTTAA
This sequence comes from Neoceratodus forsteri, assembly GCA_016271365.2. Taxonomy (NCBI): domain Eukaryota; kingdom Metazoa; phylum Chordata; order Ceratodontiformes; family Ceratodontidae; genus Neoceratodus; species Neoceratodus forsteri. The sequence goes on from CM057459.1 coordinate 1,370,986,217, forward strand.
AAGAAAAACCTAATTCAGACATAATATAAGGATCATTAATAATGTCATAGAAAAGATGGTATAATAAGGACCTATCTGAAATCCGTGACCTGTTTGACCATAACAGATTGCATGATTTTCAGTTACTAAGAAAAACATATGATCTTCCCAATATGGATTTCTTTAGATACTTACAAATCAGAAATTATATCACAAAAAAATTGTGAGCCTGTGTCCTCCTGGAATGAAATCCCTTGAAACAAATTATTTCCAGTAATATAAGGCCCAAAATCCTGTCAAGAATTTATGGGTTGATTATGTCCAAATACACTCAGCCCCTGTCCAATCTAAAATATAAAGGGCACAAAATAGGCAACCAATGAATTTCTAACCAGGAATGGCAACAAATTATTAACTATACCTCGAGGGGATTCATTTCCTGCAAGTTGCAACAAATTGTTTTACTACACACGTGTCATTTTACTCAAGTCATTAATTTAGCACATCTCTAACTTTGGAGGTATTAATTATACCACTAATGCTGGACCACATTTGATCAAATGTATTTACCCTCTTTATAAGAATATAGTGAACTTTTTGTATCCTATGACTTTATACCATAAAGTTCATCCATACCCAATAGGAGGTTGACAATCCTTCAGTTTTAATAGGATACATTTCAATGCTTTGATTATTCCCAGAGTCACTAAGGGTTTTTGGTATAAGGTACCGCACTGACATCCTTGTTCAGCTTGTAATATAATGCAGTCGACTGTTTTAGCCAGTGGTATCCCTGTTGCCAATTTCAATGTCGCCAATATTTTCATCCAAAATAGGTCAATGCATGGACAAGTTGATAACACATCTTCCATTGTCCCAATAGAGCTAACACATCTTGGCCATGCATTACTGATTTCAGGATTCATCAGGTTTAGCCAATGTGATATAAAATATGTCCTACGTATTACATTAAAATATAGTTGTAACATGGCATAAAAAAAGAAAAATGAAATGAAGCACTCAGATAGGTGCAAACACAGTATGTGGTACAGTAGAAACCATGGTCTAATACCATAGTAGATCACGGTTTGTATTATAATACCTTGACAATCCACTACAGGTAAGAAGCAGTATACAAGTGAAAGCAATATGCAAATAGCTTGCAGTGTGTAGTTGTCCCAACTTGTATTTACTAAGAATTTTCCTGGCACAGGGTTTTTGACTTTTTCAAGATTGTTCTATGTTGTAACTACAACAGAAGTTCATGAGTTACTAAAGATTGTACATTTAAACTCCACATATACTGTTAATTATGCTGCAGCAATAGTTCTGTAGAAGTGAACAGTTACATACTGTTACCATCCCTTCTGATCTACTGCTTTCTAAGCAACTGTGGGTGCAATGCATTGTGGATGACTGAATAACATTATCTGGCCTAGCCTTTTCTTGGTGAATACACAGCGGTAAAGATGAGCATGCAGCTTCTATAACCAAAAGCAAAAATAACAGACACTGAGATAAACAAAGCAAAATTAAAGAGAGAGGGATACTTCTGTGGGTGAAAAGAAAAATAAATTGAGAGAAATAAAAAGAAATCAAAGAAACAGACTAACAATAGTAGTCAAAACAAGTATTTTAAAGGTGAAAGCAGTAAACGTTATGTTGTTCTATGTCCTAGTTAGGTAGTTTAGAGGGAAAAAAAAGTGAAAATAATATTCCGCAAAATAGTAGTTGTTCAATAAAGTGTTTTTCAGATTGGCTTAATTCAGTACATTTGGAGAAAAGGTGCTTGTGCTACTAGGATTGTGTGACAGCCACCTATTGGTCTGCAAAGGAACTGGAGGAAGAAAACTAAAATGTACCATAGCACACTCCCATCATGCAGTGCAGCCCATATCTTCTAATACATAGAGAGGGAAATCAAAGCACCTAGAATAGAAAGTGAATTGCAAGTTTTTGAAAAGTTGTAAAATATGTTTTGATGTTAGAAAGCTTAAAGCTTGTAATGAAAGTTATTTTAACAAAAGTGAAATAGTAGCCACGATATTTCCAATATGTGTGTTCCAATTGTTTTCAAGTATATGTATATCATGTTTAATAGCTCAATTTATAGTATTCTGAAAGTAAATCAGTGTGATTGTAATCATTTATTGAAAGACTATTAGTCATACACTCATTGCATGTTACAAGCGGATTAAGCCACTCGAAAGGATAGGTCTACAGTGGAATTAATCCATGGTTGGTTGGTTGGACCCACTCGGCCTTCGGCCTCGTGGTCCAACCCCCCCAACCATGGATTAATACCACAGTAGACCCATGCTTTCTCGTGGCTTTATCCTTACTTAATATGGTGGTAAACCGTAATCATAATATAATTCATCCATTTTCCTACATAATAATTAAAAATTTTAAGTTCCTTCAAAACATAGTAAGTAATGGAAAATAATTAATACGTATTTGGTCTTGTTCTAAAGGTAGCTTTAATTTTCTAAGAAGCCTCTAAAGAAATTGTACCTTTCACTGTATTATACTCTGAAAAATAAAACAAAAGGATGAGTCAGGCTGAGGGGAACTTCTAGTAGAAGGCGAGATTAGGTTATAAAATCACTAATTATTATAATTGAAAGTTTTTTAAGTAGATATTTTTATTGTGTATGTCTGTCTTTTCTATACAAGGGTTAGAAAATTATATGTAAATAGTTTTAGTGCTCTGAATTTAAAATATTAAGATTCCTTCTTTTTCCTTGTCAGTCAAATGATGTCATCACTAGTAGACCTTCAGCCAATCATGTGACACCTGTCTGTATATAAAGCTGACAGCTCCATAGACTAGGAGAGAGTTCATTTGGGGCAGAGCTGCAGTGAAGTCAGAGTTCTGTACTGGGGCTAAAACCAGGTAGAAGGTGAACTCCATGGGATGTTGGCTATTTTGTTATTTTACTGGAAAACCTTGAACAGAACCTCTGAATGCTGTTTTTTGTTTTATTTGCTTCAGTTTTTTTTTGTTGTTTAATAAATTATTTTATGCTGGCCCACCGGCACAGCGGCAGCACTACCGCTTGCGACGCCGGCAATACGGTTTCAGGAACGAGCCTGGGTAGCTGGAGGGCCAGCCTGGGGGGGAGGACAGAGCATGCTAGGAATGCTGTCCCCCTCCGGGGAGTGATGGATGCCACTCCCACTGCAACACCAGAGCCTGGGTGCACAAGGGTGGAAGTGCAGCTGGAGGCACCATGAGGGAGGGGGGAAAATCATGTCTCTGCATCTGCCATCTCCTTGGCTCCACTACATGCTACCATTCTCAGGGAGGGGAAGATAAATGGACTCCCTCACCTGGTGCCAGTGCCTGGTATGGAGCAGCCCGACACCAGGGTTGATTAGTGGGGAGGAATGAGCCTCCCCCTTACCCACCTGGGGGCCAAATCATGGCAAGATGGGGATAGCTCTGTCTGGGATGCCAGAGGCAGTGGGTGTGGGGAGTGAAGATAACAAGGGGACTTGAGTATCCAAAAAAATATAAATAAAAAAATAAATAAATAAATAATTTTGAAACTGAAGACACTGACATGGACTCTGGGTGACACCACCCTAATCAGCTTAGTGTCATCAGGGAACTTACAGAGCCTGCTGGAGAGATCCAAACTTCCAGATCTTTGTTAAAAATGTTGAACAGTGGGTCATGTGATGGCAGCCTGAGAAGCAGCAGCAGTCCTCCATTGCTCCGCGCCTCTGCTACCCATTTCAGCTTTCCTGTATAGTACCTCCGATTATTAGAGAGTCAAAACTGCACTGTTGTAGTTGTTGATTATCTGGGACTTCAGTGTATTAACTTAACCATGGAGGTCTATATGAGAAAAGTGCCACCAAGACATTCACCACTGCCAACCCCAGAGAAGGACAAGGCTGCAAAATGCCCCAAGCACCAGCCCACGGGCACCAGCAAATCCACCACTGCAGCGGGCGCACTTTCAGAGGAAAGGTTCCTGGAGGTAATGCAACCTCTACAAGATAGAATCTCTGAAATTTCTGAGGATCTGCAGCAAATTAAATCCTCAGTTCACTCCCTAACCATCCGTGTGGGCGACTCGGAAGCCAAGTTGGTATCCTTGGAGAAAAAACAAGAAAAAAGCAAGTTGGCTGTGATGTAGTTTGGTTGGAGATTTAAGAAACTCGAAGAGAAAATTGAGGACTTGGAGGGGAGAAGCAGGAGAAATAATCTCCTTGTTATTGGGATACCTGAAAAGGAAGAGGGAGCAACACCTCTTCTTTTCCTTCAGAAGTTGTGTGAAAGAATTGCAGGTCCCTCCCTGAATGGAGCCTCCTTTGTTATTGTACAGGCCCATTACGCCCTCTACCCTCCTCCACCACCTAATTCCCCACCTAGGCCTCTTATCTTTAAATTGCTAAATTTCTTGGACAAACAACACATACTGGCAAAAGTGCATCTTATGGGAAGGGCATAGAATTAGGATCACCCAGGATCTCCCATAGTCAGTGCGAGTGAAACAACAAGAAATGCATCTAATCGTAGCAAAGCTTATTGCCGCGTGAACTCCATTTTGCATGAAATATCCAGCTGTGCTTCCAGTGAAATCTGGAGTTCACTGGGTCTCCTTTGACTCGCTTGATCAGGCGAGCCAAGAGCTTAAAGGCCTTTCTCCGGATCTCTTTAACTCATTCACGCCACAAGAGCTCTTTGAGACTTCCACCACATGTGCCCTGTATACTCTTAGCACTGCATCCTGGGCCTTTCTAAGCAAAATCAAGCCATAATCAGCATGACACAAACAAATGTGAATACCTCTTGAACCGTAAGTGCTACATACAAAGTACCAGTGGCAAAGTTGTTCAGCACATCACCACATTTCCAATGGTGCTATGCAATCGATTGTAATCAATTTAGTTTTTATTTTATACTAGCTGAAATATCAAACAACTGATTTTTTCTGATTTATTCAAGGTGCTTAGGTGAGACTTGAGAGACAAATGTCAGCCATGCACACCATCCCTTAAACAAATGCGAATAACTCCTAAAGTATACATGGTAGATACAAAGTATCAGTGGCAAAATTGTTCAGCACAACATTATCTTTCTAATGGTGCTATGCAATCAGTTGTAATCCATTTCATTTTTATTTTATAGTAGCTGAAATACCAAACAACCATTTTTTTTTTCCAGATTTATTCAAATTGCTTAGGTGAGGCTTGAGAGACAAATGTTAGCCATGCACACCATATCTTAAACAAATGCGAATAACTCCTAAAGTATACATGATAGACACAAAGTATCAGCAGCAAAATTGTTCAGCACAAAATTACCTTTCTAACAGTGCTACGTAATAAATTCTAAGCAATTTGGTTTGTTTAATATTTAGGTAAAAACTGCTGACTTCCTCAGACGTTTCTTGGCCTGAGTGAAAGTCAGCTGAGTACGTCTACAGGCATTATTGGCCTGAGAGGCTATGCTTTCAGATGCTGCCTACAGACGCATCTAGGCCTGAATGAGTTAAGTGAAAGGACTGAGGAGAGTATGTGGAAACACTCCTGTTGTGGGTAAATATGTCTGTTTGCTAATTTTGAAAGTCATGGCCTGATTTATAAGGAAGCAGCCTAATTCCTCAAGGTTGGACGCCTTATTCAACTCACAGGGCTTTTTGTTGGACATACCCAGAAACGGTGCCTGATACAACTGTTATTGTTTTCTACTGGAATACATCCTCTGAAGAGTTCATTTATTTTCTATATGCGCAGTGCAGAAAATGGAGCAATATTCACCGAGTGAGCAAGCGAGGCTACTCGCCTGTGGATTTAACATGTTGCTGATTAACAACAAGCATGGTGACTAAATGCTAATCACAACTTTTACGTTTGCCTCTGACTGATTCTGAATTATTGTTTATTAAAATCCTGGGGTAGGGAGTAACTGCCATAGGATCCCTTATTCCTTATTTGGATGGACTGTTGTTGGATATTCATGGGGACATTAGGTACTGTCCATATTTGATAAAGCTTTAAAACATTTATGGGATGCCTTTCCTTTTCTTGGTATCTGGACCTGTAGCCCCTCTAGAGATCAACTGGGACTATATGTTTGTTACTGAATTTCTGATTCAGTTTAGAATTTATGGTTATGCCTTGAAAGAAGAGGATTAATATAGCAAATAAGCCTTATTGAATAGCCACTATTTGCATTGTGCTCTGCAGGTGTAACGTTTTGTTTTTACGTTGTTGATTACATCTAATACTATACTCATAAATAAGTAGCAGAGGAAGGGTGGAAGCGAAGGGGGATAGGGTTTCTGCTGCAACTCATTCTCTGCGCTAAGACATCACTTGCCAGGGTTTGTATAGTGGTGCAGTTGATTCGAACTGGGGGTGGGGAAACTGTGTATAACTACTAGGGTTTTGATTTGATTAATGCAAGGGTATGGTTAAAGGATATACTGGAAAATAGGTTCTCTTTTTTATTATTTTTATTACGGGAATTGGGGGTAACAAATCAAGTGTGCTGATTCAACCCTCTAAGGGTGACTTTTCCTTAGTGCTCAAGTTTGATAAACATTGGACCTTATTTTAAATCGGGTTCTGTAAGCTTACTCATTGTTTTTTCCGTAAAGCAGTTTAATGAGTGGCCCCTATAAGATAGTAAGTTGGAATGTTAAAGGCACGCAGGACAGATGTAAGAGGCAGGTTATTCTTTGACACCTTCATCAGCTACAAATCGGGATTGTTTGTCTCCAAGAGATGCATCTTCGACCAGAAGATGTCAGCTTACTCGTTAAAACCTGGGTGGGACAAGCATATGGAACAGGGAAGTCTATGTCTAGTGGGGGAGTTGAAATATTAATAGATAAAAAAAAAATTCCCTTTAAACTTGATAGAGAAATCTGGGACCCTAGTGGTAGGTACATTATCCTACATGGATTTTTGGAAACGCAACAAATCACCTTAGGTACAGTATATGGGCCAAACTGTGAATCCCCTCACTTTTTTACTCACCTACTGAGCCTAGTGGTTGCTAACCCACCTGTTTTAACCATATTGGGAGGTGATTGGAATGTTGTGCCTTACTCACATATAGATAGATCTGATTCCTGAAAACAAGGTCTATCCCCCTCACAAAGGGCATTACATGACCTTCTGACAGGCGCTGATCTGTTGGATGTGTGGAGAGTTCTTAATCATGGAGTACACCAATATACCTATTTCTCACCCCTGCATAAGTCCTTTTCCAGTATTGATTTTTGCCTTTTGAGCTCTTTTTCATTGCCTGGTGTAATAAATGCAGATATACATATGAGAGTTATATCAGACCACTCACCAATTTCCCTTACATATCTCCTTGGGCCAGGCATCCGAAGGGATGCTCTTCGGAGGCTGAACAACCAGTTGCTCCAAAAACCTGATTCTCTCCAGCATATTAAAAATGTTCGCTCTAATTTTTTACTCGATAACAGGAATTTGGTTACTAGAATAGACATGATCTAGGCAGCTCTAAAATGCTCCCTTAGGGGGGAGTGCCTCAGATTATCAGCCACAAAATTCTGCAAGTTCCGCGCTCAGCAAGAAACTCTGCTCCAAGCTATACATCGGTTGGAGCGTACTCTTAACCGGCAATCCCCAGATGCTGATTGGACAGACTTGCACAACTTGCAAGCCCAATATTTGGCCCTCATGTACCAAAAGGCAGCGCTCTCATTGAGGCATACCAAAATGAAATACCTCGATACAGGGGAGAAGGCAGGCAAGCTCTTAGAAATTCGACTCAGGCAAGATATGGCTTCCCGAGTTATCCCATGTATTAAATTGGGTACGGATGACCACCTTGTTACATCTCCTAGATATGTGTCTGAGGTTTTAAGATCCTACTATCAAAAGCTCTATTCTGAAGCCCAAGAGAATAGACCTGCAGTCGCAGATATTGCTACTTATCTTAATTCTATTGATCTTCCTAAGTTAGAGACTTATCAAGTTGTTTCACTTGAAAATTTGATTAGCATACAGGAAGTCATAACAGCAATTGAACTGCTTTCACTTGATAAATCCCCCAGCCCAGATGGTCTTTCTAATAACTTGTATAAGAGCTGTCTGCAAGAGCTTGCTCCTTTTCTAACTGAGGTATATAGTTATTGGTTTGCAGAGCCAAATTTTCTTAATGCATTAATTACTCTTATTCCCAAACCTGCCAAAGATCCCACATATCCAGAAAGTTACAGACCTGTTTCACTGATTAATACTGATGTTAAAATCTTAGCTAAAATCCTTGCCATGAGGCTCGGTCTCCTGCTTCTCACTCTCATAAGTAGAGAGCAAATTGGTTTCATGAAAGGTAGGTCATCAGTGGATCATATGCATAAATTACTGTACATCCTCTCGGCATCCAGGGACTCTGACCTTCCTGCTGCACTGATATCCCTGGATGCCAAGAATGCTTTTGATAGGGTTTCCTGGGATTTTTGTTTTGCAACTTTAGCCTGTCTAGGCCTCCCTTCGAGTTTTCTCAGATGGGTTAGATTGCTACACTCTTTCCCATCGGCCTGGATTTGGTGCAACGGAATATTGTCTGATCCCCTTCTACTCCAGAGAGGGACCAGACAGGGTTGCCCTCTCTCCCCACTATTGTTTAATCTTTATTTAGAACCCCTGATCAGGAGACAGTATAGCGCAGTGGTTTAAAGCTCTGAGCTGCAAATCTGGAGTGCTGGGTTTGAATCCCACAGCCCCCGCTTGCATATACTGTGTGACCCTGAGCAAGTAACTTAACTTCCCTGTTCTCCCAGGTTGCACCTGTAAACAAGCTTTCAGCTTAGTGTGTCTCACCTGGTTAAGCAATTGGGGAAAAAAAAAAGACTGATAACCTCCCCAAAACTCCAGGGACTTAGACGAGGGGATCAGTGTTATTCCCTCTCTGCATCTGCAGATGATCTCCTTTTACATCTCCAACACCCCCTAACAGGCATCCCAGATCTCATTGCTGAGATTGACCATTTTTCTGCAATTTCCCACTATTAGCTGAATGAGTCTAAGACAAAAGTTTTTCCCCTGAATAACAAAACCTCCCGGTCAGTGCTTAGTAACACTAACTTGGTATGGGAGTCTAAATCCCTTACCTATCTTGGAATTCAAGTTACCAGAGAGATTCCTATCATGCTTAAATTAAATCTTTCAGACTTATTGAGTACAATTAAAGCTGATTTAGACAGATGGGGAGGCCTTCCTCTCTCATTATGGGGAAGAATAAATACTATCAAGATGAATGTCTTGCCCCGCGTATTGTACCCCCTTGGGATGCTGGGTTTGTTTCTCCCAAAAAAATGGTTTTCTAAGGTCCAACAAATGCTAACTGCTTTCCTTTCAAAGCGTAAGAGTGTCAGATGCTCTCACTTGAAACTCTCTGCACCTAAAAAGCAGGGCGGACTATTAGCACCTTCCTTCTTCTCCTATTACTGTGCTCCGCACCTTAGGCTGTCGTATTGGTCAGGGGAGGCATCAGGTAATGAACTGCAGGCATATTCACCCTTGCGGCTAGATATTGAACAATTTTAAGCAGCTCAATATCACTGTACCCTACCTGCCCTATTATATACCATGCCCAAAGCGATTCCAAAACCTCTTCGGAATACTCCATTAGGTTGGTCAATTAGGGCCTTACACCAACTGCAAATACATCTTTTGCATAACTGGCATTTTCTGCTGGAACAACCCGTTATGGGAAATCCCCACTTTAAAACTGGACATAAACCCATCTCTCTGACCTTCTGGCCTCCTTTGAGCAACATGAAAGTTTCTGACGTATATGCTGATGGTAAAATAATTCCCTTTGCCCTTTTTAGGCATCAATTTAAAGTGCCTGTAACAGCTTTCTGTAAGTATAAACAGCTTAAAGATACTATTGTTGCCCACTTAGGTCGAAGAGGGATGAATTTGGAGTCTGCTGATGTTTTTAACAGACTCCTGCAGGCAGCTAGAGAACCCCATGCAGTGTATGCAATTTATAAAGTAATCCAATCTGTTGACACTGGCCTGCCCCAAGGAGTTTGTTACTACTGGTTGCAAGTGCTTTCTCTTAGTACTGAACCTGACCTCTGGAGTAACTTATGGCTATCTTTATACCGTACATATTTGTTAAACAAGATAGACTGCATTTGATACAATTCAATATCATGCACAACTTATATTTTACACCACTTAAACTCTGCAGACTGGGTGATCGGTCTTCCCCTGATTGCTCTCAATGTGCAAATTCCACTGGAACATTATATCATATGTTATGGGCCTGCTCGGTGGTCCAGATCTTTGGCAATCCATTAGATGGATACTTGATCCTTTTTTGGGTCTTGACTCTTAATTTACTCTAGATACTTGTTTGTTATACCTCTTCCCAAAGGGAACTCCCAACCTGAGAAAGGCACACCTGGCTTTGATTTCGGCAACAGCCAAGTTAATTATTATGAGGCACTGGACGGACAATGCAGTCCTGTCAATTTTGGAATGGCATAAAGAATTGTTATTTGCCCTCCAGTTAGAGAAGGACATCCTAACTATGAATAACCGACCGCATGTTTATCAGCTCAGATGGGGTTCTCTAGATGCTTTACTTACTGTATGGAAGCCATGATAATTCCTTTTATAGCAAATTTTACATTAATATGCGTTGCTGACTGAGTATAAACATGCTTGATGGGGGGTGGGTTAGGGAGGTTCTTTAGAGGGTTGAAGAGGGAGGAGGCGAGGGAGGGAAGGGGGATTTATTTTTGAACTGTATTCTATTTTGTTACTATAATTTAAGACTGATATGTGCACTGTACAGGGGATAACTCTCCTGTTTGCCCAACTGCTATCCATGTCTGTATTAATGATTTTCTTATATTAATAATAAGGAAAAATAAATAAAGCATATTGAATTACAAAAAAAAAAAACGTTGAACAGCAATGGCCCTAGCACAAATCCCTGAGGGATGCCACTAAGTATCCCTCGTAACTCACATTATGCAATGGATAGAAAAAATGCTGGCTCCTTATTGGCCAAGAGATACTCTCAGTTGGGTCATTATCCCAGATCAGCAGCCCAGCTGAAAGTAGCGCAACAAAAAATACATCCAATTTACTAAAAAAGGATGCATTTCATAATCACAATAAGGCACTTCAGGGCATGCATTATTTTGGGCTAACAGCCCTTCTTGGGTGGTGGAAGCATTCAGCTTCACCTCATGCATCGACTCACCCGAGGTGGACGTTATCCTCCCATAACACAGTCCTTCTCATGCCTTATTGCTTAAATAGTGTCCTTCCACCAGAACCCTCTTCTTCCTAACCCCTCATCAGTTAGAAATCAATTTGTATATTTGTTTGTTTGCTTCTTTGTTTGTGGTCAGGTGAATTCTTTGGAATTAGATCCCTTTTTCAAGAGCAACCTAGGCATTACGCAATACGGAGTTACAGAGAAGTATGTAAACAACATAACATCATAATGAGAAATGCATCATACACAGTGCACTTGAAAAGTAAACAATAAATAGAAACACTGAAACATAGACTTCGGTGACAGATGAGGACCGCTAGACCCACCCAGTCTGCTCCTTTTCCCTGCCTACATTATTACCACAAACTACTTGATTTACACCTCTTTCTCCCTCCCCCCTTTATTGCCCCTATGATTTCCTTGTGCTGATCCCATACCTTCTAGAACCCCATCACTGTTTTTACCCCACCACCTCCACTGGAAATCTGTTACAGGAATCCACCACTCTTTTCTATGAAGAAATACTTCCTCATATTTCTCCTGAATCTACTACCCCCTCCAGCTTCATAGCATGCCCACTTGTTCTTGAGTACCATTTTTCTTAAAAATACTTCCCTCCTGTATTTTATTTACCTCTGTGAGGTATTCAAAGATCTCTATCATATTCCTCCTCTCCCTCCTCCATTCTAGCGTGTACATATTCAGGTCATTTAGACTCTTCTCATAGGGCTTTTATGAACATATGAAATTTGCCAGCAGAAAAAGGCCATTTGGGCTACCAAGTCTGCTCGATTTTGTAGCTAGCAGCCCTATTCTGCAGCTGCCCCTCCCTCCTCACCCCCTCCCTTTATCCTACCTCTTGCCCTGTCCTAGCCCCTTTTGAAGCAGCCCACTGTTTTACAGGCTGTCACCTCTGCTGGTAACGCATTCCACCCTGCCACCACCCTCTCGGTAAAAAAGTGTCTCCTCATTTCCATCCTGAATCTTCCCCCCTCCAATCTCATATCATGGCCTCGAGTGTCCCTCCCAACCCTTACCCAGAATAGCCCCTCCGTACCAGTCTTGTTTATCCCTCTCATGTACTTGAATATTTCAATCATATCCCCTCTGTCCCTCCTCTCGTCCAGTGAGTACATGTTCATCTCCCTTTGTCTAGTCTCATACAGTAAGTCCCCTAGTCCCTGGATCATCTTATTTGCTCTGCGCTGAACCCCTTCCAGTAATTTAATGTCCCTTTTCAGGTACGGGGCACCAGTACTGCACACAGTATTCGAGATGAGGTCTAACTAATGAGTTATACAGTGGCAGAATTACCTTCCTCCTCCTCTACGTTATTCCCCTTGCGATGCAACCTAGCATTTTGTTGGCCCTTGCTGCTGCCTTCCTACACTGTGCTGAGCTGTTCATTGATCCCGTGATAACCACCCCCAGATCCTTCTTCTTCTTCTCCTCCTCAGTCTCTACCAGCTGCATCCCCCACCAGTTGGTAGTTTCTCCTTGGAATTTTTGCCCCAAAAGGCAGGACCTTACACTTTTTGACATTGACCTCCAGCTGCCAAGTGTCTGACCAGGTCTCCAGCTTTTTCAGATCTTCCTGCAAACTCTGTCATCCCTCTACATCATCCATCACCATCCTTATCTTGGTGTCATCGGCAAACAGTCTGTTCCTGCTCTTGATGCCAATGGAAATGTCTGCAATAAATATTCCAAATAACACTGGTCCCAGCACCCAGCACCTAGCCCTGTGGAACCCCACTCATTACTGCCCTTGGGGATAAGAGTTCCACTTCCACCACCACCTTCTGCTGCCTTCCCTGCAGCCAGTTTGTCACCCATCCCAACATTTTTGCTCCTGCCCCTGTGCCTTCAAGTTTTACTACAAGTCTCCCATGTGGCACCGAATCGAATGCCTTGCTGAAGTCCAGGTACAGGACATCCACTGCATGGCCCTAGTCCACCTGCCTAGGTACCCAGTCATAGTAATCTACCAGGTTGGTTTGGCAGGATCTGTCTGTGACAAAGTCATGCTGTCTACTGTCCTGCTGCCTACTGAACTCCAGCAGTGACACCAGTCTCTCCTTCAAGATCATTTTGATTAGCTTCTCCATGATGGATGTGAGGCTCACTGGTCTATAGTTCCCTGGTTCATCTTTGGGGCCACTCTTATGCAGGGGAACCACATGAGCCAACTTACAACTCTTGGGTACATATACCAAATTCAATGAGGCATTGAATAGGCCTGCCAAGGGCCCCACCAGGATCTCTGCTAGCTTCTTCAGTACCCTGGAGTGAATGCCATCTGGCCCTGCTGCCTTGTCCACCCTCAGCACTCTAAAGCTCTCCAGCACTCTTCCTTCTGTGATCACCCCATCTGGTACTCCCTTCCCAGCCTTTACTGCCCCCCCACCACCCTTGAGTAGCACTCCCCCTCTCTCTTTCATAAATACCAAGCAGAAATAGTCATACCCCCTTTTCTACCCATCGTCTCCACAGGAATGCTCTGAAGATGCAGCACTTGTCTCCTGTATACTGTTAACAGTGAATCCTAGGCCTTTCTAAGCAAAATCAAGCCATAATCGGCATGCCACAAACAAATGCTAATAGCACAACAACCGTAAGTGCTAGACACAAAGTATGAGTGACAAACTTGTTCAACATAAAATTACCTTTTCAACTGTGGTATGCAAGTAATAACAGGTAATTTAGTTTTTTTTCTATGCTGTTCAAAATAGCAAAAAAACTATTTTTTTCTCTGCAAAATGCACCATAAGCCTTTTTTTGTTGGGAAATATGTAACATATCAACACCAAATTAAGTATCCAGACATTAGATGTAGTTTTATTAATTTGTTTGTAAATAAAACAGCAATTTTTGTAGTATTAAACATAATTTTTCCCCATTTTAGTCAAGGTGTATTGGTGAGGTTTGAGGGACGAATCTGAACCATACATATCATACCATAAACAAATGCTTATAACTCCTAAAGTATACATGGCACACTCAATGGGCCAGATTCACAAAAGGCAATTCAGGATGCAAGGCAACTTGCGTCCACAAAAATGGTGCAAGTAGCATTTGCGTCATGAGTTCTGCCATGGTGGGATTCAGAAAGGCAGCCTGCGACATGCTGCAGGCTGCCTGAGCCCAAGTGGACCTATTACAATTACAATTGAGGCATACCTGCAGGGAGATAAATTCAACCTGAGTAACATAAGCAGAGAAACTCCAATTTCATACATTGTTGTGCCGGGGTACAGAGGTTGTAATTTAACAAAGTTCATTAAAGTATACCTGAGCCAGAGAAAATCAGGTCGCTAGATCCTCAGTTGCCAGCTGTGTCAAAGAAATAATTTCAAAATAGGAACAGCACTCCAAAAGACCAGGCCAAGGTTCAAGTAAAGTTCATGGATTTTATTTTCCAGCTATGTAAGACAACACACGCAACACTGCCCAGCACTTCGAGGGTGTATAAACAGTGACTTAAAAAAAAATAAAAATGCAACGTGCCTTCCTGAAATGACAGAGGTGGTAAAACAGCAGGTACAACAGGGTAGACTAAGCTCTCTACGCATACCAAATTAGCAGTGCATGCTACAGATAGGTAAGTAATAAGAATCGAAGTGGACAAAGGGAGCAGGACAGAGAGATTCAGCAGGAAGGAGGGGAATGGAAGAAAAGGAGGTTGGGCCCAAGGACAACAGGAATTAGGGAGTTGCAGCCTGGAGGACTGAGTAGAGGGAGTGGCCAAATTGGGGCGGCTGTAGGTCCTTAGAATGGGATCTTGGGAATTTAGCATTATGGATATTATAACCCGGTAGGCTAAGTGGTGGGGAGCTGGGTGATGGATGAGGGGGAAACCTATGTGTCCCGAATGGTACGGGAAATTATCCAGTCGGTAAACAAGCAGGCTGCCTGCTCCCAAGTGGACCTATATGCCATAAACCCCCTTGCGACATGGCATAAGGGGGTTTATATTAGCATTTGCACCCTATGCAGGTAGGGTGAATGCTAAGTACCCAAACTGGGATTCAGAGACAACCAACATTGGACATCAGTCAAAGAACAGTTACGCCAGCTAAAAGCTGGTGTAAGTGGTCTTTGCTGTCCACCGGGGGTTGCCATCGGGGCACCAGAGAGACCTCGTGGGCTACAGCCCCCCCAGCAGCCCCATTCTCAGTCATCCAACACCCCCACATTCCCACCACTGCAATTCAACCCCCTTCCTCACTGTGGGACAGCTGCCCGATAAGCTCCCTGGCGAGTCCAGTGGCCCCCTCCCCCACCCAACAGTCCAGCCCACCCCATTCCCACACACACACATCCGGCAGGCAAGTCAACGACTGGCACAGCCCACCTCTCACCACTACGGCCAGCCACCGAGTGAGCTTTGATGACAGTGCATACAGTTGTAAGTATATATGCTCCTTGAATGACAGCAGCTGTCATTCACAGAACACGTATACTTACTGTACACACTCTCGGCAAAACTCAGTCTGCAGCTAGCTGTGGTAGTGAGAGGTGGGCTGTGCTAGTCGTTGACTTACCTGCCAGGGGTGTGTGTGTGGGGGGGAACAGAGTGGGCTGGCACTGTCGGGTGAGGGGAAGGGGGCCACTGGACCACCAGGGAGTTATCCGGTGATGCCAATCCCATAGTGGGGAAGGGGGGGTTGGCATTATGGGGTGCAAGTGACTGGGCATCATATGGAAGAAGGTGTGTGTTACAAGAGCCCATTAGGGCATGTAGAAGAAGAAGAAGAAGAAGAATCAGCATTTATGTAGCGCTTTTCATACACAGTATCCCAAAGCGCTTTACAAGCAATGCTAGACTGGTAGTGAAGTGACTGTAAGTCTGCACTATCAGGCTTGGGGGGTGCGATTGCCCACACTGGGCTTTTCGGACTGTGGCAACTGTGGGCATGGGGGGGCATGGACACATGCCACGCTTCCTTCAGTGGGCAGATCTGCTGACTCCCTGTCCCATAGCGTGCGGCATTCCAGGGGCTGCATCCTTCCTTGGATAGGTGCTGCAAGCCGTAGGACGCAGGCTCTGGGATCCTGTCCGATACTGAATCGGGCGCAGGGTCCAGGACGCAGGGTTGGTTGACGCAAGCTGCCATTGTCACAGCTTGCATCCAACCTTTGTGAATCCAGCCATATGTATCAGTGACAAAGTTGTTCCACACAAAATTGCCTTTCCAATGGTGCTATGCAATCAACTGTTCGCAGTTCGGTTTTTGTTTTATACTAACTGAGATACACAGAATGTGTGTTTTCTTCAAAGTGCTTTGGTGGTTCTTGATGGACAAAATATCTGCCATAACACACCATGTCATAAACAAATGTGAATAATTCCTAAAGTGAACATGATACACACAAAGTGTCAGTGGCAAAGTTGTTCAACACAACATTACCTTTCTAGTGGTACTGTGCAGTCAATTCTAATCAATTCTGGCTGGCAAGTAATATTAAAACATGTGAGTAATGTCTCCAGACGTTACTAGGGCACACAGGAAGTCTGTAGGTCACTTCTGTAGTCATTCTGGGACACACTGCAGTACATTGGCTGTCACCTACAGGCGTATTCTAGAAGGCAATGAGTTAATACTTACTATCTGTTCTTTACAGCTTCTTTTCTCCCTGATATACATGAAGAAGCTCTTCTACCCCTCCTTAATGCTTTGCATCAGCCTGAGCTCTTTGGTGGCTTTTGCTGTTCTTACTGCCCTTGTCTCCTCCCTTGCCTCCTGCAGGTACTCCTCCCAATTGTCCCTTGTCCCTGATTTCCTGGATCTCCTAAAGGTCACCCTTTTTCTCCTCACCTTTTCCACAATCCCCCTGATCATCCAGCTTGACCTTTTTGCCCTGGCCTTTTTACTCCAAGTCCTGCTACAGGAAGTAGTAGCCTCTAGTATCCCCTTCTTAATGATCTCCCATCTCTGGTCTGTGTCCATACCTGGCCAGGTACCCACTCACTACCTCCCCCATATTTGCAAAATCCTCCCACCTGAAATCCAGCACTTTTGCATTGGATGCCACCCCCTCTTTGCCCATAATCAACCTGAACCATACTGAGTGATGGTCACTCCCTGCTAGTGGTTCGTCCACCTTGATATCCCTCACAAATTCCCCATTTGTGAGCACTAGGTCAAGGGTGTTCCCCCCACCCCATTGGTTTACTGGCCACCTGTGTCAGGAAGCTTTCTTGAAAGGTGTTCAGCAGTACCTGTTCCCTTTTATTGCTGGTGGCTGGGGTTACCCAATCTACCCTGACAGGTTGAAGTCCCCCAGAACCAACACACTCTCCTTCCTACATGCCCTTCTAATCTGTCTCACAAGTTCCCTGTCAAGCTCCTCTGTCTGGGAGGGTGGCCTGTACACCACTCCCATCCGAGAGTCCCATTCCTGGAATCCTGGATTAGCAGCCATAATGACTCCATTTCTCCCTCCTCTCCCTTCTCCCTAATGCCCTTTAGCCCCTCCTTCATGTATAATGCCACTCCTTTCCCTCTCCTGGTTTCCCTGTCCCTGTGGAATATTCTGTAACCTGGGACCACCAGGTCCCAGTCATGGTATTGGACATGGTATGGTCATGGTCCCAGTCACTTCCTTGGGACCTTGACTCCCTCCCCTTTATCTCCTGCCACTTCCACACACACCCTCTTGGCTTCACCTCCCCCTTCCCTATATGGGTACCTCTCTTGGCCCTCCTCATCACCTACACTCTACTCTCACCACCTCCCTTCCTTTGTTATGACCTCTGGCCCCCAACCCACCCTCTGTTTACCGACTGGCTAATTTCCCGTACCACTCAGGACACATAGGTTTCCCCCTCATCCATCACCCAACTAACTCCCCACCACTTAGCCTACTGGGTTATAATCTCCATAATGCTAAATTCCCAAGATCCCACTCTAAGGACCTACAGCCACCCCAATTTGGCCACTCCCTCTACTCAGTCGTCCAGGCTGCAACTCAGGGCCGGCATCAGAGGGGGTGCAAGGGATGCCACTGCACCAGGGTCCAGAGTTCCAGAGGGCCCAAGGCTCCTGAAGTCAAAAGATATAAAAAATTTTTTTTTTTACTTTTAAATTGCTCAGACGCCGCGCCGCAGTGATGACCTCTCAGGCTCTCCACCTGCACCCCCCCGCTGCAGTCCAACTCTGTAGACTTTGGCTGGCCTGGCTGCTGGCTGGGCATTTAAAAATGAAATTCCCCTTCCCCTCCCTCCGGCTCCAGCTCTGCCTCCTCCCCTGCGCTGGTGCTGCTGCAGCCAGCCTGCCAAAATGCTCGCTCTATAGTCGGGCTCGTCGCTCGAGTCACTTGCCTCCTCCCCGCCCACTCCCCCAAGCCCCAACCCATCAATTCCGGCGATTTGGGCGATTCGGGTGAATTTTAGTCTATTCCTCCTTCATAGCCCATAGCGGCAGCACTAGCCTAGCCTGCAGCGCACCTCCTAGTCCCGGTCCTCTTGGAGTCAGACCCTCACCGCAGCGTAAGCCTCTCGGGCTCGTCACTCGCTCACCTCCTCCCTGCCCGGCCCACTCCCCCAACCCATCAATTCGGCGATTTAAATTTTGGGCGAATTTTAATTTTTCCTATTCCTCCAGGACCAGGACCATAGCTGCAGCGCACCCGCCACCTCCCAACAAAGTCCCAGTCCCAGACCTTGGAGTCAGACGCAGACCCTCACCGCGGCATTAGTCACCACCAGTGCACACCACCAGCAACATAGTGGAATGTACCTGGTCCTGCAGTGTAGACTTAGGTGGCTAGTGGCTGTGGTTGCTGGGCTTGCTGGCTGGTGATGTCGTGATGATGACAGCAGCCGCAGCTCCACCTCCTCGGCTGAGAGTTGGCTCCAGGCTCCTCCTTCGACCTCCTCCCCATGCAGCACGCTGCCCAGGCCCTCCTCTGACTGGCGCCCTCGCTCACGCTCACCCTCACTCGCAGCTCCTCCTCCTCCTGAGTCCCCCCCCTGCTCCCGCCCTCCTAATGCCGTGGGTGGCTGAGCGGCTCAGCAGCCGGTTGGCTGTGTTCAGAACACAGTGTTCTGATTTGCTGGTGCTGTTCCTGTTGCTAAGGGCAAGGCAAGGCTGATTATAAATTAATATTAATTATAGTGACGACTGGACGCTATGCGACTGCTTTGCAGTCAGGCATGCGCACCTCGGACCACTCGTGAGTCAGTGAGACATTCTTCTGGCGGCAGATGAGCTGGCGGAGGCGCGGAGCTGACTGTTAACACATTTAATTACATTACTTGTCTCATCTGAGACTGTAATTTGTAAACTAAACACATTTAAAACATTTGCACACTTGTTGTGTAACTTGTGGGTGGCTGAACACTGAACATCTGAAAAAACTAACTGCAGGTAGCTAGCGTTAGGGCTGTAGTGCAGCAGTGACCTCAGTGAATACTGTGGCTGGCAGAGGCTGCAGAGCCCAAGGCCAGCAGGCAGTCGTGGCTGGCAGGGGAGAAATTGATAAATGAATTAATTTAAATCTGAATAGGAGAGGACACAGTGCTGCTCTGCTGACTAGTAAGCTGTGGCTTACTTATCTTCAGAACTTCTCTAAGAAAATATATAAGAAGAAGAAGAACAGTCAGGCAGATTAGTCTGGGAGTCAGGGACACAGGGAGAACTTCGGAGAAGAAGTAAAAAGAACTCTGTGGGGCTACTACTAGTACTACTACTGCAGTAGTATTACTGCGTCTTGACTTGACTCACTCTCTTCACATTAGGAGGAGAAGAAGCTGCAGGCAGGAGGCAGCAGGTTTAGTTGGACTAGTACTAAGGTCAATAATCATCAGTGAGTGAGTGAGTGGTAGTGACTGTAGGTAGTCACTGTACAAGACAATGCAACACAAATAAAATCTGAATTTGACTGCTTTGCTTCTGAGGCTGATAGAAATTATTAAAACAAATAAAATATACCGTACAGCTAGCATTTAAGCCTAGTTCCATTGTAGACGTTTCTGTTTTTGGCATTAAAATAACAAAATATTCTCTGGCTCTGCTGCTGTGGCCTGCCAGTGCCTAGTCTTCCTTAAAGTAAGCCAGCAGCAGCTAGCATTTAAGCCTAGTTCCACTGTAGACGTTTCTGTTTTGGCATTAAAATAACAAGATATTCTCTGGCTCTGCTGCTGCGCCTGCCAGTGCCTAGTCTTCCTTAAAGTAAGCCAGCAGCAGCTAGCATTTAAGCCTAGTTCCACTGTAGACGTTTCTGTTTTTGGCATTAAAATAACAAGATATTCTCTGGTTCTGCTGCTGCGGCCTGCCAGTGCCTAGTCTTCCTTAAAGTAAGCCAGCAGCAGCTAGCATTTAAGCCTAGTTCCACTGTAGACGTTTCTGTTTTTGGCATTAAAATAACAAGATATTCTCTGGCTCTGCTGCTGTGGCCTGCCAGTGCCTAGTCTTCCTTAAAGTAAGCCAGCAGCAGCTAGCATTTAAGCCTAGTTCCACTGTAGACGTTTCTGTTTTTGGCATTAAAATAACAAGATATTCTCTGGCTCTGCTGCTGCGGCCTGCCAGTGCCTAGTCTTCCTTAAAGTAAGCCAGCAGCAACTAGCATTTAAGCCTAGTTCCACTGTAGACGTTTCTGTTTTTGGCATTAAAATAACAAGATATTCTCTGGCTCTGCTGCTGCGGCCTGCCAGTGCCTAGTCTTCCTTAAAGTAAGCCAGCAGCAGCTAGCATTTAAGCCTAGTTCCACTGTAGATGTTTCTGTTTTTGGCATTAAAATAACAAGATATTCTCTGGTTCTGCTGCTGCGGCCACCAGTGCCTAGTCTTCCTTAAGTAACCAGCAGCAGCTAGCATTTAAGCCTAGTTCCACTGTAGACGTTTCTGTTTTGGCATTAAAATAACAAGATATTCTCTGGCTCTGCTGCTGTGGCCTGCCAGTGCCTAGTCTTCCTTAAAGTAAGCCAGCAGCAGCTAGCATTTAAGCCTAGTTCCACTGTAGACGTTTCTGTTTTTGGCATTAAAATAACAAGATATTCTCTGGCTCTGCTGCTGCGGCCTGCCAGTGCCTAGTCTTCCTTAAAGTAAGCCAGCAGCAGCTAGCATTTAAGCCTAGTTCCACTGTAGACGTTTCTGTTTTTGGCATTAAAATAACAAGATATTCTCTGGCTAGTAGTTTCAGAGTTCAGACAGTGCTGTCTCTCTGTCTGATGTGATTAAATTATTGATATTCAACAACAGCCTTCCTTCTGTCCCCACAGAGGAGTCTGCGCTGTGTGTAAACTTGACTTGTAGTGGAAATTGCCCTCAGGAAAGGAACAGTCTAATTTAATCCTTAATTTCTGACAAGAAAGAAGGACAATATTTTGCAGAGAAGAGCAGTACATTCTCTGGACTGGCTGGCTGGCTCTGTTGTTTAGCTTACTGCCAGCCTGCTTCAAAGTTAGGCAGCAACTGCAAGGATAGGACTCAGGAGCATCACATCTATACATTTTTCTACACAATTGTCTGCTAGTGTTAAGTGAACCACCACAGCTCAAGTCATATAGGTAGTATACGTAGTAGTCAAAAAGTACATTTTGCATTCATAAAAAAAAAAAAACATAGCTAGCAAGACAAACCATTCATAACAGAAAGAAAAGGAAAGGAAAAATAAAGATGTCAAATACTGTAGCACTACCAAAGTACAAGTCTGGTTCTGCAAAACGTAAAGAACAAAAAAGACAGCTAGAACTGAGTCAGAAAGAAGCAGAAAATGCTAACAAAATATTTTGTAAATGGTTAAATTTGCCACCAGCAGCAGCAGCAACTGCGACAACAGTGACCGCATCTGGTGAAAGCACCACAAGTGAGCAAGGACCATCAACCTCATCACATGAAAATGTAGCTGTAGAGGCAGTAGTAGAGGGGCCAGGGGAGACGACTGGGGAGTCAGAGAACCATGAATCTTACTCTGACTCACAAAGAAATGTACAGCTAGCAGAAATACATGAAAGAAATGTACAGCTAGGCCTAGAAGAAATACAAGATGAAAGAAATGCACAGGAAGAAGAAATACAACATATTGAACTGAATCAGGTTGTGACATAAACCCTGAACCCAGTCAACCACCTTTCATGTATAATTTTATGACCCAGCTACCTGGCCTGAAAGTTTTGCTACAGAGTCAGAGCCTCAGGGTTGAAATTGTGCAGCATAAGCCCCTGCAGCTAAAGGAACTGACACTGAGTTCCCTAAAACAGCTGGTCGCCGTTTACTTCAGCAAACTATGAGCGTAAAGTGGGATCCTCAAAGATTCACAGGCCTTGGTTAGTTTACTCCAAGTCTGCTGATGCTGTATTTTGTTTCTGCTGTAAGCTTTTTGGTGAGGATAGGGGTGTGTTTACACAAGGTTTCTCCAACTGGCAAAAATTATCACAAAGGCTGAGTCAGCATGAAGCTTACCCATCGCACATGGAGAACTTCTACAAGTGGAAACATTTAGAATTAGGGTTACAGAAACAGGCTACAATAGACAGGAGTTTGCAAGAAAAGCTGGACAAGGAAAAGGAACGATGGCATGCTGTGCTTTGTCGAATTTTGGACTGTGTTTTATATTTAGCAGGCCAAAATTTAGCCTTTCGGGGTTCAGTAGACCGTCTGTATGTGGACAACAATGGTAATTTTCTGAAATTGTTGGAACTGTTGTCCAGGTATGACCCTGTTATGGCTGATCACTTGCAACGTGTTCAGCGAGGAACAAATGTTCATTATTTAAGCAAAGATAGCCAGAACGAATTTATGCAGATGTTAGCTGAAGCTGTGACTAGTAAGATTAGGGACAAGATACACAATGCTCACTACTATAGTGTGCTGATGGACTGCACTCAGATATTTCTCACAAGGAGCAGTTATCACTAATGATTCGGTTATGTTGAAATCAATGGTGATCAAGTTGAAATGCAGGAGAGCTTCCTGGAGTTTCTCCATGTTGAAAATACAACAGGAGAGGCTTTGGCTGAATTATTGCTAAGTCGACTTACTAAACATGGCATTAAAATTGAAGACTGCAGGGGCCAGTGTTACGATAATGGAGCTAACATGAGAGGTATCCATCGAGGAGTTCAAGCGAGAATACGACAGATGAATGAACGTGCACTATACGTGCCTTGCTGTCCTCATAATTGGAACCTTGTGTTAGAACATGCAGTGGAATCATCCTTGGAAGCAAAGAATTTCTTTGGAGTTCTACAGCGAGTTTACAGAATCTTCTCTGGGTCCACCAAACGTTGGGACATCCTTGTCAAGCACATGAAACGATATACCCTCAAGCCACTTTCAGAGACCCGATGGAGTGCCCGTGCTGATGCTGCAAAGGCAGTCTGTGAACAACTGCCTGAATTGTTGGATTCTTTGCTGGAAGTATCAGAAACTGGAAACTGTGACAGTGAAACCCTGTCTGACATCACAGGCCTTGAGAAAACACTGGAATCATTTCCATTTATTGTATCTTTACTTGTGTGGAATGAAGTGCTTAGTGCCATTAATCGGGTGACAGTGATTTACAGTCACCTGCTTTAAATCTTTCAAATGCCATAGATGTGGTTTCAGTAATCAAGGAACAACTGTCTGACTATCGAAGACAAGGATTCAGGCAAGTATTGAGGAAGCAAAGCTGCTAGCCCAAACCATGGACATCGAACCAACTTTTCCAGAAAACGCATTCAGACGTCGAAAACGCATGCCAGGAGAGCTTGCGCAGATGAACCCTTGACTGGCCAAGAAAGCTTTGAAGTCAATTTTTTCAATTGCCTATTGGATCAAGTGCTGATGGAAATTGATGAGTGATTCCAATTCCTCCATGACTTTCAGTCACTTTTTGGTTTCTTGTTCAACATAAAAACATGTGGACATGATGAAAACTTACAAGTAGCATGCAATGAGTTGGCCCGATTTCTTGGGGACATAGATGGTTCAGACATGTATAGAGAAATTACCTTGCTGGCTCATCTGTTACCTGATGATGTGAAATCTCCATTTGAAGTGTTGCCGTACCTGGTACAGAAAGACCTGAGCAGAGGATTTCCAAGCACCCAAATTGGACTGCAAATACTGCTTACAATTCCAATTACAGTTGCCAGTGCTGAGCGTTCTTTCAGTAAACTGTCCCTGATAAAGAATTACCTGCGCTCCACAATGTTACAGGAGAGATTGTCTGCATTGGTGTACTTTCCATTGAAAATAGACTTGCAAGACAAGTAAATTTTTCTGATGTGATAGAAACATTTGCTGCAGCAAAATCTCCGAGTACACTTTTAAGTTCACAAAATGGAATAACAGCAGCGATATTTTTGGGTGACTTGGAAGAACAGGGTGGGGGCACTTTGGGGGGGTGGCGCTGGGGCCCGTGGATGGGGGGGCCCACTACAAAGTCTTGCACCAGGGCCCAGTACATCCTAGAACCGGCCCTGCTGCAACTCCCTAATTTCTGCTGTCCTTGGGCCCAACCTCCTTATCTTCTATTCCACTCCCTCCTGCTGAATCTCTGTCCTGCTCCCTTTGTCCACTTTGATTCTTATTACTTACCTATCTGTAGCATGCACTGTTAATTTGGTATGCGTAGAGAGCTTAGTCTACCCTGTTGTACCTGCTATTTTACCACCTCTGTAATTTCAGGAAGGCAAGTTGCATTTTTTTAAGTCACTGTTTATACACCCCCGAAGTGCTGGGGCAGTGTGGTGTGTGTTGTCTCACATAGCTGGAAAATAAAATCCATGAACTTTACTTGAACCTTGGTCTGGTCTTTTGGAGCGCTGTTCCTATTTTGAAATTATTTCTTTGGCACAGCTGGCAACTAAGGATCTAGCGACTTGATTTTCTCTGGCGCAGGTATACTTTAATGAACTGTGTTAAATTACCACCTCTGTACCCTGGCACAATAATGTATGGAATTTTACCATTTTGTTTTGCTTTTAGACCACATGCTGACGCAGCGCCTTGTTTTTGTTTTTTTACAATGTATGGAATTGGAGTTTCTCTGCTTATGTTACTCAGGTTGAATTTATCTCCCTGCAGGTATGCCTCAACTGTAATTTGTTACTGTAACATTGTATACCCTACTGTGCTGTTGCCCTTGTATATAATTCCTGTGATGTGAAACCTATGTAAAGAGCTTTCAGCTCAAAGGTGCTAATCCGAAAAACTAATAAATAAATAATATTGGGTGGTTCATGTTTTCTGATGTCTACCTCCCTCTCCAGCATGAGGGCCTGTAAGTCATTCAGTTTATCCTTCAGCCTTCTGGCATTTATGGTGGCCACCTTCCATCCCTTTGCCATCCCTCCCCCAACCCTCTGCCCTCCACTTCCAGCATCCCCTCTATTGCTTCTACCTAGTTCATCACCCTTATTCTTGGGGGTAAGCTTGCTCTGCTTCCATTTGTGGCACCTGTATGCCCTCCATCTACCTACCACCCTCCTCTCCTAGTTTAAATGTCCAGCTACCTCAATATACACCCCAAGCTTCCGTTTCAGTACCTTCTTGCCCTCTTCATTTAGGTGAAGTCTGTCCTTAGCATATAGACTACTGTCCCCCCAGGTCTTTCCCCAACCTCCCACTAACCCATACCCTTTGGTGGGACACCATTTGCCTATTCATTAAATCCCTTGATCCTTTGTTTTCTAGCTGTGCTTGCCTTAGGCACTGCTAATACCTCAGAAAAAGTTACGGATCTACCCTTCCCCTCTCATAAAGTTCCTAGCTCCTCAAACCTCTTTTGGACTACCTCTAATGTACAATCAGCCAGGTCATTTGTCCCAGATGTAGAATTAAATGAGGTCTCTCCCTTCCCCTTCCAGCATATTTCAGGACTGATTTAACTACTCTTTCAGTTGTCATCACTTGTATTGCCTCCACCCATATACAACTATGCCTTCCCCCTTGCTATCCCACCTTACCCCCCCTTAGTACTGAATCCCCCAATACTAGTATTCCCCCATATTTCCTTCTAGCTGCTTTCCCCTCCTCCATTCCACTCCTGTCTGAATCCTCCTCCACCAGCACAGAATTCCCTCCATCTGTCCCTGTCACCATTTGTCTCCTGCCTGACTCCTTCTTCAGCACATAATTCCTCCCGCATGTCCCTGCCACCGTTCCTTTCCTGCCTGACTCCTCCTCCTCCTCCTGCACATAATTCCCCCATCTGTCCCTGTCACTGTTCCTATCCCACCCAACTCCTCCTCCTGCACACAATTCCCTCCTTCTGTCCCTTTTGCCTTTCCCCCATCAATATTCTCCACTGCCATAGCTGCTTTGCCGCTGACATCTTCTCTATCCACCCTGCTCTGCTCCCCAGGATTCCTGCTCCCTTTGACCATCCTTCCAGCTGTACCCCTCTCCCCTTCACCCCATCACATCCCTTAGACTGGTTACCATCCCTTGTGCATTCCCCTCTCTTTCTCTCTCGCCCACTCCTGGGTATCCCACATCCCCTCCTCCTTCATCAATGTCGTCAGCACTGCAAACCTATTACCTGCCCCTTCTGCATTACTGTGCCTTTGTTCCTCCCTCCTGACTTGAACCTTCCCTCCAATACTAGGCCCCTTGTTTGTTTTGCTCCCACTCCCCCTCTCCACCCCTTCCCACAATCTAAAGTACCTTCCATGTTGTATCGTCATGATACTTTCTGGGGGATGCCCTCCTGCCCTAGATTATCCCCCTCCCCCCATCCTCTCCAACTCCCTCCTGAGCCACAGCACTTCTTCCTCGAGACTCTTCAGCCTGTGACAGATTGGACACTCGCCTAGCTTCCACAATATGTTCATCCAAACTGCTGCCCCACATCCATTCCAGCCCACTATTCTACCCATGTTAAACAGTACTATCTAGAAAAACAGACAGTTCTAACTAGAAAATACAGTTCTATCTTACATTACCTACCAGTCCAGACCCTAACTAAAAATATAATACCCGGTGGCACCGAGGGTTGAGGTGCTGGGCCCTACACCTTGCGCCACGCTGTCTACCCAGGTTCGGGAATGAGCCCGGCTGTCAGGGGTTGGCAGGGGAAGGAGAGGATTGAGTATCCAGAGGACAACTCTCCTCTCTCAGGAGGGGGGGGTCAGTGTTCAGTGCTTGACTGGCCTCTGGTAAAAGCTGGGGGTACAGCAAGCATTGAACAGACATCAAGAAATGGGGAATGGCGACTTTGGCGGTGATGCCTTGGCATCTGGGTGTGTGCTACTCCCCCACAAACATGGAAAAAGTCCTGCAGGCTCCAGGGAGATGGAGCACAGAGGTAGTCTCCTCATTGCCCCACCTGTCTGATCCCATGGTCCCCGACGAAACCAGGATTGTACTGGGTGTAACCCGGCCCACCTCATCCCTACCTGGGAGTAGAGCCACAGCTCCATGGGGGTCAACCGCAGGAATCGGGTAGGTGGCAGAGGTGGGGGACAGGCCTCATTGGCACTCCTGATGATGTGGTGCCTGTGGGGAGGGTGTATAAACAGTGATTTAAAAAAAATGCAATACCAACTGTACTTCTGTCTGTCACGTCATGCTGACCGGAGTTGCCTTCCTCTCAGTCTCAAACCCCCCTACTCAATCATAACCCTCACAGCAGAGGCCCTATATGGTCTCAATTTATAAACCCTAGCCTGCCAAAGTAATCGTGCCTTCATTCCTTTACATTTACTTTGTACTTATATATACTGTATTGTATAAAATGTTTGTACATACTGTTTGTAATCTACTCAGTCTGTAACTCTTTTCACTTCTGTGTACACTCTGTACCCAGGTCACACCTGGAAATGAGCCTCGGCTCAGTGTGCCTTTCCTGGTCATCAATTTTAAATAAATAAATACTTGCAATGCAGCATAAACCAGTATCACTACAGTACTAACCAGAAACTACGGTACTAGCCATCATGTTTTTTTCTCTTATTTTTCCTTTTTTTTTTTTTTTTACAGTTTAGTAACCACCCAAAAATACCTTGCCAACTGCAAAGAAACATAAAGCAGTACTATCTATAAGTTTTTTACCCACTACAGATTGAGATGCTGTACCTTTGTTCTCCTCCCCACAGACAGTGATGCCCAAGAACAGCCTTACCCTCAGCGTGTAGTCCAAGTAGTGATCAGCTCCTTCCCAGGGTGCAGTCCCTGCACCATTTACAGTGAGTTGATCTCCACTGGACCATCTCCACTCTGTCTATGTCCTTCTTGATATGTGGTCTCCAGAACTGGACAGGGCACTCTGGGGGGGGGTCTTACTAGCGATCTAGACAAAGGCAATAACATATCCCTCTTTCTGCTGGTGATACCTTTCCCTATGCATCCCAGCAACCCACTAGCCCTCCTGACTGCTTTATCACAATACCTGGCCAGCTTATGGCCATCTGATATGATTAATCCCAGATCTCTTTCCTGCTTGGTAGCCGTCAATACCACTCCACCCATGTGGTACTCTGTCCCTGGGTTTCTGTGCCTTAAGTGCATTATTGCGCACTTTTGCGCATTGAACCCCAGCTATCATACCCTTGACCATGCCTCTAGTTTGCCCAGGTCTCTGCACGTCCTTTCCACCCCTCCCCCAAGTGTCCATGCTACTGCAGATTATGCTGTCATCCTCAAAGAGTCAGACTTTCCCTTCCAGTTCCTCTGAAATGTCATTTATAAAGACATTTAGAGGACTGTCCCCAGCACTGATCTGTGACACAGGCTGCTGGTCACCCTCCCTTCCTCAGAGCACCAGCCTCTGTCGCCTGTCCCGTAACCAATTTCTTATCCAGTTTACCACCTTTGGACCTACTCCAAAGTTATCCATCTTGCTTACTAGTCTCCTATGTGAAATGATGTTGAAAGCCTTACTGAAATCTTGGTAGGCCACGTCCAGAGCTCCACCATGCTCTAAATCCTTTGTCATCCAGTCAAACAAATCAGTCAGATTCATTTGACATGACCTTCTTCCTGTGAACAAATGCTGCCTAGGGTTTTGTAACTCACTGGATTCAAGATATTCCACGATGCTTTCCTTCAGCAGTGGTTCCATTAACCCCTGCCGACGTCAGACTGACTGGCCTACAATTGCCAGCCTCCTCCCTGCTGCCGCTTTCATGTAGTTGGATTACATCCGCCCTCCTCCAGTCCTCTGGAACCCCTCCTGTTTCCAGTGAGCTGTTAAATAGGACTGTCAGAGGTACAGCCAGTATCTCCCTGAGCTTTTTCAGTACCCTTGGATGCTCTCCATCTGGCCCCATTGCTTCGTCCACCATCAGATTAGCAGGTGCCTTCACAGCTCTCTCCTCCAAAAAGGACTAATGTCCACCTCCTTCCCTCCCTCCAAAGCTTCTGTTACTTTTTTGAGGCACCTCCCCTTTTCCTTCCTCTGTGAACACTGTGCAAAAGTATTTGTTCAGAATGTCTGCTTTTCTTATTCCCCCTTTGCACTGCCCCCTCCCTTCTCATTTAGCCATAGGCAATCCCACACCTAGTCCTCTTCTTTCCATTTACATGCCTAGAAATATCTTGTCCCCTTCTGTTGCCTCCTGGGCTAGTCTCTCTCTTTAGTGACTCCTTATTGCTTTCCCTACTTCCCTCTGTTTCCGTTGATACATTTCTATCCTCCTCCCTCTGCATCTCCTTATACCTTCGGAATGCTATTTGGGATATGATAGAGACAGGTACCTCACAGGGAGCAACAGGGTGCAGGAAACACTATTTTTCAGTGAAAAAGATGCTCCATGTCTAGAGGGCATGGGATGAAGTTGAAGGGAGGACAATTCAGAGGAAACGTGAGGAAGAATTTCTTCACAGAAAGGGTGGTGGACAAGTGGAGCACCCTGCCAGAGGAAGTAGTGGGGGGATTAAACACTCACAGGATTTAAGAATGCATGGGATAGACTTAAGGGAATCCTGGAAGTCAGGGGTAAGGGGCAACAGGCTTCTAGAAAAATGTAAAGGGAACTTACTACTCAAATGGGCAGATGGGGTGGGCCATAGGCCCTTATCTACCAACAGTATCTATGTATCTATATACCCTTTTAGCCTTTACCTTCTCAGCCACCCCTTTCCAGAACAATAGCAGTCTCTTTCTTTCTCTTACTTTTGTTCACTTGTTTGATGCAGAGGTTTGTTGCCTTTACTATGCTCCTGTTTAGCTCCACCCACTGTTTCTCTACTCCACCCAGGTCATGCCCCCACCAACTCATCCCTGAGGCATTCACCCATCTTTATAAAACTTGTCCTCCTGAACTCCAGGACCCTCACCCTTGTGTGGCTAGATTTTGCAGCCCTCCTTATACTGAACCATATTTGTTATGTATTCAAAATGGTAATGCATTGTGTTACTTCTGCCACCTGGGGGCAGCATTCCGATTGAGTAAGCACTGATAGAGAGGAGAGTGCGTCGTTGTCATTACCAGAGAAGTACCTCAATAAAATGAAAGCTGTTCAACTCCTACTGCGGTGTAAGTTTGTCGGACTATACCAGTATTTATTTTTATTTATTTAGTTTTTGTTAACCGGGTAGGTGCACTAGCCAGCAAGTGACTATTTTCAGGCACGACCCGGGAGGTACAATTATAATACAAGTAGAACAGTGCAGTTTATACAGTACAAGTACAGGTACATAGATACAAGCATACAATTTTTTATAAGTAAGCAGAGGGTACTGGAGGAAGGACAGATTTTGGATTAGATTTGGGGAAACTGATGGGGGGGGATGTGGGCAGGGAAGGGTGAGTGCACAGCTCAAGGTAGTTGGAAGGTGGTGGGGCTGGAACCAAGGTAAGAGAACTCTGCCAACTGTTTTGGCCAAGAATCTTAGGAGAGTGTAGGGTTGGACAGCGAAAAGGATTACAGCTTTTGCGGCAGGAGGCAAGAGTCTATAACCGGGCTCATGGAACCGATTCCCGGTATGAGAGGCTCAGGTGGGGTGGCCAGGGGTAGGTTGGCCGGCGATGGGTAGGAAGGAAAGTGTATAGACTACAGGGGCTGGAGACAGGGAAGAGGTAGGGTTACATAGGGAGTTGTGCTGAGAACGGCAGGAGCAGGCGTGAGTACGGATGATGTGGGGAAAACATGGAACAGCAATTGGACTCACGGGAACCTTGGGTCGGAATGAAAAGGCAGGGGCCCAGCTGGAGGGAGCCCAAGCTGGGCAGGGTTGGCATTCTGGATGAGCAAGGGGTTCCAGAGCTAGACAGGTTTGTTCACGAGCGCGGTGACTTCCGAGGAGGTCGATATAGGGGGGAAGGCTGAAAACCGGCGTCAAGGAAGGGATCAGGGAAGCAGGAAGATACGGCATTAGTGGTAGAATGCTGCAGTCGGCGTCCGGGCTTATGGAACCATAAGCCTGCAAGGAAAGTGGGAGGACTTGGTCACCAGGGGGAGAGTTACGGCTGCATACAGCTTTAGTGAGAAAAGGTGCGGTAGCGACCCAGTGCTGCGGAACTGATAGCCGGCAAGAAATACCAGGGGTAGTTGGTGTGCGGGGGGGGGGAGGGAAGAAGATGAGGAGAGACCAGTACCAGTTTTCAATAAATACATACGTCAAAGGATTAGTGCAAAACAGCAGGATGTTTTCAGTACATACGTCAAAAGATTAGTGCAAACAGCAGGATGGGAAAGCAGGTACCACAATCATAAGGTAATTGACAATTGTTACACACAACAATTATAACAATAAGGTGACTGAAGACATTTGTAATACATAACACAGTAAGTAAAAACGGCAATTGTCATAACACAAGGTTAAGAAAGGTAGAGTGATAGAGGCATATATAATACTTCAGACAGTAGTGACATATAAGTTTCTTTGTGATCATAAAAGAATGTGCAAGCAGTCCAAATAACCAGTATGCAAGACATCAAGTAGGGTGTAGGTAGACGAATGGGCATGTAGATAGGGGGAGGGAGAGGTAACATGAAGAAAAGATTTAGGTAGGATCAAAACAGGCACATTGGTCCATAGAAGTAAGGTGATTCCGTAGTCTTTGCTTGAAAGCAAGGTGTGAGGAAGCTCGTCTTAGGTCAATAGGTAGTGAGTTCCACGCTGGGTGGGCAGCATGCCCAAATGCACCAGCACCCTTGGAAGTGCGGCAGAGGGGAACTTTTAAGAAAGACTTATCAGACGATCTCAGCTCACACGGGGGGATAGCAGGCTGGAGCAGCTCAGATAGTGTAGCAGGTCTAAACACTCTGATTATGGAGTCTGAGAGGCAGCAGAGGTGGTATTGTCTAGTGGAGGAGGGGGAAAGCCAGCCTAGGTCCTCATAAAGTTGGCAGTGATGTTTAAGGCGGGGGGCCTTTGATGCATATCGGCAAACATTGTTGTAGGTGGTATCCCACTTTTGAAGTGCAGTTTTTTTTGCCATGGTTAGGGTGGGGGTGCAGTAGGATAGAGTTGGCAGGAGGATTCCCCTGGCAATGGCCAGCTTGGCAGTGGGTGTGAGCATGTAGTTAGTTCTGTAGGCAGGCCCCAGTTTGCAATTAACCGTTTTGCAGGTTTCTTGGATGTGCTGGTTCAAGTCAAGGGTTTGGCTGAGCAGTATGCCCAGATAGCGGAACGTACTTACAGTCTCGAGAGGGGTTCCGTTTAGGTCAAGTATATTCAGGGGAGATGAGCAGGATCTAAGTTTATGGGTTGTTCCCAGTAGCATGGCTTTTGTTTTGCTAGCATTAAGTATGAGACGACGAGCGTTTAGCCAGTGTTGAGCCGAGTGGAAGGCAGATGTCAGAGTGGCATTGAGATGGTTAATACAGCCTGAACGAGCACAGATAACCAGGTCATCAGCATAGAGTAGCGAGGCACCAGATGTTATACTGCTGGGAAGATTATTTATGAACAGTGAGAAAAGGAGAGGGCCCAGTATTGAGCCCTGCGGCACTCCAATGTTGATTGTGGCACTGTCAGAGACAGCACAGTTGAGTTTCACCGCTTGTGTCCTGTTTGTTAGGTAGCTACTGAACCAGTTTGTTACAGGGATGAGAAACCAAGGTTTTTAAGGGTAGTTAGCAGAAGGGTGTGATCCACAAGGTCGAAAGCCTTGGTGAGGTCAATGAACACAGCCCCAGTTAGACGACCTTCATCCATATTTATAAGAGTATCAGAGGTAAACTTCGCTAACGCTGTTGTGGTACTGTGATGTTTCCTGAAACCATGTTGTGCT
The DNA here is from genome assembly GCA_016271365.2 of Neoceratodus forsteri. NCBI lineage: Eukaryota > Metazoa > Chordata > Ceratodontiformes > Ceratodontidae > Neoceratodus > Neoceratodus forsteri. The sequence continues at coordinate 1,371,019,551 of CM057459.1, forward strand.
TCACAGAGTGAGTTTGAGGAGTCGAGGAATTCGATGGCCTGGGTGGCTACTATTTTCTCTAGAAGTATAATTGTTAGTACGTAACATAATTGGCGACGCGGTGTCTAGTTACTCTTCGGTACCTGACAAGAACAAACTACAGCTGTGAGGTTTTCTGAGATGTAACTTTTGGACCTACGAGTGAACCCAGGTGGGACACATAAAGATGGCCGCTACCATAGGACATATTGATGCCTTTGATGAAAATGTGGAACAATGGACAACCTATATCGAGAGATTTGGACATTTTGTCACAGCAAATGATATAAGTGATGAAAAACAAGTGGCTGTGTTACTGAGTGTCATGGGCAGCACAGCGTACAGTTTGCTGAGAAGTCTCATAGCACCAGAAAAGCCCGGGGAGAAAACTTTTGCCAGTATTGTGGAGGTCTTACAGACACATTTCTCTCCCAAGCCTCTTGTAATCGCTGAAAGATTTCGCTTTCACAAACGAAACCAAGCAGAGGGTGAGTCCGTTGCGCAGTATGTGGCTGCTCTAAAGAAATTAGCTGAGCATTGCGAGTTTGGCACACATTTGGACGATGCACTCCGAGACAGATTCGTGTGTGGCTTGAAAAGTGAAGCGACACAGAAGCGTTTCTTAACGGAGGCGGGACTGACATATAAGAAAGCGATGGAGATCGCTGTATCAATGGAAACAGCTGCATGGGAGGCTCAGCACCTAAGTGATTCCCTGAAGGTAAATGCTTTATCCTTCTCTTCCGCCAAGAAGCCGAATAAATGTGGATGTTGTGGGAAGGCTAATCACAGTGATAAGGATTGCTGGTTTAAAGAACTGACGTGTCACAACTGTGGGAAGAAAGGCCACATAGGGCGAGTGTGCAGAGGGGAAAAGAAAGGAGGGGAAATCAACGGAAGCAAAGGGAAGCAATTTGCAAAATGTAGAAAGAGAAAAGTACATCACGTGGAAACACAGGGAATGTGCAATGATGACACTGATACTGAATTAGCATTACACGTTCTGACTCTTAAAGGGGAAACGGCAACTATCTGTGTAACATCTGAAATTGAAGGGAAACCACTGAAAATGGAATTAGACACAGGGGCTGCAGTTTCATTGATTTCAACAGACAAGTATGAAGCTATGTTGAGACATCTACCCCTGCAAACGACTGACATTGTACTGAGGACATACACTGGTGAGGCAATTTCACCTGAAGGTGTCATCAAAGTGCAAGTGAAAATAAATGAACAAATGGCACTACTGCCTTTGTATGTGGTTAAAGGTAACTATCCTTCACTCTTAGGCAGGGAATGGCTGAAGAAAATACGCCTCAACTGGCAGGAGATAAGGACTGTTAATGCGAGTGATCACAACACTCTAGAAGCAGTGTTGCAAAAACATGCTCCTTTATTCAAAGGGGAGCTAGGCACAATGAAAGGCATTGAGGCAAAAGTGTCTCTGAAGACACAACACAAACTAAAGTTTTGTCAACCTCGCCCAGTACCATATGCACTTAGACCGAAAGTGGAGGCCAAGTTAACTCGCCTAACCGAGGCTGGAGTATTGTCACCTGTAAAGTGTAGCGACTGGGCAATGCCAGTAGTGCCAGTGGCAAAGAAAGACGGTTCCGTGCGAATATGTGGGGACTTTAAAGTAACCATCAATCCAGTTCTGTGTGTGGAACAGTATCCGATTCCACGCATCGAAAACTTGTTTGCATCGCTGGCACAGGGCCAACGCTTCAGTAAGCTGGATTTGTCACATACTTATCTACAAATAAGAGTAGACAAAAACTCAAGGAAATATTTCACAATAACCACCCAAAAGGGCCTCTTCTGCTACAATCGCCTACCTTTTGGCATTGCATCAGCTCCAGCCATATTTCAGCGAGCTATGGACCAGGTTTTACGAGGTCTTCCTAATGTTCACTGTTACCTGGATGATATACTGGTGACTGGAAGAAATGATGCAGAGCACCTGAAGAACCTGGATGTAGTTCTGTAGCACCTGGAAGATTTTGGCTTGCGTGTCCAGAAGGAGAAGTGTGAATTTTTCAAGACTTCATTGGAATACCTGGGCCACACCATAGATGCAGCAGGCTTACACAAATCACCTGAGAAAGAAAAAGCGATTGTGGACGCCCCAGCACCGGAAAATGTGAGCCAGTTACGTTCGATCTTGGGCCTGTTAAATTATTATGGCAGATTTATTCCCAATCTGGCTACAATTCTCAGCCCACTAAATGGTTTGCTGTGCAAAGGGAAGTCCTGGTGTTGGACAAAGGACTGAGAGAGCGTGTTCAAGAAGGCCGAAAAGCAGCTTGTGTCACAAGATGTGATCATTCACTACAATCCACAGCTGAGCATCAGTCTGGCATGTGATGCCTCACCTTATGGGGTGGGAGCAGTCCTTTCCCATGTTCTACCAAATGGAGATGAAAAGTCAATTGCCTTTGCAATCAGAACTCTCAGCAAAGCTGAACAAAACTATGCCCAAATTGAGAGGGAAGCGTTGGCAATAGTGTTCGGAGTTCGCAAATTCCACCAATACCTCTATGGTCGGGAATTCACACTCCTCACTGATCACCGTCCCCTCATGACCATTTTCAGCCCCCACAAAGGTATTCCTTCCATGGCAGCAGCCAGAATGCAACGTTGGGCTCTCTTGTTATCAGCTCACAACTACCACATTGAATACAAGAAAGCGGCTCTTCATGGCAATGCTGATGGGCTCTCAAGATCGCCTCTGCAGGTAGCCCACAGTGACAAAGCTGACACTGTCGATGTCTTCTACAACAGCCAGCTTGAGAAACTACCCATCACAAGTTCTGAAATTAAAAAGGAGACAAAAGTTGACTTTGTGTTGTCTCAAGTCTTGGAGTTAGTAACAAACGGGAATTTTACTGTGAACCAGGACATTCACGGTGAGTTGTCACCATTCTATGCCAGACGTAACGAGCTTTCAGTACAGCAAGGTTGCCTGATGTGGGGTGTCCGGGTGATAGTCCCTTCAAAACTATGCAACCGTGTTTTGGAAGAGCTACATGTGGGACACCCGGGTGTGGTGATAATGAAGGCTTTGGCTAGAAGCTATATTTGGTGGCCAGGGATTGATTTTCAAATTGAACAACGAGTAAAAACATGCACTACCTGTCATCGTGTTCAGAAAATGCCATGTCCCTCACCTTTACATCCCTGGATGTGGCCTGGGGCACCGTGGCAGCGCATTCATGTAGATTTTGCGGGGCCGTGGGAGGGACACATGTACTTAGTCATTGTGGATGCCCACTCAAAGTGGCCTGAAATTCAAGTCATGGACACCACGACTACCAGTAAGACCATTCAAGTGCTGCGAGGACTGTTTAGCCATTATGGGATTCCTGAACAGCTGGTCAGTGACAATGGACCACAATTTATTTCTAATGACTTTGCAGCATTTTTGAAGTCCAATGGTGTGAGGCATATCTGTAGTGCCCCATATCACCCCTCTACTAATGGTCTAGCGGAGCGTTTTGTGCAGACCATGAAGAATGCTCTGAAATCGGGGGGGGTCTTTGACCTTACAACACAAGTTGGATAACTTCCTGCTGGCATACCGAAATACACCCCATGCTACAACAAAGGAATCTCCAGCAATGTTGTTTTTTCCGCGTAAACTTCGCTCCTGTCTTGATTTGCTAAAGCCAGATGTGGCATCAGAGGTTTTGAAGAACCAAGAATCTCAAATACTACGCAGGCAAGCTCGCTCAAAGGATAGGCAGTTCATTGTCGGTCAAGAGGTGCTTGTTCGAGATTACCAGAAGGGGGAGAAGTAGACCTCTGGTGTGGTGACATCTCAGACGGGCCCAGTGTCATATACAGTTGATGTTGGATCTGGAGAAAATTGGAAACGTCATGCTGAACAACTCCTAGATCTTCAGCAGCGCACAGATGGGGACACCTCCAGGGAAGAAAACCCACAGGAAATGTGGATTCCATCTGCCGTAGCTCACAGAAGCACTACTACGGCAATCCCAACACCTTCTGAAGACGCAGAGGAGGAGGTGGAGAGGAGCATTGGTGAGGCTGTACAACCACCAACCAAGGATCGGAGGGATGTACCAGACAGTGCAGCTAGGCCAAGTGTTGCTCACGAGAAACGCCATCCATCCCGAATTTCAAAACCTCCAGATCGTTTGAACTTGTAAGACATTTAAAAGAAACAAATGTCTTGTGTAGTTAGAGAGCCGGATCAAATCAACGGGGCTGAATAATCCCCCTGACTGGTTCGAGGTCTGGGGCAGTCTACCCCCTACCTCTAGCATAGTATGAACAATGTTAATAATAGTGAATAATGCTAATAATTGTTCATTTGGTAACAATATAATTTAGTTGGGAGGAAATGTTATGTATTCAAAATGGTAATTCATTGTGTTACTTCTGCCACCTGGGGGCAGCATTCTGATTGAGTAAGCGCTGATAGAGAGGAGAGTGTGTCGTTGTCATTACCAGAGAAGTACCTCAATAAAACGAAAGCTGTTCAACTCCTACTGCAGTGTAAGTTTGTCGGACTATACCAGTATAAATGTTAGTACATAACAATACTGTACAGTGATCACTGGTCCCCTGGTGGCCTCCCACCTTGATATGTGCAGCACTGTCTCTGTTAGTGAGTACCACGTCCAGAACTGCTCCATCACCAGTGGGTTCACTGACTAGCTACCTGAGGAACGCCTCCCCAGAGAGCCCAGGGAGTCCCTGCTTCTAGCTGAAGCTGCTGCTAGGAGGCTCTAGTCTACATCTGGCAGGTTGAAGTCCCCCACCAGCAGCACCTCCCCTTTTCTGCTATCTTGCCAGTGGCTTCCACCAGTGTCTTATCTAGTTCCTCCCCCTGTGCTGAAGGTCTGTAGAATACTCCAGTGCAAACAGTAGCTCCATTCCCCCTCTCTAGGGTGACCCACAGTACCTCTGCCTCTCCCTGTACTCCTTGTATTTCTGTGGCTTTTATGCTTTCCCTCACATAAAGCACCACACCTCCTCCTTTCTTTCCCACCCGGACCTTTCTGAACAGAGTATAGCCTAGTATGAGCATGTCCCCATCATGGTGACTCAGTAATGGCCACAGGATCCAGGATGGCCTCTGCCATGATGGCCTCTAGGTCCAGAATCTTATTTCTTAGACTTCTAGCATTCACACACATGGCCTTCCAGATTTTGCATCCATTCTGCTTGTTGACCCCTTTTTTTCCTTTTTGCCCTCCCACCTTCCCACCCCTCTTTTTAATGCTCCCTTTCCCTTCCCCTATACCTCTACCACCCTGCTTCCCTTATTAATTTGCACCCTGAGGGTTTCCTCTCCCATCGGTTCTCCTTATTCTCTACTTCACCCTGTTGGTGGGGGTTCTGCCTCCCCAGTTCCTTCTCCAACCCTCCCTCCCCGACTAGTATAAATGTTCATCGAAGTAACATTTAAACCCTGCACTGAGAACTGTAGTTCTCCTCCAGGATGGATGCAGATATAACCCCTGTATAGTCCCTTATCCTCCAAGGCAGGTCCCCAGTCCCCAATGTAGCCAAACCCCTCCATCAGCCATGAATTTAAGGTCCTGGTGCGAAGATCTCTCTGCTCTCCTCTGTCATATACAGGCAGCAGGCTCAGCAAAAGCCACAGAACAAGCTACCTGTCTAAGACCCCTCCCCAGCTACCTAAACTCCTCCTGCACTATTCCAACCCCTGTCACTAGCCAGGTCATTTGTCCACAAGTGGACAATGACATCCAGTTCTCCTCCCGTCCTGCTGCCCTTATGATCCTCAGGATCTGCTACACATCCCTCTGGGCTGTGGTGCCAGATAGGCACCTAACCTGTATCACCCCCTCCTTTCCCAGTCCAAAAACCATATCCTTCACAATCGAGTCCCCCACCAGAGGTTGCTTCCTCCTCCTCCTCTGGGGTCCTCTACCACCCTCCATGGGGTCTCCACTATGGAGGGCCTCCACATCCTCCCTGGTCACTACTGAGGGTGCCTTCTCCAGGCAGTTCTGCGCTTCCAAAGTGGCATAGAAATTATGTAGTAGTACCACTTGAGGAATGTTCCTCTGTCCTACCACTTCCACCCTTCCAGAGGCCAGCATAGTCTAGCCATTCCTCCTCCCTTGCATTAGAAGAGTTTATTAGCTGAAACATGTACATTTAGAGACAGCCTGGAGATTATTCTTGTGGGCTGTAATAAATAATTTAGCATCTGAAGAGGTAATCTTAATGATGAGAGTAGGTTATTCTAAACTCTGGCTGTACAATGTCCCCCCAAAAAATGTGCCCATGTCAGTTTGGGCACCTGGAATTGAAAGACATTTTTCAGGTGTGAACTGTGAGTTATGCACTGGTTTTAATTTTCAATTGGTCCAAGAAGCAGCCAGGGGACTTTCTTGTCCAGATTTTGTGTAGTAAGCTTGCCACCATGATAACAGTTTTTAAAGGGAAAGGGGAAATTGTTGAACCAAGAAAGGCACACTAAGCCAGAGCTTGTTTCCAGGTGCGACCTGGAAGCACAAGGAAGTTTAGTGACTTGCTCAGGGTCAAACAGTATGCAAGTGGGAGCAGATGGGATTCAAACCCTGGTCTCCAGGGTTGTAGCTCAGTGCCGTTAACCACTAGGATATACTGTATCCTCTTTTTAAGAGGCACAGCTCCTCCTTTTAAGTGAAAAGGTTACCAGTTTAATCGTGAGTTGACTGATCAGTGATGTGTCCTTTGATCTGTAATTGCAAATGTGCCTCTTTGTTGTACAGTTTTCTTCTTTGCAAAATCAGTAACTGGAGCAGTTTCCATTACAGTTGCCCTATAATTCTGAATGGGTAGCAAATGTTGTACTATTGAGATCCTCTACCCTTTTGGTCAGGGAACCCTTCAGCCTATATAGGCAACCTCATCCCTGGTGTGCTCGGACAGTAATTTGACTAACATGGTCAAAGAGTACATTAAGTACGTATATATGCAGACCACCAAATGCTTGAAGATTTCCTAATTTTATAGTTCACAGCCTTCAGTATAGCAAATGTTAAAATAAGCTTTATGCAAGCCAACTATAGGCCTACAGCCAGAAAGCATTGCTTTAGTTTTATTTTTGTTCAGGACTAGCTTTTGCTAGGTCAGACAACACTGGAACTTTAAAGTCTGGTTCCAGAGATGCATCAATGTTTATGACAAGTTTATAATGACTGTGCAGGACAGCAGCATCTGTGTTAAGTAGTAATTTGATATTTGTGCATATATCAGGTGAGCTATTTATGAATATGGAAAATTAATACTGGGACAAGTATGGACGCCTGGGGTACTCCACAAGTAATATTCTTGAGAAGTGAGTGAACATTTCCAATTTTAACACACCGAGATCTGTTTTGACAGATAATTCTGAAACCAACTGACAGGTGCTCTGCAGAATCCCCATTCTCTTAGATTTTAAAGAAAAATCTCATATTCAAAAAAATCAAATGCCTTGGTCAGATCCATGACGCAGTTCCAGTCAATGAGCCCTTCTCCCTAGCTCTAGGGCCTCACCTGTGAACCTAAGTAAGGCAGTACTTGTCCTGTGCCCCCTTTCACAAGCCACGCTGACAATTTTAAACACAAAAGAAGCTACATTTGGATATGGCACTAAGAAGTAGGACAACATTAAAACACAGAATATCCATCACTCACCACCTCTTATAATGAAAATGCAGTCCTCATGTATTTGCAGAAAACGGTGCCAAGCTTTATTGCAGGTGCATAATAAAAACACAGTGCCCTCCTGACATGTTTTGGAGCAAAAGAAAAATCCTTTGATAAAGGGTTTTTTTAACTCTATAATGTGTCAGGAGGGCACTGTATTTTTATTATGCACCTGCAATAAAGCTTGGCAAAATTTTCTACAAACCAACATGAGAGCTGCATTTTCATTATAAGAAGTGGTGAGTGCTGAGTATTCTGTGTTTTGGGCATGCTGACAATTGTTGAGTACTCTGTACTGAGCAATGATTTGACAATCATTCCTGCATGCACAGGCACCATGTAGGCCATTTTCTATAGATCTGGGACCTGTCCAGATGTGAGGGACCGGGTTGGCAGCTCAGTAATATGCGTAGCAATGACTGGGCTGCCAGTTAAAGACATTCTGAGGCAAGACCATCATTACCAGCAGATGTATCAGTTCTCAGTGACGACAACAATTTAAAGATATCAGATTTAGTAACAGCTTTCAAGAAGAAGCTAGGCCTGGTAGGCACTGCTATTCGGACTCCAGCCAGCTCCTCTAACATGACATATTACTTACCAACATCCAGTTCTTGGTGGTTTGGTTGGAGTCGTTATCCCAGCTGCTGCGTTGTTTTTCACCGACATTGCCCCAAGTTGTCCCTTGACCCTTGCCACCACCTGCCAGTACCATACTTGTGCTGTATGGCTTTGCAACCTCCCTGCATGCCCCTGTAGAGATGCAAGCTCCCCCTGTCCAATACAGGGGGCATGTTGGTAGTGAAATGAGATGCCTTCTTTCTCTGGGGCTGCAATTCACCATCAGTGGAGGAGATTCCTGAGACCCGGAGCCTACTTTTTAATAGTGGACGCATGGCTTGTGTCAAGCCCTGTAACAACCGTAGTGTTTTGCACAGCTGCACCAATCAGTTTGCCACAACCTACACCCGATTTCAGTACATTGTGTGCATTTGCAACATTTTTCACGATTTGCAGCAGCTTGAGTGAAAGCTTTGGCACAAGCCACATAAACAGCATCCCCAAATAGCACAAAATTAGACCAGGGAGGAGGTAGTCTAACTTGCAACATTTGGCACGTCCGATTTAAAATCATGATCTGCACTTAAGAAATGCCACAAACCCCCTGCCCCATATGTTTGCTGCACCAGGGGCTTGTGGCAGCTGCGGCCCCTTTGAAAATTGTGCCCCTGGTGGCCTGACTCCAGTGACCCCAAGTCCACCCTTAAACCTGGGCTTCCAGATGGGCAGAATTATCTACTGGGCACCCTGATGAGCTGGTTTCCTTGAACAGTCTTGCTAGAGAACTGTACGGTGTTGAGTAAGAGCACACTTCTTGCATAATTGGTGATTATTTTGGGAACGTTAAGAAAAATAGGACTCTGGAACCTGTGGACATGGACTAAAGCCTGAGCTGTATAAATATTTGTGAAATACAGAAATGTTTTCCAAGAAAATCATAGTATGAAAAAGTGAGTGTCAGGCAGCTTTTGCTCATCTGCGTTTTGCCAACTTGGAGCAAACAAGCTGACTTTGTATAGCGGCAGCAAGTACTGCATACATCTAGCCAAGGCACTAGGAATGACATTTTGTTTTGCTACAACTACCTTTGTAGCTGTACTATAAATGTGTTTGGTGTCATCCAGTAGAGGAAATATTATTTGCATGACAGATCACAGCAGCCCTGGGGGTTAAACCATTCACATGTTTTTATACTGAAGACTTAATACACCACAGAATGTGTCTGCATGTTTGCTAAATAACAGAAAATTGCTGAGCCGGCCCAGTCCTTGTAATCCTAAATGTAAAGTAGGATGGCCGAATTCCAAAATAAGGTTTGCTTTGGTTCCTGTACACCCCGCCAAGGCCCCGCAAGACTGTTGTTCTCTGTCCACAAGCATGCATTTCTGGCAGAATGGAATTCCTTGCTGGGATTACTGATGGACCCCCTGATAGTTGTGGAAGGCTGGGGGGGAGGGGCAGGGTTTTTTTTTTTCACATTGCTGCCACTTCTGTGGGGATATTTACACCTAGAACTGAAATCATCCTTACTGCCGTACTTTGTTAGCTAGACCACACTGCTTCTATTTTATTTCATTCTACTGAGCTGGGATCTGTACAGTAATACAACAGTGCACTCTAGAGAGAGAAGGAGATAGAGAGAAAAAGAGTACGGCATTTAAACAGCAACAAATACCCTTTATTCACCTCTTCCAATGCACTTGTGACTTCGCTGGAGGAAGAGGAATATCACTGCATCATATGCAAAGATACAGCAAAAAGACAATAGCTTGAATTTATATTAGCACTTAATTTCATTCAGCACTCAGGTTCAATCTGTCATCAGCTCATACAAGCAAACAGATAGAAGGATGCATGTGCTAACTGCTCAGATAATACCCCCACCCTCCCCTCTCCCTCTCCTTATCTCCTGTGCTTTACATTTGTTGCCTTTATAGGAATATGTCTTTCCAGTGTTTGCTTATGCACTTGATATAAGAATCTGTTTATTATGGGTTTTTTTTTAAACCGGTGTTGTCATTTTATGATCTCTGACTATTGGTTTATTAGCACTGTTCTCACACCCCAGTACCGCTTACAGAATTCTCTTTAATGCTCCAGAATACAGCTTTATGACTACATTTTGGATTAGAAATTAAATTAGTAACTGGTGTTCAGATTTGTTTTCATATATTAGTGTCTATGGTAATACTTCCCCTGGGCTGTGCTTCTTTACGTTTGGACAACAGTGGAAATGAACAAATAATTGTTGTACTCATTAATTAAGTGTCAGTTTATTATTTTAACTTCGGTGGCTAGATGTGCTGCTATTGTTTATTTTATTTATTTATACATCAGTTTACAACCTTTGAGCCAGAGGCTCGTTTCCAAAGGTACCTCGTCACAAAGAGGACAAAACACAGTACAACATTTAGTTACATCATTGTAGATAACAGCTTTTTACATCATAGCGATCAACAGTTTAGACAGATATATGCAGTAATTACTTTGTTTACAATAACAGTGTTACAGGTTTGGTATTGACAGGTTATTACAGTTATTCAGATAAGATTGAGAGGTAAGCATACATTGGTTAAGCAGACAATTAGTCTTGAGCAGGTACTGCTAAATTAGTAAAAACAGGTGGCTATGGGACAGGGTAGGTGATAGGTTAGGGAGGCAAGCCACTCTGGGAGTTTTTGTCAGTTGTTGTTGTGAAGCTACTCAGAGAGTTTTGTCGGGTACATTGAGCTGGGACATTTCTGACTTGGGGACAAGCACAGCTACGTATGTTAAATAGCTGACTTGATGCGGTTTTGAAGCTGGAGATTGTACGGGTATCGGTGATGGAGCTGGGGAGAGTATTGTACCAGGAGGGGGCTCTGTAACAGAAGGACCGTTGACCATGTGTAGTCCTGGTTCTAGAGACAGACAGGGTGGCCTTGGAAGAGCTACGAGTTTGGACTAAGGGTTGAGCTAGGTGGATAGAGGCTGTCAGGCCGGGAGGGGATAGTCCAAGGAGTCTTTTTTTAGTTATGAGGCAGGTTTGGTATCTGAGAAGTTCGTCCAGGTTAAGCAGCTTAGCCAAGTCATATAGCTGGCAGGTATGGGTTAATCTGGTGGTTCCCGTAATTACTCTACAGGCCTTATTCAAGGTGAGTCAGATTTTTTTGAGGGCGGTCGTGTCCGTGGCACCATAGACAGGCAGGCTATAGTCCACAAGGGACATGATTGAGGAGGTGACTGCTAGTCAGAGGGCATCGGGGGGAGGCAGTGCTTGTAGTGATAAAGGATACCTAGCTGTGTATTTGTAGCTGAGGCTAGAGTATCAATGTGGTCGTGGAAAGTGAGGGCAGAGTCAAAGGAGACCCCGAGGTACTTGTACAGGCGGACTTGCTCGAGAGGATGCTTAGAGCCAGGGAGGATACGGAGTGGGAAATTACTGAGTTTGTTTTGTGGATGGGCAAAGAGCATGGATTTGTTTTTTTAGATTGACTACAAGTCTGTGCTCTTTGAACCAGGCTTCAGCATCATTGAAGGCTAGTTGCAAGGTGTCTTGAAGGGAGATGGGGTTTTGGTGGGTGGCAAAGATGACGGCATCATCTGCGTACAGTAGGATTTTACCCATGCAAGCTCTGGGCATGGTATTAAGGTATAGTGAGAAGAGAAGTGGACCTAGGATGGAACCCTGAGGGACACCAGATCGGATGGGACATGTATTGGAGAGGGTAATAATTGTAAGAGAGGAGTATCTAAATTCCAAGAACTGCTATTATTCAGGCTGGTACAACCAGTTCTGCCCAGTTTAATCTTGCTTTCTGTTTCTACAAATGTACCTCAGGTAACCTCAGTAACATTCTGTAACCCTGCAGAAAACAACATGAACTCAGAAATTTCTACTACATTCATTATGACTTTGTTACAGCATGGTTTACAAAGCAAACATAGCTTCAAGGTATATAATAGCAAATATAGCTTTAGGATATATAAAATTCCCTCACAGGGGTTGTATTATTTCTATATGGGGCACTGTGGATCAGGGCTGGGGGGCACTATATGGAGGGTGGGGGTTTGTATTATGTCTATACAGGCACTGTAGATCAGGGCTGGGGTTGCACTACATGGATGGTGGGGGGGTTGTATTATTTCTATATGGGGCACTGTGGATCAGGGCTGGGGGGCACTATATGGAGGGTGGGGTTTGTATTATGTCTATACAGGCACTGTAGATCAGGGCTGGGGGTTGCACTACATGGATGGTGGGGGTTGTATTATTTCTATATGGGGCACTGTGGATTGGGGCAGGGGGCACTATATGGAGGGTGGAGGTTATATTATGTCTATACAGGCACTGTAGATCGGTGCTGGGGCTGCACTACATGGATGGTGGGGGGTTGTATTATTTCTATATGGGGCACTGTGGATCAGGGCTGGGGGCACTATATGGAGGGTGGGGGTTTGTATTATGTCTATACAGGCACTGTAGATCAGGGCTGGGGCTGCACTACATGGATGGTGGGGGGGTTGTATTATTTCTATATGGGGCCCTGTGGAGTGGGGCTGGGGCTGCACTACATGGATGGTGGAGGGGTTGTATTATTTCTATATGGGGCACTGTGGATCAGGGCTTGGGCTGCACTACATGGATGGTGGAGGGGTTGTATTATTTCTATATGGGGCACTGTGGATCAGGGCTGGGGCTGCACCACATGGATGGTGGAGGGGTTGCATTATTTCTATATGGGGCACTGTGGATCAGGGCTGGGGCTGCACTACATGGAGGGGGTTGTATTATTTCTATATGGGGCACTGTAGATCGGGGCTGGTGGCACTACATGGAGGGTGGGGGGGGTTGTATTATTTCTATATGCAGCACCGTAGATCAGGGCTGGGGCTGAACTACATGGATGGTGGAGGGGTTGTATTATTTCTATATGGGGCACTGTGGATCAGGGCTGGGGCTGCACTACATGGATGGTGGAGGGGTTGTATTATTTCTATATGGGGCACTGTAGATCAGGGCTGGGGCTGCACTACATGGATGGTGGAGGGGTTGTATTTCTATATGGGGCACTGTAGATCAGGGTTGGGGCTGCACTACATGGATGGGGGCGGGGTTGTATTATTTCTATATGGCTCACTGTGGATCAGGGCTGGGGCTGCACAACATGAATGGTGGAGGGGTTATATTATTTCTATATGGGGCACTGTGGATCAGGGCTGGGGCTGCACTACATGGAGGGTGGGGGGGTTGTATTATTTCTATATGGGGCACTGTAGATCGGGGCTGGTGGCACTACATGGAGGGTGGGGGGGGTTGTATTATTTCTATATGCAACACCGTAGATCAGGGCTGGGGCTGCACTACATGGATGGTGGAGGGGTTGTATTATTTCTATATGGGGCACTGTGGATCAGGACTGGGGCTGCACTACATGGATGGTGGAGGGGTTGTATTATTTCTATATGGGGCACTGTGGATCAGGGCTGGGGCTGCACCACATGGATGGTGGAGGGGTTGCATTATTTCTATATGGGGCACTGTGGATCAGGGCTGGGGCTGCACTACATGGAGGGTGGGGGGGTTGTATTATTTCTATATGGGGCACTGTAGATCGGGGCTGGTGGCACTACATGGAGGGTGGGGGGGGGTTGCATTATTTCTATATGCAGCACTGTAGATCAGGCCTGGGGCTGCACTACATGGATGGTGGAGGGGTTGTATTATTTCTATATGGGGCACTGTGGATCAGGGCTGGGGCTGCACTACATGGATGGTGGAGGGGTTGTATTATTTCTATATGGGGCACTGTAGATCAGGGATGGGGCTGCACTACATGGATGGTGGAGGGGTTGTATTACTATATGGGGCACTGTAGATAAGGGTTGGGGCTGCACTACATGGATGGTGGAGGGGTTGTATTATTTCTATATGGGGCACTGTGGATCAGGGCTGGGCTGCACTACATGGATGGTGGAGGGATTGTACTATTTCTATATGGGGCACTGTGGCTCAGGGCTGGGGCTGCGACACATGGATGGTGGAGGGGTTGCATTATTTCTATATGGGACACTGTGGATCAGGGCTGGGGATGCACTACATGGAGGGTGGGGGGGTTGTATTATTTCTATATGGGGCACTGTAGATCGGGGCTTCTGGCACTACATGGAGGGGGGGGGTTGTATTATTTCTATATGCAGCACCGTAGATCAGGGCTGGAGCTGCACTACATGGATGGTGGAGGGGTTGTATCATTTCTATATGGGGCACTGTGGATCAGGGCTGGGGCTGCACTACATGGGTGGTGGAGGGGTTGTATTATTTCTATATGGGGCACTGTAGATCAGGGCTGGGGCTGCACTACATGGATGGTGGAGGGGTTGTATTTCTATATGGGGCACTGTAGATCAGGGTTGGGGCTGCACTACATGGATGGTGGAGGGGTTGTATTATTTCTATATGGGGCACTGTGGATCAGGGCTGGGGCTGCACTACATGGATGGTGGAGGGGTTGTATTATTTCTATATGGGGCACTGTGGCTCAGGGCTGGGGCTGCACCACATGGATGGTGGAGGGGTTGCATTATTTCTATATGGGACACTGTGGATCAGGGCTGGGGCTGCACTACATGGAGGGTGGGGGGGTTGTATTATTTCTATATGGCGCACTGTAGATCGAGGCTTCTGGCACTACATGGAGGGTGGGGGGGTTGTATTATTTCTATATGCAGCACCGTAGATCAGGGCTGGGGCTGCACTACATGGATGGTGGAGGGGTTGTATCATTTCTATATGGGGCACTGTGGATCAGGGCTGGGGCTGCACTACATGGGTGGTGGAGGGGTTGTATTATTTCTATATGGGGCACTGTAGATCAGGGCTGGGGCTGCACTACATGGATGGTGGAGGGGTTGTATTTCTATATGGGGCACTGTAGATCACGGTTGGGGCTGCACTACATGGATGGTGGAGGGGTTGTATTATTTCTATATGGGGCACTGTGGATCAGGGCTGGGGCTGCACTACATGGATGGTGGAGGGGTTGTATTATTTCTATATGAGGCACTGTGGATCAGGGCTGGGGCTGCACTACATGGATGGTGGAGGGGTTGCATTATTTCTATATGGGGCACTGTGGATCAAGGCTGGGGCTGCACTACATGGATGGTGGAGGGGTTGTATTTCTATATGGGGCACTGTGGATCAGGGCTGGGGCTGCACTACATGAATGGTGGAGGGTTTGTATTATTTCTATATGGGGCACTGTGGTTCAGGGCTGGGGCTGCACTACATGGATGGTGGAGGGGTTGTATTATTTCTATATGGGGCACTGTAGATCGGGGCTGGGGGCACTACATGGAGGTGGGGGGTTGTATTATTTCTATATGGGGCACTGTGGATCAGGGCTGGGGCTGCACTACATGGATGGTGGAGGCGTTGTATTATTTCTATATGGGCACTGTAGATCAGGGCTGGGGCTGCACTCATGGATGGTGGAGGGTTGTATTATTTCTATATGGGGCACTGTGGATCAGGGCTGGGCTGCACTACATGGATGGTGGAGGGTTGTATTATTTCTATATGGGGCACTGTGGCTCAGGGCTGGGGCTGGACCACATGGATGGTGGAGGGTCATTATTTCTATATGGGACACTGTAGATCAGGGCTGGGGCATGCACTACATGGAGGGTGGGTTGATTTATTTCTATATGGGCACTGTAGATTGGGGCTTGTGGCACTATATGGATGGTGGGGGTAGTATTATGTCTATATGCAGGCACTGTAAATCAGGGCTGGGGCTGAACTACATGTATGGTGGAGGGTTGTATTATTTCTTTAAGGGGCACTTGGATCAGGGCTGGGGCTGCACTACATGGGTGGTGGAGGGTTGTATTATTTCTATATGGGGCACTGTAGATCAGGGCTGGGGCTGCACTACATGGATGGTGGAGGGTTGTATTTATATGCACTGTAGATCAGGGTTGGGGCTGCACTACATGGATGGTGGAGGGTTGTATTATTTCTATATGGGGCACTGTGGATCAGGGCTGGGCTGCACTCACATGGATGGTGGAGGGTTGTATTATTTCTATATGGCACTGTGGCTCTGTGGCTGGGCTGCACCACATGGATGGTGGAGGGGTTGCATTATTTCTATGGGACACTGTGGATCAGGCTGGGGCTGCACTACATGAGGTGGGGGGTTGTATTATTTCTATTGGCGCACTGTGGTCTGAGGTTCTGGCACTACATGGAGGGTGGGGGGGTTGTATTCTCTTCTATGCAGCACCGTAGATCGGGCTGGGGCTGCACCATGGATGGTGGAGGGGTTGTATCATTTTCTATATGGGCACTGTGGATCAGGCTGGGGCTGCACTACATGGGTGGTGGAGGGTTGTATTATTTCTATGGGGCACTGTAGATCAGGGCTGGGGCTTCACTACATGGATGGTGGAGGGTTTGGCTTTTTCTATATGGGGCACTGTGGATCAGGGCTGGGGGCTGCACTCATGGAGGGTGGTGGGTTGTATATTTCTATACAGGCACTGTGGATCAGGGCTGGGGGCTGCACTACATGGATGGTGGAGGGGTTGTATTATTTCTATATGGGGCACTGTGGATCAGGGCTGGGGTGCACTACATGGAGGTTGGGGTTGCATTATTTCTATAGGGGCACTGTGGATCAAGGCTGGGGCTGTACTACATGGATGGTGGAGGGTTTGTATTTCATAAGGGCACTGTGGATCGTGGCTGGGGCCGTACCACATGAATGTGGTGGAGTTTGTATTATTTCTCTATGGGGCACTGTGGTTCAGGGCTGGGGCTGCACCATGGATGTGTGGTGGAGGGTTGTATTATTTCTATATGGGGCACTGTAGATCGGGGCTGGGGCTTCTACATGGAGGTGGGGGTTGTATTATTTCTATATGGGGCACTGTGGATCAGGGCTGGGGCTGCACTACATGGATGGTGGAGGCGTTGTATTATTTTCTGTGGTCACTGTAGATCAGGGCTGGGGCTGCACTACATGGATGGTGGAGGGTTGTATTATTTACTATGGGGCACTGTGGATCAGGCTGGGGCTGCACCACATGGAGGGTGGGGTTGTGTTTTCTATATGGGGGCACTGTAGATCGGGGCTGGGGCACCTACATGGAGGGTGGGGGGTTGTATTATTTCTATATGCAGCACTGTAGACTGTGGGCTGGGGCTGTACTACATGGATGGTGGGGGTTGTATTATTTCTATGGGGCACTGTGGATTGGGGCTGGGGGCACTATATGGATGGTGGGGGTTAGTATTATGTTCTATACAGGCACTGTAAATCAGGGCTGGGGCCTTTTCAACTGGATGGTGGAGGGTTGTATTATTTCTTTAATGGCACCTGTGGGATCAGGGCTGGGGCTGCACTACATGGATGGTGGGGGTTGTATTATTTCTATATGCAGCACTGTAGATCAGGGCCTGAGCTGTATTACGTGAGGGTGGGTGTTATTTCCATAGGGCACTGTGGAGTGGGGCTGGGGTACTATATGGAGGGTGGTGGTTTGTATTATGTCTCTTGCAGGCACTGTAGATCAGGGCTGGGGCTGCTACTAATGGATGGTGGGGGTTGTATTATTTCTATATGGGGCACTGTGGATCAGGGCTGGGGCACTATATGGAGGGTGGTGGTTTGTATTATGTCTGTATGGCACTGTAGATCAGGGCTGGGGCTGCACCACATGGATGGTGGGGGTTGTATTATTTCATATGGGGCACTGTGGATCAGGGCTAGGGGTACTATATGGAGGGTGGGGTTTGTATTATGTCTATACAGGCACTGTAGACTGTGGGCTGGGCCACTATGGATGGATGGTGGGGTTAAGGTATTATTTCTATATGGGCACTGTGATCAGGGCTGGGGGGCACTATATGGAGGGTTGGGGTTGTATTATGTCTATACAGGCACTGTAGATCAGGGCTGGGGCTGCACTACATGGAGTGTGGGGGGTTGTATTATTTCATATGGGGCACTGTGGATCAGGGCTGGGGGGCACTATATGGAGGGTGGGGGTTTGTATTATGTCTATACAGGCACTGTGGATCAGGGCTGGGGCTGCATCAATGGATGGTGAGGGGTTGCATTATTTCTATATGGGCACTGTGGATCAAGGCTGGGGCTGTACTACATGGATGGTGGAGGGTTGTATTTCTATATCGGGCACTGTGGATCAGGGCTGGGGGGCTGCACTACATGGGATGGTGGAGGGTTTGTATATTTCTATATGGGCACTGTGGTTCAGGGCTGGGGCTGTACCACATGGATGGTGGAGGGGTTGTATTATTTATATGGGGCACTGTAGATCAGGGCTGGGGCTCTACATGGAGGTGGGGGTTGATTATTTCTATATGGGGCACTGTGGATCAGGGCTGGGGTGCACCTACATGGATGGTGGGCGTTGTATTATTTCTATATGGGCACTGTAGATCAGGGCTGGGGCTGCACTACATGGATGGTGGAGGTTGTATTATTTCTATATGGGGCACTGTAGATCGGGGCTGGGGGCACTACATGGAGGGTGGGGGGGTTGTATTATTTCTATATGCAGCACTGTAGATCAGGGCTGGGGCTGCACTACATGGATGGTGGGGGGTTGTATTATTTCTATATGGGGCACTGTAGATTGGGGCTGGGGGCACTATATGGATGGTGGGGGTTTGTATTATGTCTATACAGGCACTGTAAATCAGGGCTGGGGCTGCACTAAACGGATGGTGGAGGGGTTGTATTATTTCTATAAGGGGCACTGTGGATCAGGGCTGGGGCTGCACTACATGGATGGTGGGGGGGTTGTATTATTTCTATATGCAGCACTGCAGATCAGGGCCTGGGCTGCATTACGTGGAGGGCTGGGGGGTGTTATTTCTATATGGGCACTGTGGAGTGGGGCTGGGGGCACTATATGGAGGGGTGGTGGTTGTATTATGTCTATACAGGGCACTGTAGATCAGGGCTGGGGCTGCACTAAATGGAGGTGTGGGGTTGTGTGTATTCTATATGGGGCACTGTGGATCAGGGCTGGGGCTGCACTACATGGAGGGTGAGGGGGTTGTATTATTTCTATATGGGGCACTGTAGATCAGGGCTGGGGGACTACATGGAGGGTGGGGGTTGTATTATTTCTATATATGCAGCCCGTGGAGTCAGGGCTGGGGCTGCACTACATGGATGGTGTGGGGTTGTATTATTCTGCATGGGCACTGTGGATTCGGGCTGAGGGGCACTATATGGAGGGTGGGGGTTTGTATTATGTCTATACAGGCACTGTAGATCAGGGCTGGGGCTGCACCACATGGATGTTGGGGGTTGTATTATTTCTATATGAGGCACTGTGGATCAGGGCTGGGGGCACTATATGAGTGGTGGGGGTTGTATTATGTCTATACAGGCACTGTAGATCAGGGCTGTGGCTGCACTACTATGGATGGTGGGGGGTGTATTATTTCTATATGGGCACTGTAGATCAGGGCTGGGGGTACTATATGGAGGGTGGGGGTTTGTATTATGTCTATACAGGCACTGTAGATCAGGGCTGGGCTGCACTACATGGATGGTGGGGGGTTGTATTATTTCTATATGGGGCACTGGATCAGGGCTGGGGGCACTATATATGGAGGGTTGGGGTTGTATTATGTCTATACAGGCACTGTAGATCAGGGCTGGGGCTGCACTATGTAGGTGTGGGGGTTGTATTATTTCTATAAGGGCACTGTGGATCAGGCTGGGAGTACTATATGGAGGGTGGGGTTTGTATTATGTCATACAGGCACTGTGGATCATGGCTGGGGCTGCCACACTTATGGATGGTGGAGGGTTGCATTATTTCTATATGGGGCACTGTGGATCAAGGCTGGGGCTGCACTACATGGATGGTGGAGGGGTTGTATTTATATAGGGCACTGTGGATCAGGGCTGGGGCTGTACTACATGGATGGTGGAGGGTTTGTATTATTTCTATATGGGGCACTGTGGTTCAGGGCTGGGGCTGCACTACATGGATGGTGGAGGGTTGAATTATTTCTATATGGGCACTGTAGATCGGGGCTGGGGGCACTACATGTGGTGGGGTTGTATTATTTCTATATGGGGCACTGTGGATCAGGGCTGGGGCTGCACTACATGGATGGTGGAGGCGTGTATTATTTATATGGGGCACTGTAGATCAGGGCTGGGGCTTTACCATGGATGGTGGAGGTTGTATTATTTCTGTATGTGGCACTGTGGATCAGGGCTGGGGCTTGCACTACATGGAGGGTGGGGGTTGTATTATTTCTATATGGGGCACTGTAGATCGGGGCTGGGGAGCTTTCATGGAGGGTGGGGGTTGTATTATTTCTATATGCAGCACTGTAGATCAGGGCTAGGGCTGCACCACATGGATGGTGGGGGTTGCATTATTTCTATATGGGGCACTGTGGACTGGGGCTGGGGGCACTATATGGATGGTGGGGGTTTGCATTATATCTATACAGGCACTGTAAATCAGGGCTGGGGCTGCACTAAACGGATGGTGGAGGGGTTTTATTATTTCTATAAGGGCACTGTGGATCAGGGCTGGGCTGTACTACATGGATGGTGGGGGGGTTGTATTATTTCTATATGCAGCACTGTAGATCAGGGCTGGGGCTGCACTACATGGATGGTGGGGGGGTGTTATTATTTCTATGGGGCACTATGGATCGGCTGGGGGCACTATATGGATGTGGGGGTTTGTATTATGTCTATACAGGCACCTGTAAATCAGGGCTGGGGCTGCACTACATGGATGGTGGAGGGTTGTATTATTTCTATAAGGGGCACTGTTTATCAGGGCTGGGGCTGCACTACATGGATGGTGGGGGGGTTGTATTATTTCTGTATACAGCACTGTAGATCAGGGCTGGGGCTGCATTACATGGAGGGTGGGGGTGTGTTATTTCTATATGGTGCACTGTGGAGTGGGGCTGGGGGGCACTATATGGAGGGTGGTGGTTTGTATTATGTCTATACAGGCACTGTAGATCAGGGCTGGGGCTGCACTACATGGATGGTGGAGGGGTTGCATTATTTCTATATGGGACACTGGGGATCAGGGCTGGGGCTGCACTACATGGAGGGTGGGGGGTTGTATTATTTCTATATGGGGCACTGTAGATCGGGGCTGGGGGCACTACATGGAGGGTGGGGGGTTGTATTATTTCTATATGGGGCTGTGGATCAGGGCTGGGGCTGTACTACATGGAGGGTGAGGGGTTGTATTATTTCTATATGGGGCACTGTAGATCGGGCTGGGAGGCCTACATGGATGGTGGGGGTTGTATTATTTCTATATGCGGCACTGTGGATCAGGGCTGGGGCTGCACTACATGGATGGTGGAGGGTTGTATTATTTCTATATGGGGCACTGTGGATCAGGGCTGAGGGGCACTATATGGGGTGTGGGGTTTGTATTATGTCTATACAGGCACTGTGAGTCAGGGCTGGGGCTGCACTACATGGATGTTGGGGGTTGTATATTTCTATATGAGGCACTGTGGATCAGGCTGGGGCACTATATGGAGGGGTGGGGGTTGTATTATGTCTATACAGGCACTGCAGATCAGGGCTGGGGCTGCACTACATGGATGGTGGGGGGTTGTATTTATTTCTATATGGGGCACTGTAGATCAGGCTGGGGCAATAGTATGGAGGGTGGGGTTGTTTATGTCTATACAGGCACTGTAGATCAGGGCTGGGCTGCACTACATGGATGGTGGGGGGTTGTATTATTTCTATATGGGGCACTGTGGATCAGGGCTGGGGGCACTATATGGAGGGTTGGGGTTGTATTATGTCTATACAGGCACTGTAGATCACGGCTGGGGCTGCATACATGGAGTGTGGGGGGTTGTATTATTTCTATAAGGGGCACTGTGGATCAGGGCTCAGGGGCACTATATATGGAGGGTGGGGTTGGTCATTATGTTCTATATAGGCACTGTGGATCAGGGTTGGGGCTGCACCACATGGATGGTGGAGGGGTTGTATTATTTCATATGGGGCACTGTGGATCAAGGCTGGGGGCTGCACTACATGGATGGTGGAGGGTTGTATTTCTGATATGGGACTGTGGATCAGGGCTGGGCTTGCAGTGCATGGATGGTGGAGGGTTTGTTATTATTTCTATATGGGGCACTGTGGTTCAGGGCTGGGGCTGCACTACATGGATGGTGGAGGGGTTGAATTATTTCTATATGGGGCACTGTAGATCGGGGCTGGGGGCACTTGGAGGTGGGGGGTTGTATTATTTCTATATGGGGCACTGTGGATCAGGGCTGGGGCTGCACTACATGGATGGTGGAGGTTGTATTATTTCTATATGGGGCACTGTAGATCAGGGCTGGGGGCTGCACTTCATGGATGGTGGAGGGGTTGTATTATTCTGTATGTGGCACTGTGGATCAGGGCTGGGGCTGCACTCATGGAGGGTGGTTGTGTTGTTTCTATATGGGGCACTGTAGATCGGGCTGGGGGGCACTACATGGAGGGTGGGGGGTTGTATTTCTAATGCAGCACTGGTAGATCAGGGCTGGGGCTGCTACTATGGATGGTGGGGGGTTGTATTATTTCTATATGGGGCACTGTAGACTGGGGCTGGAGGCACTATATGGATGGTGGGGTTTGCATTATATCTATACAGGCACTGTAAATCATGGGCTGGGCTGCACCAACGGATGGTGGAGGGTTTTATTATTTCTATATGTGCACTGTGGATCAGGGCTGGGCTGTACTACATGGATGGTGGGGGTTGTATTATTTCTATATGCAGCACTGTAGATCAGGGGCTGGGGCTGCACTACATGGATGGTGGGGGGTTGTATTCTATATGGGAAATTGTGGATCGGGCTGGGAGCACCTATATGGATGGTGGGGGTTTGTATTATGTCTATACAGGCACTGTAAATCAGGCTGGGGCTGCACTACATGGATGGTGGGGGGTTTGTATTATTTCTATAAGGGGCACTGTTTATCAGGCTGGGGCTACTCCAATGGATGGTGGGGTTGTATTATTTCTGTATGCAGCACTGTAGATCAGGGCTGGGCTGCATTACATTGGAGGGTGGGGGTGTGTTATTTCTATATGGTGCACTGTGGAGTGGGGCTGGGGCACCATATGGAGGGTGGTGGTTTGATTATGTCTATACAGGGCACTGTAGATCAGGCTGGGGCTGCACTACATGGATGGTGGAGGTTGCATTATTTCTATAGGACACTGGGGATCAGGGCTGGGGCTGCACCACATGGAGGTGGGGTTGTATTATTTCTATATGGGGCACTGTGGATCGGGGCTGGGGGCACTACTATGGAGGGTGGGGGTTGGTATTATTTCTATATGCAGCACTGTAGATCAGGGCTGGGGCTTTTCATGGATGGTGGGAGGTTGTATTATTTCTATGGGGCACTGTAGATTGGGGCTGGGGGCACTATATGGATGGTGGGGGTTTGCATTATGTCTATACAGGCACTGTAAATCAGGGCTGGGGCTGCACTAAACGGATGGTGGAGGGGTTGTATTATTTCTATAAGGGGACTGTGGATCAGGGCTGGGGCTGACTACATGGAGGGTGGGGGTTGTATTATTTCTATATATGGGCACTGTAGATCGGGGCTGGGGGCACTACATGGAGGGTGGGGTGTATTATTTCTATATGCAGCACTGTAGATCAGGGCTGGGGCTGTACTATATGGATGGTGGGGGTTGTATTATTTCATATGGGCACTGTGGATTGGGCCAGTACTATATGGATGGTGGGGTTTGCATTATGTCTATACAGGCACTGTAAATCAGGGCTAGAGGCTGCACTAAGCGGATGGTGGAGGGTTGTATTATTTCTATAAGGGCACTGTGGATCAGGGCTGGTGCTGCACTATATGGATGGTGGGGTTGTATTTTTTATATGCAGCACTGTAGATCAGGCCTGGGCTGCATTACGTGGAGGGTGGGGGGGTGTTATTTCTATATGGGGCACTGTGGATTGGCTCAGGGTGTATATGGAGGTTGGTGGTTTGTATTATGTCTACAGGCACCTTAGATCAGGGCTGGGGGCTGCACTAAATGGATGGTGGGGGGTTGTATTTTCTATATGGGGCACTGTGGATCAGGGCTGGGGCTGCACTACATGGAGGGGGGGGGTTGTATTATTTCTATATGGGGGCACTGTAGATCGGGCTGGGGGTCACTACATGGAGGTGGGGGGTTGTTATTTCTATATGCAGCACTTCAGATGAGGCTGGGGCTGCACTACATGGAGGGTGGGGGTTGTAATATTTCTATATGTGGGCACCGGATCGGGGCTGGGGGCACTATATGGATGGTGGGGGTTTGTATTATGTCTATACAGGCACTGTAAATCAGGGCTGGGGCTGCACTACATGGATGGTGGAGGGGTTGTATTATTTCTATAAGGGGCACTGTTTATCAGGGCTGGGGCTGCACTACATGGATGGTGGGGGGGTTGTATTATTTCTGTATGCAGCACTGTAGATCAGGGCTGGGGCTGCATTACATGGAGGGTGGGGGTGTGTTATTTCTATATGGTGCACTGTGGAGTGGGGCTGGGGGGCACTATATGGAGGGTGGTGGTTTGTATTATGTCTATACAGGCACTGTAGATCAGGGCTGGAGCTGCACTACATGGATGGTGGAGGTTGCATTATTTCTATAAGGGACACTGTGGATCAGGGTTGAGGCTGCACTACATGGAGGGTGGGGTTGTATTATTTCTATATGGGGCACTGTAGATCGGGGTGCTACAACTTACATGGAGGGTGTAATATTATTTCTATATGCAGCACCATAGATCAAGGCTGGAGCTGCACCACATGGATGGTGGAGGGGTTGTATCATTTCTATATGGGGCACTGTGGATCAGGGCTGGGGCTGCACTACATGGGTGGTGGAGGGTTTTATCATTTATATGGGGCACTGTGGATCAGGGCTGGGGCTGCACTACATGGGTGGTGGAGGTTTTATTATTTCTATAGGGCACTGTAGATCAGGGCTGGGCCTGCACTACATGGATGGTGGAGGGTTGTGATTATTCTATATGGGGCACTGTAGATCAGGGTTGGGCTGCACTACATGGATGGTGGAGGGTTGTATTATTTCTATATGGGGCACTGTGGCTCAGGGCTGGGGCTGCACTACATGGATGGTGGAGGGTTGTATTATTTCATATGGGACACTGTGGCTCAGGGCTGGGGCTGCACACTTGGATGGGTGGGGTTGCTATTATTTCTATATGGGACACTGTGGATCAGGGCTGGGCTGCACTACATGGAGGGTGGGGTTGTATTATTTCTATTGGCAGCACCGTAGATCAGGGCTGGGCTACTACATGGATGGTGGAGGTTGTATCATTTCTATATGGGGCACTGTGGATCAGGGCTGGGGCTGCACTACATGGGTGGTGGAGGGTTGTATTATTTCTATATGGGGCACTGTAGATCAGGGCTGGGGCTGCACTACCTGGATGGTGGAGGGTTGTATTTCATATGGGGCACTGTAGATCAGGGTTGGGGCTGCACTACGCATGGATGGTGGAGGGTTGTATTATTTCTATATGGGGCACTGTGGATCTGGGCTGGGGCTGCACTACATGGATGGTGGAGGGGTTGTATTATTTCTATATGAGGCACTGTGGATCAGGGCTGGGGCTGTACTACATGGATGGTGGAGGGTTGCATTATTTCATATGGGGCACTGTGGATCAAGGCTGGGCTGCACTACATGGATGGTGGAGGGTTGATTTCTATATGGGGCACTGTGGATCAGGGCTGGGGCTGCACTACATGGATGGTGGAGGTTTGTATTATTTCTATATAGGGCACTGTGGTTCAGGGCTGGGGCTGCACTACATGGATGGTGGAGGGTTGTATTATTTCTATATGGGGCACTGTAGATCGGGCTGGGGGCACTATATGGAGGTGGGGGTTGTATTATTTCTATATGGGGCACTGTGGATCAGGGCTGGGGCTACTACATGGATGGTGGGGGTTGTATTATTTCTATATGGGCACTGTAGATCAGGGCTGGGGCTGCACTACATGGAGGGTGGGGGTTGTATTATTTCTATATGGGGCACTGTAGATCAGGGGCTGGGGGCACTACATGGAGGGTGGGGGTTGTATTGTTTCTATATGTAGCACTGTAGATCAGGGCTGGGGCTGCACTACATGGATGGTGGGGGTTGTATTATTTCTATATGGGGCACTGTGGATTGGGGCTGAGGGGCACTCTATGGATGGTGGGGGTTTGTATTATGTCTATACAGGCACTGTAAATCAGGGCTGGGGCTGCACTAAATGGATGGTGGAGGTTGTATTATTCTTTAAAGGCACTGTGGATCAGGGCTGGGGCTGCACACATGGATGGTGGGGGTTGTATTATTTCTATATGCAGCACTGTAGATCAGGGCCTGGGCTGCATTACGTGGAGGGTGGGGGTGTTATTTCTATATGGGGCACTGTGGAGTGGGGCTGGGGGCACTATATGGAGGTGGTGGTTTGTATTATGTCTATACAGGCACTGTAGATCAGGGCTGGGGCTGCACTAAATGGATGGTGGGGGGGTTGTATTATTTCTATATGGGGCACTGTGGATCAGGGCTGGGGGCACTATGGAGGGTGGTGGTTTGTATTATTTCTATACAGGCACTGTAGATCAGGGCTGAGGGCTGCACTACATGGATGGTGGGGTTGTATTATTTCTATATGGGGCACTGTGATCAGGGCTGGGGGGCACTATATGGAGGGTGGGGGTTTGTATTATGTCTATACAGGCACTGTAGATCAGGGCTGGGGCTGCACTACATGGATGGTGGGGGGGTTGTATTATTTCTATATGGGGCACTGTGGATCAGGGCTGGGGGCACTATATGGAGGGTTGGGGTTGTATTATGTCTATACAGGCACTGTAGATCAGGGCTGGGGCTGCACTACATGGAGTGTGGGGGTTGTATTATTTCTATAAGGGGCACTGTGGATCAGGGCTGGGGGGCACTATATGGAGGGTGGGGGTTTGTATTATGTCTATACAGGCACTGTGGATCAGGGCTGGGGCTGCACCACATGGATGGTGGAGGGGTTGCATTATTTCTATATGGGGCACTGTGGATCAAGGCTGGGGCTGCACTACATGGATGGTGGAGGGGTTGTATTTCTATATGGGGCACTGTGGATCAGGGCTTGGGCTGCACTACATGGATGGTGGAGGGTTTGTATTATTTCTATATGGGTACTGTGGTTCAGGGCTGGGGCTGCACTACATGGATGGTGGAGGGGTTGTATTATTTCTATATGGGGCACTGTAGATCAGGGCTGGGGCTGCACTACATGGAGGGTGGGGGGTTGTATTATTTCTGTATGGGGCACTGTAGATCGGGGCTGGGGGCACTACATGGAGGGTGGGGGGGTTGTATTATTTCTATATGCAGCACTGTAGATCAGGGCTGGGGCTGCACTACATGGATGGTGGGGGTTGTATTATTTCTATATGGGGCACTGTAGATTGGGGCTGGGGGCACTATATGGATGGTGGGGGTTTGCATTATGTCTATACAGGCACTGTAAATCAGGGCTGGGGCTGCACTAAACGGATGGTGGAGGGGTTGTATTATTTCTATAAGGGGCACTGTGGATCAGGGCTGGGGCTGCACTACATGGATGGTGGGGGGGTTGTATTATTTCTATATGCAGCACTGTAGATCAGGGCCTGGGCTGCATTACGTGAGGGGTGGGGGTGTTATTTCTATATGGGGCACTGTGGAGTGGGGCTGGGGGGCACTATATGGAGGGTGGTGGTTTGTATTATGTCTATACAGGCACTGTAGATCAGGGCTGGGGCTGCACTAAATGGATGGTGGGGGGGTTGTATTATTTCTATATGGGGCACTGTGGATCAGGGCTGGGGCTGCACTACATGGAGGGTGAGGGGGTTGTATTATTTCTATATGGGGCACTGTAGATCGGGGCTGGGGGCACTACATGGAGGGTGGGGTTGTATTATTTCTATATGCAGCCCCGTAGATCAGGGCTGGGGCTGCACTACATGGATGGTGGGGGGGTTGTATTATTTCTATATGGGGCACTGTGGATCAGGGCTGAGGGGCACTATATGGAGGGTGGGGGTTTGTATTATGTCTATACAGGCACTGTAGATCAGGGCTGGGGCTGCACTACATGGATGTTGGGGGTTGTATTATTTCTATATGGGCACTGTGGATCAGGGCTGGGGGGCACTATATGGAGGGTGGGGGGTTGTATTATGTCTATACAGGCACTGTAGATCAGGGCTGGGGCTGCACTACATGGATGGTGGGGGGGTTGTATTATTTCTATATGGGGCACTGTGGATCAGGGCTGGGGCACTATATGGAGGTGGGGGTTTGTATTATGTCTATACAGGCACTGTAGATCAGGGCTGGGGCTGCTACTACATGGATGGTGGGGGTTGTATTATTTCTATATGGGGCACTGTGGATCAGGGCTGGGGGGCACTATATGGAGGGTTGGGGGTTGTATTATGTCTATACAGGCACTGTAGATCAGGGCTGGGGCTGCACTACATGGAGTGTGGGGGGGTTGTATTATTTCTATAGGGGCACTGTGGATCAGGGCTGGGGGGCACTATATGGAGGGTGGGGGTTTGTATTATGTCTATACAGGCACTGTGGATCAGGGCTGGGGCTGCACCACATGGATGGTGGAGGGGTTGCATTATTTCTATATGGGGCACTGTGGATCAAGGCTGGGGCTGCACTACATGGATGGTGGAGGGGTTGTATTTCTATATGGGGCACTGTGGATCAGGGCTGGGGCTGCACTACATGGATGGTGGAGGGTTTGTATTATTTCTATATGGGGCACTGTGGTTCAGGGCTGGGGCTGCACTACATGGATGGTGGAGGGGTTGTATTATTTCTATATGGGGCACTGTAGATCGGGGCTGGGGGCACTACATGGAGGTGGGGTGTTGTATTATTTCTATATGGGGCACTGTGGATCAGGGCTGGGGCTGCACTACATGGATGGTGGAGGCGTTGTATTATTTCTATATGGGGCACTGTAGATCAGGGCTGGGGCTGCACTACATGGATAGTGGAGGGGTTGTATTATTTCTATATGGGGCACTGTGGATCAGGGCTGGGGCTGCACTACATGGAGGGGGGGGGGTTGTATTATTTCTATATGGGGCACTACATGGAGGGTGGGGGTTGTATTATTTCTATATGCAGCACTGTAGATCAGGGCTGGGGCTGCACTACATGGATGGTGGGGGGGTTGTATTATTTCTATATGGGCACTGTAGATTGGGGCTGGGGGCACTATATGGATGGTGGGGGTTTGCATTATGTCTATACAGGCACTGTAAATCAGGGCTGGGGCTGCACTAAACGGATGGTGGAGGGGTTGTATTATTTCTATAAGGGGCACTGTGGATCAGGGCTGGGGCTGCACTACATGGATGGTGGGGGGGTTGTATTATTTCTATATGCAGCACTGTAGATCAGGGCCTGGGCTGCATTACGTGGAGGGTGGGGGTGTTATTTCTATATGGGGCACTGTGGAGTGGGGCTGGGGGGCACTATATGGAGGGTGGTGGTT
Source organism: Neoceratodus forsteri (assembly GCA_016271365.2). Taxonomy (NCBI): domain Eukaryota; kingdom Metazoa; phylum Chordata; order Ceratodontiformes; family Ceratodontidae; genus Neoceratodus; species Neoceratodus forsteri. The sequence continues at coordinate 1,371,049,454 of CM057459.1, forward strand.
TGTATTATGTCTATACAGGCACTGTAGATCAGGGCTGGGGCTGCACTAAATGGATGGTGGGGGTTGTATTATTTCTATATGGGGCACTGTGGATCAGGGCTGGGGCTGCACTACATGGAGGGTGGGGGGGTTGTATTATTTCTATATGCAGCCCCGTAGATCAGGGCTGGGGCTGCATTACATGGAGGGTGGGGGTGTGTTATTTCTATATGGTGCACTGTGGAGTGGGGCTGGGGGGCCCTATATGGAGGGTGGTGGTTTGTATTATGTCTATACAGGCACTGTAGATCAGGGCTGGGGCTGCACTGCATGGATGGTGGGGGGTTGTATTATTTCTATATGGGGCACTGTGGATCAGGGCTGGGGGCACTATATGGAGGGTGGTGGTTTGTATTATGTCTATACAGGCACTGTAGATCAGTGCTGGGGCTGCACTACATGGATGGTGGGGGGGTTGTATTATTTCTATATGGGGCACTGTGGATCAGTGCTGGGGGCACTATATGGAGGGTGGGGTTTGTATTATGTCTATACAGGCACTGTAGATCAGGGCTGGGGCTGCACTACATGGATGTTGGGGGGGTTGTATTATTTCTATATGGGGCACTGTGGATCACGGCTGGGGGCACTATATGGAGGGTGGGGGTTGTATTATGTCTATACAGGTACTGTAGATCAGGGCTGGGGCTGCACTACATGGATGGTGGGGGTTGTATTATTTCTATATGGGGCACTGTGGATCAGGGCTGGAGGGCACTATATGGAGGGTGGGGGTTTGTATTATGTCTATACAGGCACTGTAGATCTGGGCTGGGGCTGCACTACATGGGTGGTGGGGCGGTTGTATTATTTCTATATGGGGCACTGTGGATCAGGGCTGGGGGCACTATATGGAGGGTGGGGGTTTGTATTATGCTATACAGGCACTGTAGATCAGGGCTGGGGCTGCACTTCATGGATGGTGGGGGGGTTGTATTATTTCTATATGGGGCTCTGTGGATCAGGGCTGGGGCACTATATGGAGGGTGGGGGTTTGTATCATGTCTATGCAGGCACTGTAGAACAGGGCTGGGGCTGCACTACATGGATGGTGGAGGGGTTGTATTATTTCTATATGGGGCACTGTGGATCAGGGCTGAGGGGCACTATATGGAGGGTGGGGGTTTGTATTATGTCTATACAGGCACTGTAGATCAGGGCTGGGGCTGCACTACATGGATGGTGGTGGGGTTGTATTATTTCTATATGGGGCACTGTGGATCAGGGCTGGGGCTGCACTACAGGGATGGTGGAGGGGTTGTATCATTTCTATATGGGGCACTGTAAATCGTGGCTGGGGGCACTACATGGATGGTGGAGGGGTTGTATTATTTCTATATGGGGCACTGTAGATCGGGGCTGGGGGCACTACATGGATGGTGGGGGGGTTGTATTATTTCTGTATGGGGCACTGTGGAGTGGGGCTGGGGGGTTGCCACTGGGCTTCAGAGGCTGGTGGCTGCTGTGCTGCTGTGTGCACTACCGCAGCCTGCCTGTGGGTGGCCAGCAGTTAGTTGGGTCTCGCATCTCTATGATGCGCGGGCAGCTGTGCTGCCCTTGCTGGCTGAATATGGGGATGCACGGCCCATTCGTGGAAAGGCCCCCTCCAGATATGCTGCATACAGTATTGCTGCACTTTGGCACAGCCAGAGATGCGTGATACATCTCTGTACTTTCAATATCCCACTTCAGCGCATTTCTTGAGTTGTGCCGGTGCATCTCCTGTGAAAATGTCCCCACAAGCAATTTGTAATTTATTGTGGGGCACTCAAAATGTATTTTGGGCACCTGCGATTAATGATCACATGACAATGTGATTAATTTGTGAATTGGGATATTTCAGGGCCCACATACAGGCTAACTCAGGCCCCTGATGAACCTCATTTTAGAGGCAATGCATAGGGGTGTTAGCCTGACATCTTTCATGCTTATGTGGCAATAAAGCCTTCAACTTATACTTCTCTGCCTTGATGTGTGCACATTTTGTTTGTTTCTTTTCATAATTACAAGTAATACACACTGCCATGAGTAGTGACTACAACAAGTTACCAGACAATCTGTCTGTCTGTCCTTTACTTCTCTACATTTTGGAGCTATCCAAGGTGACCATTCAGAGTGCCAGGCAGTCTGTCTGTCAGTTCATCTCTGATTCTAGACAGCACTACTTGTAGTGAAAATTTAGTTACTAGAGAGTCTGCAGGTCTGTACATCCGTGATACAGGACAGTGCTACCAGCAGTGACCACAGAGATTTATCAGATGTCAGTCTATCACTGGTACAGGGCAGTGCTATTAGTAGTGACCCCACAGAGTTACCAGATGGCTGTCCATCACTGATACAGGGCAGTGTTACAAGTAGTGACCCCACAGAGTTACCAGATGTCTGTCCATCTCTGACACAGGACAGTGTTACCAGTAGTGACTCCACAGAGTTATCAGATGTCTGTCCATCTCTGACACAGGACAGTGTTACCAGTAGTGACCCCACAGAGTTACCAGATGTCTGTCCATCTCTGACACAGGACAGTGTTACCAGTAGTGACCCCACAGAGTTACTAGATGTCTGTCCATCTCTGACACAGGACAGTGTTACCAGTAGTGACCCCTCAGAGTTACCAGATGTCTGTCCATCTCTTGCGCAGGACAGTGTTACCAGTAGTGACCCCACAGAGTTATCAGATGTCTGTTCATCTCTGACGCAGGACAGTGTTACTAGTAGTGACCTCACAGAGTTATCAGATGTCTGCCCATCTCTGATATAGGACAGTGTTACCAGTAGTGACCCCACAGAGTTATCAGATGTCTGTTCATCTCTGACACAGGACAGTGTTACCAGTAGTGACCCCACAGAGTTACTAGATGTCTGTCCATCTCTGACACAGGACAGTGTTACCAGTAGTGACCCCTCAGAGTTACCAGATGTCTGTCCATCTCTTGCGCAGGACAGTGTTACCAGTAGTGACCCCACAGAGTTATCAGATGTCTGTTCATCTCTGACGCAGGACAGTGTTACTAGTAGTGACCTCACAGAGTTATCAGATGTCTGCCCATCTCTGATATAGGACAGTGTTACCAGTAGTGACCCCACAGAGTTATCAGATGTCTGTTCATCTCTGACACAGGACAGTGTTACCAGTATTGACCTCACAGAGTTACCAGATGTCTGTCCATCTTTGATACAGGACAGTGTTACCAGAAGGGACCAAACAGTTACCAGATATCTGTACATCTCTGATACAGATAATCCAAAGTTTTGCTGTGTGCTCAGAATGCAGAGTTGCTCCACACAGAGTTATCAGACATTTGTCCATCTTAGGTATTGACAGAGGCAAATAGTGACCAAAAAGAGTTACCAAATATCTTTCCATCTCTGATACTGGATAGCAAAAATCTATATTATGCTTAATCAATCTTGCTACTTTTTATGAGAATGTTAGTCACAAACTTGACAATAATAATGTTGATGTTATTTATCTGGACTTTCAGAAGGCATTTGACCGAATTCCACATAAAGCCATACTTATAAATCTACATAGATCAGGATTAGATAATAAACGTATCACTTGGGTCGAAGCATGATTGAATATTAGTTCACAAAGGATGCTGATTAATGGATTCACATGAATTTATATATGTTATGTATGTATTTATGTATATATGTATGTATTTATGTATGTATGTATATGTGTATGTATGTATGTATGTATTTATGTAAGTATATGTGTATATATGTATTTATGTAAGTATATGTGTATGTATGTATGTATATGTGTATGTATGTATTTATGTATGTATGTATGTATATGTGTATTTATGTATGTATATGTGTATGTATGTATGTATTTATGTATGTATTTATGTATGTATGTATATGTGTATGTATGTATTTATGTATGTATGTATATGTATGTATTTATGTATGTATATGTGTATGTATGTACGTATTATATTTATGTATGTATATATATGTGTATGCATGTATGTATGTATTTATGTATGTATGTATTTAAGTATGTATGCATATGTGTATGTATGTATGCATATGTGTATTTATGTATGTATGTATTTATGTATGTATGTATATGTGTATGTATGTGTGTATGTATGTATTTATGTATGTATATATATGTGTATGCATGTATGTATGTATTTATGTATGTATGTATTTAAGTATGTATGCATATGTGTATGTATGTATGCATATGTGTATTTATGTATGTATTTATGTATGTATGTATATGTGTATGTATGTGTGTATGTATGTATTTATGTATGTATGTATTTAAGTATGTATGAATATGTGTATATATGTATGTATGTATTTATGTATGTATGTATATGTGTATGTATGTATTTATGTATGTATGTATATGTATGTATTTATGTATGTATATGTGTATGTATGTATTTATGTATGTATGTATATGTGTATGTATGTACGTATTTATGTATTTATGTATGTATATATATGTGTATGCATGTATGTATGTATTTATGTATGTATGTATTTAAGTATGTATGCATATGTGTATTTATGTATGTATTTATGTATGTATGTATATGTGTATGTATGTGTGTATGTATGTATTTATGTATGTATGTATATGTGTATGTATATGTGTATGTATGTGTGTATGTGTGTATGTATGTATTTATGTATGTATGTATATGTGTATGTATATGTGTATGTATTTCTGTATGTATGTATATGTGTATGTATGTGTGTATGTATGTATTTATGTATGTATGTATGTATTTATTTATTTTTTGAAACGTTTCACCAGGAAGGCATGCTGAGCAACAAGTTGCTCAACTCCCGGTGTGACCTGAGGGGAAAGGGTACAATAGGAGTGAGACATTAAACATACAAGTTACAAGATCAACATCAACATACAGTTGTAAGGCAGATTTTACAAGCAATGTTACAACAGTGTTGCACATAATATGTGGAAAGAGTGGACAATAATAAGTGCCGGGTTAATAAGTAAACCAGTGCTTATGTGAAAGAAACGAGAGAAAGGGGAGGGAGGGGTGAGGAGGGGGAGGGAGAAGAGTCAGGCCCCTGGATATCCCCTCAGGGTGCGAGGAACCCTGCAATGGGAGTGGTGGGACCAGAGAGAAGGGGATAATGCAGTGTCCCAGAGAAAGACTCCTTTAGCATGGTGGGAGAACAGAGTAGATCAGAGATACAAGCCCCTTGGGGTGATAAGTGAAGGTAAGTATAGAGAGAAGGGTTTTGCCCAGGGCTTAGAGGAGGGAATTAAATAGGGACATGGCAGGAGCAGCTAGATGCAAGGTAATTTTTGAGGGCAGAGCTGATGGAATAGGCAGAGGACAAGTGCCGGATCTGAGGTGGGAGGGAGTTCCATTTTGGTAGGCAGTGAGAGTAACTGGATTGGCCGATTTGGGATTTGAACAAAATTAATGAGTGCAGGGCTAAAACTTTGGGCATGTCCTTTAATGAGAATAAATGTGTGGTCATACATTTTGGAAAGAAGAATCCTCAACACTCTTTCATTTTCTAGGGCTCAGCTGTTCAGGCTACAGAGATATCAGGGGACCTCGGTATATTGGTGGACCATAAAATACTGTAATTGCTAAGATTAATAAATATTGGTGTAATATTAGAAGAAGCATTAAGACCAGGAACAGCGAAGTAATTGTACCCCTGTATAGAGCTTGTGTGCATCCAGTTCTTGATTCTGGATCCCAGTTTTGGGCACCATATAAGAGAAAACAAATAGCCAGTATTGAATGGGTACAGAGGTGCATAACAAAATCAATTAAAGGGGTGGGAAATTTGGACTATGTGAACCATTTAGATAAAATTAAATTAGCTTCTTTGGAATCTTGATGTGTTAGAGAGAATTTAAAGGAACACTGTCAACCCTTTTAGTCCTCAAACTGTCCATCGATTAAAAAAACGTATTTTAAGATTGTTCACATTCTGTTGCATGTGCTATTGTGGCTGGTGGTTTGATTCTGATTCCTTTTTTCCTTTTAAAAGTGTAAAACTTCTTCCCACCATACTGGTGTCATCACACCAAAATGTGTTTGTTTACATTCCTTAATCAGGTCCCACTGTATCGTTTCTGGCCTTGGGAACACCCCCAACACAGTCTAGCCACTCAAGATTCAGTGGGAGCAGAGGAGACTATTGCATCATGAGTGGCTGCACTGCTTGGGGATGTTCCTAATGTTCAGGAAGTGAGCAATAAGATCAGACCAAGGACTTGAAACAAAACAAGGTTGGGTATAATCACATAATTACCATGCATTTTAGTTCTACTAACAAATGAGGCAGATTAAACCTCCAGCAACACCAATGAATTTTAAAGCAGGTAAGTAATTATAAAACGTGAGTTTTCAACTTGAAATAGTATGATGCAAAAAGAGTTAACAGTGTCCCTTTAATGTTCTTATTTGACACACAGTACTGTGTAACACAGAACTAATGGTGTCTTTGAATTTGAACTTTAAACTGGATCTTAAGGAAACTAGGGGCATCCATTATGACTAAAAAGAAATAGTGAGAACCGAGAAAAGGAAGCACTTTTTCACACAAAAAATGGTAGGTGTGTGGAACAACATTCTGCTGGAAATTGTGGCAAGCAAGAACAAGATTCATTTTAAACAAACATTTGTCAATGCCGAATGTTTGCTTGCTGGCATTGACATTGGTAGTGCAGAAGTTACAGAGCTGCATATTAGGAATGGCAGTGAAGTATTGAACTGAAGCCAACCCCACCACCACCCTGCAGAGAGTGACAGGCATTGGGGTGTGCCTTTGGGTCGTCAGGCATAACGGCCACACCATTTCACCACACCCTACCCTGCAGACACTGACAAGTGTCACAGTGTGCCTTGGGGTCTTTGGCCCTTATGTGCACCCCATTCCATCAGGAAATACGGTGAGGTGGGTGCGGTATAGGAGAATGGGGTGAACTTTGGGGCCGAAGAGGCCAAGGCATACCTTGATGCCTCTCACTTGCTGCAGGGTGTTGAATGGTGTGAGCATTACAGGCAAGAATCCCAAGTCACACCCCTGATGCCTGTCATTCTCTACAGAGTGGGGCATTATGGTTGGAAACCCTAACAGCTCAGGCATTCGTTGGTATTTTCACTCCAAATTTTCAACATGTTTTTTTGAGACCCCACCTCATGAACAGTGGCACATCAGTTTGTTAGCCGAAAGCTGCTTATGCACAGCGACCACGGCATTTAGCACCACAGGTGCAAAAACACATTCCAAACAGGATGTGAAAAATAACAGCTATACTGTTCATGGGGAGGTGGAAAAAATGGCAATGTTGCAAATCTGCAGTAAAAATATTAAAAAAACTGGTGAAGTCACGAGCGTGCATAGAAACTGTGCAACGCACACCCGTAATGTAATTAGTATGGGGATTTTTTACAGCAGATTGGCAACTCAGGCATTTTGGGACCTCCGATCATGAACAGTGTCACATCTGTCCCGAACAATGATTTCCCACAGCGACCACGCATCTCTGCACTGAAAGTGTGAAAACACATTTCGGCCATGTTGTGAAAAATGACAGCTGTACTGTTCATAAGGAAGTGTGGAAAAATGCAACTGGTGAAAATCTGGACTGAAAATATTACAAAGTCATGAACTTACGAGGGTTCGTGGAAACCGCGCAATGCTGACTCGTAACACAGTCATTTTATGGACTTTTGTCACCAAATTTTCAACATAGCCATTTTAAGACCTCTGCTCATGAACAGTGTAACTGTGAATTTCTTAATCTGTCCCAAACATTGCTTTCGAACACCGACTGCACCATTGTGCGCTACATGTGGAAACACATTTTGGGCGACATGTGAAAAATGGCAGCTGTACTGTTCATAAGGAAGTGTAATAAAATGGCAATGTGGAAAATCTGGAGTGAAAATATAGAAAATTCGCAAACTTATAAGCGTGCATAGGAACTGCGCAACGCACGCTCGGTAAACAGTAAACTTTAGGAATTTTTTCACCAAATTTTCAACATAGCCATTTTATGACCTCTGCTCATGAACAGTGTCACTGTGATTTTCTTAATCTGTCCCAAACATTGCTTTCGCAGACCGACTGCACCATTGTGCGCTACATGTGCGGAAACACATTTTGGGTGACATGTGAAAAATGGAGGCTGTACTGTTCATAAGGAAGTGTAATAAAATTGCAATGTGGAAAATCTGGAGTGAAAATATAAAACATTCGCAAACTTATAAGCGTGCGTGGGAACTGAGCAACGCACGCTCGTAAAACAGTCATTTTTAGGAATTTTTTCACCAAATTTTCAACATAGCCATTTTAAGACCTCTGCTCATGAACAGTATAACTGTGATTTTCTTAATCTGTCCCAAACATTGCTTTTGCACACCGACTGCACCATTGTGCGCTACATATGCGGAAACACATTTTGGGTGACATGTGAAAAATGGCAGCTGTACTGTTCATAAGGAAGTGTAATAAAATGGCAATGTGGAAAATCTGGAGTGAAAATATAGAAAATTCGCAAACTTATAAGCGTGCATAGGAACTGCGCAAAGCACGCTCGTAAAACAGTAATTTTTAGGAATTTTTTCACCAAGTTTTCAACATAGCCATTTTAAGACCTCTGCTCATGAACAGTGTAACTGTGATTTTCTTAATCTGTCCCAAACATTGCTTTCGCACACCGACTGCACCATTGTGCGCTACATGTGTGGAAACACATTTTGGGCGACATGTGAAAAATGGCAGCTGTATTGTTCATAAGGAAGTGTAATAAAATGGCAATGTGGAAAATCTGGAATGAAAATATGGAAAATTCACAAACTTACGAGCGTGCATAGGAACTGTGCAACGCACGCTCGTAAAACAGTCATTTTTAGGAACTTTTTCACCAAATTTTCAACATAGCCATTTTAAGACCTCTTCTCATTAAAAGTGTCACTGTGATTCTCTTAATGTGTCCCATAGATTGATTTCGCACACCGACTGCGCCATTGTGTGCTACATGGGCGGAAACACATTTTGGGCAAGATGTGAAAAATGACAGCTGTACTGCTCATAAGGAGGTGTGGTAAAATGGCAATATTGAAAATCTGGAGTAAAAATATTGAAAATTCACGAACTTACGAGAGTGCATAGGAACTATGCAACGCACGCTCGTAAAACAGTCATTTTTAGGAATTTTTCCACCAAAATTTCAACATAGCCTTTTTGAGAGCCCACCTTATGAACAATGGCAGTGTCATTTCATTACATGGTCCTGAAAGGTGATTTCATGCAGTGACTGCGAAATCACCCTTCGGGCCCGATTAACGCCATGACAGTGCAATAACTCATGAGGAGGGGTCCCAAAAACCCCATGTTGAAAATTTGGGCCCAAAATTCCCAAAACTGCCTGAGATATGGCAAAAAGTTGAAAAAACCATACCCTGTTATACAGCTTACGGCATTTCCTCAGTTAGTGGTCAGCTTTGAAGAGTGCAGGACGTGTTCCCGGTCCACCGAAGATTGTCGCGCCGGAGTCTGGAGGTAAGTATGGGGTGGGGGTGGGGAGGCAGGTGCGCAGTGGGTGGGCGCGGTGGGGCAGACACAGCGAGGGACCGTTTTGATTTTCAGGTTTGTTTGTTTTAATGACGATGGCGCTGGGCGTTTGCCATGCTGGGGTGAGCTCCCAGCATAGCAGAAGGATGGCTGGTTGGGGGGTGTGGAGCCGATGGGGGACTGGGCACCCCCATTGGCCATAGCATCTGTTGCCATGCTGGGGTGGGGCTCCCAGCGTGGCACCCTGTACTGGGGGGGAGAGACAGTGGAGCCGATGGGGGATTGGGCACCCCCGTTGGCTATACAACATGTAGCCACACTGGGGTGGGCACCCAGCATGGCATATGGAACTGTGTTTCGGGGGGGCGCAGCACAGCTGATGGGGGATTGGGCACCCCCGTCGGCTATACAGTGTGTGTGTGGGGGGGCAGCACGCAGCATGTGTGTGTGTGTGTGTGTGTGCGTGTGTGTAGGGGGAGTGCACATGAGCAGGCGATATCTTATCGCTGCTCACTGAAGTGTAGTTCCCCCTTTCAACTGTATGCCACTGCATTTGGAGCTGTCATAGACAGCTCCAGCAGGCATTGAAGAACTGCGGCCGCACCTTCAAACACACTGACTGAATTGGAAGAGGGCCGACACACCTCCGAAAACTCGGGTGATGGCACTATGTTTCTTGCACATGCGTGCAAGCAAACATAAAAAGGTTGGATGTCTACATGACCCTGAATCCAAATATTAAGTACTACTACTGAAACAGTGAGAGGGCAGTTCACATGGGCTTACAGCCACTATCTGATCTAAAACCTCTAATAGTAAACTCTATAACCAGAGACTACAAAGAGTTACCAGAGTCTGTCTACCTCTGATACAGTTCACCATAAGTGACCACAACAAGTTACCAGATGACTGTCCATCTCTGATACAGTGCACCATAAGTGACCACAACAATTTACCAGATGTCTGTCCATCTCTGATACAGTACACCATAAGTGACCACAAGTTACCAGATGTCTGTCCATCTCTGATACAGTGCACCATAAGTGACCACAAGTTACCAGATGACTGTCCATCTTTGATACAGTGCACCATAAGTGACCACAACAATTTACCAGATGTCTGTCCATCTCTGATACAGTGCACCATAGGTGACCACAACAAGTTACCAGATGTCTGTCCATCTCTGATACAGTTCACCATGTGACCACAACAAGTTACCAGATGACTGTCCATCTCTGATACAGTGCACCATAAGTGACCACAACAAGTTACCAGATGACTGTCCATCTTTGATACAGTACACCATAAGTGACCACAACAATTTACCAGATGTCTGTCCATCTCTGATACTGTGCATCATAAGTAACCATAACAATTTACCAGATGTCTGTCTATCTCTGATACTGGACAGTGCTACAAGTAATGACCACACAGAAGTACCAGAGAGTATATCTGTCTGTAACTAATATAGAACAGTACAAACAGTAGTGACCACACAGAGTTATCAAATATCTGTCCATCTCTACTAGTAGACAGCACTACCAATAGTGGACAGAGTTACTAGACATCTGTCCATCTCTGGTACTAGACAGATCTACCAGAAGTGACCACACAGAGTTACCAAATGCCTGTCCATCTCTGACATAGGAGAGTAAAACCAGTAGTAACTACACTGCTATGCAGCACAGGATGTATGTCCTTCACTGATGCTGGACTTTGCTATCAGTATTGACACCACAGAGTTACCAGATATCTGTTCATCACCGATAGTGGACAGTACAACAAGTAGTGACCACACCAAGTTTCCAGATGTCTGTCCATCTAGTATACAGGACAGAACTACATGTAGTGACCACACAAAGTTATCAGATGTCTACCCATCACTGATATTGGGCAGTGCTACCATGTTGACTATAGTTACCCAATGTCTATATATCTCCAAAACAGTATATTTATTTATTTTTTTAATTTTATTTATTTATTTATTCTTTGGTAACCGGGTAAAGGCACTGGACCAAAAGTCCCCTTTCAGGCCCAACCTGGACAAAAAACATACAAAATATACAGCTACAAACAAACAACAAAACAAGTAATATAAATTACACATTACAATTACAAACTTTAGGGAGGCAGTATAGCGCAGTGGTCTAAGGCTCTGAGTTGTAAATCTGGAGATCTGGGTTTGAATTCCACAGCCCCCACGTGCATACTGTGTGACCCTGAGCAAGTTACTTAACTTCTCTGTGCTCCCAGGTCACATCTGTAAACAAGCTATCAGCTTAGTGTGCCATTCCTGATAAAACAATTGCTAAAAAACAAACAAAAATCAAACAGATCTAAGTAATAAATATTTTTTTAGCCTGAGTTTAAAAGTTGAAACTGAGGAGCAATCCTGACATCAAGAGGGAGTGAATTCCAATATAAAGGTGCTGCTATAGAAAAATCTCTAGAGCTAGACCTACGTTGATGCCTAGGTACAACATATAAGGGGCCATCAGCTGACCTCAAGCTGGGGAGCAGTTCTCTCCTAACAACATGATCAGAAAGAGGAAAGAGGGAACCAAAATGAAAACATTTGTACATCAAGCACCCTACAAAATATTTTATTCTATTCCATAGCTGGGGGAAAACCACCCCAGCTGAGAATAAAGATTGCACCACTGTGTCCTGTTGGGGGCTCCTAAAATAAATCTGCAAATATTATTATAAACCACAGATAGTGCTTGCAATTCTTTTGCACCAATATTATAATACAAACAAGAACTGTAATTAAAATAAGGAAGAAGGGATCTAGTAGCAATTGCTAATCTAATTTCTTGTGAGAAAAATGACTTGAATTTGTATAATACCCCTATTCTCTGGTTTACTTTTTTAACTATTGACTGAACCTGAAGTGAAAAAGTTAAACTAGGATCCAAAAGTGTGCCCAAATATTTAAATTGAGACGCTTGTTCAAGTAGACCACCCCGAGAATCAGATATCCTCAGTTCTGGGGTGTCCACCAACATAGACTGAGTACCAAATAACATGACCTTTGTTTTAGCTGAGTTCAAAACCATAGCATTTGAAGTTAGCCAGGAACAAATATCACCAAAATCCTTCTCTAAGGAACAAGAAAGTTCAGACACTAAATTTGACTGAGCACAGATCACAAGATCATCTGCATAAAGTAATGATTCACTAAACTTACAAACCCTGGGAAGCTGGTTAATAAAAAATTGAAAATAACAAGGGTCCCAAAATGGACCCTTGAGGCACACCATAACTAACTGACAAAATAGCAGAAACCATAGATCCTACTTGAACAAACTGATACCTGTTACTCAAGTAATCATGAAACAAGGAGACAGCGACATCAGAAAACCCCAGATCTTTTAATTTTATGCAAACCAAAATATGATCAATCAAATCAAAAGCCTTAGTTAGGTCCACAAACACCGTTCCGGTCATCAAACCCTTCTCAAAACCACACAAGAGGGAGTTCATGAACCAAACCAAAGCCATCTTCATTCCAAAATGTTTACCGAACCCATGCTGCTACCTTGACAACAAACCATGGGTAACCAAATAGGCATCAATTTGCCTAGCTACTAATCGCTCAAGTAGTTTGATAAGGGGATTCCATATTGATATTGTCTTTTTTTCAGAATCAGAACCACCTTAGTTTTCTTCAAAGACAAGGGAAAAACAGCTGTAACCAGTGATATCTTAACATTGTAACAGAGGGGATCCATAATAAAGGGGGTAGCCAGTTTTAAGGAATGGGCATCCAGCCCATCCCCACCATCAGTCTCTTTATTAGGAAGGGACTGCAGAAGATGAGCAACTTCATTGGGTGTCATGTCCTTAAATAAAAACTTAGGTCCATCAACCAAGGGAACAGAGGAAGAAAATTTAGTATTACCAGCATGAGAAAAAGATCTGAACTTAGATCAGAAAATGTAGAATTCAACCATTTCAAGATTTTAGACAAGTCATCAGTTTCTTTGCCATCAATATTTATTTTCTGAATGTCAGATTTAGATTTGGGGGAGAGCAGAGAATTAACATTATACCAAAACTTCTTTGGATCTGTCCAACTGCCTTCAATATTGTTACAGGTAGTCACTACCAGTAGTGACTATCCACAGTTGCTGAATGTCTGTAAATTTCTTATACAGAGTGCAACCATTAGAAGTGAAGACAGAGAGTAACCAGATGTTTGTCCATCTCTGATACAGTACACTGCTACCAGAAGTCATAGTAGAGAATTACCAAATGTCTGTCCATCTCTGATACTGGAAAGTGCTACCAGAAGTCATAGTAGAGAATTACCAAATGTCTGTCCATCTCTGATACTGGAAAGTGCTACCAGAAGTCATAGTAGAGAATTACCAAATGTCTGTCCATCTCTGATACCGGACAGTACTACCAGAAGCCACAGTACAGAGTTCCCAGATGTCTGTCCATCTCTGATAGTGGACACTGTTACCAGAAGTCACAGTAGAGAGTTACCAGATGTCTGTCCATCACTGATACTGGACAGTGCTACCAGAAGTCATAGTAGAGAGTTACCAGATGTCTGTCCATCTCTGATACTGTACAGTGCTACCAGAAGCCACAGTAGAGAGTTACCAGATGTCTGCCCATCTCTGATACTTCAGAGTGCTACCAGAAGTCTTTGTAGAGAGTTACCAGATGTCTGTCCATCTCTGATACTGGATAGTGCTACCCGACGCCATAGTAGAGAGTTACCAGATGTCTGCCCATCTCTGATACTTCAGAGTGCTACCAGAAGTCATAGTAGAGAGTTACCAGATATCTGTACATCTCTGATACTGGACAGTGCTACCAGCAGTCTAGTAGGGAGTTATCAGATATCTGCCCATCTCTGATACTGGACAGTGCTACCAGAAGTCACAGTAGAGAGTTACCAGATATCTGCCCATCTCTGATACTGGACATTGCTACCAGAAGTCATAGTAGAGAGTTACCAGAAGTCTGCCCATTTCTGATACTGGACAGTGCTACCAGAAGTCACAGTAGAGAGTTATCAGTTGTCTGTCCATCTCTGATACTGGACACTGCTATCAGAAGTCCCAGTAGAGAGTTGCCAGATGTCTGTCCATCTCTGATTCTGGACAGTGCTACCAGGAGTCATAGCAGAGAGTTACCAGATGTATGCCCATCTCTGATACTGGACAGTGCTACCAGAAGTAATAGTAGAGAGTTACCAGATGTTGGTCCATCTCTGATACTGGACAGTGCTATCAGAAGTCCCAGTAAAGAGTTGCCAGATGTCTGTCCATCTCTGATTCTGGACAGTGCTACCAGGAGTCATAGCAGAGAGTTACCAGATGTCTGCCCATCTCTGATACTGGATAGTGCTACCAGAAGTCATAGTAGAGAGTTACCAGATGTCTGCCCATCTCTGATACTGTACAGTGCTACCAGAAGTCACAGTAGAGAGTTACCAGATATCTGCCCATCTCTGATACTGGACAGTGCTATCAGAAGTCAAAGTAGAGAGTTACCAGATGTCTGCCCATCTCTGATACTGGACAGTGCTACCAGAAGTCATAGTAGAGAGTTACCAGATGTCTGTCCATCTCTTATACTGTACAGTGCTACCAGAAGCCACAGTAGAGGGTTGCCAGATGTCTGCCCATCTCTGATACTGTACAGTGCTACCAGAAGTCATAGTAGAGAGTTACAGGATGTCTATCCATCTCTGATACTGGACAGTGCTACCAGAAGTCACAGTAGAGAGTTACCAGAGATCTACCCATTTCTGATACCGGACAGTGCTACCAGAAGCCACAGTACACAGTTCCCAGATGTCTGTCCATCTCTGATAGTGGACAGTGCTACCAGAAGTCATAGTAGAGAGTTACCAGTTGTCTGTCCATCACTGATACTGGACAGTGCTACCAGAAGTCATAGTAGAGAGTTACCAGATGTCTACCCATCTCTGATACTGTACGGTGCTACCAGAAGTCACAGTAGAGAGTTATCAGATATCTGTCCATCTCTGATACTGGACAGTGCTAACAGAGAGTTATAGTAGAGGGTTACCAGATGTCTGTTCATCTCTGATACTGCATTGTGCTACCAGAAGTCTTTGTTGAGAGTTACCAGTTGTCTGCCCATCTCTGATATTGTACAGTGCTACCAGAAGTCATAGTAGAGAGTTCAATCAATCAATCAATCAAAATCTTTATTTATCCAGGCGGGCACCATTGAGCAAGTCTCATTTGCAAGGTGGACCTGGTCATGAATACATCAAAGTACAGTACAGAAGCAGGTATACAAAAAGCAATAATATACAAGGAAGAAAAAGTATATACAGTGTATACAGTACAGTACAAGGTTGAAATAAATAAAAAAACAGCATTATTTTACAATTGAAGAAGTCAGCAGATGTACAATCAACCATAGGCATACAGGGGTTATAAGCAGATATCTTTTGAGTGAGGCAGCCGGCAACTACACATATTGGGGAAAGAGGCCGTGTATGGGGTGGCAGGTTAGACAGGTAAAGAAGAGGAGGGATATATTACTGATGAAGGGGAAAAATTGAGCTAAAACCACAGAAAGTGACGATGGCTGTCGTGTACTTATTTATTATGATAATGACGGAGGAGGGGTAGATAATTGGGACACTACTATGGATGGGGTGGGACTTTAGCCAGGCTTGAGTGGACAGGGAAGGATGGGTGCAGCAGGAAGAGTTAATAGGGAAAGAGTGAGAGCCAGGGGTAGAAACATGGTGAGCGTCAGGATGGAAAGGGGGAGCTGCAGAATTAGTGGGCTAGCGGTGAGGAAAACATTTGCAAGGTGCTTTCATGTAGCAATTATAGAGTGCTTTGAAGATATTCAGGCTAACAAGGCAGCTCAGCTTCAAGTTCCTTTGTAAACCATTCCACAATGTGGGTAAAGAGAAGCTTAGAGCAGCTTTGCCGAAATGAGTTTTGACCTTGAAACTTGGAGGGCAATTAGGGAATAACTCCTTAGAGCGTAGGTGCCTAACACACTCCGGGGAATACAATCTGAGACATATGATACTGTACAGTGCTACCAGAAGTCACAGTATAGAGTTCCCAGATGTCTGTCCATCTCTGATAGTGGACAGTACTACCAGAAGTCATAGTAGAGAGTTACCAGATATCTGCCCATCTCTGATACTCGACAGTGCTACCAGCAGTCACAGTAGAGAGTTACCGGATGTCTGCCCATCTCTGATACTAGACAGTGCTACCAGAAGTCATAGTAGAGAGTTACCAGATGTCTGTCCATCTCTGATACTGGACATTGCTATCAGAAGTCACAGTAGAGAGTTACCAGATGTCTGTCCTTCTCTGATACTGGACAGTGCTACTAGAAGTCATAGTAGAGAGTAACCAGATGTCTGTCCTTCTCAGATACTGGACAGTACTACCAGAAGTCATAGCAGAGAGTAATCAGATGTCTGTCCATCTCTGATACTAGACAGTGCGATAAGTAGTGATTATATATATACACACACATTTTAGACCATGCAACCATTAGTGATCATAGTTACCAGATGTCTGTTCTTCTGTGATACTGGACAATGCTACCAGCAGTGACCACACAAAATAGCAGATCAGTTTGTCTCTAACATGGGACAATGCTACCTGCAGTGACAGTATCAAGTTATCAGATGTCTGTTCATCACTGATATGAGACAGCTCTGCTAGCAGTGACAAAACAGAGTTAGCATATGTCTGTCTATTTCTGATGCCGGGCAATGCCACCAGTGGTGACCACACAGAGTTACCCAAGGTCTGTCCATCTATGATGTAATACCCCAGAGTTGGGGTTCCCCCTCCAGTAGTCCCCAGTTTCCCCAGTATGCTCCAGTAAAGGTGCCCAAATCACAGAGCACAGAGTAAATAATGTAGCCAGGTTGTTATGCCAGAAAAAGTAAACAATGTGCCCAGGATAGAATGCTGGCTGAGCTGCTCATGCACAGCATTCTATTCCAAGAATCCAGAATTAGAGAGTTAGCTTTTAAAAAGTTTAGTTCAGTCACATTGAGATCCTTGTAGCTGTTGAGGAGAGAGGACACAGCAAGTGTGGAGGGACAAGGAAAAGGCTTACCTGGAGGGTTGAAACCGTCCCTAAGGGCTTGCCTGCATGCCAGCTCTGCCTCCAGCTCCTGAAGACTGCTCTGAAGCTGTTGCACAGTTGGTGGTGCCATCGGAGCACCAGAAAGAAGAAAAGTCATCCAGTCCCCGAAGAGAAGGGCTTGGTGCCCCGTTTTATTATATTTATTAAAAAAATTAATAAATAAATAGTTTCTCCAGTCCCCCCATCAGTGGTGATAGTAGAGCCACATCTTCAGTGCGCAGAGAGAGAGAGAGAGACAGTTGGCGTTGGGAAGACCCGAAAGGCCCCCTACTGCCCGCCGTGTTGCCTGTACCTAAGATGCCCTCCCACTGCCAGCAAACCTCCCACCTCCTGATCTAGTCTCCTCGTCTCCATCCAGGTCTGGTGTGGTGAGTTGGCAGCAGCACACTGCAAAGTGCTGCCTGCCCTAAACAAAGAAAGAAAAGTTTATTTTTAAAGTGTGTGTTTTGTGCAAAAGAGCTTCAGGGCAGCTCAGTGCCGCAGGGAAAGGCCATCAGAGGCCCGAATTTAAATAAATAAATATTCAGGGTTGTGGTGATGCCCACAGGGAGGGACTAGAACAGAAAGGCCATAGGAAAGATAATAAATACTCATAAGGGGTGGCGTAAGGAGGAACTGGGGAAAGGAGTGGGAGCAAGGCCCCTGTCTGGCCTAGATCTCTTTTGTTATTTATTTATTTATTTATTACTAGGATTACAAATACTTTTGAATCAAGGATTCTTTTACAAAGGTTTCGCATCAGCAATGGGTGCAAGCAAAACAGTGGTAAGATACAATACAGGTCAGGAGGTTAACTTAATAGCAAAAGACAGTACATGTGTATAGACTGGCACAGTGGCAATCAGTCAGTGGTAAATAACAATGTGCAATTAACAATACGGGTGAATATATAGCAAGACACAAATACAAATGAAAACCATCCTGGAGTGATATACAGTAAGTGGAGCAAGGGGTTGGGGATAAGAGAGGGAAGGAGTGGATATAAGGGGGGAAGACAGTCAAGAATTTGACATTGTTGTAAGTGCAAGAACAGAAAGATAAGAGCTAGGTGGTCTGGGATGGAGCAACAAGAGATAGGGTGATAGAGAGGGGAGACAGGAGGAGAGGAGTGGGAGAGGGGGTGGAATGGTAGGTGGGGGTGGGGGACAGAGATGGGGAGTAGGAGGGGGTGGAGGGGTGGAGAGAGGTAGGGAGGGTTGCAAGGGAAGAGAGAAGGGAAGGGAGAGGTGAAACAAAGCTGCAAGCCTAGGCAGAGCAGTCACAACTGCTAAGGTCAGTGAGGTGCTGGCAGAGTTTACGCTTGAATGGGCCAAGCTTGTTTCCAGCTACAATTTAAATCAATCAATCAATCAATCAATCAGTCACATTATTTATCCAGGCGGACATCATTGAGCAATGCTTATTTGCAAGATGGACCTGGTTAGGTCAGGGACAGTTACATAAGCATAGTGCAAAGCAGGGAACAAGGTACAATATACATAGTGTTGATAGTTGAATTATCAAGTAAATTCTGATAATTCTATACCATTTTTCATATTTACATTTTTACATAACTCTAAGGTCATAGACAGAATATTGAAATGTGGCATGGAGGAAGTGTTGTTGATGTCTTGCATACACGGTTGAGTGGATGGATTTGATAGGGCACAAGGGAGTAGTCAATGAAGGATCTGGGTAGGAGGTGGCTGATGAGCTTCAGAGGGAAGGGGGCAAAGGGAGGGGGAGAGAGGCAGGTGACCGGAAGGGAGGGAAGGGGAAGGGAACAGTTAGCAATGGGGTGAAAAGATAAAGGGGAAGGATGTACAAAAGGGACTTGCCATGGGAGAAGTATGGAGGGATTGCAGATGATGTGGAAGTTGGTAGCAGGAGAAGAGATACAGAAAACAGAGGAGGCACAATTCACTTTCGTGCTATCGAAAACATTTGCAATGCTCCTTGATAAGCTTTGAGTAAAGGGTTTTGAAGGACGTAATGGATACGGGTGTACTCAGTTTTAGGACCTTCTGCAGTTTGTTCCATAGGGAGCGCAGCAGGAAACTGATGGCTGTTCATCCAAAGCAGGTATTGACTTTGGGTACTTTGAGCAGGATGAAGGAGTAGCTTCTTAGAGCATATTTGCTTATAGAAGTTTGTGTGAAGCAATCTGAGATTTTTTTTCGGTAGTTGCTTGGATATAGCTCTGAATGTCCAAAGTGCTGCGTTTCTGTCCCTTCTGAAATGGAGTGAGGTCCATTCAACTGCCGCATATAGAGAGCAATGATGGCTGTCGTATGATAGTCCTGTGATAAACCTCAGTGCCCTGTGATAGAGCGTATCCAACTTACCCAAATGGGAGGCAGGGCAACGATTATATAAGAAGTCAGCATAGTCACTTATAGAGAGAAACATGGCCTGTACCAAACTTAGCTTCGCATTGCTTGTAAGGAAGAGCTTGATTCTAAAATAGAGGCCAGGTCTCTGACAGAGTTTTTTTAATAGTTCTTCCATATGTTCAATGAAGGAGAGTCTGTTGTTGAGCCAGACTCCCAGGTACTTGAACTTGGATACAAATTCAAGATTTTCACTGAGGATAATGGGTAAGTGTGGCAATGTGTGTGCTAGTGCATGTCCTGCATGCCTATACGGAGAGATAACCATTGCTTTTGTCTTCTTTGCATTGAGCAAAAGGTTTTTGCTCAGAAGTTGGTGCTGGAGTAGGTTGAAGTCAGTTTGTAGATCTTTGCAGGCTGCCTCTGGGGAAGGGTGACTGACATAGAGTACTGTATCATCAGCGAATAGGAGTACAGTGGCCTTGATGATAGTAGTATCGATGTTGTTGATGTAGATAGCAAATAGGATAGGACAGAGGATAGATCCCTGTGGTACACCTCTTTGTAATGGCTTAAGGGGGGGACAGATCGCCTTCGGCCTTAACCTGCTGGAGCCGTCCAGAGAGGTAATTATCGAACCATTGCAGGGAAAGAGAATCCAGACCTATGGATTTCAGGGATGCAAGGAACAGGTCATGGTCAACTGTGTCAAATGCCTTACTTAGATCCAGGAACACAGCGCAGATACAATTTCTATTATCCAATTCCAATTGCCAGTCATTGGTTACTTTTGCTAGGGCAGTGATGGTGCTGTGCTTGGCCCTGAAGCCAGATTGTACAGGGTTTAGGAGATTATTAGATTCTACGTAGGCTTTCAGTGAGTACTTACAATCTTTTCCAGCAGTTTAGATAGAACAGGGAGGATAGAGATTGGCCTATAATTGTTGAGGTCGCAAGGGTCTCCTGATTTAAATAATAGGATGACCTGTGCAGTTTTCCAGATTGAAGGGATGGTTCCTTGTAGTAATGAGAGGTTGAACAGATGTGCTATCGGTACAGCTAACACATGGATGGCAACGTTCAGAAAGTAGAGGTCAAGGGAGTCCGCACCTGCACTTTTCTTGATGTCTAGCTGCAAAAGCAATTCTTCCACTTGTTTCGGCATAGCAGGTTGTAGTGAGAAACTAGAGTCTGTCACCGTGGTTTTGGAGGGTTGTATGCCTAGCTGGGAATGCAATAAATTAGCTGGTGAGTTGTCGAATGCCAAGCCTGCGGTCGTGAAGTGATTGTTGAATGAGTTTAGGATTTCCAATCTGTCATTGATAATGGCTGTCCTGGACAGAATTTTAGCTGGGAGTGAGTTACTTGGAGTGTGTCCAGATATGTTCTTAATGGTATTCCAAAATTTAGCAGAGTTCTGGAAAGAAGAGTCTAACTTGGTACTATAGTAAATTACCTTTGCGTCTCTGATCTTTCTGGTACGTACATTCCTAGCTTTTCTGAACTGGTCCCAATCTGACTGAGTCTTTGTTTTCCGTGCTTTTTTCCATAGGTTGTCTCTTTCTAGGAGCACAATTTTAAGGTCTGGAGTAAACCAGCGGCAGGATTTGTTTCTTATTCGCACTTTAGATAGGGGCGCATATTTGTTTAGAGCTCCTGTGATTATGTCATTGAGGACATTATAGGCTGCATCCACCATTTTTGCCAGGTAGAATTCTTGCCAGCGAGTCGAGTGCTTCATATCTTCTGAACATGCCTGTATGTCAAAATTCTGTTTTGATCTTCGAGCTGAGAATTTAGAAAGGGAGATGGGTTTGTTAGATGTCCTTATGCTGGCAATAAAGCAGTGGTTACTGAGATCATTGAAGAAAACGCCAGCATAGGAGAATAAGTGAGGCTTGCTCACCAGGATAATGCCCAGGAGGGTGCCGTTACTTGGGGTCTTTTTATTAATTCTGGTCGGCTCACTGATTAGTTGTGTTAAGCCGTGGGTGTCGCAGAAGGATAGGAGTGGAGTAGCAGCTTTGGAGAGCTAGTTTAGATTAAAGTCTCCTAGAATAACAGTTTCTGGAGGTCCTTTTTTAATTATGTCCCCTAAGTGGGATAACAAATTGAGTCCGGCATTAGGGGGTCTGTAGCAGCCTATTACTTGAAGTGATGTGGAATGTGATATTATCACTTTAAGGGATATGCATTCAAACTCATGTGCCATGGATATTGAAGTAAGGCAAGATGCTGCAAGGTTGTTCTTCACATAAATAGCTACATCTCCCCATCTAGTTTGTCGATCGCCTCTGAAAAGTTGGTGGTTAGGTAAATTGACATCCCTATCTCCTGTGGTTGGCCTAAGCCATGTCTCCGAGACCACCAAGATATCTGGTACTGTGTGAATTTCCCATGCTTGGATCATAGTGATCTTTTTAAGTAGGCTGCATACATTGATGTGGAGGAAGCTTAAACCTTTATGTTTGTAAATGTTGGATGGTGCTGCAATAGCCTTTGCGGACCCTGGATTAAGTTCCACGTTGCCAGAGCATAGTAGTATCAGGAGCAGGAGCTTTGTGAGTGGAGCAAAGTATAATTTGTGGGTTCTTGCTTTTTCCCACTTTCTTGGGCTATCAGCTGGTTTTCTACCACATCTAGGTGGTATGCTTTTTCCTCCTGTGATAACAATGACTAGGACTTTGACCGAGAATATCAAAGAGGATTCAACGGTAGGGGAGGGGGGTTGCGTCTCTAGTCGTAGAGTCTGAGAGAGCCCCACCACAGTGATGTAGCCAATTTCAGGGAGAAGGTTGTTTAGCGGCAGTGGGGCCCTGGTGTGGAAAGCATGTTGAGCCTGGTTGGTATGGCAGAATGGAACGTTAAACGTTGGTTTGAGGAAACTGCGAATAAAATGTGCAGTGACTGGGGACAACATTAAGGCATGAGTTGCAGGGGGTGTGAGGTTAAGACAGATTTTCTTAGCCAGGTGATAGGTCTGGTAGGCAAGTCTACTATTTAGATTGAGCCAGTTGGATTGCTTATAGAGATCACAGGTATGCGTATGCTTCTCTGCTCCAGTGAGAAGTCTATAGCATTTGTTAAGGGCCATCCTGACCCATTTTAAGGTTTTATCAATGGCAGCCCCATAGAAGACAAGGCTGCAATCAATGATGGGTAGGACTGAGGCAGTTATGACTGCATGCATAGCTTCATTGGTAAGACAGTGACGGTGGCGGTAGAGGACCTCAATTCTTGAGTTGACTGCTTTTGAGATGTGTTGAACATGCGAGCTGAAAGACATTGTGCAATCAAGTGTAATACCAAGGTATTTAAATTCCTGCACTTGCTCAAGTGGCTGTTGAAGCTCATTATGTATGGTGAAGTTTATGGATCTGTATTTGCTGTGAGAACTATAGAACAGCATGGACTTTGTTTTTTTGCAATTCATCAACAGCTTGTTGGAGAAGCCAGGTTTCAGCTAGGCTGAAGTTCATCTGTAGGACCTTGGAGAGTGAGATGGGGTCAGTATGGAAGGAAAAGAGGACTGCATCATCGGCATAGAATATTAAGTTATTATTGCAAGTTGCAGGAAGAGTATTGATGAAAAGGCTGAAAAGTAGAGGGCCAAGAATGGAACCCTGGAGTACACCAGAGCACACAGGGAGGGCACTTGAGAGAGAGTCAACGATTTTGATGTTTTGGCTTCCTGCTGAGAGGTAGCTTTCAAACCATTTGGTTACATCATTAGATAGTCCAAGGGAGGAGGGTGAGTGAAGCAGGAGCTGGTGGTTCAGTGTCAAAGACCTGGGTCAAATCAATGAACACCGCACCTAGTAGGTGCCCAGTGTCAATCATCTTATGAATATGGCTGGTGAAGTCAAGCAGGGTGGTGATAGTACTATGGGCTTTTCTAAAAACATGTTGTTGTGGGCAGAGTAAGTTATATTTGCTGAGGTGTTCAGACAACTGGTCAGCTACAATTCGTTCCAACGCTTTGAAGAGTGGTGGGAGGATAGAGATGGGGTGGTAGTTAGAGAGAAGAGACCTGTCACCAATTTTATGAATGGGTGTGACCACTGCTGATTTCCAGACCTGGGGGAATTGTTTATGAGAGACTGAGAGATTCAGAAGTTTAGTAAGAGGTTGTAGGACAACGTCAAGGGAGACAGACAGGAGTCTGAGGTCAAGGGTATCGCTGCTGAAATTGGCTTTGCTTAGCACTTTGTTAAGGTATCTTTTAGCTTCAGACATGGATACCCTCTTAAAGTAGAATGGGGGAAGGGGGTATTATAGTAGAGATGGATTGAGTTTTGCATTTACGTAGGAGGGCAAACCTGTTACAAACTTTGTTAAAGTGGGCAATGAAGAAGTCAAGTGCTTGGTTGACACTGCTCAAGGAGTCAAGGGGTGTCCAGTCAACTGTTGACAGGACAGCAATGAATTTTGGAAGCTTTTCTTTTGTTAAGATTCTTTTATAGGAGAAAGAGGACTTAGGTGTAGGTGCCTTATTTGACCAAGGGCAGATAACTGGGGAGTGATCACTGAGGGCATCTGGGAGAACTTCCGTGTTAGTGATTCTGCTGGGATGAGAGGTGAGGATCAGGTCAAGTAAGGAGCTACTACCAGACTTATAATTAAACCTAGCGGGAGAGGCGACCATTTGAGTAATGTCTAGGGCAGCAATGGCATCCTTATATGGGTCGGCTTCTGGAGCGAGCCAGTCAACATTTAGGTCACCCATTACATTGTCTTGCCACGGGAGGTGCTGTCGTCCATGAAGTCTGTGATCATTTGGAAGCCTGTAACATGTTCAAGCAGGGGGTATGTATACCGATGCAACTGTGAGGGATTGCTGGCCCAGGATCATTTTACCTGCTAGGATTTAAGAGTTGTTTGCAGAGGGAGGTAATGGGATGACTAGCCCTTTAAGAGTGTCACTCAAATAAATGGCGCTGCCACCCCCTCGCTTGGCAATTCTGTCAAGTCGAAACAGGGTATAGCCTGGAATGCATACAGCATTGTCTGGGACCTTAGAAGAGAGCTAAGTTTTGTTGAGGACTATAACGTCCGGCCTATGTGGTAACACCCAGACTTGGAGTGCATCGAGCTTAGCTGGCAGGCTGCAGATGTTAAGAGTCACCAGCTTGATGGAGCCTTGTTTCTTGCGTCATTCGTATGCCGAGATGGGCGGACTGGGGTTTAGGTGTACATTCCCAGCTAGGAGCAGGAGAAGAAGTGCAGTCCTAGCAAGATAGTGAGCAAGGAGCTTGTGAGCTGCACGCTGTCTACTGCTGATGGATTTAGATCTTAAAGGGGCACAACCAAATTTAGCCCCACAGCATTTAAAGGGGCCCTGTCCAAAGGAATCAGTGTGTTTAAAGGGGCTAGTTACAGGAAGGCCCAGAAGCTGAGTATTTAAAAAGGGGCCCAGAGCAAAAGTGTGGCCAAAAATTTAAAGTGGCCTGTAGACAGGCTGGTGCCAGTTCTCAAGGGGGGGGGCTCAGTTAAGTTAGGCCCACTGCTATTTAAGAGGACAATAGGGAGCCCAGAACCCTCAGGCAAATTAGGCCCACTGCTATTTAAAAGGGCAAGGCCCACGTCTCAAAAGTGCAAGTTAGGCACACAGGGGTTAAACAGGGCAACTAGGCCCAGGTCTGAAAAGCCAGATTTAGGCCCACAGGTGTTAAAGGGGCCTGGTCAAAGGGACGGCCACAGAGACTTAAAGGGGCAACACAAGGCCCAGGACCCGTAACTAGCCATTTAGGCCCTTATATGTTATGGGGACTCGGTAACATAATCAACCCCAGGTGTAACAGGAGCCTAGCTAGCCACATAGGCCCACATGTGTTAAAAGGGCCTGGTCAGACATCTGAGTTTATAGCCTTCCAGAGAGCCTATTCCCCACTGTAGTATTTCCACAGTAACAGGAGAACCCGATTTAGCTAGAAGGACCCCTTGTTAGTTAGGTCCACTGAAAGCTAGGGTTCACCCAGAAAAATAAAAGTGCCTGTTTATTTAGTGTGGTCTGGACACTGAGACTATATAACTGACCACTACAGTAGGAACTGTGACATTGCTTGCATTGCTATTCATCCTATGAACATTATTGCGTGTCAGAACTGTCTTGCATTGTTTTGTGCCAGCATTTCAGTGCTGGGGAATACCTGAATAAGTCTTCCACAATCCTCAGGGTCACTTCACCCTGGTATAACCCTGTCAGTCTTCATCAATTCTTCAGGAATTATCTTCCAGTGCATCCCAGAAGCAGCCAACAGCAACTATACGAAGAGCCGTACCGCAGTCGTCTCAAAGTTGCATCATCCTGTTTATTATTTTCCTCTTACAGTTTCCCAGTATGGCTTGCCCAATACAGAATCTTCCATCTATTTCTTATTTTCACATCTGCAGCATAGTACCTTTCAAATCGTCAGTGTCAGTTCTCTGACTGACAATCGGTTAATTGTTTTCTGTATGCCTTTGGCTCATCCGGCCTTGTATCTCGAATTTGCATGCAGATCGACTTACGATTTGTTGTTTTTGAACGTGTCCTTGGCTAGTCCAGCCTTGGGGCCCAAAAGACCGATGTGCTCCAATGTCCAGAGACTTCCTTATCCAGACTTCTGTATCCAGTGGAGTCTGCATCATCCCTTATATCCAGCAGTCCAGAAGGAGGCTGTAGCTTCTTCTTCATCTTCTCATCCAGCAGTCCAGAAGCGGGCTATAACTTCTTCTTCATCTCCTCATTCAGCAGTCCAGAAGCAGGCTATATCTTCTTCTTTGTCTTCTCACCTGGCAATCCAGAAGTGAATTGTGGCTGGGTGGTTTGCATTGTCTCCCCTTTTCTGGGCAGTCCAGAAGCGGACTGCGGCTGGACCTTATGTGTTCTCATTCTGGCAGCCCTCAGCAGGTTCTTAGCTGAGAACTCATGGTCTGTTAAATCCTCTCTGCATCCTTTAGTTTCCCACAAAGGTTCTCAGAATTACACTGGAAAGCCAGTTTAGTGGGTTTACATTTCTTCTCGATGACAGAGAAACCAGACATGCACGAACTGCCATACATCAACTGTATAGACTCTTCCTATAGCATATAGAGTGGCTGATAGTGTGAAATCTAAGTAACAGTTAGAGGTGCACCTCAGGGTTGGCATAGAAGTCTGAACAGGAAATAGGAAAAAGACACTCTTACAGCGTGGCTGTTATAGCCAGTTGATCCATGCTGTCAGTCTTGTTATAGTTATCCTCTTACAGGGAGTATATAGATAGGACACTCTTGCAGCATAGCTGTTATGGCTGATTCTTTTACTGTCCTCCTCATATTGAAGTTTAGAGTGTTAGTGTAAGGCCTCAGGGCATTAGTAAGACAACAGTAACCGTAATAGTATTGCATGTTGTTGTTGTTCCCCTTTCTCGCCTGTTCCCTACCCTGTAGTCTGTTGCTTAATAAACTGGTTCCTTTCTCAAATTGTGCCTCCTGCCTCTCCATTTTATTGAAGATAACAGGAGGAAGCCAAATAGGAAAAGAACTGCCTTGCCACCTAGTGGATGTATTTTGAAAGTTTGATTTCTAGTATTCAGGCAATCGAAGCACTCATCCTCATATCATCATCTCATCTTATCTTCTTCTTATTATCCAGCTCACTTCACTGATGCAAGACAGTGGTATGAGTAATGACCATATAGAGATGACAGATGTCTGTCCATATCTGATACAGGACTGTGCTACCAGTAGTGACCACACAGAGTTACCAGATGTCTGCCCATCACTGATACTGGTCAGTTCTACCACTGGTCACCACATTGACTTACTTAGTGTCTACCTCTGATACTGGACAGTACTACCAGTAATGATCACACAGAGTAACAAGATGTATTTTCATCTCTAATACTGGACAGTGTGATGCTTGTACAGCTGGATCTGATTAATCTATGCTTTTTGTCATATAAAAATGTGTTATTGAGTGTCTGTCATGAGACATGCTGTTTCAGCTAAAAGATAAAAGCTAGGAGATAATTACAGGCTAGAAGGGACTTAAAGTTATTATCTCCTGTTTATCTAGCTTAATTGTAGCTGCCAGCTGCTAGGTTGGAAAATCATAAACTTTTATGATGTTTAGAAAAAGAATGCAGGTTATCTCACTGTGGTGCAAAGTCATAAAAGGTCCTTTGATGTCCTTGAGAGAGGATGCTGCTCATGGATGAAATAAAGGATGTGAAAAATTACAGACTTAATTGGGAAGTCATATGGGGAAACAATTTTTTTCTGCTGATGTCACTTATTAATTTGCCTCCTGACATAAGACATCCTGATTGTATAATATTTAATAAACAGAGGAGGAGCTGGGTGACATCATGGAGAAGGCAGGGTCAAGACAGTGTTTTAATTATGCTGTAACAGACCTTTACACACACATGTTTGGACTATGAAAAAAGAAACATCTACAGCACTATAAAAACATAAGAATACATTAGGCAGACAGGTCTAAGTGTATTTGGTAGGAATTTGCACTTTTTAAACCTTATTGTTTTAAAAGATTGTATGTTTTGTGATATATGGTTCTGTGTTTTACATTTTACATTTTTATCTGTTTTAAGTAAACCTCTATGTTTAGAGACTACCTGGTGTGCCTTCAAAATTCTTTCTTTGACAAGGGAAGCATATATGGTTAAAGCTGACACTGTACAAAGCTTACTGCCTTAGAAAGATTCTGTTAATAGCTTGGCAGAAGACACCAGGAGAAAGGACTGCTGTGTGACTGAACTTCTCTGCTGGGACTAAAGTAGAAGAACTTTTGTACTTGGACCTCTAATTTAGGGTAGAAAAACTAACATACAAAAAAAAAAGTGTGTATTTGGGTTAACTGAACTGAATGGGTATCTGAAGAGTTATCCAGGTGTAAATCTCAGGTGACTGAAAGGACTTAACTGCTGTGAGGTTTAAATTACTTGTAGAAAGATCTGGTAAGTAGGGAGAGTGGCTTAGCTAGAAGGAAGCTTCATTTAAAGACTGCCTTAGAAAGATTCTGCTAATAGCTTGGCAGAAGACACCAGGAGAAAGGACTGCTATGTGACTGAACTTCTCTGCTGGGACCATATTGCCCTCCTTCCCTCCCCTTCCCTCCACCCAAAGCTAGTTCTATTTTTATAGGCACAGGATTTGACTGACAACAGGAACTTCCTGTTTAGGGGCAGTAAGTGAGTGATCACAGAACCACTAAGGACCCACCATCCTAGAAGGGCAAGAGTAGCTCTCCGGCCCCCTCTAGCTGCTGGAGGTCTGCCTCTGAGCAAGTAAGTGGTCTACTGAGAAATATAGGATATTCTTGTCTCAGAACAGGACAATCAGGAGCTTAAAGGGCACACAGGCAGAAAGTAAGGAGAGAGAGAAAAAACCGAGGAAAGAGTAAGGATTGCAAACAGTTAAGGGGCCAGAAATAAGACATGATTGGAGTGGTGCAGTGCAGTGGCTGTGGAGCAGCAGTCTTCCGGGAGATGTTCTGGAGGATGCGGTGTTGTCCCATCTGCAGGCACCTCTCTGGGCTGAGGGAGGAGGTTGCTCATCTCCAGGCTGAGTTGGCCAGGATTTGTGGGACCTCCTCTTCCATCCAGGGACCACCAGTGCCACTGCCGTTGCCTCAGAGGTTGCCAAGAAGAGGAGTGGTTGGACCACAGTGGGCTCAGGGAGGGTGAGGGTGGTGGAACAGAGGCGCATCCCTCCAGTTGTACCTCTCCACAATTCCAATGCCATTCTGGCAAAGTGTGGTTCCTCTATGGAGGCACGTACAGTGGAGACCAAGGAGGATGCTGGGAACCTCCACAAAGGAGACCCACAGGAGGGTGGCAGGGGACCCTGCAGGGGAAGGAAACAACTCCTGGTGGGGGACTCCATTGTTAGGAAGGTAGAACTGGAGGAGGGAGGGGAGAGGGAGGTAAGGTGCCTGCCTGCTGCCATGGCTTGGAGGGACAGGAAGCGAATCCTCAGGATTGCTGGAGCAGCTGCACAGGGGAGGGAGCTGGATGTCATTGTCCACCTAGGGACAAATGACCTGGCTAAAAAGGGATTAGAGGAGTGCAGGAAGAGTTTGTGGAATTGGGGAGGGCCTTAGTCAAGTAGCACGCCGGTAACCTTCTCGGAGGTGCTACCCATCTATGGCATAGGAGAGGTGGGGTGTTCCACCATGGGATTCAATCAGTGGTTAAAAACTGGTGTGGAGCTCAGGGATTTGGCTTCATTGGGGACTGGGGTCCACCTGGAGTGTTGCAAGCCTATACTGGCATGATGGGCTGCATCTGTCGGGAGGGAACCAGGATCAAGGTGATAGGTTTAAATGCTTCATTGGCAAGCTTTTAAACTAGCCAAGGGAGAGCACTGGAAAGGAGCAGGAAAATCCTACCCCACAAAATAATCACAGTAGTAAGTCGGCAAACACCAACATAGAGGTGTCGATAGGGAGAAGGGCAGGGGTAAATGGAGAAATGACAAAGGCAAGAAGGACAGGGATGGGGCAAAGGTAGTAAGGCCATCAGGAAATGGAGGGTAATGAGTACCAATGCCCGTAGTCTGGGCAACAAGCTCCCTGAGCTGATGGCCTTAATGGAAGAGGGATGCCTGGATATCATAGCAGTCACAGAAACATGGTACACAGAGAACCATGACCAGGATGTTAACATACCAGGATACATAACCTACAGGAGAGACAGGCAGGGGAGAAGAGGGGGAGGAGTAGCTCTCTATGTAAAGGAAGGGATAAAAGCAACTGAACAAAAGAGTAAACAGGGAGGAGAGGAGGCACTGTGGGTCACCTTGGAGACTGGAAAGGGCACCACAATCCGCACAGGGGTTGTGTACAGACCCCCATGTCAGGGGGAAGGAATGGACAAGGATATGATAGAAGGCATTCTTAGAATGGCAGAGAAAGGAGAGATACTGTTGATGGGAGACCTGAATATGCTAGATGTTAACTGGAGCACATTTGCTGCAGCCACATCCAAGAGCAGGGCCATTCTAGATGCCCTACAGGTGGCAGGCATTAGACAGCTAGTTTCAGAACTCACTCATGAGGGAGCAATCTTAGACCTTGTACTCTCAAATGGGGGCAGTGAGAGGATCTCAGATCTAGAAATGGGTTGCCATCTGGGGACAAGTGACCATCAAACAGTGTGGTTCACGTTAAACTCAGCTACAGAGTCAAGCCATACAAAAGTGAGGGTACTGGACTTTAGGAGGGCTGACTTTGGCAAGATGGGAGAGTGCCTCAGAAAAGCACTAGCAAACAGGCTAGAAGGAGGTGTGGAGCAACAATGGGGAATTATCAAAACTGCCATCACAGAGGCAACAAGCCTTTGTGTGAAGCAAATAAACAAATCAAAACAAAAAAAAAAAGCCACTATGGTTCTCAAAAGAGGTGGCTGTGAAAGTCAGGAAGAAAAAGATAGCATTCCAGAAGTATAAGGAAACACAGAAGGAGCAGGACAGAGAGCTGTACCAGTTAAGGCAGAAGGAAGCAGGGAGGGAAGTCAGAATAGCAAAGGCCCAAACTGAGGAAAAGATAGCCAACTCAGTTAAGAAGGGGGATAAAACCTTTTATGGCTACATCAGCGAGCGTAGAAAGACAAAGGGAAGGATAGTGAGGCTGAATAGAATGAATGGTGGGTGGGCAGAGCGGGACAGTGAAAAAGCAGGAATACTGAACGAATATTTTTGCTCAGTATTCACAAAAGAGGAGGGGGAAGTGCCTAATCCAATTAACAGAAGCACTCTTGATAGGGGGGGTCGATCCCAGTCCTTTCACAGAAGAAACTAGTGAAACCACTGGCTACTCTTTTTAATAAATCATGGGAGAATGGTGTGGTACCTGAGGACTGGAGGAAGGCGGATGTGATTCCCCTTCACAAAAGTGGGACCAAGACAGAGGCAGGAAACTATAGACCTGTCAGTCTGACCTCTGTGGTAGGAAAAGTGATGGAGTCACTTCTGAAGGAAAGAATAGTTGAGTACCTAGAGGCCAGTGGAGCACAGGACCCAAGGCAGCATGGGTTTACAGCGGGAAGGTCATGTCAGATGAATCTAATAGATTTCTTTGACTGGGTGACCAAAGTAGTAGACCAGGGAGGGGCTGTGGACATGGCCTACCTAGACTTTACCAAGGCGTTTGACACAGTCCCAAAATGAACCCTTATAAACTCTATGAACGACCTCAGAATAAACTCTTACCTTTTCCCAGTTTGTTAAAACCAGTAAAACATAGAAACATAGAAACATAGACTTTGACGGCAGATAAGGACCACTAGGCCCATCTAGTCTGCCCATTTTCCTACCTACAGGATAGGCCGCAGATCCTAGTTAACCAACAGCCTATATCTTCCTGCCCCCTACAAGAATTGCCTTATGTCTGTCCCATGCATTCTTGAATTCTCCCACAGTTTTAGACCCCACAACTTCCTCAGGAAGGCTGTTCCATGCATCCACTACCCTCTCTGTGAAATAATACTTCCTCACATTGCCCCTGAACCACCCTCCTTCTATCTTTAAATTGTGTCCCCTTGTTATTGCAAGTCTCTTTTTCTGAAAGATGCTACCCTCTTGGACATTGTTGATTCCCTTGAGGTACTTGAAAGTTTCTGTCATGTCCCCCCTCTCCCTTCTTTCCTCAAGGGTATACATATTAAGCTCCTTTAGTCTCTCCTCATACGGCTTCTCTTGCAGACCCTGCACCATTTTAGTTGCCCTCCTCTGGACTGCCTCTATCCTGTCTATGTCCTTGCGGAGATGGGGTCTCCAGAACTGGACACAGTATTCCAGATGGGGTCTCACTAACTGTCTGTACAGAGGGATAACAACTTCCTGTTTTCTGCTGCTGATGCCTCTCCCTATACATCCCAGTATACCCCCAGCACTCCCTACTGCCTTCTCACATTGCTTGCTAACCTTAAGGTCATCTGATACTATTACCCCCAGGTCCCTTTCCTGTTTTGTTGTTGTTACTACCTCCCCACCCATTGTGTATTCTTCCCCTGGGTTCTTGCTTCCCAGGTGCATTATTTTGCACTTTTTTGCATTGAATCCTAGCTGCCATATGTCTGACCATTCCTCCAACCTTGCCAAGTCCTTTTTCATCCTTCTGACGCCTCCTTGTATATCAACCCTGTTTCAGATCTTTGTGTCATCTGCAAAAAGGCATACTTTTCCTTCCAGTCCCTCTGCAATGTCACTGATGAAGACATTAAAAAGGACTGGACCCAATACTGAACCCTGCGGTACCCCACTGGTAACCGCCCTTTCTTCAAAGTGGACTCCATTTACAATTACCTTCTGTGTCCTGTTGTCCAGCCAATGTTTTACCCAGGCTACCACCCTGGGACCCACTCCCAGGCTGGTTAATTTGACTAATAATCTTTTGTGGGACTGTGTCAAATGCCTTGCTAAAGTCTAGGTAGGCCATGTCCACAGCCCCTCCCTGGTCTACTACTTTGGTCACCCAGTCAAAGAAATCTATTAGATTCGTCTGACATGACCTTCCCGCTGTGAACCCATGCTGCCTTGGATCCTGTGCTCCACTGACCTCTAGGTACTCAACTATTCTTTCCTTCAGAAGTGACTCCATCACTTCCCCTACCACAGAGGTCAGACTGACAGGTCTGTAGTTTCCTGCCTCTGTCTTCGTCCCACTTTTGTGAATGGGAATCACATCCACCTTCCTCCAGTCCTCAGGTACCACACCATCCTCCCATGATTTATTAAAATGAGTAGCCAGTGGTTTCACTAGTTTCTTCCTTAATTCTTTTAGAATTCTGGGGTGAATTCCATCAGGACCCATTGCTTTGTCCACCTTCAGTTTTAGGAGTTCTTGCAGAACCCTTTCTTCTGTGAAAGGACTGGGATTGACCCCCCCTATCAAGAGTGCTTCTGTTAATTGGATTAGGCACGTCCCCCTCTTCTTTTGTGAATACTGAGCAGAAATATTAGTTTCAGTATTCCTGCTTTTCACTGTCCCCTCTGCCCTCCACCGTTCATTCTATTCAGCCTCACTATCCCTCCTTTGTCTTTCTACACTCGCTGATGTACCTATAAAGGTTTTATCCCCTTCTTAACTGAGTTGGCTATCTTTCCTCAGTTTGGGCCTTTGCTATTCTGACTTCCCTCCTGCTTCTTTCTGCCTTAACTGGTACAGCTCTCTGTCCTGCTCCTTCTGTGTTTCCTTATACTTCGGAATGCTATCTTTTCTTCCTGACTTTCACAGCCACCTCTCTTGAGAACCATAGTGGCTTTTTCTTTCATTTTGATTTGTTTATTTGCTTCACACAAAGGCTTGTTGCCTCTGTGATGGCAGTTTTGATAATTCCCCATTGTTGGTCCACCCCTCCTTCTAGCCTGTTTGTTAGTGCTTTTCTGAGGCACTCTCCCATATTGCCAAAGTCAGCCCTCCTAAAGTCCAGTACCCTCACTTTTGTATGGCTTGACTCAGTAGTTGAGTTTAACGTGAACCACACTGTTTGATTGTCACTTGTCCCCAGATGGCAACCCACTTCTAGATCTGAGATCCTCTCACTGCCCCCATTTGAGAGTACGAGGTCTAAGATTGCTCCCTCATGAGTGGGTTCCAAAACTAGCTGTCTAATGCCTGCCACCTGTAGGGTGTCAAGAATGGCCCTGCTCTTGGATGTGGCTGCAGCAAATGTGCTCCAGTTAACATCTGGCATATTCAGGTCTCCCATCAACAGTATCTCCCCTTTCTCTGCCATTCTAAGAATGCCTTCTATCATATCCTTGTCCATTCCTCCCCTGACATGGGGGTCTGTACACAACCCCTGTGCGGATTGTGGTGCCCTTTCCAGTCTCCAAGGTGACCCACAGTGCCTCCTCTCCTCCCTGTTTACTCTTTTGTTCAGTTGCTTTTATGTCTTCCTTTATATAGAGAGCTACTCCTCCCCCTCTTCTCCCCTGCCTGTCTCTCCTGTAAGTTATGTACCCTGGTATGTTAACATCCCAGTCATGGTTCTCTGTGTACCATGTTTCTGTGACTGCTATGATATCCAGGCATCCCTCTTCCATTAAGGCCACCAGCTCAGGGAGCTTGTTGCCCAGACTACGGGCATTGGTACTCATTACCCTCCATTTCCTGATGGCCTTACCCCCTTTTGCCCCATCCCTGTCCTTCTTGCCTTTGTCACTTTCTCCATTTACCCCTGCCCTTCTCCCTATCGACACCTCCATGTTGGTGTTTGCCACACTTACTACTGTTATTGTTTGGGGGTTAGGATTTTCCTGCTGCTTTCCAGTGCCTCCCCCCTTGGCTAGTTTAAAAGCTTGCCAATGAAGCATTTAAACCTATCACCTAGGATCCTGGTTCCCCTCCCGGACAGATGCAGCCCATCATGCCAGTATAGGCTTGCATCACTCCAGGTGGACCCCCAGTCCCCAATGAAGCCAAATCCCTGAGCTCCACACCAGTTTTTCAACCACTGATTGAATCTCATGGTGCGGAACACCCTAGCCTCTCCTATGCCATAGATGGGTAGCACCTCCGAGAAGGTTACCGTGCATGCTACTGACTAAAGGCCCTCCCAATTCCACAAACTCTTCCTGCACTTCTCTAATCCCTTTCTTAGCCAGGTCATTTGTCCCTAGGTGGACAATGACATCCAGCTCCCTCCCTGTGCAGCTGCTCCAGCAATCCTGAGGATTCGCTCCCTGTCCCTCAAGCCATGGTGCCAGGCAGGCACCTTGCCTCCCTCTCCCTTCCTTGCCCAGTTCTACCTTCCTAACAATGGAGTCCCCACCAGGAGTTGTTTTCTTCCCTGCAGGATCCCCTTCCACCCTCCTGTGGGTCTCCTTTGTGGAGGTTCCCAGCATCCTCCTTGGTCTCCACTGTAGGTGCCTCCATAGAGGAACCACACTTTGCCAGAATGGCATAGGAATTGTGGAGAGGTACAACTGGAGGGATGTGCCTCTGTTTCACCACCCTCACCCTCCCTGAGCCCACTGTGGTCCAACCACTCCTCTTTCTTGACAACCTCTGAGACAATGGCAGTGGCACTGGTGGTCCCTGGATGGAAGAGGAGGTCCCACAAATCCTGGCCAACTCAGCCTGGAGACGAGCAACCTCCTCCCTCAGCCCAGAGAGGTGCCTGCAGATGGGACAACACCGCATCCTCCAGAACATCTCCCAGAAGACTGCTGCTCCACAGCCCACTGCACTGCACCACTCCAATCATGTCTTATTTCTGACCCCTTAACTGTTTGCAATCCTTACTCTTTCCTCTGTTTTTCTCTCTCTCCTTACTTTCTGCCTGTGTGCCTTTAAGCTCCTGATTGTCCTGTTCTGAGACAAGAATATCCTATATTTCTCAGTAGACCACTTACTTGTTCAGAGGCAGATCTCCAGCAGCTAGAGGGGCCGAAGAGCTACTCTTGCCCTTCTAGGATGGTGGGTCCTTGGTGGTTCTGTGATCTCTCACTTCCTGCCCCTAAACAGGAAGTTCCTGTTGTCAGTCAAATCCTGTGCCTATAAAAATAGAACTAGCTTTGGGTGGGAGGGTGGAGGGGAGAGAAGGAGGGCAATATAGTCCCAGTAGAGAAGTTCAGTCACACAACAGTCCTTTCTCCTGGTGTCTTCTGACAAGCTATTACTGGAAGGAAAAGTATGCCTTTTTTGCAGATGACACAAAGATCTGCAACAGGGTTGATACACAAGGAGGTGTGGAAAGGATGAAAAGGGACTTGGCAAGGTTGGAGGAATGGTCAGAAGTATGGCAGCTAGGATTCAATGCAAAGAAGTGCAAAATAATGCACCTGGGAAACAAGAACCCAGGGGAAGAATACACAATGGGTGGGGAAGTAGTAACAACAACGAAAAAGGAAAGGGACCTGGGGGTAATCATATCAGATGACCTTAAGGTTAGCAAGCAATGTGAGAAGGCAGTAGGGAGGGCTGGGGGGTATACTGGGATGTATAGGGAGAGGCATCAGCAGCAGAAAACAGGAAGTTGTTATCCCTCTGTACAGACAGTTAGTGAGACCCCATCTGGAGTACTGTGTCCAGTTCTGGAGACCCCATCTCCGCAAGGACATGGACAGGATAGAGGCAGTCCAGAGGAGGGCAACTAAAATGGTGCAGGGTCTGCAAGAGAAGCCATATGAGGAGAGACTAAAGGAGCTTAATATGTATACGCATGAGGAAAGAAGGGAGAGGGGGGACATGATAGAAACTTTTAAGTACCTCAGTGCAATCAACAAAGTCCAAGAGGGTAGTATCTTTCAGAAAAAGAGACTTGCAAGAACAGGGGGACACAATTTAAAGATAGAAGGAGGGCGGTTCAGGGGCAATGTGAGGAAGTATTATTTCATAGAGAGGGTAGTGGATGCATGGAGCAGCCTTCCTGAGGAGGTTGTGGGGTCTAAAACTGTGGGAGAATTCAAGAATGCATGGGACAGACATAAGGCAATTCTTGTGGGGGGTAGGAAGAAATAGGCTGATGGTTAACTAGGATCTGCGGCCTATCCTGTAGGTAGGGAAATGGGCAGACTAGATGGGCCTAGTGGTCCTTATCTGCCGTCAAAGTCTATGTTTCTATGTTTCTATGTTTTACTGGTTTTAACAAACTGGGAAAAGGTAAGAGTTTATTCTGAGGTCGTTCATAGAGTTTATAAGGGTTCATTTTGTACACCTGGTTAGGTGCCTGTGGGCGAAAGATATCTGCCCCCCCCTTAAGAGCAGAATTATCTGAGCCTGTACATTGGGTACGCTAGCAAGAGGTTCACAGTTTGAATCCCTCCAGAACTTGAGACCAAAGTTTGATTCAAACCCACAAAACAGACAGGAGGGTTATCCTGTTCTGTTAACTGTTCACCATACTGCGCTCGGAGGTTGGCACTGTGGAAGCAGAGGACCTGATCTGCTGAGTGGGTTTGTGACAGATTGGTTGGCAGCGGTGCGATAATTTTGGTATTACAAACTTTTATTGTTTAGTGTGTCAGCTTGAGACCATCAGCTCACTTGCAAATAAAGAAAAAGGCAGTTATTTTTTGAAAAGGAGACAGAACTATATCACTTGGCA
The DNA here is from genome assembly GCA_016271365.2 of Neoceratodus forsteri. NCBI lineage: Eukaryota > Metazoa > Chordata > Ceratodontiformes > Ceratodontidae > Neoceratodus > Neoceratodus forsteri. The sequence continues at coordinate 1,371,087,510 of CM057459.1, forward strand.
TACAGTCAAGTTCCTATCCATTTTATTTTTTTTTCTAAAGTGCAGGTCAGAGTAGTTAGGGAAGAAGATGGCTTCCAACTACAGCAGGCACACTGTAGACTACTTAAAGCAGTTATGCTGGGACAGAGGAGTCCCGTTTGAGGTGAAAGCCACCAAACAGAACCTTGTGCATGCCCTGGTGGTAGCAGATACCCAGAGCGCCAACTCACAGACAGTGACTGTAAGGGACCAAACCTTGAGTGTGGAAGGGCTAGCGGCCAGTGAGGTGTCCAGATCTGATGAGGAGGGCAACAGGGCCACTGTCAGTGAAGGGCTACAGCAGCAGGGGAAGGTCACCAGTATCCTGGATCCAGAAGTACTCAGGCTGCAAACTGAGTTGCACAGAATGGAGCTGGAGTTCCAGAGGGAGAGGGACCGTGAACAGCGGGAGGCGGACCGTGAGGAGCGTGATTGCCAGCAAGCTGCAGAGGAGAAGAGGGACCAAGAACGCCAAGAGGCAGAGCGAGAACAGAGAGACGCTGACTGTGAGGAGTGTGAGCGCCAGAGGCAACATGAACTGGAGAAGCTACGACTCCAACCAGCAGCACCAGAGCAGGTAAGTGGCTTGGGTTTAACTGGGACTACAGGACTGGGTTACAAATTGAATTCCAAATTGATAGCCGAATTTAAAGAGAAGGAGGATATGGATGCCTTTTTAAATTCTTTTGAAAAAGTTTGTATTCAGCCTAAAATTTCTAGGGAGTCCTGGAGCTTCCAGCTATCCCCGCTACTTTCTGGGAAAGTTCAGGATGCATTGGGTCAAATGGACAATGACGACAGTGATGATTACAGCAAAATTAAAGCTGCACTGTTAAAGAAATTTGAATTAACTGCTGAATCATACAGAGTTAAATTCTGTAAACTCAGGAGTAGCCCTGACATGAGCTACGAGGAGCTAGCCATGAAACAACATCAGTTTTTAAAATGTTGGTGGGAAAGAATTGAAGCAAACTCTGTTGACAAAATTGAAAATATGATTCATTAGAACAGTTTTTCTGGGCATGCCCAGCTGAGCTAAAAACCTGGCTGAAAGATCGAGATCCTAAAACAGTGTAAGAGGCTGCAGAACTCTCGGCTAAGCGCAGACTTGCTCTGAGAGGGAATGAGGCTGGTGTGGCAGCGCATAAAGGGAAAAGCGCACCTTCAGGGCAGCTAAAACCCTCACTGCCTCCACCGGAACCAGTTAGCCCCAGGTTTCAGAGAAAAGATTTTTTTGAGAAAAGAAATGAATGTCGGTTGTGTAAAGAAACTGGACATATTGCCAGACAGTGTCCCAAACGGACGAGCAATAATACGCAAGGTGGTGCTAGGAAGGAAGTGGGTTGTTTGTGTGTCCCTGGAAGCATGCCTGTGAACATGAAGGATGCACCCAGTCATGGTGAATGGTGTACAGACACAAGGGTTAAGGGACACGGGGCATCCCTGACATTGGTAAAAGGGGATCTCAGGGATTTATTTAACTCAAAATATTGATTAGCGTTTTGCTTATAAAAGTGCTAAATCTTTGTAAAAATGCATAACTCTTGCCTCACTGTGTTTAACAAATACAGCACTTCTAGAAAATTTGTATAAATACTTTCTGTACAGTTATTATAGTCCCAAGAAAAAAACTGCTAATCAATTATTTAAAACCCTGGGATCTGGTACAGCCGGGTCAGCTGATACCCAATAAATATGTCACTGAACAGGACTTTACTGGTTAAGAGAAACATTGCCCCTTGCTAGTGTTCTCCTAGACTAGGGTGAAACAGGGGGAACTGTGCAACAGGTGGCTGTAGCCAAAACCTTAGCAGTAGATGTAATCCTGGGCAACAATCTCAAACAAGGGATGGTGTGTGCAGTTACCCATAGCCAAGCGGCAAGGGAAAACTGTAGTTCCCTGGACCCCACAGAAGCCATTATGAAAACTACTGGGAGGCTGGTTCCCCCACTTGTGTCCCCAGATGGAGAGATTAGCGAAAAGGGGGTAGAAATTTTCCCATTAGCAGTTAACCACACAGCTACAGAGGGTTACTCCAAAGAGGGAGGGGTGATCCATTGTCCGAGGGTTAGGATTGACAGTGATCCTGAGTGCCCTGACAATAGTGCTAGGGACCCTAATTTAGTGACTGAAGGGGACCTGCCCCATGCCTTGGGAATGTGTGAGGAGTTTGCAGCTGCTCAGAGAAGTGACCCTAGTCTAGAGAAGCTGAGGGCTTGGTCAGACTCTGGTGGGGCACAGGGAGGTGATGGTAAACATAAGGTTTATTGGGAAAATGGACTGATGTATACACAGGCTGTGCAGACAGAGGGAGGGGTGCTAGGCAGGCAGCTTGTTGTTCCCCAGGGATATCGTGAGCAGTTGCTCAAGATTGCACATGATATTCCCTTGTCTAATCATCTGGGAATTGCACTCACTACACAGCGGTTGGCCCAGATTTTCTATTGGCCGGACTTCACCCAGCAGGTGAAGGAGTATTGCAGGTCTTGTCACCGGTGCCAAGAAATAGGGAAGGCAGGCAAGAAAACCCAAGCCACCCTGATTCCCTTGCCCATAGTGGAGGAGCCATTCCAGAGGGTGGGAATGGATATTGTGGGGCCTTTAAATACCCCCATCTCCTCAGGGAAGAGATTCATCCTGACTGTGGTGGATTATGCCACCCGGTACCCAGAGGCAGTCACCCTATCCTCACTGAGGACAGACAAAGTGGCAGATGCCTTACTTAGGATTTTCTCCCTTGTTGAGTTTCCGCAGGAGGTTATCACCGATCAAGGTGGTTCCTTCATATGGGACCTGATGAAATGTTTATGGGAGAAGTGTGGGGTGGTGCAGAGATGCACGACACCGCATCACCCACAAGCCAATGGGCTTGTGGAAAGATTCAATGGTACCCTGAAGTCAATGCTCCAGGCATTTGCTGAACAGCATGGGATGGACTGGGAGAAATACCTTCACCACCTGTTGTTTTCATACAGGGAAGTGCCCCAAGAGTCGACAGGATTTTCCCCCTTCAAACTCTTATATGGACGCCGGGTACGTGGGCCTCTAGACTTGATCCGGGAGGACTGGGAAGGCAAGCACGCCACCGAGGGAACTCCCATTGTGGATTACATCCTTAAGTTTAGGGAAAGGCTGAAGGAGCTTATGGGGACAGCCCAGAGCAACCTGGCAGCTGCCCAACAGAAACAAAAAGTGTGGTACAACCGCAGAGCCAGAGCTCACTCGTACATGGTGGGTCAGGAAGTCGTGGTCCTTATTCTGGTCCAGAAAGACAAGCTGCAGGCTGAGTGGGCAGGACCGTACAAAGTGGTTAGGAAGGTAAATGACGTAAACTATATTATAGAGTTACCTGACTGAAGACAGACAGAAAGGATGTACCACGTCAACGTGATGAAGCCATATGCAAATAGGGCTGACATGGTGTTTGCAGTGTGCAGTCCTGGGGAAGGGACAGAAACATAGAAACATAGACTTTGATGGCAGATAAGGACCACTTGGCCGACCCAGTCTGCCCATTTCCCTACCTATTGGATAAGCTGCAGATTCTAGTTAACCAACTGCCTACTTCCTGCAACCCCCCACTATAATTGCCTTATGTCTGTCCCATACTTGTTTGAATTCCCCCACTGTTTTAGACCCCACAACCTCTCCAGGAAGGCGGTTCCATGCGTCCACCACTTTCTCCATGAAAAATAAATTTCCTCACATTTCCCCTGAGCTGTCCCCCCTCTATCTTTAATCTGTGCCCCCTTGTTCTTACACATCTTTTTTTCTGAAAGATGCTACCCTTCTGGACTTTGTTGATTCCCTTGAGGTACTTAAAAGTTTCTATCATGTCCCCCCTGTCCCTCCTTTCATCAAGGGTATACATATTAAGCTCTCAGTTTCTCTTCATATGGTTTCTGATGTAGACCCTGCACCATTTTAGTTGCCGTCCTCTGGACTGCTTCCATCCTGTCTATGTCCTTGCATAGATGAGGTCTCCAAAACTGCACGTACTCCAGATGGGGTCTCACCAACTGTCTGTACAGAGGGATAACCACTTCCCTTTTTCTATTTGTGATGCCCCTCCCTATACATCCCAGTATCCCCCTAGCTCTCCTTACCGACTTCTCACATTGCTTACCCACCTTTAGGTCATCTGATATGACTACCCCCAGGTCCCTTTCCATTACTGTTGTTGTTAGTACCTCCCCTGCTATTGTGTACTCTTCTCCTGGATATTTATTTCCCAGGTGCATTACTTTGCACTTCTTTGCATTGAATCTAAGTTGCCATATGTCTGACCATTCCTCCAACCTTGTCAAGTCCCTTCTCATCCTTTCTACTCCCCCTTGTGTATCAACTCTGTTACATATATTTGTGTAATCTGCAAAGAGGCATACCTTTCCTTCCAGACCCTCTGCAATGTCACCTATAAAGACGTTAAAGAGGACTGGACCCAGTTCTGAGCCCTGAGGTACTCCACTAGTAGCCCCCATTCTTTGGAATGTGTTCTATTCACTATTACCTTCTGTGTCCTGTTGTGCAGCCAGTTTGCTACCCAGGCTACCACCCTGGGACCCACTCCCAGGCTGGACAGATAAAGGAGACTCCCTTCTGGACTTGCTGGATGAAAGTTAGTGGGAACCCTCTGTGGAGGCAATTAAATTGTCTCCCTAGCTGACCCCAGAAAAGATCCAGGAAGTAAGGGAGGTTTTAGCAGACTTTGCCTCATTGTCTAGCACCAAGCCTGGACTAACCCCCTTAGTGACTCACGATGTGGAGACAGAGACACAGATGCCCATATGACAGACGGCAAATTGGGTGTCAGAGGCTGTCCAAAAGGACATTAGGAGGAAAGTGGAGGAGATGCTGGATTTAGGGGTAATCCAGAGATCCCACAGCCCCTGGGCCTCACCTGTAGTCCTTGTGCCCAAGCCAGATGGCTCTACTCGTTTCTGTGTGGACTATCGTGGACTGAATGCAGTCACGAAGTCAGATGCCCACCTGATACCCTGGATAGATGAACTCCTGGACAAGTTGGGAGGGGCAACCTACCTTACGACCATTGACCTGACCAAGGGGTATTGGCTGGTAGAGTACTCATTGAGTACTTCTGTTTGGTGTTTACTAGGGAGAGGGATGCACCTATGGCCCAGGGGAAAGGCAGGGTAGGTACTGGGGGAGAGGGGGTTACGGATGGGGTGATCCCAGTGGGCAGGCTGTTGGAGGGCCTTAGGTCCCTGCAGGTGGATAAGGCACCAGGGCTGGATTAAGTGCATCCAAGGATCCTGAAGGAGTTGGCAGAGGGCCTGGTGGAACCACTAGTGGACTTGTTCAACACCTCCCTAGGAATGGGGTGTATGCCCAGGGACTGGAGGATGATGCATGTGGTGCCCTTCCATAAGATGGGGCCCAGGGATGAACCAAGGAACTAAAGACCGGTGAGCCATACTGCCATTATGAGGAAGCTAATGGAAACTTTCCTTAAGGAGAGACTGGTGAGATTTCTCCTGGAGAATGAGCCTTAACATGGCAGGGAAAATGGGGTTGTCTCAGGAAGATCCTGTCAGACAAACCTGGTTGACATTTCTGGGTGATGTGGGCACTGGATAGGGGCCATGCAGTAGATGTCCTTTACCCGAACATCAGCAAGGCCTTTGACTTGGTCATAGATACACAGATACACAGATACACAGATACACAGATGCACAGATACATAGTTACATAGATACACAGATACACAGATACACAGATACATAGATACACAGATACACAGATACACAGATACACAGATACACAGATACATAGATACATAGATACACAGATACACAGATACACATATACACAGATACATAGATACATAGATACACAGATACACAGATACACAGATACATAGATACATAGATACATAGATACATAGTTACATAGATACACAGATACACAGATACACAGATACACAGATACATAGATACATAGATAGATAGATACATAGATACACAGATACACAGATACATAGATACATAGATACATAGATACACAGATACACAGATACATAGATACACAGATACACAGATACACAGATACATAGATAGATAGATAGATACATAGATACATAGATACACAGATACACAGATACAGAGATACATAGATACATAGATACACAGATACACAGATACATAGATACATAGATACACAGATACATAGATACAGAGATACATAGATACATAGATAGATACACAGATACATAGATACACATACACAGATACACAGATACACAGATACACAGATACATAGATACATAGATAGATAGATACATAGATACATAGATACACAGATACACAGATACACAGATACACAGATACATAGATAAACAGATACACAGATACATAGATACATAGATACACAGATACACAGATACACAGATACATAGATACATAGGGAGTGTCGGCAGATAAGGGCCTATGGCCCACCCAGTCTGCCCATTTGAGCTTGTAAGTTCAGTTTATGTTTTCTGATAAGTCTGTTGCCCCTCACCCTGACCTCCAGAATTCCTTTATGTCTATCCCATGCATTCTTAAATCCTGTGATTGTTTCAGCCCCCACCACTTCCTCTAATGGTCCCTAATGGAAGGCTGACCAGCAAGCTGAGTATCCTGGGGGGGAAAAAAAACGGTTCCATGTCATAATAACGATCCCAAAACAGTGATCGCTATTATGGTGAGTGTATATCGTTGAAAAGCCAATTGTCAGAATACACATACCGGCAAACAAACATCCGTCAAGGAATCCAAGTGCTAATGTGGGTGGACTGTGCCCCCCGCACTCCCTTCACAATGGCAGACAAGCAGCACAATAAAAATCTACATGTTACCCAGTACTATATAGACTACATTAATAAAAATTACTTTATCTTAATATTTTTATAATTAAAAAAACTTCAAAATAAGGAGTTATAAATGTTTTGTGACCCAGAGTGGATCCTTTCTATTTTTCTGTAATTTCCTTTCTTTTACCAAGTACAATTTCTTTCAATCAGTAGTCATGTGGAGGGAAGCCACAGATCCCAGTTTCTTCCTGGATCAAACTTTTAATTTATATGCTACCAATTGTTTAGGTTCCATTTCCAAGTTATCCAGAATTACGCTAAGATACGTCCTAGGATAGGTACATATCACACGGTATAATAGGAACAAAACAGACAAAAAGGCACAATTTGCAGTTAATAATGTACAAAACATGACAGTGCTGTTAGTAAGTCAGCAAGGAGACAATTCCCAGTCAGAGACAGGGAACAAAATGCGTAGCTGCAGCTGAGGAACAGTGGGGATGGGAGGAATCAAGAGGCCACAGGGAAATTTGAGCGCAGGACAGTGGTAGATTTGCATGACTCATGAAGCTAGGGACATTTGCAAATGTCAAGGGAGGTGAGGTAATTGGAGAGGCCTTTCTTGAAAGTGGGGTGGGATTTGGAGTGCCAAAGATCAAGTGGGAGAGAGTTCCAAAATTTGGGGGCACAGAAGGAGAAGGCAAGTTCACCCATCCTGGTACAACATTTTGGGACATATAACAGAGCTAAAGACATGGAACTGGGGAACGAGAACAGTCCATGGGGGTGAGCATAGCAGCGAGTGTGGAGGGGATAGAAGAACGAATAATGTTGTCAGTCAGACAACCTAATGAATAAGCCTGATGCGAGGAAGGAGACAACCAATGGAGGTCAGAGTAGAGAGTACAGTGGTGCTTAAGACGAGAAGCAGATAGCGTAAATCTATAGACATTGTTATAGGTAACGTCCCACATTAGCAAGATGCTTGCCTGTGCCATAGCGAAGACAGGCAGAGAATAGCAGAGTACAGGGAGGAGAAGGCCTTGGGTGACAGAGATCCTGGCAGCAGGGTTCAGAAACTGACAGACTCGGTAAGCTAGTCCAGTTTTAGCATTGACATGCAGAGAGAAGTTAAGAGGTGGATCCAGCATCACCCCTACGTATTTGAAGGACTGAGTTACTTCCACAAGGGAGCCATCAAGACAAGAAACCTGGAGAGATGGAGTTGAAGTGACAGATTTCCATTGTGACCCAAAGAGCATAGCCTAGGTCTTGGCAGCATTTAGCACCAGGAGGTGGGATGTAAGCCAAGTTTGAATACGATGAAGATCAGAGGACAGGTGGGAGTTAATTTCTTGAATAGAGCTGGAGGAGACTTAGAGAACCAAGTCATTGGCATAGAGTAAGGAGAGACTGTGGGAGGGCACAAAAGGTAGGTTATTGACGAACAAAGAAAAGAGCAGAGGCCCAAGTATGGAACCTTGTGGGATGCCCGAACGAAGCAGGGCAGGGGCAGAGAGAACTTTATGACAGGAGACAGACTGGGAGTGGCTCCACAGATAGCTGGCAAACCAGGCAAGTGTGGATTGGGAGGTGCCAATAGAGCCTAGTTGATGCAGGAGCAGGTTGTGGTTAACGAAGTCAAACACCTTTGACATGTCAATAAAAACAGCCCCAATAAGCTGGCCTTGGTCCATAGCAGATTTGATGTCACTGGTGAATTGCACTAAGGCTGACGTGGTGCTGTGGTTTGGCCTAAAGCCATGCTGAGCAGGAGATTGCAGGTTAAAGTTGGCAATGAAGTTAGACACCTGGCGATGGATACCCTTCTCCAGGAGTTTACTGAGGGTCGACAGGAGCGTAATAGGACGGCAGTTTGTTAGTTTTTTTGGATCACCCTTTTTGAAGACTTGGATAACCCTGGCATTTTTCCAGGACAGGGGCACAGTACCTGAGCTAATGAAGAGGCTGAACAATCGCATGATGGGGGTGGCAAGAAGAGACGTGCCTAATTTGATAATTCTGGATTCCAGTTCATCAGGGCATGCACTGCCATGGGGAGACATCATGTTAAGAGCTCATAGCTAATCCAGCCTGGAGACCGGGTGGAGAATCAGGGAAGGATGAGATGGGGGGGTCTGGGGGTGTGGCAAGGGGGGACCTTCAGCATCAAAACTAGGGAGGGCGGTAATTGCTAGCAAAGAATTCAAATCTAAACATTGTAATTCATTTTCTTCTATATGGATCCTTTATTTCTGTTAAATAATATTTTGGATTATGACTTCTTTTCCTTCTTGTTATCCATTTGTACGTTTTATGTTGTTTATAATATTCTAAATCTCTTTGCCTTAAAATATCCCTTATTTTAATCTTTACTTCGCTATTGACCACTTCGAATGGAATCCTGAAAATATATGTTATGCAGTGTAATAGTCCATATGGTTTTATAAACTCCTCTACAATACTGATACAGGGAAAAAGTATGTTCTGATGTAAATAATGAATTGTTTCTTCTATATATAATCTGGGTAATCTCTGTTCCTCCATCCCATAAACTTTAAGCCAATACCTTTCCTGAATTTGGCACTCGATTGGATATTGACTCAGTTCTGCCTGTACCAGCACTGAATATGTACTGTTCAGAAGTCCCTAGTATTTTTTTTAATTATTTAGATATGAGTATATGTCTGTCTTAACTTGAGTGCACCAGATTTCTACTCCGTATTATATCTGACTGTGGATTTTAGCATTTATTACCTTGAGACTGCCTATTACAGATTGTTCTCCATGTTTATGTAAGAAACTACTTATTGCTGGTGGAATTCTTTTTTCTTCTAATATCCATCTCTTTTTTTTGTTTTCTCCTACTTAAATCTTTGGTTATTATTATATCTAAATATGTAAAACTATTAACCACTTCTAATTTATTTCCATCGATGATCTACCTATATTTGCTGTTCTTCCCTCTGCATACCATAATTTTGGTTTTAGTGTAATTTATTTGTAAATCAGCCTTATTCCATTCCATAAAGAATTTCTGTAGCTTACTATTAATTCCCAAACAGCTTGTTGATAGGAATACTATGTTATCTGCACATGCTAAATAGAGGCAGGCTGTATTACCTATGCGGGGCATATGAAAGTCTGTATTGTACATCCATAATAGGATTGGACTTAAATATAAATTGAATAATGTAATGTAGGCGACAACATACATCCCTGTTTTACACCTTTGTTTATTGGAAATTTATCAGTTGTGTCCCCCTTGGAATTATATCTAATTTGTGTGAAGTTATCCTGATATAAAGTGTTAATAATATTCAGTATTGCTTTCTCCATACTGGTTTCATCTAGAGTTTCCCATACCTTGATTCTATTAACACTGTTGAAGGCAGTATTCAAATCTATAAAAGCCCTACATACCGTTTGTTTCTTCACTACTTTATATTTGTGAATTAAGTGTGTCGGTGAGAAACATTGATCTATTGGTGAGTGCTTACTTTTTAAGCCTGCTTGTGCTTCATCTAGAATGTGATTTTCTTCTATCCATTTTGCTAACCTGGTGTTTATGATTCTAGTTAATATTTTGTGGGTGCTATCAATTAGGCTTAAGGGAGTATAACACCTAGGGTCTTTTCTATCCCCTTTTTTGAACAGGATAGCGAGAACTATTATATTTATCCTCCAAGTATTCAATATTTTATCAAATTTTGTTATGAATTTGAAGAAATGGTATAGAGCTGGGATCCATTTTTCTTTTGATCTCCATAAAATGGCTATAGGAACCCACAGGGCTTTGTGAGAAGCAAAAGATTCTAAAGCAAGGCTAACTTCTTCTATTGTAAATGTCTTCTCTAAGTTAACCCAATCCATGGATTCTCTATCCACGTCTAATTTTTTTATGTATTCACTGCTTTCATTTGAGAATAATTTTTCATAATGATTAACCCAGCTTTGAAGTGCTACAAGTAGTGACCATAAGGAGTCACACAATACCTGTCCATCACTTATGGTACATATGACAGTGCTACCAGTAGTGACCACACAGAGTTAGACACAAACAACAACCATGGCTCAAAAATCAAATAACTTTTGCCAGAATCAAAAAATCACAATTATCAACAGAAAGACCAGCACGGAATAATAAGTAAAACACTTAATAAATATTTACTCAAAAATACAAAAATGACTTACATGTGCTACAGCATGTAGCAAGACTACAGAGGGAACAACCAGAGTCCCCAGTGGCCCAAATGGTTTCACTTGATGCTTTGTCAAGAGTCACTGGCCAGTTGGGAGTGCGGGGGAGCAGTATACCCCTGCAAAAAAAAATCAACTACTTTTTTGCTGTGCTGTTCATGACAATGGCATTGTGGTCAGCTACGTTCTGACCCAGTGCCCATGTCTTATACAGGTCATTTCCATCTGTAGTTCCCACATGAGTTACCCAATGTCTGTCTATCTCTGACACAGGTCAGTTTTACCGGTAGTAACCATAGAGAGTTACAAGATATTTTTCCATCTCTGGGCCAGCCCAGTGGTGTTGAGGGCTGAGGTGCTCTTCACCTTACCTCGCGCCATGCCGGTGACCCAAGTTCGGGAACTAGCTTGGGAGCTGGGGGTCAGCAGGGGAGAGAGAGAGAGGATTAAGTGTCCAGTGGACTGCTCTCCTCTCTCTGGGGAGGGATCCATGGCCTGCTCGGCACAGTAACAGCCCCCCTGACTGTAGCAGGAGGCATTACTTACACTTAAAGCTGAAGTAGAGGGGAAGAGTATGGTGGACATCTGTGGCATTGCCACGCTGACATCATTGCACTGCCACACTCCTGGCAATAAACAAATTAAAAATCGCCCGCCACAACACCGTGAAAATGAAGGGGGCTCCAGAGACAGGCCCACATCCCACTGCTGGTGCATCATTGCAGAGACTCCACAGCCAACCCGGTGCCCAGGTAAGGCCTTTCTAATTCCAGACAGGCTGCCAAGGGAGGGTTGACCCACTCTGGGGGGTGAGCCAGGGGGCTAGACCTACCTGGATGGTCGGGGGAGTCCTGAAGATGAGGGGTTCAGGCAGGGAGTAGAAGGTCTAGTCAAGCAAGCACCCCGGAAGGATGCCCTGGCTGTGGGCTGTGGAGGGAGCAAAAATAAAATATACAAAAAAATATATATTTTTCCATATCTGGTGCAGTACAGTGTTACCAGTATTAACAAACAAAGAGTTTCCAGATGACTGTTCATTTCTGATACTCAACAGCTCTTATAGTGGTGACTATACAGAGTTATCCAATGTCTGCCCATGTCTGATGTAGGACATTGCTACTAGTAGTGATCACACAGAGTTACCACATGTCTGTAAATCTCTGATAAAGTGTCCTCTATCAGTAGTGACCACACAAAGTTAGTAGATGTCTGTCCATGTTTGATACTAGATAGTTCTACTAATAGTGATAACACAGAGCTACCATATGTCTTTCCATCTCTGACACAGGACAGTGCTACCAGTAGTGACCACACAGAGTTACCAGATGTCTGTCCATTTCTGTTAATCCACAGCGTTACATGTGGTGACCATACAATGTAACCAGATGTCTATCCATGTATGATGCAAGACAGAGCTACGAGTAATGGCCATGCAGAGTAATCAGATTCTCTCCCTCACTGTTATTGGACAGTGCTACCAGTAGTGACCACAAGATGTCTGTCTCTTACTGACTCTAGACAGTTGTACCAGTAGTGACAACACAGAGTTATTAAATATCTATACATCTCTGATACATGACATTGCTACATGTAGTGACCACACAAAGTAACCAAATGTCTCTCCTTCAGTGTTACTAAACAGTGTTACCAGAAGTGATCACACTCAGTTACCAGATGTCTGTCCCTCACTGATTTATTTATTTATTTAGTTAGTTAGTTTTTGTTGACTGGGCGAGTGCACTAGACAAATCCTGCCTATTTTCAGGTACGACCCGGGGGAGTGGGATACAGGTGAATGCCAACTGACCTTGAACCAGATTAAGCTGTTGGTGGTAATTTTTCGTGAAAGGAGGAAATTTGGCCATTGTACTGGGGAAATTCCCCTACTCTGCTTCCTGTGAGCAGGGGGGACCCATTTTCCTGTGGGACCAAGATGGCTGCATCTGGACATGCTGTGGAGGACATGGAGGTGTTGGAGGCAGGGGAGTTGGTCTCCTCTCCTGTCTCTGGATTGCCAGAGACCTCATCGATTCTTCCTCAAGCTTCTTCTGATGGATCTAAGTTGCATGCATCTCACAGTTCATTTCCTTCCTCAGAAACCTCGATGGATCAAAGTAAGCAAACAATTGTTTCTTTGGTCTGTTCTATACTGCAACAGCTAGCATCTGCTAAGAGTCTCTACATAATACTGAATGTTTACGACCTACAGATGTGGATGCTATGCTATTACTTGAGGAAACACTCTATCTTACAAAGAAACAGTATCTTTTAGCACTTAAGAACTCAGCTTTGCAGCTGCCTACTGATTCTGACTCACTGCTGCAGACTGCTGCGTCAGACACCCGAAAGACAGCCTTGGCATTTCCGCATTCCAATGTGGTCTGTTTGATGATTTCATATGCTCCTGCTGCTGAAACTTCTCCTGAAAACCTTGCTGTTTCTCCCGATCTTCTTCCATGAACCTCTGCATCTGATTTGCCCCCTGCAGAGGTTGTTCCTCAGGGAGACTGGTCAGTTGACTCTGCTCTTGTTGTGGCAGGGTGGGAGAGGGATCCAGTTGTCGGTACCTGGAGCTCCGGTCCTTCCCCCATTCGGATCACCCCTGCAGACTCCCCAGCTATTTCTCCTGTGCAAGACCAGTTGGACTTTATGCTTATGCCTGCTTTGCGCTTAACACGGAATCCAATTCTCAATTTACCAGCTTCCACTTCTCCTGCAGCTCCATTTTCAGACTCCGACCCTCTTCACCAAAGTTTACCACCCCAGGGCCCTAGTCTACTACCTCAACGGACTGAACGACTGACTTGTCTTGCTTCTACATCTACTAAAATGTATGCATCTTGTTTTTCTGTTCCCACCCAACAGGCTTAGAGACACAATGCTGTCAGATTACAGTATTTGGGAGGTTTACCTGAAATGCCTGATAGGGTTTTTGTTGGGCGCACGTTGCTTAAAGACTCCATGAAATTTTCTGCTTATGATATCCATGCATTGATACATGTTTCTGAGTCCCATTTTGATATGTTTTAAAACCTTAAAAGGTTTAGAGAAATTTTGGTCCCAATTTCATCTGTCAGTTCTTCACCTTTCACCAGCACTAAACAGAAACATAGAAACATAAAAATAAACATAAACAAGCATTTGTTAATACTGAATATTGTCTTGCTGGCATTGGCATTGGTAGTGCAGGAGTTAGAGAAATGCATAATAGGAATGGCAGTGAAGTATGGAACTGACACCAACCCCACTTCACCCTGCAGAGAGTGACAGGCATTAAGGTGTGCCTTTGGGTCATCAGCCATAACGCTCATGCCATTTCACTTCACCCTACCCTGCAGACTCTGACAAATGTCGCATTGTGCCTTGGGGTCATCAGGCCTTTGAGATCAATGCAGTATAGGAGAATGGGGTGAACTTTGGGGCTGAAGAGTCCAAGGCACACCTTGATGCCTGTCACTGGCTGCAGGGCGGGGGTGAGGGTGGAATGGCATGAGCATTACAGCCGACAATCCAAAGTCATACCCCTGATGCCTGTCAGTCTCTACAGGGTGGGACGTTACAATTAGAAACCCTAACACCCCAGGCATTTGTTGGTATCTGCACTCCAAATTTTCAACATGGTATTTTTGTGATCCCACCTCATGAAAGCATTTGGGATCTCATGAACAGTGGCACTGTGATTTTGTTAATCTGTCCTGAACGTTAATTTTCCATAGTGACTACACCATTCTGTGCCAGATATGTGAAAACACATTTTGGGCAGGATGTGAAAAATGACAACTGTACTGTTCATAAGGAGGTGTGAAAAAATGGCAATGTTGAAAATTTGGAGTGAAAATATTAAACATTCTCGAGGTTACGTGCGTACGTGGAAACTGATCAATGCACGCTCTTAACACAGTCATTTTTTTGAATTTTTTCACCAAATTTGCAACATAGGCTTTTTTGGAACCCCATTTTAAAAATTAGTAGCCAAAAGTCAAAAAAATGGCTGAGATATCCACCTACATTGACCCCCATTGATGCCATTATACAGCTTACCGTCATTTCTTCAGTTTGCAGTCAGCTTTGAAGACTACAGATGTGTTCTCTCTCCAGTGAAGATCGTGGCGCTGGACCTCCGTAAATAAGCATGGGGTGAGGAGGGGTGCGGGAGGTAGGGTGCGAAGAGGGTGGGTGCGGGTTGGGGAGGGGCACTCCGGCTTCAACGACAGACCGTTTTCCTTTTTCAGGAAAGGACATCACGGAAAAGTTTTCTTTATTTACAGGTGAAATAAAACAACTGCTGGGCACACTGGGGTGGGCATCCAATGTGCCCCATGACTTTGGAGGGTCATGCTGGCCACACTGGAGTGGGCTTCCACTGTGGCACACAAAGGGGGTGGGGCGGGGGCAGGAACATGCTGACTCGGTCAGCTTCGGAACACATGAAGCACACTGGGGTTGGCTCCTCTTGAGGAGGGGTTATAACCATGCTGGCAGGGGGATTAGGCACTCCAGTAGTTGGCTTTCTAAGGATTGTGAGAGATGGATGGCGACAGCCGCCGGCATGTTTATTGAAATGTTTCAGCAGCCAAGGCACGCCCTGCAATGACAGGATATTCCCTCATTGCATTGGCAAAATTATTTCAAATTGGTGGCACACTTCTCAACTGCTGTCATAGACAGCATGCTTATTCTTTGGTGCCACAGATACAAGCCCCAAAAAAGCAGTGGCAGCATTGGACACAACACTGACACACCTCCACAACCTACTACTCCAGCAAGCTACCACAAAATGTTGCTTGCGCTACATGTGCAAGACAACATAAATAGTACTTCTGTCTCCAATGCTGTCAGTTCCTCATGTTCCTCCTGTACTAAACTGGTCACAGGGTGGGGAAGCCTGCTCTGTACCTTCCTGCACTATACCAGTCTGTCTGGATAAACAAAGGTCTTTAGTCTCCAATGCTGTCGGCCCCTTACCTGTTACCAATACTAAATCAATTACATTGTACTGGGGAACCTGTACCACACCTGGAGAAGTTGATTTGCTACCAACTCTGATTACTTTATGAGCCTTGTGCAACAATAAATGTGCATTTTGCAGCTTGCAGCTGTTCGTCTGTATACCTGGAGTGTACCACTTTGTGTCCATCTGTACTGCCCCTGCTCTCACACTGTACCTGTCCCTGTGGATAGATAGTGGACTTCTGTCTCCAGTGCTGTCAGCCTCTCACCTTTCACCAGCACTGAATATAGTAGATCACAGTACTGGTAATCCTGCACTGTACTTGCCCAACATTGTACCTGGGCTTGTCAATAAAGAGAGGCATTCATACTCCAGTAATGTCAGTCCTTCACCTTTCACCGGCACTTCAGTCACAGTGTGGGGACCCCTGCACTGTTCCTTCCTCACGCTGTACCTGACCGTTTGGGACTACAAGACCAGTGATCCTCTTCTTCTCCAACCCCAACTAGAAGCCAAATCGCATTAGATGAGCTGCCGAGAGACATCAGTCAGGATCCAATCACAGCAGTAACTCCCCTCGCCAAGAGTGCTTACCTTGTCGCGTGGTAGCAGAGATGGAGTGGAGGTGATTTTTTTTTTCTTTCCACTTCCACTGATGTCTGCAAACTAAATTGTACCATGGGGAGGGAGGGAGGGTGGGAAGGTTATCTCATGCATAGAACCAGCTGGAAAGGAGGACCACCAGGGACACTACAGCCAGATCGAGGAGCCCACCATGGTGCTGCAGAAGGTGAATGTCATGTGACTCAGGGCAGTGCAGTTCTGGCAAGTAATTCAAAAGTTACAGCTTGTGTGGAAGGGGAAATCTGGGAAACCAACGCCATCCTCACATGCTGCTCTTGGTCTGTAAATGAACTGGTCTCTGGTGGCAATGAGGCAGGGGAACATTACTCTGCATAAAAGTGTAATTTGTAAGAACTGATTAAAAAGAAAAAAACAACTCAAGAGATTAAAAAAGGAGGAATCTGTGACTGCAAGCAGGCTGTGTAGTAAGAGCCTGTGCAAGCAGGCTGTGTAGTAACAGTCTGTGCAGGCAGGCAGGCTGTGTAAGAAGAGTCTGTGCAGGTAGGCTGTGTAGTAAGAGTCTGTGCAGGCAGGCTGTGTAATAAGAGTCTGTGCAGGCAGGCTGTGTAATAAGAGTCTGTGCAGGCAGGCTGTGTAATATTAGTCTGTAGAGGCAGGCTGTGTTATAAGAGTCTGTACAGGCAGGCTGTGTAATAAGAGTCTGTGCAGGCAGGCCATGTAATAAGAGTCTGTGCAGGCAGGCTGTGTAATATTAGTCTGTAGAGGCAGGCTGTGTTATAAGAGTCTGTACAGGCAGGCTGTGTAATAAGAGTCTGTGCAGGCAGGCTGTGTAATAAGAGTCTGTGCAGGCAGGCAGGCTGTGTAGTAAGAGTCTGTATAGGCAGGCTGTGTAATAAGAGTCTGTGCAGGCAGGCAGGCTGTGTAATAAGAGTCTGTACAGGCAGGCTGTGTAATAAGAGTAGGAAGGACTGCTCCTGTGTAAAGTATAGACCTCAACATGCACACGGCCAACTTACAAAAACAAATAACTGCAAGACAAGAGAATATAATTCAGCTTGAGTTAGAGTGAAGCAGACGTGTTACTACACGCTCTCTGTCCCTGTGGAGTAGGGCAATGAGCAGGGGGATAACGCTTTATGAAAATTTTGAAAAGGTATGCCACCATTGCCTGTTTAGTTTATCCCCTTACCAGATCATCTTATTGTTCGCTTCTGTCCAGCGGCATTCTCCGGTGTTCCATTTTTCATCCCATTGCAGGAGGAAAGAAGGCCCGAAGGTGGTGCAGGGTTGTCCTGCCGGAGAGACTGGACCGCGGTGTGTGGTGAAAAGCCTTTTGGAAAGGCAAGGAATTAACCGGTTGTGGCTGTGGATATGGATCTCCGCGGAACGAAAATATAATGAGAGTATCCAGCTCTAATCGGAAGCCACCAACGAAGTCAGCATATGCCTAAAAGAATTAAAAGGGATGTTCTTTCCTTTTTGTTTTGTTATATCTAGCTATATCCCTGTCAGCTCTCTTGCTGTTATGATATGGCATGGTAAAACACTATGGTTTTATCAAAAAAGAAATTTATTATATCTTGGTTGTACTTTGTTAGCCACTAACTGTCCATTTGATTGAATTTTTATTATTCTTAGCTATTCAACATTAGTTTACGAATCTTTAGGTAGTAGTTTTACTGTCTGTTGGAAATCAAACTTTTAAAATACTTTGTAAATCTTTTATGTTTTTATTTTATGGGGGTTTTTAACTTTAAATTTCACTCATAGCTTTTCACGCCATATGGTAATTCCATCACGTGACCCACAGGTATATTAGTAGCTACTCAGTCCACTCTGCAGTAAGGTTCATTGCTCCCACTTGTTAGTTACCTCTTGGTTTGTGAGTGTGTGAGACATTCTGGGCTGCTGTGGTTTACAGTAATGCTGGTGTTTTGCTATTGTTTCACCAACTAGTGTTGTCGGGTCCGACTCGGATATCCTAGGAATTGCCGTAAGTCAGGTCCAGTTTGTTGAATTCTGCTGAACTATTGCCAAACAACGGCTTCGTAGTCTCTTTTACCTGATTCTCTGGATGTCTGGATGTTTTGTCACTTTGCCATCTATTCCAGTCTGCCCAAAATATGCTTTATTGTGGAGAAGTACTAGAGGGAAATTCTACCTCCTTGTTTCTATCCCCCTTCCCCGAAATCATCAGTGAGTATATCGGGTTGCTGCTATTTTAGCACTTCGTATTTTAAACTTTAAATTTTTTTTTTAGGCTATTTAGATAAATTCAGGCTCATGTTTTGTGATTATAATTGAGAAAAATTAAACATTTTAACTTTACCAGTTCTAATAGCTATCGCTATATTGTGTAAAGCATTGCTTCATTATGGTTTTATGATTCCATTTTTAAGTAGTGTTTTTCCTTTTGCTTTGTATACTTTTAGTGTCTTTAGTCGAGAGTGGTCTTACTTATGAATTGGTAGAATTGCTATGGAATTGCTACAGCAACCTTTTAAAAATGTGTGGGCCTGTTAACCTCCATTAGCTATTTTGAAGCAGAACAAGAGCTGAATAATCTGCAAAATATACTAATTAAGAACTGTTAGGTGTTGCAATATTAGCCCTACTCTTGAGAATCCAGTATATAGACTACTCACAATTCCTGGAGAAGTACTACTTGAACTGAGAATACTACCACAAGAAACTTAATCTTAGAAGATTTGATACTGACTTGAATGCATTATGTTATAACTATCATCCATTAGAGGACTAGATTTCAGGACTTTATAACTAACTACAATACTCGATTATAAATCTGGTGATATGAAAATCTGCCAAATGCTTTGCCCTAGTTTTTTTTTTTTATAAGTTTTGGATAAAGTTCTTGTAATCTATCTTTTTTTCTCTCTCCTCTGTTATTTTAAATATTATGGAAACAAGAGCTGCTAAAGAAAAAAAAAACATGTCAAGCAAAACAAGTGTTAAAAATAAGACAAATAGACCCAACAAGGATCAACAAAAAAAATCAATTGGACACGGGTTCAAAGAAAATAATGAGTTATATTCTTACCCCAGGTAGCCAAATGAAGTATTGAGAACACAGAGTTCTACATTTCCTCCATTGTGTTCTTCCCCAATAAACATAACCCAGGAAGTGAGCTTAGAGGCAAGAAGTGGAGAGCACCCCAATGGGAAAAATAAGAGAATGGGAAGAAAAGAGTAACCCCCCAAACCAATAAAAGAAAGTATACAGGTTACAGCTCAAATTTATAATGTGGGAATAGAACAGTGGGGGGTTGGAACTCTAGAGAGACAAGAAATCAGTAGAAAACCAGTAAGGGAACATGAAAATTTAGTGACATATGAAAGAAAAAAGAAAGTAGAAGCTGAAGAAATAGAAAGAGAACAGAGGGATAAATCCCATCAATTCCCCAGTAAGTCCTTCCTTGATGATTTTGATGAGTTTATCACCCCCTACACTAAACATGTTAGATTAGATCCTCCATCTGTCCATCCCCGATATCTCACATATTATAAGTTCATCTTTTCCAACATTAAGAGAAGATATGGTAGGGGTGGAACAAGAACCAACTCATTTAGAGGGACATACCCTGAAACTTCTCAAGGAAATAAGAGATAGAATAATGTCAAATACTGATTTACTTCTAAACTTTACCTCTTTGATAAGTAAAATGTTACTGAAAGGCAGTAACCAACAAAAGTGTGTTCAAGCAGAAAATGAAGATGAAAGATGTAAGTTGAAAGTAAAGAAAGGTGGGGAAGTTTGTGAGAAGCCTAAAGAAAAATCTACTGGAAAAATAAGAAAAGAAATAGGTGAGAAGGAAAAAAAAAAGAGATAGCTACTTTGGTTCAAGAACTAGGAGAGAAAACATAAATAAAACAGAAAAAAAAGTGTAAAGAGGGACCATTAATGGCAAATGCAAGATCAGAAAGGGTGAAGGGTACCTGTGACCTAAAGAAATGTACTAAGAATAAGTTAGGGGATAACAAAAATAAAAGTCAGAGGGAAAAAAATTCTATTATATGTATGGATAGTGGAAATAAAAAGAAAATACACCAGTGGGAGAATACAACTTCTGAAATAATAGAACTAAATGGCCCAAAGGAAAAAGAAGAAATTATATCAAAATATACATCTAATGTTGAAGACATCAATAGAAACCTTTTAATTGAAAAAGGTGAAATGCTTCCTACTCTGTATTTCTACGGTATCCCTAAGACGAAAAATGAAAATAACATAACTCTGAAAATTATAGTATACAACATATGCAAGGGAATTCTAGGTAAAAGCTTTACATGGATTGATATAAGTTCAGTATATAGATACTGGTCAGGAAATGATAAAGGTTGGATATGTCTGGTGGTGAAATCTCCCAGAACAAGACAAAATATACTAAGAAATAAAGATCAGTTTAAAACCCTGGGGGTTAAACTACAGGAAGGAACTGAGAAAAAAGAACATTATTTAGACAGACAGGGAAGTGTAGTAAACACAAAGTCAGTACATATAGTTAAAAAAATTAATCAGCCAAAACCAAATGCAAAAGTCCAACAGAGAATTACAACTTATATGGTGCCAGATGTTTATGAACATGTTTTATTTTCTGAAGAAGGGGCCATTTACAGAGAACAAAAAAGAAAAACAATAAGAGGAAGATTCCAAAAAGGCCCTAGAATTAATAACAGCATCATATTAATGGAAGAAGAGGAGGAGGTTGAACAAGGAAGTAAGGATTGGAGGGATGTTTCTAATGTTTCTGTTGTCTCTGAAATAGAAAAGAATTACTGTTCTAGCATAAGAAATCAAAACTAGTTTTGTACTCTGGAAAATTTAGTTGAAGAATGTTGACCACTAGTGCAAAAGGTACCTATCACACAAGATAATAAGGAAAAAATGAAAATAATGAGTTGGAACATTGCTGGTTTAGCAGGAAAACTAAAAGATACTGGATGTAGAAAATTATTGGAAAATTATTCAATAATAATGTTACAAGAAACTTGGTCAAGTACTACAGAACATTGTATACTGGAAGGATATCAAAGCTGGGCAATCAAAGCTATGAAAGTTAACAAATATGGAAGACCTTCAGGAGGCATTTGCACTGTGGTGAAAATAGGTCACAAATTGAAAGGTTTATGTATCTTTAAGGACCCTATATATTTTATTTTGGGAATTATTGTATAGTATAAAAAGTTAATGTTGGTATTTTTGTAAATGTATATCTCCCCCACTCCCAATTACATCTCCCAGTTTAAAGGTAGTGCTTGAAACACTAAAGGAAATAATAAAAAAGCTACAAACATCTTACCCAGGTGTAATGATAATAATAGCAGGA
The DNA here is from genome assembly GCA_016271365.2 of Neoceratodus forsteri. Taxonomy (NCBI): domain Eukaryota; kingdom Metazoa; phylum Chordata; order Ceratodontiformes; family Ceratodontidae; genus Neoceratodus; species Neoceratodus forsteri. The sequence goes on from CM057459.1 coordinate 1,371,109,421, forward strand.
GACTTTAATGCTCGTACAGGAGAATTATTGGAGGAAAGAACAAATTTTAGAAATTTAGATGACATCATAGGAGTTCCATTAAGGAAATCATTGGACAAGAAAGTAAATAAAAAAGGGGAAGTACTTACTGAAGTTTTGAATACTCTGAACATGCAGATTCTAAATGGGAGATGTAATGGGGATAAAATGGGGAGATTAACCTATAACCACTATTGTGGGGGAGTACCCTGGATTATGTCTTGGTGGATGTTTTCTCATACAATAACATAATGAATTTGAAATTGATAGATAACTGGGACAGTGACCATAGACCCATTGAACTAATAATTAAAGTAAAGGGAGTAAATATGGAGAATTTAGAATGTACAGAGTGGATAGAAAACAATTTGATGATATATAACACAAAAAGAATAAAGTGGACTTCATATAATATTCAGAAACTTCAGAATCTATTAGATGATTCAAAGATATTAAGAAAAGGCAAATTCAGGAAAATGCCCACCATGACAAGACAAAAGAGAATCAGAGGGAATTACAACAGTTATATATAGAATTAGAAGATCATTTCTATAAAGAATTAAAAAAGTCAATCAGAAACTAAAACCAGAAATCTGTACAATGCAAAATGGTTTGATGATGAGTGCAACCATATGCGTAAAGCCATAAACCAACTAGGGAAAAGGGTTACAAGGTGTAATGAAGTAAATGATAGATTAGCACTAAAAAAGGCTAAAGAGGAGTACAAAATGCATATGAGAAAGAAGAAATATGAATTTGCCAAAAACTTACGGTCCAATCTACAGGGTGCAATAGCCTGTAAAGATAATACATCTTTTTGGCAGCTAGTTGCCCATGGTACAGGCAAGATGAGATTTAATCTCGAAGCAGTTATCCCTCCAGAAGTACGAGAGCAACACTACAGAAAAAATTTTGATAAAATACCAGTATTTTTAGAAAATAGGGAAGCAATGTCAATTAGTAATATAGAAAAAATGAAGCATGAGGTAAGGAACCTATCTAGCCATTAAAACACACACACACACAAAAAAAACAAAGCACCAGGGGTGGATGGAATTAGTGCAGAAATATTTCAAGTAAACTCAGAGTGGTGGGCCGAGGTTTAGTTACGCCTCTTTGAGAACATAATCCAAACTAATAAAATACCTAACAGATGGAATATAGGGGTTATAGTTCCCCTCCATAAAAAGGGTCCGTTAACATTACCAGAAAACTATAGACCAATAACTTTATTTAATATAAGTGCAAAATTATTTACTAGAATACTTCTTACTAGAATGCAAACTTGGGAAGAAGAAGAAGAAAAAATACTATCCAGAAATCAAGCTGGATTTGGTAAAGGGAGGTCAACTACTGAACAAATTTTCATTCTTCGCTATATTATGGAGAAATATGTGGTTAGGAAAAAAGGGAAAATCTTTATGGCTTTTCTTGATATAAAAGACGCATTTAACTCAATTAATAGACAAATCTTGTGGGAAATTCTTCTTATGAAAGGGATTAATAAAGACCTCTTAGAAATTATAAAAACTTTGCATTTTAATAATAAAGTAATAGTAAGGTACAGTAAGCAAGGTGAAATGACTGGTCGAATAAAAGTAGAAGCCGGTGTTAAACAAGGTTGTCTACTAGCTCCCACCTTGTTTAATTTATATATAGATATGTTAGTGGATAAGCTAAAAGAGATAGACACGTTCCCTCCAAATATAAACAAACAGAAAGTAAAAATTCTGTTATTTGCAGATGATGCTGTTTTAATATCTCAGACCCTGCTGGGCTTAAAAAGAGCATTGATTAAAGTGAAGCAAACTGTCATAAAACTCGAACTTCAATTAAATATAGAAAAAACTAAAATAATGGTCTATGGCGAGGGAAGGAGAAATGTTAAAGTATGGAAAATAGGGTCAGATTCTATTGAAGAAATTAAAGAGTTCCAATATCTGGGTGTTATAATGAATAGAAATTTAAGTTGCAACTCACATGTAAAGAAAGCAATAAATAGTGCCACCAAGACAATGTTAGGAGTTGCAAGATTTGCAAACACAATTGCAAATAATTCCTTTATAGCACAGGAAAGGTGCTATGAAGCTAAAATAATCGCACAAATGTTATATGGTTCAAAAGTATGGGGTCCTGGCACTAATCTCAAATCTATGGAGCTAATACAAAATGTATATCTAAAGAAATTACTTGGGGTCCCTAGGTCCACCCTAAATGCAGTTATAAGGGCAGAAACAGGAATTTTGCCAATTTCATTAGTAATAAAAAAAAGGAGTTTAAATTTCCTTAAAAAAAATGGAAGCACCCGATGATAGTCTACTTCACCATTGTTGGGTAGAAGAAAAAACTGGAAATATTGCAAAAACTAATGATCATTTAATTAAGAAAGGGTGGTTTAGAATATTAAACAATGAACTTAACAAGAATGGAATATTGTATAATCACATGTATATTGATTCCTGTGACCCTAACAAATTTAGAGATATCGCTATTCAGAGACTTGAAGATACTGCTAAACAACGAGACATGAGTAGTGTAAGGGACTCATGGCAGAATGCAACGTATAAGAAAATAAAACATACTTTTAATGAAGATAAATATTTAAGGGTCTGTGAGAATGCAAAACAAAGAAAAGCTATATCAAAATTTAGATTAGATTATTATCAAACAGGGGAATTTTAATCCCAGGCAATCCTGTCTACCCATGTATATGCAAGGAGATGACAAATCGTATAACTAAACATGGTATACTGGAATGTCAAGCCTTTGAGAGAGAAAGAGAGCTGTTCCTATCTTCAAAGCTAAATAGATTTAAGAAAATGGAAACTAACAAGAAATTGGAAAGGATTCTTGATCCAACTGAAATAGTAGACATGTTTGCACTAGCTAGTTTTGCACAAAGAGTACCGTATAAGTTGGAAAGTCTGGTAAAACTGTAAGTGATGAGAGGAATTTTATGTTTTATAAGAATGTAGTTTCGATGACTGGTATTGAGAAACTTATTAAAATACGTATTTTAATTATATTTATGAATATTGTGTGTAACAAATATTGTTTTATACATGCTGTCAATAAACTTTAACCTAAAAAAAACCTACAGGCAGGCTGTGTAATAAAAGTAGGTGCAGGCAGGCTGTGTAAAAGAGTCTGTGCAGGCAGGCTGTGTAATAAGAGTCTGTGCAGGCAGGCTGTGTAATACGAGTCTGTGCAGGTAGACGGTGTAATAAGAGTCTATGCAGGCAGACGGTGTAATAAGAGTCTGTGCAGGCAGGCTGTGTAAAAGAGTCTGTGCAGGCAGGCTGTGTAAAAGAGTCTCTGCAGGCAGGCCATACAGTTAGCCATGCTTGGTCAAGGTGTCTGACTGGCAGGCCACTGGGAATAAAAATTTAGGAGGCCTATTAGTTTAAAATGATTCAACCTGGACAGTTTCAGAGAGAGAATTAGCTACCAGCTGTGATAACAAGCAAGACTGCAGGAGTCTGTGTTACAAATGTGCTTGTGGTAAGCCTCAGTGGGTCAGACGGGCTTTGTGTAACTCCTAATATTATAAAAAAAATACTGAGAAATGACTGAGGTAATGCTTTTGGTTAATGCTCAGTCTGAGTCTTTGACCCTCTATGTAAGGACCTTGATCACCCTACCTGTGTAAATTGTAAAAAAAATGAGAAAAAACATGCAGACCTGTACAGTTTAAGTGTATTAGGTGCACAGTTAGGGACGTAAAGACAAATGAGCCTTTGGTAAAAATGTAGGTGAATAAACAATGCTACTTACCAACACCTGCCATGGACTTATGTAACAAAAGGAACCCAAGTCCTGTTCTTTCGGTCTCCCAAAAGATTTTTCAGCCCCTGAAAATACTCAGCTATACCTCTTTTTTGCAGCTGAACAGCAGGAGGTGATGTCGGTGCTTAAGAAGAGCTACCAAGTGTAACCTCCCCCCACCGGGCCCCCTTGTTCAACTAGCAGGGCTGCTCCTCTCAAACCAAGGTGCCACCGAGAGGGGTAGGTGTTGTCACTATGAAAAAGTTCTATGAACCCACACTTCTACTTCAGAGTCTGCCATCCTTAGACAGGCAAACCAAGTGTGGCAACTACCTGGCTCAACCTGGGGGGACCATTTAGCATGGCCATCAACCTGGGTCCCTGGGAGAAAACATTTGTTCAGGTCTATGTTAGGTTTGGACTTCTGGTCAAGGGCACCCAAGTAAATCCAGACACTGGAAACAATAACTGTACTGTCCAAACCAGGTTGGGATTCTAGAGTGTGGCTTTTATTCACATAACACAGAGAATAAACAATGCAAAGATGGACCCCCACAGGGCTACTTCCACTGGTAATGCAGATTACTGAGGTACAGAGCACACACACAGTGAACCCTCAGGTTCTGAATGGATCTGGGCACACATGGCCCAAACTGGTACACTTCCCTTCTTTCCCTTGACTTGGCACCCCGGCCAGTACTTGTACACTTTCTCATATATCATGGGGAATTCTTGATGGCTCCCTACCACCTCTGAGCACTCTCTGGCTCACAGAAAATCCCAAATCCCATGTCTGGGTATTTTCCTCAGGCACTGGCCAAATGCACTGAGAAAAAATAAAGGTGCCCAAACTGAACCCGGAGAGGTAAACATAGTCACTCCAGATGGGGTGTCTCCCACCTTTTGCTTCCAATATTTATACTTGGCCATTCATCTGGTTACAACACCTTTCTCTGAAACACTATTGCAGATGCTCTCTTGGAATGTATTTCACATTTAACATTCTACTTCTCACACCTCGGTGGTGTCATGAAATTAAAAGTTCTGAAAATGGCTATGTCTTTACTCTAGACCCCTACATTTGCAGATGCTTTTAAATCAGACACAGTCTTGGTGAACAGAGTCCCTTTGTCAGAGAAAAACTCAGCACAGGAATGCAGGTGCCCCAGGGCTTTTCCACAAAAAGTCTCAGGTACTCACAGAACAAACGAATCTAGGCAGCTTCACCACTCTCCAGGCTGGACCAGGGGATTGCCCCTGAATCCTGGAATTCCCCCCATCCCTCCAGGGATGGAGCACTGGAAATCCTTCTAGGAACAGTCTCTACCACTTCCTTCATTGGTCTTCTGTGTTCTTCTCTAGGGTGAGAACACACTACCTCTTCTCCTGAGGTAGCTCTCTACCAGAGCTAAGTCTGGGGAGCTGCCTTCCATAGCACTCCTCACTCTTCAGACTCTCTCTACAGACTCCTACTATGAACTACTCACTGACTCCCAACATTCTACTGCTAACCCCTGCAGCTAGCATTCCATTGTGGCTTATGCTGCTGCAAGAATTCTAAGGAGACATCATCACTCCAGCTCATTAGAGACTGAAGACAGAGTGTGGCAGTGTGAAACCCATTTAACTGGCATCTCACAAGCTGCCTTTCCCTGCCTGCCACTGATTCTAAGTGGAATTCTAGTAACCCCTGGGGACAAGGGGGTTACACCCACCCTAGCCCAGGAAAATGACTGTCCCTAGTCATTGCCTACCCAGCACCAAACCATCTTACCATATGTGCAACCTACGAAGAGGGGTGATCAGGCCCTCTTCTACCATGTGCCAGGCACAGGCAGGCAACACTATGGGTCCAGAGGCCATTGGCTGATGCATCAGCCCCTACACTATGATCTTACCATGGTAACCAGTGGCCCTGGAAGAACTGTCCAGAGCATAGCCCTAATGGTCCAGTACTGCGGCCCCTACTGCAGGTCAGGACCACAGCCTGTCTATCCCTCTAGCCCTCTAGGGAAAACCTATTTAATCAAAAACAACCCTACCCAAAACAGGGGAATCTGCCCCCATCCCTGGACACCTGCAAATTAACAAAGGAGCTAACACTATACCCAAGCATTACACTCCCACACTCCCCCACAACTACACCTGTGGAAGGAAAAGTTAACACATGTTAACAACTACACAGAACTTTAAAAACAACACTTTAAAGCACATGAGGAACTCCAATGAGTCCCTCCAATCCTCTTCTTGTCTTCTCTTCTGTCTTCATCTGGAACCACCTGAAAGAGAAAAGACAAAAACTCACCCCAAATCTGCAAACACAGTACACGACAATAACCCTTACCATCAAAACACTGAAGAATACCAAAAAATATTTTTTATAAAAAGTAGAAAACAGTAGAAAAAACAGTAGAAAACATCAACATTATATAAATACACCTTTTGGGGGATGGAATGCCCTAATTGTCCCAACTAGTGACAATCAGTGCCCGAAGGCAAGGTCCATGAAAGAGTCTCTCCTGGGCCAGAGCTCAGTGAAGTACAGTTCTTGAAGTACTGTAGTCACAAAGGGGAGAGTCTTTGAGGACAGTTCAACAGTCTGTAGTCCGCCAGGTGTAGGATGTGTATTGCAATGTCAATAAGGTAAGAAAAGTCTGGACTTACCAGTCCCTTGATGAGCGAAAAAATGGAACAGCACCTGAATCTCCAGCTGAAGACTCTCCCTGGCAGCATTTTTCAGATACAGCTGGGCGTAAATCTTCCGGAAATAACAGGATGGACATCTGGAAACTGCTGGGCTGATGTCATCTAGGAGATGGAATCTTGGAACAGGAAAGGAGCAGCTGGACTGAAGTAATCTGAAATCCCAGCCGATGAATCAGGAAGCAGCTGGGTTAATGTCATCTCTGGGAAGGCCAGGCGATGGAACTGGAAGGCACACTGCAAGGCTGATGAATCTGGACGCACCTTTGGATCCTGGAACACCAGACTGGTGGAACAACATAGGTACTGCAATGGCTGGATGGCAGCACTGGCTACCACTGCTCTGATTTCCACTTGGTAGGCATGGGCACATTCGCAGGAAGCTGGTTACATTGAGGGTAATACCACAATGGGTCAGGTGCTAGAATTATTACCCCATCTGGGCGTTCATAATTCACGTTATGGAAAGTCTCGTTTCCCTTTCTGTCCACAATACATACAGTGTCTATGAACAGTGTCCTGCCCACTTTCCAAAACCACAGTTTGTCTCTTATCACTTTGCTTCTGACAAAACGATTTGCACCTGGATGCAGGTCTTTAGTTGCTCCTTCCACTCAATCTCCTCCCAGACTCTCCGAAGAAAGGTAGGAAAGACATTCCATCGATCTCATTTGCCTTCCTATGAGCCAGTCTTTCCTCCTTACTACTCTTGGTCAGATCAAGACCACCGGCCTGGCTTGGGGGCAGCCAGTCCTGGTTCTGCCAGCGTCACATACTCAGTGCTACGTAACACGATAACTGACCACTGGCCTGGCTTGGGGCGGTCAGTCCTGGTTCTGCCAGTGATGCATACTCAATGCTACATAAAACAGATCCCTAACACCTCCTTCTGGGGGCAGGGCCGTGGAGTCACCAATCTCTTCTTCTGGTTCCTCCAAGGCAAGAGCCTGAGGCTGTGGACTAGCACCTTCATCATAAGGATACATAGCTTCCCCCTCCTCCTCTTCCTCACTTAGGACCTGGGCCCAGGAATGAGCAGTCATCCTCACTCCAGACACTGTCCACTCTTCACTGGGAGCAGAGTTAGACGCCTCCCAAACTAGGGTTTCTCGAACCTCATCCTCTCCAATGAGACTAGGACTTGGACTCTCTCTCCACAAATCCACTTATTCTCCCTCCGCACGGTCCATCTGCCATATGGGCGTGAAGACATCATGAGGACTCTGCTCTGCCAGTACATCCACACCCTCTTCCTTTGTGCCACATTCTGCTGGACTTCCCCAAACAGGCTCCACCTGGTGCTATGTGCTGCCACTAGCAGGATCTTGAAGCTTTGTCTACATAGGAGCCAAATGAATCTTGGGTGCACTCATTAGGCTTTGCTTCTCTAAGCACCCTGAACAGTGAGGAATCATGAAGACATCCCTTCCAGCCTTGAGGCACATTATGCATACTCTGACAGGGTATCCAGGAATCGCAACATGAGGAGGCAAACTCCCACCGTAGAAACACTTCTCTATTTCTTGCAGCTTGGTAACCTCTTCCACTAACATAGCCCAGGCACAATCTGGGTAGTGGGATGATCCTGAAGCCA